>CP106710.1:19022872-20272872 GCA_025503065.1 Gossypium bickii | reverse complement strand
TCAAGAGATCGAGAATCAGTTAGGGCAACTTGCTAAGCTGATCTTTGAAAGACCACAAGGAAGCCTACCAAGTAACACCGAGACTAACCCAAAGGAGCAAATTCAAGCCATAACAGCTCAGGATAGTTAAGGGTTAGACGAGCCCAATTTAAGGTAAGAGAATCTGGAAGAAGAAGGTAAGGTTGAGGTAAATAATAAGCCAAAACCGGTAATCAAAGAGTACAAACCTCGCATACCATATCCTAAAGCGATAACGAAAGACGGCATAGAGGAACAGTTCGGTAAGTTTCTTAAACTTTTAAAGAAATTACATATAAACTTACGTTTCTTGAAGCTCTTTCGCAGATGCCAGATTCTAGAAAATTTTTAAAGAAGCTATTGACAAATAAGTGGAAGATAGATGAAGAATCACATGTGGAATTGAATGCAGCATGCTCAGCAATGTTGCAAAACAAACTACCACGAAAATTAAAAGATCCAGGGAGTTTTACAATTCCATGCTTAATTGGTAGTTTATCTATTGATAATGCGTTAGCTGATTTAGGGGCAAGCATAAATGTCATGCCTTATAAATAGTTTAGACAACAAGGTTTAGGGAAACCCAAACAAACTAGGATGAGCATTCAGTTAGCTGATAAAACTATTAGAATCCCTAGGGGCATAATCGAATATGTACTTGTTAAGATTGATAAATTCGTATTCCCGGTAGACTTTGTCATTTTAGACATGAATGAGAACAACACAATCCCCCTAATTTTAGGAAGACCGTTCTTAGCAACTGCCAAGACTAAAATTGATGTCGACGCAGGTGAACTCATACTCTGTGTAGGTGACGAGACTGTCACTCTTCAAGCTCTCGATTCAGCTAGGAAATCGAACAATCAAGGTGAAAAAGTAAATTCTATTGATAACCATTCGGTTAACCCTTCTTTTCAAGAATCACCACAAAAGAACACAAGTGAACCCAATCCTAGACCCAGTACAAACAAAGAAATAACTCAGGAGGAACAAAGGTCTCAGATCGATGAACTAGATAAATGGAAGACACATTTCAAGGAAAAACCAAGGATATAGGAAGCAGAATCAAAGCCACTTTATGGGACAGAAAAATTCAAAGTCGGAGATTAGGTATTGTTAGATAAAGCAGACCCATGAATATCTCCTCCTGACCCTAGCACAAAAAAAAGAAATCCCTTTTAAGGTGATCAATGTTTTTCCATACGGAACAGTCGAGGTAAGCAATCCTATTTTTGGCACTTTTAAAATAAACGCTACTCGACTTGAACTATATACTGTTAGTAAGACAGATAGTATGAGGGAAGATATTCAACTTTTCAAACCACCATGATTAGGCGGATGAGAGGGAAGTCTAGCTTAAGACTATAAACAAGCGCTTCTCGGGAGGCAACCCGAGCACTAACTCTATTAACCTTTACATTCCTTTATTTTTATTTTTATTTCTACTTTAGCATCTAATTATAAGCTAACCAAAAGTGCAGATTTTCAAGCCACATGGCCTTGCACACGGCCGTGGCCGTGGCCATGTGATACACCGAATCTCCGAACTAACATGGCAAAGATGGTACGAGTGAGAACGAATCATATCTTCGAGTCACGGGCTCCAACCACCACGCCACGGCCGTGCGATGCAGTCGTGCGATGCAGCCATTGCCAACACTGTTAAATCATACACGGGCGTGACGATCTGAACATGGGCATGGAGAAAATGAACGACACACACCACGGCCGTGTGAGACAATCGTGTGACTCGGCACGCCCATGGTACACGAGCGTGGGAAAGTACCAGGCCCCAAAATTCTATTTAACCCACCCCCACGCATCCTTCTTCTCACCTATACCCATCTCTTTTCCTTCAACCCATCCTTCAGACCTCTCCCCTTCCATACTCTTCCTCTTTAATCCTTCATCTAAGTCTTGAGCTACACCACATCTATGTTGAAGAAGCGGAAGGATCCAAGCACAGTCTCCCCATGGGAGTCTGATCTACATAAGTTCATGCTGGCCGCTTCATTCTCTCGACAAGCCAAGGGTTTTTGAGGCCACTTAGTCGTTATCTTTATTTTCTCATTTTCTTTATTTTCCTTCTCTTTGACTCTCTTATTCTTAAATTAGCTTATTTTATCTTAGTTTCTTTGTTTTAGGTTCTAAAGGCTACTTGGGAATCACGCCACTTCGGCCACCGCCACCCCAATACAGCTTTAGAAGTCACACCCACTGATAAACTATAATTATAACATATTTTAATCCTGCATTTAGCTTACTTTCCAATGATTTATTCCTTGATTTATATAAAAAGGTGCTTTTAATCCTTTCTTTTCATGTCTTATACCCAGGAAAGCACCCGAGGATGAAAAGAACATAAAACGGGCCCAAAATAGAGTAAATGGGCCTTAGCACGAAATCGACAAGGCCTGGCTGAAATCCCACATGGTCGTGCCTCACCGATCACCTAGAGCACGGCCTGACCCCCAACTTACACGGTCGTGCCTCAAGTTAGAAATTCGAGCACGGCCTGACCACGATTCACACAGGCGTTTGCCATGACTGTGTCCCTGTCGCTGAAAAGAGCAATTTCATTCGTGAAAGGATACTTGGAGGCAAAGAAACACATTCCAAAGCCTATTTAAACACCCTAGCAGGAATTCTACTTAAATTTGGAAACTTAGGGGCCAAGTAAAGCATCACAAAGTCTATATAAACACCCTAGGGGGCAACTTGAAAGGGGAGTTCGGCAGAAGCCGAAACCGGCGTCAAGCTAGGCCAAGGAGCCAAGCTGAAAAGGTTAGAATTGAGGGTATCACTCAAAGTTAGCCAGTTGGTCCATCCCAAGAAGCCGAAATTATACTCAAGACGGCAGAATTCTTCTCTAATTCCTTCAGGGAGTTTTAGGGATTTCTTATGTTTTGTTTTATCTTTTCTCTTGAGATGTTTTCTTTATTCATTATGAACTAAACCCCTCAGATACCTGAACGGGATGAAACCTAGATGAATCTTATTATTTGATTTTTGAATTATATGATAAATACTTAGTTTGTTCTTAATTATGCATGCTTAATCCAAATCTGATATGCTTAGGTGGAGGAGGAATAGACCTTGCTTAAGAGTAGATCTAGCGTAGTTAAGCGGAGTTGGTCTCACGCCTAGAGATAGGGTGACGAGATTTTTTCGGATTAGGGTGAAACGTAATATAGGAATCCATAGATCGATTTACTGCCACTCTAGGGGGTTATTATAAGGGAACGAGAGTTCCACTAATTAACCTAGGGTTAGACGTTATTCTCCTTGAGAGGGGGTTTAATATACATTCGTGAGTCTCACGGAGCAAGCTAAGTAATTAAATCATATGATTTAGGGTTAGATAACAAGTGAAGTCTAGGTGGATTCTTCCTGAGGGTATCATCGTGATCAATTGAGTTTTTCTTCAAGTTATTTCCCAATTCGTTCTTTTTGTCTTTGTCCTTAGCTTAGTCGTCGTTAACTTAGATTTAAACAACTTCACTTTATTTTTTAAGGCTAAATAATAATAATAAAAGTTAATATTAATACTTTTAGTTCCTTTGGGTTCGACAATCTGATCTTGCCTAAGCTATACTACTGTTTGATAGGTACACTTGCCTTTAACCGTTGTCAGAGTTAGTTTCCAGGTTTGATCATTCTCTTTTTATAAATTTTAAAGCTCTGATTTCAGCGATCAAGTTTTTGGCGCCGTTGCCGGGGAACTAAAATATTAAGAAAGCTTAATTTTTATAACTTTAGCCATTTTTTTATTTATTTTTTTATTATCATTAGTTTTTTTTTACTTTGCTAATTTTTCTTTTCTTTTGGTAGATAAGTATAGTCTATAGAGGAGATGGCAGTAAATAACTATCAGTGGCAAGTTATGAGGACAATGCCAATAAAAGTCGCCAGTAACCTTGACATGGTCACCAGGTTATCTAACCAGCTAGAGATGATGAATAAAAAGTTTGATGGTTTGAATAGTCTCTCACAGGTACACCCAAAAATGCAATATGACTCAAATCTAGGAGGTGTGGCGAATCCTGAGTACCCACCCTACGGATATGGCATGGAGAATGAACAAGCCCACTATATGGGTAACTATTCTAGACCTCAAAACAATTTTTATAATGACACTTATAATACAGGTTGGAGGTACCATCCCAATTTCTCGTGGGATGATCAAAGTAGCCAAAGACCGAAACTTCTTACAGATTTTCAACAACCACCTCACCAACAGGAAGAGGAGTCAATTCTCGAGGAGATGCTGACAAAATTTATGGCAACCACAGAAAATCGCTTCCAAGAGACTGAGAAAACACTCAAAAGCAACGAGAACCGAGTCGGGGAACTTACTAAGTCAGTCAAGGAAGTCACTAATGCAGTTGAACAACTTGCTAAGCTGATCTTAGAACTACCATAGAGAAGCTTGCCAAGCAATACTGAAACTAACCCGAGAAAGCAAAATCAAGCCATTTACGATAGTGAAAGGTTAGACGAACCAAACCCAAGGGAAGAACCTGTGGTAAGTGAAGGTAAGGTTGAGGTGTGCCATGATATGCCAAAACCGGCAATTACAGAATACCAACCTCGTATGCCATATCCTGATGCAATAAAGAAAGACCACATAGAGGAAGAATTCAGTGCACTCACACTTCGTGTTGACGATGAAACAACCACTCTTCAAGCTCTTGACTTAGCTAAGACATCGAGTAATAAAGGTACAAACATTAATTCTATTGATAACCATTTGGTTCAACCTTCGTCACATGAAGCATCATGAAATCACTTAGCTGAGCTAGATCTTAGACCTCGTGCCAACAAAGAAGAAATACATAAGGAACAAAGCCTTAGGGTTGACAAACTAAAAGAGCAGGAAACACAAATCAAATAGGAACAGGAACCGCACGAAGTGAAACCAAAGGAGCCCCAAATGAGCTGATAGGAACAATGAATCACTTTAAATTAGGGGATCAGGTATTGTTGAATAAGGAAGATCCTCGAATTACCAATTCAAACCTCAAGACAAACGAAGAAATCACTTTTGAGGTACTTAATGTCTTCCTATATGGCACAGTCAAGGTAAGCAATCCTAAATCCATCACTTTTGAGGTAAACATTACTCGGCTTAAACTCTATATCCATAACCGAATTGATCGCATGAGAAAGGATTTTCACCTCCTCAAACCACCATGACCATACAAATGAGAGGTAAAGTCTAGCTTAAGACTATAAACCAACACTTCTCGGGAGGCAACCCGAGCACTAACCTCATTTTTACATTTTTATTTTTTTTCTTTTATTTTTCCTTTTAGCACCTAACCATAAACTAACCAAAGTACAGATTTCCATACCACACGGCCGTGGCCGTGGCCGTGTGGCCACCACAGGAAGATTTAACTTAGGACGCAATAAAATTTGACCAACTGCTTCGAGGATTCAATTTCAAACGCTTCAAGGCGCTACCCCACATTCACCTCCAACGTATTTTCCACCTCCTCCAAGGATCTCATCCATAATTCAGGAAGTTTCACTTCTCTCCCTATCTTATGATTTTATGATTATTTTGATATTATCTATCTTTGTACATTGAGGGCAATGTACATCTTAAGTGTGGGGGGTTAACTATAGTATTATTTAAAAATGCCTGAATTATGCCTAGTTCTTAAGTAATTTCCTCATATTACTAATTAGGAAGAAATTTCTGATGATTTATGATTTTTATTGATGTGTTTTAGAGTAAGTCATAGATAGTTGTGCATTGGTGATTAATTTTGAAGAATACTTAAGAATCAAGCATGATAAGTCTGTTTTTCAAAATTAAAATTTTTAGGTTGTTAACCCGAATTTGAATGTTATCTTGAAGTTTGAAATTTATAAGGTTGATATCAAAACATCTATAATTTTTGTGAGATTTTGAGCCTTATAGAGCATACATTCTTTTTCATGCTCACTTTATTGATTACGAGTGTGTCAACTATGAATTGTTATTCTAGAACTTGCCTTGATTATACATGTCAAGACCACATCTATGATTTGATATACCGAGATGATAAAGGCACTTAGGTTCTAACCCACTTACTCCACTAAAAAGCCAACCTTTATAAATTAACCCCTAGTAAACCCCATTGATCCTAACAACCCTTTTTATTGACTCATCCGCTAATTTTAACCCAAAACCCCTTTGTATTTGTTATCACCATTCCTTTTTAACTACCCTTTTTGTCGAGACTTGACTTTGAACAGTTTCCTAACTATGTTCTATATTTCAGTTGTAAAAGTTATTTCTTATTATTATAGTTTGTTCTTAAAAAAAACAAAAACGAAGTATATTCGTTATTAGTTCTATATTAAGGGAGCTTATGCATGCAAATTTCAAAATCTTGAAGAAAAGCTCGTATTATTAAAATTTTCAATTGATGTAATTATTTAAGATTAGTTCATTTTTCTAGTTAGAAAATCTATCAGGTCAATCTCGATTCTAACCTTCTAATTTATCCTTTATCCATACCCTTAACCTAAGCCCCGTTACAACCCTATTAAAGACCTTTTGATCTGTTTGTCATTTCATTTTACAATGGTGGAGATTTGATTTTAAGGTAAGCCTATGGGATTAACTTTTCAGGTTCGACTTATGAGTGCTTAATTTCGACCCTTAAACACTTTGAGTGATTTGAGTGAATCTTTTGTGAGGATGTCAATCCTTGTAGGTTTTTAATTAAAGGTAATTATTTAGATGAAGAGAAACACCTATTTTTTCCTGCTACAAATGTATGACTTATCTTGTTCGAATCCGTAGGACTCTTTGCATTGAATTATCCATGTATAAATTATCTATGAATTACGATAAGGCATTGTTGATAGGAATTATGAATCATGGAAAGTTCGTTTTAATTATAGTTGAGAATTTTGCTTGAGGACAAGCAAAAGCTTAAGTGTAGGGGTATTTGATAAACCGTAATTATAACATATTTTAATCTCGCATTTAGCTTACTTTCGGATGATTAATTCCTTGATTTATATAAAAAGGTGTTTTTAATCCTTTCTTTTCATGTCTTATACCCAGGAAAGCACCCGAGGATGAAAAGAACATAAAACGGGCCTAAAACTGAGTAAATGGGCCTTAGCATGAAATTGACACGGCCTGGCCCAAATCTCACACGGTCGTGCCTTGCCGTCACCTAGAGCACGGCCTGACCCCCGACTTACACGGCCGTGCCTCAAGTTAGAAATTCGAGCACGACCTGACCACGATTCACACGGGCGTGTGTGTCCCTGTCGCTAAGAAGAGCAATTTCATTCGGGAAAGGATACTTGGAGGCAAAGAAACACATTTCAAAGCCTATTCAAACACCCTAGCAGGAATTTTACTTAAATTAGGAAACTTAAGGGCCAAGTAAAGCACCACAAAGTCTATATAAACACCCAATGGGGCAACTTGAAAGGAGAGTTCGGCAGAAGCCGAAACGGGCGTAGAGCTAGGCCAAGGAGCCAAGCCGAAAAGGTCAGAATTGAGGGTATCACTCGAAGTTAGCCAGTTGATCCATTCCAAGAAGCCGAAATTATACTCAAGACGGCGGAATTCTTCTTTAATTCCTTCAGGGAGTTTTAGGGATTTGATTTCTTATGTTTTGTTTTATCTTTTCTCTTGAGATGTTTTCTTTATTCATTATGAACTAAACCCCTCAGATACCTGAAGGGGATGAAACCTAGATGAATTTTATTATTTGATTTTTGAATTATATGATAAATACTTAGTTTGTTCTTAATTATGCATGCTTAATCCAAATCTGATGTGCTTAGGTGGAGGAGGAATAGACCCTACTTAAGAGTAGATCTAGCGTAATTAAGCGGAGTTAATCGCACGCCTAGAGATAGGGTGACGAGATTTTACCGGATTAGAGTGAAACGTAATATGGGAATCCATAGATTGATTTATGCTATTCTAGGGGGTTATTATAAGAGAATGAGAGTTCCACTAATTAACCTAGGGTTAGACGTTATTCGTGTAACATCCTGAATAGGGCCTATACGTTTTCGGTTTAATTGCACGAAGTGACATGTTTTAGGTATTAAGAATAAATTTTGAACATTTTTGGAAACCGGAAAATGTATGGAAATGATTTGGAAATGAACATTTTTGGAAACTTGAAAATGCATGGAAATGATTTAGAAATGAACATTTTTGTAAACCTGGAAATGTAAGGAAATGTATGGAAATGTATGGAAATGTAAGGAAATGTAAGGAAATGTAAGGAAATGTATGGAAATGTATGGAAATGTAAGGAAATGTAAGGAAATGTGAGGAAATGTATGGAAATGTAAGGAAATGCAAGGAAATGTAAGGAAATGTGAGGAAATGTATGGAAATGTAAGGAAATGCAAGGAAATGTAAGGAAATGTCTTGTCTTGGAAATGTAGGGAAATGTCCTAAAAATGTAAAGGAATAAAGAGGAAAGTGAACATTTATGGAAACTAGGAAAATGATTTAGAAATGATTCAAAAAGGAAAGTGAACATTTCGGAAACTTGGAAATGTAAGGAAATGTCAAGTTTAAAGAGCCGAACGAAAATTTTGGAAACTTGGAAATGAAAAGAAATGTCAAGTTTTAAAGTTTAAAAGAGGAAATTAAGGCAAGGTGGCCTTAAAAGAAAAAGTATGTGAAATTTGATACACAAACGGGCTTGGAAAAGTGGCCTGGAGATGCCACTTAGGGCCTCTGGAAATGGCGCCACATACAGGGGTAGTGGGCCAAGGTTCGAGCTGCAGGAGAAGCAAAATAAAAGTTTTATTTTGTTACAAGGATGGACAGAGGTGGACGGCACATGGGTTATAATTTAGGAGCTTTTATTCTTTTATTTTTAAGAGATAAATAGTGGATAAATAAGGGATAAATAATGGATTTATTTATCATTATTTTCAAGAGATAATTGTTGGATTAAATTCTTTTAATTTGAATAAAGAGATAAATGAGGAATTATTCTTTAATTAGGAAAACAAGGGAGAAGTGATGGCCAAGTAAGGGACTTTGAGTTTAATAATTTGGCTAAGTAAGGATAGTTTTTGAATTATCTTTTATTTTAGTGATAATTAAAGAGATAAAGCTATTAAAATAGAAGAGTGATGGCCAAGTAAGGGATTCTAAGTTAGTAATTTCGGCTATAAAAGGAAAAGAGAGGCCATTCGCATTATTTTCTGTTCTTTGAAAGCCTGCCGAATTCTCTTCACCAAATCTTCTTCTTCTTTTATTTTTGCCAAGTGAAATACCTTGTGTGCTAGCCGAATCCTCCATCTTTATTCTTCCTTCTCTTTTCTTTCTAATCCTCCAAAACCAGAAAGTTGTGAGATCATCATCTAGCCATAGCCGAATCTCTCGAAGGTTGAAGTGAAGGTGCAATCGATTTCTTCAAGTAAGGGTAAGATCTCATTCGGTTTCATCCTTTTCCTTTTAAGATTTGCGAAATCTAGGACTAACCCCATTAATATCTTGTTGCCAGAAACCTTGAAGAGATCTTTCGGGATTTACTAAGTGTCGACTACAAGGAAGGAGAAGTTCTTTCCAGAAGGTACACCATAAGCCATGTGTTCCCTAGTTATTCGGTGAGTTTTGGATTTCTAAGATTAAGGTAAGACATATGTATATTCGGCCAAAGGCCATGTTTTATGTTTTAATGGTTAGATTAAATCTAACGCAAGGTTATAGGAATTTCGACATTCCTAGGAAAACAAGGATCAATTTCGGGATTTGTTGGTGTCCCAATCGGCAACAAGGTAAGTTTAAGAATACTAATCCTACTAGGATTTGGATTTATGGTCGAATGGCTTTTTATTAAATTAGTAAGTGATTAATCAAATGTAGGGATTAAGGAATTAAGCGGTAGATTAGATTTCGAAATCTCAAGGAATTTGCTAAGCGAATCAGGTGTGTACCCCACACTACTTTATAATATGTATTATGGCTATGTTTATTAATATATGTGTTATTAAGTATATGAAAGTGGCTAAAGTACCATGATATGGTGCGAAGTACTGTGCACGTTTCCTACTTCTACTAGGATTACGAAATATGTTATATTTAACATGTGAAAAGTGACATGAATGTGAATTTAAGTATGATATGCATAATATGAATAATAAGGGGCATTCGGGTTATATGAGAAAGGGAAGTGAATGTGGTGACTTTGGTCTCACTATCCGAATGTGGTGACTTTGGTCACATTATCTCGAATGTGGTAACCGGTTACACTATCCGAATGTGGTGTCTCATGGCACAATTATCGAGTGGCTATGCCACGAATTTATATGGGCAATGAGCACGTCGATCGCAGTGTGATCGCCTTCGATGGTGTGTAGCGGAAGGAGGTTGACTTAGTAGTCCCACGGTGTGGTGTGGCAGTGCGGGGTGTGTAGCGGATGGACAATTAGGTTTGGGTTTGGGAATGCATCATAAGTTGTATTTTATGTTTTGAATGTGTAACTATTGTATGCCCGATTCTATTATGATTTAGTGTCGTGTACACATTGAGTCTGCATTTGACTCACCCCGTTGTGGGACCATGTTTGGTGATGAGCAGTGATGGACCAGGGACAGGCAGTATTTGTGGTGGCCATGCTCAACATGAAGTTTATATTTTTATGGACTCTTGAATTTATTTTAGTACTTTGAAATATTTTGGAAACTATTTGATGTAATAAGGCCATAAGGCCATGATGAACGATTTTATTTCTACTTGTTGTTTTATTGTGTTACAAATTTTGATTAAGTTAAAGACTAAGTATTTTATTTTAAAATATACTCTATATGTTTTATCACTTAATATTAAAAAGGGGTTTTCTAATATAAAAATCCAGTTTGTTTTCAACACAAGCCCAACCCAAACAATATTTTTTTTTAAAATCACACAAGTTTTTCTCTAAGTAACAAAAGAATTTGAAACCGGTTTACTTGAGGAACATACCAAATCTGGTCAAAGCTCATGGGCCGGGTTTGGGGTGTTTCAATTCACCTCGAGAGAGGGTTTACTATATGTTAGGGAGTCTCACGGATCAAGCTAAGTAATTAAATCATATGATTCAGGGTTAGATAACAAGTCAAGTCTAGGTGGATTCTTCCTGAGGGTATCGTCGTGATCAATTGAGTTTTTCTTCAAGTTATTTCCCAATTCGTTCTTTTTGTCTTTGTCCTTAGCTTAGTCATCGTTAACTTAGATTTAAACAACTTCACTTTATTTTTTAAGGCTAAATAATAATAAAAAAGTTAGTATTAATACTTTTTGTTCCTTTGGGTTTGACAATCCGGCCTTGCCTAAGCTATACTACTGTTTGATAGGTACACTTGCTTTTAATCTTTGTCAGAGTTAGTTTCCAGGTTCGATCATTCTCTTTTTATAAATTTTAAAGCTCTGATTTCAGCAATCACCCACCTCGCGAACCATCTAACAATAAGGACTCTTCGGTCCATTCATCTTTTATTTTAATTTTATTTTACTTTCTATTTTCTTTCTCTTTATCTTTCTTGTCTTTAAATATATATTTAGTATATTTTGAATTATTATTATTTCCTGGCTAATTCTCTATGAGCTTCTCAATTTCTTCATCTAGCGCAGAGCTCGGTAGCAGCCACCAAGCCTCGGGACTCCCAACTTAAGGAAACCATCCAAATTCAGGAAGTTTCACCTCTCCCTTTCTCTTAAATTTCATATACATCTTTGTACATTGAGGGCAATGTACATCTTAAGTGTGGGGGGTGAATATTTATTTCGAGTAAGTGCCTAACTTTCTTGATTATTCTCAAATCCCTGAATTAGGCCATGAATGATATCTTGTCTTTAAGTAATTTTCTCATATTATGATTAGAATAAAATTTCCTTTGATTCATGATTTTTGTTGATATGTTTCAGATTAAATCATTGATAATTGTGCAGTGATAATTTAAATTTTAAGAGACTAGAGAATCAGGCATGATAAGTCTATTTTGAAAAAAAAAATTAAAATTTTAATAGGTGTCTACCTGAATCTAATTATTTCCTTGAAGTTTGAAATTTACGAGATTGACATCAAATAATCATAATTTTCGTGAGATTTTGAGCCTTTTAGTGCATACATTCTTTAGTGCTCACTTTCTTGATTATGAGTGTGTCAACATTGATTTATTATTCTAGAACTTGCATCGTTTATACATGTCGAGACCATACCTTTGATTTGATATACAGAGATGATAAAGGCACCTAGGTTTTAACCCACTTACTCCACTAAAAGCCTACCTTCATAATTAACCCCTAGTGAACCCTTTTAATCCTAACAATTTTTTTTATTGACTCACCTACTAATATTAACCTAAAACCCTTTGTATTTGTTATCACCATTCCTTTTGACTACACTTATATCGAGATTTGATCTGATCAGTGGCCTAACTATTTTATCTATTTCAATTATTAAATCTATCCTAAATATTTGACTTGTTTTTAAAAAAATCGAAGAATATTCACTATTAGTTTTGTGATTAGGTGAGCTTATACATTAAATTCTAATTATTGAAGAAGAAGCTCATATCAGAGTATTATTATTAGTAGTACAAGTTTTCAATTTATGTAATTATTATCAGTTCAATATCTCTAGTTAGGTAATTTGTCAGGTCAATCTCGATTCTAACCCTCTAATTTAGCTTTTATCCACACCTTTAACCCAAGCCCCGTTACAACCCTGTTAAAGGCCTTTTGATTTGTGTATCATCTCATATTATAGTGGTGGAGATTTGATTTACATGCAAGCCTATGGGATTAACTCTTCATGTTCGACTTTTGAGTGCTTATTTTTGAACCTTAAACACTTTGAGTGATTTGAGTGAATCTTTAGTGAGGATGTCAACTCTTGTCGATTTTGAATCAGAGGTAATTAATTAGGTAAGGGGAAACACCTAACGTTTCCGGGCTATAAATGTATGACTTTGATTGTTTGAATCTTTAGGACCCTTTGAATTAAATTGTCAATGTATGTATTATCCTTGAACTATGATGAAACATTATTGATGAATACTATGAATCAGGGAAGTTTGTTTTAATTGTAAGTTGAGAATTTTGCTTGAGGACAAGCAAAAGCTTAAGTGTGGGGGTATTTGATAAACCGTAATAGTAACATATTTTAAGCCCACATTTAGCATATTTTTTGATGATTTATTCCTTGAATTGTGTAATTTGTGCTCTTAATCCTTTGTTTTCATGTTTTATACTCAGAAGAGCATCGGAGGATGAAAAGAACGAAAAACGGGCCCAAAACGGAGTAAATGGGCCGTATCACGAAATCAACACGGCCTGGGCCCAAGACCGCATGGTCGTGCCTCATTCAACAGTCTCAAACACTGCCTGGCCATGATTCACACGGGCGTGTGCCATGGGCATGTCCTCGTCGTGACAAAGAGAAATTTCACTCGGATTAGGATACTTAGAGGCGAAGAAACACATTCAGAAGCTTATATAAACACCCTAAGTATAACCTAAAAGGAGGGAACCGAAGGCTTTAGTCAGGGGGCATCCAGCTAGGCCAAAGAGGGCAGATTTGTAGGGATTTACTCGAAGATAGCCAGTTGATTCATCTCAAGAAGCCAGAATTATACTCAAGATGGAGGATCTCTCCTTCAATTCCTTTAGGGGGTTTTAGAGATTTCTTATGTTTTTTTTTATCTTTTCTTCTGAGATGTTTTCTTTTATTATTATGAACTAAACCTCAGATACCTGAGGGGATGAAACCTAAGATGAATCTCGTTATCGTTTGCTGAACTATATGATAAATATTTGACTTTTTCTTAATTATGTGTTCTTAATTCTTGTGTTGATATTTCCAGGATATTAATTCAAGTATGATGTGCTTAGGTGGAGGAGCAAAAGTGTAACAGACCAATTTTGACCCAAATCGGAACGGTGGTTTCGGGACCACGAATTCGAGTCCGAGAAATATTTTAATATTATATTTTGTGTTTGTTATATGTGATTTAGTGAGTGTGAAAATTTCGTAGAAAAATTTAGTCGTTTAAGTGCTCAATTTGATAAAAAGGATTTAATCGAGAAAAGCGCAAAAGTTGCATGCTTAAGTGAAGAGTACTAAATTGATTGTGGCTTTTTAAGTGGGTGTACCAAAAGGGCAATTAGTCCATTCACCATAGTAAGGGACGGCAATGGGCTTTTATAAGTCCAAATTACATGTTAATTTAGTTTATTACCAAGTTATATTAGAATATTAAGTAATAATGTTAAATTACATGTGAAATACAACATTATTATAATAAGCATGAGTGGGAAGAAAGAGAACATCACATTGTTCATCTTCTTGGCCGAATTTTTGAGGAGAAAAACTCCATTGTTGGAGCTTGAAGTTTCGGCAACTTAGAGCTTGATTTGGGGTAGGTATTTTGCTTAGTTTTTGATAAATTTTACGTTTTTGAGATCGTTGCTTCGTATTTTACCCGACTCATGTCTAAATTTTTGAAAATACTATGTATGTAGGATTCGGCCATTAACAAGCTTGGATAGTTTTGATGTTTGATGATTTTAAATTAAATGTATGTTAAAGATTTACAAGTTTTGTATTGGGATTTTTGGTAATTTTGAGTATATAGGGCTAAATTGAAAAGAATAAATTTGTGAAGGATTAAAATGTCAAATAAACGAAATGCATGGACACATATGGCCATAGGGGATATTCGGCCAAGCTATAAAGTTGGAAAATTTTGCTTATTTGGTGTTTTGTGTAAATTGGACCAAATTGTAAAAATAGGAAATATTAGGGGCAAAATGGTAAATTGCCCATTAGGGTGTTTTGAGACTAAATTGAGATGAAATGAGATTAAATGAGCTAAATTCTAATGTGTTTTAGATCAAGAGCAAAGAAAGACAGAATTAGACCAGGGGAAAAACGAAGGTTCTCGAATAGCCAGGTCGCATGCGGACTATCGACAACCGAGGTAAGTCCTTTAGCTAAAATACTTCAATAAATTAATTATGAACTTAATGAATGATGAATTGTGAAAATTTAGAGTATAAATTCATAATGTAGCTGAATGTAAATGAATAGCATTAAAGTGAATTTATTTTGGCTAAGGCAAAGTGAATAAGTAAGTCCTTAAGCTATAGTATATTGAAGAATTAATTATAAATCAATTGTAACGATAATGTTTGATAAATTTTAGTAGATATTTATGTCATAGCCGAATGTATATAAGCCTATTAGAATGGTTTTGATTGTTTGATGTAAATAAGCCAAAGTACTTTCATTATGTGATATAGTATAAAAAGGGTATTAGCGATGATTGATTACATTAATGTGTTTGGGCTTTAAGCCTAGCAGTCCTAGTCTTGGTGATTTAATCGGGGTTTAAGCCTAGCGAGGCCTAGTGCCGGTGATTTAATTCGGGCTTTAAGCCTAGCAGGCCTTGTGCGGTGTTATTTATCGGGCTTTTATGCCCAGCAGAGCTTGATCTGGTGTTGTATTTCACAAATTAGAAACCGAAATTGTGTTCAAGGCGAATTAAAGAGATTTATCGAGTTAACGGTTCAGGTGAGTATGTAAAGTAGGAATGAGCTTCTTACTTAATTAAGACAAGGTAAGCTAGTGATTTATTACCAATGGTATGTGTTCTCGGTTTTATTGATGAATGATGTGGTTGTACAATTGATGACATGTTATAATAATTGATATTCAAGTATATGAATATTTGTACCTATGGTTACATGATGACACTTTGGATTTAAAGATTGGATTATGAACAAATATTTTTATCACAATATGTGGACAAAGAGAAATTTTCCTACGAATTTATACTTAGTCACATCGATATGAAGTTGAAAGTTTGATAATAAATATGAGCACAAGCCTACAAGTTGAATTGTAGTAATTAAATTGTTGATTTTTGAATGTTATATTTTTATGAAATTAGGACTTACTAAGCTAGCAAGCTTATCGTGTGAAATGTTTCCTTTGTTTTATAGATTAGGTACAAGCTACAAGCTCGTCGGGATCGTTCGGAAAGTCGCTCACACTATCAATCTACATTTTGGTCCTCTTTCATTTTGGATTTAAATGAAGGCATGTATAGGAATGACTTGGTCTTGTTTTGATAAATTCTTAAGGTTCATGTATATAATAGCCATGCGAATATGGCTAAATTTTTAGTTAAGTATGCTTTTCCTTGTGTTTTTGATACGAATGTCGGTTTATGTTGGCAATGTTTATGCATACTTAATCGGAGTTAATCGTTGTTGATAATGAAATGTTTGTGTACGAAATGAATCCTTGAATTAGGGATGTAGGTATGTTTGTTTAGAAGTTAGTTTTTCATAAATTGCAACGAAACAGCTTGTTGTAGCAGCAGTGATGTGATTTAGAAAAATCACCAAAAATTGGATATATTGAATTAGAAGGTGAATGAGATATGAAATTAAACCTTATTGTGTCTATTTTTACATGAAAGAAACAGAGTAGGCAAAGGACTTATATATTATGAGATAATTAAGTTTTAGTGAGACCTGCTCTGAATGAATTCGTGAGTCACTATTCTGTTTTGTAAAATTTGTTAAAAAGTGTACAAAAATAATTAAGAAGCATGGTTTATATGTGTAGAATCCTTAATGAGTCTATTTTTCATTGGTATAAACAAGAACATTATAGGAAATTTTTGGAATGAGATAACTGTATTTTTGTAAAGACAGGTCAGAATTGTCAAGTAGTGTAATAAAGGTAACTTTGATGAATAAACTGTACTAATTGGCCACATGAAAAATTCTGGAAAAATTATGGTGAAAATTTATATGAGTCTAGTTTCAAGGAAAATTTACGGATCTAAATTTCGAGTTTTGTAACTCGATTTATGGTCGATTTAGTCAGCGTGACACAGTTGGACAGCTTTAAATTTTTTTTTTTTTGCTCCGAGTTAATAGTCAAGTCTAGTAATACCACATACCCGATTTCGGCAAGGGTTTCGGGTAAAGGGTGTTACAAAAAGTCCCTGCCTAAGAGTAGATCTAGCATAATTAAGCGGAGTTGATCGCACGCCTAGAGATAGGGTGACGAGATTTTGCCGGATTAGGGTGAAACCTAATATGGGAGTCCATAGATCGAGTTAATGCAATTCTAGGGGTTTTAATTAGAAAGAGATTTCAATTAATCAACCTAGGGTTAGATGTTAGTCGCCTCGAGAGAGGGATTAATATAAATTAGGGAATTCTACGGATCAAGTCAAGTGAATAAATCGTCTGGTTCAGAGTTAGATAACAAGTGAAGTCTAGGTGGATTCTTCCTCGGGTATTGTTTTAATCAATTGGTTTTTCTCACAAGTATTTTCCCCAATT
Organism: Gossypium bickii; assembly: GCA_025503065.1. Lineage (NCBI taxonomy): Eukaryota > Viridiplantae > Streptophyta > Magnoliopsida > Malvales > Malvaceae > Gossypium > Gossypium bickii. Next base: position 20,255,515 of record CP106710.1, on the reverse strand, counting down.
TTATTCTTCTTTGCCTTAGAGTCTTTATCTTAGTAGTTAGTCAATTTAGATTAAATAACAAATTCCCTTTATTTTAGGCTAGATAATAAAAAGAAAGTTAGTATTAGTACTTTTAGTTCCTTTGGGTTCGACAATCCGGTCTTGCCTTAACTATACTACTGTTTGATAGGTGCGCTTGCCTCACATCGTTGTCATAGTTAGGTTCCAGGTTCGATCATTCTTTTTATAAATTTTTAAGAATTTGACATCGCATAAAACAACGATCAGAACTGATAGTAGGGGAGAGGAGTTTCAAGTCCTCAAACCACCATGATTATGCAAATGAGAGGTAAGTCTAGCTTAAGACTTTAAACAAGCGCTTCTCCGGAGGCAACCCGAGCACTAACTTCACTAATATCATATTTTCAATTTTTAGCACCTAACTAACGACTAACCAATTCAATAAAGTGCAGGTTTTCTATCCACTCAGTATTGCACACAGGCGTGGCCGTGGCCGTGTGGACACAACGAAAAGACACATGGGTGTGGCAAAGCCCGTGCAAACCAAGGACAATAAATTTTCCCAAAACACGGGCTACGATAAAAGGCCACGATCATGCAATTCGATCGTGGTTGACACTGAGAAATCTACACGGAAATGCAACACGCCTGTGCTTTTAGGCTGCGGCTAACACTGATTAAGTAACATGGGCATGGAAACCTCTACACAGGCGTGGGAAACCACCAGATCCCTATTTCCTATTTAAAACCCCCTTCTTCTCACTTTCTCCCCAATTCTTCTTCTCCCAAACCCTAACCACCACACCCCTCTCTCTTTCTTCTATATTTTCCCTTTCATTTTCCTTTCTCCTTTTCCCTCACTCTTCCTATACACCACCATCCCCATGTCGAAGAAGTGAAAGGACCTAGCACAATCTCCCTGTACGAGACTAATCTCCATAAGTTCATGCTGGACAGTTCATTAACTCGACAGGACAAGGACCTTTAAATCCATTCATTTTTTCTTTTTTATTTTCTCATCTCCTTTATTTTCCTTCTCTTTATCTTTCTTGTGCTTAATTTATATTATTATATTTTGATTTCTTTAATTTAGGTTCAAAAGGCTGTTAGGGAATCACCACACCAGGACCCCAGTATCCACCTCCACCTTTATCTACGCCCAACTTACCGTTCCTTTTCCTTGAGTTCATTCAAAAATTCAGGAAGTTTCACTTCTCTCCCTATCTTATGATTTTTTATAGCTATCTTTGTACATTGAGGACAATGTACATCTTAAGTGTGGGGAGGTTATTAAATTGATAATCAGAAAGCCCCTAAATTATGTCTTGTTCTTAAGTAACTTTTTCATGTTTACTATTAGAATGAAGCTTTTAATGATTTACAATTTTTATTGATATGTTTCGGATTAAGTCATAGGTAATTGTGCATTGATGGTTTAAACTTAAAGATATTAGAGAATCAAGCATGGTAAGCCTATTTTCAGAATTAAATTTTTTTTATTAGGTTGTTTCCCTAATCTTAAATATTACTTTGAAATTTGAAATTTGAAATTTGAAATTTACAAGGTTGACATCAAAAACGATAATTTCTGTGAGATTTTGAGCCTTTTAGAGCATATATCTTTCTTGCTTACTTTATTGATTATGAGTGTGTCAATATTGATCTGTTATTCTGGAACTTGCTTCGATTATACATGTCGAGACCACATTTCTAATTTGATATACTGAGATGATAAAGGCACCTAGGTTTTAACCCACTTACTCCACAAAAAGCCTACCTCCATAATTAACCCCTAGTGAACCCCTTTTTAGCCTAATAAGCCATTTCTTGACTCACCCATTAATATTAACCCAAAAACCAAATTTTTAATTCCTCTAATCTTTTAACGTCCCTTTTTGTCAAGATTTGAACTGAGCAGTTGCCTAACTATTTTCTCTATTTTAGTAGTTAAAGTTCTTTCTTATCATTGTATATTTTTTTTACAAAAAAGGTTGGAAATTTATTCATTATTAGTTTAAGCTTGAATGATTAATGTCACATCTTTAGAAGAAGCTCATGTTATTAGTGATAAGTTCAATCAATGTAATTATCCAGTATTAGTTCAATTTTTCTAGTTAAGTAAATTGTCAATTCAATCTCAATTCTAACCTTCTAATTCAACCTATATCCACACCTTTAACCCAAGCCCCATTACAACCCTTATAAAGACCTTTTTGATTTGTGTATCATCCCATTGTATAGTGGTGGAGATTTGATTTTCATGCAAGCTTATGGGATTAACTTTTCATGTTTGACTTTTGAGTGCTTAATTTGAACCTTAAACACTTTTGAGTGATTTGAGTGAATCCTTAGTAAAGATGTCAATTCTTGTCGGTTTTGAATTAGAGGTAATTATTTAGGTAAGGGGAGTCACCTATATTTTCATGCTATAAAAATTTATGACTTAGATTGTTTGAATCTTTAGGACTCCTTTTTGTTAAATTATCAATGTATGAATTATCTATTAATTATGATGAAACATTATTGATAAGAATTATGAATTGAGAAAGTTGATTTTAATTGTGAGTTGAGGATTTTGCTTGAGGACAAGCAAAAGTTTAAGTGTGGGGATATTTGATAAAGCATAATTTACACATATTTTAACCCCATGCTTGGCTTAATTTTGGATGATTTTTCATTGGATTTGTTCAATTCGATACTCCTAATCTCTTAATTATATGTTTTACACTCAGGAAAGCTTAGGAAGTCGAAAAGAACAAGAAGCGGGCCAAAATGGAGTAAAATGGGCCTACTTAGGAAATCACACGGCCTGAGCCATCGACCACAGGCAGGTCACACAGATGTGTGTGGCGAGTAGATTTGACCACGGCCGAAGGAGTCCACCACGGGCGTGTCACACGAGCGTGTCCCTGCCAAAATAAGGATGAATTCTATTCGAAATAGGATACTTGTGGGCCAAGTAAGACATCTCGAAGCCTATATAAACACCCTAGGGGGCAACCTAAAAGAGGGTTCGACAAGACATCGAATAGATGCCGAGTAGAAGGAGAAAATACTCTAAGACAGCCGTTGGGAACAGCTTAGGAGAAGGATCTCCTTCAAGATTGAAGATCTCCCATCAAGTTCCTTAGGAGTTTTTGGGTTTTCTTATGTTTTGTTATTTTCCCTATTCTAATATGTTTCCCTCTTTTAGTATGAACTAAACCCCTTAAATACCTAAGGGGATGAAACCTAAGACAGATCTTACTACTATTTTATTTATGAGATAAATACTTGTGCTTATTCTTAATTGTGAGTTCTTATTCTTGTTTGATAATTCAGGTTATTGATTCAAATCGAATGTGCTTATTCAGTGGAGCAAAAGTCCCTGCCTAAGAGTAGATCAACACAATTAAGCGGAGTTGAATGCAACCTAGAAATAGGGCGACGAAAATCTGTCGGATTAGGGTCAAACCTAATAAGGGAATCCATAGATCGAGTTAATGTGACAATAGGGGTTTTAATTAGAAAGAGATTTCAATTAATCAACCTAGAGTTAGTTGTTAGTAGCCTTGAAAGAGGTATTAATATAATTTAGGGATTTCTACGGATTAAGTCAAGTGAATAAATCGCATGAATCAAAAGTAATAAGTGAAGTCTAGGTGGATTCTTCCTTAGGTATTGCCTATCTCATATAAGTTGTCCAAAAGTATATTCCCAATTTACTCTCTGTCGAGTTCATAGTTAGTTAAATTAGTTAGTTAGTTTTAGATTAAAAATAAATCCCCTTAATTATTAGGCTAGATAATAAAAAGATAATTAATTCTAGTACTCTTGGTCCTTGAGGATACGATATTCTAGACTCACCACAGCTATACTACTATTCGATAGCTGCGCTTGCCTTTGTCGAAATAATAGTTAGTTTCGAGCCCATCATGTGTGTTGGCTCATTCTAAGATGAACTCTTTTGTATAAAGCCATAGTTGGTGGCTCTGTCTTATTAATCTATGAAAAGATGAGGTTATTCATGCTTATGAAAGTAGCATGTTGATTCACTTGGTTTAATTATGCATTAATTGATGGTTGAATTTGATTTATGCTTGTATGTGTTGGGGTGATAGAAATAGCTTGGCAAATAGCCTTGTTCTTGTCCACACGAGTAGGCACACGGGCATGTCTCTAGGCCGTGTGTGACACGCGGTCAGCCTCATGGGCGTGTGGTTAGGCTGTGTGTCCCCTTGCATGCTATGTTTACAAGTCAGTATGCTCATTAGTAAACACACAGGCAGAGACACGGCCGTGTGTCTCAACCGTGTGGAAGGCACGGTCACGGACATGAGCGTGTGCCCAGGCCGTGTGAAGTATCCACCTGAAATTAGGAATTTAATTCACCACACGGCTGAAGGACACAGGTGTGTGCCTAGGCCCTGTGACATTTATGGGGTGATGACGTCAGAAAAAGAATGCCAAGGTTTTTGCACACAGGATAAAACACGGGCGCGTCGAGGCCGTGTGAAGGACATGGGCAAGCAACACGGGCGTGTGTTTGGCCGTGTGAAAATCCCTGTAGGTTCGAAATAAAAAATAATTCCACACGGGTGTGGAACACGGGCATGTGATATGCCACACGGACGTGTCCCTTCCTCCACACAAGCTTGTGGACTGTTTAGTGAAAATTTTCTAAGGTTTTCTAGAGAGTTCCAAAGGGGTTTGATTTGATCCCGAACCATTCCTAATGTGTGATTTGGGCCTAGTAGTCTTGTTTAAGAGGTGTTACGAAAAGTTTTAATTTGGAGAGGAAATTCAAGTCTCGATATTATATAATTGTTACGTATAAGTTCAGTAACGCCTCATACCCTATTCTGGCATCGAATACAGGTAAGGGGTGTTAGATTTAGTGGTATCAGAGCTATAGTTTAGTCATTTCTTAGACTATCGTAGCGTGTGTGAAAGTCTAGTTATACATGCCATAAATATATACTGATAGTGTGGTGACTCTTGACAATGTTAAACTGTGTTTTCATATAGTAAATGGATCCCGACCGAGCTACTGTTGATGACGCTGCTAGTAATACGTCGACTCCCACAAAAGGGACCGCGCCTATAGAAAGTAGACCCAAGACTCCGGGTCAAGGAGAAGAGGCTTGGAAAGCCTTTCTCCACATGATAAGCAATCGGTACACTGAGTATGTTTGAGCAAACCCTAATGCTCAACCTCCTCCATCCCCACCTATACCTCAGCCAGTCCCCGTGGCTCCTCAGGGTGTAGATTTTGTAAGAATGACCAAACCCCCGGTCGATAAAATTTGAAAACATGGGGCTGAAGAATTCAGAGCTAATATAAACGATGACCCTGAGAAAGCGGAGTTTTGGCTTGAGAACTCAATATGGGTATTTGATGAACTCTCTTGCACATCTGATGAGAGTTTAAAATGTGTTGTATCATTGCTGAGGGACTCAGCATATCGTTGATGGAAAATGCTGACATCTGTAGTACCGAGGGAAAGAGTGACATGGGACTTCTTCCTAGAAGAGTTCAGAAAGAAGTACATAAGCCAGCGATTTGTGTACCAGAAACGAAAGGAGTTCTTTCAATTGAAGCAAGGCAAGATGACTATGGTAGAGTACGAGCGTGAATTTATTAGGCTCAATAAGTATGCGCAAGAATGTGTGTCTACAGAAGTTATTTTGTGCAAGAGGTTTGAAGATAGGCTGAATGAGGATATCAGATTGCTAGTTGGGATCTTGGAATTGAAAGAATTCGTGGTGTTGGTCGATAAAGCCTGTAAGGCTGAAGAGTTGAATAAGAAAGAGAGAAAAGCTATGATTGAGGTCCGAGATACAAGGAAGAGGCCGATGAGTAAATCTTTCCAAACTCAATCAAAGAGGTCCAAGGAAACGAACCCTCAAACGACCGCTTCAGTTGGGTATTCACACCAAGATCAAGGTAATACATATTCGGGCTTGAAAGTTCAAGCCACCTCAATGGCAAGCGTGGGCAATATAAAGACAAATAAACCGGAGTGTCCAAATTGTGGTAGGCAACATACTAGGGAGTGTTGGGGAAATAATCAAACTTGCTACAAGTGTGGTTCACCCGACCATTTCATTCGAAACTGTCCAGAGAGGGATGAGAAAGACATAAAACAAGAAGTAAGAGCGAGCAATGTACCTTCAAGAGGTAGACCACAAAGGAACCCGAGGAGTGGGACTAGTAGTATAGGTGCGCCTAGAGATTCTGCTGTGAGATCAGAGGGTAGAGCACCTGCGAGGACTTATGCCTTTCGCGCTTGCAAAGAGGCATCATCTCTAGATGTAATAATAGGTACTTTTTCTCTTCATGATATTTCTATTGTTGCTTTGATTGATTCAGGGTCTACCCATCTTATATTTGCATGAAATTGGTATCTAGCATGAGTATGATTGTTAAGTCTACAGAATTTGTGATAAAAGTGTCAAAACCGTTAGGCAAACAAGTGCTAGTTGACAAAGTGTGTAGAAATTTTCCCTTGACAATTAGAGGTCATTATTTTCTGGCTAATCTCATGTTGTTACCGGTTGATGAATTTGACCTGATTCTTAACATGGATTGGCTGACTACTCATAATGTTTTAGTAAATTTTGGTAGTAAGTTTGTTGAATTGAGATGTGTAAATGGAGATGTCATTCGGGTTGAATTAGGTAAATCAGATAATATGCCTGTAGTGATTTCGTCTATGGTAGCTGAGAAATACTTGAGAAAAGGGTATGAGTCCTATCTCGCATTTGTGTTGAATACTCAAGAGTCAGAAATAAAGATTGAATCAAAGCCAGTAGTGTGCGAGTATCCAGCGCGATACAACCGTTATTATCATTGTTGGTGGGCTGTGTGCGATACCACCTTATTATTGATTAATGGTGGACTATGTGCAAAACCATCAGGTATCTTGTATCATTCCAAAGGGTTCATCGAGAAACTTATTTAAATGAATATTTCATGTGGCTTTATGGTAATAAGTGCAGGGTGATAAACCGTAAAATTAACATATTTTAATCCCACATTTGGTATGCTTTTGGATGATTTAAGCCTCGAATTATGTAAAAAGGTGCTCCTAATCCTTTCTTTTCATGTCTTATACTCAGGAAAGCACCCGAGGATAAAAAGAACATAAAATGGGCCAAAAACAGAGTAAATGGGCCATATCACGAAATTGACACGGCCTGGGCCCAAGACCACACGGCCTGCCATGCCAGTCATCTAGAACATGGCCTTACCCCGATTTACAAGACCGTGTCTCATTAAAGAAGTCCGAACACGGCCTGGCAACGACCCACACGGGCGGGTGCATGGCCGTGTCCCTGTCACTGGAAAAAGCAATTTCACTCAGATTTGGATACGTGGGGAGAAAGAAACGTATTTCAAGAGCCTATATAATCCCCCTAAGTACTAGCTGAGAGGGGGCGTTCAGTTAGGCCAATGAGCCAAGCCGAAAAGGTCAGAGTTGTGGGAAATCACTCGAAGGTAGCCAGCTGACCCATCTCAAGAAGCCGGAATTCTACTCAAGACGGCGGATTTCTCCTTCAATTCCTTCAGGGATTTTTAGGGATTTCTTTTGTTTTATTTTATCTTTTCTCTTGAGATGTTTTCTTTATTTGTTATGAACTAAACCCTTCAGATACCTGAAGGGGATGAAACCTATGATGGATCTTGTTATTGTTTTCTGGATTATATGATAAATACTTAGTTTGTTCTTAATTATGCATGCTTAATCTAAATTTGATGTGCTTAGGTGGAGGAGGAATAGACCCTGCCTAAGAGTAGATCTAGCATAATTAAGCGGAGTTGATCGCATGCCTAGAAATAGGGTGACGAGATTTTGCCGGATTAGGGTGAAACCTAATATGGGAGTCCATAGATCGATTTACTGCTATTCTAGGGGGTTATTATAAGAGAACGAGAGTTCCACTAATTAACCTAGGGTTAGATGTTATTCGCCTCGAGAGAGGGTTTAATATACGTTAGGGAGTCTTATAGATCAAACTAAGTAAATAAATTGTATGGTTCAAGGATAGATAACAAGTGAAGTCTAGCTGGATTCTTCCTGAGGGTATCATCTTAATCAACTGAGTTTTTCCTAAAGTTATTTCCCCAATTCGCTCTTTTTGTCTTTGTGTCTTTAGCTTAGTTATTCATAAATTTTAGATTAAACAACTTCACTTATTTTAGGCTAAATAATAAAAAGAAAGTTAGTATTAGTACTTTTAGTTCCTATGGGTTCAACAATCCGGTCTTGCCTAAGCTATACTACTGTTTGATTGGTACACTTGCCTTTAATCATTGTCAGAGTTAGTTTCCAGGTTCGATCATTCTCTTTATAAATTTTAAGACCTCGATTCACAAATGATCAAGTTTTTTGGCGCTGTTCTTGAAGAACTAAAATATTAAGAAAACTCTATTTTTATTACTTTAGCCATTATTTTTATTTTTCGCAATTTATTTTTGTTTTTAGGTTAAATTTTAATCTTGCTAACTTTTCTGTCTCTCTTTTCTTTTAAGGTACCTATAGTTTATGACAAGAAGGAACCCGAAAGGACCTTTAGTATACGATAGTGATATTGAAGCTACCGCTCGGAGGAATCACAGAGAAACCAGGCGAGCCCTAAATTACACAGAGGAAAATCAAGAAGGCAGAACCAATCCTACTGAAGGGATGGACGAGAATATTGCATAACCCCATGATGTGGGGGAACGCAATGCTCCACGTACAATGTTTGATTACGCTAAACCACATTTAACAGGAGCAGAATCGAGTATTGTTAGGCCTGCTATAGCTACTAATAATTTTGAATTAAAGCCTAACACAATACAAATGATTCAATAGTTTGTTCAATTTGATGGTTTGCAGGACGAAGACCCAAATACTCATATAGCTAATTTCTTAGAGTTTTGTGATACCTTCAAAATAAATGGTGTTACTGATGATTCCATACGTCTTCGGTTATTTCTCTTTTCATTAAGGAATAAAGCCAAATAGTGGTTAAACTCGTTACCCCGAGGGTCAATCACTACATAGGAACAAATGATCAAAAATTTTTTATTAAAATATTTCCCACCTGCCAAAACGGCTAAATTACAGAATGATATCTCTTCTTTTGTGCAGATGGATTTAGAGACATTATACGACGCATGGGAAAGATACAAGGATCTCTTGAGAAGGTGTCCACACTATGGTTTACCCTTATGGCTTCAAGTCCAAACCTTTTATACCGGTGTAAACCCCTCAACGAGGCAACTAATCGATTCAGCCACCGGTGGAACCTTGAACAACAAAACTTCTGAAGCAGTGTACGAGTTCATTGAAGAGATGTCACTAAAAAATTATCGGTGGCAAGTTACAAGAACGAAACCTACAAAATCAGCCGGAGCTTTTAACATCGACACAGTAACCATGCTATCAACACAAATGAAGATTATGAATAAAATGCTTGATAGTTTGTGTTCTTCGCAGGTACACCCAGTAATGCAGTGCGACGAAAGGGGAACTGTGGCTAATCCTGAGTACCCACCCTACCAACCGGACGCAGAGAGCAAACAGATGAACTATATAGGTAACAATTTCAGATCTAATAATAATCCTTATAGTAATACTTACAATCCAGGTTGGAGGAACCACCCAAATTTTTCATGGGGAGGTCAAGGAAATCAAGGAAATCAAAGACAACAACCTCCTCAAAATTTCCAAAAGTAGTCCTATCCGCAGGAAAAGAAGCCAAACCTCGAAGAGATGCTGACAAAATTCATGGCAGCTACAGAAAACCGCTTCCAAGACACTGAGAAAACACTTAAAAACACCGAGAACCGAGTCGAGGAAGTTACCAAGTCAGTAAGGGAAGCCACTAAGGCAGTCGAACAACTTGCAAAACTAATGTCAGAATGACCACAAGGGTGTCTACCAAGTAACACTGAGGTTAACCCAAAGGAGCAAATTCAAGCCATAATAGCTCAGGAAAAAGAAGAGTTAGATGAACCCAATCCAACACAAGAAAACAAGGTGGACGAAGGTAAAGTAGAGGTAACACAAGAAAACCGGACACCGGTGATCAAGGAGTACCAACCTTCCATACCTTATCCCGAAGCGATAAAAAGAGACGATTCAGAGGAATAGTTCGGTAAGTTTCTTAAACTTCTAAAGAAATTACATATTAACTTACCTCTCCTTGAAGCTCTTTTCCAGATGCCAGACTCGAGGAAATTTTTAAGACAGCTCTTGACAAACAAACGCAAATTAGACGAAGAGCCACATGTGGAACTCAACGCAAAGTGCTCAGCAATTCTACAAAATAGACTACCACGGAAATTAAAAGATCCAGGGAGTTTTACAATTCCTTGTTTAATTGGTAGTTTAACTGTTGATAATGCGTTAGCTGATTTAGGGGCAAGTATAAATGTTATGCCTTATACATTGTTTAAACGACTAGGTCTAGGAAAGCCCAAACAAACTAGGATGAGTATTCAATTAGCTAATAAAACTTTTAGAATTCCTAGGGGCATTATCGAAGATGTTCTTGTCAAAATCGATAAATTCATTTTTCCAGTAGATTTTGTTGTGTTAGACATGGATGAGGATAACTCAATTCCCTTAATTTTAGGAAGGTTATTCTTAGCAACTATCAGAACTAAAATTGATGTTGATGCAGGAGAACTTATACTTTGTGTAGACGAGGAGACGGTCACTCTCCAAGCCCTCGACTCGGCTAGAACATCAAGCAACAAAGGTGAGAATGTGAATTCCTTTGATAACCATTCTATTAACCCTTCTTTTCAGGAACCACCAAAAAAGGGCACGATTGAACCTGATCCTCAGTTCAGTGCCAACAAAGAAATAACTCATGAGGAAAAAAGGATTCAAACCGATAACTTAGACGAGTGGAAAACGCACTTCAAGGAAAAATTAAGAATACAGGAAATAGAATCAAAACCACTCTATGATACAGACAAGTTCAAAATCGGAGATCAGGTATTGTTAGATAAAGCAGACCCATGACTATTCCCTCCAGACCCTGACACGAACAAAAAAATCCTTTTTAAGGTAATCAAAGTTCTTCCACACGGAACAGTCGAGGTAAGAAATCCTATTTTTGGCACTTTTAAAATAAATGCTACTCGACCTGAACCAGACAATGAAAATAAAACTGATAATATGAGGGAAGATATTCAAACCTTTAAACACCCTTGAAATTTTGAAATACAAGGAAATCTAGCTTAAGACTATAAACAAACGCTTCTCGGGAGGCAACCCGAGTACTAAACTTTTATAATTATCATTTTTTTTCTCTTTCTTTTTTTATCTAACTTTAAAACTAACCAAAAAAAAAGTGCAGATTTCCAGGCCACACGGTCTTGCACACGATCTTGCCCTACGACTGTGTGAAGTTACTGACTTGCCAACTATGGGCAAAACGTGCAGTCCAACCGTGCCAACATACTAACTTATTACCAACGGCCGTGGCAAACCGCAAACGGGTATGGGTGAGCCAACACGACCGGACACACAGCCGTGTGAGTCGACCGTGTGAAGTGACACGCCCATGGACCACGAGCGTGTGAGTGTACCAGAATTGAAACTCTATTTAAACCCTCCCCCATCCTCCCCCTCTACTCTCCACTCTTTCTCTTCTTCCCTCTTCTCAGAGTTCTCCATAACAAGTCTCACTAACCCTTGAGCCATACCGAAACCACGCCAAGGAAGCATAAAAGGCCAATCTCCTCAAAGGAGAATGATTTACATGAGTTCATGCCGGTAGCTTCATCCAAACAACAAGCCAAGGGTCTTTGAGACCATTTTGTTTCTCCTTTTCTTTTCTCTTTTGCTTCAATTTCCTTCCCTTTGACAATCTTATGCTTAATTTAATTTAACTTATTTTAGTTTTGTAGTGTCAGGTTCGAAAGGCTGCTAGGGAATCACGTCACTTCTGCCACCGCCGGCACCTCCCCAGCCTTAGAGGTCATACCCACCTCGTGAACCATCCAACAATAAGGACTCTTCAGTTCATTTATATTTAATTTTCATTTTTTTTACGTTTTTGTTTCCTCTTTCTTTATCTTTCTTATCTTTCATTATATATTTACTTTATTTAGGTCTTAATAAGTCCTGGCTACTTCCAAGTGCGCTGCCCAACTTCTTCATCTAGCGCAGGGTCGTCATCCAGACCGACCCCTCCACTCCAAGGAATCCATCCAAAATTCAGGGAGTATTCTTCCCCCTTCTCTTTTGATTTATCCCTTAAACGTCATATCTATCTTTGTACATTGAGGGCAATGTACATCTTAAGTATGGGGGTGAATAATTATTATGCCTAACTTTCTGCATTATTCTCAAATCCCTGAGAATAAAAGTGCCTAACTTTTTTTCATGATTCTCAAATATCTGAATTTAGTCTTGTTTTCAAGTAATTTTCTCATATTACTAATTAGGATGAAATTTCTGATGATTTATGATTTTTATTGACATGTTTTAGAATAAGTCATAGTTAATTGTGCATTGATGATTAAATTTGAAGAATTCTATAGAATCAAGCGTGTTAAGTCTATTTTTCAAAAAAAAATTAAAATTTTTAGGTTGTTAACCTAAATTTGAATATTACTTTGAAATTTAAAATTTACGAGGTTGATATCAAAACACCCATAATTTTTGTGAGATTTTGAGCCTTATAGAGCATACATTCTTTTTCGTGCTCTCTTTATTGATTATGAGTGTGTCAACATTGAACTGTCATTCTAGAACTTGCCTTGATTATACATGTTGAGACCACAGTTATGATTTGATATACAGAGATGATAAAGGCACCTAGGTTTTAACCCACTTACTCCACTAAAAAGCCTACCTTCACAATTAACCCCTAGTGAACCCCGTTGAGCCTAACAACCCTTTTTATTTACTCACCCACTAATATAACCCAAAACCCTTTGTATTTGTTCTTACCATCCTTCTAATTACTCTTTTTGTCGAGATTTGATTTTGAGCAGTTACCTAACTATGTTTTATATTTCAATTGTTAAAGTCCATTCATCAAAGGAAAAAGCTCGTATTATTAGTATTATAAATTTTCAATTGATGTAATTATCTTAGATCAGTTTATTTTTTTAGATAGGTAACTTGTCAATTCAATCTCGATTCTAACCTTCTAATTCAGCCTTTATCCACACGTTTAACCCTAGCCCCGTTACAACCCTGACAAAGACCTTTTGATCTGTTTATCATCTCATTTTGCAGTGGTGGAGATTTGATTTTCAGGCAAGCCTATGGGATTAACTTTTTAGGTTCGACTTATGAGTGATCCGTTGGCATTGAACCTTAAAACACTCTTTGAGTGATTTGAGTGAATCTTTTGTGAGGATGTTAATCCTTATATGTTTTGAATTAAAGGTAATTATTCAGATAACGGGAGACACCTATGTTTTTGTGGTACAAATACATGACTTATCTTGTTTGAATCTTTAGGACTCTTTGAGTTCAATTATCCATGTATAAATTATCTATGAATTATGATAAGACATTGTTGATAGGAATTATGAATTATGGAAAGTTCGTTTTAATTATAAGTTGAGAATTTTGCTTGAGGACAAGCAAAAGCTTAAGTGTGGGGGTATTTGATAAACCGTAAAAGTAACATATTTTAATCCCACATTTGGTATGCTTTTGGATGATTTAAGCCTCGAATTATGTAAAAAGGTGCTCTTAATCCTTTCTTTTCATGTCTTATACCCAGGAAAGCACCAGAGGATAAAAAGAATATAAAACGGGCCAAAAACGGAGTAAATGGGTCATATCACGAAATCAACACTGTCTGGGCCCAAGACCACACGGCCGTGCCACTCCAGTCATCTAGAACATGGCCGTACCCCGATTTACACGGCCGTGTCTCATTAAAGAAGTCCGAACACGGCTTGGCCACGATCCACACGGGCGTGTGCCATGGCCGTGTCCCTGTCGCTGGAAAAAGTAATTTCACTCGGATTTGGATACTTGGAGACAAAGAAACGCATTTCAAGAGCCTACATAAACCCCCTAAGTACCAGCTGAGAGAGGGCATTTAGCTAGCCCAAGGAGCCAAGCCGAAAAGGTCAGAGTTATGGGAAATCACTCGAATATAGCCAGTTGACCCATCTCAAGATGCTGGAATTCTACTCAAGACGGGGGATTTCTCCTTCAATTCCTTTAGGGAGTTTTAGGGATTTCTTATGTTTTGTTTTATCTTTTCTCTTAAGATGTTTTCTTTATTTTTTTATGAACTAAACCCTTCAGATACCTGAAGGGGATGAAACCTATGATGGATCTTGTTATTGTTTTCTGAATTATATGATAAATACTTAGTTTGTTCTTAATTATGCATGCTTAATCAAAATTTGATGTGCTTAGGTGGAGGAGGAATAGACCCTGCCTAAGAGTAGATCTAGCATAATTAAGCGGAGTTGATCGCACGCCTAGAGATAGGGTGACGAGATTTTGCCGGATTAGGGTGAAACCTAATATAGGAGTCCATAGATCGATTTACTGCTATTCTAGGGGGTTATTATAAGAGAACGAGAGTTCCACTAATTAACCTAGGGTTAGACGTTATTCGCCTCGAGAGAGGGTTTAATATACGTTAGGGAGTCCTACAGATCAAACTAAGTAAATAAATCGTATGGTTCAGGGATAGATAATAAGTGAAGTCTAGCTGGATTCTTCCTGAGGGTATCGTCTTAATCAACTGAGTTTTTCCTAAAGTTATTTCCCTAATTCGTTCTTTTTGTCTTTGTGTCTTTAGCTTAGTTATTCGTAAATTTTAGATTAAACGACTTCACTTATTTTAGGCTAAATAATAAAAAGAAAGTTAGTATTAGTACTTTTAGTTCCTATGGGTTCGACAATCTGGTCTTGCCTAAGCTATACTACTGTTCGATAGGTACACTTGCCTTTAATCATTATCAGAGTTAGTTTCCAAGTTCGATCATTCTCTTTATAGATTTTAAGACTCTGATTCACAACGATCATAGGGTATATGTGTAAGTAATTGTGGACAATGTTTATGATATGTGTTTGGGATGTGGTAAGACTTGAAATGAGAAAGCATGATTACGAGGATATGAATCGCTATTACTTAGCATGTAATGTTTGACTAATATTTTTGTGGTATGATGCTTATTGTTTACATGTAGACTTACTAAGCTTAAGGCTTACTCTCTTCTCATTTCCCTTGTTTTATAGTGTCAAAAAGCCAGCTCGAGATACGAAGTTAAGCAAAGGATCACCCACATTTTTGGCTCATCTTGGTATAGTTAGTCTTAGCATTTTGTGTATGGCATGTATAGGGACTAGACTTAGGTGAATGTCATATTGTTTTGGCCATGTGGGTTGGGTTATTCTAAGATGAACTCTTTTGTATAAGGCCATAGTTGGTGGCTCTTTCTTATTAATCTATGAAAAGATGAGGTTATTCATGATTGTGCAAGTAGCATGTTGATTCACTTGGTTTAATTATACATGAATGGGTTGAGGGTTGAATGTGATTTATGCTTGTATGTGTTCGGGTGATAGAAAGAGCTTGGCAAATAGCCTGGTTCTTTCCCATACGGGTAGGAAAATGGGCGTGTGTCTAGGCCGTGTGTGACACACGGTCAGCCTCATGGGCGTGTGGTTAGGTCGTGTGTCCCCTTACATGCTAGGTTTACAAGTCAGTATGCTCAGTAGTAAACACATGGGCAGAGACACGGCCGTGTGTCTCAATCATATGGAAGGCACGGTCATCGGCATAGGCGTGTGCCCAGGCCGTGTAAAGCCTGCACCTGAAATTATGAATTTAATTCGCCACATGGCCGAAGGACACAGGCGTGTGCCTAGGCCGTGTGACATTTATGGGGTGATGACGTCAGAAACAGAATGCCAAGGTTTTTGCACACGAGCTAAGACACGGGAGTGTCAAGGCCGTGTGAGGGACACGGGCAAAGGACACGGGCGAGTGTCTGACCATGTGAAAACCCATGTAGGTTCAAAATGAAAAATAATTCCACACGGGTGTAGAACACGGGCATATGATATGCCAGACAGGCTTGTCCCTTCCTCCACACGGACGTGTGGACTGTTTAGTGAAAATTTTCTAAGGTTTTCTAGAGAGTTCCAAAGCGATCAATTCGCTCTCGAACCATTCCTAATGTGTAATTTGGTCCTAGTAGTCTTGTTTAAGAGGTGTTACGAAAAGTTTTAATTTGGAGACGAAAGTCAAGTCTCGATATTGTATTATCATTGCGTATAAGTTTAGTAACACCTCGTACCCTGTTCCGGCATCGAACACGGGTAAGGGGTGTTACAATGTTTCGCTACGTTATCGATAAAGCTCTCGTAAAACTATTTTAACAATGTTTTCAGTGATGTTGGTAGGTCATATTTGAATCGTTCCTTTTCTACTCATATCAGCATTTCGTATAGAGGTTATTATGTCAGCAATAATGTCCTTACCCATGGTAAACTAAAATTTTTGTTGCTCCCGAATTTTGATATGATGCCACTGTGTCGAGATATCTTATCTCTTTCTCCGGGAAAATAGATATTACCCAAAAAAAATTTTAATTCAATCCTTTTTTTTCTTTCCACTAAAACCAATCCGTCCACTTGGCTTCTTGTATTTAAAGTGATTTGGGTATCTACTCCAATGCTACTATTTTTTCATACCATCATGGAAGAAGATTCGAATAAAATATACACTTCCTCGGGAATGAAAAAAATCTGTAACCGCCTATTTTTAGCGAAATCAAAATAGTGGTTTCGGGACCACAAATCCGAGTCACAAAGAAAATTTTATTTTAATATTATTGCATGGTCTGCATTATGATAGGAAAGACGTATGAAAATTTCGTTAAGAAATTTTACCGATTTCATGATTAAATGTTAGTAAAGACCAAATTGCATAAAGTGCAAAAGTTGAATTCTAGTAGCTTGAAGGATCAAATAGCTATGGAATTCAAAACTTGAGGTCCTTAAATGGTAATTAGACCATTAAGAGAAGTTAGTAGATATTTATGATGGTTCATCTATGGAAAATTAGAAAAAAGAAAAGTACTAAATTGGAAAGTTAAAATTTAATGGATGATAAGTTAATTAAATGAATAAAATAATTTCATATCATCATCTTCCACAAAATTTCTATGGAAACCCTAGCCAAGAAAGAGAAGTTCAAGCAAGCTTAATTGGGTAAGTAATCATGTCACGTTTTTAGTAATTTTTACATTTTCGAGATCGTAATAACTTAATCTATCTATTTTGGGGATAATTTGTAAAGATATCAAAGTATTGAAATTTTGTCGTGGATGAGGATGTTGAAATTTTGAAATTTATGGTAGAAAATAAAAGGTTGTTGATAGATAAACAACTTTTGTAAAGTGAATTTTGATGAAATTATGATTTTAGGACTAAATTGTAAAGTTGTAAAATTCATGGAAAATTCTAATTTTTTATGAAATACATGGGTTGTAAATGTTATATAAAAAATTTGATTAGGCTTGGAATAAGGATTAAATTGCATGAATTTTATTTTCCGAGCCTAGAGACGAAATTGGAATTAATTAAAAGTATAAGGGTAAAATGGTACTTTTGCCTAAAATGTGAATTTGATTGAATTGAATATGAATTTCATTAAATTGAGTTAAATTTACTCATATAGATCCGGATAGACCTAGTACGAAATTCGATCGAGAAAAACAAAAAGTATCGGATTAGTAGATTTCCGCATACGAACAAATGTCGAGGTAAGTTCGTGTAACTAAATTGTTTATATTTATATGATTGAATTGAATGTTGTATATGTGAATTTTATAAATGTCATATATATATGAAATTGATTACATATCCGACAAAGCCTGATAAATGTTAAATCTAGTTTGAATAATGAAATTTGATGGATACAGGATTTCCTAGATTGGTTGTGGTCCTGCATATGTTGCAGACATGCCATAGTTCAAAAGAGTATCCTGTTATAAGCCCTCTTGAGCTTCCCGTTACATGGTTCCTACAAGCATCCCGATCGGTATTGATCCTGCATGTGTTACGGACATACCGTAGCTCTTTGTGAGCGTCCTGTTATATGATCAGTATTGATCTTGTATGTAACACCCCAAACCCGGCCTAGACGTTATGGCCAAATCTGGCGATGTCACATGATAGTGCTTTTGAAATCGTAGCCACGCTCAAATCATTTCTCCTTTTTTAAAAGTTTTTCATTATCTTATATTAATTCCAATTAGTGTCATTCGTTTCCAAAACACTGCTCGTTTTCCAAAACATTTATACTTCGCGGAAGCTTTTAAAAACAGTTTGCGTAATCGTGGTGTTTTGGTAAAACATTTGTTTCTTTTAAAAACCCACGCTTTCCTACTTCTAGCAATAAAAACCATAAAACACTGCAAATCCCAATTTAAACAAAAATCCATAATGGCCATATTTACATAAGACTTTTACCAAATGTAATCAAAACCATAAATAAGCATAAAAACTATGAATCTATCGTGAAGCAGAAGCAGTGGCCATTGTCGAGTCCCCCGCTGCATCGATCCATCTAATGCTAGGGATTACCTGAATAGATTAAATAGAAAAAGGATGAGTTTTCGTAAACTCAGTGTGTAATCCCCACAGAAAACATGCACACAGCCTAATATCAGAAAACAATCATATACTTACAATTCGGGTCTGAGCCCATTACAGAACTGGTGTGGACCTTAGCCCACTCAGATACAGAATCAAATATATATATTAAGGCCTTAGCTCATCTCAGACATAATATGCAGAATAGAACAGAATAACAAGGTCCTACCCACCAGCCTCTACACACCAACTCCGTCCAACCCTACAAACCATGTGGGGATAAAATTAACCCACCCATCCCTACACACCATGCTGTATCGAAATGCGGCACATAATCAGATAATTGCAGCTGAGCTGCCAAATAATCGGGCTTAATAGCCTCTTAAATACTTCCTCCAATATCATCAACCCACCCCAATGTAATGCAGCATACATTATATGACATGTAAATATGCGAATAACAGATCACACAAATAGGGATCTAAAGATCGCTTACCGACCCTACAGTAGGTCCACAGTCGACTTGGGTGACCCGTGCAACCTTACAGATCATTTCAGAAAATGGGCTCAACGATCACACGGTCGTGTTGTGGCTCACAGCCTTGCACATGGCCTACCACACGGCCGTGTGGCATCGACAAAAACGTTTTTCGGCTTTCACCAATTCTTGTTTTATTTGTTTTCGGGTACACACACCTAGTTTTTTTTCACTCTTTACACAATCCCGAGATCACGAGCACCTATAATTGAACCATATTCCATTCAGTTAATCTCTTAAACAATTGAAATCAAACCAAACCGGAAACAGGATACTCATCTGACGAGCGGCCAAAACTTACCTTTGTAGAACAACAACGATCCCCAAGAATCTAAGTCTCCAACAAACAGTTTTGAACTCTTGAATCTTCTCCTAATTGGCAACAATGATACCCATAAAAAAACTAATAAAAATAACAAGAGTACAAATCCACTTAACTAGAACTTATCGAACGATCGTAATCAACCTGAGAAACAAAATGAGACCGAGTAGAAAAGAAATTGAGAAGAAAAGAAGTAAGGGAGAACAAAAATTCGGCAGCAAGAGAGGAAAAAGATAAAAAGAAATCGGCAGGGGTTTTTGAAGAAAAGAGGGAAACCGAAATTTGATGCTTTTGGGAAAAGATTGAATAGAAAAGGAAAAAAATGATAACCCCCAAATCCACATCCCTTAATTCTCTCTACCAAAACCCCACTACTCAGAATTCTATCATCCCTCAAACTCCTCCCCATAATCATGCAAAAATAAAGCCAAAGTAGGGAATCGAACTCAGGACCTCATGCAATCAAACACTCCACTCAACCACCAGACTAGCAAGCCCATTCTGATATCATTTTACCAAAAATAACTCAAAAGCCAACTGACCCCAGTGAGAGCTTTATTCATAAAAATGCCAAAATTTACCCAAGTTGTGTCTTGAACTTGGGACCTCTCACACACACCCAGAACACATAACCACTGAAGCAGATAGACATTGTGTCAATTAATTCCAGAAACACATACAGATATTTTTGTGCTCCAAAATCACATAATTCGGAATTAAAAAAATTTGGGGCGTTACATTGCATATACTGCAGACATGCCACAGCTTTTTATGAGCATCCCGATATAGGATTTTTGTGAGCTTCCTGATATGGCTTGCTTGAACCTCCTGTTATATGGCTAGCCAGAGCTCCCCGATAATAACTCTTCGGAGTTACCTGATAAGCTCACATGAGTTCTGTTATAAACTCTTATGAGTTTTCTGTTATTCAGCCCAGATAAACTTTCTGTTACATGGCTCACATGAGTATCCTGCTATATACTCAAGAGAGTCCTTCCTGTTACATGGCAAACTTATTTTGATATAATGGCATGTATAGGTCAAATTGGCCAAATATGGCATGTAAATGGTTAGTTGTAACTAGCCATTGGAATGGCTAGTGATAACATGCTTGATGTATATGTTTGAGGTTATAATATGATCAATATACGTGTGCTTGGTACGGTTGAATTAAATTTTGGTAAACTAAAATGTTTACACAAATAGGTAAATTTGAATACATGAACACATGTGATTATATGTTTTGCATAATACTAAGACTTAGCTTGATTTTAATGCCTTGAATTGGTTGGTGTTTTGTATTTAAGTGATATTATAGGTGGAAGACAAATTGGGTGAGAAATAAGGCTTGGAAATGGCCTTATTTTGTCCACACGGGCATGTGTGACACATGGCCATGCGCACAAGTGTGTGGTTTGGCCGCGTGTCCCCTACATCTTGAAAATTTAGAAATAGAATGCTTCGAATTGCTCACATAGGCAGAGACACGAGCGTGTGTCTCAGCGGTGTGTGACACACTGCCTAGCACACGGGCGTGTGTCTTGACCGTGTAAATCCTGCACCTAATTTTCAAAATTTAAATTGTCCACATGGCCTAGTACACGGGCGTGTGGCTTGCCGTATGACTCAAGTCAGAGAGTTACACGGGTAAGGATACGGGTTGGGAAACAGCTGTGTGCCTCACATCGAATGCCCACGGGGCCTAGGCCACAAGCGTGTAGCTTGGCCGTGTGAGCCACACGGTCTGGCCACACAGGCATATGTCCCCTGCACCTAGGACAAAAGGCTAAAATTTTGCGAAAAATTTTCTAAGTTCCCAGTTTAGTCCCGACTTGTTTCTAACATGTATATTGGGCCTCGATGGTACATTTAATGGACAATATGATTGGTTTTAAACATGAATAGTAAATGACATGGATTAACTGTATTTATTCTGTAAACTTTGGTAATGTTTCGTAACCCTGTTCTGGCAACGAGTATGGGTTAGGGGTGTTACATTTATTGGTATTAGAGCTACAGTTTTGTCGATTCTCAGACTAATGTAGCAAGTATGAGTTTAGCTATACATGCAATTATATAATTCGTGATAGTGTGATATCTCCTGACCATTTTAAACATGTTTTTCATATAGTAATGTCGTCCAACTGAGCTGAATCCGAGGAAGTTGAAAGCAATGCTCAAGCTTCAGTTCAAAGAGCTACATCAAGTAGTAGAAGGCCCGTATCTGAGGGTCAAGGTGAGGAGGCTAAAGAAGCTTCTTTCAAATGATGAATGAGTGGTTAACAGAATTCTTAAGAACAAATCCTGCTGTACAACAACTCCCCCTCATATTCCTCAACCGGTTCCTGACATGCCACAATGTGCTAAACCTGTTAGAACCGGTAAGCCTCCGGTAGATAAAATTCGTAAATATGGAGCAAAATAATTTAGGGCTACTGCTGAAGATGATCCGAAAAGGGTTGAATTCTGGTTAGAAAATACAAATAGGGTTTTCAATGAATTATCTTGCACACCTGCTAAATGTTTGAAATGTGTTGTGTCTTTGCTAAAAGATTCGGCTTACCAATGGTGGAATACTCGCCAGAGATTCCTTGATCAAAAAAAAAAAGGAATTTCTAGAGCTTAAACAGGGGAATATGACTGTATCTGAGTACGAATGAGAATTTGTCAGACTGAGCAAGTACGCTAAGGAATGTGTTCTAACTGAAGTTGCCATGTGTAAACAGTTTGAAGAGGGATTAAATGAAGACATCAAGCTACTAGTTGGGATATTGAAATTAAAAGAATTTTTTGTATTGGTTGATCGAGCACATAAAGTTGAGGAATTAAGTAAAGAAAAAAGACAAGCAGAGAGGGAAGCCTAGACTTCTAGTAAAAGATTTATGGACAAGCCATAATCATCAACTTCAAAGAAATCAAAGAAATACCATGATTGTTCTACCACATCTGTGGGGCATTCTGGCAAAGAACGAGGCTCTCAACGCTCTAATCTAATATCTCCGTCCCCATCTGTAGCAAACGTAAGAAGTGTTAGAAACCCCAAACCTAGATGTAAACATTGTAATAAATTTCATTTTAGTGAGTGTCGTATGAGAAGCGGGGCATGTTTTAGATATGGTTCACTTGACCACTATCTCAGAGATTATCCGAAAAAGCCTGAAAAGGAAATTGTTTAGACTTCAAAGGCTAAAATTTATGGTAGAAAGTGAAAGTGAATTTTGATGAAATTATGATTTTTGGACTAAATTGTAAAGTTGTAAAATTCATGAAAAATTCTAAATTTTTATGAAATACATGGGTTGTAAATGTTTTATGGAAAATTTGGTTAGGCTGGGAATAATGATTAAATTGCATGAATTTTATTTTCCGAGCCTAGGGACGAAATTAGAATTAATTAAAAGTATAGGGGCAAAATGGTACTTTTACCTAAAATATGAATGTGATTGAATTGAATATTAATTTCATTAAATTGAGTTAAATTTACTCATATAGATCTGGATAGACCTAGTACGGAATTGGATTGAGAAAAATAAAAAGTATCGGATTAGTAGATTTTCGTATAGGAACAAGTGTCGAGGTAAGTTCGTGTAACTAAATTGTGTATATTTATATGTTTGAATTGAATGTTGTATATGTGAATTGTTAAATGTCATATATATATGAAATTGATTACATATCTGACAAAGCCCGATAAATGTTAAATCCCGTTTGAATAATGAAATTTGATGGATACAGGATTTCCTGAATTGGTTGTGGTCCTGCATATGTTGTGGACACACCATAGCTCGAAAGAGTATCCTGTTATAAGCCCTCTTGAGCTTCCCATTAAATGGTTCCTGTGAGCATCCCGATTGGTATTGATCCTGCATGTGTTGCGGTCATACCGCAGCTCTTTGTGAGCTTCCTGTTATATGATCAGTATTGATCTTGCATATATTGCGAACATGCCGCAGCTCTTTATGAGTGTCCCGATATAGGCTCTCTGTGAGCTTCCTGATATGGCTCGCTTGAACTTCTTGCTATATGGCTATCCGGAGCTCCCCAATAATAACTCTTCGGAGTTACCTGATAAGCTCACATGAGCTTTCTGTTATAAACTCTTATGAGTTTTCTGTTAATCAGCCCGAGTAAGCTTCCTGTTACTTGGCTCACATGAGCATCCTGTTATATGCTCGAGAGAATCCTTCCTGATTATGTGCTCTAATGAGTACATCTAAATATGAATTGACGGACTACAAATTTGTACACTTTGAGTGTACTACATGTGTGTCCATCAATATTTCAAATAAATTCAATAGACAAAGTTCCGGCATGGGTTATACTAAACCTGAAATGATTTGTTATGAAAGTATATATGTTATATGAAAATATGATAAGAAAAGTATATGAATATGAAAGTTATTACATGATGAACTCATTCATGTTTCTTGACAATTGTATGAATTACCATAACTAACATGTTTGATGAAAATTGGGTATTTAGGCTATTAGCCAAATTCCTTTGATGCATTTTGTATGTTACTTTAATGGAAATGAATGGTAAGTTAAATTCCGTTATACGAATTTACTAAGCATTATATGCTTACTTGGTTTTTTTTTTCTTTCCTCTGTTTTATAGTGCTCGAAAGCTCGTAAAGGTTGGAAATCGGTCAGACATCATCACACTATCCTACAGCTTGTTTTGATATAAATAGCAAACTTATTTTGATATAATGGCATGTATAGGTCAAATTGGCCAAATATGGCATGTAAATGGTTAGTTGTAACTAGCCATTGGAATGGCTAGTGATAACATGCTTGATGTATATGTTTGAGGTTATAATATGATCAATATACGTGTGCTTGGTATGGTTGAATTAAATTTTGGTAAACTAGAATGTTTACACAAATAGGTAAATTTGAATACATGAACACATGTGATGATATGTTTTGCATAATGCTTAGACTTTGATTGATTTTAATGCCTTGAATTGGTTGGTGTTTTGTATTTAAGTGATATTGTAGGTGGAAGACAAATTGGGTGAGAAATAAGGCTTGGAAATTACCTTATTTTGTCCACACAGGCGTGTGTCTCAGCCGTGTGTGACACACGGCCATGCGCACCGGCGTGTGGTTTGGCCATATGTCCCCCTCATCCTTAAAATTTAGAAACAGAATGCTTCGAATTGCTCACACAAGCATGTGTCTCAGCGGTGTGTGACACATGGCCTAGCACACGGGCGTGTGGCTGGTCGTGTGACCCAAATCAGAGAGTTACATAGGTAAGGACACAGGCTGGGACACAGCTATGTGCCTCACATCGAATACCCACATGGCCTAGGACACGAGCGTGTCACTTGGCTGTGTGAGCCACACAGCCTGGCCACACGGGCATGTGTCCCCTGCACCTAGGCCAAAAGTCTAAAATTTTGCAAAAAAAAAATTCGACTTCCCGATTTAGTCCCGACTTGTTTTTAACATGTATATTGGGCCTCGATGGTCCATTTAAGGGACAATATGATTGGTTTCAGACATGAATAGTAAATGACATAAATTAAATGTATTTAAACTGTAAACTCTGGTAATGCTCTGTGACCCTATTCCGGCGACAGATCTGGGTTAGGGGTGTTACAAAATCAATCTACTTTCATTTGGTATTTTGGCTTAACCTTTTTTACTCCCTAATACTCAATCACATCCTCCCTTTTGACGATTGAATGCACCCCTAAAGTCCCATATTTAGTAATTGTTGAACTCTTTCTTCTGTATCGAGAATCATCAAAAAATACAAAATACCTTTTCTACGAAAAATACCATTTATGGGTATTTCCATCGAGATATCGGAATGGGAATGCATCATTAGTTCTTTCTCTTGGTCTTGAATCAATGGAAATGGAATAATAAATCTATTTTTTCATCTCTTTGCCAAAAAATCAGCATTCTCGTGGAGAATAGCAGAATATATGAAATCACAATGCCTAGTACCTATTTTTCGATTTATATTTGATCTGCACAATGAAAATTAATGCGAAATCGTCAGCAAACCTAAGGTTAATGATGACGACCGACGCTAACTCTATAAATAGACTCAGTTAACACTTGTTAACGACAGATTTTCAGATTCTTAGTTTTTTCCCTGTAATTTAGGTTTCAGTTTTTCTTTCTTTTAGGCTTTAGATTTCTTCTCAAGTTATTTTCAATTTGTGTTCTTCGGGGAACTTGATTGGTAAACGTAACAAATGCTTATGGATTTTTGCACTTCATCAATATACAATCAGGACTTTCTTAAAATCTATTCTTGATTTGTTATTCATGTTTTATTTATTGTTCAAGTTTATTATGTTTATGGATTTCATGAGAAACTAATCCTCTTATAGAGGGTTAGTGAGTGGAGGTGTGACTAAATAATTACTATGTAGGATTTTCTTAGCGGATCTGAAACACCCCACACCCGGCCCACGAGCCTGAACCGGATCTGGTATGTTCCTTGAGTAAACCGGTTTCAAAGTTCTTTATTACTTATGGAAAATTTGTGTAATTTTAGAAAAATATCGTTTTGGATTGGGCTTAGAGCGAAAACCCATTTATTTTACTTAGAAATCATTTAATTATGGTGGCAAAACAATTTAGGGTTTATTTTTAAAATAAATTTAATTGAACTTAATTAAAAGTAATTCGTAACATAATAATTAAAAATAAAAGCAAAGAAACGAAACTATCCAACTTGGGCCTTATGGCCTTATTACATCAACCAAAACTCAAAAATAAAATTAAAGTACGGAGTAAAATAAAAGTCCAAATCTTTACATTTCTCCTTGCAATGCATGGCCACCTTTAGCTCCTGTCGACCCGGTCCATTATTGCTCATCACCTGAAAAATATTTCCCACAACAGGGTGAGTCAAACTGACTCAATGTATAACCAACACTACAATTTAATAAATCAAGGCATACCGAACATAACATGTTCATACATTAATTCAAAATAATGATGCAATCCCGAACCCAAAACCTAGATGCCATCCGCTACACACCCCCGTACTAACCAAACACACCGTGGGGACTACTAAGTCAACCCTCCTTCCACTACACACCAAATTGCGGGCTTAAGTCACCGCATCTGTGGTCTTAGGTCACCACTTTTTGGGACATCGTGGTCTTAGGTCACCACTTTTTAGATTACTGTGGTCGTAAGTCACCACTTTTCAGATTACTGTGGTCTTAAGTCACCACTTTTCACTTCCCCTTTCAATATACAACCATATGCCCCATATATTAATAAGCATAATATACCAACGTTCACAATCGTATAAAATTCTCATGTTACGAATAACATATTTCATATTTCTACTAGAAGTAGGAAACGTACCTGAGTACTTTTGTACCACATTTGGGTACTTAGCCATATTCACATTCATATTTATATACTCATAGATTAAAATATTGCCATGTGACATATTAAAAGATAGTGGGGATTACACACCTGATTCGCTTTATAATTTCCTTGAGATTCTGAAAGACTGATCTTTGCCTTAGATCCGTTTACTCCTATATTCGGTCAATCATTTAAACACATCAATAAACCTATTCGGCTTAAAAACCAAATCCTAATAGGATTTGTATTCTAAAAACTTACCTTTGATGTCGATTTGATTATTCAAATCCCGAAATAGATCCTTGCTTCCTTGATGCTGTCGAAAATCCTATAGGCACATGTTAGATTGATTTCTAACCCTTAATCACCATTAAATGGCCTATGGCCGAATATTCATATTTCTTACCTTAGATCCTCGAATTTCCCGAAAGATTCCTCCTTGTATTCGATAGTTGTAGAAAGAACATGAGAGATCCTTATAGATTCGGCCATAAAGCAAGAATAGAGATTAGACCCTTCTCTTCCGGCAAATAGAAAAGAAAGGAACTTGAATAATGCTTAATCTTACCTTTTACGCTTCAATCGATTGCTTCCTTGCCTAGAGTCACAGAGATTCAGCTATGGAGATTTAAACAGGGATCAAAGGGATTTTGGTTTGGCAGTAGAAAAGGAGAGAAGAAGAAAAGATGAAGTTTTGCTTAAGGAAAATTTCGGCAGAGAGAAAGAGGGGCTAGAGAATTTTCGGTAAAGGGAGAGGATGAATGGAAAATAGCTTTACTTTTCCTTCTTTAGCCGAAATTATCAGGCCAAGAGTCCTTGACTTAGCCACCACTCTTCCTTTGTGATAATATTATCTCTTTTAAAAAAAATAAATAAAGGAAAATCCTTATTATCTCTTCCAAATTAAATAATCCAAATTAATTCCTCAATTATCCCCTTAATTGCCTAAATTTAAAGGGAATAAAACTCCCTTTTTCTAGAAGCCTTGTCGTCCACTCCAGTCTTCTGGAAGCAAAAATAAAACCTTCTTTTATTTGCTTCCCTTGTGACTCGAACCCAGGCCCATGCCTTCTGCATATGGCGCCATTTCCATAGGCCCTAAGTGCCATCGTCAGGCCACTTTTCCCAAGCCTGTTTGTGTGTCAAATTTCACAAACTTTTTCTTTTAAGGCCACCTTGCCTTACTTTCCTATTTTAAACTTTAAATCTTGACATCTCTACATCATTTCTAAGGTTCCTAAAATTTTCGATCGGCTCTGTAAACTTGCCATTTTCTTACATTTCCAAGTTTCCAGAAATGTTTACTTTCCATTTTTGAATCATTTCCTTACATTTCCAGGTTTCCAAAAATGTTCATTTTCATTTCCATTTCCATGCATTTCTAGGTTTCCAAAAATGTTCATTTCCATTTTCATTTCCATGCATTTCTAGGTTTCCAAAAATATCCATTTCCATTTTCATTTCCAAAAATATTAGAAATTTATTCATAGTACTTAAGACTTGTCATTTCGTACAACTAAACCGGAAATGCATAGGCCCTTTCCAGGATGTTACAGTTCTACCCCCCTTAAAATAATTTCGTCCTCGAAATTTCCTAACTGAAATAATTGAGGGTATTGCTGTCGCATTGTCTCCTCTGACTCCCACGAAGCTTCTTCTGATCCATGATTGCGTCATAACACTTTGACTAGAGGAACTGACTTCCTTCGTAATACTTTCACATCACGTTCCAAGATCCAAATTGGCTCTTCCTCGTAGGATAAGTCTGGCCTTAGCTCCACTCCTTCAACTGGTACCACATGAGACGGATCCGATCGGTAGCGACATAGCATGGATACATGGAATATGTCATGCATCTGTTGCAACTCTGGTGGCAACTCTAATTGGTATGCCACTGGCCCAATTCGCTTCAGTACTCGATAGGGCCCTATAAACCTTGGGCTTAACTTCCCTTTGCGACCGAACCTCATAACCTTCTTCCAAGGTGAGACCTTCAGAAACACTTGGTCTCTCACTTCAAACTCTATCTCCTTTCGCCTAAGGTCCGCGTACGACTTCTGCCTATCAGAGGCTTCCTTTAATCGTGCTCGAATTATCTCAACCTTCTCTTCAATTTCTGCCACTAACTCCAGACCCAAAACTCGACGTTCTCCTAACTCGGTCCAACAGGTAGGAGTTCGACACTTCCAACCATATAATGCTTCATATGATGCCATCCGAACGCTAGCCTGATAGCTGTTGTTGTAGGCGAACTCAGCTAAGGGCAAGTAATCTTCCCAACTTCCTCGAAAATCCATCACACAGCCTCTCAGCATGTCCTCCAACACTTGTATAACCCGTTCTAACTGCCCATCTGATTATGGATGAAAAGCTGTAGTGAAGTCTAACTTAGTGCCTAAAGCTTGCTGAAGTGCCTTCCAAAACCGAGACGTAAACCTTGGGTCTCTATCGGAGATGATTGACACCGGTACTCCATGTAACCTCACGATTTCCGCCACATATAACTTAGCTAACTTTTGAAGAGAATAATCAACTCTTACTGGAATGAAGTGCGCGGACTTGGTAAAACGGTCCACTATCACCCATACCGAGTCCTTCTTAGTAGGCGTAAGGGGAAGCCCACTAACGAAGTCCATGGTAATTCTCTCCCACTTCCATTGCGGAATCTCAATTGGTTGAAGCAATCCTGATGGGACTTGGTGTTCAGCCTTAACTTGCTGACACGTCAGACATTTTCCCACGAATTCTGTCACTTCTCGTTTAAGATCAGACCACCAAAATTGTTCCCTTAGATCTCTATACAGCTTAATGCCTCCGGGATGCATAGCATAAGGGCTACCATGCGCTTCCCGAAGAATCCTCTGTCTTAACTCTTCGTCCTTCGGCATACAGACTTTTCCTTTGTAGAACAATACTCCTTCATCGTTGACGCCATAATCCTTTAATTCTCCATTCTGAACTTGCTGTAACTTAGCACTTAGGTCCTTATCAGCCAACTGTCCCTCTTTCACCTCCTTTAGCCATGTGGGCTGGACTTGTAACTCTGCCAACAGGCTTCCATCATCATACAGACTTAAGTGGGCAAACATAGCCCTTAGATCTGCCACATCCTTCCTACTTAGAGCATCAGCTACCATATTTGCCTTGCCCGGATGATACTCTATCGAACAATCGTAGTCCTTCAACAACTCCACCCACCTTCGCTGCCTTAAGTTCAACTCCTTCTGAGTTAACAAGTACTTAAGACTTTTGTGGTCTGTGTAGATAACTGACCTTTCTCCATAAAGGTAGTGCCTCCAAACCTTAAGGGCGAAAACCACTGCTGCAAGTTCCAAGTCATGGGTTGGATAATTAACCTCATGCGGCCTTAACTACTGAGACGCATAAGCGACTACTTTTCCTTCTTGCATTAGCACACAGCCTAATCCCGTATGCGAAGCGTCACAATACACCACAAAATCTTTTCCTACTTAAATTTGAATTAACTTTGGAGCTTAGTTAACACCTTTTAAGCTTTTCAAAGCTCTCCTGCTGCTTATTAGTCCACTCAAAGGGTACTTCCTTCCTTAACAACTTTGTCAAAGGCGCGGCTATTGACGAGAACCCTTCTACAAACCTTCTGTAATAGCCTGCTAAGCCTAAGAAACTTCGGATTTTAGCCACGGACCTAGGTGGTTTCCAATCCAACACTGCTTCGATCTTCCTAGGGTCCACTCTTATTCCCTCTGCGGATACTACATGTCCTAGGAGTGCCACCTTCTTAAGCCAAAATTCACACTTGCTGAATTTGGCATAAAGCTTCTTCTCCCTTAACACTTCCAACACCACTCGGAGATGCTCATCATGCTCCTCTTCCGACTTAGAGTACACCAAAATATCATCAATGAATACAACGACGAACCTATCCAAGTAGGGTTGGAAAACTCGGTTCATCATATCCATGAACGCGGCTGAAGCGTTCGTCAACCCAAACGGCATCACCACAAACTTAAAATGGCCGTATCTTGTCCTAAAAGCGATCTTATGGATATCAGCCTCCTTCACCTTCAACTGATGACATCCCGACCTCAAGTCGATTTTTGAAAACACTGCGGCCCCCTTCAGCTGATCGAACAAGTCATCGATCCTTGGCAAAGGATACTTATTCTTAATGGTCAGCTTATTCAACTGACGGTAATCTATGCACATATGCATAGTTCCGTCCTTCTTTTTAACAAACAGGACCGGTGCTCCCCATGGAGAAACACTAGGTCAGATGAACCCACGATCCAACAACTCTTGGATTTGAGCCTTGAGCTCAACCAACTCCTTTGGCGCCATTCAGTATGGAGCAATTGACACAGGAGCTGTTCCCGATAGCAAATCTATTCCAAATTCCACCTCCCTATCTGGGGGTATTCCTGGTAATTCCTCCGGAAATACATCCTCGAAGTTCCTTACAGTTCTAACTCCACGGACACCTTCTTCTTTCCCACCTAATGCACTTACGAAGGCTAAGAATGCCTTGCACCCTTTCTTAACCATCTTCTCAGTCTTCAGCGCCGAAACTACGTTAGACAAGTAGTTCCTCCTTTCTCCGATCATTACTACTACATCCTCCAGGGTTTTTAGTTCCATACGCTTAGCCGCACAATCCAACACGGCTCGGTGCTCTATTAGCCAATCCATTCCGAGTATAAGTTCAAACTCTCCAAAAGGTAATTTCATTAAGTCAGCCCGAAAGTTCACTCCCTGAATCTCTGGGGTACATTCGAAAAGATCTTATCGATCATCACCATCTCGCCTAATGGGCTTACTACGATCATCCGCCTATCGAAAGTTCGAGTTCAGGCCTAGTGTTTCCACTACACTACATGCAACATATGAATGGGTCGAGCCCACATCAATTAGAGCAAAATAGGGCTTGTCAAAAATAAAGAACGCGTCTGCGGTTATAACATCCGCGCGTCTCCATCCTCCCTCCGTGAACGCATAAACCAAAACTGGTTGCCTTGCCTCGGCATTAGCGACCGACCGCGGCCCGTATTCCACGGCCTCTGCAAAGCACCATTACCCTCGTTGCTCGAACCACGACCTCGTTGAGGCTGCGGTCCTCCTCTACCCGCGACTAACATTACGAGTTCTTTGGTCGACTTTCGTCTAAGTTCTTAGGACATTCCTTGACCACATGGTCCTTGGACCCACACCTAAAACATCCTCCTGTTCTCTCCAACACTCTCCCAAGTGCTTCTTTCCACACACATCACAAGGTCGATACCGCCGCGCCTTTTGATCCGACTTGCGACCTCGCGCCCATCAACTCTAAGCCTCTTATGAACCTTCCCCGGATGACCAAAACTTCTCTTGGGCCTATTTCTATCCATAGCCGCTTTGTAGAATCCTTGATTCCTCGGCCACCTTGGCCTTTTCTACCAAAGCGAGAGAATTCCCGCTCACGATGCGGTGCTATCAACATGAGCCTCGAGATCATCCTCAGCCCGTCCTCAAAATGGACACGCAGCTCATGCTTTCGATCGCCACGACACCGAAGCGTCTGGCTCAACCTCGAGAAATTCACCTCATATTACGCAACCGACTTGTTTCCTTGGATCAGCCCGGAAAAGCTTTCCTTTGGTCATCAATGTACACGGTTCCCACATACTTCTTTAGTACGCTTCCTTAACGCGTACTCTGTGTGAGATCCTCGACCATGGCACCATCCCGCACGATTAACCACCATTGATACGCTTCATCGCGCATGCGATTGCCACTATTCCCTTTAACTTTTCCTCAGAGGTCAGATCAAGCTCATCCTTGATGCGCTCCGTTGCTTCCAACAGTACTCAACTGTACTGGGTGCTACTCCAGACACTCCCCGAAACATCTCGGCTCCATTAGCTCGGAGCCGTTCGGAGCCTGATTTTCGGGTTCTCGAATTTCTTCTGCGCACGACCACCAATACCAAAACTCGCAAAGCCGACTGCGACACAAAGATCTTCCGTCGAGCCCGAGCTTGCCAAAGCACCCACTGGTAGGGGTGGTGGTGGCGGTGGTATCTCATTGTCAGACCCTTAACCCGATCTAACGGGTTCCGACACGATCATCCTTCCTCTACCCCGTCCACGACGACCACGTCCTCTAGAGCTCATTTCTAGCATCGAGATCTGATTAAAAAGTTTTATGAATTAGTCATTGTTCCACTTATTTACCCGCGAAGGAGTTTTATGAAAAAGGATTTAGGAGTGGTTCTTTCGTATTCATACAAGCATACAGTCTTTCCATTCATTCATCCATCAAACAAGTATGAACTTTCGTTCATTCAGAGAAACGTTGTAGTTCTCATTGTTATTGTTTTTCCACTACCCAAGGGTATTTTCGTAATTTGTCCTACAGGGGCATTTTTGTAATTTTTCAAAATAAAAAGTTCTTCGGTGATTTTGTCAAAAGTATTTTGGTAATTTCAAAGCCTCGGGTAATTTTTGGAAAAATTTTGAAATCCAGGGGTGTTTCGGTAATTTTCACAAACCGGGGTAAATTTGTAAAATTTTGTAAATCAGGGATATTTCAAAAGTTGTAAAACTTTGAGGGTTCTTTTTGAGAATTTTACTTTTCAAAACGATGATGTTGCAAAAATTTTAGAAATCAAGGTCATTTTGGTAATTTTGTAAGTTAGGGGCAATTTTGTAATTTTTTCCAAACTCAAGATATTTTTGATAGTTTGCAAATCAGAGTTTTTGAGCATTTATAAAATAATGAAATTTTGATAAGACTGTTGAGTAGTTTGACATTTTGTAAATCAAGGGCATTTTGGTAATTTTACCACTAAGGGTATTTTTGTAATTTCACAAATCAGAAAAATTTTCGGAACATTTTGTAAAGGTGATTTTCACAAATTTAAAAGAGTGATTTTAAAGGTTTTAAAACTAGGTTTATTGTTTTGTTTTTTTTTTTTAAAAAAACATGGCTAGTTCCCTTTCGAGTTTTAGTTATTGTGTTCAGCCTATGACCAAGGCCTCTTGGTCAGGGTGAACCAAAGCTACGCACCAGGCAGGATTCGAGTGGAGAGGAGGTGAGTCACACGGACTGCTTAAATACCAAGCTCCCACCGAAACCATTCCTAGACATGCACACAGAGGTTGCCACACCACTGAGCCCTCTGAGTTAGGGTGAACCGACGCTACGCACCAGGTAGGAGTCTTGCGAAGAGGAGGTGAGTTACTAGGACTGCTTAAATACCAAGCTCTTCCGGATCCAATCCTAGACATGCGTACAGGGGTTACCACACCCTAGCTCAGTGACCTAGCCATAGGTTTGTTTAGTGCATTAAGTCTTATGTGGTTGTGTTGAGTAGACTAGTCCTAGAGTTCAATATTCCTATCATTCTATTCTACGTTCCATGCCTTTTCTACCCTTATACAATTTATAAATCACATAATCACACATAGAGTTAGGGGTACTTACCTGGTGGACTGCGGGTCGGAGACTTAGGTGCCATGCCAGAAAACCTATTTATTTCATAAAATCCTTTCAAAAACTTACTTGGCTCGATTTGAAAACGTTTTGGGCCTTGGCCCTGCAGTGAGAGTTTTAAAGCCCGGGCTCGATACCAAATCAAACACCCCATACCAGGCCCACGAGCACAACCGGATCCGTATGTTCCTTGAGTAAACCGGTTTCAAAGTTCTTTATTACTTATGGAAAATTTGTGTAATTTTAGAAAAATATCGTTTTGGATTGGGCTTAGAGCGAAAACCCATTTATTTTACTTAGAAATCATTTAATTATGGTGGCAAAATAATTTAGGGTTTATTTTTAAAATAAATTTAATTGAACTTAATTAAAAGTAATTCGTAACATAATAATTAAAAATAAAAGCAAAGAAACGAAACTATCCAACTTGGGCCTTATGGCCTTATTACATCAACCAAAACTCAAAAATAAAATTAAAGTACGGAGTAAAATAAAAGTCCAAATCTTTAAATTTCTCCTTGCAATGCATGGCCACCTTTAGCTCCTGCCGACCCGGTCCATTATTGCTCATCACCTGAAAAATATTTCCCACAGCGGGGGTGAGTCAAAGCCCGACTCAATGTGTAACCAACACTACAATTTAATAAATCAAGGCATACCGAACATAACATGTTCATACATTAATTCAAAATAATGATGCAATCCCGAACCCAAAACCTAGATGCCATCCGCTACACACCCCCGTACCAACCAAACACACCGTGGGGACTACTAAGTCAACCCTCCTTCCGCTACACACCAAATTGCGGGCTTAAGTCACTGCATCTGTGGTCTTAGGTCACCACTTTTCAAATTACTGTGGTCTTAGGTCACCACTTTTTAGATTACTGTGGTAGTAAGTCACCACTTTTCAGATTACTATGGTCTTAAGTCACCACTTTTCACTTCCCCTTTCAATATACAACCATATGCCCCATATATTAATAAGCATAATATACCAACGTTCACAGTCGTATAAAATTCTCATGATACGAATAACATATTTCATATTTCTACTAGAAGTAGGAAACGTACCTGAGTACTTTTGTACCACATTTGGGTACTTAGCCATATTCACATTCATATTTATATACTCATAGATTAAAATATTGCCATGTGACATGTTAAAAGATAGTGGGGATTACACACCTGATTCGCTTAATAATTTCCTTGAGATCCCAAAAGACTGATCTTTGCCTTAGATCCGTTTACTCCTATATTCGGTCAATCATTTAAACACATCAATAAACCTATTCGGCTTAAAAACCAAATCCTAATAGGATTTGTATTCTAAAAACTTACCTTTGATGTCGATTTGATTATTCAAATCCCGAAATAGATCCTTGCTTCCTTGATGCTGTCGAAAATCCTATAGGCACATGTTAGATTGATTTCTAACCCTTAATCACTATTAAATGGCCTATGGCCGAATATTCATACTTCTTACCTTAGATCCTCGAATTTCCCAAAAGATTCCTCCTTGTATTCGACAGTTGTAGAAAGAACATGAGAGATCCTTATAGATTCGACCATAAAGCAAGAATAGAGATTAGACCCTTCTCTTCCGGCAAATAGAAAAGAAAGAAACTTGAATAATGCTTAATCTTACCTTTTACGCTTCAATCGATTGCTTTCTTGCCTAGAGTCACAGAGATTCAGCTATGGAGATTTAAACAGGGATCAAAGGGATTTTGGTTTGACAGTAGAAAATGAGAGAAGAAGAAAAGATGAAGTTTTGCTTAAGGAAAATTTCGGCAGAGAGAAAGAGGGGCTAGGGAATTTTCGGCAAAGGGAGAGGATGAATGGAAAATAGCCTTAATTTTCCTTCTTTAGCCGAAATTATCAGGCCAAGAGTCCTTGACTTGGCCACCACTCTTCCTTTGTGATAATATTATCTCTTTTAAAAAAAAATAAAGGAAAATCCTTATTATCTCTTCCAAATTAAATAATCCAAATTAATTCCTCAATTATCCCCTTAATTGCCGAAATTTAAACGGAATAAAACTCCCTTTTTCTAGAAGCCTTACCGTCCACTCCAGTCTTCTGGAAGCAAAAATAAAACCTTCTTTT
Source organism: Gossypium bickii (assembly GCA_025503065.1). Classification (NCBI taxonomy): domain Eukaryota; kingdom Viridiplantae; phylum Streptophyta; class Magnoliopsida; order Malvales; family Malvaceae; genus Gossypium; species Gossypium bickii. The sequence goes on along the minus strand of CP106710.1, from coordinate 20,219,169 downwards.
ATTTGCTTCCCTTGTGACTCGAACCCAGGCCCATGCCTTCTGCATATGGCGCCATTTCCATAGGCCCTAAGTGCCATCATCAGGCCACTTTTCCCAAGCCTGTTTGTGTGTCAAATTTCACAAACTTTTTCTTTTAAGGCCACCTTGCCTTACTTTCCTATTTTATACTTTAAATCTTGACATTTCTACATCATTTCTAAGTTTCCTAAAATTTTCAATCGGCTCTGTAAACTTGCCATTTTCTTACATTTCCAAGTTTCCAGAAATGTTTACTTTCCATTTTTGAATCATTTCCTTACATTTCCAGGTTTCCAAAAATGTTCATTTTCATTTCCATTTCCATGCATTTCTAGGTTTCCAAAAATGTTCATTTCCATTTTCATTTCCATGCATTTCTAGGTTTCCAAAAATATTCATTTCCATTTTCATTTCCAAAAATATTAGAAATTTATCATAGTACTTAAGACTTGACATTTCGTACAATTAAACCGGAAATGCATAGGCCCTTTCCAAGATGTTACAGGATCAGCTATTTGGGAGAGAAAAAACTTAAACCCCAGGCTTGACGACCCTAGAAAGTCATTCAGGTAAGAATTAACCCAAAATTGGTATGGCCTATCTATGGACACCTTAGCCCCGAACCGATCTAGACTGTGAGGTCAAGAGATAAATTGTTCTTCTCAACTTATTAGCTTAGTGTAAGATCGAGAGATCCAACTAGGGTAACGATTAGTTGATTGAATAGAAACCCGAAATAGGATTTAGTTATGACCACTGAAGCCAGCTAATCACCCATGTTTAGATTTGGTTAAGTTTAGATTTTAGTCATCCGAAATTCACTTTATTTTTATTAAAGTTTTTTTTTATTTCTTTATTATAAAAAACCAAAAATCCTTTATTTATATTTTATTGTAATATTATTTATTTAAAGTACCAATTAGATCTATATTCATTTAGGTTAAAGTTGATTTAGTACTCGCCTCCCTTGGGTGACATTATAAACTACCTAAACTGTAAAGTTTAAATGATAGTTTTGTACTTTAATGACTTAACCAAATGTAAAATTTACTATAAAAATTAGAAATAGGAGGTCCCTAATGGGTAATGATGGAATCATATTTAAAATTAGAGTTTTAAATTGAAAATTAGATTAGTCTCGGTTTTAGGGACTAAATTGAATAAATTAAAAATTTTGTATAAATTGATAATCGATTGTAAATTGACTGTTTATTGATATTTCTATGTGTTTATATTAATCGTAGCTAACGTCGACCCGGATTCGTCAAAAGGGAAAGGAAAATCCAAAGTTGTCAACGAGTAGCTTGGAATTTTTGATTTGTAATTCTATGATTCGAGAATCTTTTAATTGCTATATATTTATATCATTCTTCATTATAAAGAGTTGGATGTGAGTATCGATGACTTCTTGAACTAAAATGATGTCATTCAAATCAAATATTGAAACAGGGACTAAATTGACTAGAATAGAGAATTTCGTGACTTGTTTGATATATGCAATTGATATGAGATTTTGTTGGAACATGATAAATTATGTATTAAATTGATGAATTGTTAATGAATGTTGTATGATAAAGCATAAATGGAATTGTATATGAAATTTGAAATTCGGTTACCTATTAGCTATTCGAACTATGTCAAATATAGTTGGCATGCCATAGGATCAGAGTATTGAGTAAAGCCATTGTTGTCGGGCAATCCAAGGTGATAGATATCATACATTGAGTCATTATTACTGGGCAACCTGGGGTGACAAATTTATTTAGTTGAATAAACCATTGTTGTCGGGCAATCCAAAATGGTATTATATATCATTATAGCGTCATTGTTGCCAGGCAACCTGGGGTGATGGATCTGTCTATCCATACTGAGTCCGTGTCAAGTTAATGGGGTTATAAACACAAGAATTGGTAAATGGTAAAGTAATGAAATGTGATGGAATTATGAAATGTGATATTATTTCATTTGATTTGAAAATGAGCCTTGGGGTCTGAGCATGTATAAAAGAGCTATAGGCTTAAAAACAGTTGAAACGTCATTATGAAAGGGATATATTTACTTAATTGATGAGGTTGAATACTAAACTGGTTGTTTATGAATTGAATGATAAATGTTATATTAATTTGCATATGCATATATAGTGGATTCTATGTTAACATGAATATAGGTACAATTGCTTTGAATTGGCAATTGAAGTATGGAATTATGCAAAGTAATACTCATGCTTTGACTTTGAATTGAATAAATTCATATTAGCTTATATTTGTAATCCAATATCTTGAATCATAAATTTACCATTAGGCGATTTGCTGAGCATAAGGTTTTATTTTTTCGGGCGTAAGTAACTTAGATTCATAGTAGATCATGATAAGGTCTTCTTAGCATCCAAAATTCGAACCCGACTTAGCAATGTTTGTGCATCTTTTATGTTTATAGTTGGCATGCACCTAATAGGTTAAGTTTTGTTAGGATAGAATGGTATTTATAATTAAATGTTGCATTTTGATGTTTTAAAAGTGATATATGTGGTTGATGTGTATATGCATATATGTGTATGCAACTTAGAATTCTCATAGTCTGATTAAGGCATGAGATATGTGATGGTACCTTGAATGAAATGTATGAATGGACCTAATAAATGGTTGATATGTCATATGTCATGATGTGCAATTTGGATTTGCTACGGTACTATCAGGGAATGATACATGAAATGACAGCTTAATTATAAAGTGAAGAATGAATATGTATAGGTTTGCATCTAGAATAATAAGAATACTAAGTAAGTTAGTGAGAATGATTGGATGATTGGAAGTATTAGGTAGTTAGAACATGATGTTGATATGAATTGAAAGTGTTATGGCTTATTATGGAACCTATTTTTACTGTACATTTGGTCAAAAAGAAGAAAATAATAAGGTTAAATTGAATATGCATTGGTGTATCTTAAAATTGCAGGTTGTGAGTTGGTATTGCAGAAATAGTATGTGACATCATGACGTCAAATGCATGTCGTCGCGACAAGAAATGGCCTATAATGTCATGTTGAGATGAGAAACACCATCGTTTCAACAAGGCCAAATAGTGAGTGACGTCGAGGAGACTGACGTCGTGACGTGATAAATTGTTTGGTGACGTTACGATATGGTAATGATGACGTCACAACATCAACCCTGTATTTTGAAAATTTTAAAATTCAGTCTTGATTTGATCTCGAGTTAAATTAAAAGCTTTCGTAAGCTCGTTTAGGACCCAAGAATGATTCTATATTGTATTGTTTGTTAATAATTCTTATGAATAATAGCTTGATGATGTGAATTCATATTTAATTTGATCGTAGTTGCTTCAGCAACGAATGTGGCACACTGTAGCTCAAACCCAGCAATCGGGTCAAATATAGGGTATTACAAACAAACCCTGGTCAGAGAGTCACGTCGTGATGAGGAGCTCTCCAAAGTCGCGACATCAATTCGAAATTTTGTATCATTTACAATTTGATCCATTTCGATCTCGAGTTAATAAAAGAGCTTTTGTAGGCTCGTCTAAGGCCCGAAAATGATAATGCATTGTTTAATTAGCATGAATTACTTGTATTTAAGGGTATATTGACATTGAATTTGACATTGAATTGGATGTTATTGTGGCAATGAATGTAACACCTTTTAACTCAGACCCGGCGATAGGGTCGAGTATTAGGGTGTTACAAATAAAATGTTTACGTGTCAAGTAAAGACACTATCGACTTGTCATCATTTCAAACACGCCACATAAAATTATTTATGAAGACCTTTTAATATAATATATGATATTTCTTTAAAAAAATATATAATATATGATATGATATAATTAGTGATGAAATTGAAATTGGAAATTTTTTAGCTTGGTGTAATATTTATTTAAAATTAAAATTAAATTGTTAAAATATGTAAATATTAACAACTAAATATACTATTATAATAATTATAAAATATGATATCATCATATCCAAAAACATTTTACATCAGAATAAAACTAGATGGAAAATATTAGAGGTGAAATTGAAAGTTTTTATAATTTAGTTACCGAAAGAAAAATACACTAATAATTATTTAACTAAAGATGGAATTTACCATTAATTTTTTTTATATTTTTAAATCTTGCTTTCTTATAAAGACAAGAATTATATTAAAATTCACGTCAGCTTAACATTCCAGGTATGATTTATATACTTTTTAAAATTCAAAATTAAATCTGAAAGTCCAAAGTTAAAGAGAAAAACTAATTTATCTTTTTAATCGGTTGTATAAGTCCCCATCAGAAGGTGATATAAGTCCCCATCAGAAGGTGAAGGTTTACCTTAATGGATCACAGCTGAGTAAAACGCCAGAGGTATGGCCCGGGTCACGGGCTCTTGTGCTATATATCTATATACGATTATACGCAGTTTCGTTGTTTTTGAGTATTTTGGCAGGAAAAAGAAAATGTGACGTAAGACATCATCATTATCAACGCCGGCAGGGTCCAATCAATTCAAAATCCTCATTTTGTTTTCTTGTTCTAGGCGGTTCCTTTTAAGATTCATAGTTGGAGCGTAATTTGATTGATTATTTGGACGATAATGACGAGCGAAGTGGAGAACAAGCCGGTTTTTTGTACGGAGTCGGCGAAGGAGTTGGTGAAGGAGTTAAGAGCTAGCTTCGCAACCGGAAAGACTAAAAGCTACGAATGGAGATTGACTCAGTTGAATGCCATGGTGAAGATGATGGAAGAGGAGGAGCCGCAAATCGTTGCCGCTCTTCACGATGATCTTTCCAAGCCGGAACTCGAATCCTCCATCTATGAGGTCAAACCTTTTTATTTGTTTTTAATTTTGAAAATTTATTTTCCTGTTATTCTTTCTTTCTTTCTTTTTTTTTTTTAAATTGATTTTGGATTAGTTTTTTTAGTTAATTAAATTTTAAAATGGATGAGAAGTAGAATTCAGTGAAGTTATTTCACGTACTGAATTATAGTATTAGTTGTTTAGTACAGAGTCTATAGGCGGCTGTAAGTCAGCTCTGGACAATTCTTGATTGGCATTTAATTATATCTAACAATAAAAACTTTACTGTTGGACTTGGTTATTGAATGAATCTGAATTTCAATTTTAAATTATTAAAACTTTGTTATTAATTATTGACCAGTCTCCAGATTAGAATATTCATAAAATAGATTTGATGGCTTTATTTGGTTACTGATAAACAACTTCAACTACTTTGTCTTTAAAGCTAACGGTGCTGTTTGGGGGGTTTATTTAGTTTTTCATGTCTAGATATACATTTGAATTAATATTATAAAATTTTATGAGAGACCCTGTTTCGTGTCAAGCTCCAACTCGAGAATCGTGAAATACATGAAGACAACAGTTGGGAAGTTTTAGGAATCCTCTCTCTATTGTTGCTGGTGTGCAAAGGTTTTAGAAGTGTTTAAATACGTGATAGAATTGAAATCTTGATGGGCACAAGTAGCATTTATGGCATGCTAACAGTTAACTTTGTCATGAAAACGGTTGATCATTTTTCTGACTTTAAATGATTGCTAGATATATGCAGTGTTCCAAACTACTAGAACTCAAATACTTGAATATTTATTTCTAATCCAACTTGCTCAAATGGTTAAAATCTCCAGCCACATGATGTAAATATCTTAAGAAATATTTTCTTTTTTTTGGCCCTTTTTTTTTTTTTTGTTCAGCCTCTATAGTTATTGTGGATATACTTTTATCAGTGAAGATTCTTTAAAATTATTAATTATTTGGAATATGTCTGGGCTTGGGGTAGATAGTCCCTGCGCTTGCCCATATTTAGTAGAGATCAGGATTAAGAATAATAAGTAACGGTTAAACTTCGATGCAGGAATGTATATCAGTAGGTGGACAGGATTTAGGAAAAAGAAAGAGATAGAGAGATGTCTTGCTATTTACTGTTATTTTGAATAATTATAAGTTGGTGATTGGAGCTTTGACTGAGATAGACTACTGCTGTGAGGATAATTGTAGTTTTGATTAATTATTGTGGGGATACTTAATAATGGCATGAAAGCTAGATGAACTTTGATTATCGCCAATGAATACTTAAGGAGGTTTTTCAAAATTGTCATCTGTTTATAGTCACAGTTGTTTGCCACTTGTTTGAAAGAAACATTATTTGAGCCAAATGCCTAAATTATATATATATATATATATATTCAGTCTCTGGATTTAAATGTGGAGGTTAGTGTGGTTTACTTTAAGATAGTTATATGCATCATTTAAGTCAACCTTTTGTGTTATGTTGATTAGATTTAAGAGCTAATGATAATGAATGTTGGACAGTAAGCAAATTTTCTTTTGAGGTTTCCTAAATGGTTGTTCTTGGTTTAAAAGTCGGTTACTTTAGGTTTTTAACTTGGAAAATTAATATATTAGTTTACTATTGTTCTGGAGCAATTTATTTTTGTCATACAGGCAAGTTTATTTTGAGATGTCATCCTCTTGTTAAGTTTGTGTAATTCTTGATAGTTGATATCTTTGTTTTAACCCTAAATGTCACACTAATTAGAAAACAAGAACTATGGAGAAGGCAACAATATTTGAGTTATTTATATTTGGCCTCCCGAGTGTGCTTTTCGTTTCAATGGAACTCCCACATAAAATAAGTAATCTTTTTCCTCTGATATTGACATGGTTGACACTTCAGATAGCGATGTTAAAGAACTCATGTAGATTGGCAGTCAAGAACATGAAGCATTGGATGATGCCAGAAAAGGTAAATATTTTGGATACCTCTCAAATGGGTGGAAGCTTTCATTGAGTTTTCTTTTTGGCATTAAAGAGTTGAATATGATTAACCTGCCTTTCTTGCAGGCAAAAACTTCATTGGTTACATTTCCTTCCTCTGCTGAAATTGTATCTGAACCATTGGGTGTGGTGTTAGTAATCTCAGCTTGGAATTATCCTTTTTGTATGTTAAACTCCCTGGTGAACTTGTTTACAGTCATGTTTTCCTTTTTCTTTTAATTCCTAAATTTTGTCGGAATGATGACTATAATTGTTTATCTTCTTTCAGTGTTGTCTCTAGATCCAATTGTTGGAGCTATTGCAGCCGGTAATGCTATAGTCTTAAAGCCGTCAGAAATTGCTCCAGCCACATCATTGTTGCTTGCAAGTCTAGTAGCTGAGTATTTGGATAGCTCTTGCATAAAGGTTGTTGAAGGGGCTGTTCCTGAAACAGCAGCACTACTTGAGCAAAAGTGGGACAAAATACTGTATACAGGTCCTTGCTTATTATTGTCCTTCTCCTCCAGTTCAATCTTTTATGTCTTAATACACTTGGGCAACTTTATTTAAGGTTCATATGTGTATGCTTCTAGAAGTTTGTGATCAAAGTAGATGTTATCTTTCTATTACTTGTTATCAAACCACAGTTTGGGTCCTATTATTTAATTTAATATTATTAAATATTGTATTAGATTGAAAAATAGGAACTTCAAATCTTTTTCTATTTACTTCATGTATACCAGAAAAAGATTCGAAGTGGATTTCTCAACCCGTGAAATGAAAAAATAGCCTCTGGAGATTTTTTTTTTTTTTTTTTTTTTTTTATATTCATCTGAATGAAATATGAGAAAGAAAACAATAAATAAAAGAAATAAAATGAAGGAAATATATATATATCAGACTATAGTAATTTAATACACATAGAAATTATAAAAATACATAAAAATATTGATTTTTATCAATTTCACAAACAAGATCCAAGAATAAGATTAGTTGATGGAGGAGGAGGGGTAGATCTGGGGATCAAGCTTTGAAATCTTAAATGTCTTCTGTGTGGATTCGGGACTCTTTATCCATCATTAATTCATGGTGAGGAGCCATATGGTGTCATGGTGACATAGATCATTTAAGATTGTTTCCTTTTTAGCATTTAGTTTAGATGTTTACCTGTAGCTTTGATCTAGTTTAGATGACTCTATGAATGAATGCAGTGTTAAATGCAAAATCAGGTCTTATTCATGTTTGGCCAGTATATAACTCGGAAATCTTTTTCAATGGCTTATCTTTCCAACATAGTGTGACTTTTATCCCTTATCTGGTTTGGAACCTGTATGAAACAGAAAACATCAGGGCTTAGTGAGTTTGGCTCTTTCCACTGAAATCTCTCTTCAACATGAACATTTTCAGATCCTTGGTTAGTTGATTAGACGCACACACAAACAGAAATTAATGGACATTTATAAGATTGTTGCATAGACCCTTGGTTGGCAACAGCTACTGTGTTCCCCTGATGGTGGTTATAGAGAAGTGTCATTGAGACTATCTAGACTTTACTGGAACATGTAATTCTTCACTATGGAATATGGAAAGAACTGAAGCAGGTTTTGAGGGATTTATCTGGGGTTTGCTTTGGCATTTTAATTGGATCCTCGATTGTTATGCTGTCTTCAGATTCTTTTCTCAGCCATGTAATTTCACAATGTCTTAAATTGATTTTTTTTTTTTTTTTTTTTTTTTTTTTTCATAAAGATGAAACATATCGCAAAGTTTTAGTGCTCTCCCCAAAGTTCTAATTTTCAGTGCGTGGTTATTGATAGATGCTTTAGACATTGTCACACTGATGGTATTTCTGTTCTCATCTCAGATCTGATAAAAAGTCTTATGAACTAAAACATACTTGAATCTTTAGGCAATGGAAGAGTTGCACGCATTGTGATGGCAGCTGCTGCAAAGCACTTAACACCAGTTGTTATGGAACTTGGAGGAAAGTGTCCGGTAATTGTTGATTCAGACATAAATTTACAGGTAAGCATAGCGATATAGCGCTTAGTTTGCTACCAGGTCTGTTGACTTGCTTACTGACATGTTTTCGTGTATTGTCAGGTTGCAACTAGGCGGATAATTGCAGGAAAGTGGGGGTGTAATAATGGGCAAGCATGTATTTCCCCTGATTACATTATTACAATGAAAGATTATGCTCAGAAGCTGGTAAGGTTGCCTGTATATGTTGACATTTGCTATCCTTTTATTCTCAATCATTCCTAAGCATTTTTCATCCTACAGATAGATTCTTTCAAGTGTGAATTGGAGCGGTTTTATGGAAAGAATCCGTTGGAGTCAAAAGACTTGTCTCGCATAGTGAATTCTAAACACTTTGCTCGCTTGTCAAAGCTCTTGGATGAGGATAAGGTTTCTAGTAAGATCGTCCATGGAGGTGAAAGAGACAAAGAAAACTTGTGAGTTCTTTCTGACAAGGGTCTTGCTTCTTTGCATTTCAAGTTCCCTGAGCGTTTTACATTGTTAATATGCATTTCTTTCTTCCAATGGCAGGAAGATCACTCCCACTATCTTGCTTGATATCCCACGAGATTCTCTAATCATGAATGAAGAGATATTTGGTCCGTTGCTTCCAGTTTTTCTGGTAGGAACTAAAAGGGACAACATTTTGCTATTTACTTTTTAATTTTCTGTTGTTCCTGTTTGTAGCATTGTCCTTGAAAAGCCCAGTTTATGAATTTTCTAGGTGAAAAATTGCCTAGCAGAAACAAACGAAATCATTTATTCCATCTGGGAAATCGAAATGAATAATTAGCTCCGTACCCTTCTACTTCAATTCTAGAGATTAAATATAGGACATTTACCATAACTTTCTTGTGGTTGGTTTATAACAGGTTGACAAAGTGGAAGACAGCTTTGATGTGATAAATTCAGGAACAAAGCCACTAGCAGCATATCTATTTACCAATAAGAAGAAGCTGAAAGAGAAGTTTGTTGCAACAGTCTCCGCAGGGGGTTTGGTCATTAACGACACTACTGTACATGTAATTATACTACTAACTTATTGACTTGATATCTACATGCATGCATTATTACAGTTCAAATTTTAGACATTTTACGTATGTTGCTCCAACTTTTTTATTTTCTTATTTGCTGGTCAAAAGCATTGATTCATGGAAAGTTGTTTCTTTTGATACTTGTACCTTTCATAAGCTCGTACATGGATTTGGTGCTCTTGAGCATTGTATTTGGCATTAGCTGATAGGTTGTACGTATGGGTTTTGGACTATATTACTTTGACTGAATGTGAGTCTTAGATACAAGTATGCTAATTTTTTCCCTAATTCTTTCATATATTTGGAAAATTATACCCCTATGCCTATGTTGGATTATGTGTCAAATACAAGTGTTGAGCACGGGTAATTCCTAGGGACTAGTGTCTAACACTTGTGTCTTACTCATATTCAGATTTGGATACGAGAGCATTTAGAATAAATATATATATATATAAAAAAAATTATACATAATAGTATTTGACGCTCATCACAAATCCGGGTATCTTTAACTAGATTTTGATTTCAAGAATTAATGAATGTTCTAATGAAGTTCTATTAGCAGCAATTACTAATTTCTTCTTTTTGATTACTCAACAATGATGAAATCAGTTGAACACATATGGTAAGTTCCTACTTGTTGAAAAATGCACTCTGACAAATTCATTTTTATTTAATATGAGAAGTTACATCTTCTGATACGTACCTAATATCATTTCAGCTGGCTGAACCCACACTACCATTCGGAGGAGTCGGGGACAGTGGAATGGGTGCATACCACGGGAAGTTCTCCTTCGATGCTTTTAGCCACAAGAAAGCTGTTCTTTATAGAGGTTTCGCTTGTGATGCATTTGTCAGATACCCACCATACACGAGGGGAAAGCTGGGATTGTTGCGGGCTCTTTTTGATGGGAGCATCTTAGGCATCATCCGCGCTTTGCTGGGATGGTCCAAGGCTTGAATGACAACAGGTATGGGTTGTTTTTGTTGTAGGTTTTCATGATGTAATTTAAGGCACTCAATTTCAATGTATTATATATCTAAGCATCAATTCAGCTTTATCAAGGTAGGTTGTTTACAGGACAGGAAAATAAGTAAATGACTTTTTTTTTTTAAATCAGTGTTTATGAAGGGTCTATGGATCAGACTGGGTTTAGCGGGTTTGGGACTGTATTGTTTGAATTGGATCGGATTGGTCAGTCAGATCGGTTGGATTGGGAACTAGTTGAGGTATTGGTTAAAAGAGTGACTTTGAACTGGTTTGATCAGAAATTGTTACGAACTGATTAAACCAACAGTTAAATCGAGTTTTTTAAAATTTTTAAAATTTTAATAATTTTTTAATCGTACCGATCGAATTGGTAACTTGACCGGTCCACTTTAAAAACATTGGTGGCTTGACCAGTAAAATAAATGAAAACATTCAAATATTTTGTCGTGGATTTTCTTATGATGTGCAAGTGCACATAATCCGTAGCAAGTAATATAGTAGTGAATACTAGAGTTATCATCTCCGCAAGGATTTATTTTAGAACATAAATTGCAGAATTAACAAATGGCAACTTAGAAAGTAAATAAAAATTTGATTAAATGCAAAGAAATATGCAAAGTAATTTGAAAACAATAATTCAAATTAATAGTAATGGAATGAAGAGCCAGAATAATTATTTCCCCTTAACATGCAACTACTGGTAGCGACGTTACAGTGATGCTGTGGCATTGTGACAATTTATTAATTCAGAATCGACAGTTTATAGGCTTCTCTTGAAGTCATTATGTTCAATTCTTTAACTAATTTAACATGTCTATACCAATTTAATGTCAAGAATCCAATTGCAAGCATATTCCTATAAGATTATGCAGGATAACAATACACCTCTATATTATTACACATTTAAAATCAAAGAAATTAAACATGCAACATTCAAGTTTTACGTCCATTAATCATAACCTTTTCAGAATTATCAATTAGCTCAATTACCCACTAAAGTTGATCAGGCGATAGCAAGCATTAAACATGAATAACACTTGAATGAATATGTAACACCCTCATGCCCGACCCGATCACAAGGTTCAAGCTACGGGATGCCACATTCGTTGCCGAAGCAACTACGATCATATACATTCAATTTATAACATTAAAAGGGCTACATTCAAACAAAACATGCATTAAACATGGTATTCAATAGTTATCAAGTCTTTGTCAAGCTTATGAAAGCTCGAAAATCAACACGAGAATGAATAAAGACTAAAATGTAAAAATTTCAAATTTATAGAACTAACGCCACGACGTGAGGGTGTTCCTCGTCGCAATGTGACAAACTGTCTTAGCCTCATTGTGACAACGGGGTCCCTCATCTTGACACGGTCTGGCTCAGTCCCATCCCGACAGCAACCATACAACATCGTAACATGAAACTCCCGTGGTGACATCGTTCAAACGTCGCGATGTCACATACTATTTTTGCAAAAACCATACAATCTTCACAAGTAACAAACCATAAGCTTCAAGTACTTAATATACTCATTAGATACCAATTCCACCTAAGTCAAAGCTTACTAAAACATGTTAATCTAGATCATTTACTCATTTCAATTTAAACCATTCCAAATCATCACATACAACTCAATCTTTTATCAAAGTTCACACCATAATTCCAAACTTTTCCATTTGACCAACATACCATATCATGAAACACTTCTATACTAATCCAATCACAAGTAAAAATACATATTCATGACTTAAGACAACTAAGATACCAATTTCATACCTAAACACTATACATAACATCTAACAAGCTTACATACCAGCCCATCTACTTAGCCAACTTACATATCAAATAAGGTGACAAGCTTACACCGAAGGTTACTACCAATAATACCAAGCATAACTTATCAAACATTACATACAGTAGCTTTACATATATGTATGCAGAATGAAGTTCACATACTAACATTCATATTCGATGTCATTGACAACAAAATACCAAAATGACTTCACTAGGTACATGCCAATTTGACCAACAAAAAGAGTTCACAAACTTTATAGAGTCTAGGGTCTCAATTGGATGTTGATGTCGATACTCGAAACTTTTCTTTAAACCGAACTTCCGTACAAGAAATAAATTGTATGACAAGTATATCACTCAACAATATTCCTATAAATCCGAAACAATATAAGGATATGGTATATTAATTCACAACACATAGAGTTGTTATCTAAGAATCTTTTTATTTATATTTCAAGCATGAATTCATCGTTCAATATACATTTCTAATACGTAAAATCTCAAATTGTGTTATCTTCTCGACGATATTCCGAGCTCACAAGCTCATGTTCAACTCATTTATATCTGTCATCCCAGATTGCTTAACAACGATGACCCGCCACCCTAGATTGTCTAGCAACGATGTCTTACCACCTTGGATTGCCCGGCTATGACGGTTTTCTCATTCAATTTTGTCATCCTAGGTTGCTCGGCAATAATGACTTACCACCACGGATTGCCCGGCTACAACAGTTTTCTCATTCAATTCTACCATCTTGGATTACCTGACAATGATGACTTACCACCCCGGATTGCCCGACAACGATGGTTTTCACTATTCATTTTAATTGGTCCAATCGCCTTCTTTAACTTCTAAATTCCCATAATCAAACAATCAACCTTTATCAAAACTCAATTACGCCAAGTCAATTCAAATTATTCTTACTAACTTACGTCAACAATGCACAATATAGACTAACATGAAAATGCGAAAATTATATAGGTTTTAAATCATAAAAATACATATTGGAAACTTCGAGTTATTCGTCAACGGCTTTAACTTTTCCTTCCCTCTCGAGGAATCTAGACCGACGTTAGCTACGGATTAATATAAACACATAAAACCATCAATATACAACCAAATTCATACTCAATTGTCATTTTATTCAATTTAGCCCCTAAAACCGAAATTGTCATACCTTTCGAATTTGAGCTTCAATTTCGAAATTGATCTCAATTCCATCCTTCTACAGCCTAATATTATCTATAATTATAGAAATTTCATACCAATTTTGAAATATTTACACTTTAGTTCCTATGTTCAAAACTAAAAATTTTCACTTTACAAATTAGTCTTTGTTTCATATTTAATCTTAAAATCTAACCATTTAACACCAAGAACTTCAAGAAATCAGCAATGGAAACTTTTGAAAATTTTAACAGTTTTACGAATTGATATACAGGTTAGCTAAATCAAACTCTTAGAACCTCAAAATCATAAAAATTACAAGAAACGGGGTAGAAATTGCTTACCACTCAAAGGACTAAAGTTTGGAAAGTTTCAAACTCTTTCTTCTTTTTTGTTTCATGAAAATGGAAGATGAACATAAGAATGTTCATGTTTTTTTAATTAATATATATACTTTAATTAAAATTAATTAATCATGCTTTACCATAATTAAACTTGGTTAATTAAAGCTTAATCATAGTTACTGAAGTTAGTGGATGTCAACATCCATTTCCACCATCCACTTAATTGAAATTGCTTTATTTGTTCTTTTGGTCCTTTAGCAATTTAAAAATCTATAATGATTAGACTTTTACAATTTAGTCCTTATACCTTAATTAATCACTAATTCGGCTAAATTGTCTATACAAAATTCAATTCACTAATATAATAGCTCTGTAAATAATTTTATTAAATATTCATGGGCTTGATTTATGAAAATGGAGTCCCAAAATTACATTTTTTGATACTATTGACTTTCAGGTTGTTACAAAATAAACCTCATATTATAACAAGCATCCTTAGTAAAATACCAATAATCATATATTAAGGTTTCATAATTATTCTAGCTAATAAACATTTAGCCCATAATCACCAAATTAAAAACAATTAAGAACAACTCAGTCATGGTTCAAAATAGGAAAAGAAAAAAAAAACAAAAGGCAAAGAGAAAAGTGAAGAGATTTCAAATCGAATAAGGTGGTTCTCCTCAATTCGTTCTTCTCTTTCTTTCTCTTCTTCTCTCCTTCTTTTCCAGCTTGCTTTCTTTTGAAAATTGATTTTTTTCTTTATGCACCATATGACTCTCACTCTCTATGTTCTGAAAGTGGTATTTATATCCTCCAAAAGATTGTAGGCTAGGTCAACTCCCCTTTCTATTCTATTTTTGTCCTCTTGGGAGTGTTTAGGTCTTTACATTTTTGCATAGTCATAATCATTTTGATTCTTGGTCATCATCAACACTTGCTTAAGAGAAGGGTTAAGCCCAAAAGCTAATGTGGCGCTCTTTAAACGTGAGGTCTCCAATCTATTCCCATTAGGCTCGATGTTGCAGTTTTGCTGCAACACTGGGGCTTTAAATGTCGAAATTCAACATCTTTTTTCTCCACATTTCCAATTTTCTATTATCCCCACCTTCAAGAATAAAATTTCACATTTTGAGTGTCTCATTTGACAGAAATACATTATTAAAATAAAATATTCAAAAGTAAACAACTTAATATAAACATAATTAAAACAACTATAAAAACACTCTAAACCACTCTAACTTGATTGAAATATAAGCTTAAAAGTAATAAAATAACTCTAAATCCTAAAGTTGTCACACCACAAACTCAATTCATTGCTCGTCCCGAGTGATGACATTATCTAACCTAAGAAACACAACCCAAATAACAAATTACACACAAGAAACATACCGAGACTCAAAAACAAAACGAACAAGACTAGCCAATCATAATCAACTCTCTTAAATGGTCAAGCAACAATAATATAATGCTCTCAATTCAACTTTTCAAATATCTAACTCATGTATATTTATAAGTCAAATTCCTCAAGAATTAAAATGCTAACAAAGCCATGATTTGAACGTGTTCCCCGTAAGTGCATGAATAGTTTTTTTCCCAATCAATCTTTATTCCTCAGGTTAAGCTAAGCAACAATCCTAAGGTTCAATTCATGTCTTCATAAGTTGAACTCAATAACCCCTCTCCACTAATGTAGTTGGCATAGCAATATAGATTAATAGGTCTTTACATGGTTGTAATGTGGCTAGGTTCAAGTTATGGATTAAGATGGACACTTATAGGCTAAAAACCTTAGAACTTAGCTTGCCTTGGAGCTCATGAATAGTTATGCACAAACCCTTTAAAAATAGAGATATCCTTCAAAGTTACCTAATTCTTCCCTATTTTCCCAATTACAATTATATGCTCAAAAGTAACAATACAAAACAAACTGGTCACAATTTGTTTTCTTCTTTTGTTTTTCTTTTTTTTTAATAACTAAAAATAGTCAAAACTAAAGCTAAGATAATTTGAGCATACACTAGCATATGATTTAACACTAGGAACATTAAATGAGAAAAAGATATCTCTCTCTAAACTCTTCCAAATCTTTAGCAAAATGATAACCAACACAAACTAAGTGTAAGATTTGGTAGAAAATAAATTGGAATGCTCAAAAAAAGGGAATAGCTACTTAATGTATGGTTAAGGCAATAAAAATAGGTCACTAAGCTCAAATTGGGGTTTCTAGGGATAATAATCAACAAGGTAGGCTTGAAAAGGCTCAAACAGTGCAACAAAATTGCCTAAATCCTCTCTAAATTACTAAGTCTCCTAGGATTTCACATCAAGGGGATTATCACTCCAATTCTAAAGACTTAAACCTTCATGCATGTTTAGATCTCTCTAGGAAATTAAAATTTCATGGTTGAACTATGTGCATTCACTGAGGTTCACACTTGCACAATAATTCGGTTAGTATAGAAACTTTAAGTACTAAAGGCTCACTCATATACAAGAGTTATCATTATTATGCTTATCATTGAGCTCCCTTACTGAAGAGTCGATTCCAAATGCAACCTAGTCTCCATGTAAACACCAAAATCTTGGAAAATAAAGGCAATTAACAAATAAAGTAAATTTTATTCACTAATGAATCGTGTGTGCATGAGCGCTCGCCCTCTTAGATTTTTTTAATTTTTCAAATTAATTATATAAATTTTTATTATATTCTCGATTCAACTCTCATTTCTTAACAACTTGTTTTTATTGGCTTTAGTTTTATGTATCATTTATTGGAAGTGTAATTTTTAAGTCTTAAATTTAAAATGTTAATATTATTTATACCAAATATTGATGTAAATTAGGGTTTCAAATTTAAGATTTATAGTTCAATAACTATATTTCACTTTTTTTTTCCTTAAAAAAACTATATTTCATGTTCAAACTAAAGACATTTTATTAGGTCATTGTTTATAATTATTTAATATATTCTCTAAACAAATTTTTAATTTTTTCTATTTTTTTGTCCCTAAGTCAGGGAAACAAGTCTAACATCAATGACTTAACCTCCCTCTAACCTCTTTCATCATTCCAAACAATTTTTTAAAAGAAAAAAAAGAAAAGGCATTAATTACACAAATAAAGGTTATTTATACGAAAAATAACAATTGAAGTATAATTGTGTCATGCCCGAAACTTTTAAATTAAATTTTGGTCTTGATTTCAGGGACGATAGTTATTAAATGATTATCTTGAATTAAAATCCACAGTAAGCAGAGATATCAAATTATGAAACTTTTGGTTTATGAGGGCCTTAGTGTGATTTATGGAATTTTGTGAACCCATTTGGTAGATAGCTGAATTTCAATTTTGGTTCCATTGCATTTGAACTAGATAGATTGAGTGGGGAACAACATAATTACCGCTTAAATATTTTAAATTTGAATGTGGTAATTAGTGAACAAAAGTGAGATGGGTATAAAGAGGAGAATTGAAGTTGCTAAGGGGGCATTCTCTCTTATTTTGGAAATCATCTTTTTTATTTTTCTCTTCCTTTCTGGAATAGTAAGGAATTAAAGAGCAATTTGCATGAAGGGAAAGTAGGCATATTAGTTTGAGAAAGTAAGAATTTGGCGAGTTGATAATCTTTTTAAACTTTCCTATACCTTTTTTATTGAAGGTAAAAGGAAAGAAAATGATAAGCTATAGTATAATTCATGGTTGTAAACATAAACTCATTAGATAGCCCATAAAAATGTTTTGCATGTTAATGGATTTCGTTTGTCTAACTTGTGAAGGTTGGTTTTGATTGATAAATGGTTATTTTGTTAGTTAACCAAGAAGGAGGCCGGATTGACAAAGGAAAAGCTAGACTGGTGTAGGGTTTTAGCATTTGGGTGTTTTACGGGTGAGTTTCTGAACTCCAATTTTTAGTTTTCATTTTGCATGTGGCAGGGTTATGTTTGATGAAAAACATAACTACACAATCTAGAGATATAGAACCTTAATGCTGCTGTGTGAAAGTGATGTCGATGTTGTTCTATTTTGAAAGTGAATATGTAGTTTAAGTTGAAGATTTTTGGCGTGTATAATTATTGTCTGCATAAGTGTCGTGAAGTAATAATCAGTAATGAACTATTGTTTGTTTATAGGTTTATGGTTGTTGAATGAATTTGATTAGATGGTATATGAATTGCTCTTATGTTGGCAAACTGTAAATTTTGAAGTGGAATGCAAGTTAATTAAGGATGGCGTATGCTTTCTTAACATTTAAAGTTGTGTCTAACATTAAGATATATTATGAATAAAGTATCAGTGTTGTGGTGGAATGTTGATTGAAAAAGGATTGGCGTTCTGGTGGGATTTGTCCTCAAGTAGCAAGTTGTGACAATCCGCAAGAACTTTCCTTAATGTATGTAGATATAAGATAGTCTGGAGGATTTGTCTTAAAATGTACAAGTAGCTATTCACAAGTCTGGTTCCTTTAAATGAAATTTAGTGGGTGTGAGTCCGCCAATATCATCACTCAATCAATAGTCTGCATGGATTACCATTTAGGCATGAGTTTGTCGAATCGTCCCCAATTATGAGTTTGTAAGGACTATATTACAAGATAAGGTAGTCTATAGGACTTGTCCTCAAGCTCCTAGACTAATTCAATCCTCTAGGACTCTGCTATATGAAAATTAATGGAAATAAGTCCTCCAAGCAAGTCCGTGCGAACAAGTTCGCATAGTGCGAGTTTGCGAGTCTAAGTTCTCCAAGCACGGTTGCACAAGAAATATTTATTGAATGAGATTCTGCAAGAATTATCTTTAAGAATAGGTTTGTATATATGAGGGCAAGTACAAAACTAAAAACCTGAGTCCACATGTACGTGTCTGATAAATGATAAAAAACTAACATATTTTAATCTCATTCTTAATGCATTTTTGGATTATTATTTATGCAAATTGGTGAATTTCATGCTCCTAATTCTTTGAATTCATGTTCTTATACTTAGATGAGCATTCGGGAGCAAAAGGAGTGAAAAACGAGTGAAAATCAAAGAAAAAGAGTAGATTTTAAGAGCCACACGGGCTGGGCACACGCCCTGTGAGCCCAAAGGGCTGGGTACACGCCCATGTGAGCTACACGGGCTAAACATATGCCCATGTGCCAACCCGTGTCAATTTCGCACCTTGCTTCCCAAACACGCTAAAAAACAAAACTTTTAGGCTTTCTGAGCATTCTAAAGTTTATAAATACCAAATAGAAGAAGAGATACGGGAGCCATCAGAGAAGATCGTAGAAAAGACTCAATGAGCCACTTCTAAAGTAGATTTCCATCAAGATCGAAGACCTCCTTTTAATTTTGTCTGAAGTTTTTATGAATTTACTTGCTTCTTATGGTTTTTATAACTTTGAGATGTTTTTAGTCAGAATTATGAACTAATTCCCTAGATACCTAGGAGGATGAAACCTATGACAAATTCTATTATTTAATTTCTGTTTTACATGATAAATACTTGATTCTTGTTCTAAATGATGTGTGCTTATTTCATGTTTTAATATTTTTAGGATATTAATTCATGTTTAATGTGCTTAATTTAGTGGAGCAGCAGTCTCTGTTTAAGAGTAGATCTAGCATAATTGAGTGGAGTTGCATACAATCCTAGAAATATGACGACATAAATCTACCGGATTAGAGTCAAATCTAATAGGGGGATCCATAGATCAAGTTAATGCCACAATAGGGGTTTTAATTAGAAAGATATTCCAATTAATCAACCTAGAGTTAGTTGCTTCTACTCTCGAAAGAGATATTAGCATAATTTAGGGATTTTTATGAATCAAGACACCAAGTGAATAAATCGTTTAAATTAGATTAATCATAATAGAAAAAGTCTAGGTGAATTCTTTCCTGGGTATTGTCTCTCTCATTGGTTATCTTCCGATCATTTTCATGATCCGTTCCCTGTTGCGTTCTTAGTTAAATTAGTTTAGTAATTTTAGATTAAAACTCATCACTCCAAATTGTTGGCTAAATAAGAAGAAAACAGTAATTACTAATAATTTTAGTCCTCCTGGATACAATATCTCTACTCACCGTAGCTATACTATTGTTCGATAGGTACGCTTGCCTTTGTCGTAAATTTTAGCTAGTATAGAAAACACATATTAATGTCTATAGACATAAAACTACGAATGCGATTCTACAGGTGTGTGTCTGGGGTGTATTAGTCATGTATGACTTTGCCAAGATAATTCACGCTGTATAAGTTGCATTGGGTAAATCCTCCAAGATTTATCGTAACACACATGTTCGAAGAGATTTAAGGCGAACTATTATTTGAACAAAGTGTATTGTATGCGTCTTGCTTATATTCATACGTGAATTGTTAGTTGTCTTTATGCGTAAATTATTCTCCATGCAAGTTGTATGTGTGGGCGAGTAAATAATACGTGTACTCCCTAAGTTCATTAGAAACTTATCATGTTTCTCGATTTATTTCTTCCAGGTATTAAAAGCCGTTTTGAACTTCAAGGAAGGAACATGTACATATCGGGGTGGTTCGCAGACCAGTAAATTAAGAATTTGATTTCACTATACTTGTAACAACCCCTACTCGTATCCGTTGTCGGAATAAAGCACGAGACATTACCGAGGAGTACAGAACACTTACAAATAATTTAAACCATTTATCGCTCAAATACCGAAATTGATTATAAAAGTTTCTTTAACGGACCCTCGAGGTCCAAATCATGCATTAGGATCGGGTCAGGACTAAATCAGAATCGTATGAAATTTTTTGCAAAATCCCAAAATTTATTTCATTTACAAGGGTCCCACGCCCGTGTTGCTAGGCCATGTGGTAAAGTTAATTTTAACAAATAAGGCTATTTTCCAAACCATATTTCTCACTCATTTGATCCTTATTCTTCATCCACATCTAATACATACAAAAACCAATTTAAGATATTCAACCGAGCCTTATACTTAATACCATTTGTTAGCCACACACTTCATATAATTAACAAGAAACGTATATAGGCTCAATTCTCATTAAATTTCTCTTGTACTTATATTTTTTCACATTATATATTCATATAACATATAACAATCATACCTCTGTATTTCATGTACATTTTTATAACAATTTGTCTTGGTTTCAAACTACTTCATATTGGAGTTTTACTTATCAAATCATTTGAAACATCATCTTTACACATATAGTGCACTTGAGGTGCACAATTCTATAATTATGAATGAAAACATTTATCAAACATATGCCATGTTTTTATATATATCATAGTCTCATATTTCTATGTATCAATTACCATCATTTCCTAGTATTTCGACAAATACGTGTAACAATTCATAAACATGCAATTCACTAACTCTTCCTGCCAATCACAATTTAAATTGACAAATCACTTATTGAGCTCAATTTCAATGTTCACTAAAATCTATCATATAATTTTGGATGTATGTATCCACCAATAAATTCCATGTACAGGTATCATCATCTCATATTTCCACATACATTTACTTTCCACATTATGAACTCAAATAACATATACAAGACATGCCAATGTATTTCAAATACGTTTTCATAATATTTCATTTAGAACTCAGATTATTTCATATTAGAACTCTTCTCATTAACTCATTTGAAATACCAATTCATACGGATAATATACTCAATAGTGTACAAATATATAATCACAAATGAACTCATTCATCAACCAAGTTCTATATTCATGTCTCATCAACTCGTATTTTCTTATATCACATAGTATATACCATGATTGATGAGCTCATCAATACTGTGATTTCCATTCCCTTATTATTTTTCCATATTTATCCTGTTGAATTTCTCGAAATTTCAATGGATATTCAGGGGTACACTTTAGTGTTCAAATCCGGGTCCGTCAATTCATATTCATGTGCGTACATTTCCATTTCAGAGAGCACACTCCCGCGAACCCCATCCTTACAGTGGGATTACTAATCCAGGCTAAATCCCCTGTAATATAAACTCATAGAGTATTGTCGGGATTACCAGTCTAGGCTAAATCCCCTGCAACGACAATTACTATAATAAGCTTGGATCTGAATTACCAGTACAGGCTAAATTCAAACCGTAATTCGGATTACCCGTCCAGGATAAATCCATTTTCCACATATTCTTCGAGAGGGCTATATCGGGGTAGGATCACCCGTCTGAGCTAGATCCTTTTTACCATCAATTCCTTTTCAGAGATCCATCGAATTTTCCTTTCATTCAACCGGGATTTATTTTCCCTTTTCATCAAGAATATCAGTACTTCATCAATTATCATACAATAAACATCCAAATCATATTCACATCAATAAAAATATATTTCAAGCATTTAAGAATATAATTCAAGTTACACAAACTTACAATTTGATTTTTATACCATAACGATAATCTTAGTTTCATAATAAATATTTGAAATAAAATATTATATCATTTCTATTTCAACGTTTATCGATTATAATCGGGCATGTGATCAATTTATACATAAGTCATTCATATATTTTCCTCATCCTTCTCTCCATTCCACATCCTTAGTATAAATAACACATTTGTAAGTAACATTATCTATAATTTTTCACTATTTATTTATGTGAATATTCAATCTGTTCATCCATGTTATAGTCACTAAATTATTTTTATCTTGAGCTACAGAACTCCACATTAATATCTGCTAATTTTCCCTGAAACTAGACTCACATATCTTCTTACCACAAAATTATCAGAATTTTTTATTTAGCCAATAAGTACAGTTTATCATTTAAATTCACCCATGTTCCGCTGTCCGACAGTTCCAACCCCTTTTCATTAAAAATTAATTATCTCATCTTAAAGAAATTGGATAATGTTACCGTTTGTTTCTTTTGAAAATAAATTCATTGAGGATTGTAAGCATATAAATTATAACCCATAATTATTTTTCTCTAATTTTTTATGATTTTCCAAAGTCAGAACAGGGAAACCCAAAATCATTCTGCCTTGTCTCACAAAACCTATTATATTACATGATTTACAATTCCATTGCTTACACTATTTCTTCTATACTCAATAAGATTTAATTACATATTTTATTCATCCTCTAATTCAATTTCTACAATTTTTGGTGATTTTTCAAAGTTAGACTACTGCTGCTGTCCAAAACTATTTTAGTGCAAAGTGTTGATTTCTATTTTGCCCCAAGTTTCACAGTTCATACAATTCAGTCCTTACCCAATTAACCCCTCAATTGAGCTAATTTTTCTCAATTAATACCTTATACTATCATTTTAAACTACTTCCTGACCCTTAAAAATCAGAACTTTAGCATTAAACCTTAATTCCAAACTCTTTTACAATTAGGTCCTAAAATCAATTTCCATCAATTTTACTTGATAAAATCATCATATATCAAAATTAAAGCTTCAATTCTATATTTACTCATCATATGCTTCCAGCACTCATCCATAGAAACTTTAAAAATTAGCCATAGAATCAAAAACTAATGACATAGTAAGTTGGACCCAATTGTAAAAGTCCAAAAACATAAATTTTAAGGAGAAAGCAAGAATTAAACTTACATGAAGCTAGAGTATGAAAACCAGCTTGAACCCTCTTCCATGGCTATGTTTTAGCTGATGAAAATTAAGAGAAATGAAGAGAATTCTAGATATTCCAATTTGGTCCCATTTTTATTTAGCTAATTTTGGCAATTTTTCAATTTTGCCCTTATTTCACCCATTTCCTAATTTTTCCCAGCTATTGCCACCCAAAATATCTCCTTTGGGCTTATTTTCACTTTAGGTCCTTCCTCATTTGACAATTAAGCTATTTAATTTTTCTAGCAACTTTTACACATTTTTCAATTTAGTCCTTTTTATTTAATTAACCACCCAAACGTCAAAATTTTCTAACGAAATTTTAATACTACCTTATTGACATTCCTTAAATATTCATAAAAATATTTATGACTTGGTTTATAACACCAAGATCTCGATACCTCTTTTTCTCAATTTCTTGACCAAATAAATCTTTATAAAACATAATTTACTATTTCAAAAATCTTTTAAAAGCTACATTTGGCTCGTAAATATTAAATAATATAATCTATGAGTTCATTTGTCAGATTTGGTGGTCTCGAACTACTATTTCCGACATTGCTAAAATTTGGGCTATTATAGTACTTAACCGAAACTCTTTCGAATTCAAGAAGTATTTATGGTTGGATTAAATATACATTTTGTAAATTTTTAAGTAAGTTCCAACTCATGCCATTGTACATTTCAATATATTGAATATTTCAAAAACTGTTTAAGTTTCGGTGGTGACATCATCTCGTTGAGGTCCAATGATCGGACTAGGCAAGGAGTGTTACAATTTGTGTTATAGGATTTTTACTGAAGCATTCTAAGATGTATCACTTAAATTTAGTATGAATTGTGAGCTTTATTTGTTCATCATTGTAAAAATTTAGGGTATATCATGTGGCTAGTCAAATAGTTTATCATACAATATTTAATAAATTATTAAGTTCTTGATAATTGTTTTGTATCTTATGTCAATTTTATTGAATAATTGATGCAATTTTAATAGAATTGCTTAATTGTTATTTTAGGTTATATGATAATGGGAAATAAAAATTGAATCTTTTTCTATAAAGAAATGAGTGTTCGAGAGTGATAAGGAACCACCTACTTTTTTGCAAGAAAAGAGTAATTTTCTTTTAATTTACTTGGTGGCATACATTAAAAAGAACATAACTCGACAATTTTTAACTAGTT
The DNA here is from genome assembly GCA_025503065.1 of Gossypium bickii. Classification (NCBI taxonomy): domain Eukaryota; kingdom Viridiplantae; phylum Streptophyta; class Magnoliopsida; order Malvales; family Malvaceae; genus Gossypium; species Gossypium bickii. The sequence goes on along the minus strand of CP106710.1, from coordinate 20,194,248 downwards.
CTCCCATCAATGACTTGAGTTTAATAAAACATCAAAAAGTACAAGATAGAAACAATAATATATCTTAAATTACGTCGATTTATGTTTTCTTTATAAGTATATTAACATTTAATAAATATTAAGTTTTATTATTATTGGATTATATTTGCATTTCACCCGTTTGAATCAAATCATAGGTCCTGCCCATATGCATATATCATATTATTAATTTATAAATAATATTTCATTACTTATTGTATATATATTTTTTGGACAAAAAAAAAGTTATTGTAGAAATTAATCACATGCGTTTGCATGTGTCCCGGTTACTTGGTATAGAAAAAATTCAGTCAGTCTGTAACGTGGTCTAACCATAATAATTTTATTGCAAACAATGGTTTTAAATTGTTGGAATATATGAGATAAAGGTTTATAATTTTATTAAATTTATCAATTTTTTTTCAATTAATTCTATCATCTTTACCTTTCTATTTTGATCTAAAAAATATTTTAAAAAAATTAAGTGATGATAAGAATCACACGCATAATCGATTATTTACACAATTTTGTTTTTAATAAAAAATAATCATCACTTTAAAATTTAAAAATATTATTGTTAAATTTTATTATTAAAATAAAATTATGATATTAATATTTTATTGAAATAGTAAATTATATTTATTTATATTAATATTTTATTATATCATTAAATATAAATAATTAAACATGAATATTTAATTCATTTTTCGTTAATCTATAAATTAATTTTTATTAATCAAACTGTTTTTCATAAAATAAACACAAAAAACTACTTTATATAAATTATTTTCTCTGAAACAAATGCACAAATCAATTAATTCATTACAATTTAGGGAAGTAGAATTTTACTTTAATCAAGCTCTTAGATATTGCACTAAAAGATTATTGGGAATTGATTCTGTATTTAGTTTTATTTTGGTCAAAAATAAAATATGGAATCGATTTTGGATTCCAAATTCAATGCACGTTTCAAAATCAGCAAACTGTGCATCCAAGTCAACACTCCAAGTCGTCCCCTAAGCTCCTTAATCCCCAAGTTAAAGACCAAATGCCCATCTTCGTCAATATAAAAAGAGCAAATATAATTATTAATTTCCAATAATTAATATCTATTTGTGACACGTAACATGTTATATTGTAATGTTCCAATTTTCTAAATTGTTAAAATTATGTTAAGTGATTTAATCTGTTCTAGTGATTAACTGTCTTTGAAGTGTGCTTTAGGTCTTATATTTGAATTCCTTCTCTTTAAAATTCTTTCATTAATTTTGAAACTATGTTCGACTTGGTTTGTAAGAATTATCTTTAATTTTTGTAAGATTACTATTAAGAATGAGTCTGATAGTTCAATGGTAAGGCTTCAGCTTACCTAGAGATCCTGTGTTTGAACTCTTAACAGCTTGTTAGGATAACAACTGATTAAATTTGATAATATTTGATTAGTTAAACATTTTTTTAGTATTATCTATTTCTTTTTAAATAGAATTTTTGGGAAAAAAATCCCTAAAATTCATCTTTTGTTAACCGTCCAACTCCCCCACTCCTTCCATATTCTCAACTATTCAATTTTATTTTTATTTTTCCATTTGGACTGCTTAATTTCTTTTGCTAATTTTTTCTACTGTCGATTTTTGCTCTCACTTTTCATCTCCATTTTTGTTTTGATGCACTTGTAAACCAACTAAATATTTGACTAAACACTTGTAAACCAACTAAATATTTGACTAAGGCTAATGCATCTATCAATTAATAGTATAGTTACGGTTAGTAAAGATATCGTTCCCACAAAGACTAAAAGTACTAGTAATCACTATTTTTCTATTATTTAACCGATAAATTCGAGTGATTGATTGATAACACTCTAGAATGTCATGTTTTTACGTGCTAATTGCATATTAATTTTGAGTGTGATTCTACTAATTTGGGCTATTTAAGGACTTTTATCTCGTAGGGACTAAATTGGAGACCAAAGCAAAATTGAGGGCCAAAACTGTGAAATTAAAGATAAAAATGGACCAATGTGCAACAAAGGGAAAAGATGGTGCCAAAAGTGCAAACATGGAGGACAGAAGGATTGAAATGCAAAAAGAAGAGACTTTGCTTTATCAAACTCTATTTTTATTATAATTAATATTAGGATAATTACTTAGGATTATTTAATTTCTTTATTTATCTCTATTTATCTTTAATTAAATTGTAATTATCTTTGGGAGTTTGAGTAGGACTAGTCCATCTACCTTAGCACTATAAATAGGGGATGAAGTGACTCATTTTGGTTGTTCATCTTTTTCTGTACACTCTTCTCCCATAAGTCTTTTGTGCTTCCTTTATTCTTCTTTCAACAAAAATTTCCTTTTCCATACTTATATATTTATTTACTCTTCCACCACAATTATGAGCCACTAAAATCCATCTAGCCGAAGGTTGTCGAATGCCCCAAAAAGGTTCTTGAGGTTTAGAACACGCACTTAACTTTCTCACCCAGGTATTCACCGTTTCTCCGCATTATGGGGCTGACGCTTCCGTCCAGGTCCCTTTAAAAGTAACCCTTTCAACGTATGCAAAGGCGGCCGCTTTGTGTGTTTTGGGAGGATTGCACCGTCGGTTCGTGAGCTTACTGCGTCAAAGGTTAGCAAGCCCAAGAGACAAAATGGCGTGGGATTTGCCATTGAGAAGCGTTGATCTAGCATAAATGACTCCACAAAAGCAATGGCAGGCTAGAGTCAGGCTCCCTAAATTCGTAAGTTAAAACTCTTGGAGTTGGTGGTCGTAGGCGTCCTCTTCCACTATAACTGGCTTACTTGGGCAGAGAAGGGTCATCCAAAAGCCGAAGATTGAACCCAAGGAGGAACGAGACAACCGGAGGCTAGAATCTCGCCAAATAAGAAACTCACTCTTCTTTAAACTCTCTTATTTTCCTTTTTATTTTCGCAATTTACTTTCACGATTTCAATTCATTTTATATTCTGTTTTTATTCCAAATCAAAATTATTAATTCTATTTTTTATTTTTCCAGGAACGCACGTTTTCTTGGGCACGATTCTGCCCAGGATTTCGAGAAACAGGCATTTGTATAACCCGATCCCTGTGGATTCGACCCTACTTGCCCTTTACTGTTATTTTTGTTATTTTGCAGGGAGTAGGATATATTTGGTGTATTCAACGACGCATCATTGATTAAAACTAAAATTAACTAAATTAATTAACTACGAACACGACAAAGAACAATTCAGAAAATAACCTATTAACAACCAAGAAGCAAAACAATACCTAGGAAAGAATTCACCTAGACTTCATCTGTCACTATCAATCTAAATTACACAATTTCTTCACTTAGTATATTGATCCGTAGAAATCTCCAAATTACGCTAATATCTCTCTTCAAGAATAAGAGCAACTGACTCTAGGTTGATTAATTGAAATTTCTTTCTAATTAAAGCCTCTATTACTGCATTAACTCGATTTATGGATTCCCCTATTAGATTTAACTCTAATCCGGTATATTTATGTCGTCCTATTTCTAGGATTGCATGCAACTCCACTCAATTAAGCTAGATCTACTCTTAAGCAGGGTTAATTCCTCCTATGATTTAAACACATCAAACATGAATCAATACTCTAGAAATATTAAACCAAGAATTAAGCACACATAATTGGGAACAAAATCTAAGCACACATAATTGGGAACAAAATCTAAGTTTTTTTTTGCATAAAATAAAAATCAAAAGACAGAATTCATCATAGGATTCATCTCCCTAGGTATTTAGAAAATTAGTTCATGCTTGAAAATAAAACCATCTAAAACACAGTATAACCACAAGAAATAAAAAAAAAAAATTCATGATGGCTTCTTGAGAAATCAACTGGGAGTTTTCAATCTTGACAGAAATCTACTTCAGAATCCACTTTAATGGTGTTTTTCTAGTTGTTTTCTTGAATATTCTATGTCGGCTTGCTCTTATCTTCTTATTTTTTTTCTTGTCATATATAGGTCTCAGAATGCCTGAAAAACCCTAAAAATCTCAATTCTCTGTTGTTTGGAATGCAATTCGCGAAATCAACACGGCATGCCACATGGCCGTGTGGCTCACACCACTATAAATGAGATGACACATCAATCAAGAGGTCTTTACAAGGATGTAATGGGGCTTAGGTTAAGGATATGGAAAAGTTTAGAAAAGTTGGTTTTACAAAATTGTCATTACCATAATTTTCTTTTAATTTTAACTCCATTACCGTCCATTATCTATCAACAAGGTCTAATTGCCTTATAATCCCCCCTCCTTTATTAATTAATCTATTAAGTCACCTAATTGCAATGATTGCTAAGTTTTGCACCTTTTACAATTTAGTCCTTTTTCATTAATTAGTTATCTAAACATTAAAATTTCTTAACCAAATTTTAATACGACTCTAATAACTCCGTAAATATTCTATAAACAATATTTACAGGTCAATACGATGGAAATTTATGGTCCCAAAACTACTATTCTGTTACCACTGAAAAATGGGCTGTTACATTTGGGGTGTTATATTTGGTGGTTTCAGAGCCTAGATTCTAAACTCGGACTGTAAAACTTTGGGTTCAAATTGTTTTTTTAATTTTTTTAAGTATTCAACTTTTTTATTAAATTTGATACTTTGATTTTTGTAAAGTGAAACCGAGACTCCGGTGCCGGTCCAAGTAAGAAACTTCAAACTTTAGATACACTTTAGATACTTTTACATTAGTTATTTTAGGAAAAACTGTTTGCCTCTAAAGACTGTAGCAAATTAACATTCTCTAAACTCTGATAAGTAACTTTGATAAAACTCTAAACTTAGGATTTTCAATAAACTTAAGCTAATTCATAAAAATCTGATATTGTAGATAAGATAATGAGTACGTCGAGAATCCGAGGACGTAGTAATCATAGGCGCAATGGCCGCCATAGGGGGTTCAAGCTAAGCTATCTTCTATGGGTAGCATTCCCAATTTAGATACGAGTGAGACTATTGGGACACCTACTGTTGAGACTGAGTTTCAGGCTCAAACTGTTGGGGACGATGCACTGTCTCAGGCTATGATAAGGACTTTATAGAGAGTTGCTGGGGCTCAATCCGAATCAGGGGCCGAGAGTCGGTAACTGAGCGACTCCAGGCTAACGGTGTTGAGTTATTTTAGAGTGTCGTTGGGGTCACCCCAACTGTGGCTGAGTATTGGTTAAAGATTATTAGAGGATTATGAATGATTTAGGCTGCATTTCTGAGTAGAAATTGAAAGGTGCAAGATCTTTGCTTCATGATGAAGCATATTAGTGGTGGTAATTAGTTGAGCGGGGCATACGGGCTGAGCGTGTGACTTGGTCTTTCTTCTAGAGTGCGTACCAAAGAAAGTATGTAGGGGCGAGGTATATTGAGGCATGTAGGTTGAAGTGTATTGGGCTTAAGTAGGGTGAGAGGTTAGTGGCCGAGTATGAGGTCAAGTTTTTTAGACTGAGCAAGTATGCTCAGATTTTAGTAGCGATTGATTACGAAAAGAGTATTTGATTTGAGGATGGTGTTCGCTACGATTTGAAAGTTTTGGTTGCTGCTCAATGGGAGCGGGTCTTCGAAGCATTAGTGGAAAATACCAAAGTGGTTGAGGAGATTAAGTGCGTGCCGTAAGAAAAGGGAGGATGAGAAGAATCTAAGTAATGGTAAAAGGGATTCGGATCCCTCTAGTTCAACTTTGAGGCCAAAGAAAAATGCCAGATTTGATAAACCTTAGCAGGTCGAGGCGACTGTTAGGGTTGAACGAGTTTCAATTTGTGGGTATTGTAATAGACGTCATCTGAGCGATTTGTGGGTCTACTCAACATTAGATTAGTGAGTGTCCTTGTTTGGTTATGTCAGTGCGAGCTCTGGTTCACGATCATGTTCAGCCTCAGAGGGCAGTTCAACAGCCTACTAGGGTCGTGGTCAGTTCAGTGGTGGTAATGGTGGTGGTCATGGACAGAGGGCACTGTGTAGAGGTACGATTTAAACTGAGACGAGACAACTAATTTTGGTATATAAGGCGAGACGCCGCGAGGACAGAGATGCAGCTAACATGATAGCCTGTACCTTTGCTATGCACTCGCATTTTTATTTTGCTTTGATTGATGACGGTTCTACACATTCATACATTGTTAGTAGTGTGTCTGGTAATTTGGAGATTTTGGCTGAGGATACTAGTAGTGAGATTTTTGTGGTTAGTCTGTTAGGGCAGTCAGTGTAAGTCAGTAAGGTATTTAGAAGGTGTCCACTTGAGATTCATGGGTTTGTGTTTCTGACTAGTTTGATATTTCGTTCAGAGAGTTTGACTTGATATTGGGTATGGATTGGTTGGTGGAGCATCGAGTCGGTTTGGATTATATTTCTAAGAGAGTAACTCTAAAGGTCGGGAATAGAGAGGAAGTTGTGATGGTTGGTGAGCGTCAATATTACCTCTCTAATGTGATCTCTGCAATGGTAGTCGAGAAGTTGGTCTGAAAAGGGTGTGATGCGTATTTGGAATTTGTGTATGACACGAGTGTGGTGGGTTCAGTTGTGGAAAGAATTCAAACAATTAGGGTTTTTCAGATGTCTTTTCTAAGGAGTTGCCTGGGTTAGCACTGAATAGAGAAGTTGAGCTCGAAATTGAGATTTTGTATGGGACAGCTCTGGTGTCCATCGCACCATATCGTATGGCACCGAATGAGCTAAAAGAATTAAAGGTACAACCTCAGGAACTTCTCAATAAAGGGTTCATTAGACATAGTGTGTCCCCGTGGGGAGCACTGGTTTTTTTGTCAAGAAAAAAAGATGGTACCGTGAAAATGTGTGTGGATTACCGACAGTTGAATAAGTTGACGGTAAAGAATAACTACACCCTTTCAAGGATCGATGAATTGTTTATTCAATTTCATGGGGCATCTATGTTTTCAAATATTAATATATGTTCTAGGTACCATCAATTAAAGGTTAAGGAGTCCGATGTGCATAAGACCGCCTTAGGGATTCGTTATGGTAATTACGAGTTTCTAGTTATGCCATTTGGTTTGACTAATGCTCCAGTTGCATTCATGGATCTTATGAATCGAATGTTTCAGTCGTATCTGGATCAGTTTGTCGTAGTGTTTATCGATGATACTCTGGTATACTCTAAGACTAAAGCTGAGCATGACGAGCATCTTAGTGTTTATCCAGCGTAAGCACTCTTTTATCCTTATCTTTTTATTGTTCCCATATTTTGTTGTTGTTGTTTCCTGTTTTGGGTGTCAGTTCATTGTGGATTGAAGTGTTGGGTTAAGGTGTTATATCACGGGTAAGAACAATGGCATTTCCTTTAGTAGTGTAGTATCACTTTTGCTATTTTGTTCTAATAAAAAGTAAGTGATCTCTTAAATTAGTTGTGGTGTCTGGTTTGATCGTTTTTAATGTACTGATAGGAGATAATCATGCAACGCTCAACGATCCCTCGACGAATTAAGTATGGGTTAAAGTTGTTGTTTTCCTTAAGGTGAGTGGCGAAACATTAATCTTAGGTATTGAATTTTTGGTGTTAAGCGTTGAATTCGTGTCTCGATTTCATATTAGAGTTTTTATTAATTCTAGATGTGTATGTTGTGGTCAGGATCTTATTGTTATGTTAGTGTCAATATTGCAGTAGCATCAAATGTGTGTTTCTAACCTGAAAACATCGATTTAAAACTCAAAAAATCTGGAAAATTAAGTTGTTTTTTAACTGCGGGATGCGTCACATGACTATGTGGCAGGCTGTGTGCACCACACGGGTGTATAGTTGGCTATGTGCCAGGCCGTGTAGAGCGCATAGATGTGTGCGATTACACGGGAAAATGAGATAGGGTGTGTGGACTACACGGTCTGGCTTGTTGGGTCATGTTGGCCCATTTTGGTCTATTTGTAAGGCCCATTTTGGGTCGAGGATAAGGTTTTAAAATTGGATCCTTAGGTACTCTGTAAGTATAGAAGACTATAATTTTATGTAATTGTGTGTTAGTAAGCATGGTTGTGATTAGTAACTCTGTTTAAGTTTTGTGATAAGCCTGTATTAATGACACTGATGAACATGTCATATTTCTATTTCGATAATATTATACGTTACATGAGATATTAGTATGATAATGCATGTACATTGGGGTGGAATAGGATATGTGTTGGAGGAAGTGTGATTTTGGTAGTATTACTGCATTTCTGATGGCATATCTGCAATATCTATCTAGTAGCTCAGCTGCATAATTTCTGAGTGGCATACAACCACGACATGGTCAGATGGATAGATGGGCTCTTGTGGTCCTAATTGGTGTGATAGGTTGGACGGTGATGATGTGTAGCGGAGGGGGTAAGATTATTATGTTCTGATATGTTATTATGATATTTGCATATAAGCATGTTCTGTATTATTTCTGTATATGGGTCAATGCACTCACTGGACTTCTAGCTCACTTTGTTAATTTACCATTTTTCAGGTAATCCTCATACTAGGGTTTGGCGGCAATCTCGGAGCTCGATTTGGTTATTTGAACTTTAATTTAGTTTTGGAACTTTATTTTGGGCTTTACGGACTTTTTAAACTGTTTAATTTGGGGACATTTACTTTGGTTTTGGGTTTTGCAAAATATTCTTTTAGATAGTTATTTTTGATAAGTCGGCATGATTTATGATTGACTGAACAAGTCGAACGATTTGTTAAATTTAATGTTTTCCAAAAATAATAATTCTAAGAGATCTTTTCGCTGCATATATATATATATATATATATATATAATCGGAACTTAGTGTTTTACAAAATAAGGAACTATGGCAAAATGGTTTCAAATAACTAATTATATAAGCAAATATTTCAAATACACTGATACGTTATTGTGACAAATACTTTTTGTTAAAATCAAAATGATCAAAGCTTTGGGTATCATTGTAACCTTCATAATTTGATCATAACGTATAGGTCGAGTTTGGGGTGTTACATATATCGAGGTTATTTGAATTGAAACAAAATGGCCGATCGAATTTGAAAAGTTTAGTTTAAAATTTGAGTGTTTAGCATTACTATCAAAAAGTGCTTTTGAGAAATAAAATGTCTATTTTAGACATGTTATTATCAAGTAACAAATATGCATTTAAATAAAATTTAAATTAGTTAATATTATTATATTTTAGTAAGAATATAAAAAATTTACTATAACTTGTTAATATTTTAATATATGAAATATAAATTTTAAATATTTTTAAGTAATAAATATTAATTACTTATAAAATTTAATTAGAATATATAAACTACATTTTAAATATTTAAATATAACAATTAAATATTTGTAATTAGTATTTTAAAAAATATTTTTTATTTTTAATTAATGATTTTAACACATTTGTAATTAAGCACCAAGAAAAAAAGGGGAAAGAACTATGTTATTGAAGGGGTAAAAAAGTAATTAAGCACTAAAAGTATTTTTGGGAGAGGAAAAGCTAAAAATTTTAGCTTCTCCTTTTCAGAAGTGTTTTTCAAAAGCACTTCTGGAAAACCAAAAATTCCAGCTAAAACTAGCTTTTTCTGCACAATTTTTTTTTTCTAAAAGCACTTTTAAAACCAGAAGTACTTTTTTTAGGCACAGAAGAACAGGCCCTTAATCAAGGATGAGGAAGGCTTCTACGTGCCTCACAGCTTCTTCTTTAGTAGCATGTTCAAATTAATAATAATATTATAAGGGATGGAAACAATAACAATAACAAAATAATAATAATAATAATAAAGTTTAATATACATGTAACTATTAAGTAATGTTCAAAGTAATTTATAATATAATTTAAAAGGCATGGTGCAAACAGTAATTTATCCTAATTAAAAATAAGTACTTCAAACGGAAGTGTCGAGTGTAAAAATAAAAAATAAAAAAAACTGTAATGTCAGTATGCTTGTTTATTATTATTTTTATATAGAAACCTTGTAATATAATATACCTGTATATATGATGTGATATGTAATTTTCAAGTATTTGTTTTGCATACATAATTTAATAGTTTTAATTGTCAATTTTTTACTCTCACCTCATGTGCGTCTGAATTAAAATATACAATCTACAATTGACTTTAATTTTAATATTACAATAATTAATTTCACTGTCACTGTTATTTTTAATCTCATTATCTATTTAAAGAGACACTTTAAATCAACTAAAATTTATAGTTAAATATGACTTGAATTAATTGATTAAATCTTAATTTAGTTAACATGGTTGTTGCAATAACTTGAAGTACATCGATTTATACAAGCTTAAGTGCATAATATTTTATTTTATATTATAAATTTTTAAATTTTAAAAACTTTGTTGTCCAGTTTTTCATGTTTATATTATAAAAGATAAAAGCTAACTAGAAATAAATTCATTTCACTTTAAATAATTGCTTAAATCATAAACCGGTATTTAAACTATTTTTTTTTCAAATTGGTACTTAAATTTTTTGTGGGTAAATTACACTCAAAGTCACTAAACTATTAGTAAGTTTATGTTTTGTTCACTCAACTTCAAAAGAATGTAAAATGGTCACTGAAATGTTTGAAAATTTACATTTAAATAATTAAGTTGTTAAAATCGTTGTTGTATGGCCTTTTCTGTTCATACCACCTGCACTAATCGAAAGATCTAATTCATCTTCTCTTCTACAATTCAGTTTTCCTTTTTCATAAATCAGCTTTAAACGTCACAAATATGTGAGCTAAAATCCAAACCAATTTTCTTCTCCGATCTCCACTGACTATCAAATCAACTTGGATCTAAGGTATATTCTTGAACTCGTCAATGGGTATTGATCTATTGTACCGGTCGTCTAATCTTACCTGGTGCTCGCTAGCTAGGCTTAGAAAAAAAAAAACCTTAAATGCTTAGTGATTTAAATAAAAAACTTTCGAATAGTTCAATGACTTAAATGAAAACTTTCAAATAGTTCAATAACTATTTTGTAACTTTTTAAAGTTGAGTGACCAAAATATAAAATTACTAATAGTTTAGTGATATTTGATGTAGTTTACTCCCATTTTTTTGGTCATAAGTGGTACCTAGACTATACCATTTTTCCCCAGTTAGTACCTTTTTTTTTTTTTGTCACACGTGATACCTAAACTATTTTCTGTTGCCGAAGGTGGTTTACCTAAACTATACTCCATTATCTAAATTACTTAAACCATTAAAAAATTTATCTTAACCAATCATCTTGTGACAAGCGGCAATTTTAACTAAAAAAATCCAAAAAGTTTGAATAATATTTCCTTAAGCTTTTTTTTTATAAAAAAAAGAAACTTATAAACATATTCTTTTTTTTCACCTAAGAACTTCGGTGATAGAAAATTTAAGAACCAATAAAAATATTCATCAAAACTTAGTTTTTGGTGACAAAACCTAGATCTTACGAGTTTTTTTTTTTTGTTTTTAAATCTCGATTTTAATTCATTTCTCATCCCGATCAAAACCTATGTATTGTTTTTTTTAAAAACAGTTTTCTTCATTCTTTTTTACATAAACCTATGTATTGTTTTTCTTAAAAACAATTTTCTTCATTCTTTTTTTACATACTTTGCATAAAATAGTTAATATTGTGCCAACCTCTATATTGAAAAAAACCTATATAAATCATGAAATCCAAATACCAAAAAAAGTTGAGTGGAAAATTTTGGTAAGAGGATTGTAAAGAAAAATTACCTAACAATTAAAAAGAAGAATATATTAAAAGAGAAGAAAAAATGTGAGGAGGGAGGGTGCTTAAAAAAATAAAAGTTTTAATGTAATAAAAATTGATTTTTTGTAATTTAATTTTAATTTTAATTTTAATTTTAATTTAAAAGTATCATGTATCACAAAATGATTAATTAATAGAATTTTGTTTTTTTTGCTGTTGGAACAATTTGGATAATGAGGATAGTTTAAATGCCACTTTAGATAATGAAGTATAATTTAAATATCAACTTAATATAAACTTAATTAATAATTAAATAAAATTAAAGCCAATTTAATAAAAATAGAATAAAAACACTATTATTGAAATCAATTTTATTTTATTTTCTCACCACTGTAGGAATAAAAATTTTCCAGTTACAAAATCACTTATTTTTTTCATCTGATAAGCTTTCCGCGTAGAGAAACGCGTAAGGCATAGTAGTTGAATTGAATTGAAGCTACCAAATCCCTAAAGATTCGATTCCCCTTTCTAAATCCTCTCTCATTTTCCATTTTCTTACAATATTAATAATTTTTTATTTAAAAAAAAAGAAATTGAAAAGAGCGCGCGTAAAAAGTCAAGGAGCCCAAGCAGTCATCTTTCACACCTTCCTGGCCAAGTTCTTCCAGACTTTTCAATGGTTTTTTAAGTACCCTTTTCGTCTCTGATTCCCAAAATTCCATTCTTTCTTTTTTGCGATTTTTTTTCGATTCTATAGCTGAAATGGCTGATGAGAAAATGAAAGAGAGAAGAAGAGTGTCATTAATGATCATGGTGTTGATCTTTCAGGTTCTTTCTGCATCTCTTCACGGCTGTCTTGCAGCAACCGGTCAAGGTCAACCTCCTAGGAAGCCTACCTCAATCCATCCTAGGGCCGGTGTTCGCTCCTCTGTTTTTCTTCCTGTTTCTGGCAATGTCTATCCTCTTGGGTACTGCTTTCTTTTTTTAATTATTGTAAATTTTTTGTTCTCTTGAAATGTTGGTTTTCTCTAGTTTCTTGGATCTTTCCAAGTTTATTTATTTTGTTGGTTTCATCAAGATGCTGTTTTTGTTCTGAATTTGATCATCTGATAAATATGTTGGTTAATTTTGTTTAAATATTGTCATTTTGGATCCTTTGTTTTTCCAAGTTGAATTCTTTGGCCAAATCTGCAATTCCCCATTATAAGTTGATAGCTTTTTTTGGGTTTCTAATTGTTTTGAAATTTGATTGTTCATCGTAATTTGGGCTTGAATTTGCTCTTTTTGTAGAGTACAACATTACTGAACTTCATGGAATTTGTGTTTCTATCAATCATCAGGTATTATTCTGTGACAATTGGTATAGGCAACCCACCTAAGCCATTTCAACTTGATATTGATACTGGCAGTGACCTCACTTGGGTCCAATGTGATGCTCCTTGTACTGGTTGCACCTTGGTAAAATTTCTCACTCAAAATATGATGATATGCACTGCTAGGTTCTTATGATGATTAATGCCTTTGATCTTCATGATTTGCAGCGTCGTGATCAACTTTACAATCCGTCTAAGAACAACTTTGTGGACTGCAAGGACCCCATATGTCTTGCAGTTAACTCTCCCAATCCACCTCAATGCAAGAACCCTAATGAAAAATGTTGCTTTCAAGTTCAGTATGCTGATCATGGTTCAGTTCTTGGTTTCATTGTCTTAGACACCTTTCCCCTACGACTTGTCAATGGCACCCTTTCTAAACCTCATTTGGCCTTCGGGTAGTTATTTTGAACTCTTCCTCTCATTTATGAATTCTGGAAGTGATTTCAACCATGTGTGTTTTTTTCCCCTCATCCATAGGTGTGGACATCATCTTCAAAACTGTGGTCTTCACCCTCCAACTCCTACTGCCGGAGTCCTCGGGCTTGGCAAAAGTAAAGCAAGCATCTCATCACAATTGAGTAGCATGGGTGTAACCAAAAATGTGTTTGGCCATTGTCTCGGTGATAATAGGGGGTTTTTGTTCTTTGGGGCTGATTTCGTCCCAAAATCGGGAATGACTTGGACACGGATGTTACAAAGTTCCTCTGAGTAAGCACAATGAATCAATATACTGGTTCTAGTAAGCACAATGAATTAATATACTGGTTCTTTCTTATTGCCTCTTAACATATGTTTCTTTTTTCTTGATTTTCATTTCAGTAAACATTATTCATCCGGTCCGGCAGAACTTCTTTTCAGTGGGAAGCCTACTGGTATTAAAGGCGTTAACGTTATCTTCGATACTGGTTCCACTTACACTTACTTGAATTTAAAAGTTTATGAAACCATACTTAATCTGGTGAGACATCAACAAACATCAATGCATAAAACCTTATGAATGCAAACACATTAAGGGAATTTGATTGCTCGCTTCATTTTTCAGATAAGGAAAAATCTCAGTGGAAAGCAACTACATGATGTGAAAGATAAAGCTCTACCGATCTGCTGGAAAGGCACTAAGCCTTTCAAATCCGTGCGAGATGCCCGGAACTATTTCAGCACCTTTGCATTGAGCTTTACAGGCCCAAGTAACGTTCAGCTACAGCTACCACCTGAAAATTATCTCATTGTCACTGTAAGTACCTGAAAAACCCCCTGCAAACAATCAAACTTACCGGAAGTAAGATAATAAATCCATAGAATCCAATTTAACAAGTTCATGCTTCTCAGGAACAAGGAAATGTTTGCCTTGGAATTCTGAATGGCGCCGAAGCCGGACTAGGAACTACCAATGTGATTGGAGGTAATAAGAGCGTGTATGTGTATAAATATTCCTGTTACTTGGAATATATGAACATTGGGTTGTTTCTGCTGTGCAGATATTTCATTGCAAGGCAAACTGGTGATATACGACAACGAGAATCAGATGATAGGATGGGCTAATGCGGATTGTAATCGCAAGTTTGGCTGATTTTGAATCTTTTTCTCTTGTAAATGCTATAGGAACTTGTTTGGGAAAAAAAACTAAATAAAATGCAGAAAAAAGAAAATACATAGCTTCTTCATTTAGCAGAGGCCGGAGGGTACTTAGTGTTTGTTTAGTAATAGAAGCCTCTCTTATTTCCATGATTTCTTTACAGTTTGGTCATTTACAAGAAATTGAGTAATTATGATGTCATGAATTAAATTACTAAAATACTTTTAAAAATAATAAATCAAAATATAAACGATAATTCTATAATATTGAAAATATTTTTTTTCTTTTAAAAAAGACACGTTCTAAGAAAAAAAAACCCCCCCTATCAAGACTCAAGTATTCATTATTTCATTTTGATTTTCTTTTCGGTTAAAAAATTATTCTTTCTTTACAACACTATTACTTTTTTAGCCATTAATTTTTATAAGAATCAAAATAAATCTTTTCATATTTAAAATAATTTTTTATTTTTTATAATTAAGGGAGAGAAATAGAATTACTTAGAACGAAATCTAAACTCTTTGAAGTTAGTGGTATATTTCTTTTAAATGTTCATTGAATGTGTGAAAAAAACTTCCAATATTCCAATAATCAGTTTTTATTATTTATTTATTTATTTTAATAAAAAGACATCATTGCCGTATTAAAAAATATTAATGATTAATATATTATGTGACATTTTGATGAACTTAAAAAATTAAATATATTTATATTTGGGCAAAAATCCCATATATATATACCAAAAAAAAAAAAAATTACGGAAATATATCAGTTTGAAAAATATTTATCGGAATGTACCACTTTCCCCAAAAATGCGTCCACGTCAGCGCGTGTTTGGGGATAAAGGGCTAAAGTGCGCCCTACGGGCCGCGCTTTAGCCATGCCGTCACTTACTCATGGTTGTGCTTATCATACTTTATCTTAATTATTCAATCCATAGTTTCCATGTAGTCAACATAAATAATAAACTAATAAAGATTCCTCGAAGTGGTAGTCATGAACTCAGCCACCATGCTTTGTTCTTCATTGTTTATTCTCCATGCTTCCTTTAAGAGTTTAAAATTTATAAAACCATAAAAACTTGTTCTCCATATTCGGCCAAGAAAAAATTAAGCTCCATACTTCCCTTGTTATTTTAATCCTTGCCGTCCAACAATCCCCCTTATTTATGCTTCCATTCAATTGAATTTGCAATTTGTTTTTGGCTGCATACCACACACGCATATTGCTCTTTCAATTGCTCACTTGTTTATTCATTCATGGCTCCATGATGTGGCCGTCCAGGCTTCCATTAAACACACACATACACTTGTAATACTTTATCCCAATGCCGAATGTCCCCCATTAAAAATCAGCAAAGTGCAGCAATTATGAACCCACTAGTGACTAAAATTCAGCATATTAAATTGGGTAAATTGCCACCATTAATTCGGCTAAATGTTGGCATTGTTTACTAGTTGATTTGAGATCCATCCCACCATGTGTCATCCAAGCATATGAGAAATGGTTATCTTGCCACATGCTTTATTTAATTTCAAGCTTTGCTTTCTTTTTTTGTGTCTTGCGTCCATGATAGGCATTTAAAATCATTTCATGGCTTGCTCACCATTTAAATATTAGGCCAAAACATGTCAATGGCTTCACGTGGGTATCATGCATTGCTCCTTCAAATGTTCAAAAACGCATTCACGTCAGCGCGTTTTTGGGGAAAATGATACATTCCGGTAAATATTTTTTAAACTGGTATATTTTCGTAATTTTTTTTTTTTTTTTGTATATATGGGATTTTTGCCCTTTATATTTAACGTATATTTACATAATCTTTCACGCCAATCTACAACAAAATATTTGTATTTTTAAAAAATTGTGTTTATTAATAAGTTTTTTTTATCAGTCACTCTTATAATAATAATAATAATAATTGGCTTTTCCATAAAACAGTGTATATTTTCCACAAAGTTCCGAAAATCGATTTGTCTGACTAAAAAAACAAATATTTTATTTGCAAAAAAGAAACGTGGAGGCTGTAGGAAGCTGCAAACTCACATTTATAAATTCACTTAAAACCCAGAAATTAAATTCCTTTTTTAGCTGTTTCCTAAATCTTTTCCTTCACAAAAATCCCCCTTTTTAATCCAAACAAAACGCCCTTTTGCTTTTTTTTTGCTCTCTTTTGCCTTTTTAGCTTGTTAGATTCCCAAGAATCCAACTTTCTGTCCAAGTTTTAAAAAAAGATGGATGTAAAGAAAAGCAAAGCAACAGTGGCACTGATGATTATGTTCATGATGTTGTTTCTTATAAATTTTCCAGGGTGTTTCTCGGCTGCCAGTCAGCAACCCAACAATAAAAAGTCTACCCATCTTAAGCCTCATAATGGGTTTCATTCATCTTTTCTTTTTCCTGTCACTGGGAATGTTTATCCTCTTGGGTACGTTCTCATTTTCTTTGAAATGTGAAATTTGTTTATGTTTGCTTCGCTCGAGCTTTGGGTTTCTTTTAAAAAAAATTTTAAGTCTGGTAATTGTTTGTTTTATTGCATGAATGAGATTCTTTATTGATTTTTCTTCTCGGTCTTTGTTTTCTACTGAGAAATCTTATTACCATTTGATCAACTTGATTAGTTCTTGGGTAAGCTCTTTCTTTGAATTAGGTTTCTTGAAGTTTTAATTTTTGTGTATGTTTGGCTTTATATGTACATGTTCTTCTGAATCTTGTATATTAATTTGGCTATAAATTGGTCTCTTTTTAGAGATTATTTAACCTTTTGGAAGAAATTCTTGAAAATTTTCCTTGGGTTTTTTATCTTAGGGTCTATGAGAGTGTAGTTTCATTGAAATAAAGTTCCTCTGTTTGTCTCTAGAATCTTTAGTGCTATTGTTTTGCCATTGTCTCAAATGATTGAAAATCATGCTTTTGTGCAGGTACTATTCTATATCACTGTCCATAGGCAATCCACCCAAGGCTTTCGAGTTCGATATTGATACTGGCAGTGACCTCACATGGGTTCAATGCGATGCGCCTTGCACTGGTTGCACCAAGGTAAAATTTTCGATGTTGAATCTTATCATGTCCTAAATTATATCTTGCTATGTCTTTGTCTCTGTAGCCAATCGATCATCTGTACAAGCCCCAAAAACACATCCTTGTAAGCTGTGAGCATCCTTCCTGCGGCGTGGTTCACTTCCCTGAAAGTCCTCACTGCGAGAAACCGGATGACCAATGTGACTTTGAGATTGACTACGTTGATCATGGTTCAGTTCTTGGTGTGGTGGTCGCTGATGTCTTTTCTCTTAGATTTATGAATGGCTCTCTTATTCATCTCCCATTGACTTTCGGGTGTGTATTTTTTGCTCTTTACCTCAATAAGAAGCCTAAACCATAATGAATATAATTTCCTGATATGTTGAAATGGCTGCGGAAGTGCACATTTCCTTATAACCAATATCGTATTTTCTTATCCTTTTTCAACAGATGTGCTTATGATCTGAAAAATCCTGGCCCATACAATCCTCCAGCAACTGGAGTCCTCGGGCTTGGCAATGGCAAAGCAAGCATATTGTCGCAGCTGCGAAGCTTTGATCTCACAAGAAATGTATTAGGCCATTGTTTAAGTGGGAAAGGTGGAGGATTTTTGTTCCTAGGAGATGATCTCGTCCCTTCTGGAATGTCTTGGATGCCTGTATCGGCCAACTCGTAAGTACTATTAAGTTCCAGCCACTCCTCGTACCCTTAACATTTGTTTTCTCATCTCTGTTTCCTTGATCATTTGTTTCAGTAAACATTATTTGTCAAGTCCAGCAGAAGTCTTCTTTGATGGAAAGCCGACTGGTATAAAGGACCTTAAAGTAGTATTTGACAGTGGGAGTTCGTACACTTACTTTGGCTTCCAAGTTTACGAAGGAGTGCTCAATCTGGTAAGTAAACGAGTGGGAGTGTTCCCGTTGAGAGTAATCTTTAAGCTTTTCTTAAGGAACTGATCTTGTATTTCATGTCTCAGGTAAGGAAAGGCTTAACCAAGAATCCGTTGGACACAGTGCAGGATAAAGCTCTCCCAATCTGCTGGAAAGGAACGAAACCTTTCAAATCTGTTCATGATGTCAAGAACTATTTCAGCACCTTGGCACTGAAGTTTAAAGACACCCAGAATATTCAGCTAGAGTTACAGCCGGAAGCGTATCTTATTGTCACGGTAAGCAGATCCCTAGTTCTCCAACAAAATGATATTAATGGACACAGTTACAACAACACTTCTAACATGCTCTTCCGTTCTCAGGAAGATGGCAATGCTTGCTTTGGAATCTTGAATGGCACGGAAGCAGGATTGGGAGACTTGAACGTAATAGGAGGTGATAAATAACACTAAGAATCGTTTCCACCATTTTCGTGGTTTTTTGTTATCTAACTCTTCCTCATTCGTTGTTTTCTCTCCTCAGACATCTCGTTGATAGGCAAAATGGTGGTCTATGACAATGAGCAGCAGCGGATTGGTTGGATATTGGCGGATTGCAACAGGCTTCCGTAATCCTGAAACCCTTTCATTCTCTTAGCATTCACTTATAATTGCATTCATCATTTTCTTACCCTTTTTCTTTCTGGCAGTAACAGTTTGGACAGTAACTACAAAGAAGATATCCAACGACCATATGCTGCAAATTTTGGTATTTTAGAAGAGAATAATCCTAAAACACAAGGTTCGAGCGAGAGCAATGTTTGGGTGCGCAACCGAGAGCTCTGATACCAAAAAAGAGTTGTAAAAGGTAGGGTAAAAAGTATGTTGCGCATACATATATTTGTTCGGTAATACAAGGTATAAAAATGTAAATGTATTAATGGCAGATACAAAAAGGAAATAGTAATTTTTGTTCACATATAGATGTTACTAGAATTTAGACACAAGAATTTGCAATATTTGAAAGATGCATCACTGTGTTTAATTGGCTTTTAAACTCCTTTTATATAATATATAATTGAATGAATGTATGTACAACAAAATTTCCAATCATGAAACTCTATTTTTACTTTGTTTTATTGCTACTAAAATTTGATTTCGAATAATGTTATTAATTTTTTACTTACGCAAAATCCATGCTTATAACCTATTATAATTTGATTGTCGATAAATTTAATCCATCTTTTGTTGAAAGGATTTACATATAAATGACTAAATTATTGAATTTTACTAATTATTAAATTATTTATTTTTATTAATCTTTGCATTTACATATAAATTGTTGAATTACAATTTTTAAATCAATGTTTAACAATGTTAGTCAATTGAATTAACTTCTCAATTTTCATAAAATATTAACACCAAATTTTAATATATACAGGTGTAAACCTTAAATAGTTTTACATCTTTCCATAACTTTTTATATGAATAGTATTTGAACAATTCAATTGTTGAATTCATTAAGACATTTGTACTTTTCATGCGTATAAATTTTTTAATTAATCTTATATTTCTATTTATTGATCGAAAATATTGTCTATATATATATAATAGTTGGAATTTTTTACACAAAGCAAGTAGATTTTTATTTTATTTCAATCTTGGCATACATGAACAACATGAATAGAGTATAAAATATGACAGTTGGATTGTTAAAATATAAATATTAAAACAAGTTATGGAATGGTGTAAAGCCACTTTAATTATACGCCAGTGTAAGTAAATTTCACTAATAGCAAATGACAGAAACTCACATAAAGAAACAAATCACTTTCTTATCTTGATTAGAACAAGTCATTAGCACCTTTTATACAGCATTGAGTAGTAACTATCATAACAGAGTAATAACTACCTAGCTAACAACCAACTGACTTCAGCTAACTACTAACAGACTAATTGACTTGACAAACCAGCTAACTGCTAGTTGTTATCTAACATTCTCCCTACGTTCTTTTTCAAAAATAGTAAGAGCTATAACACTTAATTGATCTCTAAAGCGTTGAAAGCTCCCAGCAGACAAAGGCTTAATAAGAATGTCTGCAACCTGATCATTCTCTGGTATAAAGTTAACCTGTAGTTGACCACGCAACACTCTATCACGAACAAAGTGCAACTCAATCTTAATATGCTTGACTCGAGCATGAAGAACTAGATTTGCTACAAATGAGACAACACTCACATTATCACACCAAATTGTTGGCACTCCAATAGACATAACTCCAATTTCTATAAGCAAATTGTAAACACTAAATTTTGTCAGGCTCAACTATGTGTTTAATTTTCAAAATTTTAAAAAAAAATTTAAAAAATAAAAATAAAAATTACATTTTGACCCCTAAACTTTCTTCAAATTACATTTTAACCCTTAAGCTTTTCAAAATTATATTTTGACTCTTCATCTTTCTCAAAATTACACTTCGGCCCCAACAATTTTACTGCATTTACAGTTCAGTCCTTCTGTCAGAAAATCTCCAAAAATCCAGCGGATTTCGCGCACTCACCCCCGATTTTCCGGCCACCGGCCTAAGGGGTGGCTTCCCTTCCCCCTAGCCACCTAATACCTGCAAAAAAAAAATACTATAAAAGGGGATTTTTCCCCAAAAAAAATCAAGCCCCCAAGATTCAAAAAGAACACCCACGAAAAGGGGAAGAAAAGAAAAAAAGAGAAAGAAAAAGAGAGAAAAGAGGAAGAGAAAAGAAGAAGAAGAAGAAGAAGAAGAAGAAGAAGAAGAAGTGAAGAGGGAGAAGGCGTCGCACCACCAGCGAGGAAGCGGCGACGGCATCGACGGCGGCGGCGGTTTGAGAAGAAGGAGAAGGAAGAAGAAGAAGAAAGAAAGAAAGAAAAAAGAAGAAAGAAAAAATGAAAAAAAAAAAAGAAAAGAAGAAAGGAAAAAAAATAAAAAAAATAATCAATCGAGTAGGCCCGACCCGACCCACGACCCGCAACCCGACCCGGGCAACCCACACCTCCAGTAGGCCCAAGCCCGACGCACGAAAAAAAAAAGCAGCAGCCCAAAGAAAGAAATAAAACAAAAAGAAAAAGAGAAGCAGGCCCAAAAGAAAGTAGCCCAAACAGGCCAGCCCAACAGCAGGCCAGGCAAGCCCAAGACTAATCCAGCAGGCCATTTTCAACAGCCCAACAGCAAAAAAAAAGAGAAGAAGAAAAAAAAAGAAAGAAAAAAGAAGAGAAAGAAAAAAAGAAGAAGAGAAAAAAAAGGAAAAAAAAGCTCAGGTCGTGTGTCCCGTTCTTCAAGCTCGTAATATTGAGCTTTTCGGTAATTTTCTTTTTACCCACTTTTAATTTAATTCGTGTATTTTTTATTACATCTCGTTTAAATATTATTGAAAATTTTAGCATTTTTATTTTCTTAATTGTATTTTATTTTGCTTTTAATTTTAATAATTTTAATAAATAAGGCAACGAATCGGTTTAACACTAATCGTTGATTTCATCGCTATGTTGGGTGAATATCATCGGTTCGTGTTAAATACGATACGCCCTTTTAAAAATAAAAAAAATCTAAAAAAATTTGAGTTTTAAAATAAAATGATTATTTTTGTGGTTATATTTCAATTATCAAAATTTCGTTTTTTAAAATATGTATAATACGATAATAGGTAATTTATCAAAATTTTCGTGTTTTCAAGAATTCTCGGGTTTCAAAAAAAATTCTCGAGTTTCAAAACTTTTCGTGTTTTCAAAAATTCTCGTATTTTAAAATTTTCGTGTTTTTCAAAAAAAAAATTGTGTTTTCAAAAAATTCTTGTGTTTCAAAAATTCCGTGTTCTTTTTTTTTTTAAAATTCATGTTTTTAAAACTTTTCGTGTTTTAAAAAAAAATTTCTCGTGTTTCAAAAATTTCGTATTTTTTAAAAAAATTCGTGTTTGCAAAAATTTTCGTGTTTTCAAAAAAATTTCGTGTTTCAAAATTTTCATATTTTCAAAAAAAAATTCGTGTTTCAAAATTTTCGTATTTTCAAAAAATTTCGTGCTTTCAAAAATTCTCGTGTTTTCAAAAATTTCCGTGTTTCAAAAATTTTCGTGTTTTCAAAAAATTTTCGTGTTTCAATTGGATCACGATTAAATATTAAATTAAACTCGTATTGTTTAAAATTAAGACAACACGCATTTAACGAGATACCAATTTTGGGCGTTGCGAGGGTGCTAATACCTTCCTCGCGCGTAACTGACTCTCGAACCCTATTTTTCTCTGGAATTTTGATGTAGACCTAAATTCAGCCTTTTTTTAAGAAAATTCAAAACAATAATTTTCTTTTAAAAAAGAGGATTTATTAGGTGTCCGATCACACCTAGAAAAAAGATCGGTGGGGACTCCCTTTTTAAATAAAATTGAAACTTTGTTTTCAAATTTTTAATAATTTCCTCAATTAGCGCCCATACTAAATTTTAGGTCGCTACAGCTAGCGACTCCACTGGGGACTTTTTTTGAGAGTCGAGTCTGGAATTAAATGCGTGTTGTCAAAATTTTCGAAACTGCTTGTTCAAATTAATATTTAGCCATGATCCTTAAATTTTGTTTTTTGAAGAGTCATGCATTCGCATCATGTTGTAAATATTTTTCTACCTTGTTTTATCTTTTTGTTTTTTAGCTCTAAGTTTTTACGGTTTTAGTTTTTTAGTTTTAAAATAAAAACGAAAAGGTTTGTGAGTTTCTCCCCACACACCGTGCACTTACATTTTTGCATAACATGAGCTCTCTACCCGAGCTCCATCCGCTTAAGTGGAAGTAAACGCTATGCCTTCGTGAGTTAACTCGTCCCTCCGCACAGGCTAGTGAATACTTCCGGGTTAATTATGACTTATGCTTTCGTGAGTTAACTTGTCCCTCCGCATAGGCATAAGTAAATGTAATCCCTCGAATTGAGCTCGCGAGCCTATGATGGGCGATAACCGAGGCTCCATACTAGCCTTATGTTGACCTCAAGACCAAGGAAATAATGAAGATCCCTAATATCCTTAAGAGAAAACTGTTGATGCAAGGCTTGGATCACAGCAGTTATATCTGTTTCTTGGGCTCCTGTGACAAGTATATCATCAACAAACACAAGCAAAAACACACATCCAACTGAGGTTTTCTTAAAAAATAAAGAGGAATTAACTCTACAACTTTGAAATCCCAATGCAATAGTCAAAAAGTTCTTGAATGTATCAAATCAAGCATGGGGGGCTTGCTTAAGTCCATATAGTTATTTTTTTAGCTTACACACTAGAAAATTACCTTCAGAACCACAAACCTCAAACCTAGGAGGCTGCCTCATATACATTTCTTCAAGTAGCTTTGTAACACACCTAACCCGTATCTGTCGCTGAAATAGGGTTTCAAAGCATTACCAGAATTTACAGATCAAACAGACAAAATTTTCAAACATTTCATATCATATAATATTCAGGTCAGAAACCAATCAAACTCATACATACTGTCCCTTATTCGAGCCCTCGAGGCCCAAAATGCGCGTTAGAAACAAATCGAGACTAATTCGGAAACTCAGAGAATTTTTCGAAATACATTAAATTTTTTTTCAAAGCTGCAGGGTTCACACGGTCGTGTGGCTAGGCCGTGTGGGCATTCGAAATAAGGACATATTGTCGTGTCCCAGACCGTGTCATTGCCCATGTAACTCTCTAACTTGGGTCACACAGCCAAGCCACACGCTCGTGTGCCAGACCGTGCACCCTTTTAAAATGGCCTCACACGCCCCTGTGCTAGCCGTGTGTACCCTTTTGAAAGGTGCCTTAAATAACCAATTTACCATTTTCTACATGCTCGAGTATTAAACAACTCAAAAACCATTCGTTTAACCAGTTCAAAACATGATCAAATACGTTCAAAACATACCAAAACAATCATTCTAGGTGTGTAACCAATGTACCCTCATTAGTACCGCATTTATATCATCAAAACATATCATCAAAGCATCATTCAAATCCAAATTATAAACATACCAAATTCAATCCATTTTGCCCAGTTCATAAGCACTTAAACACCAACTTAAATTTACATGCTCATATCTAAATTTGGTTCAATTTATCATGCCATAATATGGCTTCAAAAACAAACGCAAGATTATATATATACACCAAACCAATATTACTTATAACCTCATTTACAATCCATCCACAAAAATAACTATTATTTAGACACCCTAGGTACATGCCGACACAAAAGGTTTCGGGATCGTTGTTGGATGCTGAATCAGCGTTCAAAAATTAAGTACCTAACCTGTGCATGGAAAACAAAATCGTACGCTGAGTAAACTCAGTGGTATTTCTATAATCCAAATATTTAAAGACAAGATAATATAATATGCACAATTGAATTTTAAGCACATATTAATGTCTAATATCATTACTATCATATGCTATTATATTTCATTTGTTGAACAATGTCCCAATCCACACAATTGCTATATCAATAATTATTCACATATCAAACCATATTTATTTGTACAATGACATCAGCCATTCAATACTTAATTCATGAATATATCATTTCATACCATACTCAATTCTCATCACTTGCTATACAATAGCTTTTCACAATTTAATCCACATACCATTTAAACAATGACATTAGCCATTCCATATTCAATTCATGATATATAACTCATATATTCCATGTATTTACAACATATTTCACATTTTATTTTCAACTCACTATATCACTTCCATTTCGCATACCATGTCATTTCAATATCAATTATAGAACTTTATTATTTATTTACCCTTATTAACACGACTTGGACTCGGACGGATACACGGATCCAACCAACACACCAGTTTGGCACCTAGTGCCTAGATCGTTATGTCAGAGTCTTAAAAATTTATATAAAGAATGGTCGAGCCTAGAAACTAACTGTGACAACGATTGAGGCAAGTGCAACTATCGAACAGTAGTATAGCTTAGTGGCAAGACCGGATTGTCGAACCCAAAGGAACCAAAAGTACTAATACTAACTTTCTTTTTATTATTTAGCCTAAGAATTAAGGGAATTATTAATTAATCTAAAATTAACTAACTACTAAGCTAAAGATGCAAAGACAAATAGAATGAATTGGGGAAAATACTTGTGGGAAAAACCAATTGATTTAGACAGTACCCGAGGAAGAATCTGTAATGGCCTAAATTCAAGGTTATCGGAACAATGGTTTCGTAACCATAAATCCAATTTAAAGAGAAATTTATTTCAATATATTTGCATGAATATTTATATGATAGGAAAATCGTATTAAAATATCGATAAAAAAATTTTACTGATTTAGTGGTTAGTTAGAAAAAGGAATTATTGAAGGAATTGGATAAAAAAACAAGGTATCGAGACCTTGATCTCATAAAATTGAGTAGGAAATATTTTTATAAAAATATTTATAAAATTTTAGTAATGTGGTATTAAAATTTCGTTAGAAAATTTTAATGTTTGGGTAAGTAATTAAATGAAAATGACTAAATTGAAAAGGGTGTAAAAGTTATTAGAAGGATTAAATAACTCAATTGTCAAATGAGGAGGGATCTAAAAAGAAAATAAGCACAAAGGAGATATTTTGGGCGGCATAAGCTGAGAAAAATCAGGAGAATTACTGAAATAAGGGCAAAATGGGAAAATAACAAAATTTACTAAATAAAAGTAGGACTAATTTGGGATATCTAGAAATCTTTTCATTTTTCTTCATTCTCATCAGCCAAAAACGCCATAGGAGGGTTTTCTAAGCTGGTATTCCATAATTTTTTTCACCAAGTAAGTTAATCCTTGCCTATTTCTTGTAATTTTTGTGTTTTTAAGACTTTTACAACTAGGTTCTACTATTAAATTCATTAGTCTTTGATTTCATGGATGAAGTTGAAAGTCACCATGGTTGAGTGATGTAAGTTTATGATGAAATAGAATGAAATTGAAGCTTTAATTTGTTTATGAGATGATTTTATTGGGTAATTTCAATAGAAATTGATTTTTAGGACCTAATTGTGAAAATGTTTGGAATTAAAGTCTATTACTAAAATTCTGATTCCTAAAGGTTATAAATTAATTTAAAGTGAGAGAATAAAGTATTAATTGAGAAAAATCAGCTCAATTGAGAGGCTAATTGAGTAGGAACGAAATTATTATTTATTAAAAACTTGAGGGAAAAATGGTAATAAACAGCTTGCACTAAAACAGTTTTGGACAGAAACAGTAGGTTAAATTTGAACAATCACCATAAATTTTAGAAATCGAATTAGAAGATGAAAAAAATATGAAATTAAAGCTTATTGAGTCTAGTTTTTCATAGAAGAAATGGTGTAAGAAATGGATTTGTAAATCATGAGATATAATAAATTTTGTGAGACAAGGTCATAATGAATTCGGGTTCCCCTATTCTGACTTTGAAAAATCATAACAAATTGAATAAAAATAATTATAGGCTTAAATTTACATGTTTGGAATCCTGAATGAGTCTATTTTAAAGAGAAACAAATGGAAACATCATCCGATTCTGTATGGAGAGGTAATTAATTTTTAGTGAAGAAGGGTCAGAACTGTTAGACAGTAGAAAATGGGTGATTTTAAAGAATAAAATGTACTTATTGGCTAAACTAAAAATTCTAAAAATTTTATTATAAGAATATATGTGAGTCTATTTTTAGGGAAAATTAGCGGATCTTAATTTGGAGTTCTGTAGCTCAAGATAAAATTAATTTAGTGACTATGACTCAAGTAGACAGCTTTGAATGAATTATAAATAATAATAGAATTATAGTGAATGCTACATGTGAACATGAAATGTATTGAATTAATGATTGAATTTATTTTATTTAGATCCGGAAAACTCAAATACGAAGTTAGATTGAGGAAAGGAAAGAGTCCCAGATTAGTAGATTTTGTATACGAACTAGTATCGAGGTAAGTTTATGTAACTTGAATTATATTCTTAAATACTTGAAATGTATGTTATTGATGTGAATATAATTTGAATGTTCATTGTATAAAAATTGATGAAACATTGGTATATTCGATAAAAAGGGGAAGAAACCCCGGTTGAATGAAAGGAAAATTTGATGGATTTCTGAAAAGGAATTTACGGTAAAAAGGATCTAGCCTGGACGGGTGATCCTATCCTCATATAGCCCCCCCCGAAGAATATGTGTAAAATGGATTTAGCCCAAACGGTAAATCCAAATTAGGATCTGAATTTAGCCTGGACTGGTAATTCAGATCCAAGCTCATTAGAGTAATTGTCGTTGCAGAGGATTTGCCTAGACTGGTAATCCCGACAATACTCTATGAGTTTATATTACAGGGGATTTAGCCTGGACTGGTAATCCCGCTGTAAAGATGAGGTTCGCCGGAGTGTGCTCTCTGAAATGGAAATGTGTGCACATGAATATGAATTGACGGACCCGGATTTGTACACTAAATTGTACCTCTGAAAATCTATCAAAAATCCGAGTAATTCAACGGGATAAATATGGAAAAATAACAAGGAAATTGAAATAATGGTATTGATGAGCTCATCAATCATGGTATATATATTATTGATACATGGAAATTATTGGACTAACTTGAATGTTGAGTTTGTGTATGTTAGGGTAATAGTGCATTGAATGGATATATGAATGTTTATTGCATTGTATTGAAAATATTAGGTAAGTATAATTCTTGTTATATGGGCTTACTAAGCACAAAGTGCTTACCCTGTTTTCTTTTCCCCTGTTTTGTAGTGTTAAAAGCTCGGAGGTCGGATTCAGTCGGAGACACATCACACTATCAACCCCAAGATTTCGGTATATAAAGAAACTTTATTTTGGAAACCAACGACATGTATAAGTGGAAAGGTGGAAATGTGCAAGTGTACACAATCGTAACAAGTAATAAAAGTGACAAGTAAATGTCGAGTTATCGTACCCACAAGGACTGTAAAAGAATTATTTATGAAATAATTCCAAACACTTTGGTTAGGGAAAAATATTTGATTTTTGAAAGCTATTTGAAAACTAAAAGAAAAACAAAGTAACTTAAAATAAAACAAAGTTCAAGTGTGCGATTTCAAAAACTGATTTTAATCAAGATGATATAATCGTGTTGGTTTAATCACATTCCTTACCTTAGAATTATTAAACTTGTGTTTATACTCGTTAAACATGGCAACTCGGTAATTTGCTAACTTATGAACACATTTACAAATCAAAAAATCCATTTATCTCTTGTACATATTTCTATGCCAATTCGACCGATTAAACAGACTGCAAAAAGTAAACATGTTATTGCACATACATACTCATTAAATTAAACAATCTCTCGCATATTCCTATGTCGATGCAAACGATTAATTCAACCTAACAAGCATATAAAAGATCATGTGAAGTAACAAAGTATTTTTACCTTGAAACAATTTAATCACAAAAATCCTGCAAGTTATGCAAGGCATCTGTATCGTCAAATACAATGCTAATTTAATCTTCAGCTACCTTAGAAGAATCAAACATGCACAGATTAAGTATTGTGTCCATTAATTACAATTTCAATGCGTTTAAATAATTAATTCATTAGCTATCTAAACAATTACAATGCCAGATAACTTAGCATAATTTTACTTAATCAAAAATTTCACCAAGGCCTTTAACAGCATAAACATAATTTTAATAATCTAAGAGGGCAAAATGAAATCAAACCAACACAAACTAAATTCAAGCTAAATTGATTAAATTAAACATTTCAAAAGCATGAATATTCATAAACATGTTCGTCAAAACAACAACAAATAATTTAAAGAGATAGGAACGAGAAACAAATCCGGTGGCTCTCCGTGACTTGTCTGATTGATTCCTCCTTCGCTCTTCGTTGTCCTCGGCTATCAAGGGGGCTTATGAACACTTCAAATGCTGCTTCAAATGGCTGGAAAAAACCTCTTTTCCAAGAGGGGAAATCGGCACAAGAACAAGGGGAAAATGGAATGAAAAAGAAGGGAGAAAAAGTGAGAGAACAGAAGAGAGAATGAGAGAATGTTGGAGAATTGAGGAATGCTTTGAATGAGCAGCTAGGGGCTGTATTTATAGTGTTTAGGGGCTGCTAAAAATAGCAAAATTTCAGAAGCAAAGAGTCCCTCTTGGCAGGCCATCCTATGTGGCAAAGTTGATGGATTCAACTTTGCTAAATTTAGCTTGGACAAATCTAAAAAGCTTTGAATTTTGGAGGGGTTTGAATGAGATTTTGAAAGATCTTCAAGGGCTCCTTTGCAAGCTGAATAAATTAGCAAATAAGCTAATTTGGGCCTTCATTGTGGACGGTTTGGGCTGCCCAATTGGTGGCTAGTCCGGTTCAATTGGTTCGGTTCAACCAATGCGGTTTAACTGGACCCTTTTTCATAATTAATTAAAAATAATTTATTTAACCCAAATTAAGTTGGGAATAAATTAAAATTAATTAAATTATGATTTAAATCTTCATAGTTGGACTGTCTTGGGCTGGAAATAGAGTCGCCTTGACACTTCAAATCGCTTCTCGGTTTAATTCTTTGAGCAGTGTCTACCGAGCCGATTTTTGCCCTTTTTGCGATTCTATCGAAAATAGTCAGATTTAAACCAAGTTAACTATAAAATTAATTAAAATTCATCATGTTAATATTTTTAGCACAAATTAATTATTTTATAATATTCAATTATTTTTCGACAAGAATTTACTCGGAACCACATGAAATTGGGTCAAAAAGGGCATGAAAAAGTATATAATTTTTTGTGTTTCCACACCCCCAAACTTAATTCATTGCTCGTCCCGAGTAATGCACAAACTTGAAAAGAATTTTCTCGGAAACACCTTTGAAAAACTCCTTCAGAACAACTTTCTTCTCAAAATTATGAATTGAATATACTTAAGCTCAAAGATAAGAAATTTGATAGTTATGCAACTTAAGCATTCATATCGTTCAAATTAACTCCAACAATTATCATACTAGCGAAATTATACCAAATATTTCTTTAATAAAGACATGTTTCTTCACTACCAAATTGATTTTAATTCCTTTATTCAAAAATTAAACTACAATCACTAAGCTTAATTTAATGTCTTCATATGTTGAACATAGCAATTTCTCTCCACTAATGTAGGCAACATGGGAATCTCGAATCAATAGGTCTTTAATAAGGTTGTAACGTGGCTGGGCTTAAGGGTAGGTAAAAGATAGATAAATTTGTGGCTTTAGACCCTAGACTCAGCTTTAATATCGAACCTTCGAAACTTTAATCCTTGATACCCAACTTATACTCTTT
Source organism: Gossypium bickii (assembly GCA_025503065.1). Taxonomy (NCBI): domain Eukaryota; kingdom Viridiplantae; phylum Streptophyta; class Magnoliopsida; order Malvales; family Malvaceae; genus Gossypium; species Gossypium bickii. Next base: position 20,163,397 of record CP106710.1, on the reverse strand, counting down.
CGAACACTTATTTCATTTTGAATACATGTTTGTTTTTTTTTTCAAGCTCAAACTCGAGCACTTGCTTCATGTACAACAATTTTTCGAGCATTTGATACTTCTTTTCAACTCCCCCAAACTTATTTTCAAATGATCTTTTGAGTAGTACTAAGTCTAGTGTTTGGGATGATTTTAGAAGTAATTAAGAGAAAGTTGATGGCTAAATGTTGCATAGGTCCAAATAAAATTAGGCCATATAGTCTCAAAATTGGGTTTCAAAGGATAATTTCATCAGGGTCAGCTTGAAAGGCTCAAACTGTCCAAACAAAATTTTGCCTAAATCATTTTCAATATTCCCTGCTTCCTAGGATTTCGCCTCAAGAAATTACTAAGTCAATTCTAAAGACTTAAGCTTTCATGCATGCCTAATTTTTTCGTAAGGAACTAAAAATTTTATGGTATGAATTTGTATGCTTTATTAAAAATACATTCACATCTTTATTAAGCTAACATAATAAATTATTGTAATAACAGAACTTTATTAATACTAAAGTTTAGCATAATTAGCAAAATTTCAATTTATTGAACAAAAATATATCCTAAGCATAATTAAAAGAACATTTTATTCTGAATAGAACCAATTCAAATTTTCGGTCCCCCCTACTTAAAGTGAACAATGTCCTCATTGTTTAAAGTGAATAAATACTATACACCAGGTAGGATAATTAGAAAAGAGGAGGTGAGTCAAATTGACTGCTTAAGTACCAGGCTCTTTCTAAAATCCAATCCTAGACATGTATATATCTATTGCCACACTTTATCCTTTGAGACATGTTCAGATTTTATTCATGCTTCCTATCTCTTATTTTATTGTGCAAAAGTAAAAATTCCTAATTTACCTAATCCTAAGATACTTAAGAAAGAAATAAAAGTTGAAGTCCTCCCCTTTTTTTATTTGTTCGCCGATCCTTCCGAATTTGACTCATCCTTTGCTCCATTAGTATTATTCTTGCATGAATCGCCTTGCTCCTTCTTCGATGATGAAAGCCATGGTTCAAATATGTAATCTGGAAACTCAGGCACAAAAATAAATGGGTCATTATAAATCTTCTTAAGGGCACTCCTCATTGAGTCATCTCTTATTTTTGCATATCTCCAGTAGGCTTATTCTTTGCCATTGCATGTCTTTGCATCAAGTCCATCAACTTAACCAGTTCATCATGAAGATCTGGGCTAGGTGGTGGAGCTCTAAACATTGTGGGCTCGATATCAGGTTCAACTTCTGGATCTATCGATTCTACCTCATGAGGGACGTCCGTTGATGGCTCTGGCGGTATTTCTATGGGATCATCTTCTGCTTCTTCGGGATCCTCGCTCTTTTCAATTCGTTGCTGAAGAACAGAATCTCCTGCTACTCGGTAGAGGTCCCAATCAGTGATTATGCCTTGACTATACTCTGTCTGCTTTACATCTGCAAGAAGTTTTGCTTTTAAGCATAAGATTGTGATGGTAAAGGGAAAATAGGCAGGGCCGGATCGTCTAACGGCACAATTTTGCATTTCTCTCAGGATGATTTTTCCCACATTAATGGTCTTCCCGGTTAGAATCGAGTATAATAGGACCATTCGCTCTAATGAAATTGTCTTCCCGTGCGAACTAGGCATAAGGCTGAAACGGATGAAATAGAACCATACCTTCGCTAGAGGTGTCAAATACTCCCTTCGACACGTGTGGATTCCTTGCTTTGACACAGTCCACTTGGAACCTGGCACTGTGAGTTCCTCGAGGATTTCTTGTAGATTTTCAGGCTTAATATTGCTCAACAGAGAGGAATATTCATTGTTGTCGAAATCAGGTAACTCAAAGAACTCATTAATAGTACTAGAATTTATTGGTACCTTGATTCCGCGGACTGGAACTTCGGTCAGTTCGTTTGAAGTTAAGTTCGCGTAGAAGTCACGAACTAATTCCTCATCTACGCTTGGTCTCTTTTCACAAAACAATTCCCAATTGAAAGCTTCAGCAACTTGACGAATACGAGCCATAAAATCTCTGTAGTTGCTTTCCTTCAATGTGAAGCCTTTTTCTGGATGCATTTGTTGATTCTTGAAGATACTTTCGTATCTTATTTTGGCTTCTTCACAGTGAAATTTGCTTTTTGTTTTGTCAATTTGAGCGGAGGCACGAGTTCTTTTAGGAGTCATGATGGACCTGAACACAAGATGGAAAGAATAAAAATCAGTTGAATAATTTAATTAATTCAACAAATTGAAAATTCAATAATTGAATAGAAATTAAAAATAAAATTTAATAGCAATTTCTAATATTTCAATAAATTGAAATATTAAGTAATTAGAGAAATTAAATTTTAAAAATAAAATTTACTAACAATTATCAATATTTCAATAAGTTGAAAAGAATTAAATAATTGAATAAAAATTAAAATTTTAAAAGAAAATTATTATTACCACTCACCTTGTAGATTTGAAGAGCTCTAAAAAAAATAAAAATAAAAGACTAATGAGTTTAAAGGAAGAGTTTAAAGGAGGGTTGGCTTAGTGTTGGGGAAAAGGAGATGTGTGCATAGGCACACAATGCAGCAGCAGGTGCCACACAAGAGAGCTGCAGCAGGTGGTGCGCAAGGAGCAGCGCAATGGAGCGCCTGGGGTGGTTGGCGTGCAGCAGCAAGCGCCACAGGCGAGGGCAGACGTGAGGCACCGACACAGGCGGGAGCCGGTCTTTGGCGTCTGTGTGTCTTTGGAGCGAGGCGTGCAGGCTTGGAGCATTGCTAGCCGAATTGAGGCTTGGGGACTAGGGGCTTGCGGCAATTGGTGTTTTGGCGGATGAGAAGTTGAGTGATTGGTGAATGGTGAGTGCAATTTATAGATGGAGGAGTATAAACCAGACTAGAACTCTTAAGCATTAAAAATAAGAGTTTAATTCTAATTTAACTCATGATAACAACAATTAATAATTAAAGAAAACATAACTAAATTATCAATTGTTATTTAACTATTAAGATAAATATGAAAAATAAAAATAATTCTAATCCTAAGCTAAATTGATAAAAGTTAATATATAAATCATAATGAATATAATTATATATTAAAGTTTATCAATAATTTATAAATATGAAATTAAATAAAAATGTTTATTTTAGATGCCTTTTAAAAATATTTACAAAAAGAGGCACCTAGTTTTTATTATTTATGAAAATAGCAACCAAATTTTGAAAATAATTCAATTAAGTCCTTAGACTTAATGAAAATTTGAAATTAAGTTGCAATTTAAGACTTGGGTCAAAATTGACCTTTTTATTTGGAAAACTAAAAATTTATTTTGCTATTCAGGGGCTAATTCCTTGGACAATTATGCAAAATTCAATTCCCAAGAAAGATTGGATGGGTCACAAGCGGTCCCGCTTAAGTTCCAATCTCTTAGACAGAATTTATTTAAGCATAATAAACCCGGAAATATTCCCTAAATATTTTATTTAAAGTAATAAAAACTAAGGATTAGATAAACTGAACGAGATTTTATTCCGTTCAGGGTTTCCTCCGTAATAATGTTTCAACCGCTGAGCATTGACTTGAAAATTACCTCTCTTACCTTGGAGTTCAATAACCCCGTATGGATAGACACGGTGAATCGTAAATGAACTATACCAACGTGACTTTAACTTACCCGGAAAGAACTTTAGTCTGGAATTAAATAGTAAGACTTGCTGACCTGCTTCAAACTCTCGAGCTCGAATATGCTTGTCATGCCATTTTTTGAGTCTCTCTTTGAGTAATTTGGAATTTTCGTATGAGAACATTCGAAATTCCTCTAGCTCGTTGAGTTGGAGCATTCGTTTCTCTTTAGCAAGCTTGAGATCCAAATTGAGTTGTCGAAGAGCCTAGTAAGCTCTATGCTCTAACTCCAGAGGTAGATGGCATGCTTTCCCAAAGACCAACCGATAGGGTGACATTCCTATGGGTGTCTTATATGCAGTTCTGTAGGCCCATAAAGCGTCATCTAGTCTCTTGGACCAATCTCGTCGGTTCGGGCAAACTACCTTCTCAAGTATGCCTTTGATCTCCTTATTTGCTAGTTCAGCTTGCCCATTTGTCTGCGGATGGTAAGCTGTGGCAACCTTGTGTTTCACTCCATGCTTATCTAGCAACCATTTTAACCACTTGTTCACAAAGTGGGTCCCTTCATCGCTGATAATAGCTCTTGGGGTTCCGAACCTTGTGAACACATGTTCCTTCAGAAACTTCATCACAACTTTAGCATCGTTCATCAGATAAGCTTCAGCCTCGACCTATTTGGATACATAATCTACTGCTACCAATATATACTTGTGACCAAAAGACGGAGGAAAAGGGCCAAGGAAATCAATACCCCATATATCGAACAATTCTACCTCAATGATATTTGTTCGAGGCATCTCATCTCTATTGGATACGTTTCCAATCCTCTGACATCGATCACAATTCTTTACGTAAGCATATGCATCCTTGAATAGTGTTGGCCAAAAGAATCCGGCTTGCAATACTTTGGCCGCTGTACGAGTACCTCCAAAGTGTCCTCCACTTGGAGCTGAATGACAGTGATATAAAATTTTCGGCGTTTCGTCCTCTGTCACACATCTTCTAATCATCTGATCTGCGCACTTTTTGAACAAATACGGCTCTTCCCAAAAATAATACTTTACATCGTGAAGAAATTTTTTTCTTTGCTGATATGTTTTATCAATTGGCATCAAACCACAAGCTAAATAGTTAGCAAAATCAGCAAACTAAGGAGTATTATGGACATGAGTTACCTTGAAGATCATTCATCCGAAATGTCTCATGGATTGGTAAAAGTGAAGAATTCTCCTCTTGCGGCTCCAATCTGGATAGGTGATCTGCTACCTGGTTCTCTATTCCTCTTCGATCTTGAATTTCCAGATCGAACTCTTGGAGTAGAAGCACCCACCGGATCAATCTCGGCTTAGCATCTTTCTTGGCTAATAAGTACTTGATCGCGGAGTGGTCCGTATAAACAATCACTTTGGTACCTACCAGATAAGATCGAAACTTGTCAAAAGCAAAAACAATAGCAAGTAACTCTTTTTCTGTTACCGTATAGTTCAATTGGGCTCCAGTTGGAGTTCTGCTTGCGTAGTAGATAGGATGAAAAACTTTGTTCCTTCGCTGGCCCATGACAGCTCCAATGGTGAAGTCACTTGCGTCACACATCAATATGAATGGCGAATCGATGCGGTGTGACGATTATAGGTGCCGTGACTAATCGATTTTTCAGATCATTGAAGGCTTTTAAACAATCCTCGTCAAACTTGAATATCGAGTCCTTCTCCAATAACTTGCATAAGGGCTTAGCCACCTTGGAGAAGTCCTTGATAAACCTTCGATAGAAACCGGCGTGGCCCAAAAAGCTCCTAACACCTTTTACAGATGTTGGAGGTGGGAGTTTCTCAATAACATCTACTTTTGCCTTGTCCACCTTGATCCCATGTCTCGTTATCCGATGGCCTAGAACAATTCCTTCTCGTACCATGAAATGGCATTTTTCCCAGTTGAGTACAAGATTTGTCTCTTCGCATCGTCTTAGTACCTTCACTAGATTGGCTAAGCAATCTTCGTAAGTATCTCCAAATACTGAGAAATCGTCCATGAAAACTTCCAAGTATTTCTCAACCATGTCAGTAAAAATAGACATCATACATCTTTGAAATATAGCAGGTGCATTACATAAACCAAATGGCATGTGTCTAAATGCAAATGTGCCGTACGGACAGGTGAATGTCATTTTGTGTTGATCTTAGGTGCTCTGAGAATCTCGATTATATCCTCGAGTATATCGCGTCGAGAAAATAGTAGTAATCTCGCCCTGCGAGTCTATCTAGCATCTGGTCCAAGAACGGTAAAGGAAAGTGATCTTTCCTAGTCGCCTTGTTCAGCTTCTGGTAACCGATACAGATTCTCCATCCCGTAATTGTCCTCGTTGGTATCAACTCATTGTTCTCGTTCTCTACGACTGTGATACCTCTTTTCTTCGGTACGCACTGGACTGGACTCACCCATGAACTATCTGAGATGGGGTAAATTATACCCGCATCCAACCATTTGATGATTTACTTCTTCACGACATCTTTCATGATTCGGTTCAGTCTTCGCTGTCCATCAATCGTTCCTTTCTCACCATCTTCTAATATGATCTTGTGCATACATACAGACGGGCTAATACCGCGAATGTCAGCTATGGTCCATCCGATAGCCTTCTTAAATTGTTTGAGTAACTATGATAAGCTTTTCTTCTTGTTCGATGAGTTAGTCTATTTGAAACAATCACAGGCAAAGTAGAGGCGTTACCTAAATAAACATATTTTAAGTGTGAAGGTAATACCTTGAGTTCTAACTTAGGTGGATCCTCGATTGATGCTTTTGGCTGCATGTAATCTCTGTTATCTAATTCCAAAGACTCAAAACGAGTTTGCAGATTAAATCTCTTTTGATTAGCTTCGAGCGAAGCTAAGTATTCATCTTCCTCTTCCTCATTTAGGAGATCCGATGTCAAAATTCTTTCCAAAGGGTCATCAACACTGTTAAGTTCCTTCTCTACTATTAATTCCTCTAAATCGGTCATTGCAGAACAATCATCCATAGTGTCAGGAAATCGCATTGACTTAAAAACATTAAATGTTACCTGATCGTCCTGAATACGCATAGTCAGCTCGCCTTTCTGCCCATCAATAAGAGTCCTTCCAGTTGCTAGGAATGGTCTTCCTAGGATAATTGGCACTTCTTTGTTTGCTTCAAAATCCAGAATTACAAAGTCAGCAAGAAAGATAAACTTCTCTACGCGTACCAATACGTCCTCGATTTTTCCTTCTAGATGCGCTAAGGATCGATCTACTAGTTGAAGTGTAACCGTAGTTGGTCTAACTTCTCCTATTCCCAATTTCCTAAATATTGACATAGGCATCAATTTAATACTTGCACCTAAGTCACATAATGCTTTACCACAATATGTTGATCCAATATTGCATGGTATGGTGAAACACCCAGGATCCTTCAATTTTGGGGCTAATTTATTCTGAAGATATGCACCGCATTCCTTCGTCAGAGCTACCGTCTCAAATTCTCCAAGTCTTCGTTTCTTAGACAGAATATCTTTCATGAACTTCACGTAGTTCGGTATTTGCTCAAGTGCTTCGACTAACGGGATGTTGATGTGAAGTTGCTTGAGTATGTCTAGGAACTTCTTGAATTGAATTTCTTGCTTGACACAAGTCTTTGAGGTAGGGTGGCGGTGGTTTCGAGATCGAACCGGTTTTGGTTGATTCACCTTTGGCGATGACTCGCATCTAACGGCGTTGTTGGGAGATCGAATTAAGCGGTCTATGATTACTTTGATGGGTCTTGCAGATTTTGGTTCTGGCGAAACTGGTGTGTCAACACTTGGTTGAACTTCTTCTTGAGCATCAGCTTGCTCCTTTTCAACTTTGACAATGTTGGGCTCTATTATCTTTCCACTCCTCAACTGTAATGCTTTGCATTGTTCTTTCCCCAGATTTCTCAGATTTTCCGTGTCACTAGGTAAAGCACCTTGTGGTCGGTTCCTAAGTTCAGTTGCAAGCTGGCCCACTTGATTCTCCAAATTCTTCAATGTAGCTGCTTGGCTCTGGATTAAGGCATCATTTTTCGCTAGATATGCCTTTAGCAAGCTTTCCAGACTATTGGATGCTTCAGGTTGAACTGGTTTCTGGACTTGTTGCGGAAAATTTGGCGGCTGGGTCGGTCTTGGTTGGGTGTAATTGGTTCTAGCCCCTTGGTTACTCCAGGAAAAATTCGGGTGGTTTCTCCACGATGGGTTATAGAAGTTGGACTGCAGCCCTTGCCTTCCTCAGTTTTGGTTTTGGTTGCCCATGTAGTACATAGATTCTGGGTTCGATGGACATTCTTCGAACAAATGTCCTTCCCCACAATAAACACAGGCTATATTCTCAAATTGATTAGTTGGCTGTGCTGCAAAACTATTAGACCCATTAGCAGTAAGATTTTTAAGCATTGAGGATATCAATGATACCTGAGATGCGAGTGAAGTAAGGGCGTCTACTTCATGAATTCCAACGACTCGTCTTCCCGACGCTGCTCGGTTGGTTGGCCACTGATAATTATTACTGGCAATCCTCTCAATAATTTCATAAGCCTTGTTATAAGACTTAGAAAGGAGAGCACCATTAGCAGAGGCATCCACTACCATCCTTGTGTGAGCATTGAGACCATTATAGAATGTCTCAAGTTGAATGCAATGAGGAATTCCATGCTGAGGGCATTTTCGTAATAGCTCCTTAAATCTTTCCCATGCCTCATACAAGGACTCGTCATCCATTTGATGGAAAGCAGTGATCTCGTTCCTCAGTTTAGCATTCCTACTTGGCGGAAAATACTTCATGAGGAACCTCTCGGCTAACTCTTGCCATGTAGAAATGGAGTTTGGTGGCAATGAATTTAACCAGGCACGAGCTCTGTCCCTTAACAAATATGGGAACAACTTCAATCTTAAGGCATCTTCGAGTACTCCGGCTAACTTGAAAGAATGGCTTACTTCCATGAATAGTCTTAAGTGAAGATAAGGATCTTCAGTAGGCATCCCGCTGAATTGGCCCACCGTCTGAAGCATCTGGAACATGACTGGCTTCAGCTCGAATTGTTGTGCCTCGATTTCGGGTCTCCTAATACCCGGATTAAGATCGTTAAACACTGGCGCGACATATTGTCTTAAGGCTCTATCCCTATCATCAGCAATAAGGATAGTATTCTGAGCAGGGTTTGCTCCGTCTCCTTGGTTTATATTCTCAAGATTCATTCCTTCAGTCCTTCTCTGGTTTGCCTGTCTTCTTCGTTGGCGAAAGGTTCGTTCTATTTCAGGGTCCACAGGGAGTAAGTCAATAATCTGGTCAATATTCATAAACACCTGAAATATTCACAGAAAAATTAATTAAGTTAAAATTTAAACAAGAAAATAAATAAACCAAAATGTAAAAGCAGATTCACAAATAATGACTTTGAAAAAACAGATCCCAAACAACGGGCGCCAAAAACTTGGAGCGGTGGAAATGTGCAAGTGTACACAATCGTAACAAGTAATAAAAGTGACAAGTAAATGTCGAGTTATCGTATCTAATGAGGATCTGTAAAAGAATTATTTATGAAATAATTCCAAACACTTTGGTTAGGGAAAAATATTTGATTTTTGAAAGCTATTTGAAAACTAAAAGAAAAACAAAGTAACTTAAAATAAAACAAAGTTTAAGTGTGCGATTTCAAAAACTGATTTTAATCAAGATGACATAATCTTGTTGGTTTAATCACATTCCTTACCTTAGAATTATTAAACTTGTGTTTATACTCGTTAAACATGGCAGCTCGGTAATTTGCTAACTTATGAACACATTTACAAATCAAAAAATCCATTTATCTCTTGTACATATTTCTATGCCAATTCGACCAATTAAACAGACTGCAAAAAGTAAACATGTTATTGCACATACATACTCATTAAATTAAACAATCTCTCGCATATTCCTATGTCGATGCAAACGATTACTTCAACCTAACAAGCATATAAAAGATCATGTGAAGTAACAAAGTATTTTTACCTTGAAACAATTTAATCACAAAAATCCTGCAAGTTATGCAAGGCATATGTATCGTCAAATACAATGCTAATTTAATCTTCAGCTACCTTAGAAGAATCAAACATGCACAGATTAAGTATTGTGTCCATTAATTACAATTTCAATGCGTTTAAATAATTAATTCATTAGCTATCTAAACAATTACAATGCCAGATAACTTAACATAATTTTACTTAATCAAACATTTCACAAGAGGCCTTTAACAGCATAAACATAATTTTAATAATCTAAGAGGGCAAAATGAAATCAAACCAACACAAATTAAATTCAAGCTAAATTGATTAAATTAAACATTTCAAAAGCATGAATATTCATAAACATGTTCGTCAAAACAACAACAAATAATTTAAAGAGATAGGAACGAGAAACAAATCCGGTGGCTCTCTGTGACTTGTCTGATTGATTCCTCCTTCGCTCTTCGTTGTCCTCGGCTATCAAGGGGGCTTATGAACACTTCAAATGCTGCTTCAAATGGCTGGAAAACACCTCTTTTCCAATAGGGGAAATCGGCACAAGAACAAGGGGAAAATGGAATGAAAAAGAAGGGAGAAAAAGTGAGAGAATAGAAGAGAGAATGAGAGAATGTTGGAGAATTGAGGAATGCTTTGAATGAGCAGCTAGGGGCTGTATTTATAGTGTTTAGGGGCTGCTAAAAATAGCAAAATTTCAGCAGCAAAGAGTCCCTCTTGGCCGGCCGTCCTATGTGGCAAAGTTGATGGATTCAACTTTGCTAAATTTAGCTTGGACAAATCTAAAAAGCCTTGAATTTTGGAGGGGTTTGAATGAGATTTTGAAAGATCTTCAGGGGCTCCTTTGCAAGCTGAATAAATCAGCAAATAAGCTGATTTGGGCCTTCATTGTGGACGGTTTGGGCTGCCCAATTTGTGGCTGGTCCGGTTCAATTGGTTCGGTTCAACCTGTGCGGTTTAACTGGACCCTTTTTCATAATTAATTAAAAATAATTTATTTAACCCAAATTAAATTAGGAATAAATTAAAATTAATTAAATTATGATTAAATCTTCATAATAGGACCGTCTTGGGCTGGAAATAGAGTCGCCTTGACACTTCAAATCGCTTCTCGGTTTAATTCTTTGAGCAATGTCTGCCGAGCCGATTTTTGCCCTTTTTGCGATTCTGTCGAAAATAGTCAGATTTAAACCAAATTAACTATAAAATTAATTAAAATTCATCATGTTAATATTTTTAGCACAGATTAATTATTTTATAATATTCAATTATTTTTCGACAAGAATTTACTCGGAACCGCATGAAATTGGGTCAAAAAGGGCATGGAAAAGTATATAAATTTTTGTGTTTCCAATAAGCTAATAAAGTAAATGTTAATATGAAATGAATGTAAGGTCAGCCATTGGTATGGCTAACAAATCTTGGTTTTGGTATGTGTTGAGGTTATCTTATAAATATGCATGAATCTATTTTGAAAATATACTGAATTGGATTGGTTGATGTGGATTAGTCTCAGTTTAAAATTTGCAGGGAAGGCTAGATATCTATAAATGGTCTATATTGAGTAAAAAAAATTAGTAAACTCCGATAATGCCTCTACCCTATTTCGACAACGAATACGGGTCGGGGGTGTTATATTTGTTGGTATCAGAGCTACGGTTTAGCCGATTCTCAGACCGATGTGGCAAATACGGATTAGCTATACATGCCATTTAAATTATTATTGATAGTGTGATATCTCCTGACTATTTAAATTTTTTTCTTATAGTAATGTCATCCGACCGAGCTCAATCCGAGGAAGCTGGGAGTCATGCTCCAGCTTCAGTACAAAGAGAAGAAACTAGTAGTAGAAGGCCCGGGATAGTGGGTCGAGGGGAGGAGGCAAAAATTTCCTTTTTTCAAATGATGAATGAATGATTTAGTCAATACTTAAGAACTAACCCTGTATTGCAGCAAGTTCAAGCTCCCCCTCCTATTCCTCCACTGGTTCCCGAGATTCCACAGGGTACAGGTACTGAATCTGTTAGAAATTGGAAAGCTTCGGTTGATAAAATCTTAAAATATGGGGCTAAAGAATTTCGAGCAGAAGTTGATGATGATCCCGAACGGGCTAAATTTTGGTTAGAGAATACTACTCGGGTTTTGGAGGATTTATCTTGTACACCAGAAGAGTGTTTGAAATGTGCAGTATCATTGCTAAAAGAACAGCTTACCATTGGTGGAATACTAAAGCTTCAGTTGTTCCGAAAGAAGAAATTACATGGGAATTCTTCCAGACCGAGTTCAAAAAGAAATATATCAGCCAGAGGTTCCTTGATCAAAAAAGAAAATAATTTCTTGAGCTGAAACAAGGTAATAGATCAGTATCTGAGTATAAAAGAGAATTTGTCCGATTGAGTAAAAATGCTCGGGAATGGGTACAATCAGAAGCTGAAATGTGCAAATGATTTGAAGAAGAGTTGAATGAAGAAATTAAGCTACTAATCGGAATTCTTGAAATTGGAGAGTTTGCTATATTGGCAAAGTGAACTTATAAAGCAGAAGAATTGAGCAAAGAAAAGAAACAGGCTGAGAGGAAAGCTCGAATTTTTAGTAAAAGACCAATGGGAAATTTCCAGTTTTCTGCTCCAAAGAAATTGAAAAAGTACCAGGATCGTTCTACCTCAGCCACTGGATATTCGGGCAGAGAGCGAGGTTCTCAACGTAATAATTCAAGACCTTCCACTCCATTAGTGACTAGTGTTGGCAGTGTTGGTACCTCTAAGCCGAGATGCCAGTATTGTAATAAAACTCATTTTGGTGAATGCTGATTTAAGAGCGGGGCTTGTTACCGATGTGGTTCTTTTGACCATTTCCTCAAAGATTGTCTAGAAAGAGGTGAAAAAGAAGCTGAACAGATATCAAAGCTGAGTAATCTAGTTTCGAGGGGTAGACTATCTCGACCATCCGGTAATGTCAATGGTAGCCGATGAGCTACAAAAGATACTGCAGGCAGGCCTGAGGCATTAGCACTTGCCAGGACATATGCCATTCGTGCTAGAGAAGATGCCTCAGCACCCGATGTTATTACTGGTACATTTTCTTTACTTGACATTGATATTACTGCATTAATTGATCCTGGTTCTACGCATTCATATATATGTATAAAGCTTGCATGTGTTAAAGATTTATCTATTGAACCTACTGAATTTGTGGTTAAAGTCTCAAACCCCCTAGGCCAATCTGTCTTGGTGGATAAAATTTGTAAAAATTGTCCACTGATGGTAAGAGGTTATTCTTTCCTGGCTGATTTGATGTTACTGCCATTTGATGAGTTTGATTTGATATTGGGCATGGATTGGTTAACTCAGCATGATGTAGTAGTAAACTGTAAGCAAAAATATATTGTGTTGAAGTGTCAGAATGGCGAATTACTCCGGGTTAAATGTGATCAGACAGAGGGATTATCTGATTTGATTTTAGTTATTACTGCTCAGAGGTATGTCAAAAAGGGGTATGATGCTTTTCTTGCTTATGCATTAGACACCAAGGTATCTGAGTCGAAGATTCGGTCAGTGCCAGTGGTATGTGAATTTTTTATGTGTTTCCAGAGGAGTTACCAGGGTTGCTACCAGAAAGAGAAATGGAATTTTCTATAGATATTATTCCAAGAACTACTTTGATTTCCATAGCTCCGTACCGGATGGCTCCTACAGAATTAAAGGAATTAAAGACACAGTTTCAAGAACTTGTTGACAAGGGTTTTGTCCGACTGAGTCATTCACCTTGGGGTGCTCCGGTTCTGTTTGTGAAAAAGAAAGATGGGTCTTTGAGATTGTGTATTGATTATCGGCAGCTCAATAAGGTAACTATAAAGAATAAGTACCCGTTGCCCCAAATTGATGATTTATTTGATTAGCTGAAAGGTGCCACAGTGTTCTCGAAGATTGATCTTCGATCAGGTTATTACCAGTTATGGGTAAAAGAGTCAGATGTGCCAAAGACAGCTTTCAGAACTAGGTATGGGCATTATGAGTTTCTGGTTATGTCGTTTGGGCTGACTAATGCACCTGCAGTATTTATGGATCTGATGAATCGGATATTCAGACCGTACTTAGACAGATTTGTGGTAGTATTCATTGATGATATTTTGGTTTATTCTCGAGATGAAAAAGAACACACAGAACATTTGAGAATTGTGTTGCAAATTCTACGAGAGAAGCAGTTATATGCTAAATTCAGTAAATGAGAATTTAGGCTTCAAGAAGTGGGTTTTTTTGGACATATTGTATTCGCTGAAGGCATCAGGGTAGATCCAAGTAAAATCTCAACTATTGTCAATTGGAGTCCACCGAAGAATGTATCTGAAGTTAGAAGTTTCTTGGGTTTAGCTGGTTATTATCGGAGATTTGTACAGGGATTCTCTATGATAGCTTCTCCTATGACTTGATTATTGCAGAAAGATGTAAAATTCGAGTGGACTAATGAATGTCAGCAGAGTTTCAACCGATTGAAAGATCTACTAACGAAAGCACCTGTATTAGTGCAGCCTAAATCGGGTAAGGAATTTGTTTTTTACAGTGATGCCTCATTAAATGGTTTAGGTTGTGTCTTGATGCAAGAAGGTAAAGTAATAGCCTATGCTTCAAGACAACTTAAACAACATGAAAGAAATTACCCAGTACATGATCTTGAGTTAGCTGCTATTGTATTTGTACTGAAGATATGGCGACATTACTTGCACGGTGAGAAATGTCATATTTATACTGATCATAAAAGCTTGAAATATTTGATGACACAGAAAGATTTGAATTTGAGACAGCGTAGGTGGCTTGAATTGATAAAGGACTATGATTTGAATTGATATGGCGACATTACTTGTACGGTGAGAAATGTCATATTTATGCTGATCATAAAAGCTTGAAATATTTGATGACACAGAAAGATTTGAATTTGAGACAGCGTAGGTGGCTTGAATTGATTACCATCCGGGTAAGGCTAATGTTGCAGCTGATGCTTTGAGTCAGAAATCTTTGTTTGTTTTACGAGCTATGAATACCCGGTTGTCACTGACTGATGATGGTTCAATCATAGCTGAATTGGGAGCTAAATCGACATTTCTACAGTAGATATGTGAAGTTCAGAAGAATGATTAGAAGTTACAGATTAAACGAGCAGCATGTATGAGTCAGTCATCGATTCGAATTTGAGTTGGGATTGATGGTTGTATGTTATTGAGGAGGTAGGGTATGTGTACCTCGAATTCGTGAGCTCATCTGTAAGATTCTACACAAGGCTCACAGCGGTACTATGTCTGTACATCCGGGGAGTAATAAAATGTATAATGATCTGAAAAGATGTACTGGTGACCAGGAATGAAACGTGATATCTCTGAGTTTGTATCAAGGTGTTTAATATGTCAGCAAGTTAAAGCTGAACATCAGGTACCTTCGGGGTTACTTCAGCCAATTACTATACCGGAATGGAAGTGGAAAAAGAATCACTATGGATTTTGTATCAGGGTTACCCTTGTCTCCGAGGAAAAAAGATGCGATTTGGGTGATTGTTGACCGATTGACAAAGCCAGCGCACTTTATTCCGGTACGTATGGATTATTCTTTAGATAAATTGGCTGAACTGTACATATTTGAGATTGTCAGGCTACATGGAGTGCCTGTCTTCATTATATCAGATAGAGATCCCCGATTTACGTCTCATTTCTGGGATAAATTGCAAGAAGCCTTGGGTACTCAATTGTATTTCAGTACTGCATTTCATCCTCAGGCAGATGGCCAATCTGAGCGTGTAATTCAAGTAGTGGAAGATATGCTCCGATATTGTATATTAGAGTTTGAAGGTAATTGGGAGAGGTATCTACCTTTAATTGAATTTGCTTATAATAATAGTTATCAGTCCAGTATTAAAATGGCTCCGTATGAAGCTTTGTATGGTAGAAAATGTAGAACACCGTTATATTAGACAGAGCTCAGTGAAAAGAAGATACATGGGGTTGATTTGATCCGGGAAACAGAAGAAAGAGTAAAGGTAATTCGAGATAATTTAAAAACAGCTTCCAATCGTCAAAAGTTATATGCTAATCTTAAACGAAAAGATATTGAATTTCAGGTGGGTGACAAGGTATTCCTAAAAGTGTCTCCTTGGAAGAAAGTTCTCCGATTCGGTCGAAAGGTTAAATTGAGTCCAAGATTTATCGGGCCATATGAAATTATAGAAAGAATTGGACCGGTCGCTTATCGATTGGCATTACCATCGGAACTCGATTGAATTCATAATGTTTTTCATTTGTCTATGCTACGACGGTATCGATCAGATCCTTCACATGTTATTTCTCTGACAGAAGTGGAGATTCAACCGGATATGACTTACAGTAAAGAACCGGTCAAGATATTGGCACAGGAAACAAAGGAGCTTAGAAATAAAAAAAAATAAGTTTGGTGAAAGTATTGTGGCAAGAGCACGGGATTGAGGAAGCGACATGGGAACCAGAGGAGACAATGAGGAAACAATATCCAAACCTCTTTACTAGTAAGATTTTCGAGGACGAAAATCCTTAAAAGGGGGGAGAGTTGTAATGGCCTAAATTCAAGGTTATCGGAACAATAGTTTCGTAACCATAAATCTGATTTAAAGAGAAATTTATTTCCATATATTTGCATGAATCTTTATATGATAGGAAAATCGTATTAAAATATCGATAAAATTTTTTTACCGATTTAGTGGTTAGTTAGAAAAAAAGAATTATTGAAGGAAGTGGGTAAAAAAAGACAAGGCATCAAGACCTTGATCTCATAAAATTGAGTAGGAAATATTTTTATAAATATTTATAAAATGTTAGTAATGTGGTATTAAAATTTTGTTAGAAAATTTTAATGTTTGGGTAGGTAATTAAATGAAAATGACTAAATTGAAAAGGGTGTAAAAGTTATTAGAAGGATTAAATAGCTCAATTGTCAAATGAGGAGGGATCTAAAGAGCAAATAAGCCCAAAGGAGATATTTTGGGCGGCATAAGCTGAGAAAAATCAGGAGAATTACTGAAATAAGGGCAAAATGGGGAAAAAAACAAAATTTACTAAAAAAAAGTAGGACTAATTTGGGATATCTAGAAATCTCTTCATTTTTATTCATACTCATCAGCCAAAAATGCCATAGGAGGGTTTTCTAAGCTGGTATTTCATAATTTTTGCACAAGTAAGTTAATCCTTGCCTATTTCTTGTAATTTTTGTGTTTTTAAGACTTTTACAACTAGGTCCTGCTATTAAATTCATTAGTCTTTGATTTCATGGATGAAGTTGAAAGTCACCATGGTTGAGTGTTGTAAGTTTATGATGAAATAGAATGAAATTGAAGCTTTAATTTGTTTATGAGATGATTTTATTAGGTAATTTCAATAGAAATTGATTTTTAGGACCTAATTGTGAAAATATTTGGAATTAAAGTCTATTACTAAAATTCTGATTCCTTTTTTTTGAGATTATAAAGAAATTTAAAGTGATAGAATAAAGTGTTAATTGAGAAAAATCAGCTCAATTGAGAGGCTAATTGAGTAGGGACGAAATTATTATTTATTAAAAACTTGGGGGGGAAATGGTAATAAACAGCTTGCACTAAAACAATTTTGAACAGAAGCAGTAGATTAAATTTGAAAAATCACCATAAATTTTATAAATCGAATTACAAGATAAAAAAATATGAAATTAAAGCTTATTGAGTCTAGTTTTTCATAGAAGAAACGGTGTAGGCAATGGATTTGTAAATCATGAGATATAATAAATTTTGTGAGACACTATCATAATGAATTCGGGTTCCCCTATTCTGAATTTGAAAAATCATAAACAATTGAATAAAAATAATTATAGGCTTAAATTTATATTTTGAGAGTCCTGAATGAGTCTATTTTCAATAGAAACAAACGGAAACATCATCCGAATTCTTTATGAAGAGATAATTAATTTTTAGTGAAGAAGGGTCAGAACTGTCAGACAGCAGAACATGGGTGACTTTAAAAAATAAACTGTACTTATTGGCTAAACTAAAAATTCTGAAATTTTTATTATAAGAAGATATGTGAGTCTAGTTTTATAGAAAATTAGCAGATCTTAATTTGGAGTTCTGTAGCTCAAGATAAAAATAATTTAGTGACTATGACTCAAGTAGACAGCTTTGAATGAATTATAAATGATAATAGAATTATAGTGAATGCTACATGTGAACATGAAATGTATTGAATTAATGATTGAATTTATTTATTTAGATCCGGAAAACTCAAATACGAAGCTAGATCAAGGAAAGGAAAGAGTCCCGAATTAGTAGATTTTGTATACGAACTAGTATTGAGGTAAGTTCATGTAACTTGAATTATATTCTTAAATACTTAAAATGTATGTTATTGATGTGAATATAATTTGAATGTTCATTGTATAAAAATTGATGAAAGATTGATATATTTGATAAAAAGGGGAAGAAATCGATTGAATGAAAGGAAAATTTGATGGATCTCTGAAAAGGAATTGTGGTAAAAGGATCTAGCCGGACGGGTGATCCTATCTCGATATAGCCCCCTCGAAGAATATGTGTAAAATAGATTTAGCGAACGAGTAATCCGAATTAGGGTGCAATTTAGCCTGGGTAGTAATTGGATCCAAGCTCATTAGAGTAATTGTCGCTGCAGAGGATTTGCCTAGACCGTAATCCCGACAATACTCTATGATTTTATATTACAGGGGATTTAGCCTGGACTGGTAAACCTGCTGTAAAGATGAGGTTCGCCGGAGTGTGCTCTCTGAAATGGAAATGTGTGCACATGAATATGAATTAACGGACCCGGATTTGTACACTAAAGTGTACCTCTAAAAATCCATCGAAATTCCGAGCAATTCAACAGGATAAATATGGAAAAATAACAAAGAAATGGAAATAATGGTATTGATGAGCTCATCAATCATGGTATATATATTATTGATACATGGAAATTATTAGACTAACTTGAATGTTGAGTTTGTGTATGTTAGGGTAATAGTGCATTGAATGGATATATGAATGTTTATTGCATTGTATTGAAAATATTAGGTAAGTATAATTCTTGTTACATGGACTTACTAAGCACAAAGTGCTTACCCTGTTTTCTTTTCCCCTGTTTTGTAGTGTTAAGAGCTCGGAGGTCGGATTCAGTCGGAGACACATCACACTATCAACCCCAAGATTTTGGTATATAAAGAAACTTTATTTTGGAAATAAATGACATGTATAAGCTAATAAAGTACATGTTAATATGAAATGAATGTAAGATCAGCCATTGGTATGGATAACAAATCTTGGTTTTGGTATGTGTTGAGGTTATCTTATAAATATGCATGAATCTATTTTGAAAATATGTTGAATTGGATTGGTTGATGTGGATTGGTCTCGGTTTAAAATTTGCAGGGAAGGCTAGATATCTATAAAGGGGCTATATTGAGTAAAAAAAATCGTAAACTCCGGTAATGCCTCGTACCCTATTCCGACAATGAATACGGGTAGGGGGTGTTACAGAATCCACCTAGACTTCACTTGTTATTTAACTCTAAATCAGACGATTTATTCACTTGACTTAATCCGTAGGATTCCCTAATTTTTATTAATACCTCTCTCGAGGCTACTAACGTCTAACCCTAGGTTGATTAAAACAATAACAAATCAAAACAAGAATTAAGAACACATAATTAAGAACAAATCAAGTATTTATCATATAGTTCAGAAAATAATAACAAGATCCGTCTTAGGTTTCATCCCCCTCAAGTGTTTTAGGGGTTTAGTTCATAATTATAAAAGAATACATCTCAGAAGAAAATATAAAACAAAACATAAGAAAAACCCTAAAACCCCCTAAAGGAATTTGAAGGAAAGATCTTCTGTCTTGAGTATAACTTCGGCTTCTTGAGATGAATCAACTGGCTTTCTTCGAGTAAATTCTACAATTCTGGCCTCTCTGACTCGACTCTTCGGCCTAACTGGACGCCCCCTGAAGGTTGACCTTTAGGATATTTATATAGGCTTTTGGAATGGCTTTCTTTGCCTCTAAGTACCTTAATCCGAATGAAATTCTTCTTTGTCACAACAGGGACACGCCCATGGCACACGCCCGTGTGAATCGTGGCCAGGCCGTGTTCGGGTCTGTTAATGAGGCACAGCCGTGTGGTTCTGGGCCCAGGCCGTGTCGATTTCGTTCTTTAGCCCATTTACTCCGTTTTAGGCCCGTTTCTCGTTCTTTTCATCCTCCAGTGCTCTCCTAAGTATAAAACATGAAATTAAAGTATTAAGAGCACCAAATTCCATAATTCAGGGAATAAATCATCCAAAAGTATGCTAAATGTGGGATTAAAATATGTATATATTACAGTTTATCATGCCTCATCGGATAAATCCAAAGTAGTAATTGTGCCCAACGCTATATAAATTTGACACCCAGTGTCTCATCGATTAAATCGAAGTAAATTAGCACCCAGTGCCTCATCAACTCAAAGTCGAAGAATTCCCTGAATTCTTCCTATCCTATGGCATGCCATCTATATCCGACTCAGCCTGATACAGTTAATAGGGTTTAATTTCACATTTCAGATATAACCAATATTCAATACTAATTTTTCATATAATTACATATATACACATGAATTAAATTCAATCTATAATAATAAATATTCAAATTTCATATTAACACATATATTCATTTCAATTCAATAATCAATACATTCAATATGTATATACCAATTGAATCCATTTCAATCAATTATCAAATGTCAATTACTCACCTTAATACTTATCATATGCATTAAATTGAATTTTAATAATTAACAACTAGGTTCGGATTATAATAATACAAACCAGGAATTCCGAGTTATTCAACGTCAATTTTATCTTTCCCCTTTTTAGTCGAGGATTCCAGTACGACATTAGCTACGGAATTAAAATAATTAAAATTCATCAATATAATACAATTCAATTTCATATTGAATATTTTAATCTTTTACTCAATACTTTCCTAAATTTCAATTTAGTCCCTAAACCGAGACTAATTTTTATTCTTCACATTTAATTCTATACTTTCATACAAATTTCACTTTAAACTAAATTTAACTCCCTATTTTCACTTAAATTCTTAAATTTCAAAATTTTCACAATTTAGCCCCTATAACTCAAAATTTACAATTTATTCTACAATTTAATTCTTTTTCACTTCTAGCTTAAAAATCTATCAAATTAATCCCTATTACTAAAATTATTCAACATTAACAACATTTAAAAACTCAATTAATATTAAAATTTCGACATGGATTGGGTAATACTTAACACCAGGATTTCAAAAGCATAAAAATTACAAAAAAAAGGCTAAATTGACTAACCAATTGAACTTGAAAACTTTGAAGTCCCTAAGCTTTTGCGTCTATTTTTTTCCCTTTTCTTTCTTTTTCTTTCTTTCTATTCTTTCAAATTTTGGTTTTGCTTTTGTCTTTCTTTATTTCTTTTATTACTTTTGTTTTATTATAATTATATAATTAAGAAAACTTTAATTATTATAATATATATAATAAATTTAAAAATATCTTACCTAATGTCGTCATACTAAAGAAACAATGGTAAAATTGTTTCTTTAGTCCCTTTAATTATTCTTTAATTTATAATTCAACTTTCACCCTATATGCAATTTAGTCCTTATACCTAATTACTTTTAATTTATGCAAATTCACTTAACCGAAATCTAATTAACTATACAACCAGCTTCGTAAATATTTTTAAAGAGTCTGATTTACAGGAACGAAGTCCCAAAAATACATTTTTTTTAATTTGGTCTTTATTAATTAATTAACTATCGAAAAGTTAAAATTTCTCAACGAAAATTTAATACCACCTTAATGACACTCCGTAAATATTTATAAAAATATTTATGGGTCGGTTGATAAAAATAAGGTCTCGATACCTCATTTTCTAAAACCACTTGAATTTAATAAATCACTTATATAACATAAATTATCATATCAAATTTTTTTTTAAAAATCACATTTGACTCGTAATTTTAAATAATAATATTTACGAACTTACTCATCGAATTTGGTGGTCCCGAAACCATTGTTTTCGATACTACTGAAAAATAGGTTGTTACAAGCTTGCCATTTAAGAAGGCGTTGTTCACATCTATTTGGCACTGCTGGGACACTGCTACAACAAGCACCATGTGAACAGTGTTGGCATTAACAACAGGAATGAAGGTTTCATAGTAATCTGAACCAGCATTTTGAGAAAAATCTTGTGCCACCAATCGAGCTTTATTCCTAGCAACACTCCCATTCGGAATCCTCTTTATTTTAAACAACCATTTACATCCTACTAAATTTCGATGCTCTGGAGCAGGTACCAACTCCCATGTCCCATTCTAGATTAAAGCATGATACTCTTTATCAATAACTTTTTACCATGAAGGGATCATCATGGCTTCATGAACACTCTTAGGTTCAATCATACTTAATTTAGCAATATAGATCTTAGGCTTAAACACTCCCATCTTATTTCTTATGACCATGGGATGTACATTACTAGGCAAAGATTCTGCAACATCAACAAGACTTACAGCATGCTCAGGTTCAACATTTGCAACATGTTTAGGCAAGAACTGAACTCCAGTGTCGAGAGTCTGATTTGTATTATTAGGTTCCACATAATGAAGTCTCTCACTAGAGGGAGAGGAGCTACAAATCTCAACAGCAGATGGGTTGTCAATTATAACACTTTGACATTCAAAGCACTGGGCAGAAATCACATTGCGTGAGCATCCGTAGGGACCATCGCAAGAATGATATGAGTATGTCTGATTACTTGGCTGGTATAAAGAAAGCGTGGTGGCCCCATAACCCACAGATCCCAGGATCGAAACCTGGCTCTGATACCATAACAACAAATGACAGAAACTCACATAAAGAAACAAATCATTTTCTTATCTTGATTAGAACAAGTTATTAGCACCCTTTTGTACAACATTGAGTAGTAACTATCATAACAGAGTAATAACTACCTAGCTAACAACCGACTTCAACTAACTACTAATTGACAAACTGATTTGACAAACCAGCTAACTGCTTGTTGTTATCTAACATTCACCCCATATACACACACATATACAATATGTTAAGTTGTTGACTGAATTAGTGTCACCCATTAACTAGGTTCTAACTCAAAAAATTATAAATACCAAACCATTTTAAAAAACAACAAATATACCATGAGATATTTTTGGATTTTTATATTTATATATAAAATCAGAAAAACACACATAATGATATTTGAACCCAAATACTATGATATTTGATATTTTAATTTTATTATTTCAACCAAAACCTTATTTTTTATGCAATTTTTAATAAATACATTTTATATATAATTTCTTTTTCATTCACACATCATGTGTGTTTATAATCTAATAATATTTAAATGCTTAACTCAAATGGTGTCATGAATTAATTGAATATCAATTCAAATAAAAATATTGAAAACTCATTCTTTTTACAAAATAACAAATATAATTATGAAAATATTTTTATCATTTTATATAAAATTTATAAAAATCAATTTAAAAACAAAATAAATTTAGAAAAAAATACTCACAATTGAACTTGAACCTAGAAAGCCAGTCTCCAAAATTTCTAATTGTTCTATTTCAACCAAAGGGCGATTTGCTTTTTTAGATCAATTCTTATAAAAAAAACATTCATGTACATAATTTAATTTTTTAAAAACTATTATTTTTTTCATTCTCTTAAAAAATATTTTTTCCTTTTAAAAAACTAATATTTTAAATTTTGTAAAATAAAAAATAAAAAGAAACTATATAACATTATAACTATAAAATGAAGGTAATGAAGGCCTTCCAATATGTCACATATGCATTATCTTGAATTTTCCTTTTTACATTACAGAAAAAATGGTTAAACCTAAGTGTTAGCCTCTTTATTATGCTTAATTATAATTTTGATTCTATAATCTTTTAGTTGTATACAGTTAAATGGTTAACTTTTTTAATTTATATTTTACATTGTTAAATATAATTTGAATATATTAAAAGGTGTTAAAAAGTTAACATATGCTTTTAAATTTGCCTTGCTATTTTTTTTTTTCACATTATAAGAAAATGTCAAATTTTTGTTTTAAGCTCTATATTATGTTGAACTTTGAATTTAATCTATATATTTTAGTTTTTGATGTAATTTGGTCCATCCACTTTTAATTATATTAATTAAAATGTTGATGCCAATTTTTTAAAAAAATACATAAATTAATGTTAATTATTACGTGATATTTTATTCAATTATTATTTAAATTTCATAACTTTAAAACAAAAAGAAACTAAATTCCGAAAATACAAATATTAAAATCTAAAATATATTTTAATAATCAAATTTTAGCTCTATGATTTTATATAAACAAATAATCAACAACCTCCCCCCGGCTTTCCCGTTCTATCTACCAATTTCAAAGTTTAAGCAGCTTCTTTTTATCTACGCGCACGCCCACCGGTACACTCATGGACTTTCAGTCTCGTGTTACCCAGCGATGCGCCCAAACACAGTATCCCTTCAATTTCAACGCCCAATTTTATTTTCTCCTCTAAAACGGCTTCTGCAGATACAAAAAGATATCCTGGTATGGCGACAGCTGATTACTACTCTGCATCTGTGAAGCAAATCCGATATCCATATTGGCATCCAAGTAATTATAAGCGAAATCCAGGGCATTATTGTTGGCCATTCCCAATTCTTCCTTCCATTTGGGAACGCTTTGAACCTCAGTCATGAATTCCCGAGACACCGCATGTTCCGAACAGCTCGAGTCCGTGTGAACCCTCGGGACCGACTCCGACGAGTCGAAATACACGTAATCGTTACCCATCGCCGTCGCTGCCGGCGGAAATTCACACGTCTCCACGCCTAGTGTCCCAATATCCGGCTTACTCTCCTCAATCTCCGTCACGCTAGCTTTTTTCGTAACGCTTCCTCGCGTTGGTTGTTTTTCGATGCAACCTTTCTTATTGTAAATCCGGCACAGCACCCAATCGTCCAACTGAAGGAAAAGAAAAGAAAACATTTGATTAATTAACTAACTACTGTTATTATTATTAATTTAATTGGAGTTATAATTGTTAGGTCTGTTTTGTATGTTGCTGGACCACACTGTGTACGACCAGCGTTTTCTTTGTGTGGTTCAAGTAGGGTAAGGTCACTTCGCCTTCACGTCCCAGTCCAAACAATTATCATGCATGTAAATCACCCCTTTACCCCTAATATTTTAACCAATGAGATGAGAAAGTGTATTTGTATTGTACCCTTAGGCTGTTCTTCTTGCGAACCGACCGGTCCACGTCGGCTAATCGATACTCATGCATAATCCAATTAGTTTTCTCTCCTTTCGGAGCTTTCCCGGAGTAAAACACCAAAGCCTTTTTAATACCGACCGGTTTCGGTTGCCCAATCGGCTTATCAGCTCCGGTTGCCTTCCAGTACCCAGACCTGGCCGCACGGTTCGGCCTTGAACCGTTCGGATATTTCCTGTCTCTTGGTGAAAAGAAATACCACTCTTTCTCACCGTACAACGCCAAATCTATAAATTACAAATCAAATTAATGTAAAACCATACGAAAAATGAAACGTTTTACGGGAATTAAAGAAAAGATCAAAAATTACCAGGAAGATGCCAAGGATCGTATTTGTAAAGATCGAGTTCGGCGATAATAGGGACGGCGATAGACTGAGACGCACATTTACGGCAGAGATAGTGCATCACCAGTTCCTCATCCGTTGGATGGAACCGAAAGCCAGCGGGTAACTGTAACTGTAACTCCGTTGCAGTCATTTTTTTTTCTGACGTTTTTAACCTTTCAGGTATACCTGACCACTTTTTTTTTTCCTCTCCTCTCTCCTATCTTTTATGTGGCGACGGCGCTTGAAACTTTAGACCATAAGGGAGGAGGAGGAATTTATAGGCGAAGAGGGAGGGACACGTGGCGTAGAGAGATGGAAAGTGGTTCTAGAATCGACGTGGGTGATGAAAGCATGAAGGGACACGTGGTGGAGGTGGAAGTGAAGTGCGTGCGTGTGGACATCTCACGTGCGCGTGATTTTGTCACTGCTTACGCTATTTATTTTGGACGGGAGTTCTCAGATTTAAGCAACATAACACAAAACGACCCTGGAGATTTGTGTAATGAGATGGGTATGTTTTTTTCTCTCCATATTTTATTAGTCTATTTTATGAAGGGTTTAGGTTATGAGCCGACAGTTTAACCGTGGATTCGGACTAACAAGTCGGCTCGCTCGCCCAATCATCGCTATGAGCTGAGCTATTATTTTGACTCTGCAGTGCACCTGTTTACGTGCCGGCGACGACCGCCCTCCAAAAATAAAAGATGCATAATTCCGAAAAAGGAAATTAGCTTCGCTCTTGCATGCCGGGTGGTCCATCTGATTTTAGTTAAGAATATTTACTGCACCCGAACTTGATTGATATAATAAAAATTAATTTTAAACTTAAAATTAGTTATAAAATATAAAATTTATTTAATATTTTATTAATATATGAATAATAATAGAATAAGGATTTTCTTTTAAATGAACGGTATATTTATATTTATATGTAGATAGTGTAAAAAAAGAAGTAGTTATGAAATTAAATACTGTAATAATATTATAGCGTGAGATAATAAAGAAATTAAATGCAAGACACTAAAAATAAGCGCTCATTCAAAAGGCCTTAAATTATCAACCTACACCGAGTTAAAACTTGAAAGAAAAAAAAAAAGAAGGTACCGTGACTCGACCTTGCCCATAGAGAAATTACTAAGTAGTATAATTAGTGTTTATGAAAATAAATAAATAAAATAATGACTTCAAGCTTTCTTTACTGAATACCTATTGATTTATCGAATTCAGATATGATTTAAGAACTAAAACATATTTGAATTAGTATCGCAGTCAGTATATATTCTTTTGATTCAAATGAGATTTAAAATTTTATTCTTTTAGTTTATATTAAAGATAATGACATAAAGTATTTCAAAAAAGATAATGACATAAAGTTGGACTTTTTTTTTTAACTACCAGCTACATTATTAGTATTTGTTTGAAATTTCAGTTTATATTATAAAAAAATAATTTCTTAAAGTAATAGCTTCTTTATGAAGAAATTCGTAAAATAGTCTGTAAGTTAATTTTTTTTAATGAGACATTTATGACAACATGAATGAGGTTTTTGTAAGAAAAAAAACTTTATTAAAATATGGTAGATGCATGTTTGAATCTACTTATTGTTTGAATTTTCTGACTTCGTGCTAGTTGTAATATTTTTATTAGATGAATTTATAAATGAAAAATATTGAATGAGAAATATATTAAATAAATTTTTGAATTCTATCACGTTATTTAAACATACCTTTTTACACTTTTATTATACCTAAACAAGTCTTTATACTATAATTGGTACTTGAATAAGCTTTTTAATTTTAATTGGCATCTAAATGAGCTTTTTAAAGTTGAATCACATGTTTCAAAGTTGAATCATATTTGTAGTTTATTAAAATATAAAAATATAAAAAAATTCAAATTTTCATAGCAATGTTATTGGACAATGAAAACGAAAATTCGAGATAAAATAATTAAAACATAATATAGAATATATATTTATATAAATAACATAAACAAATACATAATTTTTTTAAAATTCATAGAAAATTTAGGATTGATATGTTATAAATTATTTTTACATTAAAAAAAAGAATTTTACACATAAACAACAAGATAAATTTTTTTGTTTGTTGTATCTAAGCTTTTGTACTCTATGGTTACTATTACATCTCGAGTTAATTATTTTTTTAGGTTTTATTATAGAATAAATATTTGAAGATTAAAATATATTTTAATTATTTTTTTGAGTTTTATTATAGAATAAATATTTAAAGATTAAAATATATTTTAAGTTTTTATATTATGTCAAAAAATAGAAGTATAAAGATTAAATATTATATTCGAATGTACTATAGAGACTAAAATTGAAATTTAATCATTTTCCTATATCATGCAAAACTAGAAAAGAAAAGATTAATCCACATATCAACAAAGGAAGGTCCAAATATAAATGTATATAGATTAAGAAATTTATTAAGATATAAATTAAAGGTTAAGGTTGATTAGACTAAGGATGTTGAGGTCTATCTATGCGACGGATAGTTGAAATGGGTCAATTGGTATTTCTGCAAGGTAGAAAATACATTGGAGGGAACCAAAGTTTGTACAATAGAGCACCCTTTTATGCTTAAGTCAGTAAGAATCTAAGAGAAAACTGAAAGAATAGTACAAGGTTATAGATCTCGGTAATTATTGGCTAGTTTATTCTTCCATATTTTTATGGGGGTTAGCCCATGCTTTATTTTGTTGAGTGACTAAGCTGATAGAGTTTCTTGTAGAAGCTTATTTGGTTATCAGTTAAAAGGATTTGTGGTAACACAATGAAAGGTAAAGAGAATACTAAGCCAATTGAAATTCATTCTTATTTTCATATCTGTGGATGAACATACATTTATACACTTGATTTCTTAACTGTTGTATAACAGTTTAACTGCAAAGTTGTTATTAACAAAATTCTAGAGTACCTGTAACTACTTAACTAATTTGTGAACTCTAATATTCACCTATCTACCCAATCTTCCAAACTCGTAAGAGCTGTCGAAGTTTACAAAACTGCGAAGCAAACAATGGTTTAGTAAGAACGTCAGCAACTTGATCACAGGCAAGAACTTCTCCGATGATAAGAGACCCACCAACAACTTTCTTACGAACAAAAAACAAATCAAGTATAACATGTTTAAACTTTGAATGTAAAATCGAATTAGCTGCTACAGCCAAAGCATTCAAATTATCACACCATATTGTTGGTGTATCAACAGATGGATACTAAAGTTCACACAACAAAGACATCAGCCATGTACCATCTGCAGTGGCGGCCGCCAACTCGCAATACTCTACCTTAGCGGTGGAGCGAGACACAACCTGTTACTTTTTAGAACACCAAAAGACAGGGCTATTACCAAAATAGATACAGTACTCTGTAATAGATCGTCAATTATCAAAGTCTAACCCCCAATTAGCATCAGCATATCCAACCAATGACAGTCTCTTAGACGATTTGACAAGCAGATCATAATCAACCGTACCACACAAATAGCATAAAATTCATTTGAGTGCCACCAAATGAACATTTATGGGAGCATGCATGAACTGACAGATATGGTTTACAACATAAGCAATGTCAGGCCGAGTCAGCACGACATATTGTAAAGCACCGGCAAGACTACGATATTCACCAGGATCTTCAATTGGAGTACCCATAGTTTTGGACAGAAAAGAAAAGCTAACCATAGGTGTATGAACAACCTTAGCCTGAGCTAGATGACAACAATCAAGCAAGTCAGCCTGAGCTAGATGACAACAATCAAGCAAGTCAAGTACATATTTGCATTGACATAGATGAAGAGTTCCGTCAGTCAAGCAAGTGACCTCAACACTTAGGAAATAATGGAGATCCCCTATGTCTTTAAGGGAAAATTTAGAATGAAGTTGTTTAACAAACACGTCAATATCAGGAGCTGAACTCCCTGTAATGATAATATCATCAACATATACTAACACATACATACGAGCCACATCAGTAACACATATAAACAAGGAAGCATCATATTGGACCCAACAAAACCTATGGAAAGAAGGTAGGATTTCAACTTATCAAACCATACTCTTGGAGCTTGTCGTAACCCATACAATGCCTTCGTTAATCAACAGACCAGAGGTCGCCCATCGGCATCATGTTGAACATATCCAGGAGGTTAATGCATGAAGATTTCCTCAGTGAGCTCACCATTGAGAAATGCATTATCTATATCTACTGGCTGTAGTTGCCACTTCTGGGACACAACAACCGATAGAATGTTCTACATGGTAGTTGGTTTAACAACAAGACTAAAAGTTTCTTGAAAATCACACTCTATTATCTGAGAACAGCCTTTCGCTACTAATCTTCCCTTTTGACGAGCAATAGGGCCATCGAAATGTCGTTTAATTTTAAACAACTATTTTCAACCAATTGTCTTTCTTCCTAGTGGCAAAAGAACTAACTCTCAATTGTAATTACGAATTAACGCATCACTTAACTTGAGCTATTACTCTCTATTCCTTATTAGCAAAAGCTTCATCAATCGTACGAGGCTCATGTTCAGCGGTTTTAACGGCTAAAACTTTGGGTTCGAAAATACCAGCTTTGAACCGTGTCACCATATGATGTGTATTCCTAGAAGGTTGAAAAGGATCTACTACAGTGGTGGAAAACTCTGGTGTGGGAGAAAAGGTGTTTCCAAGTTGTGGAGAAGGATTGACCATATTAGAAGGAACCGCTGGTGTGTGAGGGAGTAGTAGTATAATTCAAGCGAGACGAATCACAAGGTAAAACCATGAGATTTTTTGTATTCTGACAAAGAAAACTAAAAAGAGGAGACTGCAATTATACAAGATGAACATACGTGGTAACACAATCATTTGTTGCTGGAGTTGATGAAGGATGCTCAAGATACAGAAATTTGCTTTCATAAAAAATACCATGTCGAGAGATGACAACCTTCCCATCAGGCGTAAGACATTGGTAGCCTTTATAATGTGGACTATATCCGAGAAAAGTGCATGGCTGAGATCGAAACTCCAACTTATGTTTATTAAAAGGGCGAAGGTATGGAAAATAATAACAGCCAAAAATGCGAAGATGATCATAGGTTGGCGATTTTCCATAAAGTGCCGAATATGGAGTCTTACCTTGTAAGATTGGAGTGGGTAACCGATTTATGAGATGACTGGCACAAGTAAAAGCATAACCCCAGAATCACATTGGTAAGTACGCTTAAGCAAGGAAGGTGAGACCGACCTTAACAATATGCCGGTGTTTCCATTTAACCACTCCATTCTGTTCCAAAGTATACATACACGAAATCCGATGAATAATCCCATGTTATACGAGTAACGATGTGAAAGACTAAAACTCACCACCCCAATCACTTTGAAATTATTTAATGTCTTTCTTAAATTGTGTTTTAACCATTTTTCCGAACTAAATAAAACAGTCAAATGCTTGAGATTTACGTTGAATGAGAAATAACCAGGTAAAACGACTAAAAACATCAACAAATGACACATAGTACCAATTACCATTACAATCAATAGCTGCAGGTCCCCATAAGTTTGAGACAACTAATTCAAACGACATAGTATACACAATAGTGGAATTAGGAAACGACAACTTATGTGACTTTCCTTTTTGACATGCAGTACAAACATGAACAAGATTTTTTTTATTTGTGATAACAGTACAATCTTTCAAAACAATCTGAACAGTCTAAGCTAAAAGATGACTCAAATGATGGTGCCAAAGTTCGAATATACCATTAGTCGAGGAATATGGTCGTACGACGATGTGATGTGTTGACAGAGTACCACTGGTATTATTTGAAGCAACTGATGAAAACCTATAAAGTCCATCATGCATGTGGCCCCACAGCAAAATGTCCTGAGTTTGAATGTCCTTAACCACACATTGAAAAAGATGAAACTCAAAATAAACATTATTCTCTCGAGAAAATTAAGAGACATACAACAAATTTTTACGAATATGAGGCAAATGTAAAACGTTAGACAAATGCAGCAATTTAGTTTATGAATCTAACGTAGAATTATCCAGAAATGCAATTTTAGCATGCGTTCCATCACCTATTAAAAGTAGAATAGTACCTGAATACGGAGTAGAGTTGTTTAGGGCGAACGTCTCTTTACACAATGATGAGTCGCTCTCGAGTCAGGATACCACAAAGTTGAGTTACTATTCCCAACATGTGTAGGAATGTACGGCTCGTCAGAACTAAATGTATGAGCTCCAAAACCCGAGTCAACACCATAATCGGTCGTAGCCGTATTAGACTGACTGCCATTCGAGTATTCAGACCGTGAAACATAGAGAATTTATGGAAGACTCGCACACTCGGAAGAACCCGTGACACGACTAGAAAAGAACGGCCATACACCGACATCATAATTTGAGCCTTGAAAATACTCGCTTAGGGTTTTGTGTATCATAGACCATTTATTTCAGCTACAATATGGGACCCAATAGGATTATAGGAGTTAAACGTAATAGGCTTACCCAAATGAACATTATGAACACCTGGCCCATTAAATGGCCCACCCGCATGTCTCTTTAGGTAATAACCCTCACCATCAACATCCATATTAGGGTAAAAACCTTCTTTTGCAACTGTCAGTGAAGAAGCACCATGCGCCACTCCTTGCCCAGGCACCGGACCACGAAAGTGCCTCCAGTTAAACCCCTACGGCATCGGTGAAGTCTGATTACAACCTCATGGAATGACAGGTGCACCAGGCTGTTTACCAAACACCGCACCATGCCCAAACAGTAATTCAATATAATTTGGCCGATTAGGAGGCTCCCGTGAAACTGTCGTAGCTAGTGGGCCACCATAATAAAGATCGAACTAATAATAGCATTGCTTTGCCAGATGCCCGAAACGATAATAGATTTGGCACTACATGCGCCCTCGATTGTTTCATCCACGACCACTAGAGATCGCATGGCCATCTCTCATAGTCGTTGCCGTCCCCGAAAATAGAGGATTCGAAGTCGTAGATCCAACCAAATTTGCCTGAAACAGGGATTCTAGCGCCGTCTTTTGCTATTTATTTTCGTACTCCAAAAGGATATCAACTAATCTCCTCATGGGCAAAGGTTTAAACGAGAAAGATGTGAGCGTAACCACTGAGTTGAACTCTGACGAAAGCCTCACGAGGGCTATCACGACTCTTTTAAAATCCAAGGTCTAGTGCCTTGAAGCCTCAAGTAACTCACAAACATTCTGTATTTTAGCAATATATTCTTTATCATAGTACCTTTTTTAATTGAATGTAACTCATGTTTGATTCTAGACAACTAAGCTCTAGTAACAGCAGCGAAGAGACGATTCGCAGTGCTCCAAACATTATTTGCGGTAGTCATACTTGTAAAACAGAACAACAACAGACTACTAATTGTGGATAACAACCACGACATCAGTAATTTATCTTGTTGATGAAACAAAAAAAAACTCAAAGTTGAGAATTAAAAAAAAAAGTCAAAGTTGAGAATTAACTTTCTTTCTTGATCTGGTACAAACCGTGGCGGAATCGGCAGAGTTCCATTCACAAATCCAGTAAGCTCGTACCCATCAATTATCAGTTTTACATGATGTTGCCATTGAATGAAATTGCTTTCATCGAGATTAATTGTATCATGTCGAGGGAAGCTGTAGATTAACCTAGATTTACCAAAATCAACATTGAATGATAGTGCTGGAAGTGGAGCCCAAGGAACTGGCTGTGGATCATGAAGAGCAGTGGCAGATTCTTCTAAATCTGCCATAGTAGGTAGTAGAAGAGTGTGCCCATAACTTAGGCGAATGATACCATGAAAGGATTTATGGTAACATAATGAAAGGTAAAGAGAATACTAAGCAAACTGAAAGTCATTCTTATTTTCATATTTATGGATGAACATACATGTATACACTTGATTTCTTAACTGTCGTATAACAGGTTAACTGCAAAGTTGTTATTACAGAATTCTAGAGTACCTGTAACTACTTAACTAATTTGTGAACTCTAATATCAGTTAATTAAGTTCAATTAATGGAATTAATTGAATTTAATTTTTGAATGTTAGTTTGATTATTAACAAAGTTTAATCTTGTTAAAAGGTTTCATGTTTTCTTTTTATTTGTTTTAAACTTTAATTTGTAAATTTGATATTAGTTTGATTAGTTAGCAATATCTTTATCATGATTTGCTTTTAAATTTTAGTTATTGAAAACATTTTAATTTGGTTAATAAACTTAGATTTGATTAATGGTTCATGAATTTAAATTTAAATTTCTATTAATTTGATTAATGAAAATTTAGTTTTGTTATACCTTATGTCCCAAGTATATTTTTTATTGAAAGGTTTCACCCAAGTTAAACGAAAAGGAAATTCACCACATTTTGCTTAATCTTGATGTATTTATCTCTCACCAAATTGCTTAGGAGCCACCTACATGAATTCAACATTTCAAAAAAAAAAAAAAGGTATAGAGGCAAATGAAAACCCGCTTCAAATACATATAAGGGTAAAAGATGTCAGTTATTTTCCCTCTTATGGTTGTTCATCTCACAATATCGATTTTTCCCTTTTACAATATCAAACTTATATCTGAAATTATCGAAGCATGTAATTCTCCTCCATTCTAACAGTTTGCACATCTCCTCTAATGATGTAGAACACTCGAACTCCTCACTCTTAGTGGGAACACTAAACATCCTAAGGTCATGTTTCAATAAAGATAAAATTAAAACTAACAACAATATAAGAAAAGTGAAAAAAATTGAAACCTACCAAAGAAAATCACACCACAAGCACAAACGAGAAAAAATGCAGAAACCAGGAAACTCAGAAAACAAAGATGAAATAAACCACAAACCATTATCCCTATGTATAAGTTAAAATAAAACCCTTCAACTCCCTTGAAACTTATTAAGTATGTTACCACACACTTACGCGTGCACCATTCCCCATATACCAAAAGTTGCTCCAATAAGAACTTGACATGTGCATTCAAATAGTAATAGTAATGACGGTTTCATTGGAAACACAATAAATACATTGTAATATATTACACGTTTTAAAAACTTCATCAATAAATATACACAAATTTACATACATGAACCTATTTACCTTGCCATAAAATCAACAAAGTTAAAACTTTCAATCATTAGAAATTCAAATTTCAAGTTTCAAAAATAATCTTATCAAAAGATAAAATAAAGGCATCAATAAAATACATAACACTGCAAAGCGAACTTCCCTAAACCTTCACCATCTACACCTATAGTGCGACCTTCTCTAGCAGGCTCGTGAATGTCACTTTATAACCTTCTCTCACTTGGGGGGGGGACAATTGTTATACCTTATGTAACAAGCCTCACGAACCTTATAGTTTACCCCGCGAACTTGACAATGTACCCATAGAGAACCTGATACATGTCTCTCAATTAAGCTCACAACATGGCAAACTTTGGGTTAATTTGCAAACCTCAGGTTGGCGAACTTTAAGTTAGGCATCTCCACTAAATTTATATAAGGACTACGTGGAGACTCATGGCAATTGATTGCTAGTCATTCTAAAACGTCTTATCCTAAAATACAACATCAC
This sequence comes from Gossypium bickii, assembly GCA_025503065.1. Lineage (NCBI taxonomy): Eukaryota > Viridiplantae > Streptophyta > Magnoliopsida > Malvales > Malvaceae > Gossypium > Gossypium bickii. The sequence continues at coordinate 20,128,413 of CP106710.1, read as the reverse complement.
CGTCATTTCTAAGAGTACCAAATTAGACTTCAGTGTCAGTGCCTCAAGACACGTAGCTAAGCTTATCCCCACTATAAAAGGCCATGCAAATTGCTTATCAACACCATGTACTCACTTCCTCCACTCCAACTATTGAACTCTTCCTCAAATAAATCTCTTACCCAACCTTCACCTTACCTTTCTCCCTTTGGTTAGTGTCTTCTTCCCTTGTTCATTTCACTGGTTAACAGATTTAATAATAACTGAACCAATTGAATGAATACTCTTAATTTGGATACAAATTAAAGATTAACAACTTATAATTTGAATGTAACTTAAAATTTAAGAACTTATTTGAGTGCTAATTAAAATTTAAAGGCTTATTTAAGTATAATAGAAGTATAAAATCTTATCTTAATAAATGAAAAAAGTTAAAGGATTTATTTATCAAATTAGTTATATTTTATTTAACATTTTTTGTTAAAGAAGTAAGACAACTATAAGCCACTTTCTTTCTTCTTATTTTAGTCAAATTCTTGACCTTAATACGTACGGTCAAACTACAAAGATACATATGTATTTTGTTATATAATCCCTACTTTAGTGTAATTAATCAAACCACACCAACTCAACTATTATGAGTAAATTTGGAATTTTTAGGGTTGAAATTTAATTATAATTTATGAGAGGTCATAACATAATTTTATCATTTATTAATTTATAATTTTATTATTTATGAAGAGACTGGATTGACAAGTTTTCACTTTTTGGTAGGGCCACGACCCTTGCCTGCCCTTAAATTTGCCCCATTAGCCGTTCAAATTAAGATAGTCAGTATTGTACCGATAGACGTGCTTCTTTTATATTGGTACTGACAAGTACTGATATCGGTCTGTTTCAATGTACTGTTTTGGATTTGTTGCTATTTTTAAAAAAATTTTTATATAAGTGTATAAAAGTATTTAAAAACATCAAATAATGAGATTAAAAATCTCAAATATAAAATGCTCATAAAAAATAAAGTTTTGGTTGAAATGGCAAAGAAAATATTTTAAAAATGTTGGTGGCATATATTCAAATATCACTATACTTAAATTTTAAGATACAGAAAAAAAACTCATTAATTATATAAAATATAGTTTAATAAGCTTCGTAAATATAATCCATGATTAATAATCAAACTAAAAAAGATAAAAAAATATTCCACAAATTTAATAATAAGATCATCTCATACTATGCATATATTAATTCTTAATTCAACAAATCCTAAATAAATAATAAAAATTTAAATTTAAAATATATTTTAAAATAAAAGTTTTTGGTATCGAGAGGTATGGGTAAAATCAACCGGTACTAACCAAAATTTATACCGGAACAGAATCTAAAATTTATTGTTCTAATTTATCGGAACGAAACATTCCAACTGATACGAGCGGGACCGGAACAATACCGACTCCCATAGTTCAAATACAAAATAATTTAATAATTATAAAGTGAAATTATGAAATATAAATAATTGTGCTTTTTTTCTAAAAATTATAATAAGTACATATTAAATTATGATATTATCTGAAATTTTGCATTTTTTTATTAATTAAAAGTAATTATTTTGGCATAAAAAGCTTAGTGAGTGCACGTTCTAATATGTGGTAGTGTCTTAATCATAGGATGACGTTTCAAAGAAATAACATGAATCATGTCTATCCCCAAAACTCGTGACCCTTTGAATTTTCTTTTTCCCTTTTTTTGGTAATAAAACCAAATCCTTATTTGTTGACTTGGAAAATTATTACCACAAAAATGGTTGAACACAAATTTGCAAATTCCGATTGAGTATTACAACATTTTATTGAAAGAACATTAAAAAAAAAAACGAAATAGTTGGATTTTACAAATAAATTATAAAATAATAATTATGATAAAGTTTGATTCATTTAAATGGATATTTATCACGAATAAGGTTTTATGTTCCATTATTTCCAAATCTATAAACTATATATAAAAGAATGCTTCACACTTTCTTACAATCACACACATCTTAATTTTCTTTTTCACAATTTTAGATAAGGGTAAGATTTCAATTTTTAATTTTTTTTATGTTTTAAATTTTATATAATAATTGTTAAAATTTAATGTTGGTCATTATGTTTAAATTTAAGATTTGATTTTAATATTTTAATTTTTAACATAGTTTGACACTCCACCTTTTATAAAGTCATTAGTTAATCTAAATACATTGTTTTAATTAAACTATTGATGTGAATTTCAAGCATCATTAACATCATTAATTTTTTTTTATTAAATTTAGATCTATTACAATGTCATATTTACCGATCGATTTTTTTTAATTTCAAAATTTTACACAGATGAATTTAATAGAGAATTTTTAACGTTATTAACTAGACTTAAATTTTAAATTTTAAAAATAAAAATATAAAAATTAAATTTCAAACATATAAAAAAGTACATTAACTTAAAGCATAGTATAACCTTTAAATTTAGACTTTATAATCTTACCCAAAAATAATTAACTTAATTAGAAGTGTGGGTTTGAACCATAGTATGTTGAATATTATAATTTAAGTACACTTAAACATATGTTTTATACTTTTTGTTAAATAGATTATTATAAATAATCATAATTATATAAAAAAATCGATATTAGTTCAATTATAAATTTATGATGGTGCTTTAAATAAGTTAACTAGATCGCCAAGGATAAAGTTAGAAATTTTGTTTAAAAAGTTAAAAAATAAATTGAATTATATAATTAATTTTTAGGAGGGACCAAAAGTACAAAATTTCTATTTATTTAAGTGATTGAAAGACTTAAAATAAATGATTAATACTTAAAGAGGAATTACAACTAACAATTTTCCATTTTATTAAAAAAAAAAAAAAACCAAGGCTTCCATCTACCTCTTTGGAACATCGAAAAATTGGATCTACCACCTTAAATAAAGGGTTGAAATTATTAGGGATTTGGTTGCAAATAAACTCAATGGGGCCAGAAGTTTTCACATTGCCAAATTGATGAATTTTCAACCCGAATTGTTTTCATAATCATTTTACTCGTTTTATACCAAAAATAAATTTCAAAACCATTCGGTGTCAAGGTCGGTCCAGTTGGATAAGGATGAAGGAAGTTGCTCGGCATGCGCCGAAACCGCCCCCCTTTTTACTTTTTTCCCGCTTCTTCCACACTCCTAAATCATTTCACCATATACTTACATAGCTTACCTACAATCCTGGAGTCAATAGTTTGCTACCGACGTGGCAGTATCACCTTTTAATTTCGGTGATCGTTACAGAAAAACATCATGTCTGTGTCCATAGTCAAAGATGCAGATATCCTAAAGCCAATAAAATGGTAACACGTTATTGTTTCAGAACCGGTCTCTTCACTTTCTTGTCGTAGCCGCTCTGTGTAACTTATTGGTAGCTAAATTGTCCATGTCAGCCACGAGTCTGTAAATGGACACGTGGGAAAATAAATAAATAAATAATGGCACATTTTAGTTAAAACAATAAAAATATTAATTTACATGAATTTAAAATATTTTAGTCATAATTATAATATAATAAAATATGATACGGCTTTACATTAGATCATTGTTAAAATTGGCAAATCATTTACATGTATTTTTTTATGATCAGAGGTGTAATTTGTCAGTTTTTACAATCTCAAATTAACTTTGTTAGACTGATATTATTTTGTTATTACTTAAACAATATTCAACTTAAAATTTCTTTCGTTAGCGGATGTACATGTTATTTTGTTTTTAAATTCTAGCTTTATTTATACCCAAATTAAGATTTATTTCATGGTAATTTATTTGTCTCTTTAAATTATCATCCCAGTATTTTAAAATTATAATGTTAATTTTAGTTCTCAATATTTTTATCTTTTGTTAATTTGATTTTTATTTTTTTGAGTTAAATTCCATTCTTAACCCTTTAAAAAGGGTTAAATCATTTTTTAAGGAAAATACTGACAAAATATTAATTCTTTAATGATGATGTGGCAACTCGCTTGACAACCCACTATTAATTATGATAACATAACACTATTTATCTTATATGTCATCTAAACAAACAATTTTAAAAATACAGAAACTAAAAAAATAACCTAAAATTTATAAAAATTCAAAATAATTATAAAATAGATGTTGATCATGTTGGTTATAATGTTTGAATACTTATCATTTTTATTGTGGAGTTATGCCTTGTATTTTTTGACTTTTTTTTTTAGTTAAACTTTGTTTTTAATTTTTTATTTAAACTCTGATTAATGTAGGTTATTTTAATACTATTTGACCTACAAATTTAGCCTATAAATAGGTCATTTTTCTATTCTACAAAAATAACCCATAACACATTTAGGTATTAGTTTTCACAAACTTTCAGAAAATTTTATGTTTATATTTTGAGGGTATTTTTCGGGTTTCGGAGTTTAGTTTTATATCTATTTTTGTACTCTTCGTTTTTGTCATTATAATAAAATTATCTTTACCCATAATTTTTTATCTTTTTCGGAGAGGGTTTTTTCAAGTAAATTATTTGTTTTTGATCTTTTCAATTTTTCTGATATTTTATTTATTCGTTGTTTAATCAAATTTATCTCAACATTAATCAATATTTTTATTAAAAAATAAATGTTTTTTTAATTTAGATTAACAAATTCGATTTTTTTAAAATATTAAAAAGTAAACTGTAACTAAGAAAATAAAAACCAAAATAATAAAATATGTTAACAATTAAAAGTTAACAGTTTGTCAGATTTTATAATCAGATATACTTGGCAAATTTGTTGAATAAGAATATTTGACAAGTGAAAAATTCATACACTAGAGGCACGGTATTTGTGCGGATTGTCCGATGGCGGCGCCGAATCCAAATAAAAAGGTCGGCATGCGGTATTAGAGTTTTCACGCCCCCAGGATGTTTAATGCCATCTCAATTCTCATCCAAAACATCCCATAATATCACATCCACGATTATTATAATACGAAAACGATATTTCAAAAAAGGTAAATTATACGTTCAGTTTAAAATAATTTTTATTTGAAATTTTTTAATGTAAGTATTCTAAGAAAAATAATTATGTGAAATACTTGTTGCACAATCGTTAGCAAACACACAATAATAAAAAAATATTTAAATATATTAATTTAAATCAAATAAATCACAAGATCGAAACAGGTATAACAAATAAAATATTATTTAAAATAAATGTTTACGGTAAACAAGTTGGAAATTGATTCAGAGTTGAGGTTTATGAAACACAATCTCCTTAAGACAGATTCGACCTCTCCTTTCGCGCAAGAGAAACGTCGGACGATTGTCTCCCAAGATACAACAACTGGATGAACACCACGGTAGCACAGCTGCGTGATCAACGAACTAGGCTAGCCCTCTTTCTATCATTAGAAAACAGTATTTTTTGGGAGAGAAAATTTCAGAGGAAATTATCATAATTCAGTCTTACTGTGTTCTGATTATTTTCGGTATAAAAAGAGGTTATTGGAAACCTTGACTAATTTGGAATTATAACTTCGTGAATTAAGGCCATTAAATCCAAATTAATGTCTGAATTAAAGAACATTAACATTGACCTTTTAATTCTAAATTTGAATACTTTGCTAAGGAAAAGAAATAAACACGTATTGGGTTAAAATATCTGCCGGCCTAGAAGGGCCAGACCGGTCCGAACATTTCACGTCGCTCATGTTGTCGGGGTGCACCCCTGTACCCCCCAACCTTGGTAGATTTGGATTTGCACCCTCTGCATGTGAGGGAAAGCATTAATAACCACCAAGTTGGTTTACATATATATATATACAAGTTCCACACTTGATTCCCAATCAATGTAGGACTAATGCTTTTCATTTTCCTCAACATAATTTACAAGTAGCTTACTTTAAGCATAAATTCTCATTCATCACTCAACTATTTTAAGCATATGATATCCTGTTGTAAAGGTCTTATGGGGTAGAACATAAAATGATAATTTTATGATTCAAAACTCCTCATTTACCAATCGAAAATATGCCTCAAAGATTCTAAATATATATATATTTCTAACATTACTAATTGTTGTTAAAAATTCCATTAATCATTAACATATTATAGTTATCAACAATCTTCTATTATCTGAAAACCTCATAATCCCCTTCGTGTTGTTTTCTAAGTTCCAGTATTATCGCTTGACCTTCGATTACATTTTTTTACCATGATCATCGTCATTGTTCCATTTCTCTTCTTTAATTTTTTTTCGTTTTTAAAACTCTTGGATTCCACTTCCCAACTTACCATCGCCACTCACCACTTCCCAAATCATCCTATCAAACCCTAAACTAGCCCATGGAAGAATGAAGACCCTTTCAATCAGTTAGACAACAATAAGGTCAGTTCCAAAAGCAAGAAAAAGTTTGGGTTTTTTCTTTTCTTTCTTAAACTCATATTTTTCATTTGTTTTTTTTTTTTTTTTGCATGTTATTGATTATATGTCAATTTATGCGTTCTTGCAATGATCTTTTGCTTCTTGCATGTATGGGCTTAAAAATGACATAAGAGGGAATTCTTAACAGTCTGATGCATTTAAAATTATGTTATGTTTATTGGTTTTGTTTTATTTATTTGATCAATACGCTACGTTTTGATGTCTTAGATACTTTAATGAAATGGTGCGCTACGGTCCGAGGTATGTAGCGATTAAAACAATATGTTTTTAAGCTTTGTAACAATTAAATGAAAAAGTGTGTATGGGATGCACAACTGTCAAGTAACAGTTTGCTTAATTGATTCCCAAATTGTTGCTCCTTTCCCTCTTAAGCATGTATTGAGAGGAAAGGCTATTATGACAATTCAGCACTAATTTTGCTTCTTTGCTTTTTTTCTTCTTTTTCGATTTATTTTATGCCTCTTCTCATCTTGCTACTATATTTTTGCTTAATTTTCTTCCATAACAAGGATACCAAAGCTTTCAATCCTCTATGGCTAGTGAAGGTATAACCACGTGGCTCCAAAAAAAGATGGGTTATCTTTAACAGGAAGTGACCCAGCTTCAAGCAGAGCTCTCTCAGTGGGATATCAAACTTGATTTTCACTTGAAAGAGCTTCGAGATGAGTTCAGAGGACAGATCAAGCCAGAGTTACAAACTTTGTTCGAGCAATACCTAGGTTACCCACCTTCTGCGACTGCCACAGGATCTGCTCAGGACAAGGGAAAAGGGATTTTGGGTGGTTCTCCTTTAAGGTTTCCTCCAAAAAAGGCCACGGTCGTTTCTCCCATGGTAGATCTAGCCTACATGGGAACTCCTTCACGAGTTGGAAGTTTGGAAGCCCCATCTATGACGATGTAAGATCTTTGTTGTTTGAAATTGTTATGTATGCTCAAAATTGAATATGTAATTAAGTATTTGCATGTGTGTGGATATGCATAAAATGGTTGTGGTAATACATATCTAATATTGGCGTGCTCCATGTTATTACATTTATATGATCATATGCCTGTGCTGCATGTTTATAAAATTATGGAGTACAGAGGGTAAAATGTTGACGGGTTAGATGAAGTTAGGATTTGGGAATGAGAATTTCTATTTACCGCAATCTAGTGTTGTTGAGTGAAAACTGTGGTGTGCGAAGCTTTGGGCCTTGCGGAGGGACACTACGATATTCGAGCATCAAAGTTAAAAGTGGCAAAATAGAGGAATGGGTAAATGGATAGGGAAATGGAATTTCGTTAAGATTCCGTAATATGGTGTTACTGAATGCAAACCGTGATGTGCGAAGCTTTGGGCCTTGCGGAGAGGACACTATGGTATTCGAGCATCAAGGTTAAATAAGAAATGGAATGATATCGACTGGCTCTCTAGAGCGACACCATGATGACGATAATTAGGTTCCATAAAGCAATACCGTGGTGGCGGTCAACAAGCTCTATGGGGCGACACCACGATGACCGTAAGGTCCTTCAAGGTGACACCTTAAAGAGGTTTAAGGTGTAAGACCATAGTTCGACTATAACAACCAAAATAGTCTGCCAAGACATTGAACACGGAGTAGTCCGCCAGGACGTTAAACATAAGGTATATTGTGTAATACCATAGCTTGACTTTGGCAGCATAGAGAGTTCATCAGGACATTAAAAATAAGGCAGTCCACTGGGTTAGTAAACAGGTGAAGCCCGTCAAGACATTAAATACGTAGTCTGATGACTAAGACCATAGCTTGACTATGGCAGCGTAGAGAGTCCTCCGAGATATTAAAACAAAGTTAGTCCTTTAGAACTGTAATATGGAATAGTCTAGAAGGAAAAGAAAACAGGGTGTTCCACTAGGGTGGTAATCATGAAAAGATCATACAAATAAGGAATGATACAAGTGTTGAAAATCGAAAGCTAGTCAGCGGGTTTGAGAAATTCACCGAAAAAGGGAAAAAATAATAGAAACATGAAGGGTCTGCCGAAATGGTAGGCAAAAGGTCAGTAATACATAGGGTGTTAACCCAACTAAAATCAGTTATGGGAATGAAATGCCAATAATGCCTTGTATATAAGCAAACGAAAAAGAAATTAACTAAGGATCGCGGATAAGGATCTACCATTAAAAACTGCCAAGAAAGGCTTAAAGAAACTTTGTATGCTAGAGGAAGACCTTAGAAGGTTTTGTGCAAGACAGTTTGATTGTATGTACTTCGAGTCGTTAAATTGGTAAAGAGTGGTTAGCTAAAACCCATTAATAGAAAAGGATAATCCAAGTGCTAGATATGTTTGTCAAGTCTATACCTCTCTAAGGAAAATATTTGGCGAATATATCCGCTAAGGAGAAGTTCCATAGGGAACCGCCATATAAGGGAGACCAGGAACTAGAACGATTATTCAGATAATAGTCTACTGGAAACTGTAAGTCCAAACGGTCCAATACAAAAGGACTTGTTACGCCATAAAAGCAAGGTATCGCAAATAGAGCGGATTTCAAGAAAGTAATCCAACCAATATTTCTACCCAAGTGTAAGGTAGAAGTAGAAGAATAAAATACATAGGGTTAGACTTCCAGTTTGGAGTGGGTCTTTTCTTGTAGGCCTTATAGGTAGAATATCAGATGATCCGCTAGAACTATAATAGGATGTCAGTCAGTATAAAGTTGGATGAATATTCATGATAAGAAGTATGAGGAACAATGAAAAAAAAGTAATATTAAATGGAAATATGATAATCCCCAAGGATGATAGATCATCCAGGATCCACCAAAATTGATTGAAGGGTCACAAGCTCGACCAAGTAATGATCGCTCAGTGATTAACCTGCCAATGAAGAGTTATGGAAGTCGAATAGGAGTCCGACACTCCAGATAATGAGTGAATGTCTAAATAAGCAGGGAGTTAGAATATTTATTTTCTTTTAAGTTAATTCCCCAAAAGGAATAGGATTCATCGTATTTACATATATAATAACAAAGAAACCAGAAGTTTGAGATAGTAAACTTTTATTTTAAGTTAAGGTTTCTAATGTAAGAAGTATTTTTTATTACTTAATAAAGTTAATCCTTAAAAAGGTTAAGTCTAAAATTTGTGTTTACCCCAAACCGGTCCATTTGTGGCACTCCATACCCGGATTCGGTGATCGGGTCAGGTGAGGGTGTTACACACCATCTGAGCTTACCTGATTAAATTAGCAGGCAAGTTGAATTTTAAGGACTAATCGATAATTTTGCCTTTTACATGGTTGTCCTCGATTTGGTTGAAATCTTGATCTATATAATTATTCAATTCAATTTATCAATTCCACATCTTATATAATCCTATTTTATGCATGTGTCAATTCAATTTCATTATTCGAATGCCCCTAAAATTTTATATTTTATTCAATTTAGTCCCTAAAACTGAAATTTCCATCACTTTCAAATTTGAATTTCGATTTTGAAGCCGATCTCAATTACATCCTTCTATAACCCTTCGTTATAAAAAATCAAAGAAATATTGCACCCATTTCAAAATTTATGCACTTTAGTTCCTATGTTAAAAAACTAACAATTAAATTTTATAAACTAGTCCTTTTTCAATCCAAAGCTTAAAATGTAACAATTTAGTACCAAAAATTCAAGAAAACAACAATGAAAACTTTTGAAAACTTTAACATTTTTGCAAATTGGTACATGTGCTAGTTAAAGCAAGCTCCCAGGACATCAAAAACATAAAAATTACAAGAAAATGACTAAATAGAACTTACCGTACATGGACCAAAAGGTTTAAGCTTTAACAATGGCTTCCTTATGTTTCTTTGGTAGTTTTGGTGGAGAAAATAACAAAAATAAAAGATGATAACTTTTAATTTTGACTTATATACTTATAATTAAATTACTTAATATTAATTTAATCTAATTAAACTTTATTAAATTAATGTTTAGCATGATTAACAAATTTAATGGCTTACAACTAGCCTCCACCATCGTTTGTCATAATAAAAAGGGTCTAATTGCTCAATTGGTCCTTCAGTTAATTATAAATCCATAGCAATTAATTTTTACAACTTTTACAATTTAGTCATTGTAGCTTAATTAACTATCCATTTGACTAAATTAAGGGACTAAACTTTAATTAATCATTATAGTAACATCATAAATATTACATCGAAAATGGGGTTCTAAAACCATCGTTTCCGACACTACTGAAAAATAGGTTGTTACAAGAGGTCTTTCCAAATTTCCAATCATATTCCCTACTTCTAAGGTGACCTCAACTAGTAGCCACAATTTGGCTTCTGGTGGGCTTCCTTCAGCTACTGAGGGTTAGTTTAGCAATGTTTTTGAGAAGCGTTTTTAAAAACTGATGTGAAAAAGTGATTTTGAGAAGTATTTTTGAAAAGTTTGGTTTAAAATTTGAGTGTTTAGTATTGCTATCAAAAAATGTTTTTGAGAAATAAAATGTTCATTTTAGACATAGTGTTATAAAGTAACAAATATGCATTTAAATAATCAAATTAGTTAATATTATGATATTTTAGTAATAATATAAAAAAATAATTTATTATAAATTTTTTTAATATTTTAATATATGAAATATAAATTTTAAATATTTTTAAGCGATTAATATTGATTATTTTTAAAATTTAATCTGAATATATAAATTATATTTTAAATATTTAAATATATAATATTATATATTTAAAATAAATTTCAATAGGAAAGTAATTACATACTTAATATAAATATTATATAAAATACTTTATAAGGGTTAAACTTGTCCTTTGTTCCTAAAAGTGCTTTTGCCAAAAGCAAGAGCTAGAAAAAATTGTTTTTTGCTTTCTGGGTCAAAAGCGCTTTTCAAAAGCACTTATGACTCCAAAAGTTGCTTGTTTAGTATTTACTTATGGCTCCAAAAGCACTTTTGACCCCAAAAGCACTTTTGAGAAGTAATGCTAAACTAAGCCTAAACCTCTCTCCTAGGTTAACATGAAAGAGAAGAGAGGAAAATCTTTTGTTTTTATGTGCAACCAAGTACACTCCTGTTCACAAGTGCATGAAGTCTCAATTGTACCAATTGATCTTAGAACCTTAATTGGATGCTGAAGGAGAGAGAAGAAGCCTTCATTCTAAAGACTTTCAAGATTGTCTAGAGCAACTTGAGCCTAATGATAAGGAGAAGGATACCTTTACACCTCCTATCCTTTCCTTACATATGTAACACCCCCAAACCCGGCCCACGAGCCCTGACCGGATCTGGTTATGTCACTGCGGAAAGACGGTTGAAAATCTTTTGACTTAAGAATTAAACATAAAAATTAGATTACTTTTGAAAACCATGTCCATGGAAAATTGTATGAAAACTTTGTAGTTATAAAATGCCCAAATTAAAAGTTTGGTATATACATATACTTTGAAAAATTAGATTGCCAAAATTAAAATCATCTTCACATAGTAATTTATTTTAGTCAAACCATAATTAAAATAATTCCAAAAAATAATAATAATAATAATAATAAGGCCCTTATTACAACCCATACTTAAAACAAAGTATTTAATATTAAAATGCTTAAATAATTAAAATATCTTCTTCTGCATGGGCCACCTTGCATCCTCTCCGAACCCGGTCCAAAGTCTACGCATCACCTGAAATGGTTGAGAAAAATTGGGTGAGTCCACAGACTCAGTGCATAATCACAACACTTATTTCCACACGTATGAGCTTAGCCCACATCCACACAATCCACGAACCATTCATGCAACCATGCATCACAGCCCAATCCTAAAATCCATCCAAACACCTACCTCGGCAGACTCCCTGCCCAAGGCCGTGGCTAACCCACCGATCACAACCGAGTGATCCCACATATCCTACCTTGGCAGACCTGCTGCACAAGGCCGTGGCTGAGCCACCGATCACATCGTGATCCCAACGGTAATCCGTCTACGGTGATGCACTCAGCTATCAACCGCCGAGATGGGCACCAAGCCACCATCTCCCTTGATGATGCACACAGCAACTCATCAAGCGCTAATGTAGCCTAAAGCTAACATTAGACCACGTACACCAACATGTACACTCCTTCCTTCATCGATCCAATCCACCTCCCATGTATGTATGAAAAAATGTAACATGTCAGATCATAACATAAGAGTAGGCGTCACATGTTAATTACCATATCATGTATATATATCATAAATAACTTAATGTCAAAGACTTACTCACCTGATATCCAATTACCCAAAATAAGCATTCAGCACTTAAGCCATTATAATCGGCTACCACACATCATACACAAATATATATATACATACAACAATACACAAAACAGGAGAAACAGTGCAATAATTACGCACCTACTTGACACAAATGATCAAATCCCGAAACGCTACTTTATGCTTCTGCAAATGCCGACTATACCACTCCAAAGAAAGTCTCCTGCGTTAGGCTCTTCTCCCCTACAATCGGCCTTAGCATCATATACTTAACAACCTTAGATTTAATCGAATACCAAATACATAACTTACCAAAATAAACCCTTACCACCACTTACCAAGTCGACTGCTAACAAACGGAGTCTTGACCGACTACTTCAAACCCCAGAGTTCCTTTAACAACGATTTCAAATGGACACCCAACAAGATCTATGCTAATATTCGGCCAAGGTGCTACCAAATTGAAGGAAGGAAATTCGGCATAAAGGTGGGGTGTAGATTCGGCTCGCAATGAAAGAAAATCAATGGAAAGGAGATAGGAGTTTCGGCCAAAGGTTTGAGAACAGGAAAGAAAGGTATGGGTGGTGTACTTTCGGTTTAGCACAAAATGGAAGAGAGGAGAGATGAAAGGGTGAGTGATTCGACCAAGGATCCAAAGAAGAGAAAGAGGGAAGATAGCAATGGAGGTTTCAGCTTAGGAGAAATGGGAAGAACAAATGGAGAATTTGTGAAGCAAAATTCGGTAAGAAAGCAAATGGGAAAAGCCAAAAAGATGAGCACTTCCCCCCTACTTATACTACTAAAATCGGCACCCACCTAACACCCTCCAAAAACCCAAAAATGCCCTCCCCTAGCTCCCCAAAACCGGCCACTACTCAACCCCTCACAAAAATCCCAAGATTTTCTCCTATTTTCACTCTACACCCATCATTCAAACTATTTCAAATTCAAACCACCTCAAGTCTTCTCTTAGCCATTCATTCAAAAAGGTTTGAACAAGTCAAAATCCTCCTTTACGGGTGCCAAAACCGAAATCAACTCTCCCCCCTTGCTCATGACACAAAAACAAATAAAAATGTCGCTTTTGGCTCGAACTGAGACCCTTCCCCCCGCAAGTGGCGTCACCTCTCCCAGCTCTTAGTGGCGCTCTCCTTACCACTCTACCAGCCCAATTCTTGTGTTTTATTCTCCCAATTAATTCTTTTAAGACACCTATAGCCAAGCTCCCCTTTTAATACTTAAAACAACAAAATTTCCCAAGGCAACACTTACCCTCTAGGGTTCTCCAAAGCCCTTAAAACTCACCCAATCTTACCAAAAGCCTTCCATCACTTGAGATATGCACTAAATGCATAACCCCTAGAACCAGGGTGTTACAATTCTACCCTCCTTAAAATAATTTCATCCTCGAAATTACTTGATTAGACTAACGGTCGTACATCTTAATTAACCTCGCTATGCTACAGCTGCGCACTCTGATCTTAAAGAGCTATCATATTACTAGGCACTGTATCAAGGTCCACACTCAAGGTTCTAGATACTTGACTAGTAACAAAACAAACTGCCATAATAGCGAACAAAACAATAAAGAATATTCCAGGCTTAAGAAACTTACCAGCTGACTCATCTGGTATATCATTATCATCTCTTCGACGAACTGCATAGACCAGACCTGGCTGTCTTGCCTCAGTGTCACTATTATCGCGGCCTAATGCTCCACGACCTCGGCCGGGACCATTTCCTCCATGGTTCGGACCACGACCCCTTGTCGCCTCCTGACCACCTCTGCCCAGTTGCACGTAACCTTGGTCTTCCATCCGAGCCCTATTCGGATTCTGGGGACAATCCTTAATCAGGTGAGACTTAAACTTACACCTGAAGCATTCTCGATCCCGATTCCAGCACTCACCAACATAGTACCTTCCACACCGAGCACATGGACGGTCCGAATTTTCTGTAGCTGGCTTAGCAACACGAACAGAATTTTCAACCCTCGGTCTTTTCTGAAGACCCTCAGATGGTTCGGATGATCCAAAATTCCTCCTATCTCGATTCTTTTCCTTATCTCTGTTCTACCTCCTAGAGTCCTTAATTCCCTCAGCTACCTTAGCTTTTTCGACTAACACCGCAAACTCCCGTTCCTGGTGAGGAGCTATCAATAATCTCAGGTCGTCTCTTAATCCGTCCTCAAACCGGACACATCGTTCATGCTCCGTAGCAACTACTCCTCGAGCATATCGACTTAACCTTAGGAATTCGGCCTCGTATTCCACTACGGACTTGTTCCCTTGAACCAGCCCTAGAAACGCCTTCCTTTGTGCATCAGTATAATGAGTTCCAACATACTTCTTCTGGTACGCCGTCTTGACATACTCCCAAGTGAGGTCCTCAGCTGTGGCACTATCCCGAATTGTTAGCCACCATTGATATGCCTCGTCGCGAAGTAGCGCCACCATTCCTTTCACTTTCTCCTCAGGGCTCAGATCGAGCTCATCCATAATTCGCTCGGTTGCTTCCAACCAATATTCAGCCGTACTGGGTGCCACTCCAGATACTCCACGAAACATTTCGGCTCCATTAGCTCGAAAGCGCTCCGCACGCACTTACGTGTTTCGAATTTCCTCCGCACCACCACCAATTTCAAAACTCGCAAGATGACTGCGCAGATCGCATCATCCCCCGTCTGAGCCTGCTGCTCAACATTAACAGCTGGGGGTGGTGGTGGTGGTACTTCATTATCTGATCCTTGGCCCGATCTAACGGGTTCCGACCTAGTCATTCTTCCTCTACCTCTTCCACGACGACCACGTCCTCTAGAGCTCATTGTCTAACGTCGAGATCTGATTAAAAGTTTTATGCATCAGTCTTTGTTCCACTATTTAACCGCAAACAATTTTATGAAAAGAATTCTAGAAGTGGTTCTTTCGATCAACCAGAGTTTAAAGTCCTCTATCCTAATTCACACGGAAAAGCACATCCATTCCCTACTACCTTTCATACACATTCACTCTTCGGGCATTTCTGTCCGTTTCTATCCCAGGGGTATTTTCGTCATTTTTCCTACAGGGTATTTTCATAATAAACCAGAGAAATTTTAAAACTTTAATGAATCAAGACACTATAAAATTCCTAAACTGGAGGGTATTTCGAAAACTCTTCAATTTGAAAGTACAGCAAAAGTTTGGAAACCAGGGGTATTTTGGTAATTTTGTCAATCAGGGGTAATTTTGTAAATTTTTTTTCAAATCAGGGTATCTTGAATTTTAACAAAATAGCATTTTTGAATACTTTTGCAAAGTAGGGAAATTTTATTAAAATTGGGGTTAACCGGAAATTTTGAAAGTCAGGGGCATTTTAGTAATTTTCAACACAGGGGTATTTTTGTAAATTTCCCCAAAATCAGGGTATTATTTTGAAATACAGAATTTTGGATGCTTTTACAAAGTATGAAAATTTTATCGAAATCGAGGTAATACGATAATTTTAGAAATCAAGGGTATTTTCGTAATTTTTGCCACTAGGGGTAATTTCGTAATTTTGGTAAGTCGAAGATATTTTTAAGAAAGAAAAAAAATTCCAAAAATAAATTTTCGTTACTATGAAAAAAAATGCTTAGTGATTTTAAAACTAGGGTTTCCATAAAACAAGGCTAATCCCTTTCGGGTTTTATTCAGTGTGTTTAGCCTATGATCGAGTCCTCTTGGTTGGGCGAAACGAAGCTACGCACGCACTGTAGGAATCCCGCGAAGAGGAGGTGAGTCACGAGGATCGCTTAAATACCAAGCTCTTAGGATCCAATCCTTGACATGCGCATTGGGGGTTACCACACCTTAAACTCGGCGACTTAGTCGTAGGTTTGTTAATAGTCTTAAGTCTTATGCATATGTTTGAATAGACTAATCCTAGGGTCCAACAGATCCTAGACCACTAATCTACGAGCCCACTAAGCCCATAACAGTTCATAATAACAAATCACTTCAAGAGTCCAAAATACTTACACAGTGGACTTTTGCCTGAGGTACAGTGCCATGCCGAATAACTCGAGAAATATTTCATAAAAACCCATTTTTGAAAAATCAAGCTGCCCAACACCTCAAAGCCGAAGTTTTGAACTGGCTCGATATCAAATCAGAACACCCCAAACCCGCCCACGAGCCCCGACCGGATCTGGTTATGTCACGCTGAAAAGACGGTTGAAAATCTTTTGACTTAAGAATTAAACATAAAAATTAAATTACTTTTGAAAACCATGTCCATGGAAAATTGTATGAAAACTTTGTAGTTATAAAATGCCCAAATTAAAAGTTTGGTATATACATATACTTTGAAAAATTAGATTGCCAAAATTAAAATCATCTTCACATAGTAATTTATTTTAGTCAAACCATAATTAAAATAATCAAAAAAAAAAAAATAATAATAATAAGGCCTTTATTACAACCCATACTTAAAACAAAGTATTTAATATTAAAATGCTTAAATAATTAAAATATCTTCTTCTCGCATGGGCCACCTTGCATCCTCTCCGAACCCGGTCCAAAGTCTACGCATCACCGAAATGGTTGAGAAAAATTGGGTGAGTCCACGATTTGATGCATAATCACAACACTTATTTCCACACGTATGAGCTTAGCCCACATCCACACAATCCACGAACCATTCATGCAACCATGCATCACGGCCCAATCCTAAAATCCATCCAAACACCTACCTCGGCGGACTTCGCCCAAGGCCGTGGCTAACCCACCGATCACAACCGAGTGATCCCACATATCCTACCTTGGCGGACTCCATCGCACAAGGCCGTGGTTGAGCCACCGATCACATCGTGATCCCAACGGTAATCCGTCTACGGTGATGCACTCAGCTATCAACCGCCGAGATGGGCACCAAGCCACCATCTCCCTTGATGATGCACACAGCAACTCATCAAGCGCTAATGTAGCCTGAAGCTAACATTAGACCACGTACACCAACATGTACACTCCTTCCTTCATCGATCCAATCCACCTTCCATGTATGTATGTAAAAATGTAACATGTCAGATCATAACATAAGAGTAGGCGTCACATGTTAATTACCATATCATGTATATATATCATAAATAACTTAATGTCAAAGACTTACTCACCTGATATCCAATTACCCAAAATAAGCATTCAGCACTTAAGCCATTATAATCGGCTACCACACATCATACACAAATATATATATACATACAACAATACACAAAATAGGAGAAACAGTGCGATAATTACGCACCTACTTGACACAAATGATCAAATCCCAAAACGCTACTTTATGCTTCTGCAAATGCCGATTATACCACTCCAAAGAAAGTCTCCTGCATTAGGCTCTTCTCCCCTACAATCGGCCTTAGCATCATATACTTAACAACCTTAGACTTAATTGAATACCAAATACATAACTTACCAAAATAAACCCTTACCACCACTTACCAAGTCGACTGCTAACGAACGGAGTCTTGACCGACTACTTCAAACCCCAGAGTTCCTTTAACAACGATTTCAAATGGACACCCAACAAGATCTATGCTAATATTCGGCCAAGGTGCTACCAAATTGAAGGAAGGAAATTTGGCATAAAGGTGGGGTGTAGATTCGGCTCGCAATGAAAGAAAATCAATGGAAAGGAGATAGGAGTTTCGGCCAAAGGTTTGAGAACAGGAAAGAAAGGTATGGGTGGTGTACTTTCGGTTTAGCACAAAATGGAAGAGAGGAGAGATGAAAGGGTGAGTGATTCGACCAAGGATCCAAAGAAGAGAAAGAGGGAAGATAGCAATGGAGGTTTCAGCTTAGGAGAAATGGGAAGAACAAATGGAGAATTTGTGAAGCAAAATTCGGTAAGAAAGCAAATGGGAAAAGCCAAAAAGATGAGCACTTCCCCCTACTTATACTACTAAAATTGGCACCCACCTAACACCCTCCAAAAACCCAAAAATGCCCTCCCCTAGCTCCCCAAAACCGGCCACTACTCAATCCCTCACAAAAATCCTAAGATTTTCTCCTATTTTCACTCTACACCCATCATTCAAACTATTTCAAATTCAAACCACCTCAAGTCTTCTCTTAGCCATTCATTCAAAAAGGTTTGAACAAGTCAAAATCCTCCTTTATGGGTGCCAAAACCGAAATCAACTCTCCCCCCTTGCTCATGACGCAAAAACAAATAAAAATGCTGCCTTTGCAGCTCGATCCTGAGACCCCTTCCCCCTGCAAGTGGCGTCACCTCTCCCAGCTCTTAGTGGCGTCTCCCTTGCCACTCTACCAGCCCAATTCTTGTGTTTTATTCTCCCAATTAATTCTTTTAAGACACCTATAGCCAAGCCCCCCTTTTAATACTTAAAACAACAATTTCCCAAGGCAACACTTACCCTCTAGGGTTCTCCAAAGCCCTTAAAACTCACCCAATCTTACCAAAAGCCTTCCATCACTTGAGATATGCACTAAATGCATAACCCCTAGAACCAAGGTGTTACAACATACCATAAAATGCTCCCAAGGCCCTAATACTATGCGAGTTTGTAACATCCCCACATAAAAAAAAAGAGAATATTTATGGTAGAAGTCATTGAATAAGTTATCTATAAATAAATAATAGTACAAAAAATTGTGATCGTTTCAGAGATGAAAACATAAAGAATTATTAGCTAGAGCATGTGATTAGGCTAAAAATTTGGTATCGAGTTCAGGGACTAAATTGAATAACTTTGGAAAGTATAGGGAATAAAGTGTAATTATCCTATTTTTATTTTAATGGAAAGGGCTTGATAATAATTTTACCATTACTTAAAAAAAATCAATGGTTTCATGATTGCTTTTAAATGATATTTTTATTAAATAATAAATATTTAATATCTTATTTAAAATAATAACATTTTATTAAGTAATATTATAATACATGTAAAAAAAAAGATGAACATCTTTCTCCAGGGAAGAAGAAAAAAAAAATTCTTTCATCATTGTCCTTCAAATTCAAAATTTTCATAGATTTTGAATCTTTGAAGCTTGTTTTACATCTATGTACCAATAATTTTTTATTTTATCAAGTATATTGAAAGTTGTCATCAAAGGATATTGATGGAAGCTTATAAAATTTAAGAGAAATATGTATATATTTGGATAGGAAATGACTAGAAGATGAATTCTACCTTGTTAGACGTGTGAAAAACTGATAAACCATAATATGTACATATTTTAATCCCACATTTGGCATACTTTTGGATGATTTATCCCCTGAATTGTGGAATTTGGTGCTTCTAATCCTTTAATTTCATGTTTTATACTTAGGAGAGCACCGGAGGGTAAAAAGAGCGAGAAACGGGCCAAAAATGGAGAAAATGGGCCAAGGTACGAAATTCGCATGGCCTGAGCTCGAGCCACATAGCCGTGCCTCCTTAGTAGACCCAAACACGGCCTGGACTTGATTTACACGGGCGTGTCCCTGACGTGACCTGTTTTAATTCTATTTGGAATAGGGTACTTAGAGGTAAAGAAAGACATTCCAAAAGCCTATATAAACACCCTAGAGGGCAACCTAAAAGGGGGGCGTTCAGGTAGGCCGAGGAACCAAGCCAGAGAGGCCGAATTGTGGGATTTACTCGAAGACGGCCAGTTGATTCATCTCAAGAAGCCGGAATCATACTTAAGACGGAAGATCTTTCCTTCAATTTCCTTCAGGGGGTTTTAGGGTTTTTCTTATGTTTTGTTTTATATTTTCTTCTAAGATGTATTCTTTTATGAACATGAACTAAACCCCTCAAATACCTGAGGGGGATGAAACCTAAGACGAAACTTGTTATTGTTTTCTGAACTATATTATAAATACTTGATTTGTTCTTAATTATGTGTTCTTAATTCTTGTTTTGATATTTTATGATGTTGATTCAAATATTGATGTGCTTAGGTAGTGGGGGAAAATTCCCTGTTTAAGAGTAGATTTAGCATAGTTAAGCGGAGTTGATCACAACCATAGAGATAGGATGACGAAAATTTGCCGGATTAGGGTCAAACCTAATATAGGAGTCCATAGATCGAGTTAATGCAACTCTAGGAGTTTTAATTAGAAAGAGATTTCAATTAATCAACTTAGGGTTAGATGTTAGTAGCCTTGAGAGAGGTATTAATACAAATTAGGGAATCCTACGGATCAATTCAAGTGAATAAATCTTCTGGTTTATAGTTAAATAACAAGTGAAGTCTAGGTGGATTTTTCCTCAGGTATTGTCCCAATCAATTGGTTTTTTCAAAAGTATTTTCCCCAATTCATTCTCTTTGTCTTAGCATCTTTAGCTTAGTAATTAGTTAGTTTTAGATTCAACAACAATTCTCTTAATTCTTAGGCTAAATAATAGAAAGATAGTAATTAATAGTACTCTTGGTCCTTGAGGATACGATATTTTCGGTCTTACCATAGCTAAACTACCAAACGATAGGTGCGCTTCCCTCAATCGTTGTCATAGTTAGTTTCTAGGCTCGATCATTCATTATATAAATATTAAGACTTTCAGGCACGATCAAAAAGAAATAAAAATGGATAGAAAGTCTACTTGGTAAATTCGACCATGGTGAAGGGGAAGTAGAGAACCTTGGACACTTTGTGTAATATTGGTGCTAAATGATAGCTTGTGAAATAGTAAGTATTCTAGTGAAGACGGAATTGAAAATGAATAATCGATCGAAATATATGTGAATTTTAGACTTGGAAACTTAAGTTGTCAACTTGATGAACCATGCATATTTAAGTTTTTTATTATTAGTTTTAGTATTATAATGGATAAATGACATAGTTTCGTATTGAATTGCTACTATTGTAGCTAAAAACGAAGCGATCATCTCGAGAGAGAAGCAAAGAAAAGGAGTAAAGTGATTGAAACTTTAGTTTGTGCTAATATCCTAATATCCTCAAATCACCATGAATGTGCAAATGAGAGGTAAGTCTAGCTTAAGACTTTAAACGAGCGCTTCTCGGGAGGCAACCCAAGCACTAACCCTATTAATTTTCATATTTTTATTTTATTGTTTTATTTTCTTTCCATTTTACTTTCAGCATCGAACTACAAACTAACCACACAGATTTCCATACCACACGGCCTTGCACACGGGCGTGGCCGTCGCTATGTGGACACTACAAATTTTCGAACTAGTGTGGCAGAGATAGTACGAAATAGGAAATATCTCCAAGCCACGGGCTCCGACTAAACACCGCGGCCGTGCGATGCAGCCGTGGTCCATACTGTTTTATCAAACATGGGTGCGGTGACCACTACACAGGCATGGGAGAAACAAATGAAGCACAACACGGCTGTGCGATACGGCCGTGTGACCTATCACGCCCGTGGTACACGGGCGTGGGAAATCACCAGACCCCGATTTCTATATAAACCCCCTTTTTCTTCTCATTTTCTCCACCAAACCCCCTTCCTCTCAACCCTAACTACCAAAATTTTTCTTTCTATTTTACCACTATCACTCAATGCCCAAAGGCAAGGCCAACACCACCATTCCCATGTCGAATAAGCGAAAGGGCCCTAACACAGTCTCCCCGTGTGAGACCGATTTACATGAGTTCATGCTGGCCGCTTCATTAATTCGCCGAGCCAAGGACATTTGAGTCCATTTAATTTTTCTTTTTCTTTTCTCTTCTCATTTATTTTCTTTCCCTTTATCTTTCTTGTCTTTAATTTTTATTCTTACATTTTGTTTTCTTTGATTTAGGTTCGAAAGGCTGCTTGGGAATCACCACACCACGACCACTGCCAACTCTAGGAAGCCATCCAAAATTCAGGAAGTTTCACTTCTTCCTATCTCTTATGATTTCATGCTTTTAATTTCTAGATATATATCTTTGTATATTGAGGGCAATATACATCTTAAGTGTGGGGGGTGAATTTTATTTTGAAAAAGTTCTTAACTTTTTGCATTATTCTCATATCCCTGAATTATGTCTTGACCCTAAAGTAATTTTCTCATGTTACTATTAGAATGAAATTTCCTTTGATTCATGATTTTTATTGATATGTTTTGGATTAAGTCATTAATAATTGTACAGTGATGATTTAAACTTAGAAGACTAGAGAATCAAGCATGATGAGTCTATTTTCAAAAATAAAAAACTTGTTAGGTTTTCTACCTGAATCTAATTATTACCTTAAAGTTTGAAATTTACAAGATTGATATCAAAAACCCATAATTTTTATGAGATCTTGAGCCTTTTAGAGCATACATTATTTTCTTGCTCACTTTATTGATTATGAGTGTGTCAACATTGATTTGTTATTCTAGAACTTGCTTCGATTATACATGTCAAGAGCACATAATTGAT
This sequence comes from Gossypium bickii, assembly GCA_025503065.1. Lineage (NCBI taxonomy): Eukaryota > Viridiplantae > Streptophyta > Magnoliopsida > Malvales > Malvaceae > Gossypium > Gossypium bickii. The sequence continues at coordinate 20,105,410 of CP106710.1, read as the reverse complement.
TTGCTATATAGAGATGATAAAGGCACTTAGAATTTAACCCACTTACTTCACTAAAAGCCTACCTTCACAATTAACCCCTAGTGAACCCCTTTGATCTTAACAAACCGTTCATTGACTCACCCACTAATATTAACCTAAAACCCATCTTGTATTTATTATCACCATTTCTCTTGACTACCCTTATGTCAAGATTTGATTTGATCAGTTACCTAACTACATTCTTTATTTCAATTGTTAAAATCTATTACTTGGTTTGTTCTTAAAAAAAAATTCGAAGTATATTCATTATTGGTTCTATGATTATTGAGCTTATACGTTTAAAATTCCACATATTGAGAAAAAGCTCGTATTATAAAATTTTAATTGATGTAATTATTCGAGTCTTAGTTCATCTTTCTAGTTAGGTAATTTGTCAATTCAATTTCAATTCTAACCCTTTAATTCAGCCTTTATCCACACTTATAAACCAAACCGCATTACAACCCGTTAAAGAACTTTTGATCTGTGTATCTTTTCATTTTATAATGGTGGAGATTTGATTTTCATGCAAGCCTATGGGATTAACTTTTCATGTTCGACTTTTGAGTGCTTAATTTTGAACCTTAAACACTTTGAATGATTTAAGTGAATCTTTAATGAGGATGTCAACCCTTGTCGATTTTGAATTAAAGCTAATTATTTAGGTAAGGGGAAACACCTATGTTTTCGTACATTAAAAACTATGACTTTGATTGTTTGAATCCTTAGGACCCTTCTGCTTAAATCATCAATGTATAAATTATCTATGAATTATGATGAAACACTATTGATGAATATTATGAATTGAGGAAGTTCATTTTAATTGTGAGTTGAGAATTTTGCTTGAGGACAAGCAAATGCTTAAATGTGGGGGTATTTGATAAACCTTAATATGTACATATTTTAATCCCACATTTGGCATACTTTTGAATGATTTATCCCCTGAATTGTGGAATGTGGTGCTCCTAATCCTTTAATTTCATGTTTTATACTTAGGAGAGCACTGGAGGATGAAAAGAACAGGAAACAGGCCAAAAACGGAAAAAATGGGCCAAGGTATGAAATTCGCATGGCCTGGGCTCGAGCCACACAGCCATGCCTTCTTAGCAGACCCAAACACGGCCTGGACTCGATTTACACGGGCGTGCCACACTGGCGTGTCCCTGACGTGACCTATTTTAATTCTATTTGGAATAGGGTACTTAGAGGCAAAGAAAGACATTCCAAAAGCCTATATAAACACCTAGAAGGCAACCTAAAAGGGGGGCGTTTAGGTAGGCCAAGGAGCCAAGCCAGAGAGGCCAAATTGTGGGATTTACTGGAAAACAGCTAGTTGATTCATCTCAAGAAGCCGGAATCATACTCAAGACAGAAGATCTTTCCTTCAATTTTTTTTAGAGGGTTTTAGGGGTTTTCTTATATTTTGTTTTATATTTTCTTCTAAGATGTATTCTTTTATGAACATGAACTAAACCCCTCAAATACCTGAGGGGATGAAACATAAGACAGATTTTGTTATTATTTTCTGAACTATATGATAAATACTTGATTTGTTTTTAATTATGTGTTCTTAATTCTTGTTTTGATATTTCAGGATATTGATTCAAGTATTGATGTGCTTAGGCAGTGGAGGAAAATTCCCTGTGTAAGAGTAGATCTAGCATAGTTAAGCGGAGTTGATCGTAACCCTAGAGATAGAATGACAAAAATCTGCCGGATTAGGGTCAAACCTAATATAGGAGTCCATAGATCGAGTTAATGCAACTCTAGGGGTTTTAACTAGAAAGAAATTTCAATTAATCAACCTAGGGTTAGACGTTAGTAGCCTCGAGAGAGGTATTAATACAAATTAGAGAATCTTACGGATCAAGTCAAGTGAATAAATCATCTGGTTCAGAGTTAAATAACAAGTGAAGTCTAGGTGGATTCTTCCTCGAGTACTGTCTCAATCAATTGGTTTTCCTAAAAGTATTTTCCCCAATTCATTCTCTTTGTCTTAGCATCTTTAGCTTAGTAATTAGTTAGTTTTAGATTACACAACAATTCTCTTAATTCTTAAGCTAAATAATAGAAAGATAGTAATTACTAGTACTCTTGGTTCTTGAGGATACGATATTTTCGGTCTTGCCATAGCTATACTACCAAACGATTGGTGCGCTTCCCTTAATCGTTGTCATAGTTAGTTTCTAGGGTCGATCATTCATTATATAAATATTAAGACTTTCTGACACGATCAAAAAGAAATAAAAATGGATAGAAAGTCTACTTGGTAAATTCGACCATGGTGAAGGGGAAGTAGAGAACCTTGACACTTTGTGTAATATTTGTGCTAAATGATAGCTTGTGAAACATGAGTATTCTAGTGAAAGACGGAATTGAAAATGAATAATCGAGTCGAAATATATGTGAATTTCAGACTTGGAAACTTAAGTTGTCAACTTGATGAACCATGCATATTTAAGTTTTTTATTATTAGTTTTAGTATTATAATGGATTAAATGACATTGTTTCGTATTAATTGCTACTATTGTAGCTAAAAACGAAGCGATCATCTCGAGAGAGAGGCAAAGAAAAGGAGTAAAACTATTGAAACTTCAGTTTGTGCTAATATCCTATTTTTATTACAAAATGCTTTAGAATATTTATTTTACTATGACTAGCTATATTAGTTTTATTTTTATGAGTTTGAATGATTCAATTAATATTTATAAAATTATGTTTCGAGATGAAAACTATGCTTTCAAATGATTAAATTAGCAAATTATTATATATGATTTGAATTTGAATATTATGATTTTAAATGGTTGAACAAGCAAATGTTTAATATGTTTTTGAATTGGAAGCCTAATTTTACATTAGGCTATATGTGATTTGAGCATGAAACAAAATTGAAATGGGAATAATATGGAACTGGAATGGAAATGGATTATGAAATTTGGTTTTTACCTCGTTACACTAGGTTAGACTAAACTGGATATAATTGGCATGCTATAGAATCTTTACATGAAAGGATTTATAACTCTCCAAATCCCAAAGGGTCGTGGGCACTCGCAATTCCCAGAGGGTCATAGACTACTCTGATAGCCTATCGTTGCCGAACAACTCAGGATGGCAGATTCTTGTATCTGGTTATGAGTCTAAACCTTAGTACAGGACTAAATGGAAAGAAAAATAAAAACAAAAGTTGATTTTATTCGAAATTCCATATAACATCCCGAAAGTTAGGGGTTATAAATTTTTGCATAAATGCATGTTGTGCTTGCTCAGCGAGTTATTTGAGTGTATTTGGGGGTTCTAGGGAGGCCTGGGATTGAGTCGGAGCCTTGGAAAAATTTTTGTTTTTGGCCCTTAAGAGGAGAGGGCTGGTTGAGGTTGGGCTTAAGTATATTTGAGTGTGTTTTGCTAACAGGTGGTGTGGCGTCAAGTGGAGAGCAAGGAGGGAAGGGGTTCGAATCCCTCATGTGGCAGATAAAGGATTTTATTTTGTGGCTTGAGAGGGGAAGAAGAAGAGTTGGGATCAAACTCTTCAATGGGAGTTGGAGAATGGGTCAAACGGTTCAAATGGATGAAGGAGAGGAATTGTATGAGGAAAAATGGGAGAAAATCAATGAGTAGATGTGTATTACAGACGGTTCGTTGAGGGGTTTTCATTGATTGCTGCACCCCTAACTAAGCTACTGCGTAAGGGGGTACCGTTTGTTTGGACTGATAAGCAACAGGAGAGTTTTGAGAAGTTGAAAATGATTCTAACTGAAGCTCCGGTATTAATACAGCCAGAGGCTGAAAAAGAATTCATTATCTATTTTGATGCGTCGCACATGGGTTTGGGCTGTGTGCTGATGCAGGAGGGGAAGGTGGTGGCATATGCATCTCGTCAGCTTAGGCCGCACGAGGTGAACTTCCCCACTTATGACTTGGAATTAGCTGCGGTGGTGTTCGCACTGAAGATATGGAGACATTATTTGTATGGCGGAAAGTGGATCATCTACACCGGTCATAAGAGTCTTAAGTACCTTCTTACCCGAAAGGAGTTGAATCTTAGGCAACGAAGATGGATAGAGTTGCTGAAGAATTATGATTGTTCGATTGACTATCATCTGGGAAAAGCTAACGTGGTAGCAGATGCATTGAGCCGTAAGGTTGTGTCTGATCTAAGAGTAATGTTTGCTCGTCTCAGCCTATTTGAGGATGGTAGTCTGTTAGCAGAACTGCAGGTGAAACTGACTTGGATTGGTCAGATTAAAGAGAAGCAGATGTTGGATGAGTCGTTGGTTTCTCGGTTCCAACAGGTGAAGAAGGGAGAGACTGAGGATTTTGGGCTGAATAGTGAAGGAGTATTATGTTTATGTGGAAGAGTTTGTGTACCGAAGGACTCTGAGTTAAGACAGTCGATTCTACGGGAGACGCATAGTAGCCCATACATTATGCATCCCAGTGGAAACAAGTTATATTGATATCTACGTGAATTGTACTCGTGGCCAGGACTTAAGCGTGAGGTTACCGAATTCATAAGTAAGTGTTTGACATGCCAGCAAGTGAAGATTGAGCATCAACTACCTTCTGGATTACTACAACCGGTGAAAATTCCACTCTGGAAGTGGGAGAAGGTAACCATGGATTTTGTTAGTGGGCTACCTTTGACGCCTACTAAGAAAGATTCGGTATGGGTTATTGTTGATTGACTAACTAAATCCGCTCATTTCATACCAGTTCGCACGGATTACTCGTTGCAGAAGTTAGTCAAGTTATATGTGGCAGAAATTATAATGTTACATGGGGTACCAGTGTCTATCATCTCGGACAGGGACCCTAGATTCACATCTCGATTCTGGAGAGTGTTACACGAAGCCTTGGGTACGAGGTTGGATTTTAGCACAGCATTCTATCCGCAGACTGATGGTCAGTCGGAAAGGGTAATTCAGATTTTGGAAGACATGTTAAGGAGCTGTGTGATTGGTTTCAAAGGTAGTTGGGAAGACTATTTACTGTTGGCAAAATTTGCTTACAACAACAGTTACCAATCTAGTATTCAGATGGCACCATACGAAGCATTATATGGTCGTAGGTGTCGTACCCCTACTTGTTGGACAGAATTGGGTGAGCAACACTGTTGGGTCCAGAGATAATTTCTGAAACTGAGGAGAAAGTGAAGTTACGGGATCGGGTAAAAGAAGCATCTGATAGGCAGAAGTCGTATGCTGACTTAGAGCGTAAAGAGATAGAGTTCACTGTGGGGGATTATGTCTTCTTGAAGGTCTCACCTTGGAAAAAGATCCCGAGATTTGGACGGAAGGGCAAGTTGAGCCCCAGATTCATCGGACCTTACCGGGTAATTAAGTGTGTAGGACCGGTAGCCTATCAGCTTGAGCTGCCTTCTGAGTTAAACCGGATACATAATGTATTCCACGTTTCTATCCTGAGGCGCTACCGTTCTGACCCTTCTCGTGTAGTGACGGTAGAGGAGATCGAGGTAAGACCTGATCTAACATTTGAAGAAGAACTGGTGCAGATTTTGGATCGAGATGTTAAGGTGCTAAGAAGGAAATCTGTTCTGTTAGTCAAAGTGCTGTGGCGTAATCATGGTTCAGAGGAAGCCACGTGGGAGCCTGAGGAGGCGATGCATCAGCAGTACCCTTATCTCTTCTAATCAAGTAAATTTCGAGGCCGAAATTTCTTTAAGGGGTAGAATTGTAACATCCCAAAAGTTAGGGACAAATACCCTCAGTGGGTAAATGACCGAGATACCCTCGATGGGTAAATTACCGAAATACACCCAATGGGTGAAATTACTATTTTATCCCTTAGTGACAAAGTGACCGTTATGCCCTTGGTGGTAGTTAAATATCTTTTATGTTATTATATATATCTGTTTATAATTTGTAATACACTATATTCATATCATGTTGCATTCGTTTGGGTTTGATGATTGGAGGAAGTGTCATTTTAGTGGCTCTGCCACATACCGTTCAAGTGGCATCGCCACATACTGTTTTAGTGGCTCAGCCACATATACCGTAATTAGCAACTTGACTGCAATATTGGAGAGTTTTGGCTGTGTGGGTTGACATGGTCCCCACATGGTGTGTTGGTTGGTACGGGTGGAGAGTTAGTCGGCTGGATAGGATTGGGGTGGGCACATATCCACTTGCATTGAGATGATTTGGGGCTTAGGCCCGGCTTGTAACCGAATAGGGCTTAGGCCCAGACCGGCACCGTATGGGCTCAAGCCCAGACTATGACCGTTATAGGGGATTACACATTGAGTTCTCGTAACTCACGCCTTTCTTTTAATCGTGCAGGTAACCCCCAACGTTAGAGGATTTGGAGCTGTGGAGGACTCGGAGGTGGCCATACGTCAGATTTGCTTCTTAACAAAACTTAGTAATTTTGGATTTAATTTAATTTATATTATTTTTGGGTTAATATTTTATGTAATAAGGCCATTGGGATTTTCTTTTTAAACTTTCATTTGGTAATTCTGTTAACTATGAATTGTTAAATGATTAAACACAGGTTTTTAAAACAACAACTACTATTTTCAAAATATTACGTTTCCGGAACTATTTAAGTCAGACTTTTGCAACAAACAAAGCTTTCGAAAATAATAACATCTTTGCAAGAATATAACTTTGAGCAAATCTTTTTTTTTTTAAGCAACGAAATTTGGAGTTTTAAAAGGATACAAAGTTTTTAAAAACTGAGGACGGGTTTTAATGAATGCGTAGCTTTTAAACAACCTTTTGATGTGACATGCTAGATCCGGCCATAACGTCTAGGCCGGATTTGGGGTGTTACATTCCATATTGTGTGAATTAAATTAATTACGCGATTTTGAATTTGTTTAAAAAACTTATATTTCATTCAAGTTGTAAATATTGTAATATGAAAATTTCTCATTATTAGAACTTTCTTTTATCGTGATGTTACTAATGTTATTTATGATTAAGTTTTAATTTTTTTTCATCAGATAACTTACGTTCAGTACTTTATGTAATGAATTATGTATGGTTTTATGCTCAATGAGCATAAGTTGTAATATGAAGTTGATTTTATGCTCAATGATGTTAATTTCACATAAAAAAATTCTTAATGTATGGTTTGTGATGTTAATTTCACATAAAAAAATGCTTAGTGTATGGTTTGTTCATTTTCCGTGCGCAGGTAGTTAGATTCAGTCGGACGTTCCTGTAACACCTTATACTCAACCTGATCGTTGGGTCCGAGCTATAGTGTCTCACATTCATTGCCAGAGCAATTACGATCAATTCATAATTAAATTATACAGTTTATATGATAAAATCTAACAAAAATACATTCCTTAAACATACCAAAGTAAATCTATGCTTCATTTATATATATATATCTAATAAACTACAACATTTAATTATAACATCATTCCTAACCTATTAGGTACATGCCAAATCTAAATAAAGTTGGAAACAAATGGACGTTGCTGAGGCTGAGATTGTAGTTTGGGTGTTGAGGTCGATGTTCAGAAATCTCAAATCAATCTAACCTATGCACGAGAGAACAAACTATACGCTCAGTAAAATACTTAGTGGTATTTCTATAATTTAAGTACGTAATATTAGCATTAACAATTCTACACAAAGTAAACATGTATGTCGATATACGCATATCTATCATATACTTATAACTTGGAGTTGCTAAGCTTTACATGTTCAATATAAAGACATCAACTGTGCAACTAACAACAATTTTTTTTCACTTTAATACATTCTATATAGACATGTCATTATGTTTGTTATAATAAAATTTAATCATATCAATATCAAAACATACATCCAATATGATATTCAATCATTATCGGGTCTTACACGAGTTTACAAAAGCTTAATTCTATTCCAAGGTCGAACAAGCATTTACAAAATATTAACTGATCTAACTTATAGCCTTAACAATTATTACTCAAGCAATTCATTTAACGCCTAAGCATTCTTGTCTATAACAACTAAAATCATCAACATTACCTAATGCATTTTAGTTAATTCATTCATACTATTACTCGAATCATAAACACGTAGCACTTATAGCCATTTTAACCATTCATTTAACCAAGCTATACCATAGCAACCACATATGAGTTTAGTTACCAATTTGCTAGCATACATCATTAGTATGTAACATAATTTATACCTAAAAGACCCTACTTGGTACAAGCCATTAACTAAACAAAAGAAAGTTTCACCAACATCAATCTATTCAACATGCATTAATCATGCACCAAAACACTTCAAAAACTTATTAAATCACAAGCTAAATTTCCATACTTTCAAGCCTTTCAAATTAAGATTCAACCACACCATTTCTATGTTCAATTTTTACCATTTGCAATATCAATTGAACCATTCAAATACCATGTCATATATATACACACCTTTTAACAATTACCAATACACTCCAAGCATTCTATATCAATCACCTTCAAGCATAATTACTAATTAACTTCATTGGCAATATATATCTTTAGTGAAAATACCTATATATATTTACAAGCTTATAACATAGTTTGAACAAAAGGACTCATTTATGTACATGCTCTATTATATACTATCACAATGCATACCCAATTTACCCTATAGCCAAGTCACATTGATAGAATCTTCTTAACTTGACTCGGATTCTTAGAACGAATACTCAGATTAGTCAACCTGCATCTCAATAGGCACTGTAGTATACTATCAATTATCCCAAAATATAAGCCTGTACATTTAGTAAAGTAACCAACTTCTAACTTCATCACATAATTCAATTCATATCCCATCATTCTCATTTCAACATTAGTTCATTAATTTATCATATAACATAACATAATTTAACTCAATTTCTATTAATATCTTACCTTAATACTATTTAATGTAATATATCATGAATATGCATTAAGTATAATTAGTTTCAGGTTATAGAAATACAAACCAAAAGCTCGAGTCACTCGTTTTCGACTCTCGCCTTTTCTTTCCCTTTCAACCATCCTGCATCATTTTTAGATACAAATATTAATTTAGTAACAATATAATATCAAATGTTATCCAAATCATATTCAATTACAAGGTCATACATATTTTGCAAATTATTCAATTTAATCCTCTATCTCAATAATTAGTCAAACTCATACCAATATGATTTGATCAGCCATAATCAAATATCAGTTCATTAAACATCTCAAACTGAAATTCATCATTTTCAGTTTATTAGTCAATTTATCAGTTCTTTACGATTTAGTCCATATCTCATTTTTGTACCGAATTGTAAACAATTCAAATCACTATCAAACATACACAAGTCCATAATTCAAGTGTACAACAATTTAAATATAATCATACCATATGAACTTACCTGATTAAATCAACAAACAAGTTGAAACTTTCAAGACTATTCAACAATTGTCTTTTTTTCCCAATTATTTTTTATTTAGTCCAATTTCTGATCTATATAATTATTCAAATCAATTTATCAATTCCACAATATTATGTCATCCTATTATGTGATATATCAGTTCAATGTCATTATCCAAATGCCTCTGAAGTTCTGTATTTTATTCAATTTAGTCCCTAAAATTGAATTTGCCATAACTTTCAAATTTGACCTTTTGATTTCAAAACTGATCTCAATTACATCCTTATATAGCCCTCTATTCTCAATAATTACAGAAATATTACACTAATTTCAAAATTCATGCACTTTAGTCCCAATGTTCAGTAACTAGCAATTAAACTTTACAAGCTAGTCCTTTTCACTTCAAAGCTTAAAATCTATCAATTTAACACCTAAAACTTTTAATTCTCAACTATAACAACTTTAAAACTTCAAAATTTTAAAAAAATTGAGAAATGGGTTTGCTAGATTAAGATCCCACGATCTCAAAAACATAAAAAATACAAGAAAAATTCTAAATTGAACTCACCAATTTGTTGCTTAAAACTCAAAATCCCTAGGCTGAATGTTTCTTCATTTTCTCCTATCGAGGTTCGGTGCATGGAAAGAAGAAGAGAAATGTTTTTTTTTTTTCTTTCCACCTTGTTTCATTGTATTTCATATTTATTTTATTTTATTATTAATCAAAATTTTATGACATTTTTCTTTATAAATTAACAAAGCTATGGTCCACTATATTTATAATGTGGTATAAATACCACTTTAGTCATTTCTAATTAATAAAAATTCATAGTAATTAAACTTTTACCATTTTTATAGTTTAATCCCTATACCTTAATTAATCGTTAATTAATCAAAATTACCTATCCAAATTTCAATTCACCTCTAATATAACTTTGTAAATATTTTACAATCTCAGTTTACGAAAACAGGATCCCAAAATTGCATTTTTTGATACCATTGACTTTATGATTGTTACACTTGTACCTTAATTAACTATCAATTAAACAAAATTATTAGGCCAAACTTTAATATATCTATATACTATTTAATATTTACGAACACAATTTACTAAAATGGCATTTCGAAACTAGAGTTTTTGACACCACTAAATATCGGGTCATTATAGTTACAGCAGCATCTGAAATTGAAGATCAACTTAAACAATATTGGTGAAAATTTTACTTATAGTTGATATAAATGAATGTACCTAGGCTTGTATATATATAACATTGTGTTGTAAATCGAATTTGAACATTTTTGTTATGTTTTTTTAACTAGTATTTTACAACTAATATTTTGATGAAATAGTAAATTGTGGGAAATATAGTTTAATGGTATGATAGGGGAAATCAAAGTACTAGGGATCCAATGGTTATCACCCTTGGGCCCTATAGTTTGGAATTTTGCCTCTATCACAATACAACTTTTTCACTAGGGACATTCTTGCACCCTGCAGGGCATTCTACCTAGGGCAATTCAAATTATGACTGCTCCTCAGGCATCCAAGTACTTCTCTATGCTAGGTCAAGGTCACTGTCCTATGTTTTTCACTCTTAGCAAGTAAACCTTCTTAAGAATGACTGTTCATATATCCGGTGAGGATCTTCAACAACTCTTGCCAGATTTTGAGGAAGTTTTTCAAACTCCGAAGGGGTTGCCCCCTCATAGATTGTAGGACTATTTAATTCCTCCTAAAAATGAGAGCATGGTAGTCAAAATCAAACCTTATTGTTACCCCACGATCCAAAAATGTGAGATGGAAAGGTGGATTCAAAAAATGTTACAAGCAGGCATTATCAGGGATAGTTGCAATCTCTTTCCCTCTCCAATTGTTATGGTGAAGAAAAAAGATGGCGGTTGGCGCCTCTATGTGGATTACAAGCAACTTAACAAGTACACAATCAAAGATAAGTCCCTAATCACTGTTATAAAGGAGTTGCTTGATGAGTTGGGGTATACTACTTACTTTTCCAAGCTAGATTTGTGGTCTGGTTATTACCAAATTAGGATGTAGGAGAAGGATATCCACAAGGCTACATGTAAAACTCATGAGGGTCATTATGAGTTCTTAGTTATGCCCTTTGGCCTAACCAATGTTCCCTCTAATTTTCAAGCATTGATGAATGTTTTCTTCAAACCTCTTCTGAGGAAGTCAATTTTGGTGTTTTTTTTACGATATTCTTGTGTATTCAAAGAGATAGTCATCTCATATGTCACATCTCAAGGAGGTTTTGCAACTCTTGAAGGAAGATAAACTATATTCCAAGAAGGCCAAGTGTAATTTTGGCACCACTGAGATCGAGTACTTAGGCCATATAATCTTATGAGGGTCAATGTCCATGAATGCTACTAAATAAGGGGAGTGCTTACTTAGCGTACAACAACATCTGTCAAAGAAATCAAAGGCTTCTTAAGCTTATCTAGTTACTATATGAGGTTCATCAGACATTATGACACATTGGCTAGGCCTTTAACTGCCAATCGAAGAAGGATGTAGGATGAAATTGGTCTCATGAAGCCAATGAAGCCTTTCAGCAAGTCCAACAAGTCATTTGTCAGGCACCAATGCTTGTCTTACCTGATTTCCACACTGAGTTTTTCATCAATATGGATGCTTGTAGCCAGGGAATTGGAGCAATGTTATAGTAAAAAGGGAAGCTAGTTGCCTTTTTTAGCAAGGCTTTAGGGATCAAACATTAAGCCTTTTCCATCTATGACAAGGAAATGTTAGTAGTCCTATTGGCAGTCAAAAAGTGGCATTCTTATTTGGTTAGGAGGAGATTTCATATCAGAGCTGACCACCAAAGTTTGAGGTTCTTGTCAAACAGGTAGGCTATAACTCTTTACTAGCAAAAATAGGCAACCAAGATGCATGATTACGATTATGTAGCCATTTATAAAAAGGGTACTTAAAATGTCGTGGTTGATGCCTTGTCTAGAAAGCCATAGGTGCAGGAGAGTCAACTGCTTCAATACACTGGTAGCACTGTCTGGTCTAATATGTGGACCAGGGTGTTAGACTCTTTCCTGACTGATCATAAAATACAACTTTGTTTGGAAGTGCAGTACCAGCCTCAATTGCATCCCAAATATTCTTGTGATGGTAAGGTTTTCATGAGAAAATGTAAGATAGTGGTTAGTAACACTCTTAGGAGGGACTTATTTCAGTATTTCCATTGAGGGGCAGTAGGAAGTCATTCAGGTATCCATGCTACTCGACACAGAATGTCGAGACTCCTTTATTGAAAGGCTTATCTAAGGACATCAAGAAATGGTGAGGGAGTGTGTCACTTGTCAGAGTTGTAAAAGTAATAATGCAACTCACCCAGGAATCTTACAACCGCTACCAGTAAATGACTAAGCCTGGACAGCAGTTAGCATGAATTTCATAAAAGGTTTGACAAACTCAAAAAGGAAGGATACCATCTTAGTAGTGGTAGATCAACTGACCAAGTATGACCATTTTGTGGCCTTATCTCATCCCTTCTTAGCTTTAATAATGGTGCAAGCATACCTTACTCATATATACAATTTGTATGCCACACCTGAGTCGGTTGTGTTTGATAGGGACAAGGTATTCATCAGCAAATTTTGACAAGAATCGTTCATGAGGCTTGACAAAAATCTCCACATGTCCATGACCTATCATCCTAAAATAGATGGCCAAACAAAGGTCTTTAAACATTGCTTAGAAGGTTACTTGAGGTGCATGACTGATGAAAGGCCTAATGACTAGTTCTTGTGGTTGTCTTTAATTGAATGGTGGTAATCCATACCATATGAAGCCTTGTATAGACAAGAGTCACCCCACCATCTGCCTTATTTAGCTGGTTCTTCTCTTGTAGATATAGTGGATCGTAGTCTTCATCAAAGAAATGCAACAAGGCAACTTCTTAAGTTTCATTTAAAGATGGCTCAAGATCAAATGAAACAAATAATTAGTTGTAGAAGGAGTGATAGAGAATTTTAGGTTGGTGACTATGTGTATTTGAAGCTCCAACCTTATCGACAGTATACACTGAAAAGATAGATGAATCAAAAGCTCTCTCCCAAATTCTTTGGTCCATATGTTGTGAAAGCTCGAATGAGAAAGGTAGCTTATCATTTGAAGCTACCAATGGGGTCTTGGATTCACCCTACCTTCCATGTTTTTCAACTCAAGAAACATATTGGGAAGGCCCTAGCACAAGCCAACTTACCACTAGTAGGCACAAATGGAACCCTTCTAAAAGAGCTAGTTCGAGTGGTGGATAGGAGGATGGTGAGGAAAGGAAATCATACTACAACCGAGGTTTTGATGGAATGGGCCAACATTGTCCCTAAAGATGCTACTTAGGAGAATTTACAGGATTTTCAACAATGATTTCCACTATTTGATCCTTAGGGGAGGGAATTCTTAACGGCTAATGCATTTAAAATTATATTATGTTTGTTAGTTTTTTTTTATTTCTTTGATCAATACGCTGTGTTTTGATGTCTTAGATACTTTTGTGAAATGGTGTGCTGTGGTCCAATTTATGTAGTGATTAAAACAACACGTTTTTAAGCTTTGTAACAATTAAATGAAACGGTGCGTATGGGAAGCAAAACTGTCAAGTAACGACTTGCTTAGTTAATTCCCAAACCATTGCTCCTTTCACTCTTAAGCATGTATTGAGAGGAAAGGTTGTTATGAATATTCAACATTGATTTTGCTTCTTCACTTTTCTTTTTATCCCTTAATCTCTTTTCTGTCTCTTCTTCTTGTCTTGCTACTATATTTCCTTATTTTTCTTCCATAACAAAAAACTGAAATAGTTTAAGTTTAGTTTGTAAACAAAATGAGTTTTGCTCATCAACCATGTTGTTTCAGTCATTTTATGTAAAAAAAAAAAAAGGGGTAAAGTTATGATGTTCTTTTTTAAGATTAAATAATTACAATAGAAATTATTCATGACAGGAGACAAGTATATGGTTTTAATGTTGTTTTATATGTTTAAAAGTTCTGGGTTTGATGATTTTAGTGACAAATGAGGCGATTTAGAAGACAAGTCGAGGGAGAAAGAATGGAAGAGTCAAGGCTCTTTTAGGAATTTGACCCTATAAGCTTAAAAAATTATAAAAATAATCCAAATTTAAGATTAATTATGGGAATGACCTGATTTTTACAGTAGAGTTGGGTGCTGCCACTTTCCCAAGCGGCACCACATTAAAAATCCCCCCCAAAAAATAATTTTTTGGTGCCGCCTACCAAATTGGCGGCACCAGATTGAAACGTGCAGGGGCAAAACGTTAAGGGACCTGATGAAGTAACTACCCTTTTTAGATTGGCTGAAAAAAGTATCGCATGAGAGTATGGCAGCACCAAATAAACTTTTAGTCTATTTACATGTTAAGTATGCCCCTTTTTGAAATTAAATTTAAATAGCCCTTAAAAGATATAAAAATAACAAAAATAAACCCTTCTCATTTTTTTTTATTTTTTTAAAAACAATAACTTAAAAAAACTATATAAAATTCTTATTTAAATTACCCAATATTTCTCTCAAAAAATTTCTCAAGTTCATTTAAATTTAAACATTTTCAATTCATTCCCTAGCATATTTGAATTTAGATAAACTTGAGGAAATTTATTGAGAGACACATTGGGTAATTTAAATAATATATATATATATTTATTTAAAAAATAAAAAAAATAATAAAGGTTTATTTTTATTATTCTTATATCTTTTTGTTATTCTTATACCTAACATGCAAATAAATTAAAAGTTTAATTAGATGACGTGATACTCTCATGCAACACTTTTTTTCAACCAATCTAAAAAAGATAATTACTTCATTAAGTTCCTGAACATTTTAGTCCTATACACTTCAGTTCGGTATAAACAATTTGTTAAACGGCGCCAAAATATGTTCTTTTTTGGAAAAGATTTTTAAGATGATGGCGCTTTAAAAAATGGCGAAACCCAGCTCTATTGTAAAAATCAAATCATCCCCATCATTAATCTTGAAATTGTGTCATTTTCATAACTTCTTTAAAAAAAGTGAGATTTCTAAAACAACCAAGAGTCGGCCAAGTTGAAAGAACATTTACAGAAGAATCAAGCTTAGTGCTCATTATCAACGTGCTTAGGTTCGATGTTAGTGCCGACATTGAAGTGAGTGATGTGAGGATAAATTTGAGTTGATGAAACCAAAGCAAGGAGGAGTTGGATATTGAGGAAACTGTTGACAGTGTCCTTAGTAGAAAACAAAACAATAATTAATTCAGTAATTAAAATGAGAATAAAAATTTAAAATTATCATGAGTACCGACCCTCTTAAAAAAAATTAAAAAATCTCAATTCAAATTTACATTTTAATTTTAAATCGAATATGAAACCAAACTCACTTATTCTCTAATACATATCACAAATTGGATTCGAGTTCTAAAATGGAACTCAAGGGAGAATATTAAGCCACGAATTTCGAATTTTCTTTTAGCTTAGTTGTAACTTGTAAGTCTAAAATTCCCATGCATCTTATCTTTAAAGAAACAATAGAAAAATACAAATTTAACTCGCGAAATGCACTACAAATCCATCATTGCTCTCAATAATGTCGAACTTGGTCTATCAAATTTATAAAGAGTACATCAGAATCCAGCAACACTCTAGAGTCACAAATTGACTGAAATAGTTTAAAAAGAGTTTGGGAATGAACCAGTTCGCGGCATTCAATCCATCCTTCCCTTTAAGATCCTTTCCTTTACTTCCGTAGGCGTCCTGCAAATCGTATACATATATCAAATACATCACAACTGTGTTAACTGGACTCAAGTATGAGGGTCTCATAAGAGCATGTTCAACTCTTTCTCTATGTATTTGATGGATATCAAGAGGATCATATCGCTATGGTCATGTTTGAATATGCATCGGACATCAGTGCTCTCTCTACTGCAAATATTTAAGGTGTGCTTGAAAGAGTGAAAAAGTGAAGAAAATCAACTTTGAGTGTGCTGAGTAGGAAAAGTCAAAGGAAAAAATAGGAAACATGATCATTTTCTTTCCTCTTGAATATAAACAAATCATTCAAATTTGTAATGATAAGATGAGAGAAAATAAGAGAGATGTAAGTTTAGTGTACAAAATTATGCATTTTTAAAATCTTTTTTTTTTTCTCTTATTTTTCAACTCTACCAAGCATTGAATGGAACGGAATTAGTTGTCTTCTAATTTTGCCATCTTTCCTTTCAAGCAAACTAATGGAAAGAAAATATATTTTCTTTCTTTCTACTTTTTAACTCCACATTTCCATATTTTCAATTTTATTTCCTCCTTATCATGTAAAACCTAAGGGTTTCTAGCTATCCACCAATCATCATTCAAGAAATGAACATATACTGCATTTTCTCTATAAACAGCCAGATTCTTTTCGGCAAACATTATATAACAAATATAACCTAGGAATAAACTGCTAGGAATACACACACATACAAAAAAACATTTGTAAATGCTTACACAACATAGACATGTCCTCCCCAACCACTCAGACAGTCGCGATCTACTGATGAAAGGAGAGCTTGGGAAACCGTCTCAAACAATTCCTCAGGTTCCTGGAGAAGAAAGCATTGAGTCAGAGAAGAATGAATTTGTATTTCTGGCATGAATATTTAGTAGCAAGCAACCAAAATACTTTTTTAACTTACGAGTCAATACACTGTAACCTTATCTACTTCAAAAATGAGCACCATGTTTTAGTTTTTAGGTAATAATGTGAATGTGAATGTGAATGTGTTCCAATTTCAGCATAGGGAAATAAATAAAATAACAAACCATGCCCTCCTTGAACATTGATTCACAGGCACCATAGAGAGACTCCGAGGCAGTGCCAGCTACAACAAAATCTTTCGCAAGCTCCCTGCATTTACAAGACAGAAAACATAACATTTGTGATAATCTCAGCATTTGCTTCAAAAGGCTTTTACTAACCAAAACAATGAATATAAAGAGATCATTATAACCATAAGAGTTAAAATAGAATTGTCAGGCAATAATCCAATTCATTGACCCAAAATATGGATAAACACAACATGAGGGTTAGTCACGGCAAAGATTGTAAGGCTACACTAACGGGCATTTATAAGTCAAATCTTTCAGAAGAGAGATAGACACAAGGAAAATGACACATGAAAAACTGTGATATATAGAACTGGATTAAAAATTTTTAGAACTACTTCCTTCTTTGCAAGAATGAAGATAGTTATTAAAACTATAAATATCAACATATTAATAAAAAAGTATCTTCTATAAAAGAAAATTATTATACATAATTGGTGGCTAGGGGATGGTTCTTGTTTATCACGTGCACAAGGAGACACACAAGAATGCATAGGGGGCGTAGCTCTTAATTTTGCTAATCATGTGATTACAGATGGATACCTCAAGCCCCTAGTTTGTCAAATGTCAAGGATCATGCTTAAATGAGTTGTTTAAGACGGAATTGGAATGATATTGCATGCTTAAATGAGTTGTTTATGACGGAATTGGAATGATATTGGATTCTTATATCAATCAGTGCCCGAATTACTGATTTTAAATAAATGCAGGTTATTTAACCCCCCCCCAAAAAAGGGCTCAAATTTCAGGTTTGGAATAATAGTGAGTTCTTTTAGTAACAAGTATTCAAATTTCTGGTTCTCTCCTAGATGACACAGGTCTCTAGGCAATATGTCAACATAGAGAAAAAGTCTACTTTCTTTAGATTTTGATTGACATATGAAAGAAAAATTCCTTTCCATGGAGGAGATTCGATTGGTAGAGCTTATATTTACCAAGTAGAAAGTAACATGCGTTAGGTTTACAAGAACAACACTCTTGGTTAGGTAAATACTGTGAGTAAAGGTAATACGGATGTACTTAACAACTAAGATAACTTCATGCTTTTTTGTTTCAAAAATTACAAGAGAATGAAGTCAACTTACTTGGCTCCGATGGAATCCATGGTGCAAATGAAGGGCTTGTCTTCATCTCCTAATCCAGCAATTACAGGTTGGCAGAAGTATGGACCAAACCTATGGGAAAAAATGCCACAAAACTTATCACAGACATATAAAATGGTGTACCGTTCAAGTGTAATCCTCACTCCAAATCTATTGTTTCCTAGAAATTCCTTCTAGCTAGACATATCATAAAGGAAGGGCTGGAGTTTATTAGTAAAAGAAGAGTCCCTCTGTTAGGTTTGAAGGCTAAACATGAAATTAAGGTTGGGCCAAGAATATCTTTGATGCTCAGTTTCTTGTCATAAGGTAAGTGGACTATTCCCCTTCAAGGACATAAGCAAGGCCTTTTTCCTCTCCTGAACTGGTAACCAGTATTATTCAAGAGTACACTATAGCAAACCCGGAGCTTAGCTCAGTTGGTTAACGCAACCATCTACAAGAGGTGACATCCAAGTTCGGAGCTCAAATCCAGGCATTTAACACCCATCCTCTACCCCAAGCTAATCCAGCGATCTTAATTCTATTATTGATTAATCAATTTCTCTCCTAGGACTTTTCTTTTGAAATTAATTAGAATGCCAAACTAATCAACAGTTAGTACTTGGCTGCATAAAACAAAACTAAATCTTGCTATTTCTTCCAATAATCTCAAGAACTAAGTTGACAGCCTGAAATGTAAAAAATAAAAATAAATCTAACTTATCCCAATATTAGAGGGGTGATAGGAAGGGAGATGTTAAACAGACCTTTTCTCGTAAAGAATAGCAGAAACAAGGTTAGCAAAAGTCTCAGGTTTCATGTCTCTTTCTTCTCTTAGCTGATACAGTTTGTGCCGAAAGACAAGCCTTTGATACCTTCAATTATTATCATTTAAAAGAAATAGAAAACCCAAATATTAGGATAAATCATTGTTTTTTTATAGGGAACAAAAAAAAAAAGCATAAAGGGAAAAATAAAGGGTATACAAGGTTTGAGCATCGGTGGCGAGGCCGGAGAGACCGAGGAAGAGGCGATCGTGGACTTTATAAATCCTCTGGAAATCGGTGGCGATAGTTTGGAGTTGAACTCCGAGTCTCCGATCGCTGGCAATGGCGAAGCAGTTCTTGCCTACCATGGCTATTAGGGCACTCCCATTGTATTCGAAGATCTGCCATCATCATCCACCACCAAAACAATATATTATTTAAATTAAATTAGGGTTTCAAAAAAGGGGAAGAAAAAAAAGAAATGACATACCGACATCGGAGAAACAAGGGATTTTGCTATAAAATTTCGGTAAAATTAGGGGAGAAACTGATTTGATTTTAGCAAAAGCGGAGCTTAAAAGACTGAAGAGAGATGGCTTGGAGATCACTCCAGCTTCCAAAGTTCCAACCTTTGCATTTATTTTTAGGTTAAACTACCTAGTTGGGTGACCAACTTTTAGAATGTTTTCATTTTAGTCGCCCAAAATGAATTCATTGCAATTTCATCACTCAACTTTTAGGACGGTTTTATTTGTCACCCAACCATTAAATCTCTAAGGGTAATTAATTTGTACATATCAGATCATATTCACGCTTTTATTTTGGTCACAAAAAAAAAATCCTTTTTTAAATATTGATTAAGGTAAAACAACATTAAGGATTAATGTAAAAAAGCAGTAAAAACTAAAATAATGTTTTAGAAATTATCAAATTATACTTGTTTATCTAAGTTAATTTTTTTTAATTTCAATATTGAAAATTTAAATTTCAAAATATCAAAATCAATTAAATAAGTTATTGAAAAAAATTTATCCATTAATAGTGTCAACCGTTTTACTTTTATAATATTGAAATTAATTAAATTAATTAATTTAGTCTCCTTTTAAATCTTAATATTTTATTGTATATTTTCAAATTAAAATAAACTCAAATAAATCATCTTTAATAATTGTATATGAAACCCAATTTTTTTTATTGTATGATCTTGAGTCTTTTTACAATTAATTAAATTGATTAAGTTTATATTCCATGCCAAATAAACTCAAAATTTTTTCATCACTTCTTTACCCAAACAAGCAATTAACTTAATTACTTGCAATAATTTTTCTTTGATTTTAGCTTTGTAAGGAAGATTTGAGATTATATAATCAAAATAAATTTAAATTTCATAGAAAATTATTCAATATGAGTTATCGAGTTGATTTTATTAAAAATAATATGGAAACATAAAATAAAATTCTAAAATTTGGAAGGAGATTAATTTAATTAACTTCAATATTACAATAACAAATCGATTAATATTATCAAGGATAATTTTTTTTAACAATTTATTTATTTGATTTGTATGCTTTTAAATTTAAAGTTTCAATATTGAAAACAAAAAGAAATTTATAATTTTCAGCGATGTAATAAACAAATACAATTTGACAAATTTTTTAATGCTTTATTTTAGTTTCTATCATTTTTCACTTTAATTCTTAATTTTTTTTTATCTCAATCAATACTTAAAAAAAATATTTTATTAGGTGACCAAAATAAAAACAACTTAGAAGCTAGGTAATCAAAATGAAAGTGTAAACACAATACAGCATGTAAAATAATCGCTCTTAAAAATTTTATGCTTGGGAAACAAAAATAAAACTACCCTAAAAGTTTAGTAACAAAATTACAAGTATTTCATTTTAATACCCAAAATTGAAAACCCCTAAAAATTAGGCGACCAATTAAGTAATTTACCTTTATTTTTAAAAGTGAAAAAAAAGAGGGATAAAATGTTGGGCTTCTAATTCACTTCCTTCTTCTCTATCTCTTAGTCTTACTCAATACATATGTTGGGCTGCCTTTTACCCTTTCTTTCTTTATTTTTAATTTTTTTTTCAAGATACCCACTTAAGCGAGTTCAGTAATTAATTTTCTGTATCTTATAAGCTTCTTAAAGGAGTAGCTACTGGATCTTTCAGTTTTAAATAGTATGCTTTACAATGTTAAAGCTTACACTATACAAATACAAAAAGAAAACCTCTATTGTCTGCCCATTAGTCGAACCAAGTCTACCACCAATTCTTAATTTAATTGGTCCAATTAGTTCAAAGCAAATAAATTACTAAAAATTTAGTTTTTTTTATCTTATGTCATGCACATATTATTTTTATATATTAGTTATATTATGTTAAATTTATTTTAAAAATTTACATTTTTACAAATAATATAAAATAATATAACCTAAATATTACATGCAATATTTTAAAATAATCAATGAAATCTTCGTAACATTCTTGTTTATTTCAAGCTATTCAACAATTTTTTTACTAAGGCTCCGTTTATTTACTAGTAAAATATTTTTCGGAAAATGATTTCTAAAAAATGATTTATATTTATGTAAAATATTTTCTATTATTTGGCAAATTTTCTGAAAATATTTATAAAAACTATTTTAAATAAAACAAACATACATTTGAGAATTTATTATCTTTTCATTGTTTAATTGAGTTTATTTTATATATATTAATAAATTTATATTTTACATTGTTTTTACATATATTGCAATGATTTATTTATTTATAAATAAATCAACTTAAATATATAATAATACTCAATTATTAAGTTAGAATATTAACCGTCATAAATTGAAAATAACCAAAGCAAATAAATTATTCCTAATTGTGTTATAAAAAATAAAAAAAAACAAAGTTTGAATAATTATAAATTAGCTTCCAAACCGCAATTAATACTAGAAATTAATAATATTATCTAAGTGCATAATTAATAGTACACCATATGATAACAACAACATTGTCCAAGTGCATAACTAATATTACATCATATTAAAGTATCAATATCTTTAACCTTGAGAAAATTTTTGAAGCCAAATTTTTCTATTTTTCTTACTTTTAACTAAAAAAGCTTTGGTCTCGGATTCATGACCTACAAGATAATCAAACACCCTACAAAGGAAGTCGTCGTCAAATCCTTCTACCTCCATCTACATCACTTCTTTGTAAAGATGTGGTGTCTTATCCGCAGTAAATTGTTCCAAAGCATTAGCATTAGCAATTTTGCCAAGTTCACCCACAAATTTAATTTGTTCATCAACAACACTTTCTTGAGCATTTTTTCTTTTACATTTAGATGTGCCAGATGAAGATACTTTTGTTCTTGCCTCTTCAGCCTCTTCATTGTCACAATCTATAGGCACTGAATTTTAGTTACCATCATCCAAGTTTATGTTAGCAAATGTTCTGGCAAAACTCCCCATTGCCATATCTTTGCCAACAATTAAAGCCATTTCATCATAATGATCAATGCCTTTATTCAAAAATGGTTTATACTTTTTGTGTGCCTGTTGGATATTATACACAATTAGAATAATAAGTAAAAAAACAATTGAAATATACTTAACATATATATATATGCATATATTACCATCACTGTTGTATCATATGTTGCTCTATCACATGTGATCATTTTCATATTATCATCCCATCGAAAATCACTTTCAGCTCAAATTGTGCACATAACCTACCACTGATTTTTTACAGTCCTCAAAAATGATTTTCCACATGTTTCACATCGCATTGGACTTGAAATCTTTTAGAAATAGTTACGGCAACTCGATTAATAAAAATTGCTTTGAAAGTGTTAGAAGGCTTATTTCCTTTCTAGGCCTTCTTTGCTAGAATTTCGAGAAAAAGATGTTCCATTGGTTTTGCCCACCTGAATTGCTTGGATGCCCTTTCTTTGTTGCCCTTACCCATTCTACATTAATAATTGTCATTGTCAATCATTTCAATATCCAACAAGCTTAAAACATAATAAGTTCAATATCTAACAAATTTAAAACATAATAATTTCAAAATCTAACAAACTAATTTCAATATCAATATCCAACCAATATTAAAAAAATAACAATTTTAATACTAAAACATACATAACATAGAAACAATAACCCTAATCCCTAAACCTACCTAATATTTCTAACCATATAATCGGTCCACATAGTTTGTTCAATTTTCTCTCTATTAGTAAACCATTCTCTTGCTTCTTCTCTTTCTTCTCGCTCCGCAAGAGTTGGTATTATCAAATCAGACTCAGGCTCCTCGTATAATCCTTAACTAAGTAAATCACTAGAATCAACTCTCATTATATGATTATGAATGACACAACAAACCAAAACTATATCTACTTTGAGTTTGAAAATTCCAAAATGGTTCAGCATCTAACACACAAAACCGTTTCTTCAAAATCCCAAAGACACGTTCAATAGTGATTCGCAATGATGAATGACAAAGATTAAAGAGTTCCTTTGCATTTTCTGGCCCTTGAGCTCTAAACTCTTTTAAATGATATCGGACACCACGATATTGGATAATATATCCATTTTGGATGCCATATCCAGCATCAGCAAGATAATATTTACCTACAATTTTACAAAATATAATTGTTACTAATAAATTATGAGCTTACTTGAACTATTTGGTATTTAATGTTAATTCTTACCTTTTGGAATTCTTAATCCTCTTGGGCATGAAAGTACATCATTTAAAATACGAGAATCTTCCCAACCAGCTAGAACATAAGAAAATTTCAAAACAAATAAAATGGCAACAAATACATTTTGTGTCGTCCCCCCTTTACGGCTACGAAATCTTCCTTGAATGCTAAGTGGAACGGATGTACGAACATGAGTTTCATCTAATGCTCCAATACAATTTTTAAAATAAGAATAAAACCTTAGATTGTTTCTGATTTCACTAGGAGTTGACTCATCAGGTAATCTAATAACTAGTTTATACAATTTCAAAATAGCTCTTAATACAACCCTAAAGTAACGGTGAATTGTCTAAGTTGATCTATAATATTTAAATCCAATCACTCGAAACCTTACATTATAACCAATTATATGTAAAAATATAACTACTTGTTACCTAATATTCACCGATTTAGTTGATTATAACAAATTATTCCTACTAAGAATATCACACAAATTAAAAGAGACAATCGGTCTCATCCTTGTCACATCAATACAATACTTGTCACCACTATATAAAATACTATTAATATAAATTTCTCTTTTAAATTCTCGATTCACACGAGGGTGAGAAGCAATTTCCTTCCTAATTTTTAATTTTTTAATCCAAAGAGCCCCAAAAGCTAAAATTGAAGCCACGATTCCAACAATTGCATTTTGATCTTAATTATGATTCATCTACACAAAATAATGCCACACAAATATTTGACCACTACAAAAAAGATACAAGCTTGCCATAGGATCACACAAAAATTTACAAATTAATACGAAATTATTACAAATCAAAGTGCAATTAATTTGAAAATTAATAATAATCTGATCTAACTTAAAGAAATGGCATAACGAAATCTGAATTTAAAGACTTATTAAGGATTTCATTTAAAATTAACCCACTAATTTAAATTTACACACAAAGCTAGTTTAAGATTTGACCACTTTAATCTTTTAATAGCTTAGTTATAAGGGCAATAATTTACCTTTGGTGTCGCCCTGCTTTATCCAACTTCCAATGGACTCGACTGGGCTTTTGATCTTCCTATTATTTTAGTGATGTCAATCCTGCCTTCAGTCCCTGTACCATATGAACTTTTAAAATTTAATCTTCAAGTGTTTTTTTTATTAAATAATTTGAAAATTTTAATCTAATACTTGTTCTATTTAAAGTTCAATGGACTTTTTACTAAATAATTCAGACAGAAACCAGTTGTACCAGTAAAAAAGCATTTAAACTGGTTTTAAACTTAATTTTTAAATTTATTTTATGCTATGAGATTTGGATCTTTAACCCTTTGAATTTATACTATACTATAAAGCAAAATTCACATTTCTACTAAGTATCTATTATATTTAATTCTTATTTAATATTGTAAATTATTTTTTATTAAACTGGAAGGTCGCAGTGGTTGAACCTGTTCAATTGGTTACCAAAGGTCTCACCAGTGTGACCTCCATCCAACTTTTTAAGCTTTGCCTTTGTATTTCTTTTCCTACTTTTTTCTGACATCTATAATGAAGTTGAATTATGTTTTGAGCTACAATAACTGCCATCTAACATTAGTTGTTACTTCCTAGATCATGCCATTTAACATTCATGGTAGTTATTAGGGATTATAATATCCAAATGACTTTTGTTGACATGTGGGTACATCCACCATGGATGGGTGCTTTTATTCTTATTTTAGAAAATAGTTTAAAAAGCTCTTCCCTTTTCTTTTTTTTTTCTTTTTTTTCCCTTTCAAATCTCTCCCCCTCAAAAGAAAAAAAACACCATGGCTATCGACAAGAAACCAAACAGATTTTCTCAAACAAAAATTATCAAACAAATCCATAATTGTGAGCACTATATTAAAAAAAGTTACTTACCCTGGGTTTCCAAAGCACTATATTAGAAACCAAACAGATTGCCTCAAACCTATGCTGAATGCCTTTTCCAAGCATCTAACCAGGGAAGTATATCGCAATGGTCTTTGCCTTATACAAATTCTAACATTATTCAGCTTTGAATTATCAATTCCTACTTT
Organism: Gossypium bickii; assembly: GCA_025503065.1. Lineage (NCBI taxonomy): Eukaryota > Viridiplantae > Streptophyta > Magnoliopsida > Malvales > Malvaceae > Gossypium > Gossypium bickii. The sequence goes on along the minus strand of CP106710.1, from coordinate 20,079,520 downwards.
CCCGAATAGAGGTGTTCATGGGCCGGGCGGCCCGGCCCAAAAGCTCGACCAAAATTTGAGAGAGTTTGGGAAAAAATATAAGCCCGAAAAATGAGTTTGGACAAAAAATAAGACCCGTTTAAAAAATAAGCTGAGCCTCAAGTAAGGTATTTTTAGCCCAGGCCCAGCCCGAATTCACTAAATGACAAAAAAAATCTACTATTTTTTTATTTTATTTTTGAATGTTATTTTCTTGTTGTTTTCTCCCTATTTTGCTACTATATTACAATTATGTTGCTACTATTTGGTTGTTATTGATTGAATATTGTATAAAATTTATTTTATTGTTAATTTTGTTATTATTTTAAAGGCATTTGTTAATATTATTATTATTTTAGAGATATTTACTTGTCAAGTTACATCTATCTTAGTGTTATTTAAGTCTACATATTTTTTTAAAAATTATTTTTAATTTGTTGAGAAATATTTATTTTGATTTTTTTAGTATTTTCGATGTATTATATATATTTAAAAATTATATAAAATAATATAAAAATTTAATACGGGCGGGCTAGGCTAAGCCTAGATTTTAGCATTTTTATATGGTTCGGGCTTGGGAAAAAATTTAAGCCCATTTTTTGGGCCCGGCCCGACCCAAGCCTAGTGAATGGGCCTAAATTTTTAGTTGTACCCGGCCGGCCCATCAACACCTCTATTCCCGAAACACAACTTTGGAATTTTAATATTTGAAACTCCTAAGCTACCTGAAATAGCAAGTTACCGTGACTAAAGTGCATACACACATGTATGAAAGTTTCTCAAGCAATGATAATATAATTAATTGCTAAAAATCTTTATTGATTTTGTGGAGCGATAATCAAACAAATCATGTTAGATTAATAGTGGGACAAAAAAGTTTACTGGACTTTTAAAGTTACGAATGCATCTATCACGCACAAGCATTTCCAACATCTAATTTATGTCTTACATCTCAAAGTAAAGAATGCAAAGCATCAGGCATAAAGATCATAATATGCACAAAAAATGTAGTGGCCCTGCAAGGTCTGCATCATGTCATGCATGCATAGATACATTACATTACTACAAGCAAATTACACCCTTATCAAACTATAACATGGTAGCATAATCTGAACTATCAAACATGTTGGGTTCTCCCTGCATGGGGTGTGCATATTAGAATTGAAGTACGAAGGCAAAAATATATAGGTTTCTTCTCACTGCAGTATAGTATAAACAAACATCTATTGCTTGCCAAGGATGGAAGATGCTAACTCAAGCCTTACAACAGTGCATACATCACAAGATGCATGCGAGCCAAAGGTGCCTCAAGAGACATGAAACTTTACTCAGTTAAAATCTTCATATTTACCCCAAAAGTTCAGACTTCATACAACAGAAAATGGTAGACAAACTAGCTTTTTACAATGTGAAACATGCTGCATTGCAACAAAATGTTCAGATTGATCTTCTCCGATAAAACAAAAGGTTTTAAAACAAATGGAAAATGAAAAAAACAATTGGAAACAGACTATTAAATAACACTTCGACATGGATCATAAATCTTGAATTTTGACAATATTCGGAACCAACAAGAACAAAAGGATGCAACTGGGACCATACTACCAAGTGAAAAGCATGTGAATAAATGTCAGGATAGATTCAAGGCATAAATATTATTTCCTGAACACAATTGTAAAACAACTCGTCATCTTCTTGGACTTTGTTATGAGGGAGAAACAATGCAACTTCAGCTACAGTAATCAACTCTTCCCTCAACTATTTTCGAATCAAATATTGATATTATCATTATGCCAAAGCCTCAAACTTAAATATGTATGAAGTAAACTATAGTTATATGGCTCAGCTTTATTACTTGGAAAATTCGAAGACAATAACTGTATAACAAAGCGTCATACTGTCCTGATTATCGACAAGAAAAGAAGGAAAGAACAATAATAACAAGAAAAAGGTCCATTGAATTAGCATTGATTGAGGAAAAAAGGAAGTTCACCCAAAAATACAAGCATAACACAACAAAATATATGTTGACAACCTATTAAACTCATGGACTTTGTACCAATGCTGATAGCTTTAGAATTTAAATGTTAGAGACATGAATTGATGTTCTATAAAGCAAATGTCTTAGTAGTAGATAAGGTCTATCACCATCATTTTTCAGAGTCGAGTACTCGTGCCCCTCACTTGAATGAAGACATGGTAGTATTGAACATTACCAGGGTATACAAGTTTACAACTTTCATCTTTAATGATTGGCCCTCAGAACTAACTGCACCAACCTAGAAATTACAAGTTAAATGAAGAAGCACTGAAGGAAGAAAAAAATACCATCTAAGGAATGCTATCTGTTTTTACAACATGGTCTCATAGATTCTTTAATTAGTAATTTCTAGTTACTCACATGTGGCTAAAAACTCTCCAGTCTCTTAACAAAACAAAAACCAAATAAACCAAATATCCTTTCCCTTACATGTAAAAGCTAATTCAAAAGATTACAAAAAAAAGAAGCTAATTCAAGAACCAAGAAACAAAAAAGCAGAACCTATAAAAATTCTTTACCCATCCAAACTTGAAAAACAACCAAAACCCCCAATTAAAATCTTTGTCAGCTTAAACTAAAAAATCACATAGAAATATAAAAAAAGAAACTCACATGTGGTTATGGAGATAGCAACGAATTTCTCTATCCTTTCCAACGGACCAAATACAAGAACTTTGAAGAATAAAAATACTTAGGGAAATAACCAAAGAGAAAAACAAGAATGAGAAAATGTGTGGGTGAAATAGAATGTGTAGTCAAGTGTTTCATTTACATGGTAACCAAAATAAAACACTGCAAAGACCAATTAACCAAAAAAAAAAAAAAAAAAAAAATCCAAAATAGAAGATAGTGATATACCTTGATAGGACTGGAAAGCCAAAATTTAGGGTTTCTTGTAGATTTGGTAAGAACGACAGTCGACCAATAGAGATGACGAGATAGATATTCGGAGGTGAGACCAATGAACAGAGATGAGGAGGAGAGGCAAAGGCTGATCGGCAGAGAGGAAGGGAGAATGGATTGCTTTGATGAGGATGAAGAGAATGGAAAATGTCTTACAGGAATAGAATTGATGAGACATTTTCCATAAAAACATTTGTTTTTACCGTGTTTTGGAGAACGTTTGCTTAAAAGAATTCTTTTTCCAGCAAGCAAACACAGTAAAATAAGTAAAATATTTTTCGAAAAACATTTTACTATTTTAATGTAAAAATTTAGTGAATAAATGATGTTAAAAAAATTGTGTAAAATAGAATAGAAAAATATAGAGTAAAAATAAGAAGAATTTTAAAATAGAAAAAAGGTAAATGTCAGTGGATTGATTCATAATTCTTTGTTGTGTTTCATCATATTTGGGAGGAAGAAAGGTGAATTTTGAATAATTCTTTTATTTTATATAAATTATTCATTAATTGTAAGGGTTATTTTTCCCATAATTTTTATCTTAATTTTCGCAATTAACATTAAGAATTTTTCTATTACCTTTTATATAACGACCTGAAAGTTAGTAGTGTTAGAAAATACGATCCAGAATCCCATCTCTATATATCGGATAAATAAATATTAAATTAAAATATTTATGGAGTTTGTATGATAGAATATTAAATTTTACTCCTTCAATTTTTTATTAATTTTTTTAATTTAGGTACAAGGACTAAACTGTAAAAATTTAATCGCTACAGGTTTTTAATTATAAATTGAATTAAGGACTTAAATTACAATTAACCAAAGGTCTAAAATAAAAATTAGACCTTATTAAAATGATACATAGTGGATGGGTGATTATGGTTTACTAATTAAATAAAATCAAGATTAATTTTAATTAAATACATAATTAACCTAAGTAAAATAAAGCTAGGTATAAATTATAACTTAGCCGAGAAAATAGTACCTTTTTCTCCATTACACTCATCCACTGTCCAAGAAGAAAGAAAAACCTAAGGGAGAGCTTCAAAAACCATAAGCTTTTAGCCATTAAATTGGTGAGTTCAATTTGGTCCTTTCTTATAAGTTTTATAGATTTGAGGTCATGGGAATTTGATTTAACGAGACTATGTACCAATTTGTAAAACTGTGAAAGTTTTAGAAAGTTTCCGTTATTGATTTCTTGAGGTTTTAGGTGTTAAATTGATAGATTTTAAGTTTAAATGTGAAAAAAAGACTAAATTATAAAGCTTAATCAATAGTTTTGTACATTAGGGGCCAAATTGAATAAAATGTAAAATTGAAAGTAGGAATAAGGATTAGGCGGTCCCTAATAAGTATTAGTGAAATCATATTTCAATTCAGAGTTTTAAATTGAAAGTTATGCTAGTCTCGATTTTAGAGACTAAATTGAATAAATTGCAAAATATGATGACTTTGAAATTGAATGTATTTTGATATGGAATTTGATACTGTACTATTATTGAACTATTATTCATAGCTAAAGACGAAGCAGGACCGTCGAGAGAGAAAGGAAAGGTGAGAGCCGACGACGAGTGACGCGAGCTTTTTGTTTGTATTTCTATGACTTAATACCAATCTAGTTGCTGCATATTCATGGTATATGGCATTAAATAATATTGGGGTAAGCTATTGATGGTTATTGAGTTGAAATGTTATGGTTGAAATTGAATATCAAGATAGGAATTAAATTGAATTGAATAGAAAGTCGTATAACTTAACTGAAATGGGAAATTGATATGAGATTTAAGATAAATTATGTTATATTCCATGACAAATTGATGTTGAATTGAGAATGATGGGATGTGAATTGAACTATGTGATGAAATTGGAAATTGGATACTCTATTAAATGTACATGTTTATACTTTGGTTCAGTCGATGGCACTTATGTGCCAGTATAATTGCTTCAGTATATCCGATGATGTACTTACGTGCCAGTATATATTCTTCAGTACATCTGGTGATGCACTTACGTTCCAATATGATTGTTTCGATTTATCCGATCATTCACAATGCGTGCCAGTATGATTGCTTCGATATATTTGATTATACACTATGTGTGCTAGTATCCATTCTTCGGTACATCTAATGATGCACTATATGTGTTAGTATATTTCCTTTGATTTATTCGATGATGTACCACGATGCCAGTTTGAGATGTAGATTGACTAATTTGAGTATCCATCTTGAAAATTTGTGCCAGGTTAATAGGATTATATTAATATGATTTGACTATAAGGTAGATAAGATATGAAATGTGAATTGATTTGGTATAATTGCATGCTTATGAAACGTGATATGCGGTAGTATAAAAAAAGTAAGCAATATGAGTAAAAAACAAGCCCTGAGGACGAATTGAGTATTTACGAGCCAATAGACTCGAAAATGATTGAATGGATGAAATGGAATTGAATATGTAAATTGTTGAATGTATATATATACAAGTATATGTTTATAAATGGTGATATGAAATCATCAAACATGTATGAAATGAAATATGTGGAAAAATGGTTAGATAGGTGTTATAAAGTAAGATATGAAATAAACAAATGAATTGATTACTAGGTTTGTACTACAATTTGGTATATGAATTAGTTGTATAATAGACTTGAATTGATTATTTGCATTTGAATAACATTTATATTATATTAACTTGAATTATAGAGAGTTTTATCACTCAACATACTATTTGTTCTTTTGTGCGCAAGTTAGGTACAAATCGAGATCCCAAGCGTTGAATTCAACATCCAATCAAAGATCCCGGACCCAACGATGTTTGTGTACCTCTTTCACTTGTTGTTTGGCATGTACCTAGGTTGTATTAATTTTGATACCAAATTAAGTCAATATACTCTTTTAATTTTAAATGTTGATGTGTATGTTCAGTTAATTTGTTAGTATCTTGTAAATTAGAAATGAATATGAGATTGAAATGGTACAAATATTGAAATGCTAATGATCTTAAAGTAGGTATGAATGTCTGTAACAGCCCGATTTAGGGTTTAGTCAGAATAGTGGTTATGAGACCATAAATCCGATGTAGAAATATATGTTTTATGACTTTTATGAGGTATATGGAATGCTTGCATGATTGTGTGAAAATTTCATGAAGAAATTTTATAAGTTAGTGAACAATTTGTCTATTAGGACTAAATTGCAGAGATTGGAAAATATGAGATTCTAGAAGATTTAAGTATGAAATAGCATTATTAAATTATTAGAAGTTCTTATTTAGCAATTAGACCAATAAATTTCAAGATGGAAAAAAATAGACATGGGAAGGAAAAATCTCAAGAAAGGGCCTTAAGGGCATTTTTGTCATTTGGTTAATAAAAGAATTAAAAGGGAAAAAGAAGTCAAAATTCATGTCCATCTTCTTGATGCTAGCCGAAATTTTCAAGCTCCCCATAGCTAGGGTTTCTTCATCTTTCAAGCTTGATTGTAAGTACCTCCTAGCCTCGTTTTTAATGTTCTTCGTATTTTTGAGATCCTCATAGCTCGATTTAGCTATTTCTAGCTATATTTTGAGCTAGGGTTTATGTTCAAAAATTTTCCCATGTATGAAATGCATGCATTTTGATGATTTATGGAAGAATATGAAAGTTTGATGTATGATAAACATCTTCTTCTAAGTGATTTTCATGGGAAATTTATAAAAAGAACTAAATTGTAAAAGTCATGAAAATGGTCATACATGAGTGAATTAGTGGAAATTGGGGGCTGTTGTAGCTATGAAAATGATTCGGCTAGGCTTAAAATACAAGGAAGTTGAATAAAAATCATTTTACGAGCCTAGGGGCAAAAGTGTAATTATGTAAAAGTTTAGGGGCAAAATTATAATTTTGCCAAAGTATGATTCATGGGTTAATTTAGTCAATGTGAGTATTAAACAAGTGAAATTGTCATTATAGATCAAGAGACACGAAGCTCGGACCGAAACCGAGGCAAGAACAAGGTTGTGGACTAAATCGAATACCTATACACATTTTGAGTACTGAGGTAAGTTTGTATGAAATTAAAGCTACATAATGTTATTATGTTTTTAATTACTATATATTATGAAACATGTATATTATTTCCATGAAGTTGATTAATGATGTCTCGATGTAATTATAATGAGATCATGTTAAGTTGAAGTCCTGGTTGAATATTCAGAATTGCAAGGATACTAATGTCACAACATGAGATAAGGAAGGTCCCGTATAAGACCATGTCTGGGACATGGCATCGGCACCGAATGTAGGTCCCGTATAAGACCATGTCTGGGACATGGCATCGATACCAAATAAAGGAGGTCCCATATAAGACCATGTCTGGGACATGGCCTCGGCACCAAAGGAAGATCTCATGTAAGACCATGTCTGGGACATGGCATCGGCATCTATATATGATCGGCATCTATATATGATCTCGTATAAGACCATGTCTGGGACATGGCATCGACATCGAGATATGAGATCCCGTGTAAGACTATATCTGGGATATGGCATTGGCATCGTGATACATATATGATGAGATTGAGTATCCTTCGATATTCCTAGTAGTTCAATGGGAAAAGAGCTAAGTTTATGTACCAATGATAAAGAGCTAAGTCTATGTTTAAAGAACATAAAAGTACTAAAGTTATGTGATGAAGTGATACAGGTACCCATGAGTAACTTACGAGAAATGAATGCAAAATGTGATATGTAATTTGGTAAGAGTATGCATGAGTAAGTTATGTTGATGTGTTTGAAAAATTATGTATTATTCAATGAGATGAATGGATGCTAACATAAGTCTTTATGTTGCTATTTATTTCATGCAAACTTACTAAGCTTTATGCTTACCTCTCTCATTTCCCTTTTCCTTGTAGTATCGCCAAGCTAGCTCAGGGATAGTAGGACGTCGGAGTTTGGATCACACTATCAACTATTCTTTTCTTTTGGTATAGTAAAGTTGATTTATTTTGGGCGTGGCATGTATAGGAACTTGGTCATTTTGTTATGTCATATTTGTTAGCCAAAGTGTTGGCCATTATTGTTACTCATTCATTTTGTAAATGGCCATTAGGAATTGGCCAATACATGTTAAGTTATATATATATCCAACGATAATGATATTCATGAAGTGCAAGTTGTGTAATTGATCGAGTAAAATGTGAAGTGTATGCATGATGAATTAGTGATTCTTCATAGTGTATATTGGCTATGTTATGTGTTGCTTGTGGTGGTATAAGTGTGTTTTTTTTCCAGGGTGGCAATTGGCTTGGTAAATAGCCTTCTAATTGTCCATACGGGTAGACACACGGGTGTTTGTCTAGGCCGTATGTGACACATGGTCAGCTCCATAGGTGTGTTGATAGGCTGTTCGTCCCCTACATCAAATTTGCAAAAATTCAATTCGTCACACGGGCCAGCACACAGGCGTGTGACTAGGCCGTGTGCCCCTAAGTGTTTGCTGACGTTATAAACAAAATACCAAGGTTTTCACACAAAGGGCGAGGACATGGGCATGTTTTGGCCGTGTGAAGGACATAGGCCATAGACACGGGCGTGTGCCAGGCCGTGTGAAAACCCTTGTAGGTTCGAAATGAAAAATAAAATTCACACGGGATGGGAACATGGGCGTGTGTGACCACACCGCCTGCCCATACGGGCGTTTTCCTTTCCACACGGGCGTGTAGCCCTGTTTTGAGTAAAAAAATTTCTAAGTGTGCAAAAGTTTCTGGTTTAGTCCCGAACCATTCCGTATGTATGTGTAGGGTCTCGTAGACCCATAATAGGGACTTTATGAATATGAATGAAAAAGTTTTAAGTTGGAATGAAATTTTATGACCCGATGTTGTATGTTTAAGCAAGATAAGTTCGGTAATGCCTCGTATCCGGTTCTGGCGTTGAATACGGGTAAGGGGCGTTATAATGTCTATAGATTTGCATTAGAAGTTAGCTTTTGGGAGATGAAGCATTTCTATATTGTGAATAAAGCATATATGTTCATGAATTGGTGCTAAAGATATGCATATGATTGTTGAACAAGATCTAAATGTGTTTAGAATTGGTTTGGAATAATTGCAGGTTGTTTAACAAAAAGATATTGTAAAAACTGTAACAACCCATTTTCCAATGGTGTTAAAAATAATGGTTTAAAAAATCCTGTTATTTGATTATGGAGTTCGTAAATATTATATATTATATAATATTTACGAGTCCATTACAATGTTATATTGATTTTCGGTCCAATAATTTTATTGAATGGATAGTTAATTAAGGTATAAGGACTAAATCGTAAAGGTAATAAAAGTTCATTGCTATAGATTTTTAATGATTAAAATGGAAATTAAGCCATTTTGGATTAATTGTGGACAGTTGGAGTAATTTTTATTAAGTAAATGATATTAAATTTTATAATTAAATTAATTATAAAATAATAAAGCATAAAAAAAGATGTTGCCATATTCATTTCTTTTATTTTCTTTTCGAACCGTTCCACCATTGAAGAGAGACCAAAGGTTTCGTCCAAGCTTTAGTCCTTCAATTGGTAAGGAATTTCAGTCCTTTTATTGTAATTTTTTGTTTTTGAGATCTCGGGAGCTTGATTTAGCTAGTATAGGGACTATTTTGCAAAATTATTAAAGTTTATAAAAGTTGCCATTGTTGAATCTTGAAGCTTTTGTTTTGAGCTTAGATATGAAAAAGAACTAGTTTGTAAAGAGAAAATTGTTAATTTTGAGCTTAGGGAATAAAGTGTCAATATTTTGAAAATGTTATGAAATATTTATAATTATAGATATGAGAGGGCTATAAAAGGATGAAATTGATATTGATTTAAAAATCAAACCTCAATTTTGAAATCTATAACTATTTTGGTTTTAGGGACTAAATTGAATAAAATGTAAAACTTGAAAGAATATCTGATAAATGAAATTGTAACACCCATAACTCGACCCGATCGTCGGACCCGATTTACGGAATGCTACACTTATAACCGGAATAGAACACATTCAATTCACATTAATTATCTCAAAGAATCAAAGAATACTTCATAAATGCATAATTATAAATCAAACACAAAGGATGTAACAAATCTTTTCTTATTAAGTTCGTATTAAATTTAAACTTTAACTTAACGTAAATGTTACAAATTAAACAATTTGCAATTAAATTCATAAGGTCATGAATTCATTATCAACCTATGCAAATCACAAGTCTCACAAGGTTAGTAAGTTCACATATTCAAAACTTATAGCTTTATCATGATATAAAACATATATACAAGTAAACACATTTGATATACCATTCATTCAACATCTATTCATTTAACATTTCACATTTCCATTTCAAGTATTAATTCCAAATGTCCTTTTTTACATATATATCCATATAAACATTTCGTATAAACACTTCATATAATTATTTCCATATAATCGATTTAAACAATCCTTTCATATATTCATTTTATATAACCATTCGTATAACCGTCTCATATAATCATTTCATATTACACATTTAACACAATCATTTTGTAATCACAGTTCTTTTAAAAAATTCATATCAATCTCTCCATTCAAAGTTTCATTCCATATAACTGTTTTATATATCCGTTTCATTTTATACATTTAACACATGATGAAGCAAATGAAATAATATCAGATACGTGGGAACCATGCTCACACAAAATGTGACTACAACTGTAATTGTAATTGTAAATGCTCACACGAGTTATGAAAAGAGCCTGCTCACATGAGCTGTGGGTTGGGATGTTAGGCTACATGATGCTGCTCATACGAGTTGCAGAGAATCTGCAACAAATGCAGGACCTCAGCCATCGGTAGATGACCGCCTCCGGATGTACTAACATCCATAGTGTGAATACTGCAATAAAATAGAGAATTACGAGATGGTATCTACAAGTATACGGGTAAAGTTGTAATATAGATTCTACAACGAAGTAGGTGAATACTCCGAGGATCGTACCTAAGGGAGGCGAGCACTAGATTAATTCTTAACCTAAACATTTAAATATCTAATTAATACTTTTTAAATCAGTTATAGTACGAAAGTAAAATAAGAGATTATTTTAGGGTTTTTTAAACTAATAAAATAAGATAACATAAAAGAATTGAATTTAAAGAGGTAAAGAGAATAAAGTGAATCAAATTTGAAGATGGGTGATTAGCTCGCTTCAGCAATCCCAATTAATTGTCGTCTCGAGTTTCTCATCAACCAAATAGTCACTACCTTAGTAGGATCTTCCAATCTTCCACTAATATAATGAGTCAGCAAAAACTACTTATCTTCCGACCTCATAGTCTAGACTGGCTTGGGGTAAAGGTGTTCACGAATGGGCAATGCCAATTTTGGGTTAATTCCCACCTTGATGACTTCCTGGGGTTGTCAGGAATTGGGTTTGTTTCACATTCTTCCTTTCCCAAACAGTTGATCCGTTGAGTAACCCTACAAAATAGTTAAGAGATCATGCCTTCACTTGCTAATCTCCCATACAAGGATTAATTCCTCATGACTTTCATAATCAACATGGAATAGATGGAAGAATTAATCATAGTGAATGAATTGAAGTAGAGAGTTTAAGAAGAGCCTGATTGGTATTGATAATAAGTGTGAATCTATAGAAGTTGATCTCCTTTACAAATCAAATCTCTTGAAAGAAAATAAAGAACAAATAAACTAAAACTATGAAAACCTAAGAAAGCAAGAAAACAAAACTAAATCTAAGAGAGAATCTAAGGTAATGGAGTGTTTTTAACAAGTGACAAATGAGTCTATTTATAGCCTTCAGGTGGGGGTTTTCCTTAACCCTAGGTTAGTTGACGTTCCCAAGCTTTAAAATTTGATTGTACATACTAAAATGCCCCTGTTTTGTGTTTAGTTTCTGTCACAGAGTCAATGTCACGACACACCAGGACCTGTGTCATGACATAGCAGCCTTGTATGCTCCTCTGTAGCCATCTTCAGGGGTATGTCACGACACCCTCAGTCTGTGTTGCGATATCAAAGGCATACTTGAGTTTTCTTCATTCTATTCCCTATGTTTCGACATCAGACCTTTCATGTTGCGACATAGCATCCAGTATTGGCCTAAAATGCCTTCTAATGGTCTCCTGCACACTCACAAAGTACGCTAGCTCTCCCTTAGGCTTCATTTGGCCCTTAAGGTCAATAAAAGGCTCAATTTGCATATTTTATTAAATGTAAGTAAAACTAAAGAAACTTAACTAAAATGTAATAAAAATGCTTGTTTTCAGGCTCCTTAAGTGTGAAAACTAGTTTGATCTGCTACACCAAATTATGACAGATCAAACTCCCTCACACTTAAGTCATTGCTTTTCCTCAAGAAACATAAACAAAGATTACAAAAAAACATGACAATCCTTGAGCAAGTATGGTACAAGTATTGACTTTAGAGCATATGACTTAGGCATTTCATGCTTACTAACAACTTCAACATGATGAATAGTCGACTTACCACCTTTGACTTCAAACATCTAAGTTTAGTATGGTACAAAATATACAAGTGTTAATGGTCTCACCTATAGGAATCCATCAACAAATCATACAAGTACTTTGATTATCCGAGCATAGTACAAATAGTCATTTATGCGTATGTCTAGTATGATGCCTATTCTTGTATAAGGACATCTAGGTCACATAAGACTTTTCGGCTTGTAACATTCTAAAGCTTAGGACAATTATGGAATTCAAAAACAATAAGCATTAAAAGGGTTAAAAACACAAAAATAGTTTGGCACATCGTATTGATCCCTATTCTTCCCCCCTTAGTGACCTTTACCCGCTCATCGCCTTATTTCTCCTTCTCTTACCTTCCTTGTTTCTCCATGTATAGGAAATCATAGCATGACATAGTAACTAAGTCTAGCTGTAACGTGGTTTGTGCAAGTGTACACAGTCATTCAAGTAATAAGTAAGTAAAATAAGTTATCGTCTACACAGGGACTGTATAAGCTTAATTGATTGATTGCAAAATTATAATTGAAAATTTGATGTAAAAACTGGATGATTTTGATGGTGATTATTAAACTAAGTAAAGTTAATTAGATGCAAAGATTGATCCCTATGCAATTCTAAACTAGATGCACTTTACCTAAATGTATGAATGAATGGCTTTAGCATAAAAAACAATCAACATTAAATGGGCTAGGATAATTATATTAAGCAATTCAATTTACTTTATCATGCTTAACAATGTTTGAAAATACTTCTATGGTAACTCGATCTTTCATGAGTTTGGAAACCAAATTAAGTCCCTTCGGAGTCTTTTACTTAGTTAAATATGCATTTTACTGATCATATTAACTAAGGGTTTCTTAGCATTTATGTAAGGTCACAAGGACATTTACGTTTGCAATAGTTTAATTACAAAAACCTAAAAACTATGCAAGATAATAGAGCTAACTAAAGATATTATGAACCTCAACTTAGTAGGGTTTAAAGATTTAAATTGAGCATTGCACTTTTCAATTATGTGTCTACTAGCAGTCATCTGGTTAGGATCTCTCAGCTAATCTGAGTGCACCCAATCACATATGAAAGAAATGCATTATGATATTAATTGAAAACATGATTGATTGAGGCTAAACATGTTAAACATGAATAAAATAAATCTTATTGAATTAACATAATCATCCTAGCAAATAGGATTTAAAATATTATTATTGATGTCAAAAACAATAAACTCAAAGAAAAAATGATTAAAATAAATAACAAGAGGAAAGAGTAAACTCTATTAAGCTCAGCAGCCTTTCGGATCTACATTGACTGATTCAGTTCAATAGCCTTTTGGATCTATTCTGACTAATGTGCTCCTCCATTCTGCTTGAAGCTTTTTTTGCTAAGTGTTTAACTGGTATCCATCTAAGGAGTGCTTTTGAAAAAGCTTTTGAGGCTAAAGAATAGAGGAGGTATGGATAACTATGCAAGGGAAAAAGGGAAAAAGAACTGAGATGAAAACTAGTGAGAGTGAGAGAGGAATGTTGAAGGATGAGGGATGATCCTAGAAGTGAGGGATGGCAAGGTATTTATAGGTGAAGGTAAGGGTTTGAGTTTACTAAAAATAGGTTTAAATTTCATTCCTTCCCTCTCTCATGTGGCCGACCATGCTTCAAGGAACAAGGGATGACCAAGTCTTCTCAATTTAAATTTCAAAAGCAAGCTAAAAATAACTATAGAGTGGACAATTTCAACAGAGAAGTTGTTGGGTTGAGTTCTGATTATTTTCCAACTGTAAGGACCTTCAATTAAGTATCCCAAAACATATTTTGGATAGCTACCTTTAAATTTCGAATTTGGGCTCCTAATTCCCCTTGTTGGACGGTTCTTCAGTCCAAAACTTAGCAGACATGTCCATCTTTCATCATATTCTTTATTAGGTCAAGTAGTCAACCTCATGCCGCAATTTGAATGGTCTTTCCGTCCACATGGATAACTTGTACATGTCCATGTTTTATTTATTTAAATCATGTCTCCAATGGACCTCATGCATAGTGAAAATACATACATTAATAAATTAACATGAAAGTCATGAAAATCATGTAATTAAGCATAATGTCACATACTTTCTAAATTCATGTCTAAAATTACAAATTAAGTAAAATTCACCAATTTCAATAATAATTACTCGAGATAAACACATTTATTAAGTAAAAAGGTGGTAAAAATATATAGAAAAACCCTATATAATTTCGAGTTTACACTAGCCTACGAGTTTTTGTGCACTAATGAACAAGATTCTCTTTCTATTGTGACTTTGTTACTTTTCTCTTTTTCAATATATCTCACTCATGAATGATTTTTTTTTCTATTTTAAGACTTTTTTCTATTCGTACTAATTTGCTTTTTGGATTTTTCTTTTTGTTTCGCATATTAAGCTAACTTATAGTTCCTATATCACACAAATCTTTCCTATTTCACTCTATTTTTACCAACTCCATCGTGATGTATGTACTTAACCCTCAATACGTATGGCCAAACTGATAAACCGTAAAAGTAACATATTTTAAGCCCATATTTAGTATGCTTTTGGATGATTTAGGCCTTGAATTATGTAATTTGGTGCTCTTAATCCTTTGTTTTCATGTTTTACATTCAGGAAAGCACCGGATGATGAAAAGATGGAAAATGGGTCCAAAAAAGAGTAAATGGGCCATATCACGAAATCCACACGGCCTGGGCCTAAGTCACACGGCCGTGCCTCACTCAACAGTCTCGAACACGGCCTGGCCACGACTTACACAGGCTTGTGCCATAGGCGTAGTCCCTACCGCGGCCAATAGGAGTTTTACTTGGATTTGGATACTTGGAGGCAAAGAAACACATTCCAAAGCCTATTCAAACACCTCAGTAGGAATTCTACTTGAATTAGGATACTTAGGGGCCAAGTAAGGCATCTCAAAGTCTATATAAACACCCAAAGGGGCAACTTGAAGGGAGAGTTCGGTAGAAGCCGGAACCCAAGACTTTAGTCAGGGGGCGTCCAGCTAGGCCAAAGAGGGCAGATTTGTGGAGAATTACTCGAAGATAGCCAGATGATTCATATCAAGATGCCGGAGTTATACTCAAGACGGAGGATCTCTCATTCAATTCCATTAGGGGGTTTTAGGGATTTCTTATGTTTTGTTTTATCTTTTCTTTTGAGATGTATTCTTTTATTATCATTATGAACTAAACCCTTAGATACCTGAGGGGGATGAAACCTAAGATGAATCTTGTTATCGTTTGCTGAACTATATGATAAATATTTGAAATGTTCTTAATTATGTGTTCTTAATTATTGTTTTGATATTTTTGGGATATTAATTCAAGTATGATGTGCTTAGGTGGAGTAGCAAAAGTCCCTGCTTAAGAGTAGATCTAGCATAATTAAGCGGAGTTGGTTGCACGCCTAGAGATAGGGTGACGAGATTTTGCCGGATTAGGGTGAAACATAATATGGGAGTCCATAGATCAAGTTAATGCGATTCTAGGGGTTTTAATTAGAAAGAGATTTTAATTAATCAACCTAGGGTTGAACGTTAGTCGCCTCGAGAGAGGGATTAATATAGAATCTTATGGATCAAGTCAAGTGAATAAATCGTCTGGTTCAGAGTTAGATAACAAGTGAAGTCTAGGTGGATTCTTCCTTGGGCGTCGTCTTAATCAATTGGTTTTTCTTCAAGTTATTTTCACAATTTCATTCTTCTTTGTCTTAGAGTCTTTAGTTTAGTAGTTAGTTAAATTTAGATTAGATAAACAATTCCCTTAATTCTTAGGCTAAATAATAAAAAGAGAGTTAGTATTAGTACTTTTGGTTCCTTTGGGTTCGACATTCTGGTCTTGCCTTAACTATACTACTGTTCGATAGGTGCGCTTGCCTCAAATCGTTGTCATAGTTAGGTTCCAGGTTCGATCATTCTTTTATATAAATTTTAAGACTTTGACATCGCATAAAACAACGATCACAAACATCTATAATCGTGTAGTGCAGGACCATAAAAAAAGGGTAAATATAAATTAAAGTTTTCAGGCTCGGGGCTTGTAATGAGGTTCATCAAGAAGTGTCAACAGGCTAAAAAATTAGTACTAAAGGTGAAAAAAAAAAATAGGTCATCTTTTTGGCTCTAGATGTGTTCCAAACAATGCCTTAGGTCATCCCTAAATATCTCAACATGCACAAATTTAATTAACCAAACAAATACAAATTCAACCATTTATCATTCGTACTAGCATGCTTATTTCCTTGTATTTTCCATATCACTTGGTACAGTTGATTACTTAATGCCAATTTATAGTGTAACATACAAAACTTGGTAGTCTAATAATAAAAAATCTAAAATCACCTATCATCATGCCAAATCTATTCATAAACACAAGCAATCTATGTACATGCTCCTAACCAATCACTTGTATTTCTACAAGCTCAAGCACATAAAAGATAAGAAAAATCAAAGAAAAAAAATTAAAAAATGAATTTCCTATGTTACCCCCCAAACTTTAGTTGAAACATTGTCCTCAATGTGTAGCCCATAAAATAGTAAGGAAAGAAGTTACTCGATTGATCGTGGTTGCTCCAATTGCTAATGGTGGGTGTTTCCTTCCTTTGATTGTGTAAAGTTTGAATTCTTTGTGTCTCCTTTGTGTTGGGTTATTAGATAGAAAACTTAAATAGAACATACTAAAAGTCTACTTATTAATCCTACTTATACAAGTTTTTATAAAATTAAAATAGTTCAATCGTCCTCCTCATCAATCTCCTCACTCCCATCGTTTTCCTCATCTTCTCCTTCCTCCTAATATTCATGCATTTTTTCTTCTTATTTCATATTCGTCGGCCCGAACATATCAGGTTTATAATTGGGGACCCGGATGTTATTTTGCCTTGCAAATTCTTGGAATATTGGTCCCGACTCTTGCATCCACTGTATCCAATCAAGTCGGTGTAGTCGACACTTCTTGTTGTCGCTTATTTCAATCCTTCATTTGTTTGGCTCGTAATTCTATGTATTGTTGGAACAAAGTATCACTGATAATGCTTTTGGAAGGTTTCAACGAATTCTCAGTGGATGTCATAGGTACACCAGCCTTTTTACATAATGTCATCACTAGGTGGGGAAAGAAGACTCTCACCTTCTGGCTACCAATGCATCTTCTAATGTTCTGATGAATCCATTTACCGATACATACCTATTTTTTCTGCAAAATAGCATAGAGTAACAGTACTCTAAAAGTATTAATGTTAGAAACATTTAAACCATGTACTCTTGTGCATAAAAATTGGATCCATATTTTGGCCTCAGGAAACAAGATCGTTTGATGAAAGGATACTAGGATATTGGTACCTGTGTGATATTTCCATTCGTCCCTACCTTTAGTCAAGAATTTTATAATGTTATCCATATATATGTCTCAAAAATATTCCAGATTAGTTTCATCAATAAATTGTTTTTCATAGTATGGTTCATTATAAGAGTTGCAAATAATATGCGGGGTTACTCTAACCTCTTTCCCTCGCACAAGGACCATATCCCACATATGACCTTCAGTGTTTCTGGACTCTTGGTCTCGTAATAAGGTATAAAATTCTTGAACAACGGGGACCACAACACTCTATTTACGGACCGTCTAAAAACTTTCCCACCTGTAATATCGAACTAAAGGCTATATTTCCTTACACAAAATCATGGATGGATCAAATCCCCTCTCTTGGATGAATGTTTTTCTTTGAAGTTCATTAAAATATTTTTCAACATTTGTATTTGGAAAAATAGAGGGATTTTGAACCATCGGCATGGTTCGCCTAACTTTCCTAAGAGGCATTATATTTCAATCCTAACCAAATAATTCAATGGAACAGTAAAAAGTTTGAGTTTAGGAACCCTTAACCTTTAATATATAGTCAAAGTTCGTTTGAATTCCTTGCTTTCCCGCGATGTTCCTATTCCTTGTTGCCCCAAATATGCTTGAAGAGTTTGCAAAGAATAACTAGAATGTTTAAGAAATTGGGGGTTTAAGGTTTAAGAGGTTTTGAGAGATTTGAGAGAGTTTGAGGGATTAAGGGTTAAGAGGTGTTTTAATTAGAAGTATATATGCTTTTAGGTTATAAAATGGGATTTTAAAGTGTTAAAAATTGGGTTAAATGAAGAGTAAGTCATCGGGTTATGTGATTGGGTCAGGTCAACCTTACAAAAAATTGTAGCAATGTCATGACATAGGGGTTCCGTGTCGCGACATAGGGGTTTTATGTCGCGACACGCCCGTCAATTTGGAGGTTTGAAAGAAACTATCTGCTATGTCATGACACTGACTCTGTTTTGGCTAAAAACTTCCAATTTTAAGGATGTTTCGATTTATAGATGAACTTAAATCAAATAAAAGTCAGAATCGAAACTAGGTGATTAGTTAAATGTACAATAATTTACAAAAGTTAAGTAGAAATTCAACTAATTTTTAAGTTCTGCTACTGGATTCATCCGATAGTGTCATCAACTCATCGATAGAGGATTTTCTTGTTCTGTCGGTATTGGTCCATCTTCCATCATGCCATTCCACCTGTGCCCATTTTTCCCTTTCCTTAAACTTGTTTATTCTTTCTGCATGCATAAAAGGAAGTGTATCCTTTGACTCGGGGATGTTAGAAATAAATAATTTTTTACATTGTTCCCCTAACTTCCTCCTATCTTCATCGCTTGATTGTTGGCCACATTTAAAAGTTTCAATCTCACCATTAATTTTCATATTTAATTCATTCTTTTCTAAATCAATGGTGGATCTAGAAGTGGCTAAGAAGGGTCTTCCTAATAAGATCGGAATCTCACGATCTTCTTCAAAATCAAGTACCACAAATTTTATGGGGATAACAAAACTTCGCACTTTGACTAACACATCTTCTAATGCCCCTTTTGGACATGCCAAAGACCTGTCAGCCAACTGTAATATTATTTGAGTAGTTTTTAGATCCACTAACTTGAGTTTTTTAAAAATCGATAGAGGTATTAAATTAATACTAGCTCCTAGATTGCATAGAGCTCTATTAAAATGAATGCTCCTTATCTAGATGGGAATAGTAAAACTTCTCAGGTCTTTCAATTTTTGACATACCTTTCTTAAAATAATCATGCTATAGGAAGCATTGAAAGTAACTTGTTCTCATACCTTAATTTTCTTACGCTAGCTATCATCTCCTTTAAAAACTTAGCGTATTTGGGAGCCTTTTCAACTAATTCAATTAAAGGTAGGTTAACATTTAATGTTTTAGATAGGTTTAGGAAACTTACAAATTCATTATCATCCCACTTTTTCTTTTCTTCTAGTCTCGAAGGTGATAAACCGCAAAAGTAACATATTTTAAGCCCACATTTAGCATGCTTTTGGATGATTTAAGCCTTGAATTGTGTAAATTGGTGCTCTTAATCCTTTGTTTTCATGTTTTATACTTAGAAAAGTACCGGAGGATGAAAAGAACTAGAAACGGGCCCAAAATGGAGTAAATGAGGCCATATCACGAAATCAACACAGCCTGGGCCCAGGCCACATGATCGTGCCTCACTCAACAGTCTCAAACACGGCCTGGCCACGATTCACATGGGCGTGTGCCATGGGCGTGTCCCTACCATGACAAAGGGAAGTTTCACTCGGATTAGGATACTTAGGAGCGAAGAAACACATTCAGAAGCCTATATAAACACCCTAAGTATAACCTAAAAGGGGGGAACCCAAGGCTTTAGTCAGGGGGCTTCCAGCTAGGCCAAAGAGGGTAAATTTGTGGGGATTTACTCGAAGATAGCCAGTTGATTCATCTCAAGAAGCTGGAATTATACTCAAGACAAAGGACCTCTCCTTCAATTCCTTTAGGGGGTTTTAGGGATTTCTTATGTTTTGTTTTATCTTTTCTTCTGAGATGTTTTCTTTTATTATTATGAACTAAACCTTCAGATACCTGAGGGGGATGAAACCTAAGATGAATCTTGTTATCGTTTGCTGAACTATATGATAAATATTTGACTTGTTCTTAATTATGTGTTCTTAATTCTTGTGTTGATATTTTCGAGATATTAATTCAAGTATGATGTGCTTAGGTGGAGGAGCAAAAGTCACTGCCTAAGAGTAGATCTAGCATAATTAAGTGGAGTTGATCGCACGCCTAGAGATAGGGTGACGGGATTTTGCCGGATTAGGGTGAAACCTAATATGGGAGTCCATAGATCGAGTTAATGCAATTCTAAGGGTTTTAATTAGAAAGAGATTTCAATTAATCAATCTAGGGTTAGACGTTAGTCGCCTCAAGAGAGGGATTAATATAAATTAGGGAATCCTACGGATCAAGTCAAATGAATAAATCGTCTGGTTCAGAGTTAGATAACAAGTGAAGTCTAGGTGGATTCTTCCTTGGGTATTGTCTTAATTAATTGGTTTTTCCCAAAGTATTTTTCCCCAACTTCATTCTTCTTTGTCTTAGAGTCTTTAGTTTAGTAGTTAGTTATTTTAGATTAGATAAAAATCCCCTTTATTTTAGGCTAGATAATAAAAAGAGAGTTAGTATTAGTACTTTTAGTTCCTTTGGGTTCGACAATCCGGTCTTGCCTTAACTATACTATTGTTCGATAGGTGCGCTTGCTTGACATCATTGTCATAGTTAGTTTCCAGGTTTGATCATTCTTTTTATAAATTTTTAATACTTTGACATCGCATAAAACAACGATCAAGTTTTTGGCACCGTTGCCGGGGAACTGAAATATTAAGAAAGCTTAATTTTTATTACTTTAGCCATTTTTATTTACTTTTATTTTTTTACTTTGCTAATTTTCTTTCTTTTGTTCCTTTCAAGTACCTCTAGTTTATGACTAGGAGGAACCCGACAGGACCCCTACTTTACGACAGTGATATTGAAGGTGTAGTCCGCAGAAATCATAGAGAGATAAGGTGAAGCTTAAACTACATAGAAGAAGAGTAAAAAGTCGAAGCTAATACCACCGAAGAGATGGCTGAGAATAATCCGCCACCTCAAGAGATGGCCGAAAATCGTGCTCCTCGAACTATGTATGATTATGCTAAACCTAGTTTAACAGGAACTGCTATTGCTGCAAATAATTTTGAACTGAAACCTAACACTATACAGATGATACAACAGTTTGTTCAGTTTGATGGTTTGCAGGATAATGATCCTAATACACACTTAGCGAATTTTCTAGAATTCTGTGATGCCTTCAAAATAAATGGCATTTCTGATGATGCCATCTGTCTTTGGTTATTTCCCTTTTCTTTGAGAAATAAAGCCAAACAGTGGTTGCAATCTCTTCCACGAGGGTCAATCACTATACGGGACCAAATGACCAAAAAAATTTTATTAAAATATTTTTCGCCGGCCAAAATGGCCAAATTAAGGAATGATATCTCTTCTTTTATGCAGATGGATTTAGAGACACTTTACGATGCATGAGAGAGATACAAAGATTTGTTGAGGAGGTGCCCACACCATGGATTACCTTTGTGGCTATAGGTCCAAACTTTCTACAACGGTGTGAACCCTTCAACAAGGCAATTAATCAATTCAGCAGCCGGTGAAACACTGAACAACAAAACTCCTGAAGCAGCCTATGAGTTTATAGAGGAGATGTCATTGAATAACTATCAGTGGCAAGTTACAAGGACAAGGCCAGCCAAAGCAGCTAGAGTTTTCAACCTCGACGCAGTAGCCTTGCTATCAAATCAGGTGGAGATGTTACATAAAAAAGTTGATGGTTTATACGATTCTTCGCAGGTACATCTAGTTATGCAGTGCGATGCAAGTGGAGGCGTGGCAAATCTTGAGTACCCACTCTATGGACAGGGCATGGAAAGCGAACAAATGAACTATATGGGTAATAATTTCTGATCTAACAATAACCTTTATAGTAATACTTATAATCCAGGTTGGAAGAACCATCCCAATTTCTCATGGGGTGGTCAAGGAAATCAAAGGCAACAACCATCCTATAACATCCTGAAATTGGGCCTAGTAGGATTGGGCCCAATGGGCCTTGAGCGTAGTAGCGTTTAAATTTTTGGAGAACAAGAGATCGGCATTAATGCAAGTTAGTCTTATTAGGTAAGTGATTTTGAAAGGTTAGAGGGCTTTTATGGAGTCCCGGGATCAAACTTTGAATTTAGGGAAATTTTGGTTTTAGGTGGAAAAAACCTTGGGAGTTAGTAGGTAGGCTTTAAGAATAAAATGTGGAGGAAAATGACACAAGTGGAGTGTATGGTGTAGTTGCAAAGTGACGCCACATAAGAGACAAGGGAGTGACGCCATAAGGGAGGAAGGAGGTCCAAGGTTCAAGTCTTGGCTCTTGCATTTTGGTTTTCTTTTTACATGGACCTTAGAATTGGGCTATAGATTTATATTTAGTTGCGCATGGTTTAAGGCACAAGAGGAGCTTGTGGCCAAGTGGTTAGGGGCGTGGATTATGTTGCAAGAGAGCCTGGGTTCGAATCTCGTGAGAAGCAATGGAGTATTTATTTTTGCGGTCTGGACGGGAAGAGTTTTAGTTGAATTTAAACTCTACTGACGAAGGGATCCCACATTGGAGAGATACAAAAAAGGAGGAGGCTAGCTATATAAGGAGCATTCCAGGAGGAGAGTTAACACACTTTGGAGGGCGTTTGGGCACAGGAGTGGTCGGAGCGCGGATTAGCACCAGATTCTTATCAGGTGTGTAACTCTCTTTACTCTAGTTGTAGAGCGGCAAATGCCCAAGTGCCGGTCACGGCAATAGTAGTCACACGAGCGCGCGAGCGCATGTGTGGGGCTTCGACGCGATAGTTGAGACCATCAGTAGTATTCTTGTGGGTTGAGGCTGCTTGGGCCGCGATGGGCCAAAGTGTGCCCAATGGGCCAATGGGCCCAACTGAATAAATTTTATGATGATATAGTATATAGTGAACTAGACTAGGTGGAACTTATATACGTGGCTAGATTTATGTTAGGTGGGCCACACGAGCGTGTGGGCCCGAATGGGCCAGAATCGGGTTTTAGGCCTAATAGTCTGGTAAAGACAGAAATGGTAGTTGAGTCGCTCGGGGCGACATTGGGCCTTCGGAAAGGCCATTCTAGGTGCAAAATTACTAAATACCCTTAGTGGGTAAATTACCAAAATACCCCTGAAGGGTAAATTACGAAAATTCCCTTGGTGGGTAAATTACGAAAATGCCTTTGGTGGGTAAACTACGAAAATGCCCTTGGTAGGTAAAATTACTGTTATACCCTTAGAGGTTGATTGGCCTGATTATGTCGTATTTGTTATTCTGATTATAATGGTAATTCGGGTTATCTTTGATATATGATTTGCATACATGTCATACTGCATACACGAATTATTATGTCATATTGCATGGGTATGATGAGAGAAGGGGGAAGATATGATTTCAGACTGTCACCAGTGGTTTTGACCACACAGTGCGTTGGCCCCGCTTTCTATATTATTTTTGTGACTAACTCTCAGTGGTTTTGACCACCAGTGGTTTTGACCACACCGATATTATTTGTGACTACGGTCACCAGTGGTTTTGACCACATATTGCTATCTTTGTGACTCGTCCCAGTGGTTTGGTACCACAGTGGGTTGGCCTCACATATCGATATACGGGATTGTCATCAGTGGTTTTGACCACATTGTGGGTTGGCCCCATACATATTATTGTGACTACAATCACCAGTGGTTTTGACCACACCGATATTATTTGTGACTACAGTCACCAGTGGTTTTGACCACACCGATATTATTTGTGACTACGATCACCAGTGGTTTTGACCACCAGTGGTTTTGACTGCACGAGGTAGATTTGGGAGTTTCGGATGGATAGGATGGATGGGTTGCATGACATGCATATTTGTACATGGATCTGTGTATGAGCTTAACACACTTTGGATGGGGATTTACACACTAAGTCTCGATGACTCACCCCTTAGTTAATTTTGCAGGTAATTGTTAGATCGCGGTTTTGGGAGCTGAGGCGGACTCGTGAAGGCCATACATTATTTCCTCGTAAACTTGTTCTCTTATTTCAAACTTATTTTTAATTCAGGTTTTTAAGTTGTAATAAGGCCGCTTTAACTTTATTTTTGGCATTTTATTTGCTTAGCTTTTAATTTGATCACACCCTCTTATTATTCAATGTGCGATACGGAATTTCCTAAACCGTTAATAATCGTTTTTCAAAATGTTAACAAAAAGAATAATAATTAATAAATATTTAAATTCGAATTTTTCTTAACAAACACGCAATTTTTAAACAACCCTTTTATGTGACATGCCAGATCTGGTCGTAACGTCTAGGCCAGGTTTGGGGTGTTACACATCCCAAAACTTTCAACAACAGCCTAGGAAAAGAAGCCGAACCTCGAGGAGATGCTGACAAAATTCATAGGAGTCGCAGAAACACGTTTCCAGAATACTGGGACAACACTTAAAAATCAACAAGCATCGATTCAAAGGATCAAGAATCAGTTAGGGCAACTAGCTAAGGAGATATCTAAAAGACCACAGGGAAGCCTACCAAGCAATACCGAGACTAACCTAAAGGAGAAAATTCAAGTCATAACAGCTCAAGATAGTGAAGGGTTAGACAAGCCCAATCTCCGGCAAGAGAATTCAGTAGAAGAACGTAAGGTTGAAGTAAGTAATAAAAAGCCAAAACCAATAATCAAAGAATACCAACCTCGCATACCATATCCTGAAACAATAAAGAGGGACGATACATAGGAACAGTTCAGTAAGTTTCTTAAACTTTTAAAGAAATTACATATTAACTTACCGTTTCTTGAAGCTCTTTCATAGATGCCAAATTCTAGGAAGTTTTTAAAGAAGCTATTGACAAATAAGCGGAAGATAGACGAGGAATCGCATGTGGAACTGAACGCATTGTACTCAGCAATGTTGCAAAATAGACTACAACAAAAACTAAAAGATCCAGGGAGTTCTACGATTCCATGCTTAATTGGTAGTTTATGTATTGATAATGCGTTAGCTGATTTAGGGGCAAGCATAAATGTCATGCCTTATAAAATGTTTAAAAAACTAGGTCTAGGGAAGCCCAAATAAACTAGGATGAGCATAATTAGCTGATAAAACTGTTAGAAGTCCTAAGGGCATAATCAAAGATGTACTCGTGAAAATTGATAAATTTGTATTCCCAGTAGACTTTGTCATTTTAGACATGGATGAGGACAATAGTATCCCCTTAATTCTAGGAAGACCATTTTTAGCAACTGCCAGGACTAAAATTGATGTCGACGTAGGTGAACTTATACTCTGCGTAAGTGACGAGACAATCACCCTTCAAGCTCTCGATTCAGCTAGGACATCGAATAATCAAGGTGAAAAAGTAAATTCTATGAATAACCATTCGGCTAACCCTTCTTTTCAGGAAGCAGAACAAAAGAACATAAGTGAACCCGTTCCTAGACCCTGTGCCAACAAAGAAATAACTCATGAGGAACAAGGGATTCAGATCGATGAACTAGAAGAGTGAAAGATGCATCTCAAAGAGAAATTAAGGATACATGAAGCAGAATCTAAGCCACTCTACGAGACAGATAAGTTCAAAATTGGAGATCAGGTATTACTAGATAAAACAGACCATCGAATATCTCTTCCTGACCCTACCACAAACAAAGAAATCCCTTTTAAGGTAATTAATGTTTTTCCATACGGAACAGTCGAGGTAAGTAATCCTATATTTGGCACTTTTAAAGTAAACGCTACTCGACTTGAACTATGTACCAATAATAGGACTGATAGCATGAGGAAGGACCTGAAACTCCTCAAACCACCATGATCACGCGAATGAGAGGTAAGTATAGCTTAAGACTAAATGAGCGCTTCTCGGGAGGCAACCCGACCACTAACCCCATTTATTTTTACATTTTTATTTGTACTTTCTCTACTTTTATTCATTCTCTTTAACACTTAATTATGAGCTAACCAAAAGTGTAGATTTTTATGCCACACGGCTGTGTGGATACACCGAATCTCCATACTGACATAGTAGGGACGGTACGAGTCAGTTCAAATCATATCTTCGAGTCACGGACTTCAACTACCAAGCCACGACTGTATGATGCGGCCGTGACCGACACTGTTTGATCAGACACGGGCGTGGCAACCTGAACATAGGCGTGGGAGAAACGAACGACGCATAACACGACCGTGCGAGATAGCCATGTGACTTAGCACGCCCAGGATATATGGGGAGGGAAAGTACCAGGCCCCAAAAATTCTATTTAACCCACCCCCACCCCTCTTTCTTCTCACCTACCCCCCATCTCCTTTCTCCCATCCCATCCTTCAGATATCCCCCTCCCCATACTTTTCTTCTTTAGTTATTACCCAAACCCTTGAGCTACACCACATCCATGTCAAAGAAGTGAAAGGATCCTAGTGCAGTCTCCCTTTGTGAGACCGATCGACATAAGTTCATGCCGGCCGCTTCATCCACTTGACAAGCCAAAGGTCTTTGAGGCCATTTAATTCTTCTTCTTCTTCTTTACTTTTCTCCTTTATTTTCCTTCTCTTTAACTCTCTTATGCTTACATTAGTTTATTTTATCTTAGTTTCTTTGTTTTAGGTTCTAAAGGCTGCTTGGGAATCACGCCACTTCGGCCACCGCCACCCTAATACAGCCTTGGAAGTCACACCCACCTTGCGAACCATCTAACAATAAGGACTCTTCGGTCCATTCATCTTTTATTTTAATTTTATTTTACTTTCTATTTTCTTTCTCTTTATCTTTCTTGTCTTTAAATATATATTTAGTATATTTTGAATTATTATTATTATTTCCTGGCTAATTCTCTACGAGCTTCCCAATTTCTTCATCTAGTGCAGAGCTTGGTAGCAGCCACCGCACCTTGGGACTCCCAACTCAAGGAAACCATCCAAATTCAGGAAGTTTCACCTCTCCCGTTCTCTTAAATTTCATATATATTGAGGGTAATGTACATATTAAGTGTGGGGGGTGAATATTTATTTCGAGAAAGTGCTTAACTTTCTACATTATTCTTAAATCCCTGAATGATATCTTTTCTTAAAGTAATTTCCTCATATTATGATTAGAATGAAATTTCCCCTGATTTATGATTTTTAATTATATGTTTCGGATTAAATCATTGATAATTGTGCAATGATGATTTAAATTTTAGGAGACTAGAGAATCAAGGAAGATGAGTCTATTTTCATAAATTAAAATTTTTTTCTAGGTTGTCTACCTGAATCTGAATGTTACCTTGAAGTTTGAAATTTACGAGGTTGATATCAGATACCCATAATTATTGTGAGACTTTGAGCCCTATAGAGCATATATTCTTTTCGTGCTCACTTTTTGATTATGAGTGTGTCAACATTGATTTGTTATTCTAGAACTTGCTTCGATTATACAATTCGAGACCACATTATTGATTTGATATACAGAGATGATAAAGGCACTTAGGATTTAACCCACTCACTCCACTAAAAAAGCCTACTTTCATAATTAACCCTTAGTGAACCCTTTTTGAACCTAACAACCCATTTATTGACTCACCCACTAATATTAACCCAAAACCCTTTGTATTTGTTATCACCATTCCTTTTGACTACCTTTTTGTCGAGATTTGATTTGATCAGTTGCCTAACTATGATCTTTATTTCAGTAGTAAATTCATCCTTTATTATGTATTTGACTTGTTCTTTAAAAAAAATAAAAAAATAAAGTATATTCATTATTAGTTCTACTAAGTGAGCTTACATGCTTAAATTTTAAATCTTGAAGAAAAAGCTCGTATTAGAAGTTTTCAATTGATATAATTACTTAGGATTAGTTCGTTTTTTCTAGCTAGGTACATTGTCAATTCAATCTCAATTCTAACCTTCTAATTCAGCCTTTATCCATACCTTTAACCTAAGCCCCGTTACAACGCTTTTTAAAGACCTTTTGATTTGTGTATCATCTCATATTATAGTGGTGGAGATTTGATTTTCATGCAAGCTTATGGGATTAACTTTTCATGTTCGACTCTTGAGTGCTTAATTTTGAACCTTAAACACTTTGAGTGATTTGAGTGAATCTCTTGTGAGGATGTCAACTCTTGTCAATTCCGAATCAGAGGTAATTATTCAGGTAAGGGGAAACACCTATGTTTTCATACTATAAAAACTATGACTTTGATTGTTTGAATCTTTAGGACTTTTTGAGTTAAATTATCAATGTATGAATTATCATTGAATTATGATGAAACATAATTGATGAATATTATGAATCGAGGAAGTTCATTTTAGTTGTGAGTAGAGAATTTTGCTTAAGGACAAGCAAAAGCTTAAGTGTAGGGGTATTTGATAAACCACAATAGTAACATATTTTAAGCCCACATCTAGCATGCTTTTGGATGATTTAAGCCTTGAATTGTGTAAATTGGTGCTCTTAATCCTTTGTTTTCATGTTTTATACTCAGAAAAGCACTGAAGGATGAAAAGAACGAAAATGGGCCCAAAACGGAGTAAATGGGCCATATCACGAAATCAACACGGCCTGGGCCCAAGCCACATGGCTGTGCCTCACTCAACAGTCTCAAACACGGCCTGGCCATGATTCACATAGGCGTGTGCCATGGGTGTGTCCCTACCGTGACAAAGAGAAATTTCACTCGGATTAGGATACTTAGGGGCGAAGAAACACATTCAGAAGCCTATATAAACACCCTAAGTATAACCTAAAAGGGGGGAACCCAAGGCTTTAGTCAGGAGGCGTCCAACTAGGCCAAAGAGGGTAGATTTGTGGGGATTTACTCAGAGATAGCCAGTTGATTCATCTCAAGAAGCCGAAATTATACTCAAGACGGAGGATCTTTTCTTGAATTCCTTCAGGGGGTTTTAGGGATTTCTTATGTTTTGTTTTATCTTTTCTTCTGAGATGTTTTCTTTTATTATTATGAACTAAACCCTCAGATACGTGAAAGGATTAAACCTAAGATGAATCTTGTTATTGTTTGCTGAACTATATGATAAATATTTGACTTGTTCTTAATTATGTGTTCTTAATTCTTGTGTTGATATTTTCAGGATATTAATTCAAGTATGATGTGCTTAGGTGGAGAAGCAAAAGTCCCTACCTAAGAGTAGATCTAGCATAATTAAGCAGAGTTGATTGCACGCCTAGAGATAGGGTGAAGAGATTTTGCTGAATTAGGGTGAAACCTAATATGGGAGTCCATAGATCGAGTTAATGCAATTCTAGGGGTTTTAATTAGAAAGAGATTTCAATTAATCAACCTAGGGTTAGACGTTAGTCGCCTCAAAAGAGGGATTAATATAAATTAGGGAATCGTCTGGTTCAGAGTTAGATAACAAGTGACGTCTAGGTGGATTCTTCCTTGGGTATTGTCTTAATTAATTGGTTTTTCCCAATGTATTTTTCCCCAACTTCATTCTTCTTTGTCTTAGAGTCTTTAGTTTAGTAGTTAGTTATTTTAGATTAGATAAAAATCCCCTTTATTTTAGGCTAGATAATAAAAAGAGAGTTAGTATTAGTACTTTTAGTTCCTTTGGGTTCGACAATCCGGTCTTGCCTTAACTATATTATTGTTCGATAGGTGCGCTTGCCTCACATCATTGTCATAGTTAGTTTCCAGGTTTGATCATTCTTTTTATAAATTTTTAAGACTTCGACATCGCATAAAACAACGATCAGAAGGGAGTGGGATTATTGTACCGACAAAATCTTTAGTTATTTCTTTTTTTATCTCTGTTGCTGGTGTGATTACCTTCTCTTCTGGCTCATCTTCCGCTTCTAGGAGTACTTCTTGAGGTTCGTCACTCTTCTCCCAAATTGTCTCAAGAGAAGTGGTTTCTTGGCTACTCAGTACTTTACCCGATCGAAGTGCAATTGCTTTCACATGCTCCTTACCTTCTCTCTATGGATTATCTTCCATGTTGTTGGGAATACCTGTGTTAATTTTTCTTTTGATGTTACCCATGTGTTAATTTTTCTTTTGATGTTACCCATCATGTTTATCAATTGGCTCATTTGATCCTTGAGTTTAGTCAATGTTCTTGTTGAATTGGTGCACTCAGATCGCACCTATTTAATATAAATTCTCATTAACTATATTTCTCTCTCAATTCTATCTAGCCGTTGACCACATGTAGTATGGTCATTTGGGTTGACGATATCCTTGGGTTTCTGTAAATAAAGAGGTTGGTAATTAGTATTTTTAACTTAATTTGAATTGTTACCTCCTCATTGGTTTCTTCCCTATCTTAGATTTGGGTGATCCCTCTTGCAAAGATTTTATGTATTTAAATAAGGGTTTCCACCTCTATTCCCAATATAGTTTATATCTTCAATAGGATTATTGATATAATGGAAGAGTGACTTATCTCCTCCATGTATAGACAATGTAGAAGCAGATTCATTACGGTTTAGTCTATCCACTATTTGCTGATACTTATCATCCTCCTGGATAACTTTGAACGTAATAGGTTTCTAGCCATATGTGAAGCAGTCAATTGGTTACTGACAAGAGTTTAGTGTCATGTTCAAAATGATTTCTTACTCATCCTCGTGTGTTCTGTTCATAAGGGCTTCTTCTACTACTTTGTCTAATCCATACCATGCATTTGTATCTAATCCATTATAAAATTACTACAGTTGCATCTACTCAGGAAATCTGTGGTGTAGGCATTTTTGAATCAAGATTTTGAACTGTTCCCATGCCTTATAGAAACTTTCTCCCTCCATTTGTCTAAAAACAACACTCTTTCTTCTTAGTTTTACTACTTTTTTGATTGGGAAAAACTTCTGTAAGAACTTTCCAGTAAGTTCATCCCATGTCGTGATAGATCTTGGTGCCTACGAATCTAACCGAGGAAAAAGAGTTATCAATCAAGGAGAAGGGGAACTACCGAAGATGAATAGCATCATCAATGACCCTGTTATACTTAAAAGTATCACAGTGTTGAAGAAACCATTTTAAATGTTGATTAGGGTCCTCTGTCATAGTGCCTCTAAACTGCAGATTATTTTGGATCATTTGAATCATAGCCTATTTTATTTCAAAATTATTAGCTGTAATCGTCGACCTTGCTTACTTTCTTGAACTATATCCATACTTGGTAAGGCATAATCCCTTAAAGTTTTTTCGTTCCGAGCCATCTGAATGTTTGCAGGAAACTGTGGTACTGGTGGGTTTACTTGGGTGTTATTGTTAGGATCGTCAAATGGTGGATTTTCACATGGTACGTTACCTACAGTTGGAGGTGGTGGATCTTGCATCCGTTGTTGCTGCTGTTGCTGTTACTATTGGCAATTTCTTCGAATTATTCTATTTGGATTTGTGGCTGCTACAATACGTGTGCCCCTACTACGAGTCATACACTAAACCAAGAAAGAGGAGATTAGTAACAATAAATGGAATAAAATCGTTACTATAACCTAAAAATTTCATAATTATTTCTTTAAAGTGCAAAAATAAAATTAACTTAGTAACGTTGCCTCCCCGACAACGATGCTAACAACTTAACCACCTCCGGACGTATTAATGTTCAGAGTGTGAATACTACAATAATATAGAGAATTATGAGACAATATCTGCAAGTATACGGGTCGAGTTTTAATATAGATTTTACAACGAAGTAGGTGAGTGCTCCAAGGATCGTACCCAAGGGAGGCGAGTACTAGATTAATTCTTGACCTAAACACTTAAAGATCTAATTAATACTTTTTAAATCAGTTATAGTATGAAAGTAAAATAATAGATAATTTTAGAGTTTCTTAAACTAATAAAATAAAATAACATAAAAGAATTGAATTTCAAGAGGTAAAGAGAATAAAGTGAAACAAATTTGAAGATGGGTGATTAGCTCGCTTCAGCAATCCTAATCAACTGTCACATTGAGTTTCTCGTCAACCAACTAGTCACTACCCTAGTAGGATCTTTTGATCTTCCACTAGCATAACAAGTCAGCAAGAACTACTTATCTTCCAACCTCACAGTCCAAACTGGCTTAGGGTAAATGTGTTAACAAATGGAAATACCAATTTTAGGTTAATTCCCACCTTGATGACTTTCCGGGGTTGTCAGGCCTAGTATTTGTTTCACGTGCTTCCTTTCCTAAATAGTTGATCCGTTGAGTAACCCTACAAAAAAATTAAGAGATCATGTCTCCACTTGCTAATCCTCCATAGAAAGATTAGTTCCTCATGGCTTTAATAAATAACATGGAATAGATGGAAGAACTAATCATAGAGAATGAATTGAAGTAGAGAGTTTAAGAAGAGCCTGATTGGTATTGATTATAAGTGTGAATCCATAAAGGTTGATCTCCTTTACAAATTAGATCTCTTGAAAGAAAACAAAGAACAAATAAACTAAAACTATGAAAACCTAAGAAAGTAAGAAAACAAAACTAAATCTAAGAGAGAATCTAAGCTAATGAAGTGTTTTTAAACAAGTGACAAATGAGCCTATTTATAGCCTTTAGGTGACTGTTGTCCTCAACCCTAGGTTAGCTGACGTGTAACACCCTGAACTTTGGGCTTAGAAGTTTTGTGGTTTGTGGGTAGGGTCAGCGATAAGGTTGCGCAGTTATGTTTAGTTGCTCATTTTAGTATAAGAATGAGCCTGCTGGTCTGGTGATTGAGTGTGTGTTAATTTGCCTCTGGGTTCCATGTTCGAGTCCTTATGTGCGCTTTTTGAGTGATTTTCTTTTTAGTTTTATTTTGCTACTTATTTTATTCTATTTAGTTTTAGTTTGTTATTATATTTTTATTTTAATTATTTTAATTCTTCAAGGCACGTTCCTTTTTGTTTTTATTTTATTTCTTTTCTGTTTGGCTTTTTTTTTGCTTCTTTTCTTAAACTTTCAAAAACGGTTGTGTGTGATTTCAGAAGAGTAGTTTCCCCGTCGCCAAGTCAGTGTCAGAACTTCATAGATCGCAAAACATGTGTGGGTTTCAAACCTTTTTATTTTATTTGCGAATTCTAATTCGACTTTGCAAAAAGTTGACTATGGATGTGATATCATTATTTTATGCATGGAATGTGTATGGTTTTGTATAATTTTGATCTAACAAGGATCGAGAAGTTGCTTGTGGCTGAAAGCACATTTTTTGGGTAGGGTGGTTTTGTGACCACCTAGGCATCCACAAGGGCGTTTGACGACTCACATGGTCGTGTTCATATGGGAATTAGGGTTTTGGGAAAAATTTGGGTGCCACATGGCCTGGCCACACGGTCGTGTGGCCGATTTAGGGATTTTATCGATTTTCACACGACCATGTCCCCTAGGCACATGGGCGTATGAGTTTGGGTATCAGGGTTTGTGTGATTTGGTGCCATACGGCCTTGCCACATGGCCGTGTGGCTGATTTGGGGATTTAAGGATCCCACATGTGCGTGTGTTTTGGACACACGACCGTGTCTAGTGGGCACACGGACATGTGAGACCTTCACACGACCGTGTCAACCCTGTACTGAAATTTAATGCAAATAGACAGAAAGTTACACGGCTTACCTCCATGGCCATATCCTTGGTCCACACGAGCGTGTGCCTCAGTCAATGGCCGTGTGTCCCTCCCCATATGGGCGTTTGACCTCCCACACTGCCTATGCATTTCCACATAGCTAGAGTACATGGCCGTGTGGTCCTAAGACACCAAATTCTAGCTTGTGTGTGGGTTTGATCTGAAAATGTGTCAGTGTTTTTCGACTCTTGGCTAAGCCTTAGTAAAGGTATTTAAGTTTCTGTATCTGTGACCGTGTGGCTCTAAGTCACCTATTTTGATTTTTTGTATTTTTTATCCGAGCATTTGTCTGTTGTTTTGCATTGGCTGATCTTTAGTCAGGGTGGCTAAGAATTCTGATCTAGGCTTCTGCATGAGTGTATCTGTGACTGTCATGTAAGATGTTTGAATCTGAGTCTGTTCTGTTGGGTGTGTATGCATAGCTGTTCTGTCTGACTGTCTGATATTGTGTCTCTGTTTTGTGAGATTGTATGCATACATACACTTGCATAAAATATTTTAGGATGGGTTTTGAAGAGAAGGGAGTCTGATTTTGATCTGATATGGCAGTTCAAACTGCAATTTGTCTGTACTTCAGATTACCGCATTGCACATATGTCAGCTTTACTGCGTATATTTATCTGATCTGGCAGTCAAATTGTAATTTACTGGTATAGCGGTTTACCGCATCTCACTGTACCGCATGTACGTTAGCTATGATACGTACCATTATCTAATCTGGCAGTTAAACTGCAATTTACTGGTATAGCGGTTTACCGCATCACACTGTATCGTATGTACGTTAGCTATGCTACGTACCATTATCTGATTTGGCAGTGAAACTACAATTTACTGTTATAGCGATTTACCGCATCACACTGTACCGCATGTACGTTAGCTATGCTACGTACCATTATCTGATCTGATAGTTAAACTGCAAATTACCGGTATAGCAGGTTACCGCATCGCATTGTACTGCATGTACGTTAGCTATGCTATGTACCATTATCTGATCTGGCAGTTAAACTACAAATTACCAGTATAGCGGGTTACTGTATCGCACTGTATCGCATGTACGTTAGCTATGCTATGTATATATATTTAATATGGCAGTTCAACTGAATTTTGATAAGCCGTCATTGTCGAGCAATCCGCGATGGTGGGTCATTGTTGCCGGGCAACCTGGGATGGCTTTATATGGTGTGTAGGGTTGGATGGGCCTACTTGGTCCTATGTGGTGTGTTTGGTTGGGAGAGCTCAAACAGCTCTTACGGGGTCTGATCGAGGGACGGAGAAATGTGTTTGGCTGGATGGGTGGGTTCTTTTAATATCAGACTGCAACAATACACATCTGTTTGAGTGTTCTGCTGATAAACTGTATTATAACATATTTTAATCCTACTTTTAGCATAATTTTGGATGATTTAAGCCTTAAATTGCGGAAATTGGTGCTCCTAATCCTTTGTTTTCATGTTTTATAATCAGGAGAGCACCAGAGGATGAAAAGAACGAGAAACGGGCCTAAAACGGAGTAAATGGGCCATATCAAGCAACTGACACAGCCTGGGCCCAAGACCACACGGCTGTGCCTCCTTAACAGACCCGAACACGGCCTGGCCATGATTCACACGGGCGTGTGCTATGGGCGTGTCCCTGACATGACAAAGAGGAATTTTATTTGGATTAGGGTACTTAGAGGCAAAGAAAGCCATTCCAAAAGCCTATATAAACACCCTAAAGGCCAACCTTCAGGGCGGTCTAGTAAGGCCAAAGAGCCGAGCCAGAGAGGCTAGAGTTGTGGGATTTACTCAAAGAAAGCCAGTTGATTCATCTGAAGAAGCTGAAATCATACTCAAGACGGAAGATCTTCCCTTCAATTTCCTTCAGGGGGTTTTAGGGTTTTTCTTATGTTTTGTTTTATATTTTCTTCTGAGATGTATTCTTTTATTATTATGAACTAAAACCCTCAAATACCTGAGAGGGATGAAACCTAAGACGGATCTTGTTATTGTTTTCTGAACTATATGATAAATACTTGATTTGTTCTTAACTATGTGTTCCTAATTCTTGTTCTGATATTTCAGGATATTGATTTAAGTATTGATGTGCTTAGGCAGAGGAGGAATAGACCCTGTCTATGAGTAGATCTAGCATAGTTAAGCGGAGTTGATCGGAACCTGATAAACCATAATATAAACATATTTTAATCCCATATTTAGCACATTTTTGGATTATTTAAAGCCTTGAATTGTGGAATTTGGTGCTCTTAATCCTTTGTTTTCATGTTTTATACTTAGTAAAGCACCGGAGGATGAAAAGAATGAGAAACGGGCCCAAAACGGAGTAAATAAGCCATATCACGAAATCAACACGGCCTGGGCCCAAGACCGCACGGACGTGCCTCCTTAACAGACTCGAACACGGCCTGGCCACGATTCACACGGGCGTGTGACATAGGCATGTCCCTGATGTGAGAAAAAAGAGTTTCAGACAGATTAGGGTACTTAGAGGTAAAGAAAGCCATTCCAAAAGCCTATATAAACACCCTAGAGGCCAACCTTCAAGGGGCGTCCAGCTAGGCCAAGGAGCCGAGCCAGAGATGCCGGAATTGTGGAATTTACTTGAAGAAAGCCAGTTGATTCATCTCAAGAAGCCGGAGTTATACTCAAGATAGAGGATCTCTCATTCAATTCTTTCAGGGGGTTTTAGGGTTTTCTTATGTTTTGTTTTATCTTTTCTTTTGAGATGTATTCTTTTATGATTATGAAGTAGACCCTTAGATACCTGAGGGGGATGAAACCTATGATGAATCTTGTTATTGTTTGCTGAACTATATGATAAATACTTGATTTATTCTTAACTATGTGTTCTTAATTCTTGTTTTGGTATTTCTAGGATATTGATTCAAGTATTGATGTGCTTAGGGGGTGGAGCAAAAGTCCCTGCCTAAGAGTAGATCTAGCATAGTTAAGTAGAGTTGCTCACGCGCCTAGAAATAGGGTGAGGAAAATCTGCCAGATTAGGGTCAAACCTAATATGGGAGTCCATAGATCGAGTTAATGCAATTCTAGGGGTTTTAATTTCAATTAATCAACCTAGGGTTAGCTGTTAGTAGCTTCGAAAGAGGTATTAATATAAATTAGGGAATCCTACGGATCAAGTCAAGTGAATAAATCGTCTGGTTTAGAGTTTGATAACAAGTGAAGTCTAGGTGGATTCTTCCTCGGGTATTGTCTTAATCAATTGGTTTTTATCCACAAGTTTTTCCCCAATTCATTCTCTTTGTCTTTGCATCTTTAGCTTAGTTGATAGTTAATTTTACATTAGATAACAATTCGCTTAATTCTTGGGCTAAATAATAAAAAGAAAGTTAGTATTAGTACTTTTGGTTCCTTTGGGTTTGACAATCCAGTCTTCCACAGCTATACTACTGTTCGATAGGTGCACTTGCCTCAAATCATTGTCACAGTTAGTTTTTAGGCTCGATCATTCATTATATAAATTTTAAGACTCTGATAGACAAGATCACAACCCTAGAGATAGGATGACGAAAATCTGTCGGATTAGGGTCAAACCTAATAAGGGAGTCCATAGATTGAGTTAATGCAATTCTAGGGTTTTTAATTATATAGAGATTTCAATTAATCAACCTAGGGTTAGACGTTAGTAGCCTTGAGAGAAGTATTAATATACATCAGGGAATCCTACGGATCAAGTCAAGTGAATAAATCGTCTAGTTTAGAGTTAAATAACAAGAGAAGTCTAGGTGGATTCTTCCTCGGGTATTGTCTCAATGAATTAGTTTTTCCCACAAGTATTTTCCCCAATTCATTCTCTTTGTCTTTGCATCTTTAGCTTAGTTGTTAGTTAATTTTAGATTAGATAAAAATTCACTTTTATCTTAGGCTAAATAATAAAAAGAAAGTTAGTATTAGTACTTTGGTTCCTTTGGGTTTGACAATCTGGTCTTGCCACTAAGCTATACTACTGTTTGATAGGTGCGCTTGCCTTAATCATTGCCATAGTTAGTTTCTAAGCTCGATCATTATTTTTATAAATTTTTGAGATTCTAACACACGATCAAGTTTTTGGCGCCGTTGCTGGAGAATAAAATATTAAGAACGCTCAATTTTTATTACTTTAGCCATTTTTAATTTTTGCAATCTATGTTTATTTTGCTTTTAACTTTGCTAATTTTCCTTCTCGTATTTGTTCTTAGCATGTACCTCTGGTTTATGAGTAGAAGGAACCCGACAGGACCCTTAATTTACGACAGTGATATTGAAGGTACTGTTCGCAGAAATCGTAGAAAAATAAGGCAAAGCTTAAATTACATAGAAGAAGAGCAAGAAGTCGAAACCAATACTACCGAAGAGATGGCTAAGAATAATCCGCTACCTCCAGAGGTGGCCGAAGATCATGCTCCTCGAACTATGTATGATTATGCTAAACCTAATTTAACAGGAACTTAGTCAAGTATTATTAGACCTACTATTGCTGCAAATAATTTTGAATTGAAACCTAACACAATTCAGATGATACAACAGTTTGTTCAGTTTGACGGTTTGCAGGATGAAGATCCAAACAATCACTTGGTGAATTTCCTAGAATTTTGCAACACTTTCAAAATAAATGGCATATCTGATGATGCCATCCGTCTTCGGTTATTTCCCTTTTCTTTGAGGAATAAAGCTAAATAGTGGTTGCATTCTCTTCCACGAGGATCAATCACTACATGGGAACAAATGACCGAAAAATTTTTATTAAAATATTTTCCGCCGGCTAAAATAGCCAAGTTAAGGAATGATATCTCTTCTTTTGTGCAGATGGATTTAGAAACACTTTACGATACATGGGAGAGATACAAAGATCTATTGAGAAAGTGCCCACACTATGGATTACCCTTGTGGCTACAGGTCTAAACTTTTTACAACGGTGTGAACCCTTCAACTAGGCAATTGATTGATTCAGCTACCGGTGGAACATTGAACAACAAAATACCTGAGGCTGCCTACGAATTCATTGAAGAGATGTCACTGAATAACTATCAGTGGCAAGTCACAAGGACTAAGCCAACAAAAGCAGCCAGTGTTTTCAACCTCGACGTAGTAACCATGCTATCAAATTAGGTAGAACTGATAAACAAAAAGATTGATGGTTTATGTGATTCTTTGCAGGTACATCCAGTTATGCAGTGCAATACGAATGGAGGTTGGAGGAACAACACAGATTATCCACCTTACAACCCGAGCGTTGAAAACGAACAAGTTCACTATATGGGTAACAATTTTATACCTCAAAATAACCCTTATAGTAACACTTACAATTCGGGTTGGAGGAACCAATCAAATTTCTCGTGGAGTAGTCAAAGAAAACAAAGACAACAATCCTACCCACAAGAAAAGAAGCCAAACCTTGAAGAAATGCTGACAAAATTTATAGAGGTGTCAAAAACTCGTCTCCAAAATACTGAAACAATATTGAACAATCAACAAGCATCAATTCAAGGGCTTAAGGATCAAATTGGACAACTAACTAAGTTAGTTTCTGAAAGGCAACTAGAAAGTTTACCTAGGGAAAAAGAGCAAGTGAAAGCAGTTACACTAAGAAGTGGAAAGGAATTGATTGAAACAACGAAGAAAATACCACATGAAACAGATAAGGCAAAAGATGAGGAAGTTGAGAATGTAATACAGGTATGCAAAGAAAGTAAACAACCAATCCCATATCCGGCAAAGTTAGAGAAAGACCGATTAGATGCACAATACGGTAAATTTCTTGAACTTTTTAAATAGTTACATATTAACTTACCTTTTGTAGAAGCTATTTCATAGATGCCGACGTACGCAAAATTCCAAAAAGAGCTTCTAACAAATAAAAGGAAATTTGAAGAAATATCAATAGTGGAACTTAATGAAGAATGTTCAGCTATCCTCCAAAACAAGTTACCGACCAAATTAAAAGATCCAGGAAGTTTCACTATACCCTATTTAATTGGTAGTTTACATATTAAGAAAGCACTAGCTGATCTAGGCGCTAGTATTAATTTAATGCCTTATAAAATGTTTAAGCAACTTGATCTTGGGGAACCATGTAACATCCCAAAAGTTAGGGGTTAGCAATTTTGTTTAAATCTATGTTGTGTTTATTTGGCTTGCTATTTGAGTGCGTTTGGGGGTCCTATAGAGGCCTGGGTTTGAGGTTAAGCTTTGGAGAAAATTTGGTTTTTGGCTCTTTAGGGGAGAGGACTGTTGGAAGTAAGGCTTAAGGGAATATGTTGGCGTTTTGCTAACACAAGTGGAGCATGCGGCCTAGTGGTGTGGCGTCACAAGAGAAGCAGTGAAGGAAAGTGTTCGAATCCCTCAAGCAGCATAAGGGAAGTTTTATTTTTGTACTCAGGAAAGGAGGAAGCTGAGTGGAGATCAAACTCTGCAGGAGAGAGGGAAGACTGGGTCAAACCATTTGAATTGGTTGTGGAGAGTGAATGGTGGAGCAAATCGAGGAGGGAATCATGGGATTTGGAGAGCGAGGGTAGTTACTGAATTTAGGGAAGTGCATGGGGGCAGTTTCGGTCAAGAGAAGGGTCATTTGTTAGAGTACATTCGATTTTGGTTAGTGTGTGTGTTTTCCGAATTCTCTTAGGTTCTTAGCATTTTTTATATTTTAGGCTTTCTCCTTAGACATTTTGGGTTCTTTGTTTCACGTTTTCTTCTATTCTCTTTTGCACCTTTTTTTCTACTCTTCCCTCACTTTTTCTCTTTTATGCTCACCATAACCGAAACTTCTCTTTTTCTTCATTGTGCTCCTACTATTTTCTCTATAAGCTGAATTCCCCTTTGCCCCGTTTGAATCAGTTTCCTTTTCTTTTGCCATTAGCCGAACTTGGTTTAGTCTGAAGCGTGGTGGTCTTTTGATCGTCGAATCTCCTTTTTCATTCAGTTTTTCTCTGGTTGCAAGGTAATAATCTCTTCTCTTTTTATGTTCTCCTTCTCTTTTCTATCTTAAAGAACAAAAACACTCATCTTCTAACTTTGTTAATCAGGCCAAATCTGAATACTTCTCTCCATCTCAGTTCTTGTTTGTTCCTTTGAGAAAGCTGAAACCCTTGTTGGTCAGTTGCCGAATCTGTGGCACCTTGGTGGTAAGCATAGCCATGGCCGAATAGGGATGAATGGATGGATGGATGTTCTTTATTCGAGGTTTATTTAGGCCGAAAGGCCGTTTCTTCATTATTTTGAGCAACATCGCTAACTTGTGCTTTTCTTTAGGGGACTCAATTTCGTAAGATAGTAAACTGAATATTCAAGCGTAGCAAAGAGTTGCCGTCGTTTTTGGTAAGTAGTGTGGTGATTTTTCAGTTTCAACCTAATAGATATGTCTTACTATGATTAAGGGTAATGGTTAAAGTATTTGGATTTATAGGTGCGTTATCTCGAGGGTTCAACTTACGCTCGTAACAGGTGTGTACACACACCATGTCCAACTGTAGATCGGCAAATGCCGAAATGCAGAAATACCGTCAATTGATGCCTCACAAGCGTGCGAACGCACGTGTGGTGGATTGAGCCCACGAATATAGGCGTAAGATGCTTGAGGTCACCATGAGTGTTCTCACGGGCTTAGGACGTTTTGGGCCTCATTTGGCTGAAATGGGCCGAGTAGGCCCAACGGGCCCGTGGGCCCACAGGAGTAAATTTTGTGGACGGATAGGAAATAAGGAGCCAGCCATGGCGATCACATGGCCAAAGGCAGTTTTGGGCCGAATGGGCCACACGAGAGTGTGGGCCCACCTGGGCTGAGTATTGGGCTTTGGGCCCAAATACACCGTTTAGATGAAATATGTTATCTATGTCACTCGAGGCGACTATAGACCTTCGGAAAGGTCGTAAATTATCGAAATACCGTCGAAGGGTAAAATGACCGGAATACCGCTAGAGGGTAAGATGATCGTTATGCCCCTAAAGGGTAGAATAACTAAAATGCTCTACATGTTATATGATTGCTATCATATGTATATTATGGTATGTTGTATTCATGTGTTATTATGTTGCATGGGGATGGGATTATTAATACGGAGGAAGTGCTAATAGGATCGCATGGTCGCTTGACGACTGTGGATCCACCGAAGGCTTTTAAGCCATGAGCAGCTCTGTTGCAACGATAAGTTAGTGCCACAACCGGTGCTACATAAGGAGTGTAGGGATGGGTGGGTCGATTAAATCCCTACAGGAGTGCAGGGTTGGACAGGAGACGGAGTGCAGGGTTGGTATGGGCATTAATGCATTGCATTCACATTGATGACTGTAATGAGCTTAGGCTCAGATTATTGTGATACATGTTTTTACTGATGAGGGTTGTGCACACTGAGTTTTCGTAAACTCACCCCCTCTTTCTAATTTTTCAGGTAATCCTCAGTAGGTGGTTCGACGTACTGGAGGACTCAGAGGTGCCACACTACGAGCAGCTTGAATTTTAGTATTCTATTCTACTTTATTTAAATCGTTTTCTCA
The DNA here is from genome assembly GCA_025503065.1 of Gossypium bickii. Lineage (NCBI taxonomy): Eukaryota > Viridiplantae > Streptophyta > Magnoliopsida > Malvales > Malvaceae > Gossypium > Gossypium bickii. The sequence goes on along the minus strand of CP106710.1, from coordinate 20,037,003 downwards.
ATAGGTTGTAATAAGGCCTCTCATAAATTCTGGTTTTTAATTTGGGATTTTTAGTTTATTATGATTTATATCTGTTAAAAGTTGAACACGCTTTTTCCCAAAACGACAACTGTTTTCAAAACACTACATTTTCGCAATTCAATTTTCGGATAACACGTCTTCGTAAATCACCATTTTGAATAAAGCTTTCGCAACATTGAGGTTTCAAAATTAATAACTTTTAATAAACGTCAATTAACAATAAACAAAATGCAAACTGAGACTTTAGTTTTTAAATATCAAGAAGGGTTTTAAATGAAAACATGGTTTTCGAAAAACACTTCAATGTGACACGCTAGATTCGAGCCTAACTTCTAGGTCAGGTTTTGGGTGTTACAAACCAAAACCCACTAGGATGAGCATTCAATTAGCTGACAGATCTATTAAATATCCTAGAGGAGTTATTGAAGATATTCTGGTAAAAGTTGATAAATTTATATTCCCAGTTGATTTTGTTGTGCTTGACATGGATGAAGACATTGAGGTACCTTTTATTTTGGGGCACCCTTTTTTAGCTACTACTAGAGCTGTTATTGATGTAGGTGATGGTAAACTCGCATTAAGGGTAGGCGACGAGGAAATTATTTTCCAAATTTACGATGCTATGCGGTATTCTAGAGAATAAGATGATTCCTGTTATTTTATTGATGCCATTGATCATTTTATTCAAGATTCTTTGCAGGAAATCATACATAAGATTCTAATAAGTTGAATTCTAATACATCTACCTCTAGACAAAAGAAAGAGGAGGACATTGAAATCAATGACGAATTTAAACAAAAACCTTCTATTGATGAGCCACCGAAATTAGAATTATAACAGTTGCCAAAACACTTAGAATATGCATTCCTCGGGGATAATTCTATGCTACCAGTAATTATCTCTTCAGAACTAGAACCCGAAGAGAAAGACGAGTTGCTAAAAGTACTAAGGGAACATAAAGAGCCATAGCTTGGAAAATTTCTGACATTAAAGGAATAAGCCCATCTTTTTGCACCCACAAAATTTTAATGGAAGATGAGTATAAACCATGTGTGCAACCTCAAAGACGATTAAATCCCAACGTGAAAGAAGTTGTTAAAGCTGAGGTAATTAAACTCCTAGATGCTGGAATAATTTATCCTATTTCTGACAGTACTTGGGTAAGTCCTGTGTAGGTCGTTCCAAAGAAAGGAGGCATGACTGTTGTAGCCAACGAAAAGAATGAATTAATTCCTACAAGAACAGTCACAGGTTGGAGAGTTTGTATTGACTATAGAAAGTTGAACGACGCCACTAGAAAAGATCACTTCCCTTTGCCCTTTATTGATAAGATGTTGGAAAGATTATCCTGGCATATGTACTACTGCTTCTTGGACAGACTCTCTGGCTACTTCCAAATCCCAATAGCCCCTGAGGATCAAGAAAAGACAACATTCATATGTCCATATGGTACGTTTTCTTATCGTAGAATGCCTTTTGGATTATGTAATGCTCTTGCTACTTTTCAGTGCTGCATGCTGGCTATCTTTGATGAACTTGTGGAAGACATTATGGAGGTATTTATGGATGATTTTTTAGTATTTGGTAATTCTTTTCATCTTTGCCTTAAAAATCTAAAACGAGTTCTAATGAGATGTGAGGATACGAACCTTGTTTTAAATTTGGAAAAGTGTCACTTTATGGTTCGAGAGGGGATTGTGTTAGGACATAAAATTTCTAGTAAAGGGATTGAGGTAAACAAAACAAAGGATTAGGAGCACCAATTTCCACAATTCAAGGCTTAAATCATCCAAAAGTATGCTAAATGTGGGATTAAAATATGTTTATAATATGGTTTATCAAATACCCCCACACTTAAGCATTTGCTTGTCCTCAAGCAAAATTCTCAACTCACAATTAAAATGAACTTCCTTGATTCATAATATTCATCTATAATGTTTCATCATAATTCAAAGATAATTTATACATGGATAATTTAACTCAAAGGTTCCTAAAGATTCGAACAATCAAAGTCATAGTTTTTATAGTATGAAAACATAGGTGTTTCCCCTTACCTAAATAATTACCTTTAATTCAAAATCTACAAGAATTGACATCCTTACTAAAGAGTAACTCAAATCACTCAAAGTGTTTAAGGTTCAATATTAAGCACTCAACAGTCGAACATGAAAAGTTAATCCCATAGGCTTGCCTGAAAATCAAATCTCTACCACTGTAAATTGAGATGATACACAAATCAAAAGGTCTTTAAAAAGGGTTGTAATGGGGCTTGGGTTAGAATCGAGATTGAATTGAAAATTTACTTATCTAGAAAAATGAACTAACCCTGAATAATTACATCAATTAAAAACTTGTAATATTAACAATACGAGCTTTTTCTTCAAGATGTGGAATTTAAACATATAAGCTCACTTAATTATAAACCTAATAATGAATTTTTTTTAAGAACAAATCATTACAATAATAATAAGAAAGAACTTTAACAACTGAAATATAAAACATAGTTAGGCAATTGTTCAAGATCAAATCTCGACAAAAAGGGAGTCAAGGAATGGTGATAACAAATACAAGATGGGTTTTGGGGTAATATTAGTGAGTAAGTCAATAAAAAGGTTTGTTAGGATCAAAGGGGTTTACTAGGGGTTAATTGTGAGGGTAAGCTTTTTAGTGGAGTGAGTGGGTTAAATCCTAAGTGCCTTTATCATTTCTGTATATCAAATCAATGATGTGGTCTCAACATGTATAATCGAAGCAAGTTCTAGAATAACAAATCAATGTTGACACACTCATAATCAAAAAGTGAGCACGAAAGAATATATGCTCTAAAAGGATAAAAATCTCACAAAAATTATGGGTTTTTGATATCAAACTTGTAAATTTCAAACTTCAAGGTAATAATTAGATTCAGGTAGACAACCTAATAAATTTTAATTTTTGAAAATAGACTCATCATGCTTGATTCTCTAGTCTCCTAAAGTTTAAATTATCACTGCACAATTATCAATGACTTAATCCAAAACATATCAATAAAAATCATAAATCACAGGAAATTTCATCCTAGTAGTAATATGAAAAAAATTACTTAAAGACAAGATATCATTCAGGGATTTGAGAATAATGTAGAAAGTTAGGCACTTCCTTGAAATAAATATTCACCCCCCACACTTAAGATGTACATTGCCCTCAATGTACAAAGATATATAATACCAATATAGTCATAAAATCATAAGATAGGGAGAGAAGTGAAACTTCCTGAATTTTGGATGGATTCCTTGTGAATGAAACTTGTAGGTATGGAGTAGATGAAATGTATGATAAACTAAGCATATGTGAAGGTATGTGAAAATATTCCAGTTCCTTAGTAGCACGTTGAACATTTTGAAACTGTAGAGTCATCAGTAACTTTTTAGGGGGTTTTGTTATGATATTTACTCGAAGATTAGACAGTCGGAGATAAAAGAAATTGGAATTTCACTAATAAAAGTTTAGAACAAAATAAAAAGTAAAGGTGTGAACTAGCAAATTATAATAAAAGAGTACACCAAAATCAAATAAAAGCAAAAACAAAAACAAAATTAAAATTAAAGATAGAACTAAAATTAAAAAGGACTCAAAATTCCTCATCATTGGTTGGATCGCGAGGTGGTGGAGGCGGCGATATGTGAAAGTGATGACAAACCTGCTGAAGAGTCGCCTCAATGCCATCGAATCGTCGAGCGGTGTTATTGAATTGTTAAGTACAATAATGCTCGAACTGAGTGAGACGTACAGAGATGTCTGAAAGTGAAGCAGTCGCATGAACTGGGTGATGGCTCGGTTGTGGTTCCTCATGTGGGTGTGGGACATTGTCAGTAATATCCTTAGGATCTTCCTCTTCGGTGGTAGGTGCTAGCCGATATTGGGGAGGATCGGTTCCACGTCGACATTGGATCATCCTCATGTGTATCATCGTCTGGATGCCCTGTGGGGACATCTGACCTATTAGTGTGAGTGAGGAGATCTAAGCGGCGATGTTGAGGAGCCCAAAGTATCGAGCTAAGCGTGTGATGTATGGGCCCATAGATATGACCCCTCTACTATGTTGCTCCGTCTGATGTTGAATGGCACGAGCTATGAAATAGGCTAGGTCGAAAATGTGCCCGTTTGCCATGCACCATAGGAAGTAGGTGTCGTGAGTGTTGACGACGCCGGTGCTCTCTTGCCTACCTGTCAGTGTATGAGCTAAAATAGCGTGTACGTACCTCAGGGATGGGGCGAGAGCCGTCGCGTTGGAGCGACTAGGGTTATAAGTGGCTGAGTAGGGAGCTATATTGTACCAACATCTCAAGGGGGAGTTATGGATGTGGCGGTGGAGGTCCTCAAGTTTGTTATCCTCCATGAATTCGTCGGTATAGAGTCTCAGAGCAGCTTTGAACTGTGGGATGCTTATCTCACAGACTAGACCTCTGAGGTAGAATTGGATAGTACCGAGTCATCGAAGTTAGTCATCACCGTTAGAGCAGAGTTCTAGAGTGAGCTCTAGGTATATGGGCTCAATGATGTTGAAAAATTGCCCCCACGGGTCTGTGAATAATAAGGCCCGAACCTTATTTGCTAGCTGGACCTACTCTAAGGCGGTCCAATCGATACACCTTCCTTCGCCGAGAGGTCTTGCGTGTAGTTTCTAATAAAGATCCTCCTGAGTTCCCGGAGGAAAACGTAGGAATGGGTGTCGTATTTCGATAGAGGCACTTGAAAAGCTCGCATCGTGTCCCTTCTATTTTTTCAATGTGGGAATGACAGTTTTCTTACCTCAAGATGATGACATTATGGTCCTGAAAATACTAGATATTCAACGATTCAAGTAACATTTTCATCCAAGACATATTGTACAACATTTATCGGCATAATTATCAATCGCTATTACTTAAACAAGGACTAAATGAATTTACAATCTAATAGTTTGTAACTAATATTAAGTAATAAACTAACTAGAAACTAAATACAGTTCTTATGAATATAGTTCAAAATAGTCTAATAGTGAGTAACTAATAAAAATAAACTAATTAGAAACTAAAAAAAAATTCTTATGAATATAGTTCAATGAACTAAAATGTGAAAAGGAGAGGTGACAGGTGGAGTTTTGGAGAGAAGCGGCGCGGTTGAGGTGGTGGTCAGAGCACAGGCGTGCGGTCGTGGGAGAGTGGTGGTCTTGATGCGGTGGTTGGATCACGGGCTTGATGGTGGCACGCGGGTGTGTTATCCTTACACGGCGTGGACTATGTCTTAATGAGGAATAGAAAAGGAAAATAGAGAAGGAGAAGGAAGAAGGGAAGGAGGGGGATTGCCGGACGCAGGGGAGGGGAGAAAAAGAAAACGACTAGGGTTTGGAGGGAAGGATTTGGGGGAAAAAGATGATGAATAGTGAGGGGTTTATATAGAAATAAGGGTACACGGGCGTGTCACACGCCCTTGTAAATCGTTTTTAGCCCGTGTATTTCGAATGTTCAGGGGTTTGGCGCGTATATGTTGTATCCCACGCCCGTATCGCACGGGCGTGCCTAGCCTTGCTCCCTTCTCCCACGCCCGTGTCTATTATCCTAAGCCCTTGTTCGTACGTCAGTTTCGACCACAGCCTTAGAGCATGGGCATGTTTCGTGCCCGTGTTGTTTACTCAGAATCGACCACGGGTTAGATGCATAGGCGTGTCACACACCCGTGTCGATTAGTCAGTTTCGACCACGGCCGCGTCGTACGACTGTGTCGTTTAGTTGGAGCCCTTGGCTTGGGGAAAATTTTTGTCTTGTTTTTACACCATCTTTGCACGCCCATATCCTGTTCATGGTGTTCACACGGCAACGACCATGCCCATGTGCATGGTCGTGTGGCGGGGAAACCTGCGCTTTACTGAATTGGTTAGTTTGTAGTTAGATGCTAGAAATCTAAAATATGACATTAGTGAAGTTAGTGCTGGGTTGCCTCCCAAGAAGCGCTCGTTTAAAGTCTTAAGCTAGACTCACCCTGTTTTCATTTCGAAATGAAGGTTCATAGAGCCGAAGCTCCTTTCTCATATCCTTAAAATCTTCACCATTATAAATTTTCAGTCGCTGACCATTTACCTTGAATGTGCCACGAGTTGGATGAGTTACCTCGATTGCGCCATAGGGAAAAATGGTTTTGATCACGAATGGACCTGACCATCTTAATTTCAGCTTTCCAGGAAACAATTTGAGCCTTGAATTGTATAACATGACTAAGTCTCCTAGCTTGAATTGCTTTGATTGCTTTAAACGAGCATCATGGCATCACTTTGTTGCCTCCTTATATAATCGTGAGTTCTCATAGGCATTAGCTCGCCATTCATCTAGCTTATTCAATTGCATCATCCTCTTCTCACTTACGGTTTTAAGATCTTAATTTAAGAATTTTATAGCCCAAAAATCTTTGTGCTCTAACTCAAATGGTAGATGACAACTTTTTCCATAGACAAGTTTGTATGGGGATGTTTCTATGGAAGTTTTAAACGCTGTTCTATAGGCCCATAAAGCATCGTCTACTTTTAATGCCCAGTCTTTTCTGTTTGATTCAACTGTTTTCTCTAGAATACGCTTAAGCTCTCGATTTGCTACTTCTACTTGTCCACTGGTTTGAGGGTGATAAGGGGTAGCTGTCCTGTGGTGCACTCTATATTTTTTTTAAGACTTTATCATTATGATGGAACTGGTTGTTGTGTTAGAGTCTTAAAAATTTATATAAAGAATGATCGAGCCTAGAAACTAACTGTGACAATGATTGAGGCAAGCGCACCTATCGAATAGTAGTATAGCTTAGTGGCAAGACCGGATTGTCGAACCCAAAGGAACCAAAAGTACTAATACTAACTTTCTTTTTATTATTTAGCCTAAAAATTAAGAGAATTATTAATTAAGCTAAAATTAACTAACTATTAAACTAAAGATACAAAGACAAAGAGAATGAATTGGGGAAAATACTTGTGGGAAAAATTAATTGATTAAGACAATACCCGAGGAAGAATCCACCTAGACTTCACTTGTTATTTGACTCTGAGCCAGACGATTTATTCACTTGACTTGATCCGTAGGATTCCCCAATATATATTAATACCTCTCTCGAGGCTACTAACGGTTAACCCTAGGTTGATTAATTGAAATCTTTTTCTAATTAAAACCCCTAGAATTGAATTAACTCGATCTATGGACTCCCATATTAGGTTTAACCCTAATCCAGTAGATTTTCGTCATCCTATCTCTAGGGTTGTGATAAACTCTGCTTAATTATGCTAGATCTACTCTGAGATAGGGTCTATTCCTCCTCTGCCTAAGCACATCAATACTTGAATCAATACCTTAAAATATCAAAGCAAGAATTAAGAACACATAATTAAGAACAAATCAAGTATTTATCATATAGTGTAAAAAATAATAACAAGATCCGTCTTAGGTTTTATCCCCCTCAGGTATTTGAGGGTTTAGTTCATAATGATAAAAGAATACATCTCAAAAGAAAATATGAAACAAAACATAAGAAAAACCCTAAAACCCCCTGAAGGAAATTGAAGGGAAGATCTTCCGTCTTGAGTATAACTCCAGCTTCTTGAGATGAATCAACTGGCTTTCTTCAAGAAAATTCCACAATTCTGGCCTCTCTGGCTTGGCTCTTCAGCCTCACTAGACTCCCCCTTGAAGGTTGGCCTCTAGGGTGTATATATAGGCTTTTGAAATGGATTTCTTTGCCTCTAAGTACCCTGATCTGAATGAAACTCTTTTTTGTCACGACAGGGACACGCCCATAGAACACGCCCGTGTGAATCGTGGCCAGGCCGTGTTCGAGTCTGTTGATGAGGCACGACCGTGTGGTCTTGGGCCGAGACCGTGTCGATTTTGTAAGTTGGCCTATTTACTCCGTTTTAGGCCTATTTCTCGTTCTTTTCATCGTCTGGTGCTCTCCTGAGTATAAAACATGAAAACAAAGGATTAGGAGCACCAAATTCCACAATTCAAGGCTTAAATCATCCAAAAGTATGCTAAATGTTGGATTAAAATATGTGCTCCTAATCCTTTGTTTTCATGTTTTATACTCAGTAGAGCACCGGAGGATGAAAAGAGCAAAAAATGGGCCTAAAATAGAGTAAATGAGCCATATCACGAAATTGACACGGCCTGGGCCCAAGACCATGTAACATCCTGGATTATAGCCTATGCATTAGTATGTCTTATGTGTTATGGATGTGATGTGTGCATTTTTAGAATCTTGGAAATGTAAGGAAATGTCTTGTCTTAGAAATGTAAGGAAATGACTTGGAAATGTAAGGAAATGTCTTGTCTTGGAAATGTAAGGAAATGCTTTAGAAATGATAAGTTTAAAGTTTAAAATGGGGACATGAAGCAAGGTGGTCTTAAGAGGAATTGTATGCAAAACATGACACACAAATGAGCTTGGAAAAGTGGCTTGGAGGCACCACTTAGAGCTCTGGAAATGACGCCACATGCTAGGGAAGGACTTGTGTTCGAGTCGCGTGGAGAGCAAAATTTTAAAGCCTTTATTTTGCTAAGTGGCGTCAATAAGAGGGAATAGGGGGACGGCACATGGCTAAATTTTAGGAGTTTTATCCCTTTTATTTTATTTAAGGATAAAAGATGATAAATGAGGAATTATTCTTTAATTAGGAAAATAAGGGAGAAGTGATGGCCAAGTAAGGGACTTTGAGTTTAATAATTTCGGCTAAGTAAGGATAGTTCTTTGAATTATCTTTTATTTTAGGTGATAATTAAAGAGATAAAGCTATCAAAATAGAAGAGTGATGGCCAAGTAAGGGATTCTAAGTTAGTAATTTCGGCTACTAAAGGAAAAGAGGGCCATTCATTCTTTCTTTCAACTCTCTCTCTGCCGAATTCTCTCTAGCAAATAACTCCTCCCTTCTCTTTTATTTTTGCCAAGCTGAAATACCTTGTGCTCTAGCCGAATCCTCTATCTTTATTCTTCTTTCTCTTTTCTTTCTACCAATCAAAAAGCTGAAATCAAGATCCTTCTAGCCTACATAGCCGAATATTGTTAAAGGTTCAAGCAAGGATTGCCGATTCCTAAAGTAAGGGTAAGATCTCATTCGGTTTCATCCTTTTTCTTTTAAGATTTGTCGAAATCTAGGACTAACCCCATTAATATCTTGTTGCCGAAACTTTGAAGAGATCTTTTGGGATTTACTAAGTGTCGACTACAAGGAAGGAGAAGTTCTTTTCAGAAGGTACACCATAGCCGCGTGTGTTCCCTAGTTATTCGGTGAGTTTAGGGATTTAAAATCCATAAGGTAAGTGTCTATAGCATTCGGCCAAGGCCATGTTTGGTAAATATATGTGTTCATTAATCATTCAAAAGTCGAAACTAATCTATTCAAGTAATCTAGTGATTGCCGATTTCAAGAAAGAAGGATACAAAGTTTCCGGCATTTGATTAGACATCAATCGGTACCAAGGTAAGTTTTGAGTTACAACAATCCTTATAGGATTTGGATTTATGGCCGAATGGCTTTTTATTAAATATTCCTAGTGTTGGCCGAATATAGGCATTAAAGATCTAAAGTAGTGAGATCGAATTTTCGGGATTTGAAGTGAATTGCTAAGTATATCAGGTGTGTACCCCACACTAATCTTAATAGATTTATGGCTTAAACTTGATATATGTGTTAATATGAAAGTGTAAGAATGTGGCTAAGGTACCATGATATGGTACAAAGTACTCAGGTATGTTTCCTACTCCTACTAGGATTATGAAATATGTTATATTTAACATGTGATAAGTAATAAGAATGTGAAATTTGGCATGTTAATGCATAATATGTATGATATGGGGCATATGGGTTATTGAAAAGGGGAAGTGAATGTGGTGACCTAAGACCACAATATTTGAATATGGTGACCTAAGACCACGAGATCTGAATGTGGTGACTTAAGACCACGATATCTGAACGTGGTGACCTAAGACCACGATATCTGAGTGTGGTGACCTAAGACCACGAATACTCATAAGGGCGATGAGCACGTCGACTGCAGCGACTGCCTTCGATGGTGTGTAGCGGATGGAGGGTTGACTTAGTAGTCCCCACGGTGTGCATGTTGGTACGGGTGATGTGTAGTGGATGGCATCTAGGTTTGGGTTTGGGTTGCATCATTTTAATTTAATGATATATGAATTTGTATGCTATGAAATGCCTAAATTTGTTAAGACTTAGTATTGTGTTACACATTGAGTCTGTTGACTCACCCAGATTATGGGAACATTTTTGGTGATGATCGGTAATGGTAAGGGTCGGTGAGAAGCTTAGGGATGGCCATGCTCAGCAAGAAATTTATTTTATTTGGACTACTTTATTTTAAGTACTAAGGTTTTAATTTTGGGATTTATTTGATGTAATAAGGCCATAGTTGAATTACTTTAATTTTTCTTTTAATTACTATGTACGAATTTTCACCAAGTGAATTTTAAGTAGATTTATTTTAAAACAAAGCCTAAACGTTTTGTCACCTAAAGTAAAGGGTTTCAATAACAAATAAATTTGTTTTCAACTCGAGCCCAACCCACAAACAAACTTTCTTCAAAACACACAGTTTTTCAAAGTAATAAAAGAATTTTTAACCGGCTTACTTCGAGGAACATACCAGATCCGGTCCAGGCTCGTGGGCCGGGTGTGGGGTGTTTCAGACCACACGGCCATGCCTCCTTATTAGACCCGAACATGGCCTGGCCACGATTCACACAGGCGTGTGCCATGGGCGTGTCCCTGACGTGACAAAGAGGAGTTTTATTCGGACTAGGGTACTTAGAGGCAAAGAAAGCCATTCCAAAAGCCTATATAAACACCCTAAAGGCCAACCTTCAGGGCGGTCCAGTTAGGCCAAAGAGCCGAGCCAGAGAGGCTAGAATTGTGGGATTTACTCGAAGAAAGCCAGTTGATTCATCTCAAGAAGCTGGAATCATACTCAATAAGAAAGATCTTCCCTTCAATTTCCTTCAGGGGGTTTTAGGGTTTTTCTTATTTTTCTTCTGAGATGTATTCTTTTATTATTATGAACTAAAACCCTCAAATACCTGAGGGGGATGAAACCTAAGACGGATCTTGTTATTGTTTTCTGAACTATATGATAAATAATTGATTTGTTCTTAACTATGTGTTCCTAATTCTTGTTTTAATATTTCAGGATATTGATTCAAGTATTGATGTGCTTAGGCAGAGGAGGAATAGACCCTGTCTAAGAGTAAATCTAGCATAGTTAAGCGGAGTTTATTGCAACCCTAGAAATAGGATGACGAAAATCTGCCGGATTAGGGTCAAACCTAATATGGGAGTCCATAGATCGAGTTAATGCAATTCTAGGGGTTTTAATTAGAAAGAGATTTCAATTAATCAACCTAGCTTTAGACGTTAGTAGCCTCGAGAGAGGTATTAATATACATTAGGGAATCCTACAGATCAAGTCAAGTGAATAAATCGTCCAATTCAGAGTTAAATAACAAGTGAAGTCTAGGTGGATTCTTCCTCAGGTATTGTCTTAATCAATTAGTTTTTCCCACAAGTATTTTCCCCAATTCATTCTCTTTGTCTTTGCATCTTTAGCTTAGTTGTTATTTAATTTTAGATTAGATAACAATTCACTTTTATCTTAGGCTAAATAATAAAAAGAAAGTTAGTATTAGTACTTTTGGTTCCTTTGGGTTCGACAATCCGGTCTTGCCACTAAGCTATACTACTGTTTGATAGGTGCGCTTGCCTCAATCATTGTCATAGTTAGTTTCTAGGCTCGATCATTCTTTTTATAAATTTTTAAGACTCTGACACATGATCATCTGCATGTGAGATTCTCTGACTGTTCTGTTTGTCTGATTAGCACATGTGACAGTGTGTCTGTGAGTGTGACTCAGTGTGCTCGAATTGTTATTTGGTTTTGAGATGTTGGTTTTAGGTTACCTTCTGGATCTGTATGTTTTGTGAGTATGTTTCTTTATTGAACTGCTACCCAACATCCTATTCTATGTTTCTGTAGTTAGATTGGTTTTGAACTCATACTGGGCTTGTGTAGCTCACCCCCCTCTATTTCCCTTTCAGGTATATTTCAGAATTTTGTTGCTGGACTCGGTATGCAGAGATCTAGGACAGTCTTGGAAAATAATATAGTACAAGCCGTATTTCTAGTTTCTGTTTTGTTATTCAATTTTTGAATTATAAGGTTTTATAAAATTGTGGAACAAGTTCCGTTTTACCTTTTATTCGTTCATTTATTTTTGGTTTTAAAATAAACTTATCTGTAATTTTTGCTGACTGAAATTAGGCGATTAAATATTCTGGTTCAACGTAATAACTTGTTTTCTAAAAATTTACCTACGATCACTTTCGTGATCAATGTGGCATCCGAAATTCGATCTAAACTTCTAGGCCAGGTTTAGGGTGCTACATGACGTTCCTGAGATTTAAAGTTTAATTATGCAGACCAAAATACCCCTGCTTCGTGTTTAGTTTCCATCACTGAGTCAATGTCGAGACACACTAGGACCTGTGTCGTGACATAGCAGCCCGGTATTCTCCTTTATAGCTATCTTCAAGGGTATGTCGTGACACCTTCAGTATGTGTCGCGACATCAAAGGTAGACTTGAGTTTTCTTCATTGTGTTCCCTATGTTGCGACATCAGACCTCTTGTGTTGCGATATAGCGTCCAATATCGGCCAAAAATGCCTTCTAATGGTCTCCTGTATACTCACAAAGTACGTTAGCTCTCCCTTAGACCTCAATCGACCCTTAAGGTCAATAAAAGACTTAATTTGCACATTTTATTGAATGTAAGTAAAACTAAAGAAACTTAACTAAAATGTAATGAAAATGGTTGTATTCAGGCTCCTTAAGTGTGAAAACTGGTTTAACCTGCTATACCGAATTACGGCAGATAAATAAAACATCCAAGACCAACAACCGAATTTGTAATAACCCTAATGGCATGTCATTTGTATCCTAAGCACTCACGAGGTTCATACGGGCCGTGTTTCATATCTATATCATTTAGTCATATACATATTATTTTATCACAATAACTCATACATGTAGTTTCCCATTTTCAAACATAACCTTAATTTAATTTGCATTTCCATTTAGTTCATTTAGTCCATTTTGTTCTTTACCATTAAACAAGTAAATGAACTCAATCACATCAGATATAGTTAGACATTATATCACAAAAACAACAACTAATTAATTTAACTAAGTTAAGAACTTACCTAATCCAAAAACAACAACAAACCCAACATCGATGATTACACCGCTAACTTTCCTTTCATACGATTATTGTCTAACTCGTTTCTTAATCTAAATATAATAATTTAATTCACTTATACAATCAAATACTTTAAAATACTTAAATTCATATAATTTACCATTTATCAATATTTTACATTTTTACCCTAAACTTTTACCTTTTATTCAATTTAGTCCCTAAACCCCAAACTTTTAAATCTATCACAATTTAACCAAATCAATGCTAGCCGAATTTCATATATTCCCTATACAACCCATATTTTTCCATTTTTCACAAGAATTCATGTAACTTTACTATTTTTCACAATTTAGTCCTTAAACTTTAAAATAAACTAAAATCACTTTACAAAATAGTCCTATTTAATTATCAATCTTATAAATCTATCATAAAAATTCAAAAACATCACAAATTCATCCAAATCAATCTTATAAATCAATCATAAAAATTCAGAAACATCACAAATTCATCCAAGGAAAATTTCTAAACATTTAATTTTTTTTGCAAATTAATCCCTAAATTATTTAGATTAAGCTACAACGATCTCAAAAGTATAAAAATCATGAAAAATGGATAAGAAATACTAACCATGCAAAGTTAAATATCTTGGTCAAACCTTGTGTTCTTTTAGCTATGGGGTTTCGGTGATAGAATAAAAAATATAACGAAGATGATGATGCTTTTGTTTTCATAAAATATCATTAAATTTTTCTTTAATTTAATTTTTATCATTAGAACATTATTTTGGCTTATAAACTACACATATACTGTCCAATAACTATAATTATGGTATATTTATCATTTAAAACCACCCACTTAACCATTTAGACTCATTTAATCTATAAAAACTAATAGTGATTAACTTTTGCAGCTTTTACGATTTAGTTCTTTTTCCTTAATTAACTATCAATTCACCAAAATTTATGGACCAAATTTCAATACACATATATAATCACTCAATAAATATTTAATAAAAGTATTTACAGGCTTGATTTATAAAAATGAGGTCCGGATACCTCGTTTTCCAAAACTACTTGACTTTAGGGACAAACCACTTGTACTTAAATATTCATTCAATTAACAAAAACTATCAAATTAAAATTTATTATAATACTATAGTTGACTCGTAAATATTAAATAATAATATTTACAGACTCACTCGTCGGATTTGCTACCTCGAAACCACCGTCTCTGACACAACTGAAAAACGGGCTGTTACAGAAATTGAATTGATATATAGTTATAATATGTTTTTAAATGATGTTTGGAATTGATAACTAAATTAAATTAGGATTTAAATGAGATTTGAACCAATCATAGAATAATCATAGAAAAAGGAAAATTGAGGATTAGTCCCTAACACCTTATCGGTTGTTATTCTTTCCAAGTAAGTTCATATGGTATAATTATGCTTAGATCCCTATTTATGCTATATTTTGGTTTTATGTATTCTTTATTGAACTTTAAAGTAAATTGCAATTAGTACTAATGGGTGAGTTTGGGATAAATTGAAAGGAATAAATACATGAGCTTACATTATGAAAATTACCATGATGAAGCTTCCTTAATGTATCATACTGATTGTTGTTTTATGCGATGTCAAAGTCTTAAAATTTATATAAAGAATGATAGAACCTGGAAACTAACTATGACAACGATTTGAGGCAAGCACACCTATCGAACAATAGTATAGTTAAGGCAAGACCGGATTGTCGAACCCAAAGGAACTAAAAGTACTAATACTAACTTTCTTTTTATTATTTAGCCTAAGAATTAAATGGATTTTTATTTAATCTAAAATTATCTAACAACTAAATTAAAGACTCTAAGACAAAGAAGAATGAAATTTGGGAAAATAACTTTTGAGGAAAATCCAATTGATTAAGACGATAACCAAGGAAGAATCCACCTAGACTTCACTTGTTATCTAACACTGAACCAGACGATTTATTAATTTGACTTGATCTGTAGGATTCCCTATGTTATATTAATCCTTCTCTCAAGGCAACTAACGTCTAACCCTAGGTTGATTAATTGAAATCTCTTTCTAATTAAAACCCCTAGAATTGCATTAACTCGATCTATGGACTCCCATATTAGGTTTCACCCTAATCCGGCAAAATCTCGTCACCCTATCTCTAGGCGTGCGATCAACTCCGCTTAATTATGCTAGATCTACTCTTAGGCAGGGACTTTTGCTCCTCCACCTAAGTATATCATACTTGAATTAATATCCCGGAAATATCAACACAAGAATTAAGAACACATAATTAAGACCAAGTCAAATATTTATCATATAGTTAAACAAATGATAACAAGATTCATCTTAGGTTTCATCCGCCTCAGGTATCTGAGGGTTTAGTTCATAACAATAAAAGAAAACATATCATAAGAAAAGATAAAACAAAACATAAGAAATCCCTAAAACCCCCTGAAGGAATTGAAGGAGAGATCCTCATTCTTGAGTATAACTTCTGCTTCTTGAGATGAATCAACTGGCTATCTTCGAGTAAATCCCCACAAATCTGCCTTCTTTGGCTAGCTGGATGCCCCCTGACTAAAGCCTTGGGTTCCCCCCTTTTAGGTCATACTTAGGGTGTTTATATAGGCTTTTGAATGTGTTTCTTCGCCCCTAAGTATCCTAATCCGAGTGAAATTTCTCTTAGTTATGGCAGGGACACGCCTATGGCACATTGTGTGAATCATGGCCAGGCCGTGTTCGAGACTATTGAATGAGGCACGACCGTGTGGTCTTGGGCCCAGGCCGTGTTGATTTCGTGATGTGGCCCATTTACTCCATTTTGGGCCCGTTTTCCGTTCTTTTCATCATCTGGTGCTCTCTTGAGTGTAAAACATGAAAACAAAGAATTAAGAACACCAAATTACATAATGCAAGGCTTAAATCATGCAAAAGCATGCTAAATGTGGGCTTAAAATATGTTACTTTTACGGTTTATCAAATACCCCCACACTTAAGCTTTTGCTTGTCCTCAAGCAAAATTCTCAACTTACAATTAAAATGAACTTCCTCGATTCATAATATTCATCAATAATGTTTCACCATAATTCAAAGATAATTCATACATGGATAATTCAATTCAAAGAGTCCTAAAGATTCAAACATTCAAAGTCATACATTTATAGCCCGAAAACGTTAGGTGTTTCCCCTTACCTAATTAATTACCTCTGATTCAAAATCGACAAGAGTTGACATCCTCACTAAAGATTCACTCAAATCACTCAAAGTGTTTAAGGTTCAAAATTAAGCACTCAAAAGTCGAACATGAAGAGTTAATCCCATAGGCTTGCATGAAAATCAAATCTCTACCACTATAATATGAGATGATACACAAATCAAAAGGTCTTTAACAGGGTTGTAACGGGGCTTGGGTTAAAGGTGTGGATAAAAGGCTGAATTAGCGGGTTAGAATCGAGATTGACTTGACAAATCACCTAACTAGAGATATCGAATTGATAATAATTACATAAATAATATTATGATATGAGCTTCTTCTTCAATAATTAGAATTTAACGTATAAGCTCACCTAATCACAGAACTAATAATGAGTATACTTCGATTTTATTATTATTATTATTTTTTTTTATTTTTTTAAGAACAAGTCAAATATAAAGGATGAAGTTAACGATTGAAGTAAATAGAATAGTTAGGCAACTAATCAAATCAAATCTCGACATAAGGGTAGTCAAAAGGAATGGTGATAACAAATACAAAGGGTTTTGGGTTAACATTAGTGGGTGAGTCAATAAAAATGGTTGTTAGGATTAAAAAGGGTTCACTAGGGGTTAACTATGAAGGTAGGCTTGTAGTGGAGTAAGTGGGTTAAAACCTAGGAGCCTTTATCATCTCTGTATATTAAATCAAAGGTGTGGTCTCGACATGTATAATCAATGCAAGTTCTAGAATAACAAATCAATGTTGATACACTCAAAATCAAAAAGTGAGCAAGGAAAAGAATACATGCTCTAAAAGGCTCAAAATCTCACCAAAATTATGGGTGTGTGATATCAACCTCGTAAATTTCAAACTTGAAGGTAACATTCAGATTTAGGTAGACAACCTAGAAAAATTTTTAATTTCTGAAAAATAGACTTATCATGCTTGATTCTCTGGTCTCCTAAAATTTAAATCATCACTACACAATTATCAATGATTTAATCCAAAACATATCAATAAAAATCATAAATCATAGGAAATTTCATTCTAATCATAATATGAGAAACTTACTTAAGAACAAGATATCATTCATGGCATAATTTAGGGATTTCAGAATAATGAAGAAAGTTAGGCACTTTGTCAAAATAAATATTCACCCCCCACACTTAAGATGTAGATTGCCCTTAATGTACAAAGATGTATATGAAATTTAAGAGAAAGGGAGAGGTGAAACTTCCTGAATTTGGATGGTTTCCTTGAGTTGGGAGTCCCGAGGTGTGGTGTCTGCTACCGAGCTCTGCGCTAGATGAAGAAATTGGGAAGCTCGTAGAGAATTAGCCAGGAAATAATAATAATAATAATTCAAAATATACTAAATATATATTTAAAGACAAGAAATATAAAGAGAAAGAAAATAGAAAGCAAAATAAAATTAAAGTAAAAGATGAATGGACCAAAGAGTCCTTATTATTGGATGGTTCGCGAGGTGGGTGTGACTTCTAAGGCTGGGGAGCTGCTGGCGGTGGCCGAAGTGGCATGATTCCCAAGCAGCCTGAAGCAACTAAATCAAATAAAACGAAAGAAATTAGATTAAATTAAGTAAAAGAAGACTAAAGAAAAGGAAAACAAAGAAGAAGGGAAAATGAAAATAAAAACTCAATGGCCTCAAATATCCTTGGCTTGTCGAGTGGATGAAGCGGCCGGCATGAACTTATGTAGATCAGTTTCCCACGGGGAGACTGTGCTCAGGTCCTTTCGCTTCTTCGACATAGACGTGGTGTAGCTCAAGAGTTAGATGAAGGATTAAAGAGGAAGAGTATAGAAGGGGAGTGGTCTGAAGGGTGGGATGAAAGAAAAAGATGGAGGGTAGGTTAGAAGAAAGGGGTGGGGTGGATTAAATAGAATTTTGGGGCCTGGTACTTTCCCACACCCTTATATCGTGGGCGTGGTAAGTCACACGACCGTATCGTATGGCCGTGTTGTGCGTTGTTCGTTTCTCCCACGCCCATGTTCAGGTTGCCACGCTCGTGTCTGATCTAACAGTGTTGGTATTTAGAGTCCGTGACTCGAAGATATGATTCGTTCTAACTCGTACCATCTCTGCCATGTCATTACGGAGATTCGGTGTATCCACACGGCCATGGCCACGGCCATGTGCAAGGCCATGTGGTTTGAAAATATGCACTTTTTGTTAGCTTATAATTAGATGCTGAAGTAGAAATAAAAAATAAAAATAAAGGAATGTAAAAGTTAATAGAGTTAGTGCTCGGGTTGCCTCCCAAGAAGTGCTCGTTTATAGTCTTAAGCTAGACTTCCCTCTCATTCGCCGAATCATGGTGGTTGAAAAAGTTGAATATTTTCCCTCATGCTATCTGTTTTACTAACAATATATAGTTCAAGTCGAGTAGCGTTTATTTTAAAAGTGCCAAAAATAGGATTACTTACCTCGACTGTTCCGTATGGAAAAACATTAATCACCTTAAAAGGGATTTCTTTGTTTGTGTTGGGGTCAGAAGGAGATATTCGTGGGTCTGCTTTATCTAACAATACCTGATCTCCAATTTTGAACTTGTCTGTCTCGTAAAGTGGCTTTGGTTCTGCTTCATGTATCCCTAGTTTTTTTTTGAGATGCGTGTTCCACTCTTCTAATTCATCGATCTGAATCCCTTGTTCGTCATGAGTGATTTCTTTGTTGGCACTGGGTCTAGGATCAGGTTCACTTGTGTTCTTTTATGGTGATTCCTGAAAAGAAGGGTTAACCGAATGGTTATCAATAGCATTTACTTTCTCACCTTGATTATTCGATATCCTAGCTGAATCAAGAGCTTGAAGAGTGACTGTCTCGTCACCTACACAGAGTATGAGTTCACCTGCGTCGACATCAATTTTAGTCCTGGCAGCTGCTAAAAACGGCCTTCCTAAAATTAGAGGGATCGTGTTGTCCTCATCCATGTATAAAACGACAAAGTCTACTGGGAATACAAATTTATCAATTTTCACGAGTACATCTTCGATTATAGCTAATTGAATGCTCATCCTAGTTTGTTTGGGCTTCCCTAGACCTAGTTGTTTAAACATTTTATAAGGCATGACATTTATGCTTACCCCTAAATCAGCTAACGCGTTATCAATAGATAAACTACAAATTAAGCACGGAATTGTAAAACTCCTTGGATCTTTTAATTTTAGTGGTAGTTTATTTTGCAACATTGCTGAGCACACTGCATTCAGTTCCACATGTGATTCCTTGTCTATCTTCCACTTATTTGTCAATAGCTTCTTTAAAAATTTCCTAGAATTTGGCATCTACGAAAGAGCTTCAAGAAACGATAAGTTTATATTTAATTTCTTTAAAAGTTTAAGAAACTTACCAAACTGTTCCTCTGTGTCGTCTTTCGCTATCACTTTGGGATATGATATGCGAGGTTGGTACTCTTTGATTACCGGTTTTGGTTTTACCTCAACCTTTCCTTCTTTTACCACATTCTTTTGCCTTAAATCGAGCTTGTCTAACCCTTCACTATCCTGAGCTATTGTAACATCCTTAATTTTTGGGCCTATGCGTTTAATGGGAGAACATGTGTAATGTGTTAATTTAACTGTTAGGGGTCCAAATTGGACTCAGGACTAGGCAAAGGCCTTGGTTAAATTATCTGATTGGGCATTATAGAGTTAAAAGGAGGTAATTGTGTTTAAAATACCAACGTGGGCTTGTGGCCCAACAATAGGTGGCATTGCAAGGGAATTTGAAGGTGGCGTTATTAACAATTAAAGGGGCCCAAGTTTTGGCCCCAAGGAGCCCATGTTTTTGGGCCATTTTCGGCAGTTTAAAGGGAGCAAGGGGTGACGCCACACACAAGGAGTTAGGGGTCCAAAATTTAAGTTTCATAGAGCCCAAATCCTTTAATTTAAGTCAGCTAAATTTGGCATTAGGGTTAGGTGAAGTGGACGGCAACAAGGCTCAAAAATAGGAGGATTTATGTGGATTTTATAATTGATAATATAGATGATAAAAAGGAGAAAAATAGGAGCTATCTGCAAGGCAAGGTGTTGGCCAAAAATCCACCACCTAGAGGAGTAAAGAATTCGGCCACTTCATGGATAAGGGGTGCCGAATTTTCCCTTTTTATTAGCTTGACTTTTAGTTATCAGGAAGGGCGTTTTCGGTTTTAAGCAGTAGATGCCGAAATTTCTATAAATAGGAGGGATATCTCATTGATTTTGGCATTTAAACCCTAATTTCCTCTTCACTCTTTGTGCCGAAATTCTTAGCCTCTCCCACTACAATTTCTTTTCTTCAATTTCTTCAAAAGCCGAAACCTCTCCTTTCACTCTCTTCTCCATTCTTTTTCTCTTGAGCCGATTTCTCTAAAAAGCCAAAATCTCCATAGGTTTTCTCTATTCATCCCATTTGTAAGATAGTTCTATTCTTTCGGCATTTAATCTTTTCCTTTGGCATTGCCGAATCTTCTCTCTAGTGCTAGCCGAATCCCCTGTATTAAGGTAAGCGTCGACTTCTGTTAAGCTTGTTCTATTTCAGTTTTTGAAAGGAAAAAGCTGAAAAGCTAATAGTTTAATGGTTCTATGTTGGGCGGCATTTCGAGATTTGAAGGAAACTTGGTCGTCTAGATCTAAAAGCCGAAAAACGTTAGTCTCCAATTTCGGGATTTTAAGGTAAGAAGATTTTCCCTATATTTTTACTAGATTCACTTATTATATGCAAGATCTTAACTTTGTGATGAGGATTAACGATCATAAATTGTGATAGTAGTTCTGACAAGGACTTGTGATGGAATTAAATATGGATCAGGCAAAGGAAAAAATCCCTAAGTTTAAGAAACGAGTGGTATCTGCCGTTTGAGATTGGCCACTTGGTTGTGGACCGGCTTCTGAGCAACATCTTAGGCAGATAGCGATTGTGTCGACTACGGATAGCGTCGACATAGAAAGTATCATTCTATCAGTAATCAGGTGTGTAGATCCCTAACACACTAGTTAATCTGTACTAAATATATGCTATGGGCTAAAAGCTGGAATAAGGTTATATAGTAATCTGTACTAAATATATGCTATGGGCTAAAAGCTGAAATAAGATTATATAGTAATCTGTACTAAATATATGTTATGGGCTAAAAGCCAGAAAGTGGCTGTGTAGACAGTCGAATAAAACCCTAAAAGGGTTAGGCAAGGATGCCAGGTACTTAATCATAGAAACTTCTCTATGTGTATCGATGTATGTGAAAGACTGTAATCTCTTAGGTAGCATATTGTTTGATTTTGCATGAATGTATGCATGGGATGGGTTTGATATGGAAAGGGGAAGAGCATGATTGGTCACATGGTGATCGGTGGTAGAAAACCCACGTAATGAAATGTTAGGTCACATGGTGATCGGTGGTAGAAAACCCACGTAATGAAATGTTAGGTCACATGGTGATCGGTGGTAGAAAACCCACGAAATGAAATGTTAGGTCAATTGGTGATCGGTGGTAGAAAACCACGTTAAAATTCCTGATTGATAAGGAATAGGCAGTACGGCTGTCGTTATGGTGTGTAGCGAATGGAGGGTTAATTATACAAATCCCCAAGGTGTGATGGTTTGTAATGGTTGGTGTGTAGAGGATGGAATTCTAGGATGGGTTGGGCTATGCATCATTTATTAACTATCATGTAATTATGATTGTTGCCATTGTGTATGGGCCGGGGCTCATAATGTGTTTGTGGGCCCAAGCCTTTTATGTGTTTTGGATTTACACACTTGAGTCTTGGTGACTCACCCTATTATTTTCCTAACTTTTGGATGAGCAGTAGATCGTGGACATGGGAGCCGAGACGGACTCGAGGAGCCATCAAGTTTTATTTCTTTAGACTATTTTCGGTTTTCTTTAAGTTTTTGGTTTTTATTTCGCGAATATTTATGTAATAAGGCCCCATAGTTTATACTCACCTAAGTAGTTTTTAATATTTGCAACTTAAGAAAATTTGACAAAAGGTTTAATTATTCAAAATAATAATAATACAAGGTTTTATTTTCAAAAGGTCACCTATTTATTTAAATATTGTCTAATTAACTTACGATTTTCGAAACCAACGAAGCAAAAGTTTTCAATGTACAACCCGTAGCATACCAGATCTGGTCAAAATTTATGGGCCGGGTTTGAGGTGTTACAGCTATTATGGCTTGAATTTGCTCCTTTGGGTTAGTCTCAGTGTTGCTTGGTAGGCTTCCTTGTGGTCTTTTAGGGATCAGCTTAGTAAGTTGCCCTAACTGATCCTTGAGCTCCTGTGTCGATGCTTCAAATTTTGTTTCTATATTTTGCAAACGTGTTTCTGTGGCTGCTATGAATTTTGTCAGCATCTCCTCGAGGTTCGGCTTCTCTTCCTGTGGGTAGGGCTGTTGTTGGAAGTTTTGGGATAGTTGTTGCCTTTAATTTCCTTGACCAACCCATGAGAAATTGGGATGGTTTTTCCAACATGGATTATAAGTATTACTATAAGGGTTATTTTTAGATTGGAAATTGTTACCCATATAGTTCATTTATTCGCTTTCCATGCCTTGTCCGTAGGGTGGGTACTCAAGATTCGCCACGCCTCCACTTGCGTCGCACTGCATAACTGGATGTGCCTGCGAAGAACCGTATAAACCATCAAATTTTTTATGTAACATCTCTACCTGATTTGATAGCACGATTACTGCGTCGAGGTTGAAAACTCTAGCTGCTTTTGTTGGCCTTGTCCTTGTGACTTGCCACTGATAGTTATTTAGTGACATCTCTTCTATAAACTTGTAGGTTGCTTCAGGAGTTTTGTTATTCAGAGTTCTGCCGGCTGCTAAATCGATTAATTGCCTTGTTGAAGGGTTCACACCGTTGTAGAAAGTTTGGACCTGTAGCCACAAAGGTAATCCATGGTGTGGGCACCTCCTCAACAAGTCTTTGTATCTCTCCCATGCATCGTAAAGTGTCTCTAAATCCATCTGTACAAAAGAAGAGATATCATTCCTTAACTTGGCCGTTTTGGCCAGTGGAAAATATTTTAATAAAAATTTTTCGGTCATTTGATCCCATATAGTGATTGACCCTCGTGGAAGAGAATGCAACCACTGTTTGGCTTTATTTCTCAAAGAAAAGGGAAATAATCGAAGACGTATGGCATCATCAGAAACACCATTAATTTTGAAGGTATCACAGAATTCTAGAAAATTCGCTAAGTGTGTATTAGGATCCTCATCCTACAAACCATCAAACTGAACAAACTGTTGTATCATCTGTATAGTGTTAGGTTTCAGTTCAAAATTATTTGCAGCAATAGTAGGCCTAACAATACTTGACTCAGTTCCTGTTAAACTAGGTTTAGCATAATCATA
The DNA here is from genome assembly GCA_025503065.1 of Gossypium bickii. Taxonomy (NCBI): domain Eukaryota; kingdom Viridiplantae; phylum Streptophyta; class Magnoliopsida; order Malvales; family Malvaceae; genus Gossypium; species Gossypium bickii. The sequence goes on along the minus strand of CP106710.1, from coordinate 20,013,146 downwards.
CATAGTTCGAGGAGCATGATTTTGGGCCATCTCTGGAGGTGGTGGATGATTTTCGGCCATCTCTTCTATAGTATTTATTTCGGCTTCTAGCTCTTCTTCTATGTAGTTTAAGCTTCGCCTTATCTCTCTACGATTTCTACAGACTGTACCTTCAATATCACTGTCGTAAAGTAAGGGTCCTGTCGGGTTCCTTCTAGTCATAAACTAGAGGTACCTGAAAGGAACAAAAGAAAGAAAATAAGCAAAGTTAAAAATAAAAATAAATTGCAAAAAATAAAAATGGCTAAAGTAATAAAAATTGAGCTTTCTTAATATTTTAGTTCCTCGGCAACGGCGCCAAAAACTTGATCGTTGTTTTATACGATGTTAAAGTCTTAAAATTTATATAAAGAATGATAGAACCTGGAAACTAACTATGACAACGATTTGAGGCAAGCGCACCTCTCGAACAATAGTATAGTTAAGGCAAGACCGGATTGTCGAACCCAAAGGAACTAAAAGTACTAATACTAACTTTCTTTTTATTATTTAGCCTAAGAATTAAATGGATTTTTATTTAATCTAAAATTAACTAAAAACTAAATTAAAGACTCTAAGACAAAGAAGAATGAAATTTGGGAAAATGACTTTGAGGAAAATCCAATTGATTAAAACGATACCCAAGGAAGAATCCACTTAGACTTCACTTGTTATCTAACTCTGAACCAGACGATTTATTCATTTGACTTGATCCGTAGGAATCCTTAAGTTATATTAATCCCCCTCTCGAGGCGACTAACGTCTAACCCTAGGTTGATTAATTAAAATCTCTTTCTAATTAAAACCCCTAGAATTGCATTAACTCGATCTATGGACTCCCATATTAAGTTTCACCCTAATCCGGCAAAATCTCGTCACCCTATCTCTAGGCATACGATCAACTCCGCTTAATTATGCTAGATCTACTCTTAGGCAGGGACTTTTGCGCTTCCAACTAAGCACATCATACTTGAATTAATATCCCGAAAATATCAACACAAGAATTAAGAACACATAATTAAGAACAAGTCAAATATTTATCATATAGTTCAGCAAACGATAACAAGATTCATCTTAGCTTTAATTGTTTCAGGTATCTAAGGGTTTAGTTCATAACAATAAAAGAAAACATCTCAGAAGAAAAGATAAAACAAAACATAAGAAATCCCTAAAACCCCCTGAAGGAATTGAAGGTGAGATCCTCCGTCTTGAGTATAACTCCGGCTTCTTGAGATGAATCAACTGGCTATCTTCGAGTAAATCCCCACAAATCTACCTTCTTTGGCCTAGCTGGATGCCACCTAACTAAAGCCTTGGGTTCCCCCCTTTTAGGTCATACTTAGGGTGTTTATATAGGCGTCTGAATGTGTTTCTTCGCCCATAAGTATCCTAATCTGAGTGAAATTTCTCTTAGTTACGTCAGGGACACGCCCAGGGCACACGCCAGTGTGAATCGTGGTTAGGCTGTGTTCGAGGCTATTGAATGAGGCACGGCCGTGTGGTCTTGGGCCTAGGCCGTGTTGATTTCGTGATATGTCCCATTTCCTCCATTTTGGGCTCGTTTTTCGTTCTTTTCATCATCCGGTGCTCTCCTGAGTGTAAAACATGAAAACAAAGGATTAAGAGCACCAATTACATAATTCAAGGCTTAAATCATCCAAAAGCATGCTAAATATAGGCTTAAAATATGGTACTTTTACGGTTTATCACATACACATGGTTAAAGGTTGATTTTTTATGATTTTGAGTTCCAGTATTTGTTGCAGACTCGAAGGCACATGTGACATAGGTTTAGCTTGGACGAGTTGTAACAACATATTTTCAATGAAATCGGAATAGTGATTTCGGGACCACAAATCTGAGTTAGAAAGGAAATTTAATTTAATATTATTGCATGGTCTGCATTATGATAGGAAAGACGTATAAAAATTTTGATAAGAAAATTTTATCGATTTAATGTTTAATTATAGAAAGGGCCAAATTGCATAAAATGCAAAAGTTGAAGTCTAGTAGCTATAAGTATCAAATAGCTATGGGATTCAAAATTTGAAGTCCTTATATGGTAATTAGACCATAGAAAAGTTAGTAGATATTTTTGGGGAATCATCCATGGAAAATTAGAAAAAGAAAAAGACTAAATTGGAAAGTAGGAAAAATAAAGGATGATATGATAATTAAATAGAAATAACATATTATAATTATCACCTTCTTCCCTAAAATACATGGAAACCTAGGAAAGAGAAATGAAATCAAACAAGCTTAATTGGGTAAGTAATCTTGTCCCGTTTTTAGTAATTTTTGTATTTCTGAGATCGAAATAGGTTAATCTATCTATTTTGGGGATTAATTTGTAAAGATATCAAAGTATCAAAATCTTACCATGGATATAAATGTTGAAATTTTGAAATTTATGGTAGAAAATGAAAGGTTGTTAATAGATAAATAACTTTTACAAAGAGAATTTTGATGAAATTATGATTTAGGGACCAAATTGAAAAATGGTAAAGCCCATGGAAAAATTCTAATTTTTGTGAAATTCATAGGCTGTTATTGTAACATGTAAAATTTGGTTAGGCTTGAAGTAAGGATTAAATTGCATGAATTTCATTTTCCGAGCTTAAGGACGAAATTGTCATTTATGAAAAGTATATGGGCAAAATGATAATTTTGCTTAAGATATGAATTGAATTTAATTGAGTATAAAGTGAATTAATTGATGCTAAATTCATTTATATAGATCCGGAAAGATCAAATAAAGAGTTAGATCGAGGAAAAGAAAAGGTGTTGGATTAGTAGATTTTCATGCACAAACAAGTGTCGAGGTAAGTTCGTGTAACTTAATTATGTATATTAGTATATTTGAAGAAAATGTTGTATTTGTGTGAATTGCATAAACGTTTAATGTATGAAATTAATCACATACCCAATATTGCTCGATAAATGATAAGTCTCGTTTGAATAATGAAACGCGATGGATACAGTATTTTCCCGTATTAATTACAGTCATGCATATGTTGCGGACATTATAGCTCGGACGAGCATCCTGTTAAAAGCTTTCTCGAGCATTCTTGTTATATTGTTCCTGTGGGCATCTTGATCGGTAGTGATTCTACATGTGTTGCGAATTACCACAGCTCTTTGTAAGCGTCCTATTTTATGATAGGTTGTGATCCTGCATGTGATGCAGACACAAACACAACTCTTTATGAGCGTCCTATTATAGCTCGCTTGAACTTCCTGTTAAATGGCTATCTGGAGCTCCCTAATAATAACTCTTCAGAGTTACCTATTAAGCTCAATGAGCTTTCTGATTAAAACTCTTATGAGGTTCCTGTTTAGCCTGTATAAGCTTCCTGATTATGTGCCCTAATTGGGTAACCCTGAATACAAATTGACAAATTCAAAGTTTTGTACACTTTAAGTGTACTACTGATATATCCATTGATATTTCAAATAAATTCAACAGGTAAAGTTTTAACATGTTGATCACTGAAATCAGATTTTTAAAATTTATAATGAATGTGATCGAACCTGGAAACTAACTCTAACAACGATTAAAGGCAAGTGTACCTATCGAACAGTAGTATAGCTTAGGCAAGACTAGATATCGAACCCAAATGAACCAAAAGTATTAATACTAACTTTCTTTTTATTATTTAGCCTTAAAAATAAAGTGAAGTTTGTCTTAATCTAAATTAACGACAACTAGGCTAAAGACACTAAGACAAAAAGAATGAATTGGGAAATAACTTGAAGAAAAACTCAATTGATCACAACGATACCCTTAGGAAGAATCCACCTAGACTTCACTTGTTATCTAACCCTGAATCATATGATTTATTTACTTAGCTTGATCTGTAGGACTCCCTAACCTATGCTAAACCTCTCTCGAGGCCAATAATGTCTAACCCTAGGTTAATTAGTGGAACTCTCGTTCTCTTATAATAACCCCCTAGAATAGCAGTAAATCAATCTGTGGATTCCCATATTAGGTCTCACCCTAATCCGGTAAAATCTCGTAACCCTATCTCTAGGCGTTCGATCAACTCCGCTTAATTATGCTAGATCTACTATTACGCAGGGTCTATTCCTCCTCCACCTAAGCACATAAGATTTGGATTAAGCATGCATAATTAAGAACAAACTAAGTAATTATCATAAAATTCAGAAATCAAATAACAAGATTTATCTAGGTTTCATCCCCTTCAAGTATCTGAGGGGTTTAGTTCATAACTAAGAAAGAAAACATCTCAAGAGAAAAGATAAAAGAAACATAAGAAATCCCTAAAACTCCATGAATGAATTGAAGGAGAATTTTGCGGTCTTGAGTATAATTCCGGCTTCTTAGGATGGATCAACTGGCTAACTTCAAGCGATTCCCACAATTCTGACCTTTCCGGCTTGGCTCCTTGGCCTAGCTTGCCTCCCTCTCAAAGGTGGCACTTAGGGGATATATATATAGGCTCCTTGGAATGCGATTCTTTCTCCCTAAGTATCCTTTTCCGACTGAAATTGCTCATTCTGATGATAGAGGCACGACCATGTATCACGCCCGTGTGGATCGACTTCAGGCCATGTTTGGATTCTTTAATTAGGCACGACCGTGTAAATCAGGGGAGAGGCCGTGCTCTAGGTGATCGGCGAGACACGGCCGTGTAGACTTTGGGCCAGGCCGTGTCGATTTCATGCTAAGACCCATTTTACTCCGCTTTGGGCCCGCTTTACGTTCTTTTCATCCTCGGGTGCTTTACTGGGTATAAGACTTGAAAAGAAAAGATTAAAAGCACCTTTTTACATAAATCAAGGGATAAATTATCCAAAAGTAAGCTAAATACGGGATTAAAATATGTTATAATTACAGTTTATCAAATACCCCCACACTTAAGCTTTTGCTTGTCCTCAAGCAAAATTCTCAACTTACAATTAAAACGAAGTTTCCATGATTCATAATTCCTATCAACAATGCCTTATCCTAATTCATAGATAATTTATACATGGATAATTCAATTCAAAGAGTCCTGAAGATTCAAACAAGATAAGTCATATTTTTGTAGCACGAAAACATAGGTGTTTCCCTTCATCTAAATAATTACCTTTAATTCAAAACCGCCAAGGATTGATATCCTCACAAAAGATTCACTCAAATCACTCAAAAAGTGTTTAAGGGTCAAAATTAAGCACTCATAAGTCGAACCTAAAAAGTTAATCCCATAGGCTTGCCTGAAAATCAAATCTCCACCACTTGTAAAATGAAATGATAACAGATCAAAAGGTCTTTGTTAGGGTTGTAACGGGGCTAGGGTTAAAGGTGTGGATAAAGGCTAAAATTAGAAGGTTAGAATTGAGACTGAATTGAAAAGTTACCCACCTAAAAATTTCTAAGATAATATTTACATTAACTGAAAATAATAATCCTACTAATACAAGCTTTTTCTTTTGATAATTAGACTTTAACTTGTATAAGCTCACTCTTCATAATACTAATACTAAATATACTCTTTTTTTAGAACAAACTAAGTAAAGACAACTTCAAATAATAATAATTCATAAAAACTTAGGCAACTAATCAAATCATATCTCGATTAAAGGGTAGTCAAAAACAAGGGTGATAACAAATACAAAGGGTTTTTGGGTTAAAATCAGTGGGTGAGTCAATAAAAAGGGTTGTTAGGCTCAACGGGGTTCACTAAGGGTTAATTATGAGGGTAGGCTTTTTAGTGGTGTAAGTGGGTTAAAACCTAGGTGCCTTTATCATCTCGGTATATCAAATCATAACTGTGGTCTTGACATTTATAATCAAGGCAAGTTCTAGAATAACAGTTCATAGTTGACACACTCATAATCAATAAAGTGAGCACGAAAAAGAATTATGCTCTATAAAGCTCAAAATCTCACAAAAATTATGAGTGTTTTTGACATCAACCTTATAAATTTCAAACTTCAAGATAACATTCAAATTCAGGTTAACAACCTAAAATTTTAAATTTTAGAAAATTAGACTTATCATACTTGATTCCCTAGTATTCTTCAAATTTAATCATCAATGCACAATTAAATATGATTTATTCAAAAACATGTCGATAAAAATCATAAACCATCAGAAATTTCATCTTAATTAGTAATATGAGAAAACTACTTTAAAACAAGATTATATTCAGGGATTTGAGAACAATGCAGAAAGTTAGGCATTTTTATCCTCAGGGTTTGAAAATAATGGAAAAAGTTAGGCATTTTCTCAGAATAACTATTCACCCCCCACACTTAAGATGTACATTGCCCTCAATATACAAAGATAGATAATAACATTTAAGGGATAAATTAAAAGAGAAGGGGAAAGAATTACTCCCTGAGTTGTGGATGTTTGCCCAGAGGAGTGTCTTTGGTGGCGGTGATGGTCGGTCTGGATGACGAACCTGCGCTAGATGAAGAAATTGGGTAGCGCACTGAGAAGTAGCCAGGATTTATTAAGACCTAATTAAAATAAACTAAGTATATAATTAAAAATAAGAAAGTGATAAACCGCAAAAGTAATATATTTTAGGCCCACATTTAGCATGCTTTTTGATAATTAAAGCCTCGATTTATGTAAAAAGGTGCTCTTAATCCTTTCTTTTCATGTCTTATACTCAGGAAAGCACCCACGGATGAAAAGAAAGTAAAACCGGCTGGCCAATTCACGAAATCGACACGGCCTAGACTTCAAGCCACACGGTCGTGCCTCAGTAAATTACTAGAACACGACCTTCTCCCGATTTACACAGTCGTGCCTTATTAAAGAAGTCCAAGCACGGCCTGGCCATGATCCACATGGGCGTGTGCCATGGCCGTGTCCCTATCGCTGGAAGAAGCAATTTCATTCGGGAAAGGATACTTGGAGGCAAAGAAACACATTCCAAAGCCTATTCAAACACCCTATTGGGAATTCTACTTAAATTAGGATACTTAGGGGCCAAGTAAAGCATCTCAAAGTCTATATAAACACCCAAGGGGGCAACTTGAAGGGGAGTTCGGCAGAAGTCGAAACCGGATTGAAAGCTAGGCTAAGGAGCCAAGCCGAGAAGGTCAGAGTTAGGGAATAACGTGAGGATAGCCAGTTGATCCATCCCAAGAAGCCGGAATTATACTCAAGACGGCGGAATTCTCCTTCAATTCCTTCAGGGAGTTTTAGGATTTTCTTATGTTTTGTTTTATCTTTTCTCTTGAGATGTTTTATTGTTTAGTTATGAACTAAACCCTTCAGATACCTGAAGGGGATGAAACTTAGATGAATCTTTTTATTTGATCTTTAAGTTATATGATAATTACTTGTTTTGTTCTTAATTATGTTGTTTAATTCAAATCTAATATGCTTATGTGGAGGAGGAATAGACCCTGCCTAAGAGTAGATCTAACATAATTAAGCGGAGTTGATTGGGCGCCTAGAGATAGGGTTACCAGATTTTGCCGGATTAGGGTGAAACCTAATAAGGGAGTCCATTGATCAATTTACTGCTTTCTTAGGGGGTTATTATAAGTGTAACACCCCAAACCCGACCCATAAGTTTCGACCAGATCTGGTATGCTACGGGTTGTACATTGAAAACTTTTGCTTTGTTGGTTTTGGAAATCATAAGTTAATTAGACAATATTTGAATAAATAAGTGATATTTTAAAAAGAACCTTGTATTATTATTATTTCGTATAATTAAACCTTTGACATAATTTCATAAGTTGCAAATATTAAAAACTACTTAGGTGAATATAAGTTATGGGGCCTTATTACATAAATATTCCCAAAATAAAAACTTAAAGGAAAAACTGAAAATAATTTATGGAAATAAAAACTTGATGGCCCCTCGAGTCCGTCTCAGACTGCAGCCTAGCTGATCTCTGTGGACAATCCCTAACTCGATGCCCCATCGAGCCACACTCAAAGCATCCCCTGTTACCAGTCCAACACTCTCTCGTGTGAGACTTTCCGCACCGAGCACACTGTGGCGGCCATTGAGTATTAGTAGCAGCAGGCCTAGCAGCTTGATTTGGCCACTATATCTAACCCTTTTCTGCTGATTCCCAGAAAATCCAGATGATCCAGAACTCCTCTTATTCCAACCCCTATCCTGATTCCGCCTTACAGACTGTCTTACCCCTTCAGCGACCTTAGCTTTCTCCACTAGAACGGCAAACTCTCATTCCTGCTGTGGGGCAATGATCATCTGCAGCTCATCTCTCAGCCCATCCTCAAACCTGACGCAGCGCTCATGCTCAGTACCTACAATACCCCGAGCATACCTACTCAACCGAAGGAATTCTGCCTTATATTCCGCTACAGTCTTATTACCCTGGACCAAGTTCAAGAAAGCTCTGCGCTGCGCGTCAACATAACTAGCCCCTATGTACTTCCTCTGATAAGCTGCCCTAAAGAACTCCCAAGTGAAATCATCTGCCATCGCTCCATCCCTAACTGTGAGCCACCACTGGTATGACTCATCTCGCAGCAGAGATACTATACCCTTCAGCCTTTCCTCAGCTGAAAAATCTAGGTCATCCATAATACGTTTTGTAGCCTCCAACCAATATTCCGCCGTACTAGGTGCCACACCAGACACACCTCTGAATACCTCTGCACCATTAGCCTTGAGTCACTCGGTCACAGATTTCCGAGCTCCAGTTCTAACTCCTGCACTTGCAACCCTTTCTAGCACCCGCAGTACAGCCTGTGATACTACATCATTACCACCCGTCTGATCCTGATACTCCGCGCCCACAGCTGGCGGCAGTGGTACCTCGATTTTTGAACCATGTCCGGACCCTACTGGTTCCCCTACCTCGTCCACGAGTGTTACGCCCACGTCCACGTGCACTCATATCTACCGATATATCCGAGCTGATTAACAATTTTATGCGTTAGACTTTTATTCCACTGGCTATTAAAGCTCAGTCTTATGAAAAGTTTTAGTAAGGGGTTATTTCGCGAGTACACGTCATCCTATGGTTCATGTCTCTAAAGTAGTTCCTACTACTACTCAGTCATGCCATCATAATATCCGCATAATCATATCATCACAAGAAATAGTTCGGGGTACTTACCTGGGCGGATTGGTGCCGGAGACTCGGTGCCATGCTTTCACCACTGTACTTTTCCCATAAGAGCTTTTTATAAACCATTTTAAAACATGTTTGGGCCTCAGGCCCACAGCCGAGTTGTTGAACTTGGCTCTGATACCACAATTGTAACACCTCAAACCCGGTCAACACACCACGACCGAATCTGGTATGTTACGGAGTGAAACCGTTTGCATAAACAAATTACCGGTTAAATTTTGTTGAAATCTCTTTGTCGTTTTTAGTTTAGAAAACATATTATAAAGTGAAGTTTGAAATTATTTTTAGGGTTGCTTTAAACCTAGCAAACTCATTCGTGAAAAATCTATTTGTTATCCTTAATTTTAGAAAACATCTGGTATTTATGAAAAACAGAGTGTGACGAGTATAATCAAGTTTAAAACCATCTGCCTTTGAAGTTGTTTGAAAATTTGTAATCATAAAAACATTCAAGTTACCCTTCTCATTATTTTATGAACTTTGTTACCCGATGGTAACGTTTGGAAAACCCGAAGAGATATAACTTTGAAAACCATTGCTTTTTACCGGTTAATTTATCAAGTCATTACTTCCAACAAGTATAATATATTCAAAGAAAAAGCAAATTATAAAAACCAAAAGAATAAAACTTAGCGGCCTTATTACAAACCCAAAACCAAATTTAAAAGAAATAAATAAAACCGAAAATGTAGTTTAAAGTTAAACCAAACTAGGATGCATGGCCACCTCGAGTCCTCCCCGGCTCCATATCCGCGATCTATGCCTCATCTGCAAAATATAAGGGAAGGGGTGAGTCACCAAGACTCAGTGTATAAATTCCCAACCCGAGCATTCAAGCACTTACACAGATCATCAGTAAAACATGCAGATTATGCAACCCATAACCTAGCCATCCAATCTCCTTTAACTACACCGTGTGGCCAAAACCACTGGTGACCGAAGTCACAAATATATCGGTGTGGTCAAAACTACTGGTGACCGTAGCCACAAATCAAGTGATGGGGCCAACCCATCGTGTGGTCAAAACCACTGATGACAATCCCGTAATATAGCATGTGGGGCCAACCCACTGTGGTACCAAACTACTGGGACGAGTCACAATATCCATATATGGTCAAAACCACTAGTGACCGTAGTCACAAATATCAATAGTGTGGTCAAAACCACTGGTGGTCAAAACTACTGGGACTTAGTCACAAATCATAATAATAGTGTGGTCAAAACCATTGGTGACCGTAGTCACAAATCAACTGATGGGGCCAACCCATCTTGTGGTCAAAACCACTGGTGACAGTCCAAAATGAATCATTCCCCTCCTCTCATCAATCCCATTATCATGCTCATAACATCCGTGTCATAATATCATGTATCATGCAATAAGGCATAGCATAGCATTTAACATAACATGAATATACATATATCGTGAATCACATAACAGGGGACTTACCCGGTTTCTAAGCTCATGCCAGTAAGGCATATTCACTGATTCAATAGTTATAACGGTAACATAATACACATCTTATACTAATAAAGTGTGTAAGCGTTTTACACACCTGATTAAACGTAGATCTAAGCGAAAATCCCGAAACTATATGAACTCAGCAAAATCCCGAAGCGTTGTTTCCCTTCCTACAATCGGCCAACACCTTGTTAGTGACTAAAAAGCCTACTCGGCTCTATTAGAAATCTCGAAGGATATGCCGCCCACATGTAGCCCTCACCTTAAGCCGATTTGGTTTCCAACCAAATCTCAAAGCCACACAATGAACCCCCTTGCAATCGGCCACACACTGCTGCATGTAAACGATTAGCCTTCGACTTTTGAACGAATAAGGAATAGATCTAAACGTTGAACCCTTACCTAGATCGGAAATCGAAACCCAAAGATCCACTGCGTTAGGCTGCACTTCTCTCTAAAATCGACCTTAACATATCATTACGAATCATAGGGCCATTCGGCCATGGCATAAATCCCGAAAAGAGTAAACCACAAGGGCTAAACTTACCTTAACGCAAGAGATCCCTTCAGTACCTAAAGAGGTTCGGCCCCGGCACCAAAGTAAGGGAAATCGGCAATCAAAAGAGAACATTAGGCTGCTAAAAGATTCGGCCATAACCCGAAAGAAAAAAGAGAAATAGAGATGGAATAACAAGGGCTTACCACACCAAAGTTTGGGATTCGGTAAAGAGAACTAAAGAAGAGGTAATTGTCGGCACTTGAGATGATGAAAGGAAAACACAAAAAGAGAGGGGTTTATGAGCAAGGTATTCGGCCAAGAGGAGAACAACAACAAGGTTTCGGCTTGTGAGAGTAATCAAGATGAAGAAGAAAAAGACAATGGAGAAAGAAGGTTTCGGCAATGGTAAATGAAAGGGAGATAGGTATGGTGTTTTCGGCTTTTGAACAAGATAAAGAGAAGAAGAAGGTGAATTCGGCAATATGGCTAACAATGAATGACCAAAAAGGTACAAAAAGTAAGTGTGAGCATTGAGTTTCGGCACATTGGCAAAACTTGCAAAAGGACAATTCGGCCAGCAGCTAGAGTTGCCGAAATTGAAAGAAGAAAACAAGCTCCTAGTGTTTCGGTTCTGGCAACTCACGAAAAGAAAAGAAAAGAAAACCCCTTTATGCTATGAAGATTCGGCACACCTAGCCTTCCAAAACCGATAGCCTCCCTTGCCCATAGTCCACCATTCGGCCAACTCTTCTCAAATGAGTTTGAAATAATTCAAACTCCTAACTTTACTCCCTTCCATCCGTTTAAATTCATTTGAATGAGTCAAACTCCCCCATCTTCTCCTCTCTATCCATATCTCCTAGAGTCCCTCCTGAGCACTCCACCTCCTAGCTGGTGGCGTGAAAAAGAATAAGCAGGAGTGCAATTCCTGCAGCTCGAACACAGGTACTCCCTCCCTGCATGTGGCGTCATCTCCCTGGTGCTTAAGTGGCGCCTCCTTGCCACTTTTCCAGTTGATTTCTTGTGTCAAAATTCCCCAACAAATTCTCTTAACCCCTATCTCACCTAGCTCCCTCTTCCCAAGTACTAAAAGAAAGTTTTAGCCCTAACTCAGGCCTAACCCAGAGTTACAACTTAATCCCTAAACATGTTAAATAAATATTATAGACAAAACATCACATGCACACAAGCAAAATACAGAGACCCCGACTTAAGGATGTTACAATAACTCTCAAATTATCAATTTCCATCACACAATATAAGTCAATTACCAAGCTCCAAATATAAGCATTTTGAGCAACTAAAAACCATAACCACATTCATGCCAAATCATACCAAAATAAGCCATCACTCATGGCTATATATATACAATCCAAAACATATTCATTTACAAGCCAAATCTCATGGCTATCATCATAACCAAAATACCACAGGTAGCCTATACATGCCATATACCATATATACATAACTCAAAAGTACCAAATAGATGTTCGATAGTGTGATGATGTTCCCGAAGATTCCCGGATCTGAGCTAGCCTTGATTTACTATAAAACATAGAAAAATACACAAAGTAAGCTTTATAGCTTAGTAAGCTCGTATGTGAATAACTTAATTTATCAAATAAATACAAATCAACCAATTATACATAACATCAACATATACACATTAACTACAAACCTTTCTCATGTCTCAAAACATGATCAAATACCATCTCATCAAACTTTCCCTATTTAATACTCGGATAGGTTCTATACATACCTGTAATGCCTCGTACTAACCTTTTTCTCAACCACATCATTTGTTTACCCATTGAACCATTCGGAATAGAAGTCGGATACTCAAAGATCTTACTCGATAAGTACCTATACCATGGCCCAAAGCCAGATCAAGGTAAGTTATCCCGGAGTACCTATACCATGGCCCGTAGCCAAATCAAGGTAACTCCTCTCCCAAATACCTATACCATGGCCCGTAGCCAAATCAACGTATCACTCGCACTCGAAGTTCCGATATCGTGGCCTGAAGCCAACACGTCTGATATGCATGGCTCGAAGCCAAATCAGTGTATCATCTTTTAACATATCATCAGTATCCAAAATCTATTCCTAAGGTTCAACCGAGAATTTACACTTGTCCATTTCATCGTCGAATATATCCGTAGAGTCGTATTCACAATTCAAACATTATCTGTATCTCATAATCACAGTTTATGCGACATCAAAGCATTTAACATATATTTATAATGAAATTAACACATACAAACTTACCTCGTATTCTGAATTGACGGATCGAATCGACTACTCGATAACCTTATTTTTGCCCAACTCTAAATCCAGATTCCTCTTTTCTTGATGTAAATATATTCAAAATTAACTTATTCAATCTCATATTCATTCAATTTAGCCCAAATCATACTTTAAAGTACTTTTACACTTTTACCCTTAAATTTTTACATTTTCACAATTTAATCCTTATTTCACAATTACACAAAATTTACATAATTCAACAAGATCCATGCTTGGCCGAATTGAGCAGCCCAAAACTTTCATTTATTTCACATTTCAACCACTCAATTTGCATATTTCACAATTTAATCCCTATTATGCATTTTTATCAAAAATCACTTTACAAAACATGTAAAACTATCATCAAACTTCAAAGAACATCAAAATCTTTAACAATTTTGAAATCTAAGGTATGGGCTAGCTAGAATACGAAGCAACGATCTCAAAAACGTAAAAATCATTAAAAACGGATAAGAAATGAACTTACATGTAAGGATGAACCCTAGCCGAAAGTTCAAGCTTCAAATATGGTGTTTCTTTTGTTTATTTTTGGTGGATGATGATAATTAGGAAGACAACCATTTCTTTTTTCATTATTTTAGTTAGGTTATTTAATAATTTACCAAACTATCCTTGATCTAAAACATTAATATATCACATAAATCATGGACATAAATGTCCACTAACCTTAACAATGGTCTAATTTCAATATAAGGACTCCCACAATTTAATTTCATAGCTATTAAGCACTTTAAACAAAAAGTATGCAACTTTTGTATTTTACGCGATTAAGTCCTTTTTCTCAAATTGAGCAATTAAATGATAAAATTACTTCACGAAAATTTCACACATTCATACTTTCATGCGGTAAACACATAAAATAATATTAAAACAATTTTTTGACATTGGATTTGTGGTTCCAAAATCATTGTTCCGATTTAGCTAAAACTAAGCTGTTACACATCTCTTCAAATTGGTCCCTATAATAGCTAGATTAAGTTACAAGGATCTCAAAAACATAAAAATCATTAAAAATGGGGCTAGAACGGACTTACAATCGAGCTTGGAAGTGGCCAAAACCCTAGCTATGCCTTCCTTGATAATTTCAACTATGAAGGACTAATTTGAGAAGATGAAGACTTTTATTTTAGTTATTTTGGCTTTATTTACTAGATTACCAAAATGCCGTTCACCTAAACTTTGAAATTTTTCGCTAACCATGTCCATTGTTGTCCATACTAAAGCATAATGGTCTAATTATCATCTAAGGACCTCCAATTTGAAATCTCATAGCAATTAGATACCTCTAGCTTCTAGAACACACATTTTGTACCTTTTTCAATTTAGTTCTTTTAACTAAATTAGTGCCAAAACGTCAAAATTTTCGAACGAAATTTTCACGAAATCATTCCATAAAACTATAGACCATAAAAATATAATAAAAATAAATTTTACTGCGTCAAATTTATGGTCTCGAAACCACTGTTCCGACTAGACGCAAAATCGGGCTGTTACACATAGTGTGGCATACCTAAATCCTAAGCGGATGGCAGACTATGTATGGTGGCTCGTACATTTTGATGTAAGTAAAAGCTTGAGTTCAAATAGATAAGAAATCGAAAGTTGGTGCATTAGGACTACTTTTGTAGTATGTAGCATCATTCACAATAATGGAATTCATAGCCCAAAAAAAGGGTAAACGATATCCTCTCATTGGCATTACATGGTTAATGAAAAGTAAATGTGGTCATGAGTCATCAGTCTTTGTGATGGATGACTTGATCGTTATTTGATAGTGATTGACTTTTCATGAAGAAAGATGTAATGGTTACCATAAGATAAAATAAGATCATATTTGGAGAATGGATATTATCCCAAAGAGATCAAGGATATCCTATGAGGGTAACACACTTATTATGAGGTCATTGGACAAACACTAAGTAGTTACTTTCGTAATGGTATGTCTTTGGGGAGAGTTCAGTCACGATATTATAGTGGAATGACTTGGTGACTAAATGAGTTTATAATTAATAGGCAAAAACCCAAAACTTAATTATAAATTATTTGAGCCTCAACTACATATGTTGATAAACTGTAATATATACATATTTTAATCCCACATTTAGCATACTTTTGGATGGTTTATCCCCTGAATTGTGGAATTTGGTGCTCCTAATCCTTTAATTTCATGTTTTATACTTAGGAGAGCACCGGAGGATGAAAAGAACGGGCCAAAAATAGAGAAAATGGGCCAAAGTACAAAATTCACACGGCCTGGGCCTGAGCCACACGGCCGTGCCTCTTTAACAGATCCGAACACGGCCTGGACTCGGTTTACACGGGCGTGCCACACGGACGTGTTCCTACCGTGACCTGTTTGAATTTCATTCGAATTAGGATACTTAGGGGCAAAGAAAGACATTCCGAAAGCCTATATAAACACCCTAAGTGTGATCTAAAAGGGGGCGGTTCAGGTAGGCCGATGAGCCAAGCCAGAGAGGCCGAATTGTGGGATTTACTCGAAGAAAGCCAGTTGATTCATCTCAAGAAGCCAGAATCATACTCAAGACGGAAGATCTTCCCTTCAATTTCCTCCAGGGGGTTTTAGGGTTTTTCTTATGTTTTGTTTTATACTTACTTCTGAGATGTATTCTTTTATGATTATGAACTAAACCCCTCAAATACCTGAGGGGGATGAAACCTAAGACGGATCTTATTATTGTTTTCTGAACTATATGATAAATACTTGATTTGTTCTTAACTATGTGTTCTTAATTCTTATTTTAATATTTCAGGATATTGATTCAAGTACTAATGTGCTTAGGTAGTGGAGTAATATTCCCTGTTTAAGAGTAGATCTAGCATACTTAAGCAAAGTTGATCGCAACCCTAGAGACAGGATGACGAAAATCTGCCGAATTAAGGTCAAACCTAATATGGGAGTCCACAGATCGAGTTAATGCAATTCTAGGGGTTTTAATTAGAAAGAGATTTCAATTAATCAACCTAGGGTTAGACGTTATAGCCTCGAGAGAGGTATTAATATAAATTAGAGAATCCTACGGATCAAGTCAAGTGAATAAATCGTTTGGTTCAGAGTTAGATAACAAGTGAAGTCTAGGTGGATTCTTCCTTGGGTATTGTCTTAAATCAATTGGTTTTCCCAAAAGTATTTTCCCCAATTCATTCTCTTTGTCTTAGCATCTTTAGCTTAGTAATTATTTAATTTTAGGTTAAACAACAATTCCCTTAATTCTTAGGCTAAATAATAAAAAGAAAGTCAGTATTAGTACTTTTGGTTCCCTTGGGTTCGACATTCCGATCTTGCCACTAAACTATACTATTGTTTGATAGGTGCGCTTCCCTCAATCGTTGTCGTAAGTTAGTTTCTAGGCTCAATCTATAACACCCCTTACCTGTATCCTATGCTGGAACCGAGTACGAGGCATTACCAGACTTAACAATACATTTTGTCAAATTAATTAACACATTTATAAAATGACTTAGTTAAGTCCCTATACATGCCATAAGTTAAATCATTTATAAATAAAGATACCCATAGATAGCTTGATAGTGTGAAGCGATCTCCGACGACCTCCAACCTGAGCTTGTTTAGTAGGACTCTGTAACATGAGAAAGAAAAGGGGGTAAGCTTATAAAGCTTAGTAAGTTCACATGTAAAAATAATAAGCATTAGCAATGAATTTAGCTTACTACTAAGCTGTCATAACTTGCATAAATAATGCTAAGTTCTTACTTTCCCAATTTACTCAATTGTAGCCTTATCAAAGCCTCAACATGAAAAATCCTCACAACAAGTTCTCAAAATTGATACAATCATTAAATCACATGCTTATACCTTATTACTAATGTTCATATTAATCTGTCTACTTGAATTGCTATCACTAAATTATTTATTTCTTGAGCTACAGAGCTCCAAATTTTAAACCACTAATTTTTCCTGAAACTAGACTCACATATATTCATGCCATAAAATTTCCAGAATTTTTGGCTTAGCCAATTAGTACAGTTAATTCATTAAAATTTCTTTTGTTTCACTGTTCAACTATTCTGACCACTTTTTACTACGAATCAATTTTCTCCTTGTGCAGAATTCAAATGATGTTATAATTTGTTTCATTTGAAACTAGGCTCATTAAGGAATCTAACCATATAAATTATGTCCCAAAATTATTTTTTTACAATTTTTAATGATTTTTCCAAGTCAAAATAGGGGATCTCGAAATCACTCTAAACCAGTCTCACAAAAATATAAATATCTCAAAGTACAGAATTTGTTTTCTTTCTCTGTTTCTTTCATATGAAAATAGACTCAACAAGCTTTAATTAAATATCTCATCCAACTTATAATTCAATTTCTACTATTTTTAGTGATTTTTCAAATTCACGTCACTGCTGCTATCTAAAACAATTTTATTGTAAAATTTTGCTCTCACTCACTTTAGTTGTATTCATTACTTACCTATAACAATCTTTCCAATTTCCGATTACATATCGAGCATATTGCTCATATGTTACACATGCATATACCTACACTTATCACTATAAGCCACACATAATTTCACTTAATCGATTTTCCCAGTGAACTCATCGGTAACCTTACCAAAGGCTCAGAATACAAAGGGCACCTTACTTAATGGCTTGCTTACATACCTGCAACATTTTCATTTAACACATGAGTACTCTTTCATAATATAGGCAAATTTTCAATCATGTCATAAAGTGTCACAAGCATAACTGAAAACTCATCACTTACTTAATACTTGATCATCTTAATTACTTACGATCTCAATATTAAATAAGCCTTAAATACATACCTGTACTCTTTCTTCATGTTCTAACCTTGTCATTTCTTTGACTTACTCTTTGGACTACTCAGGAACCTTTTCCTTTTTGAACTTACCATTGCCATGTCTTGACATGGTCTTACGTGGTATCCTTGCCTTATGAACTCACTAATGTCATGCCTTGACATGGTCTTACATGGGACCTTTGCCTTATAAATTCACCAATGCCATGTCTTGACATGGTCTTACATGATTTCCTTGCGTTATAGAACTTATCAATGCCATGCCTTGGCATGGTCTTACATGATATCCTTATCTTACCAAATGCCATGTTCCAAACATGGTCTTACATGGTATCCTTGTCTTACCAAATGCCATGTTCCAAACATGGTCTTACATGGTATCCTTGTCTTAGTGCCAATGCCACATCTTGATGTGGTCTTACATGGAGTCCTTAATAAATGCCGATGCCATGTCTTGACATGGTCTTACACGGGATCCTTGCCTTACCAATGCCATGTCTTGACATAGTCTTACATGGTATCATTAACCGTCAATTCCTCCTTAAATGCCATGTTATGAACATGGAGTTTTCCGTCAATTCTTCCTTAATTGCCATGGTATAGCCATGGAATTTGAGATATCGATGCCTTGTCAAGTCATAGCTGAAACATACTTGCTCAAATTCTCAAGATTAGTCGCATAACTCAATAATAACATTACTAATAACAATAATTGCATAATAATAAAATGCTACTCAACTTACATACTTACATTCTAAATCTCATCATATCATCAACTTAACTTATTCTCATCAAACTATGCTAGTCAATACTTTCTTGTTATCATACAAAGCCATAATACAAAATATGGTCTAACATATAAATTATACAAGTTCTCTTTCCAATATCGAATTATTATCGAATATTAATCATTATATCTAAAACTCAATACTATAGTATTTATGGCCAAAATATCAATTTATCATTCAAATATGCATAATTAAATGCTTATTAAACATATGAACTTACCTCGATACCAAAACGGCCATTTTATCAACTTTCTCGATTTTCAAATTTTCCTCCCGTTCTAGGTCCAAATCTCGTTTTCGGGGTTATGGAGCTTGGAAGCTTGAAACAAACTCTAGCTATGGAGAACCCTTGTAATTTCGTCCTAATGAAGAAGATGGACATATTTGGCATTTAAATTTTGTTTTTAATTCATTTAATTCACTAAATTACCAAAATGCCCCTTAAAAAAATCTTTTGAAACATACCCATTCATGTTCAATTTTGTCCACTAACTTAACCAATGGTCTAATATCATTTAAGGACCTCCAATTTAAAATTTCATAACAATTGAACACCTCTAACACGTAAAACTCAACTTTTGCACTTTTTACAATTTAGTCCTTTTGACTAAATTGAGTGCCCAAACGTCAAAATTTTCGAATGAAATTTTCACAAAATCATTCTGTGAAATTGTAGACCATAAAAATATAAATAAAATAAATTTCTCAACATCGGATTTGTGGTCCCGAGACCACTATTCCGTTTAGGCCTTATTTCGGGATGTTACATTTCTCCCCCTTAGGGATTTTCGTCCCCGAAAATCTTAACAGAATGAGGTTTAATATATTTCTCATAATTTCCAACATCACTAAATAATCTTTTTCAAGACGATATTTTCAGAAACACTCTGTCATCGATCTGAATCCTAATAGAACTCAGTGAATTCTGTCAAACAAAGAATCGATACATATTGAAATTATTATGCTAATTCCATCAAACGTTCGAAAACAACCCACTAGTATTTCTCTTGGCTCCCCACAGATCAATCAATGATCACTCACAATCTTTTAATAGCTTAATTCATCACCACTGTCTTAAACTCAAATTTTGTTATGCCATCAGATATATTAAACTCTCGAAACCAGGAAACATATGACAATCCTCGTTAAACAAACAGTGTCATCAAATTTTTCAATATAGACATAAATTACTAACTGAACAGCTCTTTTTAATGTAATATTAACTGTCTGAAAACATGAACCATTACCTTACATTCTAGAGAATATACACATTCAAATCCATTCATTGGTGCGTCACTGAAAAATTATAATTCCATTGTGTTCCAAAGTCGATTATAATAGAGATAAAACATATTCTATACAGATATAAACAGAACAATAGCCAAAAGAAACAGTAGAATCATTTCATATAAGTTCACTGTCAACTCTTATCTCACACGTAATGGAATTAAATTTCAATAAAAGATAGTGGAATACCAATCATAGGTCAATCAAACTGACGATTCTTTACTTAGAAAACAAGCAATCATAATTGTCTCTGAAAAGATACGAAAACATAAAATGCCCAGAAGAGATAGTCGTAAACTGCTCAACTATGACTGTCATATTTAAACATCTTCACATGTCAAACATCATTCTTCTGACTAATTCTGCCCTCACTAATTTCCATATTATTTCTTTCACTAAAGAAAATCAGTTCAGAAAAATTTCAGTGAATACTTCCTTTCAGTATCTTATCTGAATAAGTCGATTTATCAAAGTTAAATTTTTCACTAATTATGATATTGTATAAATCAAATAATTCTTGAGTCAATCTGATATTTCTCTAATTCTGTCCTTCATTTGTCAACCATCATCATGAGTCTTTGATCATATCTATAGTTATTCTATAATCGAACTCTTTGATTTGGACTTAGGAACTTAATCAACATGATTCTCATGAATTTCCGTAATAAACACCTCCTATCGGTAAGGGGTGAGGTCGCATGACCTCTAACTCGATTCTCACACATATATATACATATGACACATCTTTCATTATCAACATATGCCATTATAACTATACTACCCACTTTGAACAATTTATCATTCATATTTGCCTGACATAAAATTTTCAATTATCTCATTCAAACAAGTGCACTCACTCATACATTCCACAAAATTTGAATAACTTACTTATCACATTCACTAATCAATTGTTGTCCAGCATGCAACAGTATGTGAATGTTAGAAAAAATATGAATAAGCATATTATTGTATAAACTTTCATTTCACACATTATCACATATACACATTACGAATTCTTATTCACACTTTTCTGAGTTTAACTCATCATAGCTACACTTTATTCAAATACTTCAGTAGCACTATCAAATGGTCGGATATAGCTCGGTTGGAGAGTACTTCTCCTTTAATAAGATTACCCTCAATCACGTCGGAAGGCATCACACTATCACATATTGGTGGCATGTATAACTAGACTCTCACACTTGTTATGTTAGTCCGAGAACCTACTAAACCATAGCTCTGATACCACTAAATGTAACACCCCTTACCCGTATCCTGTGTTGGAACCGGGTACGACGCATTACCAAACTTAACAATACATTTTGTCAAATTAATTAAAATATATATAAAATGACTTAGTCAAGTCCCTATACATGCCATAAGTTAAATCAAGCAAGCTTAATTAGGTAAGTAATCATGTCCCATTTTTAGTAATTTTTATATTTTTATATCGAAATAACCTAATTTAGCTATTTTGGGGATTAATTTGTAAAAAGATTAAAGTATTGAATTTTTTCCATGGATGAATATGCTGAAAATCTGAAATTTATGGTAGAAAATAAAAGGTTGTTGATAGATAAACAACTTTTGTAAAGTGAATTTTCATGAAATTGTGATTTAGGGACTAAATTGTAAATATGTAAAATTCATAGAAAATTTCTAATTTTTATGAAATACATGTGTTGTAAATGTTATATGTAAAAATCGGTTAGGCTTGGAATAAGGATTAAATTGCATGAATTTCATTTTTCGATCCTAGGGACGAATTTGTCCTTTATGAAAAGTATAGGGGCAAAATGGTAATTTTCCTATGATGTGAATTAAATTGAGTATGAAATGGATTAAATTGATGTTAAATTCATTTATATAGATCCAAAAAGACCTAATGTTGAGTTGGATCGAGGAAAACAAAAAGTATTGGATTAGTAGATCATTTTATACGAACGTTTATCGAGGTAAGTTCGTATAACTAAATTGTATATATTTTCATGTTTGAATTGAATGTTGTATATGTGAATTATGAATTTTTTATGTATATGAAATTGATTATATATCTGACATGCCTAAGAATTGTTAAGTCTCGTTTGAATAGATGAAATTCGATGGATATATGTTTTTCATGAATTGGTTGTTGTTTTATATTTGAAGAAAGCCAGAATTGTGGGATTTACTTGAAGAAAGCCAGTTGATTCATCTCAAGAAGCTAGAATTATACTCAAGACGGAGGATCTTCCCTTCAATTCCCTTCAGGGGGTTTTAGGGTTTTTCTTATGTTTTGTTCTATATTTTCTTCTGAGATGTATTCTTTTATGATTATGAACTAAACCATTCAAATACCTGAGGGGGATGAATACTTGATTTGTTCTTAATTCTTGTTTTAATATTTGTGATATTAATTCAAGTATTGATGTGCTTAGGCAGAGGAGGAATAGACCCTGTCTAAGAGTAGATCTAGCATAGTTAAGCGGAGTTGATCACAACCCTAGAGATAGGATGACGAAATCCTACCAGATTAGGGTCAAACCTAATATGGGAGTCCATAGATCGAGTTAATGCAATTCTAGGGGTTTTAATTAGAAAGAGATTTTAATTAATCAACCTAAGGTTATACGTTAGTAACCTCGAGAGAGGTATTAATATAAATTAGGGAATCCTACGGATCAAGTCAAGTGAATAAATCGTCTCAGTTGAGAGTTAGATAACAAGTGAAGTCTAGGTGGATTCTTCCCGGGTATTGTCATAATCAATTGGTTTTTCCCACAAGTATTTCCCCAATTCCTTCTCTTTGTCTTAGCATCTTTAGCTTAGTAGTTAAGTAATTTTAGATTAAACAACAATTCACTTTTATTTTAGGCTAAATAATAAAAAGAAAGTTAGTATTAATACTTTTTGTTCCTTTGGTTAGTATTAATACTTTTTGTTCCTTTGGGTTCGACAATCTGATCTTGCCATTAAGCTATACTGATGTTCGATAGGTGCACTTGCCTAAATTGTTATCACAGTTAGTTTCTAGGCTTGATCATTCTTTATATAAATTTTTAAGACTCTGACACACGATCATTATAGCTCTTCAGAGTGTCTCGATAGGTTGTGATCCTGCATATGTTGTGGACATACCTTAGCTCTTATGAGCATCCCGATATATGGTTCTTCATGAGCTTTCCGTTAAATTGGCTCTTTGTGAGCTTCCCAACAGTGCTCGCTTGAACTTCCCAATATATGGTTATCGAAGCTTCTCGTTACATGGCTTTTATTTAGTTTCCGATAGGCTCTCTTCATGAGCTTCTCGATATGGTTCTTTTGAACTTCCCGATTATGGCTCTTATGAGCTTCCCGTTATATAGCCCGGATAAGCTTCCCAATAGGCTCTTTGTAGGCTTCCCAAAATGGCTCTGTGTGAGCTTCTCATTACAAGGCTCGAGAGTGTGCTTTCTGATTTTATGCTCTAAAGAGCACTCCCGTATATGAATTGACGAATCAATTATAATTACATCTTGTGTGTACAACCCGAGTCTCCATCGATATTTCAAAGATTCAACGGACAAAACTCTTGATATGAGAAAATATGAGAATTAAATGAATTATATCTTGAATATCCCTGATATATTTGGAAATGGTTGCGTGATAAGCTCATCTCTGTTTTCTTGATAATCATATAAAATTTTATGACCAACTTGTTTGGTGAAAGCATGTGTCTAGGCAATTGGCCACATAGTTTTGAATGCATGTTTGTATGCTTACTTTAAATGAATATGATTGGTAAGTTAATTTTCTGTTATACGAACTTACTAAGCATTTGAAATGCTTACTCGATTTTCTTTTCTTTTTTTATTTTATAGTGCTCGGAAGCTCGTAAAGGTTGGAATTGGTCGAAGCATCATCACACTATCCTTCAGCTCGTTTTGGTATAATAATAAACTTATTTTGGTATAATGGCATGTATAGGATAACTTGGCCAATGTTGGCATGTAAATGGTTGTTTGTAATCTAGCCATTGGAATGGCTAGTGAAGATATTTTTGGTGGATATATATATATGAGGTTATAGTGTGGTTAATACATGTATGTTTGGTATGGTTAGATTGAAGAATGGTAAACATATATGTCCTTAAAAAGGTAAGTTTGAATACATGTGATGATAGATCATGTATAATGTTAATGTTGGCTTGGTTTTAATGCCTTGAATTGATTGGTATATGTATTCAAGTATTAATGTAGGTTGAAGACAATTTGGGTGAGAAAAGTGGCCATGAAAATGGCCTATTTTTGTCCACACTGGTAGACACACGGGTGTGTGTCTCAACCGTGTGTGATACACGACCATGCGCATAGGCGTATGGTTTGGCTGTATGTCCCCTGCATCTTTAAAATTTAGAAACAGAATGCTCAGAACTGGCCACACGGGCAGAGATACAGGCGTGTGTGACACACAGCCTACCACACGGGCATGTGTCTTGGCCATGTGAATCCTGCACCTAATTTTTGAAAATTAAATTGTCCACACGGCCTGGCACACAGGCGTGTGGCTGGCCATGTGACTCAAGTCAGAGAATTACATGGGTATGGACACAGACTGGGATACGACCGTATGCCTCACATCGAATCCCTATACGGCCTGAGACACGGGCATGACATCTGTCCGTGTGAGCCACATGGCCTACCCACATGGGCGTGTCATCTGGTCGTGTGAGCCACACGACCTGTCCACGCGGGCGTGTCATCTGGCCTTGTGAGCCACACGGCCTACCCATACGGGCGTGTGTCCCCTGTATTTAAGAAAAACTTTGAAATTTTGCAAAAAAATTTCTGAGATTCCAGTTTAGTCCCGATTTGATTCTAACGTATATTTTAAGCGTTAGGACCCAATTAAGGGACAATATGATTGATTTCGAATATGAATAGTAAATGACATAAATTTTCTATAATTGATTTGTAAACTCTGGTAATGCTCCATGGCCCTGTTCCGGCAATGGATAAGGGTTAGGGGTGTTATAACCTACCACCGTTAGTCATTTATTGGTTAATTTCGTAGTTTTGTACTATTTATAATTTGGTCCTTAGATTAACATATTTAATTTTCTTGGAAAACTTTCTTGTTATGATTTATCGTACTATAAAATAATACAAGTAGTCTCTTAAACTCTATAGTATATGCTATTTATCACTCAATCACTATCTCTTTTGGGTTTGACCCCTTGGAATACTTCATGTTCCATTGGAACTATAAATATTACAACTAACTTAACGCTTGCAGTAAAACCGCACTTTAAATTTGTTTTATAAAATCGTTTGTTTATTGCGCATGCATGCATGTAGTCACAAATAACAGTAGCAAAGAATATTTCAAATGGTTGTCCCCCATATTAAACCAACATTAATCCTCAAATTACCAGTAAACCATTCAACCAAAAAAGCATGAAGAAGAACTATTAACTCCATTGGATCCCAATAAACTTCTCCAAAGTCTAGTGATCGTATGACACACTCTCAAAACGTGTAAAACTGGTTCCTTCATTACTCCAAAAATTAAACACGTTGGATCCTCTGCCATACCTTCTCTGTATCCGCTTAACATTCGTTAACAATCTATTTTTCATCGCTTGCCATAAGATGTAAAGCTTAATTGTGCTAAAAGGGGTGAATTGGTGATTAAAAACTTTGCAAGAAATATGAATAAAAATTGACACAATGATATATAGTGGTTTAACCCCA
Source organism: Gossypium bickii (assembly GCA_025503065.1). Lineage (NCBI taxonomy): Eukaryota > Viridiplantae > Streptophyta > Magnoliopsida > Malvales > Malvaceae > Gossypium > Gossypium bickii. The sequence goes on along the minus strand of CP106710.1, from coordinate 19,987,183 downwards.
ATTGCTTACATTCATTACCTTAGCTCTTCACAATTAAGGGTTTCCCAAATCCATGAAACCTTTTAAGGATAAGGTTTAACTTTTGTAACACTATCTTTTGAATAGACGAGATAGACCCATTTCCCATTAAAGTTTCTACCCACAACCTTAAGTGACCTCTCACAAATTTTAAAAACGAATAGTTAAAAAGAAATACCTATCAAAGGCTTATATACAATAATCAAGCTCACTTAAATGAATTACTAACACTTAAAAATAATGAAAGAAAATAAAACCCCAAGTGTGAACAAGAGAAATATGAAAATTACAAGTGAAAGATTGGATTTTTACACAATAAGCTTTATGAACTTGTTTCTTGTCTTCTTTTTTATGTTCTTGAGTTATACCTTTCATTGATTTCTAGTCGTTTAGAGTAATTAGAGGGAAAATTGAGTCGTTGAAGACATTTACTTGAACATTAAATGCAGTTGCAAGGGCCTATGTTTTGATACTTGGACTTTAGGTTCTGATACCCTGCTTAAACAAAGTAATCGTTAAAGCTATAGGTACCAAACTCTAAGATTGTGTTCAAATACCTCTTGCTTTGGGGTTTGATTCCTCTTCATTTGGGGTTCAATACCCCCAAATGTTCAAAAATTGATTTGGCACCCCAAGTTCCAAAGCACACAGGCTTGGGTCCAATACATAGTAATACATATAGACACTTATGCCCAGGGGTTCGATACCCTTAAAGTTAGTAAGTTGTGTTATGATATCCTTAATAATGGTATTGGACCATAGCCCAAGTTATGCCAAAAATAAGTTTTAAAAGTACTTTTAGGAGCTTCTATTCTTCATAATTTTTTTTAGATGTTTAAACAATTTTGAAAATTACTTGAAACTAATTTTTTAAGTTTTAACATGAGACCTTATAAAATTTAATTAAGGAAATATTATGTTATATCAAAATATTTGAAAATAAAAACTAACATAAGAAAACCCGAATACGTTGAGGTATAGAGCATTCCCAAAAAATCTTCCATTACATTCTTTTTCACCCCAAATATCTTCCATCAAACTATTATAAGCATATCTAAGTGAAACGATGTTGTGGATCCAACAAATCTTTAATTAACAAAATATACACAAAAATTTTGAGTTGAAAGTTGACTTGAAATTTCTAAGTCAAATTTATTGATAACTTTGAAAGAAAAGTTACAATCTCTGGATTTCTTTACAAAGAAAACGTCTTTGATTCTTCTCTTTGATTTAGCTGTAATCCAAAGTTGTCTAAACTTGGTCTTGGATGGATGTGATTGCTTCAAGGGCCATGTTGACTTGCTCTTGAAATAGGTTTGGACGTTCTTTCTTTAGTTGATTTGGATCGAAAGACAACTTTTTTTAGAAACGACTTTTGTCTTCTTCTCCACATATGAACTGGATTGAAAGGTAGGCTTTCTTCAGAATGGGTATGGTGTTCGTCAAAATTTCTTCAAGTTCTTCAACTTCTTTAAATAATTTTGATGAGATCTTTTGAGCTTCTTAAACTTGTGAATTTGCAGAATGGCTTGGGGCCACATCTTCTTATAGTACTAATTACTTGAATAAAAGAAAGTTCTACAAGTAATTAAAGTCTTTTATTTATTATTTTTTTCTTATTAATTGATTAAAGATGAAATAATAATTTAATTTTATCATTTAATTATTTTATTTTTAATTAGTGATAAGTCTATCTATTAATTAACTTAAACTAATTAGAGAAAAATAATCATGATGTCATCAAATTTTCACCATGATAAATTTGGCTTGACTTACAATAACTTCGGATTGATACGTGACACTTTGTAATTGATCCGGAAATTTTCCTCATCTATACAAACATTCATCAATAATCACATTATCATCACATGAATATCTAAGAAGTAATTGTTGTATTCAACTGTCAGACCAAAACCGCATCGCAGTGTCATCCTAATGACCACATGAAATTAACTTTAAGAAAATCTAGATTTTTTTTATAAGTGATCTCTATGGAGCATAACAATTAGCTCTTTCTATTGAATTCAAATAATCTCATCAACTCGATAAAAAAAAAAATTTAATTGAGAGTAATTTATGCTTTGACAGTTATTTGTGACTCATGTAACTCAACCAACTATATCAAAACTTAAAATTTTCATTTTTACTTGTGTTTCTATGATATATATGATTTTAAAAAATTTAAAAAGTTTATAAAAATTGGTTTTAGCTAGGTTCGCTAATCAATAGATTTTTTTACTTTTCATTGGACTTGTACCTTGACTGGTTGGTCCGATTTTAAAAATATTAACGAAACCCAATATTATTGGAACTGGATTGAATCAGTTAATTGAATTGAAAATTTGTCAATATATCAGTCCAAACAAGGGAAATAAATGGATCTCCAAGTGTAAGATTAAATCGAAAATAAATGGTATGACGAGATTCGATACCTATTTGACTTTTATAACATTGACTAAACGTTGGTGGGTAACAGAGTGAGCCCAATAAGCCTACTCACCCAAGATCCCAAGGAAAAACGGTGAAGTGCGGGAGGGGAAAAGTTAAGAAACAGAGGGCAAAACCAAAACAAAGAAGAGAAAAGAGGAGAAGAGAAAAGAAAAGAAAAGAAAAGTCCCTATTCACTTTCTCTTTCTCCTTCTCTTCTACTAATATACTACTACTACTACACCTTTCTCTTCCCTGCAATTTTAATCCCCCACCCCACAAAATTCTTTCGCCATTTCACACACTTCCTCTCTGTAATTTCACCTTTCACTACTAATTCAATCCAATGCCTGCTTCTTCTTCAGGCAATCTCTCGTCCCTCTTTTTTCTTTTAATTATTTTCTCATTTTCCGTATCTAATGATAATAAAATTTAAGTTACCCTAATTACGTTTTTCATTTTACCTAGAATTATTTTTTAAAATTTTTTTTGGGATAGATGGTCGAGGTAGATGGAAGCGGCGGAAGCGAGAGCGAAGATTGAAGCACCAGCTGGAAGAAAAGGATGTGGTTCCGGAGGAAGACGATGAAGAAGAGAACAACGAAGACCTTGACAACTCCGGGGACGATGCCGCCGGTGTCGCCACGGATCCATCCTTACCGGGGTCCAGCGAGAGTGAGGTCCTGGCCGGCGGTGGATTTCGCATCTCGGAGTTCCCTCCCGTGGTGAAGAGAACCGTGAACCGTCCTCACGGTTCCGTAATGGCGATCGTGGCATCTGAACGGGCGGGTTTGATTGGGGATAGTAAGGGGCATCAGCAGGTTGAGCTGGCGGTTTTGGAGAATGTTTCGCACGGGCAGATACAGTCGGTTTCTACGGAAGCTCCCGTTGTTGATCCGGAGAAGTATGTGATCAGCCCTCCTCCTATAATGGAGGGTCGTGGTTTTGTTAAGAGGTTTGGGAGTAGGGTTCATGTCCTGCCAATGCATTCAGGTTCGGTTCCGCTGTCTCTTTAATATCTTCATGCTTTAAAGTTTTGCCTGGTTTCAATTTTGAGGCTGACTTTGGCTAGCCGAAAGAATAATCTGGAAACAAGTTTAGGGGGTTTAATTTCAACGAATTTCCTATAAATCAAGGGTATAAATAGATGGAGCTTATTTATATTAATTGACTGTAAGTGGTATTAAGATGTAGGATTGAAGAGTTTCAAAGGTTTGACTTTCGTCTGTTTCTCGTAGTGAACGCACGCTGCTAATATTTGGTGAATGTTCTTTCTTTGTACCTTTCAAAAAAAAAGTTCTTTCTTTGTCAGCTTGAATTTAAGATGCACTGTTGGAAAAGTCTTTTGAGAAAGCATATAATTTAAGTTACTTTTTGTATTTGACTGGGAAACTTTATAATCGTTTTTTTATGTGAGTTGATTAGTACCTAGAGTAGACCTTATTTGGATTGGACTCTAAGAAATGTCTTGAATCTTGATCTAGCTCAGACAAGAGATGTAATCTAAATTAAAACAAAAGTTAAGCAATTTAAACTTGGGTTGGTTTTATTTACATGATATGCGTGTCGTGTCATGTCATGTCATGTCTAGCATTAGTAGAAGAAACACGCATTATAAACTCCAAGCTTATGTTGCACCTTCTCTCTTTGTGCACTAGAATCTTCTTCTTCGTGTATTAATATTTGGTTGTGTTTGTGGGTTTCCTTTCAAGCAGAGTGGTTTTCACCAGCCACGGTGCATCGTCTAGAAAGACAAGTTGTGCCACTTTTCTTCTCTGGGAAATCACCTGAACACACGCCAGAAAGATATATTGAATGTAGAAACCAAATAGTTGTCAAATACATGGATAATCCTGGGAAGAGAATTACAGTTTCTGATTGTCAGGCGTTGGCAAATGGTATCAATAATGAGGATTTAACTCGGATTTTTCGGTTTCTTGATCACTGGGGAATCATCAATTATTGTGCAGCTGCACCAAGTCATGAGCCATGGAAAGTTGGATCCTACTTAAGGGAGGAATCAAATGGTGAGGTTCATGTGCCATCAACTGCTTTAAAGTCTATTGATAGTTTGATCAAATTTGACAAGCCGAAATGTAGGCTTAAGGCAGCGGATGTTTATTCCGCATTGTCATGTCATGATAATGATGTCTCTGACTTGGACAACAGAATACGAGAGCGCTTATCTGATAACTATTGTAGTTCTTGTTCTCAGCCTATTCCCACCTCATATTATCAGTCACAAAAGGAGGTATGTGACTTTATGGCCATCTTAATATTTATATTTTTCATGGTAAGCCTTGATAGTTCTTTCTAATGTTCATCTGACCAATTCCTTGCTCCATATGTACAAATTTTACCTTGAAGATTTAATGAACTGCAGAAATATAATTTAAGGAACTGCATACCATGTATGAAGGGATGGCTTGTGCAATATTTATTAATAGTTTTTCCCTTTGTTTTTTGGGGAAGAATAATACCATTCTTGAAATTGTTAGAGAAAATCCATTTCGCTTAGGATTTTGGCAGCTTTCGCTATATCAGCAGAGTCACTCCTAGGTCATGCCACCTTGGAGTTTGGAGCTCAAACACTTTTATCTGATCATTCATCTGGCAGTTCCATAATGTTAGGAACACTAGGACCTGGTGTACTTTTCCAAAATGTTTGTCATCTATGATATTTATTACCGTTTCTTTAATCTATACAAAATGGAAGTCACTGGAAGTCTATGTTAGGTAATTTCTATTTAGTTTTGGTGGTCAAGAAATGAACTACTATAGATTTCTATATTTACTTGTAGACAATGAAGTTTCTTGCTAGAAGTAGGCACTTGTTTATGGTAACTAATTCTTGTTCACCATAGAATGTGGTTTACAAAGATGAGTTTTAGTGTTTGGTTTGACTTGATTTGATTTGGTTTCTGATCATATATACTGTTTCAGTGAGTAGCTTAGGTTACTTCTCGGTTTATTTTTGGATTTAATAATTTATGGTGGCTACAAGGCATAAAAAAATTAAGCCAGACAAATCATACAAATTAGTTAGAATGTTTACTTGCTTAAAAGTATTCTGAGAATTGAATCATGAGGTGAACATTGGTCTGGTTCCAGAGTGAAAGGACTAAACTTTGATAAGTGCATCATAGTGGAGCTAAGTTTAAAGTGCTGTTGCTTAATCTGAAATGTTAAGGTTCACATGAAGCACTTTGGGAATTCATAAACTGTCTTTTAAGATGTTGATTTACTGAAATCTTTATGTTAATAATGCTTATTTGTTGCTATTTGACAGGTTGATACGCTACTTTGCTTTGATTGCTTCCATGATGGGAGATTTTTTTCTGGTCATTCAAGCATAGATTTTGTTAGGGTAGAGTCAACAAAAGATTATGGTGACCTAGATGGAGAAAGTTGGAGTGATCAGGAAACGCTAATGCTGCTTGAGGCATTGGAAATTTACAATGACAACTGGAATGAAATAGCTGAGCATGTTGGTACTAAGTCAAAAGCACAATGCATACTTCATTTTTTACGTCTACCCATGGAGGAGGGTCTATTGGAAGATATGGAAGTCCCAAGCATGCCCAAATCAATGATCATTTCAAACGGAGATGGCCGTGGAAGATTGCACTCAACTATGAATGGGAGTCTACCAGGTTTGTTATTTACTTAGTGTCTTTAGTACTTATCCTCTATGGAAATGAAAATATTAAGTCCTTATTTTTACCCCTAAATTTTGCATGCGTTTTAGGGCCCAACCTTCAAGATGCAGATTCTGAAAGCAGGCTTCCTTTTGCAAATTCTGGGAATCCAGTAATGGCTATGGTATGCCGCTAGCTTATTCCGGCACCGAATTACTCTTTCAGCCTTATTCGTAATTTTGGGATTTTTATTTTATGAAAATATTTCTGTGGAGACTGAGCATAGAATCAGTTATTGTTTTTTTTTTCTCTAATAATAGCCTCAATTAAACTATATTAATTAATGACACTTCATCTATTCTGCTGGTATCCTGGATAACCATCTTTTGGCACAAGAGAAAAAGGGAAGATGCAAAAGCTGCTAATATTGGAATTATCTTTTTGGTCAGACAAATAAGAATCATGATTAGTATTAGGACAGCTTTTGGTGTCGTAACAAAGTTGTGTTGAAAGCTTATTTCCTTACTGCAACAGGTAGATGGGATGAGAAAAGCTGTAAACAGATTAAAAAGAATGAAAGAAGCTGACGAGGGTTGAATTGCTTAACAAATATCCCAATTAGGCATTTCTTATTTTGGAGAATCTCGTTTCATCATTAATAATTTCCATGCAAGAGAATTTTTGCCCCAATAGATAGTGATGAAATTTTAAACAATGATGGATCTAATTGTGTTGGTAGCTTTTTCTTGCATGGCTCTAACTAGTGGAAATATTCTAGGTTGCTTTTCTGGCCTCTGCTGTTGGACCCAGAGTTGCTGCAGCTTGTGCCCATGCATCATTGGCAGCTTTGTCTGAAGGTGAGAACTCAGCAACAAATGGATCTGTTGGTCAAAACGAGGCGGAGGTTCATCCACTACCTCCAGAAAAAACTAAAGCTGCTGCCAAAGCTGGTCTTGCTGCAGCAGCTATGAAGGCGAAACTATTTGCAGATCATGAGGAACGAGAAATTCAAAGGCTGTCAGCTAATATCATAAACCATCAGGTTTTCTTTTGTCCTTTTCACATGCATCTTCTTTCCACATATATTCCTGGAAATATGCTGAACAATTGTTACTGAAAAATGATTTGACCATCTTTTAAATGAGGACTTATTGTGTTATGTAATTGCATGATGTTATTCACTGAAAAACTGGAACAAAGGAAAACCCAAAGTGGCATGCCTCTTTCTCTGAAACTATGAACTTATATATGCCTTGAATTGAAAGATTCATTGAGAAGTTCGACATCTGTATTCTGCTGCTTGGCCAGCAAACCTGTCTTTGGCTTCTGCTTCTAAGTTGAAATTTACTTTAGCTCTTGGTTCGCATATCTGTTACACCTGTGTATATTCTAGGTTTCCGTGGTGGGAGATTTGATAGATTTGGTGTTTATATATCGAAGCTCTATATTGGGATGCCAGTGTCTCTTTAGCTTCCCCAACTAGTACCTTTTATAATTAATATAAGATTATGTGATTGCGATGGATGTTGGAAAATGCACCTACTAGATATTTGGGGCTTCCACCGAAAATTGATACCCCTAGGACATCCTAAACATTCTATTTTTTTCATACCTTAGATTTGTATTGTAGATAATCTTATTTTCAAGCTGCTTTGCAGTTGAAGAGAATGGAGCTGAAGCTGAAGCAGTTTGCAGAAGTAGAAACCTTACTCATGAAAGAATGTGACCAAGTGGAGAAAACAAGGCAAAGGTTTGCTGCAGAGAGGGCCCGCATTGTATCGACTAGATTCAGTCCTGTTGGTGTCACATCACAAATGAGTCTTCCTGGTGTTGCTTCTTCCATGGCTAACAATAACAACAACAGGCAACAGGTAATGTCAACCTCGCCTTCACAGCCACAACCAAGTGTTTCTGGATATGGCGGCAACCAGCCAGTAAATCCCCATGTGCCATTCATGCAACGTCAACCAATGTTTCCAATGGGCCCAAGGTTGCCCCTTACAGCCTTGCAGGCATCCACTTCGGGATCTCCAAATGTCATGTTCAACTCCCCGGGGAATACACAACCCACTATTAACCATCCATTAATGAGGTCAGCATCCGGGACTAGCTCTGGTTAAGGTTGAAATGGAAGATGGGAGTGTAAATATGGATTTTTAGGGTTGATTTCCATTGGCATTGTTGCTGGGTTTCCGCACTTAGAAGAGAACAGGTAGCATGGGTAAACAGTGGAAGCCTCATGCAGCTTCTTGTATGCGTAGAAGTTACCTGAACTAATGTTTAGGGCTTGTGTAACATCATATGAGTTAAGGTAGCATTCGGATTTTAATTATGAATTTCTTGAGATTAATTACCGCAAATCCTGCCACAGTCATACTTAACATGCTTTGATAGTCCAGCTAAGATCGAAACTAAAAGCCCTTAATAAAAAGAAAGTATACACATACATAATTACTGAAATTTAAATGAAAGGAGTAAAGGGTTTTACAGTTTTTAATTATCTGGGTAAAAGATTATTTATTTACAAATGTTTGGATAAAATTTTCATTTATGTTTTGGGTTTATACAAGTATAATAACCCAACCCAGCCATTTAAGACCAGTGAAATTTATAATAGGAGTGGAATAGAATGTACACCTTTCCAGATTCCATAAACTAATTACATGGGGAAGGGGCATACATATGCTCATTATTTCCTTCGCTACTATCTAGTCCAAGAAAAAGAAAACAAAGATTAGGCACACCATACAGATTTACAATACTCCAAAGCACATAATTACACCATACAAATTTACAATACACCGCATTGGGGCTTGGCTAACCCCCATGGTCCGACCAACTTGGTTCCACGCCCTGGCATTTCATTCAGCCAATGACAATCCTCAAATGCACATTCGCCCTTCCTCGGCCATTCCACGTCAACTGGATTGATGTACAATGGGGCCCACGTAGGGGTCCCATCTTCATAAGAATTGTGGGTCAGCCTCTTCAAATCAGAACCGTCCAACTTCATTGTAAATATCTCACCATATGGTTGGTAGTGATGTGGGTTTGAGATTGGCTCTGCTGATATTCCACCGTAATCCGTAGTGAATACCAATAACTTCCCATCCGGACGAAATGACGGGTGGTTGACCCGTCCGGATGAACCGCTCCTAAGCAACCTTCTTAACCCGGTACCGTTCGGGTGAATCATATATAACTCGAAACTACCTGACCCTGGATTATGTCGATCCGAAGAAAATGCAATCCAATCACCATCTGGTGACCAATTACACATTGTGTCCGTCCACGGACCATCTGTTAGTCTTTCAATCCAACTTGTCTCCCCTTCGATTGCATCCATTATATATAAGTTCTTGTGACCCGACCGACCCGACCTGAATACGATCCGTTTCCCGTCGGGTGATGGCGAGGGAAATGCATTGTTCTTACCATCTATGGTCAACCTTTTATAATTTGATTGCTCAACATCATCAACGTTGATGGATACAATATCAACTGCAGTACTCACACTTGAAAACTCCGGTCCGGCACTTGTGTATACAATTCCCTTTCGGACCGGGTCCCAAGCGCTTCCAAAAGCATTCAAGTGGAAAACCTGGCGCAGGTTCGAACCGTCCCGGTTCACTACATAAACACCGGGGAAATCCACGTAGGCTATTCGGTCACCCGCGGGTGAGAAAGAAGGGAATGAACCGTACATTCTGAAAAGAGAGAGATTCGGCACTGGGCTTTTAACATTTTCAAGCAATAATTGAGTAGCTTTTGCTCCGTTACTTTCTCCCCTACACTTATGGTACCCAACTCGGGCTGAGTCGGGTGATATGAACGGGTTTAAGTGATGGGTTGTAGGAGAAACATGCCGAGTTAGCTCAATAAACTCGTTTTTAACAGTGTCAAACAGTTCTATGTGGCGAAAACTTGAATTGGGTCTTCTTGTAGCTACTGCTATGAACTTATGGTTACCTGGGGATGTAGCCGGGGTGAAAGCGTGGAGACCCGGTGGTGTGACTCGCTGAATCGTCACCGACTCGGTAGAAACGGGTTTGTCTTTAGGGAAAGTTGCTTTGTAAACGCTTATCCACTGGTCTTCACTTCTCCTATGGAAGTACAGAGTTGAGTCATCAACCCAACACGGCCACCCACCGTGTTCAACAACCTTGACTCGGTGAGTCCCATCACGAGTCAAAAAAACATAAATATCAGTACTCAGTTCTTCCACTTCCCCACCCCACCCTTCTTTCCCATACGAAGCCACAGCTGTCCAAACCCCAGACGGAGACACGGCGGGGCTAAAGTCGGCGATTCCGGAAGGAGTGAGTCGTCGAGTCAACCCGGTTCCTAAATGAGTCGAGTACACAGCAGCCCAACTCGTCCTGGGTTCACCTGGGTCCTCATGAGTTGACACGTAAATCAAATTCTCTCCACTCAAACTCGGCCTATCTTTCATTGAAACCCGATTCTTGCTTTCTTCTAAACCCAACAACGGAGCCTGAAGTCGGACGGGAACTTCAAGTGCCGATCTCGATCTAGTACTTCCCGGCGCAGCGTAATAAAGCGCGTCGTAGTAAATATTCGGCATCCCGTTGCGTTCCGTCACGTAGACGAGCTGTAGGGGAGGCGGAGCTTGTGGACCTGGGGTTTGAATTAGGCTTCGGTTATGTAGCAGAGAGAGAACAGAGGACGGTGAGGTCGACGGGAACTGGCCGTTGAAGTTGACGGATTCGCCGTCGGTAAGCCGGAGTTCATTGGAAGGACTTGGTGGGTCGGAAGTTGGAAGAGTATAGATGTCCCAAGCGTAATTTGATCGGCCAAGTGTAGTGAAAACGATGGTTCCGCCGGTGCTCGGAGCTTCATGCTCTGACGCCGCCGTGCATAGCAAAGCGAAGAAATGGAGAAGAAAAAAGATGCAAAGCGATTGGGGTTTCATGGCTTAGCTTTACTCAGACACCGCACTGGCTTTTTTGAGTGGGAAGCTGTAGGTATTTATTGGATGAGATGTTTAATTTTAGGTTTAATTCTGCTTATACTCTATGTATTTTCAAAATTTTAAAATTTAGTCTCTTTATTTTTAGTTTTTTTTTTTTTTTTGCCAGAACTCTTTATTTTCAGTTTGGATAAACTATAAAAATATCACTTATGTATGGTTTAAATTATTTTTTGGCCACTAATCTTTAATTTTTTTACGTTTTGGTCACTATCATTATCAATTTATGACATTTTAGTTATCCAATGTTCAAAATTTCAGAAGTTTAAAGAGTAGGAGGACGGAAAGTAAAATTAGACCTTAACTTCAAGGTTTGAATTTTTTTTTTTTCATTCATTTCCTTTTATGAGGTAAGGGATGACGTTGTTTGAAAAATTTGTGGATCCCACATTCTAATATATCCACGCGAGGTAGTAGAAGAGTCGTTAGATCAGATATGTGGTTATGATGTGGTGATTTTGATTTTGGGATCTTCCGTCAATGGGGCTGATGTTGTCAATTTTTATCCACGAGTCGAGAATTACAACTAGTTTTTTTTTCTTTTTTTGAACGTGGATTAATGTGATTTGTTAATTGTTATTAATTTCAAAAGTTGTTATTTTTTCAAACATTGCGAAATATAGGGGATATATACGGTTCGATTTTTCAATGTTTGTAGTGTTTAGCTCAGTTTTTTTTAACATTTAGAGTAAGAAAATTTAAATATTCTCACTTTTGTAATTAAAATATATTCTCATAAATAATGTTCATCTCTTGAACAGATTAAGTGCTCTCTCAATCAACACAATCTCTTAATTAAATAGAGATTTCAAGATTTACCCATAATAAAGATTTAAATCAGTCCCTCTTAAACAATATCTAAACTAATTGAATATAATATAATAATAACAAATAAGGTAAATAAGGATTGTTAGCAACTAAATCTTTAACATTCCAATCCGATCCAACTTTCTTGATTCAAGGGATTAGATAGTATGATGTGATCCAATTCTTCAAACTTGTTTCTCAAAGTGATATGATTTTCATTGATTGGTTAGATACAATCTACAATATCAACACAATCCAAAAATCCAATTCAATAAATTGCCAATCACCTAAATATGAAAATTGGCACTTCATCGAGTACATATGTTATTCCATATTTTCCTACAAATTGTTTATTATAATATATAATTTCAAAAGTTAACTTTTCATTTTTGGGGGGATTATTATGACATGATTGTGGAGTTTAGGATAATATTAAATCATCATAGGAGTGTGCACTTTGTATGGCAAAAGCAAAAGAACTGCAAAATAAAATCAACAAAATCTCAACCCTTATGGGTGTTTGATCTGCCGTAATTCGGTATAGCAGATTAAACTATTTTTCGCACTTTAGGAGCTTTAATACAAGCTGTTAAGTTTTACTAAAAGTTTTTGTAATATTAAACTCAATAAAGTGTGTAATTTGAGTCTTTTATTGACCTTAGAGGCCAAATGAGGCCTAAAGGTGAGCTAATATACTTTGTGAATGTGTAATAAGGCATAGGGGTGTTCAGTCGGTTAACCAACCCGAAATAATATTAACCGAATTAACTGACCTTTCAAAGTTTTTAACTGTTAACCGAACCAAATTTTTTTCAAAAAAATTAACCGAACCGAAATTTTTTAGGTTAATTCGGTTGGTTAACCGAATTAACCGAAAATTATATGTTTTTTATTTTTGGTTAAAAATTAACCGAATTACCCGAAATGAACCACTACATAATTAAAAAGATTACATAATTTTAGTTTTAGAATTTTAGAATTTTATTTTTATTTATTAAATTATTTTTAATTTTTATGATTGGGTTGGATTAGGTAATTGGGTTGGGTTGGATATTTGGGTTTGGATAGGGTTTAGGGATTGGGTTTAGGTGAATAGTGGGCCTATTTATATATTATAATTTAATTTATTAATTTTTTCAGTTAAATCGAAAAAATTCGGTTAACCGACCGGTTTCGAACCGAATTAACCGTTAACTGAAAAATCGCAACATAATTAACTGACCCCCAACCGATTAACCGAATTCGGTCAGTTAACCGAATTTTTCTGGTTTTACCAGAATTTTGCACACCCCTAATAAGGCATGCTTAATCAATACTGGTCATTATGTTGCAAAACGGAGAGCTAGATGTCACAACATAGGGAGCAAAATAGAAGAATTCTAAGACTGCCTTCAGTATCGCGACATAGTATGAGGATGTCGTGACACACCCCTGAAAACGCCCTAAAGATGAAGCATGCTGCCCTCGATGTAACGCCCCTAATTTTGGGGTTAGAAGTTTTGGGGTTTTGTGGTTAGGGGCAGTGAGGAGGTTACACTATTGTGTTTGGTTGTGTGTATAAGTGACAGAACGGGGCTGCTGTTTTGGTGGTGTAGTGAGTGTTAGCAAACCTTTAGGTTCCGGGTTCGATTCCTAATGTGAACTTTTTGGAGGAATATTTTTGTTTTGTGTTGTGTGTGTTAGTTTAATAAATGAATGTTTAATTATATATATATATTTTAATTGGTATTTTATATTATTTTATTTAGATTTTATTTTCGAACTTTTCTTTCCACGTTTTATTTCCTCTCCTCTTCTTTGCTTTTGTTTTTTTCCTCTTCTTGAATTGGTGGTGTGGCAGTTTCAACGGAACTTTGCTGTTCTTTGTCATCGAGTCAGCATCGAGACGTTTTCGATTATCAAAACAGGTGTGGGTTCGAAACTCTTCAACTTTGATTGTGAATTGTTTAGTATTGTGTCGACATGCAATGGAATTAGGGAGTTCGTGTGTTTGGGTTTCGAATATAATGTAAATGTGTTTTGATATTAAATTACTTCAAATTCGGGTTACTATGGTATGGATGAGATTTGTTGAAGGTTAATGAGTGATTGGGGGTTGAAAATCACGATTTGCAAGCTATTTTAGGATGGTTTCGTGGCCACTGGGGTTCCCACACGGGCGTGTGCCAGTTCACACGGCCGTGTGCTTTTGGGAAATAGAGTTTCCGGGCCAATTTTGGTGTTAGACAACTGTGTGGCCGACTTAGGAATTTTATCATTTCCCACACGGTCGTGTCCCTCGGGCACACGGGTGTGTGAGTTTGGGGATTAGGGTTTGAGTAATTTGGTGTCACACGGTCGTGTGGCTAATTTAGGAATTTAGAGATTCTACACGGGCGTGTGTTTTGGGACACATAGTCATGTCTGGTGGGCACACGGGCATGTGAGACCCTAACACGTCCATGTTAGCCTTATACGCGAATTTAGTGTAAATAGACAGAGAGTTACACGGCCTGTTCCCACGGTCATGTTGTAACAACCCCTACCCGTATTCGTCTCCGAAATAGGGTATGAGGCATTACCAAAGTTTAACAAATTATTATTATTATAATTATGAACTCAATATAGCCCTTTTGTAAATATCCAATCTTCTCTGCAATTTTAAAACCAACCAATCCAATCCAATTCAATCAATTTGATACCAAATCATACTTCTATTATAATTATACTATTTAGCATATTCATCACTCTTTACTTTAATACATATTCATTAAACAAGTTTTGATATTTATATAATCATCAAACCATGTACATGCCATATAAATCAAAAAGAAAATTTACAAAAGCTACCGGAGATAATCTTGATAGTGTGATCCTCAGTGTTGATTCGATCCTCCGTATATTTTTACGTCAATCTACATGAAACATTGAATACACTCAAGTAAGTTTATAGAAACTTAGTAAGTTCATAGGCATAAAATATAAATCTTACCAAACATTCATACACTTATGCATTATACACAATTACTAAGTTCACCTGTCAACCACAATTTGGTGAGTTCTCTTGTATAAACTCACTACCACTTATCCATTTGCTTTAACTCTTTTGGGCCCTTTTGTCACTTACCATCCTTAATCAAATTAGGGAAAGGTTATGGAAAATTGAGTACTTCACTTCCACTTTGTCATAGTATAACTATGGTCTTACGTATGATCACTTATCACTTTCCGAAGCCATGGCCCTGCCACGGTCTTACACGGATCACATTTATCACTTGTCACTTATCACTGATTAGATAAGTGTAGCTAAAGCTACCACTTATCACTTGTCACTGATCAGATAAGTGTAGCTAAAGCTATCACTTATCACTTGTCACTTGTCACTGATCAGATAAGTGTAGCTAAAGCTACCACTTATCACTTGTCACAGATCAGAAGTACTCAAATCCGATGTTCCGCTCAATTTGATCATTTATTCGGTTTTCGCATTATTGTTTTATTCTCAACTCATCAACAAATATATCTCATCATACATTATATAATTCATGAAATTAACATTTAATCATTAAATTTTAGCCATATGAACTTACCTAGGTCGATTTGTAGAATTTGTGAAAATTTAGGGCCTAATCAGCTACTTTTTCTTTTCCTCGACTTGCTTCGGGTTCTCGATCTATCATTGTAAAATCATTCACTTATCAGTATTGACTTCACCTTTACTCTATTTCACATCCTTAATGTTTATAACCCGCATATAAGTAACATTATCTATAATTTCACTATTTACTTATATGGATATTCAAGCTATCCATCCGTGTCACAGTTGCTAAATTATTTTTATCATGAGTTACAGAACTTAAAATTAAGATACGCTAATTTTTCCTAAAACTAGACTCATATATCTTCTTACCATAAAATTTTCAGAATTTTTGGTTTAGCCAATAAGTCTGATTTATTCTTTAAAGTCACCCTGTTTCATTGTCATGTGACAGATTCGACCCTTCTTCACTAAAAATAAATTATCTCCTTGTACAAGATTCGAATGATGTTACCATTTATTTATCTTGAAAATAGACTCATTCAAGATTTTAAACATATAAATTTAAGCCATAATTATTTTTATCCAATTTTTGATGATTTTCCAAAGTTAGAACAGGGGAACCCGAAATCATTCTGACCTTATCTCACAAAACCTATTATATCTCATGATTTACAATTCCATTGCTTACATCATTTCTTTTATAAGAAACTAGACTCAAAAATATTTAATTCCATATTTTATTCATCCTCTAATTCGATTTATACAATTTTTGGTGATTTTTCAAAGTTAGACTACTGCTGCTATCCAGAACTGTTTTAGTGCAAAGTGTTGATTTCCATTTTGCCCCAAATTTCACAGTTCATACAATTCAGTCCTTGCTCAATTAACCCCTCAATTAAGCTAATTTTTCTCAATTAATACTTTACCTAGACATTATAAGTTATTTCACAACTATTGAAATTCAGAAATTTTACATAAAACCATAACTTCAAATTCTTTTTAAAACTAGGTCCCAAACATTCACTTTCTATTCAATTCTTTCAATAAAATCAGCATATAAACAATTTAAAGCTCTATTTCCATGCTAAATCATCATATACTTCCAGCACATATTCATAGCAACTTCCAATTTCATTCATAAAATCTAAAACTAATGAATTCAACAAGTGGACCTAGTTGTAAAAGTCACAAAAACACAAAAATTTCAAGAAATAATCAAGAATTGAACTTGCAGTAAAAATATGAAAAACCAGCTTAAGGAAACCCTTCTATGGTGTTTTTGCTGATGAGAATGCAGAAAAATAAAGAGAAATCTAGATAATTCCACTTTAATCCTAGCTTTATTAAGTAAATTTTGCAATATTCCAATTTTGCCCTTAATTATCCTTATTTTCTTGCTGATTTCATACCCTTGCCGTCCAGACCAAATATACCTTGGGTCTATTTGCCTTTTAAGCCCTCTTTCTTTTATCATTTAAGCTATTTAATCATTTCCCATAATTTTGCATTTGTTACAATTTAGTCTTTTTTGTTCAATTAACTATCAGAACTTTAAAATTTCTTGATGAAACTTTAATACTAACTTATTAACACTCCATAAATATTTATAAAATATTTATGGCTAGATTAAAAATCTCCAAGGTCTCGATACCTTGTTTTCGATTCTAATTATTTTAATTTTTTTCTAATACACTATTCACTTTTTCAAAAATTTTCCTAACTTCACATTTAACTTATACTCACTAAATTAATAATATTTTCTACTCACTTGTCGGATTTAGTGACCTCGAATCACTGTCCCGACACCACTGAAAATTCAGGCCATTACACATGTCCCTAGTCCACACGGGCGTGTGCTTCTGTCACACGGGCGTGTGCCTCAGTCACACGGGCATTTGACCTCCCACACAGACTAGGCATTTCCACAGGGCCAAAGCACACGGGCGTGTGGTTTTAAGACACTTATACTGGTTCGGTGTGCCTTTCTGATCTGAAAATGTGTTGTGCATTTCAACCCTTGGCTAAGCTTAAACAATGGTAGTTAAGAATTTTGATATGGGCTTTGGCCTAAGTGTATCTGTGTGACTGTCATGTGAAGTGTTTGAATCTGAATCTGTTCTGTTGGGTGTGTGTTAATCTGTCTAACTGTTTGATATTGTGACTCTGTTCTATGGGATTGTATGCATACATACATCTGCATAAAATATTTTGGGATGGGACTGTGAAGAGAATGGAGACTGATTCTGATCTGATTTGGCAGTTAAGTGGCAATTTACCAGTATAGCGGTTTACATCATCGCACTGTACTGTATGTACGTTAGCTATGCTACGTACCCTTATATGATCTGACAGTTTAACTGCAATTCACTGATATAGTGGTTTACCGCATTGTACTGCACCGCATGTATGTTAGCTATGCTACGTATATATATCTGATCTGATAGTTCAAACTGCAATTTTTCTGTACTGCACTGTACAACATATACGTCAGCCTAGCTGCGTAAATTTATCTGATCAAGCAATTCAACTGCATTCTAATAAGTCATTATTACCGGGCAACCCGGGATGACTCTATATAGTATGTAGGGTTGGATGGGCCTACTTGGTCTTAAGTGATGTGTTTGGTTAGATGAGCTTTAACAGCTCTTTTGGGGTGTAATCGGAGGACGGAAAGATGTGTTGGCTAGATGGGTGAGTTTTTTTAGACTGCATACATCCGCATCTGTTTGTGAGTTTTGACTTAATGAATAGTTGTCTGTGATCTATTTGTCAGATTAGCATTTGTGCTAAGACTTCTATGTAAACCTAATGTGCTTTGATTGGGCACCAATTCCTGTGTGACTTCTGATTCCGTATGTGTTTAAAATTTTGTTGCGCTTCTGATGTGAATATCCTATTTCTGTCTCTTGTTTGGAATTATGTATCTCTATTTTAGACTTGTTCGGACTCACACTAAGCTCATGAAGCTCACCCCATCTTAGTGTTTTCTTTTTAGGTACTCTTTTGAATTCTGACGCTAGGCTCGGTATGCTGAGGTCTCAGACAGTCTCGGAGAAAATTTAGTAAACGTTATAAGTTCAATTTCTATTCTATTATTCAGAGTTTGAAATGTAAGGTTTTATAATATCGTGGTATAAATTTCGAGATAAGTTTTAAATTATTTTAATTCCACTTATAATACACTAAATTTAACGTATTTTAACTATCTATATTTTAAATAATTAAATGTTTTTGATTTGTCGTTATAAATCACTTGTAAAAAAAATTTACCTACGATCACTTCGATAATCAACGTGACATCTGGGATTCTGTTTAAACTTTTAGGCCGAGTTTGGGGTGTTACATTTAGTGGTATCAGAGTCAGGTTCACAAAATCTCGGCATGTACTTTTACGTGTCTGTATGCGTACGTGGATGTTTTAAAAAGGAATTTTTGAGAAACTTTACCACGGTAAGTTAAAATGATTTGTGTTTTGAAATGTGTTACGAAAATGAACTGTTTGAGACTCTGATACCGTCCAGGGAATTTAAGTAAGACCATGAGGAGTTGTCTACTTCTCCAGAGTGTGTGTATGTTCAGGAGTCAGAGGACAGTGTAATTTTTCCAATTACGGGTAACGATAACCCGGAGCTTGGTACGGAGGTGTTGACTCGAGTAGTGAGAGAGGTACTAGATAAAGTGTTCGAGGCTAGAATAAGGGAGGCTAGTGACATGCTTCAAAATAAGTGTGTGGATTTTGGAAAAAAAAGAGATCGCAGTCCTTCAAGGTTGGAGCCTCGTTCTGCGAAGCGTGTTAGAAAGCATATGAGTGGCAATAGTGGTTTTACAAAGAGTGTTGGTAGTGGTGCGAGCGCTCCATTTTGTGACCACTGTAAGAAATGTCACTCGAGCAAGTGTTGGAAAAAAACGAGTGCGTGATTTCATTACGGGTCCACAGAACATCGAAGTAGGGAGTGTCCGCTACGACATTGAGACAGGTATGGTGGTGAATGTTGCGACGTTTAGATTAAAGTAATGAAATTGTATGTGATAGGACAATTGTCTGTCTGCTTTAGTGGTTAAGTGTTCTGGGTGTGTGTGTGTGAGGTCTTAGGTTTGATTTGGTTCTACACGGGCTAGAGTACGCAGCGGGAGCATGGTGGTGTAGTTTATGATTTACCACTGTTCTATTAGTTGGAAATTTCGAGGACAAAATTTCTTTAAGGAGGGGTGAGTTGTAACGCCCCGAATTTTGGGGCTAGAAGTTTTGGGGTTTTGTGGTTAAGGGCAGTAAGGAAGTTAGGCTATTGTTTTTGGTTGTGTGTGTAAGTGACAGAATAGGTCTGCTGGTCTAGTAGTGTAGTGAGTGTTAGCGAACCTCTGGGTTCCGAGTTCAATTCCTAATGTGAACTTTTTGGAGGAATATTTTTGTTTTGTGTTTTGTGTGTTAGTTTAATATATGACTGTTTAATTAATTAATTATTTTTAATTGTTATTTTATATTATTTTATTTGGATTAGTTTTTTGGACTTTTCTTTCTACGTTTTATTTTCTCTCTTCTTCTTTGCTTTTGTTTTTTTTATCTTCTTGAATCAGTTGTGTGGCAGTTTTGACAGAACTTCGTAGTTCTTTGTCATCGATTCGGCATTGGGACGTTTTTTATTATCAAAACAGGTGTGGGTTCGAAACTCTTCAACTTTGATTGTGAATTATTTAGTTTTGTGTCAAAATGCGGTGGAATTGGGGAGTTCGTGTGTGTGGGTTTTGATAATAATGTAAATGTATTGTTGTTTTGATATTAAATTGCTTCAAATTCGGGTGACTATGGTATGGGTGAGATTTATTGAAGGTTCAAGAGTGATTGCGGGTTGAAAATCACGATTTGCAAGCTATTTTAGGGTGGTTTTGTGGCACTGGAGTTCCCACACGGGTGTGTACCAGTCCACACGGGTGTGTGCCTGTTCACACGGTTGTGTGCTTTTGGGAATTAGAGTTTTTGGGCCAATTTTGGTACCACACGGCCGTGTGGCCGAGTTGGGGATTTTGTTTCTCACACGGCCGTGTCCCTCCAGTTTACGAGCGTGTGAGTTTAGGCATTAGGGTTTGAGTGATTTGGTGCTACACAACCTGGCCACACGAACGTGTGACTAATTTAAGAATTTAGAGATTCCACACGGGCGTGTGTTTTGGGACGCACGGCCGTGTTTGGTGGGCACACAGGCGTGTGAAACCTTCACACGACCGTGTTAGCCTTGTACATGAATTTAGTTTAAATAAACAGAGAGTTACACGACCTGTTCCCACTGCCATGTCCCCAGTCCACAAGGGCGTGTGCTTCCGTCACACGGCCGTGTGCCTCAGTCACACGAGCGTATGCCCCTTTTACACGAGCATTTGACCTCTTACACGGCCTAGGCATTTCCACAAGGCCAGAGCACACGGGCGTGTGGTTTTAAGACACTTATACTAGTTCGATGTGTCTTTCTGATCTGAAAATGTGTTAAGCGCTTCAACCATTGGCTAAGCTTAAACAAGGGTAGTTAAGAATCCTGATCTGGGCTTCAGCCTGAGTGTATCTATGTGACTGTAATGCAAAGCGTTTGAATCTGAATCTGTTCTGTTGGGTGTGTGTTGATATGTCTGACTGTTTGATATTGTGACTCTGTTCTATGGGATTGTATGTATACATACATCTGCATAAAATATTTTGGGATGGGATTGTGAAGAGAATGGAGATTGATTCTAATCTGATATGGCAGTTAAGCTGCAATTTACCAGTACAGCGATTTACCGCATCGCACTATACCGTATGTACGTTAGCTATGCTACGTACGCTTATTTGATCTGGCAGTTTAACTGTAATTCACCGGTATAGCGGTTTACTACATTGCACTTTACCGCATGTATGTTAGCTATACTACGTATATATATCTGATTTGGCTGTTCAAACTACAATTTGTCTGTACTGCGAATTTTCGTGCTGCACTGTACATTATATACATCAGCCTTGCTGCGTAAATTTATTTGATATGGCAGTTCAACTGCATTCTGATAAGTCATTGTTGTCGGGCAACCCGGGATGACTTTATATGGTGTGTAGGGTTGGATGGGCCTGCTTGGTCCTAAGTGGTGTGTTTGGTTGGATGAGCTTTAACAGCTCTTTCGGGGTGTGATCGAGGGACGGAGAGGTGTGTTGGCTGGATAGGTGGGTTTTTATTAGACTGCATACATTTACATCTGTTTGTGAGTTCTGACTGAATGACTAGTTTTCTGTGATCTGTTTGTCAGATTAACATTTGTACTGAGACTTTTATGTGAACCTAATGTGCTCTGATTGTTAAACTCTGGTTGGGCACCAATTCCGGTGTGACTTCTGATTCAATGTGTGTTTGAAATTCTATTGCGCTTCTGATGTGGATACCCTATTTCTGTCTCTTATTTGGAATTCTGTATCTCTATTTTGACTTGTTCGGACTCACACTGAGCTCGTAAAGCTCACATCCTCTTAGTGTTTTCTTTTCAGGTACTCTTTTGAATTTTGACGCTGGGCTCGGTATGCGGAGGTCTCGGATAGTCTCGGAGAAAATTTAGTAAACGTTATAAGTTCAGTTTCTATTCTATCATTCAAAGTTTAAAATGTAAGGTCTTATAATACCGTGGTACAGATTTCGAGATAAGTTTTAAATTGTTTTAATTCCGCTTATAATACATTAAACTTAACGTATTTTAACTGTCTATATTTTAAATAATTAAATGTTTTTGATTCGTCGTTATAAATCACTTGTAAAAAGAAAATTTACCTACGATCACTTTGGTGATCAACGTGATATCCATGATTTGGTCTAAACTTTTAAGCTAGGTTTGGGGTGTTACACGCGATGTCGCGATACACCCCTGAAGACATTCTAAAGATAAAGCATACTGCCCTCGATGTCGCGACAGAGACCTGGTATATCACGACATCACCTCTATGTAGAAAATAATTACGATTAAGGGGTGTTTTGGTCCGCACAATCAAACATTAAGCACGAGGATGATAGTTGACCTAGGATTAAGGATGCCAACCACTCTAAAGCCTATAAATAGGCTCATTTAACACATGTTAAGGACAACTTTCATATTGTATGATTTTCTTCCTAGTTCTAGTATTTAGTTTTTCTCTTTTCTTAGGCTTTAGGTTTATTTCAGTTTTCGCCCCTTGCTTTGTGGAAGAAATCATATTTGTGAAATGTGATCAAACTTTGTGAGGATTCAACATTCTATTCTAATACAAATTAGGCTTCTTTTAAACCTTATACTCTTGAATTATTATTCATGCCTATTCTTTTTTATCAAGTTTATATTTTTTATAAGATCCATAAGGAACTAATCCTCTTGTGGGGGATTAACGAGTGAAGGTATGATTAATTAATTGTTTTGTAGGGTTCTCTTAAACAGATCAACTGTTTAGGAATTGAAGAACTTAAAACTTATGCCTGACAACCCTAGGATGTCATTAAGGTGTGAACTAGGTATGACTTATCCGTGAACACCTTAACCCTGAATTGGTTTGGACTGTGAGGTCGAGAGATAAGTAGTTCTTACCGACTCGTTATTCTAGTGAAAGATTGGAAGATCTTGCTGAGACATCGACTAGTTGATTGAACAAGAATGTAACGACCCGAAATTCACGGTTATCGAAAAGTGTATTTTCGGGTCTTTGTTTTCAAAAAACGAATTCATAAATATTTATTAAAAATATTTACGAAGTTAGTTGTGTGGTTAATTAGGTTTTGGCTAGGTGAATTAGCTTGAATTAAGGTTAATTAGGTATAAGGATTAGATTGAATATAGTGTAAAAGTTTAATTATAAATTAGAGAAAATTTAAGGGACTAAACTAGCAATTAAAACATAAGTGCCAAGCGTGTGGTAATAGTGAAATAAATGTGGAAAAATAAAATACATAAATATAATTACTTATTTACTTATTATATAAGTAAATATTATTTTATTATTAAAATATTATTATATTACATTATTAAAATAAAACATAAAATAAAATAAACCATAAGGGATAATAAATGCCAAATGTATGGAAAATATTATTCCATCTATAATATATATATTTATACTTAATACTTAAGTATATAAATTATAATAATATATTAATATATTAATATAATAATATAATATAATAAAATAAAACATAAAGTAAAATAAATAAAACAAAGAAAAAAAAAGAAAGAAACGAAACAGGGGAGAAAGAAAGAAAAGAAAGAAAGAAAGGGGAATTAGGGATTTTAAGGTTTCAAGCTTAAGTGATAAGTCAATTTAGGGTTAGTTTGACAATATTTTTGAAAAGTGCTGTGAAAAAATGCTTTTGAGAAGTGCTTTTGAAAAATTTGAGTGTTTGGTGTTGCTGTCAAAAAATGCTTTTGAGAAATAAAATGTTCATTTTAGACATGATATTATAAAGTAATAAATATGTATTTAAATAATGTTCAAATTAGTTAATATTATGATATTTTAGTAAAAATATAAAAAAATAATTTATTATAACTTATTGTTAATATTTTAATATATAATATTAATTTTAAATATTTCTAAGTAATTAATATTAATTATTTATTAAATTTAATTAGAATATATAAACTATATTTAAATATTTAAATATAATAATTAAATATTTGTAATTAGATATTGACACAATTGCATTATTTTAAAAATTATTTTTTATTTTTAATTAATGCTTTTAACACATTTGTATTATTTTATTTTAAAAAGTATTTGAATATATAACTCATATTAGATATTAACATAACATAGAAAATATAAACCTAACAAATTATAATATTACATATATTTGGATTAAAGTTTCAAAAAGGGAAAATATTTATATACCAAATATAAATACTAAAAATTTTACAATAGCATTTACAATTTAAAGTGAATTCATTAAACTAGAAGCTATAGCATCTCTTGTTAATTCCATTTCAAAACCACTTGAATTGTTTGGTTCACCATCATCATCACCATCATCATCGTCGTCGTCATCATCATCACTTTCTCGACCATGCGCATTTTCTGAATCAATAATATTCTCATGTGCCCAGTTAATATCTTCATATTCCATAAAATCTGCATCATTTCGACCGACATGTTTTCGAATAAGATTGTGTATCGTCATTGTAGCAACAAAGATCATCGTTTGCTTTTCAAAACTATAACTTGGCATATCCCTTAAAATGGCCCATTTTTTTCAAAACACCAAAAGTTCGTTCAATCACACTACATAATGATGAATGTGAATGATTGAATATCTCTTCTTTACCAGATATCGATCTACCTCTACGAGAGTCAGGTAAATGATATCGCTGACCTCTATATGGTCCAAGATAACCTTTCATTTGAGGATATCCAGAATCAACTCCTACATGTCATAATATAACAAACAATTAACTCAAGAATTTTTTTTTATAAAAATTATCAATTAAATAACTTATACTTTATTATTTAAAAAATCACATATAAACAAAATATCTAACCATTTGGTGGTTGTGGAAATTTGTATTTTGGATCTCGAATTGCATCAAGAAATATTCTAGTGTCATTTGTCGATCCTTCCCATCCAGTCATGACAAAGATGAAACACATATTAAAATCACATACTGCCATAACATTTTGAGTCGGGATACCTTTTCTTCCAATATAGGGAATTTGTTCATTTGGTGGAAGAATAGCAGCAGTATGAGTACCATCAATTGCACCTATGTAATCCTGAACAAATAATCATATTAGTCTCGTGCATATTTTAGTCGACCAAAAATATTAAAATATAATAATATAAAATTAAATTTTAACCTTAAAATGCGGCATATATCTAGAATCATTACGTATTTGTTCGGGTATTGAGCTAAAAAAAGGATCTTCGGGTGCAATTAGATCAATGGCCATCCTTGAAACTTTCTCAAACACAATTGCAAAGTATCGACTTATTGTTGATCCAGACCTTTGAAATCTTTCTCGACATTGGGAAACTTTTGCACCGATGCCCAAGATGTATAAAAAAATTCCCAACATTTCACTAGAAGATATGTTTCTTGAAGTTTGCAAGTTGTATCTTGTCTCCAAAACTCTCAACAAACTTGTGAATACTATTTTAGACATCCTAAAATTAATCATACAATGTGATTCGTGACCGTCAAGGATCTCTCGGATCCATGTCTCACCTGACTGTTTTGAGTCCATGCATGGTTGCTTCAATATATACTTCTCGTAATATAATTGCACGGAAGAAGATGCAACAACAAATAATCGGTTAAAACATTCCATGCGTTGTAAAATCTTTTTCTTTTCCCTTTCATCATCACTTTCATCACCGTTGCAATTCTCAACTATACTCATCACCTGTGAATAAATTTTATATCCAAAATCATATATAAACAACTATTGATAAAACTAATTTAGTATAAATAACTAGAACATAAATTCAATATCCAAAGACCAAACGTAAACAACTATTAATAAAACTAGATTACACATAAATAAGTAAAACATAAATCAATATCCAAAAACCAAACATAAACAACCATTGATACAACCATTGATAAAACTAGATTACACATAAATAATTAGAACATAAATTCAATATCCAAAAACCAAACATAAATAACTATTGATAAAACTAGTTTAGCATTGTTGTTTAGTCACATAATAGATATCTCTGAACCCTAGAAGATCAGAAAATTTTCAACTATCCTCCATTTCTGTCTTAAGCCACAAAGCTCTAATCTTGGGATTAATTGATAAAAACATAATTTGTTTGTCCTTATTGAGTAATAATTTAAGTGCGAAAAAGTATAGCGGACTAGCTTTTAGAACTTCTTCCGACATGCTGTCAAGCACTTTGACTGCTTGTGGAATACCATATGGATCCATAACTGGAGTCAAACTAGATGTGGCTTGACTCATATTGTCAGCTGCATTGCATAATTTTTCTATTTGACTGGACAATCTTGCAGCCCCTCCAATTTGCTTTGAGGATTTCTTTCTTCCAATTTTAAAATGTGAACTTGATATCTCAGGGTTTTTTTCTTTTTTGACCGTTTCCATCAATTTGAACATAATTTGAAATGTGAACATCATTTGAAATGTGAACATCTTTTCTCACATTTTCTTCTTCATTCTCTTCAGGTATTTCGTTGTTAACATCCTCAAAAAAATCACTACGAAGTGTACCAGAATAAGGTGCCCATGCTTTATCATCTGTTGCAACTATCCCCATGAACATTTGGCCCAACTTCTCTTCGAATTCAGGATCAATGCCCGATGTTCTAAATTTTTTAGCTTCAGGCACAACCTACATATAAAATGATAGTTTAATAACAGTAATTATCAATAACCTTATAAATAAGAAAAAAAACAAAAATATTCAGAATTATTAATGTACCTTTAGCCTACTCTCCCACCAATCATCCGGTGCATCGACGATTCTTTTTATAGAATTCCACCCTAGACCAGTATCTTCGCCTTTAAGTTTCTTCCAAGCTTTCCATTCTTTTTTTAGGGTATCCCACCTATTTTTAAGTTGTCTTTGTGAAAAAGCCTTGCCCGTTTCTTTCCCAAAGTTGGTCATTATTTTCAACCATCCATCTTTTGTGAAATGAGTGCCAGGCCTATTGCCTTTCAATATCTCTTTAATACAAATATCACAAAATATTTCTGTCAATCTCTTATCCCACATTGCTTTCACTTTTTCACCACTAACTTCAACCGCCGAAGTACTCATCTATTGTGTATACGAACAGATTTGTTCCAGCCAGTAAAGCAATCAAGAAAATCAAATGTCACATAAGTATATTTGTTTACATGTGTATCAAAATATTTTCCTCTAATATTAATTTTACCAAAAATGGACCCGACACCAACAATGGTGTAAAACCCTAGCTAATTTGCATTAAACCAGTCTTACTTCGCAAAAACTAAATCACATACTAATAAAAGAATAAACAAAAATCCTTAACATACGGAGAATAGTCTCTACTCCGTGATTTAACAAGAAAAAAGAACACATAAAAATCTGAGTCCAATTTAAAAATAATGCTACGAAAAATCAACTACTATTAGTATTGTTTTTCCAATAGGTTGCTGCTGATGAGAAATAATAGAAATAAAAACACAAATTTTGTTTAGATCATGAAAAAGGGAAAAAAATGTTCACTGAAGCCTTACTGTTCTATGCATTAAAATCCTTTTTAAGATAGTTGAGTTTTCCATTTTTCCTGAACAATAAGCAGAACAAAAAAGAAAAATAAACCAAACAAAAAATAAGCAAAAAAAAAAACACGAAAGGTACTAATCTTTCTCCATCCATTTTCTTTCGTTTTCCGGGGAACCAAACAGAACAAACTGAATTTAAGAAAAAAAAAACTAGAGATCTTACAGTTGAAATGAAGCGGAACTGCAAAACCGAAACAAACGAACCAAAAAAAAAATGCAAATCTAAATAAAAATTTCACAAAAAAAAGGAACTCACCGAAGAAAAGTTTAGTGAAGGGAAGAGAAGAAGACCGATTACTGCTTTCAAAAATTGCAGGTGAAAAATGCATGAACTGCAGAGAAAATGAATAAATAAATAAATAAAGCTTTAAAGCCCTTCCATAATAAAATCAAACAATCAGAAAATAACTAAAAATTGAAGTATAATGAACAATTAAGGAGAAGAAGAAGAGAAGAAAAAGATAAACTCACATTGGAGAAGAGGAACAAAGAACCAGAGGAAAAATTAAAGTTCAGACAAAAGAGAAAAGAGAAAAAAAAAAGTCTTCTAACGTCTATTTGGAAGAAGAAATAATAAGGTTAAAAAAGTAAAACACCAGCCAAAAGCACTTTTGGCCTGAGAAAAGCTAAAATTTTTCTACTTTTTCATATGTGAAAAAGCACTTAAAAAAAGTTAAAAAAATTTCCCCACTGATGTATGTTCTTTATTACTTTTCAGGGAAAAGCACTTTTTTGTGGAAAAGTCCATCTGGGAAGCAATGGAGAACGCATCCTTAGTCCATTTTCTTGTAATTTTGATGTTTTTGGAATCATAGAACAAAATACTACTTGATTTATGTTGAAATTTTGAAAGTTAGTTGATTTTTAGATGTAGTTTATGTTGAATTAAGTGAAGAATTAGGGGTTAAATTGATAGAACTTCAAGTTAGAAGTGAAATAGGGATTGAATTGAAAAAAAAATCATAAGTTTTGAATAGTAGGGACTAAATTGAAATAATTTTGAAATTAGGGTTTTATGGTGAAATTAGAGAGTTGAAATTAGTCTAAAGTGGGAATTGAATGAAAATATGAGATTTGTTTTGGAAAAATAAAGTTAGTCTAAATTTAAGGATTAAATTGAAATTTGAGTTAAAGTTGAATATGAATTGAAATATTCAATGTGAAATTGTGTGCATTGATGATGTTTAATTGTTTTAAATTTTCGTAGCTAATGTTGTGCCGGAGACCTCGGCTAAGAAAGGAAAAGAGAAAGTCGACGAGGAGTGATTCAGAAATTACGGGTTGTATTTCTATAATCTGAATTTAATAATTAATTGTTGAATTATTACTTAATATGTATGGTAAGTGCATTGAGGTGAGTATTGATATTGATTTTGTAATATTGAATTGAATTGAATGGAACTGATTTCATGTACATATGTGAATATTTGAATTGGAATGAATATTGGTTGAAATTAAAAAGTGAATTTAATTATTAATTTTTGTATTTTGATTAAATATTATGGTAAGTAATTAAGGTGAGAATTATTTGTATTGTGTTTTACATTTGAAATAGGTTGATTGGGAATGTGATGAAATAGATATAAATATGTGATTATTGTGGAATTTGAATAATTATTATTGAAAAGTGAATTGAATTGTATTGGATTATGAATTTATGTGATTAATTAAAATGTGTATTGATTGGAAACTGAAAAGTGAATTGAATACCCCATTAACTGTATTGGGCTGAGTCTGATATAGTTGGCATGCCATAAGATTGGAAGTGTTCAAGGATACTTCGACCTTGAGACGATGAGGCACTGTAAGTGTCGTACTATTACTTCAGATAATTCCGATAAGGTATTGAGTACCGTACTATTTTACTTCGGCTTGGCTGATGAGGCACTGAGTGCCGTACTGGTGTGTTTTGGTTGGATTCGTGTATCCATCCAAGTTCGAGTCTTGTTAATAAGGGTAAACAAATGATTTGGCCAATTGGTTGACAATGAATGATATTGAATACGGATTCGAATGGACAATGAAATGCAATATGCAATTGAAATGCATGGAATTGCATGAATCAGGGATTCATGAAATGGATATTGGTTTGAAATTGAATGGTGTATCCTATTAAGAAAAGCTATTGAATAGCAGTTATGAGATTGAAATAGAAGATATGATAATTGAAAGTGTTATGAATGATGTGTTAATGAATTTGATTATTTGTTGATTGATTTTTGTTATGTGTAAATATGTATATAAACATTATAAATTTTTGCTTAATAAGTATTCGGATTATAGAAATACCACTGAGTTTATACTCAGCATACGGTTTATTTTCCGTGTGCAAGTTAGGTTAAAGTTCGAACGTCGAATCAACATCCAAGGCCGATCCTTAACTCATTGTGGTGAAGTACATTTATTTTTGGTAAATGGCATGTACCTAGGATGTTATGTTTGTTATTTTGGAAAATGATTTATAAATGATGTTATATTGTAATAATGGTTGGTTTTATATACATAAATATAAGTTATGTTTTTGTTAAGGTGACAAAATGGCATATTTTGGTTAAAGTACGAATGAATATGTTATATACAAATTTAGATTGATTTGGAAAAAAACATATGAAGTATTTATGAATGTACATTAGTTAGTTTATTAAATTAATTATTTGTTATGTTTTGGATGTATTTGATTATGCTTTGGATTGGTTGAACAATTAGTGGGTAGAACACAGTTTGAAGCATGGACATGTCATGTAACACCCCTAACCCGTACCCGTCGCCGGATTAGGGTTATGAAGCATTACTGGACTCAATTCAGATCATTATAGCCATTTATCACAATTCATATGTTTATTAAACTCAAAGAGATTTAATTCATGCTTGTACAAATCAACCGTTGAATTAAAGATTATATGTCATTTAAATGTTTATCATAAGTTTGAGTATGCGCCTATCACTTTATGCATATGCAGTAACATAAATATAACTATCACTTATTCAATTATCAACTTGTCATTTCATAACTCATATGCACATACATAGTTAATCATAAACTCTCCTATCATTTTATAGTATATCTGTACACATACAAAAGACTCAATCTAGGTTCGCATTTACCATGATTTATAAACTCATCATCTTTACCATTTCAAACCTATCATTTAATCAACCATGATTCGAATTCCACATAATACAAACCTATTTCTTTCATTTCCTTTCATAACATTTAAACATTACAGTTTCATGCACTTTCAACCCAAACTTACTACTCAATTAATTTATCCGAACATATAATGCATGCACATATGCTCTTATCTAATTTTCCCATTTATGACAAAAAGATATCCAGAATCCATAGATTTATGAAGCATAAATATAAGACTCGATCATTCCATTTTATAACCTGCAAGCCGAGACATTTATTCATTTTCACACCCACTCTTCATAAAAAATTTACACTTCTAATAACTTCATTTCATAACCGAGCAACCATAATACTAATTATTACTCAGAACTTATTTATAAACCAAATAGTTTCATGGATATATGTCATAAATCCTACCTATTCAGCATGAAACATATATAAATATAATTATACCTATATCATGCATTCATTTATTTATCCAATGAAACATGCACGCATCACACACCAAGGATAGATTTACATCATTTAATATTAACATTAAGAACTAGCCATTTTCGCATGGCTATTATACATCATCAAAACAATATTCAGACCTAGAGTTAGTCTATACATGCCTTTTTATTAAAAAAAACCAAATATATAAGTACCAAAATGAGTTGATAGTGTGGTTGATACTTCCGACGATCCTTTGAGCCCGTAGCTTAAACGAAATCTATAAAACAAACAAGGGTTACACGCAAGGTAAGCATGCTAGCTTAGTAAGTCTTAAGCAACCTCAATATGACAATCGAGTATACATGCATTCAATAGAACATTTCCTAACATGAAACATCCAAGACTTAATATTTAATTTACCCAAACCGAATATCTCTTCTCCCTGTACATATATCAACTTTCATTTCTTCACCGTAGTATATTATATACTGAATAAAATAATTATCCACTTATGCTTATAATTTTACTTATACAAATATTTACTACTTTCATGCTTTTTTATAAACATTTCAATCATAGTATACATCATAATTACATTCCATCTATTATAAACACACCACTTTCTTTCACCATTTCATTTACTTAGCAACATAGCATATAATCCTAACATTAAAGTATGCTTAATACATACCTTACAACCGAATTGCAAATTCACTCCCAAAAGCTTAGGCATACTTAATTCATTAGCTAGATATTACTAACATTACCTGAATCTCACACATACCAGCACTAAGCCTGCTTATTCGAGGTCCGAAATCATAACACTGGCATTAAGCCTGCTAGGCACTAAGCCCGAGTTATGTCACCGGCACGAGGCTTGCTAGGCATAAAGCCCGAAATATGTCACCGACACACGAGGCACCGCTAGGCTCAAGGCCCGAATATCGGTGTGGTTATTCTTCAATTCCACACGATCCATAGAGCTAACTTTACAACAACTCATATATCACTAATTATTTTCACATATCCAATCAAAAATTTTATTTGTTCACATCACATTTTATAACACTTCAATCAATTCAATTTAGCACTCTTGTATTCGGCTAGTTCACATATTCATGCCAAAAGTATTCAAATTTTATCATTCAATATTATAAATCATTTATTAACATATATTCGCTTAAAGACTTACCTCTACTGTCGATAGATGAGTGCAAATCGGCTATTCGAGAACCTTCGCGTCTTCCCCGATCTAATTCCATTTTTCTTTGCTCTTGATCTAAAACACATTAAATTCAGCTTATTCAAGTACAAATCACTTCAATTTAGTCCCAAAACACATCAACATGCAATTTACTATTTTACCCCTACTATTTTAAAATTTTGCATTTTGGTACTAATTACACAAAACACAAAATACTCCCAATTTGCCAAGACTATACAAGGGCCGAATATTCCTAGGGGCTTTACAAGCCCTTCCATTTTATTTATTTTGCAATTAAACCCCTCTAAAATTTTATTTTTACAAATTGGCCCTAAAAACAAAAATTCATCAAAACTTCCAATACATAAAATACTAATCCTTAACTTATCTTTTATCTAAAATCATCAAACATCAAAAACCATATGAACCTATCAATAGCCGAACATCAAGCATGCTTAGATTCAAAAATTTTAACATGGGTCGATAGTATCTGAAAGCAACGATCACAAAACGTAAAAATTATCAAAAACCGACTAAAAATGCATACCCGATTTAGCTTGAATGTATGACCGAATGCTCAAAACCTTTAAACTTTTATTTCCTAGCTCACATACGGCAATGAAGAAGAAATAACAAACATGATGGCTTTTAATTTCATATTATTAAACATATAATAACATTTTTTAATGTTTTACTATTTTAACCTTTAATAAAAAAATAAAAACAACATATAAATTAAGGTCAATCTTGTCATATGCCACCCACTAACTTAAAATGGGCTATTTGCCCTTTTAATACCTCATATTAAAAAGCCATCATCATTCTAGCACTTTTCACTATAGTATGCAACTTTTACTCTTTACGCGATTAAGTCCTTTTGTCAAATTGAACACACAAACGATAAAATTTTTCTACGAAATTTTCACACACATTAATTCACGCATAATAAGCACAGAATATAATATTTAAATATCTCTCAGACTCGGATTCGTGGTCCTGAAACCACCGTTCCGATTAGGGTCAAATTCAGACTGTTACATGTCATAAGGTCACATGGGCTTGTTAAGCCTGCTGATTCGAGGTCCGAAATCATAACACCGGCATTAAGCCTGCTAGGCACGAAGCCCGAGTTATGTCACCGGCACGAGGCCTGCTAGGCACAAAGCCCGAAATATGTCACCGGCACGAGGCCTGCTAGGCACAAAGCCCGAAATATGTCACCGGCACGAGGCCTGCTAGGCTCAAGGCCCGAATATCAGTGTGGTTATTCTTCAATTCACAGTCCATAGAGCTAACTTTACAACAACTCATATATCACCAATTATTTTCACATATCCAATCAAAAATTTTATTTGTTCACATCACATTTTATAACACTTCAATCAATTCAATTTAGCACCCTTGTATTCGGCTAGTTCACATATTCATGCCAAAAGTATTCAAATTTTATCATTCAATATAATTATAAATCATTTATTAACATATATTCGCTTAAAGACTTACTCTCTACCGTCGATAGCCTGTGCAAATCGGCTATTCGAGAACCTTCGTCTTCCCCCGATCTAATTCCGTTTTTCTTTGCTCTTGATCTAAAACACATTAAATTCAGCTTATTCAAGTACAAATCACTTCAATTTAGTCCCAAAACACATCAACATGCAATTTACTATTTTACCCCTACTATTTCAAAATTTTGCATTTTGGTACTAATTACACAAAACACAAAATACCGGTTAAACAACTCTCCCCCCTTAGGGATTTTCGTCCCCGAAAATCTTACCGTTAAACAAAGTCGGATATTGTTGCCTCATTAAATCCTCGGGCTCCCACGTAGCCTCTTCAACTCCATGCCGATACCATAGTACCTTCACTAATGGGATTCTTTTGTTTCTTAACTCTTTCATTTCCTGAGCTAAAATACGGATCGGTTCTTCCTCGTATGTCATATCGGGTCAGATTTCAATCTCAGATGGAGCAATCACATGTGACGGATCTGATCTATATCTACGAAGCATCGAAACATGAAATACATCGTGTATCCTTTCCAACTCAGAGGGTAACCTCAATCTATATGCAACAGGTCCAATACATTCGATGATTTCATACGGTCCGATAAATCTCGGACTCAACTTGCCTTTTCGACCAAATTGGAGTACTTTCTTCCACGGAGAAACTTTTAAGAATACTCGATCTCCGACCTGAAATTCAATGTCTTTACGTTTCAAATTAGCATAGGACTTTTGACGATCCGAAGCAGCTTTCAAATTGTCTCTAATAATAGCTACTTTTTGCTCTGTTTCTTTAATCAAATCAACCCCGTGTATCTTATTCTCGTGAGCTCACCGAAGATAATGGTGTTCGACATTTTCGCCGCACAAGGCTTCATAAGGCGCCATTTTGATACTAGATTGAAAGCTATTATTATAAGCAAATTCAATCAAAGGTAGGTATCGTTCCTACGCACCTTCAAACTCAAGAACGCAACATCTCAACATGTCCTCAAGTATTCGAATAGTTCGCTTCGGATCGACCATCATGTCTCATGCGGATGAAAGGTCAGTACTAAAATGAAGTTTAGTACCTAATGCATCTTGCAATTTCTTCCAAAACCGCGATGTAAATCTTGGGTCTCTGTCTGAAACAATGGAACTCGGTACACCATGCAATCTCATAATCTGTGATACGTACAATTCAGCCAGTTTATTGAGTGAATAGTCTGAATGAACTGGCACAAAATGAGCTGATTTAGTCAGTCTATCAACTATAACCCAGACGGCATCTTTCTTACTTGGTGTCAAAGGGAGATCGGATACAAAATCCATTGTAATTCTATCCCATTTCCATTCAGGTATCATGATTGGCTGAAGTAATCCGGATGGCACTTGATGCTCAGCTTTTACTTGCTGACAAACTAGGCATTTCGAAACAAATTCAGATATATCTCGTTTCATGCCCGGCCACCTATAGAACTGTTTCAAATCATTATACATCTTTGTGCTACCCGGATGTATTGATAATCGACCACTATGAGCCTCGCTCAGAATCATCTGAATCAAATCAGCATTTCTCGGTACACACAATCGGCCTTTATAGCTCAAATAGTCATTTTTATCAATTCGAAACTCTGCCTCTGAATCATTTTTACATTGTGCTCGTCTAGAAGTCATATCTTTGTCAACTTTCTGTGCATCGCAAATTTGCTGAATAAACAACGGTCTAGCCTTCATTTCAGCTATGATCGACCCATCTCTAGACATAACCACATGTGCGTTCAACGTACAAAGAGCGAACAATGATTTTCAACTTAGTGCATCCGCAACAACGTTAGCTTTTCCCGGATGATAGTTAATTAGCAATTCGTAATCTTTTAGCAATTCCAACCACCTGCGCTGTCTTAAATTCAGGTCTTTTTGAGTCATCAAATACTTCAGACTTTTGTGATCCGAGTAAACATGGCATTTCTCGTCGAATAAGTAATGACGCCAAATCTTCAGTGCAAACACAATGGCTGGAAGCTCTAAATCATGCGTCGGATAATTTCTTTCATGCGGCTTCAATTGTCTCGATCGTAGGCTACTACTTTGCCTTCCTGCATCAATACGTAGCCCAAACCACTTAAGGAAGCATCAGAATACACGACAAATTCCTTACCCGATTCAGGCTGTGTAACACCCCTTACCCGAGACCGTTGCCGGAGTCGAGCACGAGGCATTACTAAACTTAACTACTAATTCGACATAAAATTTAAAACTGTCCATCTGCGTCAGAGTCACTAAAATATTTATATCTAGAGCTATGGAACTCCAAATTAATATCCGTTAATTTTCCCTGAAACTAGGCTCATATATCTTTTTACTATAATTTTTCCAGAATTTTTCATGTGGCCAATTAGTACAGTTTATTCATTAAAGTTTCCCCTATTTTACTGTTTGACTGCTCTGACCTCTCTTCACTACGAATCAAATTAATCTTCGTACAGAATTCATATGACCTTCTAATTTATTTCATTTAAAAATAGACTCATTCAGGATT
The DNA here is from genome assembly GCA_025503065.1 of Gossypium bickii. NCBI lineage: Eukaryota > Viridiplantae > Streptophyta > Magnoliopsida > Malvales > Malvaceae > Gossypium > Gossypium bickii. Next base: position 19,950,741 of record CP106710.1, on the reverse strand, counting down.
CCATGCATATAAACTATATCCTCCAATTATTTTTGTACAATTTCTAATTATTTTTAAAAGACAGAACAGGGGATCAAGTAATCATTCTGAACTAGTCTCACAAAAAATTAAAATATCTCAAACCATAAGAATAATTTGTTTGCTATGTTTATTTTATATGAAAATAGACTCAATAAGCTTCAATTATATATCTTATTCACTTTCTAATTCCATTTCTTCTATATTTGGTGATTTTTCAAAATCACGTTACTGCTGTAATTCAAAAACTGTTTCATTGCAAAATATTGTTAACTAGTTTATAACATCTTTACTCCATCTCATTTAAACTCTATACATGCCATATAAATCTTTAAACATAAAACAAAAGCTACCGGAATTGATTGGATAGTGAGCTTTCTTTGTGATGATCCGATCTACCACTTCTCTTTAATTCAATCTACATAAAAATATCAAACACACACAAGTAAGCTTGATGAAGCTTAGTAAGTCCATAGGTTTAAAAGTAGCTTACCACACATAACATTTCCACACAATAACAAAGTATTTACTAAAGTTCCCTGCCATTCACAACCATTGTTAAAGTACTTCACATAGTTGAGCTCAACATTAACGATCATTCAATCTCTTTCATTTGATTCACACCTTTTGTATTACTTATTATCAAATTAGGAAACGTCTTACGAATTTGAGTACGTCGTTACTCAGTGCCACGTTTCACAACTCAGTATGGTTAATACCATACCTACATTTCACAACTCAGTATGGATGATACCATACCTACATTTCATATCTCAGTATGGATGATACCATACCTACATTTCATAACTCAGTATGGATGATACCATACCTACATTTCATAGCTCGGTATGGATGATACCATACCTATATTTCATAACTCAGTATGGATGATACCATACCTACATTTCACATTTGCCATGGATTAACCATGGTCTTATCCATCATTTCATCACATGTCACGACACGAGCGTACTCAATTCTGTGTTTTTCCTAATTTGAATTACCGTCATTTATTCTTTCATTTTATCATATTTTTTACAATTCCACAGCAAATTCATATTTAACAGCACATTATATCATTCAATCTTTCACAAATAAACATATAAATTCAACCATATGAACTTACCCGGCTGATTTGTAGAAGATTTTGAAATTTAGTGACTACTCGCAACTTTTCTTTTCCTCTTTCTTCTTTGGTTTCTCGATCTATAATGTAAAATATTTTCACTCATTAGCATATATTTCATTTCTATTTCACTTCACAAATTATGCTCTTCAAATTTTGAAATTGCACTTTTACCCCAAAATTTCTGCTTTTTACAATTTAGTCCTGCTCAATTCAACCATCAGTTGAACTAATTTTTCTCAATCAACACTTTATTCTATCATTACAACTATTTCATAACCTTTGATATTCTGAATTTCAACACCAACCTCTAATTCACAACTTTTTCACAATTAGGTCCTAAATATCATTTCCTATCAAAATCGCTTAATAAAACCACCTTAATATGAAATTAGAATTTAAATTTCATAATAATTCATCATAAACTTCCGTTTCTCAGCAAGGTAACTTTTAATTTTACCCACCAAATCAAAAACTAATGAATTCTATAAGTGGATCTAGTTGTAAAAGTCATAAAAACATAAAAATTATCAAGAAAAAAAACATGACTTAAACTCACAGGTTGTAATAGTATGAAAATAAGCTTTCTCCAGAACTCCTTTGACGTTTTTGGCTGAGATAGTGTGAAGATTTCTCTAGATTATTTTTAATCTTATCTTAATAAACATGTTAAAATTATTAAATTTCCAATTTTGCCCTTATTATCCTTATCTTTGTGATGATTTTCTTCCACTTGCCGTCCAGCCTTTTCACCTTTAGGTTAATTGCCCTATAAATCCTCTTTCTTTTAACACTTGAGCTATTTAATTCTTCTAGCAATTTTGCATTTGTTACAATTTAGTCCTTTTTATTTAATTGACTACCCAAACATTTAAATTTCTCAACCAAACTTTAATACTAACTTAATAACACTCCATAAATATTTCTAAAAATATTTATGGATCATTTTCAAATTCGAGGTCTCGATACCTCGCTTTTTGACCCATTTAACCTAATAAATTCTTTTAATTCACCAAATTCACCAATCCACAAATTCTTCTAAATTCTCACTTGACTTATAAGTATTAAATTACTATCTTACTCAATCTTACACCGCCGGATTTAGTGAACTCATATCACCATTTCCGACACCATGAAAAATTAGGCCGTTCTGCCGAGCTAAAGCGGAGCTTTGATCAACGGGGCTTTCAAGCGATCGAAACTCTCTCGACACTTTTCCGACCACTCGAACTTTACATCTTTTCTGTAGTAGCTTTGTCAAAGGTGTAGCTATCACGAGAAAAACCTTTCACAAACCGTCTATAGTAGCCCGCAAGTCCCGTAAAGCTTCAATCTCGAAACATTTTTTGGTGGCTTCCAATCAAGTATAGCCGAGATTTTGTTCTGGATTGACTCGAATACGATCTTTGAAACAACATGTCCCAAAAAGCTAACCTCTTTCATCCAGAACTCACACTTACTAAACTTCGCATACAACTGTTGATCTCTCAAAGTTTGTAGCACTAAACTCAAATGCTCGGCATGCTCGGTTTCATCTTTGGAGTAGATTAATATATCATCAATAAACACTACTACAGACCGATCCAAAAACTGTCTGAAGACTCGATTTATTAGATCCATAAAAACAGCAGGTGCATTAGTGAGTCCAAAAGGCATAACCAGAAACTCAAAATGTCTGTACCTCATCCAGAATGCAGTCTTTGGCACATCTGTATCTCTGACTCGCAACTGATAATAGCCCGATCTTAAATCTATCTTCGAAAATACTGAAGCCCCTTTCAACTGATCAAACAAGTCATCAATCCGAGGTAATGGGTACTTATTCTTTATAGTTACCTTATTCAGTTGCCGATAATCAATACACATTCGCATCGTTGCATCTTTCTTCTTCACAAAAAAAACTGGTGCACCCCAAGGGGAAAAGCTCGGTCATGCAAAACCCTATCTCATCAACTCTTGCAAATCGCGCTTTTCACTCTTTTAACTCAAGATGTGCCATCCGATACGAGCTATCGAAATCGAGTCGTTCGGTACTAATTCAATCTTTGAACTCAATCTCTCGATCGTGGTAAACCGGTAGTTCTTCAGAAACACATCCGGGTATTCACACACAACCAGAGACTGATTCAATATGCTTTTCGGACACTTTATTATCCAAAGATTACATAGGCCAAATAAGCTTCACACCCTTTTCTCACGTACTTTCGGGCTAACATCGAAGATATTATCAGAGGAAACCCACTTAAATCATCGGATTCGATTTCGATGATCTCCCATTCGACATCTCAAATCAATAAGCTTTCTTTTGCAATTCACCATCTTTGTATCATGTGAAGTTAACTAGTCCATTCCCAAAATTATATCGAACTCATCGAAGGGCAACAACATTAAATCTACTGGGAAGCAAGAATCCCGAATCATCAACGGGCAACCTCTACACACTTTGTTAACAAGCACACATCTACCCAAAGGGTTGGACACACGAATCACAAAATCAGTAGACTCAACTGGCAGAGTCTTATCGAATACTAGAGTTTCACACACATATGAATGAGTCGAACCGGGATCAATCAATGCAATCACGCAGTAGTATCATAAAGGGTGAAAGTACCAGGTAATGACATCGAGGAGGAAGCATCTCTCGGCTGCTCGTAGCATAAGCTCTAGCTGGAGCTCTAGCCTCGAATTGAATCTGCGGTGTTCTTCGTTCTCTCGACTACCACCTACATTACCGAATGTCCGGGTGGTCTACCCAAATCGACGACGTGTTGCCCGACTTAATGTTCTGAACTGTATTCTACTCAACTAACATCGGACATTCCCTAATAAAATGATCTGACGATCCACACTTAAAACAAGACCGATCACGGAATCTACAACTCCCGGAATTCCATTTCCCATAGTGCTTGCATTCAACTCGATTCTGTGGAGCGTTACCAACACTGGCCATCGAGGTAGCTCGGGAGCCCATTGGAGGTCGATCTCGTCTAGGTAAGTCTCAAGTAGCTTTATATGTCTTGAAGTCATCTCTCGAACTTCTTAGATGTGGAATGGAAGGTCTTACCCGACGATCTCTTACGAGTGTCTCTAGCTTCTGTCTCAGCCTTTCTTTTCTCCTTCCCGAGCTCTTCAGCTTTGCAAGCTCGCTCGACTAGAGTCACAAACTCTTTGATTTCAAGAATACCAACAAGCAACTTTATATCTTCATTCAAATCGTCTTCGAACCTTTTACACATAATGGCTTCAGAGAAACACACTCTCTAGCATATCTCTTTGAGCTTGACAAATTTCCGTTCATATTACATCACGGTCATTCGCCTGCTTATTTGATTCAAGAAATTCTTTTCGTTTTTGATCAATGAATCTTTGACTGATATATTTCTTGCGGAATTCATTCTGGAAGAAATCCCACGTCACTTTTTCTTTCGGAACCACTGATACTAGTGTATTCCACGGTGATATGCAAAGTGTCCGAAGTAAAGATAGAGCACACACTTGTGCATTAAATGCGGAGTACAAGATAGCTCATCAAGTACACGAATAGTGTTATCAAGCCACATTTCATTTCGCTCTGCGTCATCATCATCATTGGCCCTGAATTCTTCGCCCCAAATTTCTGATTTTATCAATCTGAGGCCTACTAGATCTCATCGGATCTATCATCGAAGTCTTTGAAGGTATCGGAGTTGGATTATTCGGGGTGGAGGTTGTTGTACAGCCAGGGTTAGTCCGAATAAATTGGGTAAACCACTGCGTTCATCATCGATAGAAGGCTTGTTTAGCCCCCTCGTGGCTAACTAAATCGGTCGAGAGTCACCGGCATTGATCCTCGTGCACGGTCAAAGTATTACACTCTCTACATCATCCGCTCACGCTCTTGAGATCGGTGTCCATTTACTATATAAAATACAGTTCAGAATGTCAGAAGTCACCACACTATCAACATGTAACAAAGGCATGTATAACTAGACTCTAACGCTCTACGGTAGTCCTAGAATCAACTAAACCGTAAGCTCTGATACCAATAAAATGTAACACCTCTAACCCGTACCCGTCGCCGGATTAGGGTTATGAAGCATTACCGGACTCAATTCAGATCATTATAGCCATTTATCACAATTCATATGTTTATTAAACTCAAAGAGATTTAATTCATGCTTGTACAAATCAACCGTTGAATTAAAGATTATATGTCATTTAAATGTTTATCATAAGTTTGAGTATGCGCCTATCACTTTATGCATATGCAGTAACATAAATATAACTATCACTTATTCAATTATCAACTTGTCATTTCATAACTCATATGCACATACATAGTTAATCATAAACTCTCCTATCATTTTATAGTATATCTGTACACATACAAAAGACTCAATCTAGGTTCGCATTTACCATGATTTATAAACTCATCATCTTTACCATTTCAAACCTATCATTTAATCAACCATGATTCGAATTCCACATAATACAAACCTATTTCTTTCATTTCCTTTCATAACATTTAAACATTACAGTTTCATGCACTTCTAACCCAAACTTACTACTCAATTAATTTATCAGAACATATAATGCATGCACATATGCTCTTATCTAATTTTCCCATTTATGACAAAGATATCCAGAATCCATAGATTTATGAAGCATAAATATAAGACTCGATCATTCCATTTTATAACACGCAAGCCGAGACATTTATTCATTTTCACACCCACTCTTCATAAAAAAATTTACACTTCTAATAACTTCATTTCATAACCGAGAGCAACCATAATACTAATTATTACTCGTAACTTATTTATAAACCAAATAGTTTCATGGATATATGTCATAAATCCTACCTATTCAGCATGAAACATATATAAATATAATTATACCTATATCATGCATTCATTTATTTATCCAACCGAAACATGCACGCATCACACACCAAGGATAGATTTACATCATTTAATATTAACATTAAGAACTAGCCATTTTCGCATGGCTATTATACATCATCAAAACAATATTCAGACCTAGAGTTAGTCTATACATGCCTTTTTATTAAAAAAAACCAAATATATAAGTACCAAAATGAGTTGATAGTGTGGTTGATACTTCCGACGATCCTTTGAGCCCGTAGCTTAAACGAAATCTATAAAACAAACAAGGGTTACACGCAAGGTAAGCATGCTAGCTTAGTAAGTCTTAAGCAACCTCAATATGACAATCGAGTATACATGCATTCAATAGAACATTTCCTAACATGAAACATCCAAGACTTAATATTTAATTTACCCAAACCGAATATCTCTTCTCCTGTACATATATCAACTTTCATTTCTTCACCGTAGTATATTATATCTTTGAATAAAATAATTATCCACTTATGCTTATAATTTTACTTATACAAATATTTACTACTTTCATGCTTTTTATAAACATTTCAATCATAGTATACATCATAATTACATTCCATCTATTATAAACACACCACTTTCTTTCACCATTTCATTTACTTAGCAACATAGCATATAATCCTAACATTAAAGTATGCTTAATACATACCTTACAACCGAATTGCAAATTCACTCCCAAAAGCTTAGGCATACTTAATTCATTAGCTAGATATTACTAACATTACACGAATCTCACACATACCAAAGACTAAGCTCGCTTATTCGAGGTCCGAAATCATAACATCGGCATTAAGCTGCTAGGCACTAAGCCCGAGAGTTATGTCACCAAGACACGAGGCTTGCTAGGCATAAAGCCCGAAATATGTCACCAGACACGAGGGCTCGCTAGGCTCAAGGCCGAATATCGGTGTGGTTATTCTTCAATTCACAGTCCATAGAGCTAACTTTACAACAACTCATATATCACTAATTATTTTCACATATCCAATCAAAAATTTTATTTGTTCACATCACATTTTATAACACTTCAATCAATTCAATTTAGCACTCTTGTATTCGGCTAGTTCACATATTCATGCCAAAAGTATTCAAATTTTATCATTCAATATTATAAATCATTTATTAACATATATTCGCTTAAAGACTTACCTCGGCTGTCGATAGACCGTGCAAATCGGCTATTCGAGAACCTTCGTCTTCCCCCGATCTAATTCCATTTTTCTTTGCTCTTGATCTAAAACACATTAAATTCAGCTTATTCAAGTACAAATCACTTCAATTTAGTCCCAAAACACATCAACATGCAATTTACTATTTTACCCCTACTATTTTAAAATTTTGCATTTTGGTACTAATTACACAAAACACAAAATACTCCCAATTTGCCAAGACTATACAAGGGCCGAATATTCCTAGGGGCTTTACAAGCCCTTCCATTTTATTTATTTTGCAATTAAACCCCTCTAAAATTTTATTTTTACAAATTGGCCCTAAAAACAAAAATTCATCAAAACTTCCAATACATAAAATACTAATCCTTAACTTATCTTTTATCTAAAATCATCAAACATCAAAAACCATATGAACCTATCAATAGCCGAACATCAAGCATGCTTAGATTCAAAAATTTTAACATGGGTCAGATAGTATACGAAGCAACGATCACAAAAACGTAAAAATTATCAAAAACCGACTAAAAATGCATACCCGATTTAGCTTGAATGTATGACCGAATGCTCAAAACCTTTAAACTTTTATTTCCTAGCTCACATACGGCAATGAAGAAGAAATAACAAACATGATGGCTTTTAATTTCATATTATTAAACATATAATAACATTTTTTTAATGTTTTACTATTTTAACCTTTAATAAAAAAATAAAAACAACATATAAATTAAGGTCAATCTTGTCATATGCCACCCACTAACTTAAAATGGGCTATTTGCCCTTTTAATACCTCATATTAAAAAGCCATCATCATTCTAGCACTTTTCACTATAGTATGCAACTTTTACTCTTTACGCGATTAAGTCCTTTTGTCAAATTGAACACACAAACGATAAAATTTTTCTACGAAATTTTCACACACATTAATTCACGCATAATAAGCACAGAATATAATATTTAAATATCTCTCAGACTCGGATTCGTGGTCCTGAAACCACCGTTCCGATTAGGGTCAAATTCAGACTGTTACATGTCATAAGGTCACATGGGCTTGTTAAGCCTGCTGATTCGAGGTCCGAAATCATAACACCGGCATTAAGCTGCGCTAGGCACGAAGCCCGAGTTATGTCACCGGCACGAGGCCTGCTAGGCACAAAGCCCGAAATATGTCACCGGCACGAGGCCTGCTAGGCACAAAGCCCGAAATATGTCACCGGCACGAGGCCTGCTAGGCTCAAGGCCCGAATATCAGTGTGGTTATTCTTCAATTCACAGTCCATAGAGCTAACTTTACAACAACTCATATATCACCAATTATTTTCACATATCCAATCAAAAATTTTATTTGTTCACATCACATTTTATAACACTTCAATCAATTCAATTTAGCACCCTTGTATTCGGCTAGTTCACATATTCATGCCAAAAGTATTCAAATTTTATCATTCAATATAATTATAAATCATTTATTAACATATATTCGCTTAAAGACTTACCTCGGCTGTCGATAGACCGTGCAAATCGGCTATTCGAGAACCTTCGTCTTCCCCCGATCTAATTCCGTTTTCTTTGCTCTTGATCTAAAACACATTAAATTCGAAAGCTTATTCAAGTACAAATCACTTCAATTTAGTCCCAAAACACATCAACATGCAATTTACTATTTTACCCCTACTATTTCAAAATTTTGCATTTTGGTACTAATTACACAAAACACAAAATACCGGTTAAACAACTCTCCCCCCTTAGGGATTTTCGTCCCCGAAAATCTTACCGTTAAACAAAGTCGGATATTGTTGCCTCATTAAATCCTCGGGCTCCCACGTAGCCTCTTCAACTCCATGCCGATACCATAGTACCTTCACTAATGGGATTCTTTTGTTTCTTAACTCTTTCATTTCCTGAGCTAAAATACGGATCGGTTCTTCCTCGTATGTCATATCGGGTCAGATTTCAATCTCAGATGGAGCAATCACATGTGACGGATCTGATCTATATCTACGAAGCATCGAAACATGAAATACATCGTGTATCCTTTCCAACTCAGAGGGTAACCTCAATCTATATGCAACAGGTCCAATACATTCGATGATTTCATACGGTCCGATAAATCTCGGACTCAACTTGCCTTTTCGACCAAATTGGAGTACTTTCTTCCACGGAGAAACTTTTAAGAATACTCGATCTCCGACCTGAAATTCAATGTCTTTACGTTTCAAATTAGCATAGGACTTTTGACGATCCGAAGCAGCTTTCAAATTGTCTCTAATAATAGCTACTTTCTGCTCTGTTTCTTTAATCAAATCAACCCCGTGTATCTTATTCTCGCTGAGCTCAGTCCAGTATAATGGTGTTCGACATTTTCGCCCGTACAAGGCTTCATAAGGCGCCATTTTGATACTAGATTGAAAGCTATTATTATAAGCAAATTCAATCAAAGGTAGGTATCGTTCCTACGTACCTTCAAACTCAAGAACGCAACATCTCAACATGTCCTCAAGTATCTGAATAGTTCGCTCAGACTGACCATCTGTCTGCGGATGAAAGGCTGTACTAAAATGAAGTTTAGTACCTAATGCATCTTGCAATTTCTTCCAAAACCGCGATGTAAATCTTGGGTCTCTGTCTGAAACAATGGAACTCGGTACACCATGCAATCTCATAATCTGTGATACGTACAATTCAGCCAGTTTATCGAGTGAATAGTCTGAATGAACTGGCACAAAATGAGCTGATTTAGTCAGTCTATCAACTATAACCCAGACGGCATCTTTCTTACTTGGTGTCAAAGGGAGATCGGATACAAAATCCATTGTAATTCTATCCCATTTCCATTCAGGTATCATGATTGGCTGAAGTAATCCGGATGGCACTTGATGCTCAGCTTTACTTGCTGACAAACTAGGCATTTCGAAACAAATTCAGATATATCTCGTTTCATGCCCGGCCACCTATAGAACTGTTTCAAATCATTATACATCTTTGTGCTACCCGGATGTATTGATAATCGACCACTATGAGCCTCGCTCAGAATCATCTGAATCAAATCAGCATTTCTCGGTACACACAATCGGCCTTTATAGCTCAAATAGTCATTTTTATCAATTCGAAACTCTGCCTCTGAATCATTTTTACATTGTGCTCGTCTAGAAGTCATATCTTTGTCAACTTTCTGTGCATCGCAAATTTGCTGAATAAACAACGGTCTAGCCTTCATTTCAGCTATGATCGACCCATCTCTAGACATAACCACATGTGCGTTCAACGTACAAAGAGCGAACAATGATTTTCAACTTAGTGCATCCACAACAACGTTAGCTTTTCCCGGATGATAGTTAATTAGCAATTCGTAATCTTTTAGCAATTCCAACCACCTGCGCTGTCTTAAATTCAGGTCTTTTTGAGTCATCAAATACTTCAGACTTTTGTGATCCGAGTAAACATGGCATTTCTCGTCGAATAAGTAATGACGCCAAATCTTCAGTGCAAACACAATGGCTGGAAGCTCTAAATCATGCGTCGGATAATTTCTTTCATGCGGCTTCAATTGTCTCGATGCGTAGGCTACTACTTTGCCTTCCTGCATCAATACGTAGCCCAAACCACTTAAGGAAGCATCAGAATACACGACAAATTCCTTACCCGATTCAGGCTGTGTAACACCCCTTACCCGAGACCGTTGCCGGAGTCGAGCACGAGGCATTACTAAACTTAACTACTAATTCGACATAAAATTTAAAACTGTCCATCTGCGTCAGAGTCACTAAAATATTTATATCTAGAGCTATGGAACTCCAAATTAATATCCGTTAATTTTCCCTGAAACTAGGCTCATATATCTTTTTACTATAATTTTTCCAGAATTTTTCATGTGGCCAATTAGTACAGTTTATTCATTAAAGTTTCCCCTATTTTACTGTTTGACTGCTCTGACCTCTCTTCACTACGAATCAAATTAATCTTCGTACAGAATTCATATGACCTTCTAATTTATTTCATTTAAAAATAGACTCATTCAGGATTCCATGCATATAAACTATATCCTCCAATTATTTTTGTACAATTTCTAATTATTTTTAAAAGACAGAACAGGGGATCAAGTAATCATTCTGAACTAGTCTCACAAAAAATTAAAATATCTCAAACCATAAGAATAATTTGTTTGCTATGTTTATTTTATATGAAAATAGACTCAATAAGCTTCAATTATATATCTTATTCACTTTCTAATTCCATTTCTTCTATATTTGGTGATTTTTCAAAATCACGTTACTGCTGTAATTCAAAAACTGTTTCATTGCAAAATATTGTTAACTAGTTTATAACATCTTTACTCCATCTCATTTAAACTCTATACATGCCATATAAATCTTTAAACATAAAACAAAAGCTACCGGAATTGATTGGATAGTGAGCTTTGCTGTGATGATCCGATCTACCACTTCTCTTTAATTCAATCTACATAAAAATATCAAACACACACAAGTAAGCTTGATGAAGCTTAGTAAGTCCATAGGTTTAAAAGTAGCTTACCACACATAACATTTCCACACAATAACAAAGTATTTACTAAAGTTCCCCTGCCATTCACAACCATTGTTAAAGTACTTCACATAGTTGAGCTCAACATTAACGATCATTCAATCTCTTTCATTTGATTCACACCTTTTGTATTACTTATTATCAAATTAGGAAACGTCTTACGAATTTGAGTGCGTCGTTACTCGAAGTGCCACGTTTCACAACTCGGTATGGTTAATACCATACCTACATTTCACAACTTCGGTATGGATGATACCATACCTACATTTCATATCTCGGTATGGATGATACCATACCTACATTTCATAACTTTCGGTATGGATGATACCATACCTACATTTCATAGCTCGGTATGGATGATACCATACCTATATTTCATAACTCAGTATGGATGATACCATACCTACATTTCACATTTGCCATGGATTAACCATGGTCTTATCCATCATTTCATCACATGTCACGACACGAGCGTACTCAATTCTGTGTTTTTCCTAATTTGAATTACCGTCATTTATTCTTTCATTTTATCATATTTTTTACAATTCCACAGCAAATTCATATTTAACAGCACATTATATCATTCAATCTTTCACAAATAAACATATAAATTCAACCATATGAACTTACCCGGCTGATTTGTAGAAGATTTTGAAATTTAGTGACTACTCTGCAACTTTTTCTTTTCCTCTTTCTTCTTTGGTTTCTCGATCTATAATGTAAAATATTTTCACTCATTAGCATATATTTCATTTCTATTTCACTTCACAAATTATGCTCTTCAAATTTTGAAATTGCACTTTTACCCCAAAATTTACAGTTTTTACAATTTAGTCCCTGCTCAATTCAGCCATCAGTTGAACTAATTTTTCTCAATCAACACTTTATTCTATCATTACAACTATTTCATAACCTTTGATATTCTGAATTTCAACACCAACCTCTAATTCACAACTTTTTCACAATTAGGTCCTAAATATCATTTCCTATCAAAATCGCTTAATAAAACCACCTTAATATGAAATTAGAATTTAAATTTCATAATAATTCATCATAAACTTCCGTTTCTCAGCAAGGTAACTTTTAATTTTACCCACCAAATCAAAAACTAATGAATTCTATAAGTGGATCTAGTTGTAAAAGTCATAAAAACATAAAAATTATCAAGAAAAAAAAACATGACTTAAACTCACAGGTTGTAATAGTATGAAAATAAGCTTTCTCCAGAACTCCTTTGACGTTTTTGGCTGAGATAGTGTGAAGATTTCTCTAGATTATTTTTAATCTTATCTTAATAAACATGTTAAAATTATTAAATTTCCAATTTTGCCCTTATTATCCTTATCTTTGTGATGATTTTCTTCCACTTGCCGTCCAGCCTTTTCACCTTTAGGTTAATTGCCCTATAAATCCTCTTTCTTTTAACACTTGAGCTATTTAATTCTTCTAGCAATTTTGCATTTGTTACAATTTAGTCCTTTTTATTTAATTGACTACCCAAACATTTAAATTTCTCAACCAAACTTTAATACTAACTTAATAACACTCCATAAATATTTCTAAAAATATTTATGGATCGTTTTCAAATTCGAGGTCTCGATACCTCGTTTTTGACCCATTTAACCTAATAAATTCTTTTAATTCACCAAATTCACCAATCCACAAATTCTTCTAAATTCTCACTTGACTTATAAGTATTAAATTACTATCTTACTCAATCTTACCTGTCGGATTTAGTGAACTCATATCACCATTTCCGACACCACTGAAAATTAGGCCGTTACAGGCTGAGCTAAAACTGGAGCTTCAGTCAACAGGGCTTTCAACTGATCGAAACTCTTCTGACACTTTTCCGACCACTCGAACTTTACATCTTTCTGTAGTAGCTTTGTCAAAGGTGTAGCTATCACAGAAAAACCTTTCACAAACCGTCTATAGTAGCCCGCAAGTCCCAGAAAGCTTCGAATCTCAGAAACATTTTTCGGTGGCTTCCAATCAAGTATAGCCGAGATTTTGTTCGGATTGACTCGAATACCTGATGCTGAAACAACATGTCCCAAAAAGCTAACCTCTTTCATCCAGAACTCACACTTACTAAACTTCGCATACAACTGTTGATCTCTCAAAGTTTGTAGCACTAAACTCAAATGCTCGGCATGCTCGGTTTCATCTTTGGAGTAGATTAATATATCATCAATAAACACTACTACTGAGATCGATCAAAAAGCGTCGAAGACTCGATTTATTAGATCCATAAAAGCAAGCGAGTGCATTAGTGAGTCCAAAAGGCATAACGAGAAACTCAAAATGTCGTACCTCATCCGAATGCGATCTTTGGCACATCTCGTATCTCGACTGCATGAATCGATAATAGCCCGATCTTAAATCTATCTTGAAAAAATCGAAGCCCCTTTCAACCGATCAAACAAGTCATCAATCCGAGGTAATGGGTACTTATTCTTTATAGTTACCTTATTGATTGCCGATAATCAATACACATTCGCATCGTTGCATCTTTCTTCTTCAAAAAAAGCGGTGCACCCAGGGGAAAAAAAGCTCGGTCATGCAAAACCCCTATCTATCAACTCTTGCAACTGCGCTTTCAGCTCTTTTAACTCAGTATGTGCCATCCGATACGGAGCTATCGAAATCGGAGTCGTTCCCGGTACTAATTCAATGCTGAACTCAATCTCTCGTACTGGTGGTAAACCCGGTAGTTCTTCAGGAAACACATCTGGGTATTCACACACAACCAGTACAGATTCAATATGCTTTTCAGACACTTTATTATCCAGTACATAGGCCAAATAAGCTTCACACCCTTTTCTCACGTACTTTCGGGCTAACATCGAAGATATTACTGTAGGAAACCCACTTAAATCACTGGATTCGATTCTGATGATCTCCCCATTCTGACATCTCAAATCAATAAGCTTTCTTTTGCAATTCACTACTGTATCATGTGAAGTTAACTAGTCCATTCCCAAAATTATATCGAACTCATCGAAGGGCAACAACATTAAATCGGCTGGGAAGCAAGAATCCCGAATCATCAACGGGCAACCTCTACACACTTTGTTAACAAGCACACATCTACCCAAAGGGTTGGACACACGAATCACAAAATCAGTAGACTCAACTGGCAGAGTCTTATCGAATACTAGAGTTTCACACACATATGAATGAGTCGAACCAGGATCAATCAATGCAATCACAGTAGTATCATAAAGGGTGAAAGTACCGGTAATGACATCGAGGGAGGAAGCATCCTCTCTGGCTCGTGTAGCATAAGCTCTAGCTGGAGCTCTAGCCTCAGATTGAACTGCAGTGTTCTTCGTTCCTCTCTGACTACCACCTACATTACACAGAATGCGGGTGGTCTACCAAATCGGCGACGTGTTGCCCGACTTAATGTTCTGAACTGTATTCTACTCAACTAACATCGGACATTCCCTAATAAAATGATCTGACGATCCACACTTAAAACAAGACCGATCACGGAATCTACAACTCCCGGAATTCCATTTCCCATAGTGCTTGCATTCAACTCGATTCTGTGGAGCGTTACCAACACTGGCCATCGAGGTAGCTCGGGAGCCCATTGGAGGTCGATCTCGTCTAGGTAAGTGCGAAGTAGCTTTATGTGGTGAAGTCATCTCTCGAACTTCTTAGATGTGGAATGGAAGGTCTTACCCGACGATCTCTTACGAGTGTCTCTAGCTTGTCTCACCTTTCTTTTCTCCTTCCCGAGCTCTTGACTTTGCAAGCTCGCTCGACTAGAGTCACAAACTCTTTGATTTCAAGAATACCAACAAGCAACTTTATATCTTCATTCAAATCGTCTTGAACCTTTTACACATAATGGCTTCAAAGAGAAACACACTCTCTAGCATATCTCTTTGAGCTTGACAAATTTCCGTTCATATTACATCACGGTCATTCGCCTGTTTGATTCAAGAAATTCTTTTCGTTTTTGATCAATGAATCTTTGATGATATATTTCTTGCGAATTCATTCGGAAGAAATCCCATCGTCACTTTTTTTCTTTCGGAACCGCGATACTAGTGTATTCCACCGGTGATATATGCGGTGTCCCGAAGTAAAGATAGAGCACACTTCGGGCATTAAATGCGGAGTACAAGATAGCTCATCAAGTACCGAATAGTGTTATCAAGCCACATTTCGGCTCATTCTGCGTCATCATCATCATTGGCCACGAATTCTTCGGCCCCAAATTTCTGATTTTATCAAACTGGAGGCCCTACTAGATCTCATCGGATCTATCATCGGGGGTGCTGAAGGTATCGGAGTTGGATTATTCGGGGGTGGAGGTTGTTGTACAGCCGGGTTAGTCTGAATAAATTGGGTAAACCACTCGTTCATCATCTGATAGAAGGCTTGTTTAGCCTCCCCTCGTGGCTAACCGAAACTGGTCGAGAGTCTACCGGCATTGATCCTCGTGCACGGTCAGGCGCTACACTCTCTACATCATCCGCTACGGCTCTTCAGGATCAGTGTCCATTTACTATATAAAATACAGTTCAGTATGTCAGAAGTCACCACACTATCAACATGTAACAAAGGCATGTATAACTAGACTCTAACGCTCTACGGTAGTCCTAGAATCAACTAAACCGTAAGCTCTGATACCAATAAAATGTAACACCTCTAACCCGTACCCGTCGCCGGATTAGGGTTATGAAGCATTACCGGACTCAATTCAGATCATTATAGCCATTTATCACAATTCATATGTTTATTAAACTCAAAGAGATTTAATTCATGCTTGTACAAATCAACCGTTGAATTAAAGATTATATGTCATTTAAATGTTTATCATAAGTTTGAGTATGCGCCTATCACTTTATGCATATGCAGTAACATAAATATAACTATCACTTATTCAATTATCAACTTGTCATTTCATAACTCATATGCACATACATAGTTAATCATAAACTCTCCTATCATTTTATAGTATATCTGTACACATACAAAAGACTCAATCTAGGTTCGCATTTACCATGATTTATAAACTCATCATCTTTACCATTTCAAACCTATCATTTAATCAACCACAGATTCGAATTCCACATAATACAAACCTATTTCTTTCATTTCCTTTCATAACATTTAAACATTACAGTTTCATGCACTTCTAACCCAAACTTACTACTCAATTAATTTATCCGAACATATAATGCATGCACATATGCTCTTATCTAATTTTCCCATTTATGACAAAGATATCCCAGAATCCATAGATTTATGAAGCATAAATATAAGACTCGATCATTCCATTTTATAACCTGCAAGCCGAGACATTTATTCATTTTCACACCCACTCTTCATAAAAAAATTTACACTTCTAATAACTTCATTTCATAACCGAGCAACCATAATACTAATTATTACTCAGAACTTATTTATAAACCAAATAGTTTCATGGATATATGTCATAAATCCTACCTATTCAGCATGAAACATATATAAATATAATTATACCTATATCATGCATTCATTTATTTATCCAACCGAAACATGCACGCATCACACACCAAGGATAGATTTACATCATTTAATATTAACATTAAGAACTAGCCATTTTCGCATGGCTATTATACATCATCAAAACAATATTCAGACCTAGAGTTAGTCTATACATGCCTTTTTATTAAAAAAAACCAAATATATAAGTACCAAAATGAGTTGATAGTGTGGTTGATACTTCTCCGCGATCCTTTGAGCCCGTAGCTTAAACGAAATCTATAAAACAAACAAGGGTTACACGCAAGGTAAGCATGCTAGCTTAGTAAGTCTTAAGCAACCTTAATATGACAATCGAGTATACATGCATTCAATAGAACATTTCCTAACATGAAACATCCAAGACTTAATATTTAATTTACCCAAACCGATATATCTCTTCTCCTGTACATATATCAACTTTCATTTCTTCATAGTAGTATATTATATATTGAATAAAATAATTATCCACTTATGCTTATAATTTTACTTATACAAATATTTACTACTTTCATGCTTTTTTATAAACATTTCAATCATAGTATACATCATAATTACATTCCATCTATTATAAACACACCACTTTCTTTCACCATTTCATTTACTTAGCAACATAGCATATAATCCTAACATTAAAGTATGCTTAATACATACCTTACAACCGAATTGCAAATTCACTCCCAAAAGCTTAGGCATACTTAATTCATTAGCTAGATATTACTAACATTACCTGAATCTCACACATACCAAAGACTAAGCTCGCTTATTCGAGGTCCGAAATCATAACACCGGCATTAAGCCTGCTAGGCACTAAGCCCGAGTTATGTCACCGGCACGAGGCTTGCTAGGCACAAAGCCCGAAATATGTCACCGGCACGAGGCCTGCTAGGCTCAAGGCCCGAATATCAGTGTGGTTATTCTTCAATTCACAGTCCATAGAGCTAACTTTACAACAACTCATATATCACTAATTATTTTCACATATCCAATCAAAAATTTTATTTGTTCACATCACATTTTATAACACTTCAATCAATTCAATTTAGCACTCTTGTATTCGGCTAGTTCACATATTCATGCCAAAAGTATTCAAATTTTATCATTCAATATTATAAATCATTTATTAACATATATTCGCTTAAAGACTTACCTCGGCTGTCGATAGACCGTGCAAATCGGCTATTCGAGAACCTTCGTCTTCCCCCGATCTAATTCCATTTTTCTTTGCTCTTGATCTAAAACACATTAAATTCAGCTTATTCAAGTACAAATCACTTCAATTTAGTCCCAAAACACATCAACATGCAATTTACTATTTTACCCTACTATTTCAAAATTTTGCATTTTGGTACTAATTACACAAAACACAAAATACTCCCAATTTGCCAAGACTATACAAGGGCCGAATATTCCTAGGGGCTTTACAAGCCCTTCCATTTTATTTATTTTGCAATTAAACCCTCTAAAATTTTATTTTTACAAATTGGCCTAAAAACAAAAATTCATCAAAACTTCCAATACATAAAATACTAATCCTTAACTTATCTTTTATCTAAAATCATCAAACATCAAAACCATATGAACCTATCAATAGCCAGAACATCAAGCATGCTTAGATTCAAAAAATTTTAACATGGGTCGGATAGTATCTGAAGCAACGATCACAAAAGCGTAAAAATTATCAAAAACCGAGCTAAAAATGCATACCCGATTTAGCTTGAATGTATGACCGAATGCTCAAAACCTTTAAACTTTTATTTCCTAGCTCACATACGGCAATGAAGAAGAAATAACAAACATGATGGCTTTTAATTTCATATTATTAAACATATAATAACATTTTTTAATGTTTTACTATTTTAACCTTTAATAAAAAAATAAAAACAACATATAAATTAAGGTCAATCTTGTCATATGCCACCCACTAACTTAAAATGGGCTATTTGCCCTTTTAATACCTCATATTAAAAAGCCATCATCATTCTAGCACTTTTCACTATAGTATGCAACTTTTACTCTTTACGCGATTAAGTCCTTTTGTCAAATTGAACACACAAACGATAAAATTTTTCTCTGAAATTTTCACACACATTAATTCACGCATAATAAGCCTGAATATAATATTTAAATATCTCTCAGACTCGGATTCGTGGTCCTGAAACCACCGTTCCGATTAGGGTCAAATTCAGACTGTTACATGTCATAAGGTCACATGGGCGTGTTCCTTGACCACACGGGCGTGTGAGCCCTGCATCTAGGAAAAAAATTGAAAATTTCACGAAAAATTCTCTGAGCTTCCAATTAACTCCTTATTTGTTTCTAAGACATGTTTTGGGCCTCGAGGGCTCAATAAAGGGACATTTTTATTAAATTTTGATATGTATGTTAAATAAATATGTAATTGCTTGTATTTGTTTTGATCTTTCTGGTAATGCCTCGTGACCCTATTCCGACGACGGATAAGGGTTAGGGGTGTTACAAAGAAAACCTGAAGCGATAGTTGATTATGATTACCGAAGCAAGCTAATCAACCAAGCTCAAATTTGATAAATTTACTATTTGATTTCTTATTATTTCTTTATTTATTTTCAGTTTATTATTATTATTATTATTATTATTATTATTATTATTATTATTATTATTATTATTATTAAGAATCCTAAAAACCTTCCTTTTTATTTGATTGTAATACAATTCATCTAAAATACTAATTAGATCTATTTATGCTTAGGTTAGAATTAATTTAGTACTCGCCTCCGTTGTGTACGATCCTCGGAGTACTTATCTACTTCGTTGTAACTATATTACAACCTAACCCATACACTTGCGGATACCGATTTTTCATATATTTTGTACATGATTTCTATTCTGGACGTTGGTACATTCGAAGGCGACCAGTGTTGAGTTTGGGGATTGTGAAGTTTGACCGTGAAAATTATTTGTTTGTTTGTCCAATCAATATTTAATGCATATAAGTCAACAACCATGAGAAGTGACTTTCACTTCTATACACACGCTCTAATCCATTTCTCCTCTTTCCACCAAAAATCTGTTCAAATTTCTTCAAAAAAAACTTATCATGAAAAAATTGCTATTTTAAGGTTTCAAGAAGAACATAAGCATCAATATGCTAAAATTTCCAATATAAATTTTATTTATTTTATATTTCATAAATGTTTTTAAGATTTTGTAAAATTAATATTAATTTTTGTGATATTTTGAAAACAATAAAAACTTGATGGACGCATTATAAACTACTTGAAGAGTATTGGCTTATATGTGATATCTATGATGACAAAGTTTATTATAATACTAGTGTAACAACCCATTTTTTAGTGGTGTCAAAAACGATGGGTTTGAAACCCATTTTCGATAATCGAGCCCGTAAATATTAATTAATATTTACTAGGTTAGTATGAACGTTAATTAAAGTTTGGTCCCTTAATTATGTCAAAAGGATAGTTAATTAAGGTACAACGATTAAATTGTAAAAGTGGTAAAAGTTAATTATTACAAAATTTTAATTAATTGAAGGACCAATTGAGCAATTAGACCCTTCTTAAATTAACAAAAGGTAGTGGAGGACAATAGGAACCCACCAAATGTTGTTAATTATACTTAAATTTAATTAATAAAGATTAATTGAAATTAATTATAAATAAATCAAGGTACATAAGACAAAATTAAAGTCATCATCTTTATTTTTGTAACGATCCAATTGCAAGTGGTACCAAAAATTACAGGTTTGGGACCCCATTTTTTTAAACCAAGTTTGTAATATTAAATAAAGGTAATTACAGACTTATTATAAAGGTGAATTGAATTTGGATAGGTAACTAATTTGAATTAGTGATTGATTAAGGTATAAGGACTAAATTGTAAAAGTCGTAAAAGTCCTACTATTATAGATTTTATTTAGTTAAAGGGCCAAATAAGAAAGTGGACCAACTATGATTAATAACTGGTGGATTATGATGTCAAGCTCCACTACTTTTAGTTAAATATGATTATATTTATTGAATCAATATTTAATTAAAGTAATTAAGGATTATTGATTATTAATTAAGGTATAAAAGCCAATTAAAAAGTTTTCATCTTCGATTATTCTTCTCCTCTCCACCGAATATGCATAAAGAAAGTCGTAGAAACCATTTTGAAGCTTCAATACAATTGCCCTTTGCATGGTAAGGAATTTAAAGTCCGTTTTTCGTAAGTATTATGTTTTTGAGATTGTAGAAGCTCGATTTAACTAATTCAAACATTATTTTTCAAAGATGTTAAAGTTTTTAGAAATCGCCATTGATGAAGGCTTGAAGCTTTTAGTGTTAATTTGTTAGATTATAAGCTTAAAAGTGAAAAATGACTAGTTTGTAAAGTTGGATTGCTAGTTTTTGAACATAGGGGCTAAACTGTATAAATTTCTAAATTAATGTTAAATTTATATAATTATGGATAATAGAGAGTTATAGAAGGTTGTAATTGAGATTGGTTTCGAAATTGAAGCTCAAATTTGAAAGTTATGGCAAATTCATTTTTAGGAACTAAACTGAATAAAATGAAAAATTTTAGGGAATTCAAAAAATGAAATTGAATTGATACATGCACATAATAGGATGATAAATTATTTGTGAAATTGATAAATTAATTGGAATAATTGTATAGATAAAAAATTGGACCAAATCGAAAATAATCAGGGAAAGGACAAAATTGTTGAATAGTCCTTAAAGTTTCAACTTGTTTACTGATTTAACCAAGTAAGTTCATATGGTATGGTTATATGTATTTTTAATATATTCTAGAATTATGAAATAATTTTTGTGTGATTATAATGTGAATTGTTTACAATTTGGTACAAAAAGGTGTGATATAGACTAAATCATAAAGAAATGATAAATTTTGATAAATTGAATATGATGAATTGTAATTTTATATATTTAATGAATTGGTATTTGATTATGACTGATCGAATAGTATTGGTATGAATTTGATTAAATATCGAAATAGATGATTAAATTGAATAATTTGTAAAATATGTATGCCCTTGTAATTGAATTTGATTTGAATAGAATTTGATATTATATCATTACTAAAATATTATTAGGAGCTAAAAACGACGCAGGATCGTCGAAAGGGAAAGGAAAGGCGAGAGTCGATGATGGGTGACACGAGCTTTCGGTTTGTATTTCTATGACCCGAAACTATTTTTAGTTAAAGCATATTCATGATATATTGCATTATATAAAATTAAGGTAAGATATTACCAAATATTGAGTTGAAAATGCTAAGGGTGGAAGTGAATATCGAGAGAGGGAATGAATTGAATAGTATAGAAAGTTGTATGAATTGATTAATACATGAAATTGAATATGAATAGTGATAGTATATAACAAAGCATGTGCTTGGTGAAGTTCCTTGTGTTTTGCTAAGTTTGGGATGTTTGAATTAGAAGTTAAAAATGATTATAATTATGTTTTGCAAAATTGGTAAATGGAAGTTTATATAATTTGATTATATGTTTTAATATTGGTAGATGATATGATAGAATTATATAAATTTAGAATGGAAATGTGACATAAATGATTAGTGCCTTGTTGGTATAGGTATGTTTTGACCATTTTGGAATGCTTAGATAGGTGATTTGGTAATATGAGAAGTGAATTGGTATGAGGCCACTTAGTAGTTGGTTAAGTATTACATGCATTCTTGACAAAGAATTGTAGGATAGAATGTTACAGTTGATAGGTAGAAGGCATATGGTTATTGGTGTATGTTTTATACATGTTTTATGTGATAGAATGAAATGAATTAATTAAGTACCTTAAATAAGTATGCATACGTAAGGTGAGCAATTGTGGTATGAATTGATGATAGTTTGAATGAATAATTGAGTAAATAGATTGAAATGATATGATTAATGCTATTTTGTGCCTTATTGAATTGGTTGTTTTGGATTGATTATACAAATGTAAATGATACTTATATATGCATGTTTGAGTTTGATATGATATGGAAATAGATGATATGAATGTTGAGAAATGTGCTTATATTGTAGTAAAAGTGTAACTTATTTCTATGTATTTGAACGATGGATAAATAAATAAAATTAATTTCACATTTTACTATTATATATTTTGTGTTTTTGTCTTTCATGTTTTGTATACATAGAGAAATTGTGACAAAAAATATTAGCTCACTAATTGTCTAAGTTCAAGTTAATGATAAGTGGCGCTGTAAGAATGTTTACATTACGAGAAAGTTAACTTACTTCAGTAGATAATCTAAACTAGTTTGTAATCTTGTAAAAGAATCAAAGTGAACATTTAATTAAAATACATAGAAAGATTATTATGTCGTCTACAATTTCAATTAGGGATATGGATAGTATTGGATATCGAAGCATTTGACTCTATGGGTAAAGACATAGATGTACTCATTAGAAGAATCATACATTGGACTGGATCCAAGTTGAATTAATTCTGAATTCGTTTGTGAATTAATTAACTTGTGACGTTCATAGTGTGACTTACCTAAATCCCGAGTTAGTAATTGACCATGCGTATGTAACTCATGTGCTTTGATATAATGGCTTATGCTCTGAAAGTGATTGAGTTGATAGACAGTATGTTGGGTACATGACTTTATTAGCAACAATGGAATTCATAGTTAGGTTAAAGAATTAACGGTATCATTTCATTGGCATTGTGTGGATTGATAAATATGGAATGTGGCCACGGGTTGCTTGTTCTCGAACAAGCAATTTATCACAGTCATTAGTTGGCAGTGATCATATTAATCATTAAGAAGACACAATGGTGACAATGAGATAAAATAAGATTGTATTAAGTGAACGGATTTAACTCAAAGGAATCAATGATATCATATGAGGTTAACACACACATGGCGAGGTCATTGGACAAAACAGTTAGATAAATTACCTTCTTAAACAGTTAGATAAATTACCTTCTTAAAGAATATACAATAAGGAGTTTTCAATCATACTATTTCTTTTGAACTGACTCTATGATTAAGTAAATTGAGAAGTATCGAAACGATACTTCTGGACATAATTGCAATTACTCGAGCCTAATTGTATATGTCTAATTGGTACCTTCGCTAGCTCAACAAAAGCTAGATTGGATTGCATTTGAATCAGAAGGAAATTCTACGACTTTGAAAATAATGTAATTGAGTCGATTTATTTAATGTGGAATTAAATTAGGTGGTCGTGTGAATTGTTCAATTAAAGAATTTGATTATAGAATTTTCTTAAAAAATTAATTTAGAAAATTTTAGTGATTTTTAGGAAAATTAATTTTGATCAGGTAAAATTAAATTAATCAAACTAATTAAAATAAATATAATATTTTAGAAATTAATTTTCAAGTCAAACAATTGGCCCAATGGGTAGTTGAACTTAAAAATTGAATCTGAGATCGAAGATTGGAGTCGAGAACCAAAAACTGAGATCGAGACCAAAACTAGTTGAACTAGTCCAGGTGTAAGAAATTGGACTGACGGTCCAACCAGTGGCTGGACCGAACCAATCAAGTCATCACTAGCCTGGACCGAACTGACAGTAGTCAAGCTGATCGGGCCTATTTGGGCAAAACGACGACGGTTCGGGGTGCAGGGAGAGTCACGCAGGCAATGTCACCACTGAGCACGACGACGATCAGACAGCCGACGGATGGTCGACGACGATAGTTCTTCGGTGGTAGAGTAGTGGAAAAATTAGAATCCTAGTGGGACTCTACCGGGTAACTTGATTTCAAATTAACTTTTCCAAAGATAATATTGTTTTAATGAATTTATTATTAGATTAAATTTAATATTTATCTAGATAGTATTTTATTAATTTAATATTAATATGAGATATTAAATTTAATTTAATATTTATCTAGATAATATTTTATTAATTCAATATTAATGTAATCAATTCTAATCCTAGTTGAACTCTCTCTAAACTTTCTATGTATAAAGAGAGCTTAGATCATTATTTTCATATACTTGAACTTAAGAAAAGTTGTAAAGAGAATTCTCTGAAAAAAAATTATTTTAGAAAAATTATAGAGATATTCTTGTTATTTATAACTTGACCCTAGAAGTTTAGAGAAACTAAAAAATTGTCCCATTGGTAATTTTGTGAATTTTTTTACTCGAAATGAGTCCGCACTCAACAGACATGATATTAAGGATAGCAGAGAAGACTACTCGGTCAAAGCGTTCATCCTAGACGAAACATAAATATATAATTTTGATCAAGTGTTTATTACTTTAGATAACACAACTAAGTTCTTGTTTTTGGGGAAAAAAAATATAACTTTGTTTTTTCTTTAAACCCATTTTTCGCTGTATTTTCCAAATTTAATTTTTCAAGAACTGGTATCAGAGTCAGGTTATACTTTATCTATAAGTATAAAAAAGAGAGGACGAAAAATAGAATAAATAGTCTAAAATTAAAAATATTAAAGCAAATAATGGTGGTTAAGAAATTTTTAGAACCCGGATGACTTTTTTTTTTATAATTCTCCAAATATTCTTTTATTAAGAAAATAACAAATTGGCAGTTGCAGCCTAAAATTTAGATTTCAGGCAATTTCCAGCCAATTAGCCCACCTTGGTGATTAGATTTAGTTGAAAATCAAAGTTTTGTTTGGTTTAATTCAATTTTTATTTATAAATGGTAAGATTTAAATCTAAAGGTTTTTTTTTTTTTAATTTCATTATAGGTTCTGATCATATTTGTTATTTTTTAATATAATGCTTAGAACTACCCATAATCCTTCCACAACCCATAAATAAGAGGACAATGCATTTCAGCGCAGTCGAATCTACGTCCTCCTGTATTGATAACAATGTCTATGCCTATCAAATTAAGACTCAATCGATAAATCTAAATCATTTTAAAATTAAGATTGTACCCTTAAAATCAAATGTATATCTTTATTAATAATTTATTATATAATATTTATCTAATATTAAAAACATTTTAAACATTTAAAATTCAATTTAAATTCATGTATTCCAAAGAGTTGTATTGTTTTTCTTCTCAAAAGAGAAAAAAAAAGTACCAATTTGACGAGGGAACCATGGTTTTTCAATTTCTAAACGAATAGATGTAATTTAGTAAAAGTATCGTGGAGATTTTTATTAAGAGTTTGATTGCATTCTTTCCTAATTTATTTAAAAACAAGTAAATTAATCAATGTACATTAAATAAAAAAGTAAATTGAATCTTCTGCTAAAAAATTATTTATTTCTACTGTTAAAAATTAGTCAATATGCGTCAGCATATGGTATATATGCAACCTGTAACTGTTAGTTTATTTTGTCAGTCATTCAATTTTTAACAATAGAAATGGATAAAAATTTTAACATAAACGACTAATTTGCTCTTTAATTTAATGCACATGAATTAAATTACCCATTTTTTAAGTAAAGAGACAAAATGTAATATGACTCTTAATACATGAATTTTCATGATTCTTTTACGCATGTAATACTAATTAAATATCTATATTATTATTTAATCTCCTAATTGTTGGTGACACAAGTCAATCAAGAATCAACGTGGTTAGGAATATTACGAAAATGCTATTCTGTAACTAAAATAAATTATATTATTCGAGGATACTTTAATCTTTTTATTTTAATAAAAAAAACTAATAAAAATGTGCATATAATGAAATTTGGACTCACATCAATGAGAATAGTAAAATTTTATTTTTACTATTCAACTAAAACTTCATTTTAAAATATTTTATACTTTTTTATTTTAATATGCACAAACTATTATCTCCATCAGTTGTATATCTATACTTACTTTTATTTAAGCTCCTGACTGAGTTGGTGTTACGAGTCAGCCAGATACCAACTCAGTTAGGAAAATTATAAAAATGTACTTCCGTAATTAAAATAAGTTATATTATTCAATGGTACTTTAGTATTTTTATTTTAAAATAATCGATAAAAATACACATGTGGTGAGATTTGAGCTAACAAGAATGAAATTGGTGAAATCTTAAATTTTCTACCAAACCAAAACTTCATTTAAATGTATTTTATATATTATTATTTTAATATGCACAATTTATTATCTCCATCAATTGTTTATCTATACTATTAATAAAACCCTTAATTGAGTTAGTTTCACCATTAACCAAGTCACCAATTCAATTAGAAAATTACGGGAATGCCCTTCTGTAATAAAAATAAATAATATTATTTGAGGGCAGTTTAGTCTATTCACTTTAAAAAACCAATAAAAATATACATATAGTGAAATTTGAATTCACACAAATTGTATTAGTAAATTTTTAAATTTACCACTCAACTAAAGCTTTATTTTAATATTTTTATACATTTTAATTTTATTATGCACACCTTATTACATCCATCAGTTGTATATATTAATAATGTATTTGATTGAGTTAGTGTCACAAATTAATTCGACACCAACTTAAGATTGATGACAACACTATAGTAAATAATTTAATCTAATTTTTTCATTTTAATAACATACATATTTCATGTGTTATTATTAAATTAGTTTCAAACCATAAGTTTCATTATTTGTTGTATGCTATTTTTAAATAGAAATTTGTGTTCTAAATTTAAGGTCTCCATACGCATACACGTGTGATAGGATTTCTAATATTAATAATGTATTTGATTGAGTTGGTGCTACAAGTTAACTCAACACTGACTCAAGATTGATGACAACACCATGATAAATAATTTAATCTAATTTTTTATTTGAATAACATACATATTTCATGCGCTATTATTAATTTGTTTTAAACCATACGTTTTATTATTTATTATATGTTATTTTAAATAGACATTTGTGTTTTAAATTTGTGATAGGATTTCAAATATTAATAATATTGTTAATTGAGTCGGTGTCACAAGTTAACTCTACATTAACTCACAATTGATGACAAAGTCAAAATAAATAATTACCGTGATATTTTTAAATTTTATTACATTAATAATTTAATTTATTTATTATTTTAATATCATATATATTTTATGTGTTATTAAGTAAATTCAAACCATACGTTTAAGATTTTCAATAAACTAATTAAGCCCTAGATGGTGCAAGGTAAGACGTGTCTTGGTGCGGAAATAACTGTTAATCTAACAGAAATAACAGTATATAAAATGCGGAAAGGAAATTAAAAGATAGGGGTGTGAGGTGAAGGTCATCCGCAGCATCCGCTAAACACGTTTTCACTACTCAATCACCTGCATTTAAGCAAGCATTTGTCATAAGGTAGTTGGAGACTCTCTTCAACCATTTCATTAATTATAAAAATTAAAATTTTTAACTATTTTAAAGAATAAAATAAGCTTAAGTGAGTCAAGAATGCTATCCCTGTGAAAACATTTTTAAATCAGAATCAACCATTCTTTTAGATTTTATTCAAGCATTGGAAAGCAATCAGAAATGTAAACTCTCACGCTGTGATAATTTAAACTTTATTATTGAAACCTAATCTTTACCACCTCTTTCAGGGAAGTATATAAATACTAATATTTTATATGGTTTTTACCATTCCTGATTTAATTATTTATCTAACTGGTTTACTATTAAAATAAAAAATGATTAAAAAATAAATAAGAAAAACTAGGAAAAAATAAATCCACATTTAAATAACAATAATATTTATCAGACTTATTGAGATCGAAGTTGAATTATGCAGCAAACACAAACGAAAATTGAAATAATCGCAAACAAATATTTACGTGAAAAAAGGCCCTCCGAAATGGATAAAAAATCACGGACAAAGAAAACTTCACTAAAACGGCAAAAAACCAAAAGAGGAGTACAAGATGTTGAAACAAACAAAACCCCAAACCTAAAATACAAAGTTTTTCCAAAATTCACACGAACTCTCTCTTAATTTTGATGTTGTTATTCTAAACTGTCTAGGGTTGCTGAGAGGCCTATTTATAAGCTGAATTTCATGTACAAATATGACTAAAATATCTCTAGAATAATCAGAATTAGATAAGAAAAAGATAACAAAGTTTAACTAGGAGATGTGTGGAGTTATGCCTCGTATTTTTCGACTTTTCTTCGTCCAATTAAACTTTACTTTTAGTTCATCACTTAAACTCTAATTAGTGTAGGTTATTTTAATATTAGTTTCTCACTTAAACTCCGATTAGTGTTATTTTAATATTATTTAACCTACAAATTAAGCCTATAAATAGACCCTTTTTCCATCAAAGAAAAATAACCCATTACACATTTAGGTATTAGCTTTTACAATCTTTCAGAGAATTTTGTGTTTACATTTTGAAGGTTCTTATTTCGGGTTTCGGGGTTTAGTTTTATCTCCATCTTTTGTACTTTTAGTTTTTTGTCATTTTAGTGAAATTATCTTTTCCCTGTGGTTTTTTATCCTCTTTGGATGCGATTTTTCACATAAAATATTTGTGTTTAATATTTTCAATTTCTTTTTTATTTTACTTGTTCGTTGTTTAAACAAGTATATTCCCAACAAATTGGTATCAGAGCTAGTTCGATTTTTGCAATTAACTCATTCAGTTATGGCAACAATAAGGTTTGATATTGATAAGTTCAATGGCATCACAAATTTCAATCTGTGACGAGTTCGGATGACAGCAATTTTGGTTCACCGTGATCTTGAGAAGATCCTTACAGAGAAAAAGCTTGTAGAGACATGGATAAATTAGAATGAGATAGGTTAGATAAAAAAGGCTTTATCCATGATTAATTATGTCTAACAAATAATGTGTTACAAGAGGTTTTGATGGAGAAAACAACATTCACCCGATGGAAAGGTTAGAAACCCTTTACGGGACAAAGTCTCTGGTTAATTGATTAGTGTTGAAATAATGGTTGTACATGTTTTGCATGAACGAAGGTGAGCACCTTAGAGATCACATCAATCAATTTACTCTTTTGAATGATTTAAAGAATGTTGAGGTTCAGATTAACGATAAAAATTAGGCTATATTATTATTGTACTTTTTACCTAATTTATACAAGTCTTTTAGGGAAACCCTGATTTATGGTAGAGATAATCTCTCATTCGAGGATGTAAATGGTCATTTGTTGAGTAAAGACAAACTCGACAATGAGTTTGGTTCAAATAGCAAATTAGATATGCAAGCCTCGATTTTTGTAGCATCAAGAAAGCGAGACAAAAGATGTTATTGTAAGAAGTTAGGTCACACCAAGGTAGATTGTTACAAACTGTGAAATAAAAGGGTTGCTGAGAGCAACAAGGAAGATTTAGCTAGTTCTAATTTGGCTAATGACATGGTGATGATTTCTTGTTGGTGTCAACAAGTGAAAACTCCGAGCTTACGTTCGAGTGGATCTTGAATTTAGGGTGTTCTTTCCATATGTGTCCCAATAGAGATGATTCTCTACATACAGTTTAGTTGAAAGTGGAGTTGTGCACATTGGGAATGATTCACTCAATAAGGTAACCGGTATTGGTACTGTTCAGATCAGATGCACGATGGGACAATTAAGACACTGTCAGATGTTAGACATGTGCCTGACTTAAAGAAAAATCCCATCTCCTTGGGAATTTTGGACTCGAAGGGTTGTAGAATTAACATCAAGTCAAACAACATTGATGTGCATCCCGTGGGGCTCTCGTTTGATGAAAGGTAAAAAGATTGGTGGTGTTTATGTTCTAGAAATATCAACGATGACTGGTGAAACAAGACGTCCCTTGTTTGCTAAAGAGTCGAAGTCGACTCGTTTGAAGCGGAGACAACTTGATCAAAGGAGGAGAAAAGGTATGATCATTTCGTATAAAAGAGGTTCTCTTTTGGATGGAGGTTTTGAAAAGATAAGACATTGCGTTCATGGAAATCAGACCTGGGTTAGTTTTGATTTGGCAGTGCACAAGTCGAAGACTAGAAGACTTCCAGCTTCTAAACACAACTTTGACTCAATTAATATCATGCATAGTTAGAGATAAGCTTGTGGTGGGCTCTGGCAAAGAAGGCATTGTGAAAATACGAGTAAGGTGAAGATTTGTGGAGTTATGCCTCGTATTTTTCGGCTTTTCTTCTCCCAGTTAAACTCTATTTTTTGTTTCCCATTTAAACTCTGATTAGTCTAGATTATTTTAATATTATTTGACCTACAAATTTAGCCTATAAATAAACACCTCTTTCACCCTAGAAAAATAACCCATTACAATTTAGGTATTAGCTTTTATAAGCTTTCAGAGAACTTTGTGTTTACGATTTGAGTGTTTTTTTTTAGTTTCGAGGTTTAGTTTTATCTCCATTTTTTTTACTCTTCATTTTTATCGTTTTAGTGATATTATCTTTTGCCTGTGGTTTTTTATCCTCTTCGGAGGGATTTTTCCACGTAAATTATATGTGTTCTATCTTTTCAATTTCTTTGTCCGGGTTTATCCCTAATAAAATGAAACTCGATTAAGTGGGGAACATGTTGCTACATTATGATGTCGCGTTTGGCTCGTCGGGACAATGGGTTCTTCTCATCGGGACGTGGTGTGTCGTGTCGTCGGCTCTTCCTCATCACAACATCAGCTTTGTTTCATTCGAAATGTGAGGTACACTCTACAAGGCCAAAGTTAAGACTTGGATGACAGCCAGCGGCAATAAAAGTTGAGGCTTGAGTTGAGAGAAAAGCCGAAGAGAACACTACAACAAATGCAACACAAACCATAGCAACAACAAAGGCAAAAGAAAGAGTAAAGCTTTTGTTTCGATTTAGGGGTATATGGACTGACACTAGGGCTACATCTACCTTCAATTATTCTTTAACTTTATATTTTTCATTTGTTTTATTTTAGGATGAGTTGGGTTTAGTATGTATCTAAATACAAGTTTGAAATTTGTTTTAATTGATGAAAATATTTTTTTTATCATTTTATTAAATTGACTTCTAAAAATAATTATAATTTGATAGTGCGATAATTACAAATAGCATGTGCCATAAGTTGATGTGATAATTACCAAAAGCAGTTGTAATATTTACAAATTGTATTCACATTTAAGTATTATTATAATTTAACTTATCTATTAATTGACATTTAAATTTAATTTAAATATTTAAATTTGTCGATTAAGTATTTAACTTGATTGGTATGGGTATTATCTTTAATGCAAGAAAAAAAATATTAATGAGTGTTATTTTAAATAGAGTTGTAGGTATAAAATAGAAAAAAATTATTTATTAATCATCTCTATAGTGTATTGGTTGTTTATATTGATGAAAAGTGTGATTTCCATCCACCATCAAGATAGACATGCATTTGAAATAACAAGATATGTTTATGTTTTATAGAAAATTATATTTACCCAAACCTGTCTATATCTAACTCCAAAACAGAACTGCATGCTTTTTATGCATATATGTAATTCCTCAATTTTTGATGCATTTTGTTAGGAGGTCAATAGTTAGACTGAATGTACATGTGGTATTTGCAGAATCATTGGTTTTTTAATCAATTATTTATGCGGGTGACTTTGATTCACCTTGTGGATAGGGTCTTAGATGCTATATTAATTAAAAATAAACACGTAAAATCACTATTTTCAAGGTTTTCTTTTTTTTTAAATCTTAATAAATTTAAATAATAAAACAAAGTTTACATTTAATATGAACACCTACACCTCTAATTTTACTTGGGTGCTCAAAACTTGACCAATCAAAGTCAAAACTCTACAAAAGCCGAAACGTGATGTTTGACCAGCGCCAGCCAAGATTGATAAGTCTCTGCTGAAAACCAAAGCCTTTATACGATCAAAAATAACTCCAAAATGTCCGCCAAAGCCGCCATTGATTTACACCGTCATATACAACAAAACTCACCATGGGAAACTACCTTTTCTTCTTCTTCTTCTTCTTCATCTTCATCTTCATCATCCCACTTTTCTCCACCACTTCCGCCATTGATTCAAACGATTCTTCATGCCCCATCGATCTAAGTTACATCGAAACCTTCCCATGGAACCAAACCACATGTCTCGACCCTCAAGGCAACCAGTGCTGCCAAACGCTCATCAGTCTCTTCGGCATGGGGATGGCCCAATATCTTAAAGAGACCTCCGTTTTTCAGCTGCCGAATCCCACGGTTGCTTCTTCTTGTCTCTCTGGTTTTCAGACCCAGGTTGCCGCCAGGTCCGTCCACCCATCTCTGGTCACTTCTTGCTTTAAGAACTCCACCCAATTCGTCAGCAATGTTTCAAACTGTGCTGGGATTATAACAGTCCAAGACTGGGTTCAAAAAGTTGGTCCAGTCACTGCATTAGATACTGCTTGTAAAGGTGATGTGAGTGGTTTGAATTGCAGACCCTGTATTGAAGCTGGTTACAATGTTTTCTCAAAGTTATTTAGTCTTGATCCAAATTCCACAAAGTGTTTTGATTTCACTGTTTTGTATGCCATTGGTGTCATCAATGAATTTGGTCCAAAAGATCCAGGGGCAGCTGGTTGCATACTTGGCTTGCCATTGGATAGCTCTGTTAATGAGAAATCAAAGAGAAAATTAAGCAATGAAACCGTGTTAAAATTGGTATTTGGTTTCTTGGGTGCTTTTATTGGTGTTTTGGTTGCTTTTGCACTGATAATTTTGTATAGGAAATGGGATAAAAAGAACAAGAGAAATGCTCCACATAGAAGATTTGTGAGCAGTTTCAGGGCGAGTGTGTTGCCGAATTCGGGTGCCAAATGGTTTCATTTATCAGAGCTCGAACGAGCCACCGATGGATTTTCTCAGAGGAATTTGATAGGCCGAGGTGCATATGGAGTTGTATACAAAGGAACACTTGCAGATGGTACTTTGGTTGCCGTGAAACAGATCCTCGATTTGGATTTGGAAGGCGACGAAGATTTCTCGAATGAAGTCGAGATCATAAGCAAAATCAGACACCGGAACCTTCTTTCGCTCCGAGGTTGTTGTGTTACGAGTGACATAATGAAAGGCAGAAGAAGATATCTGGTCTATGATTTCATGTCAAATGGCAGCCTTGGTGACCATCTATTCAATGATTTCACTAGGCAAAAACTGAGTTGGCCTCAACGGAAGAACATAATTCTTGATGTAGCCCAGGGTCTAGCTTACTTACACTATGGAATCAAACCATCGATTTATCATCGAGACATAAAAGCCACCAACATACTATTAGACTCGGAAATGAAAGCGAAGGTTGCGGATTTCGGATTGGCAAAGCAGAGTTTGGAAGGGCAGTCTCATCTTACCACCAGAGTTGCAGGCACACATGGTTATTTAGCACCAGAATATGCACTCTACGGACAATTAACAGAGAAAAGTGATGTTTACAGCTTTGGAATTGTGATCCTTGAGATCATGAGTGGGAGAAAAGTGATTGACACATCAAATTCATCCTATCTAATGATCACAGATTGGGCTTGGAAGCTTGCGAAATCAGGCAATGTGCAGGAAATTTTCGATGAATCGATAAGAGAGGAAGGACCGAAAGGTGTGATGGAAAGGTTTGTTCGAGTCGGGATTCTCTGTGCACATGTAATGGTAGCTTTCAGGCCAAAAATTGCAGAGGCTCTCAAGATGTTAGAAGGTGATATTGACATTCCCAAGTTACCAGATAGGCCATTGCCACTCAGTCATGAGTCCTTCAAATCATCCTTGGGAAGAATTGCATCAACAAGTAATACATCAAAATATAACTCAAATATGTCTATAGTATAGATTGATTCTATTCTTGGGGCTAGGCTTAGGAAAAAAAACCCAAAAATTGATTCATTCAGGGTTAAATTTATACCCTAGTTAGTTCATGTAGTTATTCTTCAAAAAGTAAAGTAATATAGTTTCCTTCTGTAGAAAAAGGATATGGTAACTAGTCAAATTGATTAACTAATAGTGTGAACAACATTTTTTGCTGCTATACATTGTACTGTTCATAAATTTCCAATCAAACAAGTCACTTGTGATTCTTCAATTCAAACTTTCAAAGATAATTTTTTGTTTGTGTTTCTAGTTGCCTTGGTTTCAATTCACCATGAGGTCAAAGAAGTCCAGTTATTCTTAAAAATATTAGACATTTTCTAGAGTAATTAAAAGTACTTAATTACATGTGTTTTTTGTGCAATATATGATCATTTTTATGTTATGCACCTTGGCATAGGATCTAGTAATGGGTCTAGACGAGGAAGAATTCTTACTTTGACTTATGGTTACTCAAAGAGGCAAATTCATCATTGACTAAACCCCCTTCGAAAATAACGTTTTCATATTGACAACCTTTTATAGACGGTTAATAACAAAAGAAAGTCCTAATTGACATAAAATAAAATTCCTAACTTATGAGTTTATGAAGGAAATAAAAACCTGTAAAACTAAAACTCTTAATAAAATTTGATATAATAAAGAAAATAAATAAAACTAAAACCCTTAATGCAATAAAAGCATCCATATCAGTACTCCCCCTTTCGGAGTTGAGCTTGTCCTCAAGCTCAAATTCAGAATAAGCTTTAGAACTTATCCAAAATCATCTACCTCATCATCTTCTTGCTTGCCTTCAACATCTAATACTTCTATCTAAAATAACATTTTACATTTGTGTCTCATGGAATAAGACTCGTCACAATTATAACACAGCCCCTTAGCCCTTCTTTCTACCATTTTTGCCCATGTCAATCTTTTAATAAATGGTGCAGAAGGACCTATTTTGTTGTTGTTCCCTATTGATTCTGTTGTTTGTCCCCCTCCTTTTGCAATGCTCTTAGTTGTTGGAATGTTTGAATTGCTACCAGTGTTTTGGGAAGTTGGCCAGTTCAGGATGGCTTGAGATGACAGTTTGGAAGAGACCTTTTGTTTACATTCCAATGTGCGAGCAATATTTGTAAGGCTTAATTTTAGAGCTCGGGGCCCAAACCAGAAAAAATAAACAAAATCCCAAAAATTTTACAGCAACTTTCAGCCCAAAATAACCCTGCCCAAACCAAAGCAAAACACCCCACTACCCAAATCACAGAAAATAGAAAAAACCCTAGCATCGTTCGGCGCCGCAAGCTCCGCAGCAACCACCCCCTCCGCACACCAACAGCCCCCACGCACTCCGCAACGTGCGCCTCTCCTCCACGATGTGTGAACCTACAAAACAGGAGAAAGTCAGTTGTAAAAAAGGCTATAAAAAGCCGAAACAAAAGCATTGTAAATGGGATGTTTTTTGAAAAAATACAAGAGCAATATACTAAATCTGTGGGAAAATCCTAACAAGAGCACAAAGAAGGTTTATATCTCCCTTTTTATTTTATTTTTTGAGCTTTCGATTTCTATTTTGGGATTTTTTTTATATATATATTTTTTATTTTAAAAAAACTGCACATATATATAATAAGCAAACATACCTTGGTTCCTCCACTCGCCATAGTCTTGGTGCACTCATGTGACCTCACTCGCAGGCTAGGCTAGCTTGCCTTAGTAGAGAAGGGGGATGGGATTTTGTTTAGGTTTTGGTGGTTTTCGGTAGGAAACAAAGAAAGGGGGGGTGGGTCTGGTATTCTGTTTTGAAGCAAAAAGGAAAAATGAAAGGATTTTTTTAAAACACAAAAAAACGACACGCTGTAAAAAGAGTTGGATATGCTCAATTTTACCCTAAATTGGTAAATTTGCATTTAGTCCTCTCCTTTGCGCCACTGCTTCGATTACATTCCACTTCAGTTTTTTTCCTATTATTTGAATTTGCCCCTGAATCTTATGCGCCGTTTCGATTTGGTCCGCATTCAGGCGCAGTGTTCAGAAACTTGGGGTAATTTCGCTTTGGGTCCCCCCTGTTTTGTGCGTGTTTTAATTCGGTCCTTCCCCTCTATTTTATTTCTGATTTTACCCCAAAACTCTTGTTTTGAATTCAACTTAGTCCCTGTTTTCCTATTTTACTTTATTTTCAAATTAATTTTTTTAATACTTATTATTACCATTATTATATATATATACTATTGTTACTATATTTATATTTATATTTATTATTATATTTATGATTATTATTATTTTGTATCATTATTTTCATTATTACCACTCTTTTTATATGTATATTATTATTATTTCTCTATTATATTTACTATTATTATATATATATTATTGTTTATTTTAATTGTTTTATTATATATTATTTTTATATCCATTATTTTTATTATTATTATTATCAAATACTTTTATTTTCTTTTATTACTACTATTTTATTAATACTATTATTTTATTATTTTCTTAATATTTTTTATTTTTTGTTTATTATTATTATTCTATTATTATTATTTTAGTATTATTACTACTGTAGTTTTTTTTCATTTTTTTAAACTATTTTTCCTATTATTATATTCCTATGTATTTATTATTATTTTACTATACATATTATTATTTCTTATGTTTATTATATTTATTATTATACTATTCTATTACTAATCTTTTTTTACCACTATTATTTTACTACTATCACCATTTTATTATACATGTTATTATTCTTATAATTCTATTTATTTCTTTTTTCTTTATTATTATTATTATTATTATCATCACACTTATTGTTATTATTTATATCATTATATTTACATTTATTATTAGTACCATTATTTTCATTACCCCTACCATTATTACTATTATTTTTATTTTCTATTATTGTTACTTATGTTTTTGACCATCTTATTTCCGTTGTGCATATCAATGTTGCGATTTATTTTCACAAATTCGTGTTACACTATTTTTATTCGATGCATTACAGTTTTCATTTCAAAATAAGCGAATCCTCCGTGTTCTAAGTTTCGAAAAGAGTCGTACCCTAACTTACTGGGTTTTGATTTCTCTTTTCGAGTCTAAAGAACCCATTACTTTCTTTTTAAAAGTTGAATAAAAACTTATTCTCGAGAATTCAAAATCGTCGTGTCCTAACTCAGTAGATGGGGCTTTTTGTTATCTCGAGATAAGGATTTCAGAAAAACAAAGGCAATATTCTGTGTTTGGTATTTTGGGAAATCGAGCGCTAACTTACTGGGTTCCGATTTTCCATTAGACCCCAAATAACCGAGTATCCTTCTTAGATTTAAACACATCAATTTTGAAAGTCAAAGGACAAGCTCAATTTTGAGGATTTGAAATGTCGTACCCTAACTCACTGGGCGTGACATTTTACTTCCTCGAAATAAGAGGGTCTGATTGCTCATATTCTATTCAGTTTTTTTTAAAAAAAATAAAAAGAATCGTATTTTAAAATCTTTTAAATTTTTAATCTTAAGACATTAATTAATCGATTAGGTACCAATTATGGGCGTCACGATGGTGCTAACCCTTCCTCGTGTGTAACCGACTCCCGAACCTATTTTCTTAAAATTCGTAGACCAAAATGTTTTATAAAGTGGCCCAATCACACTTCAAAAAAGATTGGTGGCGACTCCGTTTTTCATATTTTAAAGTCGGCCCGTTTTCAAACAAAAAAATGGTTTCGACAGCTTGGCGACTCCACTGGGGACCAATAAGAGAGTCAAGCCGTAGGATTGATCGATTAATGTCCTTTTATCGAAAATAAAATTGTTTAATTTCGTTTCTTCCATCGCACTTGTTTGGGTCGTGTCATATGTTTTTTTACATTTTAAGTTTCTAAGATACATTTGCATCATATTGCATGAACGTAGTGGTCACACCTTTAAGTGAGAGTGAGAAACTACTCCTTCGTGAGGTTTTCACCTTCATGCAGGATAGTGGATCGCTTTCGGGATACATCCGTACCTATGTCTTCGTGAGGTTTTCACCTCCGTGCAGCCATAGGGAAATGTATTCCCCTGAACTGAACTCGGTCCGTATGAGCCTATAATAGGTGACGATCGAGGAATCTGCTGGTTCAGGTACCCTTTTTCCCTTAGAACCAAACTACATATAGTGAACTCTAGGACCCCACTTTAGGTAGAGCTATGCTAAACCCGAGTGGTCACTCGGACAGGTGTTCTGTGTTGTCTATTGCTCTTGCACTAACATGTTTTCTTTTGTTTTGACTACACTGCATTTCATCATCATAGAAAGGAGGTGTTGATTCATATTCGATTGCTAAATAGAAGAGTTTGTCATAAGGAAATGGATTACCTGATAAAGTGGGTTATAATGCGGTCGTTTGAATATAGTCCAGATAAACAACGAGAGTGGGCTGATAGCCTGCAGAAGAATACAAGACTTTGCCCTAGAATTCAAGCCGACAAGGACTATTCAAGAGCCGTCGCATCTCAATTTTCCTAAAGAAGCCTATGAGCATCGCGGAGGATAAGTGAGTGAAGAGTTACGGCCTGGATCAAGCAATAGGGAGCTAGCATGGGACACGATTGTAACATCCGGATACGAAGAAATAGATTGGTGCCTTCACCTAGACTATAGGGACGAAGCCGCATATGTAATCCGTTTTATGTAAAGAAATTTATTTTCTAGAAAAGTTCTTTTAATGGAATTAAATTCAGAATCAACGCCTCTCTTTCTTTTTGTATTCATTCCATGCATTTGCATTGCATTTCATTCATTTGCATCACATCGCATCATATACATTTAATATCATAAAAGAGCCCTATTAACTAGAGATTGTATTATAGTTATCTTGGAACACCGCTACTACACTCAAAAAAAGACGAAAGCCATAGATCAAAGGTTAGAGAGGTTAGAACAGATGCAGAAAGAGATGCAAGACCAACTATAAACTCAGATGCAAGAACAGTTGACTAAGATCCAACAGGACATGAGGGACCAAATGCTGGAATCCCAGAAAAGTATGATGAGCCAGCTAACACAGTTGCTGACTGGAGGGCATAATAAGAAAAATGGCCTTATGGTTGATACCGGAGATGACAATGAAGATTCTACTTATCCTCCAGGTTCAGTCCCGGTAAATTTCCATATTCAAACACCAAGAGTGTCAGTCAACATCAAACCCCAGTATCAATCTGGTACCCCAGTACCGGAAAACTTCCCGGCAGGCTCGAGCTCCAACTCAGAACTCAATTTGGCAAAACCAATGGTCTCTGATTTCGATGATGTAGCAGAAGGGGAAAAAGTAAAAGTGGAGCTCCCAAAGGAGTTTGAGGATCGATGCAAATGGCTGGAGGAGAAGTTTCGAGCATTGGAAAGTGCTGATTACCAATGCGAGGTAGATGCCAAAAAGTTGAGTTTGGTCCCTGATCTGGTACTCCCACCAAAATTTAAGATGCCTGAATTCGAAAAATATAATGAGACCAGCTGCCTTGAGGCCCACATTACAATATTCTGTTGGAGAATGACAAGATATGTCAGCAAGGACTAGTTGTTGATTCACTGTTTCTAGGATAGTCTAATTGGAGCTGCGGCTAAATGGTACAATCAACTGAGTTGTACTCAAATCAAATCATGGAAGGATTTAGCACAAGCCTTCATGAAACATTATGGCCACATAACTGATATAGCGCCTGATAGGATCACGCTACAAAACATGGAGAAGAAGTCAGGCGAAAGTTTCAGGAAATATGCTCAGAGGTGGAGGGAAATGGCTATACAAGTCCAACCCCCGCTGCTGAAAAAGAAATGACTATGCTCTTCATTAATACCCTAAAAGTACCCTTCATTAATCACATGTTGGGGAGCGCGACTAAGAGATTCGCAGACATAGTGATGTTTGGCGAAATGATAAAGAAACGATAAGGTGTGGGAAAATAGAAGCTGGAGAGAACGCGAGAAAATTAGCTCCGAAGAAGAAGGAAAATGAAGTAGGTAACGTGAGCTCGGGTTATCCAAAACCTGTTACTGTCAGTCATCCAAGAGCGATAGCCACAGGCCAGCAGGCCTCATTAAGGCAGGAGCCCAACGCGAGGCAGAATGCCGAGAAATTTCAGTTTACTCCCATACCAGTGACGTATGGGGAGTTCTATAAAACTCTGTTCGATGTGCACGTTGTAGCCCCTGTATACTTGAAACCGTTGCGACCCCCATATCCTAAGTGGTATGACACAAATGCTCAGTGTGAATACTATGCGGAAATAGCAGGACACTCCATAGAAAATTGCATCTCATTCAAAAGGCTACTCGAAAAGCTTATCTAAGCGGGTGTTGTAAAGTTCAATGATACATCTGGCGTGGGAAATCCATTACCCAGTCACACTGATAAAGGGGTAAACGTGATAGTCGAGAACATGGAGAGGAGAATCAAGCAGACAGTTGCTGAAGTAAGAACCCCATTAAGGGAGGTTTGGAAGGAAATGCGCAAAAGAAGACTAGGTCCACAAGAGTTGGGGAGTAAATCTCGAGATGCAAGGAACTACTGTGAGTTCCACAACAAGAAAGTCCATGAGATCCAGCAGTGCAACGAATTCAGAGCCCTGGTACAAGGGTTAATGGTTAATAAAGAGCTGGAGTTCTTCGACTTTATGGAAGGAGAGGATGTGTGCACCACAGAAGGAGGTTCTGCAGAGAAGGTCCTTAAGGTCAATCACCCAGTGGTGATTATCACACGGCTGAGGATCAACGAAGCAGTAACAAAAATGGCACTAAGTGTTGTAATTCAGAAACCCGCGACCTTTCCTTATAAGGATAGTAAGAGGGTGCCTTGGAATTATAGTTGCACTGTGACAATTTCGGGAAAAGAAAACCCGGTCAGCATGCCAAACACGAAGGTTGAACCGAAAAAGGAGAAATACCTGATGATTGGACAGGAAGAAGGAAAGTCAGAACCACTGGTTAATGAACCAGTAACAGAAAATGAAGCCAAAGAGTTTTTGAAGTTCCTAAAGCACATCGAGTACAGTATTGTGGAACAACTACACAAGCAGCTAGCATGCATATCGGTATTGGCTTTACTTTTAAATTCGGAGGCACACCGTAACCCGTTGACAAAAGTGTTGAACGAAACCTATGTTGCTGATGACATTTCGGTAAACAAGCTAGACCGCATTGCTGGTAACATAAATGCAGACAATTTCATCTCGTTCAGTGATGATGAAATACCGCCAGGGGGCATGGGATCCATCAAGGCTTTACACATCACTACCCGATACAAAGGGTATACATTACCGGGGGTATTAATTGACAACGGGTCGACACTGAATGTCTTGCCCCTATCTACACTGAACAGGTTGCCCGTAGATAGCTTTCATATGAAAACATGCCGCAATATAGTGAGAGCATTCGATGGCACCGAAAGAAAGGTAATGGGAAGAATTGAGATACCTCTCCTAATCGGGCCAAATACATACGAAATAGATTTCCTCGTGATGGACATCAAGCCCTCTTATAATTGCTTATTGGGGAGGCCTTGGATCCACTCAGCGGGAGCCGTACCATCATCATTACACCAAAAGTTAAAGTTGGTGACAGAGAGCCGGTTGATAACCATAAATGTGGAGGAGGATATCATCGCATCCGTTACCAGTAATGCACCTACATAGAGAATGATACGGAGGTTATAGAGTGCTTCTTCAGGTCGTTAGAGTTTGTAAATGCGACTTTCATCAGTGAAGGAAGCAATGTCCCGGTGCCCAAAATTTCTGAAGCAACAAGGATGGGCCTACAGCTAACAATAGGAAAAGGAGCATTGCTTGGGAGGGGACTAGAAAAATACCTTCATGGATGGGTTGAAGTACCGGGTTTGGTTGACAAGCGTGATCATTTTGGTTTTGGGCATAGGCTAGATGCCTAGCAAAGAAAGGAGGAATTAGAAAGAAAACGTGAGAGACGGAGGGACGATTGAATGGTGCTGAGGTCAAATGGGGAACAATGACTTTTCCCCATATATCTAATACATTCGTGTCGGGAGGAATCATCTATTCAGGGTTGGAGAGTATGAATAAAGAAACGGCTGAAGATATGATGAGAGCTTTGAGCATCAACGCCGTGTTTGAAGAGGATCCGAAGGAAGAAAACTTGGCTGGTATTCGCCCCTATGAGCCTAGAAGTGTTCTGGACAACTGGACTGCAGAAGAAATTCCTGTAGTTTTTAGGACTAAAACAGAGTAATGTTCAAAACACACTTGTTGTTTTAAGCCTAGAAACAATAAGAATCTTTTGTGAAATAGGCTCATGTTCAGACATCTTTATTTTCAATAAAAAGTGCATTTTTATGTTTCTTGTTGAGTAAATATCTCTTTGCCCTATCATTTCATTCATAATCATACCATATAAATAATCATCCTTAGAATCGTTTATTCTTTGGAATTTGCCTTTGTACCTACAATAGGTATCCAGATATCGAGACATGAGGAACGCTGTTACGAACTCCTTTTTGAGTGAAATATGGGTCTAAAAGGATCTAAGGATTTTGAAGATATTAGAGATTGTAACTTATCTTTTGATTTGTTAAGGATGGTAGAACGAAATGAAATAGACTCTACTGTACAAAGAGTCAATGGACATTGCGAGTTTAGGAAAGGAGTGAAGATGAGTGAAGATTGAAGCCTTGCCTACCACAGAAACAAAGCAAGACGTTATTGAGTTATTCCAAAAATTCAAGGATGTCTTTGCATGATCACATCAAGATATGCCTAAGCACAAGGAGAATATGGAGTGTTCGAGAAGGCACATGCTAAGAGTTTTCCAATAGCCGAGTCGATTATAAATTTCGGGTACTGCTGGTCTATCATGAAAGGGAGATTGCATCAGTTATGCCGTAAATGCCAAATTGAGAAGACATGACTTATATGCCAAAAAAAAAATTCACATCTTTTCAGCCACCTTTAAAGAATCTCCAACATCATCATAAGTGGGAAATTCCATCTTAGATTATCGTGGCACCATGCACCCACCTTGTTACGAGTCTGAATTTGTAACGCCTTGTAAGTAAGGGATGTCAAGAATTATACTTCCGGGACCCCGTCTTAGCAAATTGGGCTCAAAAATATTATTATTATATTTTTGAGAGTCACTTTAAAAATGAATTAAATGTTAGTTATTAAAAAGGGGCAAAATTAAATAAGAGACAAAAGTAGGAATTACTTCTCA
Organism: Gossypium bickii; assembly: GCA_025503065.1. NCBI lineage: Eukaryota > Viridiplantae > Streptophyta > Magnoliopsida > Malvales > Malvaceae > Gossypium > Gossypium bickii. The sequence continues at coordinate 19,906,520 of CP106710.1, read as the reverse complement.
ATTTTAAAATAGAACTTATAAAATGGACTTATTAAGTAAATAAGCCATGTTAGGTATGTAACACCCCTAACCTTGAACCGTCGCCAGAACAGGGTTACGAGGCATTACCGGACATATCAGACAACTTACGAATAATTTACAAATAAAATAATATTCATAGTATAATTTAATAACTAAGTCTCTATAATAAACTCTCGAAATCTAAAGTATGTATTAAAAGAGAAACGGGACTCGTTTAAGTATTCCAGTTTTTTTTATAAATTTCGGCAGCATTTCTGCTTATTTTCACATAAAACCCCCTGCAATTAAAACCGTATTCATTTCAAACATAACCAATTCATTTCACATATTCATTTTCTATTCTAAATACCTTCTAATCAAACTCAACCAATATAATATCAATTTAAATTTATCAATGTACTAATTAAATTACAATAGATAAACTTCTTTTATTATAATTTTTAGATTTATAATACTAACATTTTTAACCATATATATATTCAAAACATAATAATCTTTATACACATCCTATGTACATGCCACATTACCAAAAGTTTACTGAAGTCGGGTCTGGCTTTGGATGCTGGTTCAGTATTTGACTTCTACAAGCTACGCACGGAAACAACCGTATGCTAAGTATGCATATACTCAATGGTATCACTATCATTCAATTTATAATTAAATACATTAAATCACACACATACTTTTACATTATAATTATCATCACTTAATGAACAATTCAATCTTTTTATGTTATCATTTAATTATATATACATACCATTCTTATTTCTTTATTTCAATTTTCACCTTTCACATATGCTATGTCATTCAAATTTAGTTTTATCAGTAAATTTATTTCTTTTGTCCCTATTAACTTGACTCGGACTTGGACAGATACACGGATTCCAACCAACACACTAGTACGGCACATTGTGCCTTAACGGTACATAGTACCAAAACGATGAATCGAGAACGATAGCAAAGAATGGTAACAAGATATGATATTCAACACACAAAGTGTTGAATCAGCATAACGATAATAATAATAACGATATCGACACACAAAGTGTCGAATCGATATATGTGATATTCACACACGAAGTCGTTGAATCAGAATAAAGATATGATAACAATATACGACATATAAAGTGTCGAATCAGTGACAGTAACAGTAGTCGGCACATAAGTGCCTGATCAATAAGCCGGCAAAAACCCGTACTCTTCCATATCCTATGGCATGCCAACTATACCCGGCTCAGCCGGACTAGTTAATAGGGTTTCCAATTCTCAATTCAAATTCACTTTCATTTCAAAATTCACTTTCAATATCAAATTCACTTTTCCATTCACTAATCAAAATATAATTCAATACTAACACATATTTCTCATTCAATTCAATTTTCTAAATTCAATTCAATAAAGTCACTTACCTCAATATTTACTTACCATAAAATAAATAAATTTAAAATTATTATTTAATAATAAATAACTTGAATTATAATGATACAAACCATAATTCTCTTCGGATTTAATCCTCAACGATCTTTTCTTTTCCTTTTTGGGCCGATGCTTCAGGCTCGATATTAGCTACGAAAAATTAAAATAATTTCACAATCATTAGCACAACACAATTTAATTGCTGAAATTTTTATCTAACTTTTACTTTAATTCCAATTTAATCCTAACTAAACCTATATTTTTTTTTCTTAATTCATACCTTTTTGCTACTCAATTTCTTGCCAAACACACATTTAACTATCTAATTTTTATCATATTTTCATAATTTTGAATTTATTTCAATTTAATCCCTAAACCTCAAAACTTATAGCTTCTTTTACAATTTAACCCTTTTCAATTCTAACTTAGAATTTATTCAATTTAATCCCTAATTCAACAATTTATCCAACATGAACTATGTTTGAAAACCTAAGAACTTCCATGGCTTTTACTTAATTTCAACAAAACTTTGTTTAAAAACTTCTAAAACATCAAAATTAAGAGAAAAGGGCTAAATTGACTTACCTTTTAAAGCTTTAAACCTTAAATCTTTAGTTTTTCCTTTTTCCTTCTTTTTCTTCTTTCTTTCCTGCTTGTTTCGAAATGCTTCTTTGTTCTTTCTTTGTTTTTTTTTCTTTTGTTTCTTTTATTATTTCCTTTGTTTTATTTATTTTATTAACTTAATATATTATATAATATTATAACAAATATCTATTTAATAAACAATATATGTATTACAAATGTGCATTATCATCACCCTACACTTGTCTTAATTTAATTTAAATTATTTGTTTTATATAATTTAATATTTTAATATAGTAAAAATCTATTTACTTAAATAAAAAGTAATTAAATAAATTTAGCACAAATATATAAATATTCACTTGTATAATTAATCACCATACATTTGTCTTTATTTTGATTTATTTCATAATATAATATCAATTTAATAATAATAATAATAATAATAAATGCATGAGTAAATTTGTGAGTGAAATTTGATTATTTTTGCATGAAATTTATGTTTTTGAAGATATAATGCTATGAATTAGTTTACCCATGTTGAAATTTTGAGAGTTGCCATGGATGATAAATTCAAAAGGTTTGATGTTACTTTGTTGAATATTAAATGTTTTCAATATGATGATTTGAGTATAAATTTTGTCGAAACCATTTTTAATTTTGAAAAAAAACGGGGATCGACTTTAAAAACGAAAATGGAGTCGCCACCAATCTTTTTTCGAGGTGTGATCGGGTCACCTTGAAATTGATCATTTTAATAAAAACAACATTTTGATTTATTAAAACAATGATTTTGGTCTACGAAATTCGAGAAAACAGGTTCGGGAGTCGGTTACGCACGAGGAAGGATTAGCATCCTCTTAACGCCCAAAATTGGTACCTAATTGATTAATTAATGTCTTAATGTCGAAAATTTAAGAAGATTTTAAAATACGATCCTTTTATTTTAAAAAAAGTGTTTGAATAAATTGAAATGGATGTTAAGACCCTTTTGTCCCGAAGTAATAAAATATCACATCCAGTACGTTAGGACGACATTTTAAATCCTCAAAACTAAGCTTGTCTTTTCATTTTCAAAACTCATGCATTTAAATTCTAGAAGGATATGTCAAGTGAAAAAATCGAAACCCAGTAAGTTAGTGACAATTTCTCAAAATTCCAAACATAGAATATTGTCTATACTTTTTTAGAAATCCTTACCTCAAGATAACAAGACGTCATATCCAATGAGTTAGGACACAACACCTCGAATTCCCGAGAATAAGCTTTTATTTGAAACTCATATGTTTTGATTTGAAATGGGTGCTCGATTACTTAGATTCAACGAGGAAAATTGGAACAAAGTAAGTTAGGGTACAATCTTCTTGAAGCTCCCAAATACGAGCATTTAGGGGAAAATTATTGCAATATTAAAACAATGTATAAATAAAAATTTGATAAAAAACATGACAATATTAAAATACAAATAAACAATTTATAAAACACATAATGGAAATTATTTAAATACTAACATCAATAATCAAAGACCAAATAAGTTATACACAGAACATCTTTAAAATAAATGGTATATAAAATAGATAGTAATATATAAAAATTTGCAATTGGTAATATATGGAAAAAAAATTAAAGCAAATAATCAAATAATTTAAAATGGATGATTTATAAAACAAGTTTTTTTTTAAATAAACAACATGTGTGACATTAAAAACAAATAAAGTATATAATTAATGGAAGAAAATAAAAGAATGATAAGAATGGTTAAATGAATGAACAGTATGTAAATAAGAAAGTTGACGAATAAATAAATGAATAAAAATAAAAAGAATAATTAATGATTAAGCAATTAAATGGATAAATAAAAAAAGAGTTAAAAAACGAAATTCCAACTCACAATATGAGGATTCAACGAAATTCCACCACCTAAATCCAACTCAAACGAGAGCAACTCAAAAAGAAACGAAGATGAACGAATAACAAAATAAAAACAAGCCCCAGAAAATAACAACGCAAGAGAGAGAGAGAGAGATTTGTGTGAATACTCTCAAGAATTTTTATTACTCAAAACCCCCTTACAATGAAGGGAGATGCCTCTATTTATATTTGAGCCTCCCCAAATCCAATGGTACAGATCAATTACATCAACGACTAAGGTTAAAAGGTATCTACAAATTAAATCTCTAAGATTACAAAATCATATCTTCTAAGATTGCATATCATATCTTCTAGGATTGCATATCATATCTAAGATTTGCGTATCATATCTAGGATTGCATATCATATCTTCTAGGATTGCATATCATATCTAAGATTGCATATCCTTGAAGAATATGTTTCTATATACGTCAAGCTTGTAGATGGACCCTCAATCTTTTCAAGTAATAGGCCATTCCGATAGGGCCAAATGATATATTTTGGACTGGATTTGGACTTTTTATTATTATTTTGGGTTTATTATTTTTTTTGTATGGACCCGAGCTAAATTGGCCTATTACAAATTTTATAGATTAAATTGGTCATATTGAGTGGTGATGTTATTGATAATATTTCCTAAGGACTAAAAGGTTATAAATTTGAAATAACATAGCTTAAATTGTTAATTTGGTGAAGTATAGTGACTGTTTTAGTGAACTATTCCATGTTGGAAAATTTGGGACTTATTTACTAAGTTCATTAAGTATATATAGATTATTTTGTGATACGAAATTGATTAGCAATAACTAGAAATTAGTTAAATGCTATAAATAAATTTAGCAAAGTATGATGTTATTAAATTTAGGATTTTAGGGTTTGATAATGAAATTATGCTCTTTGGTTAAGGAACGAATCAACCAGACGTGAATCGTGGAAAAATGAAAGTAACGGAGTAGCTAGCGGTATCACCATTACGACTATTTTGTTAAGGTAAATTCATAGACTCGAACTTGATTTTACTTCTAATTACTATTAAATTAAGTAATGTTAAATTTGTTCACTGTATAAAATGTATCTGTATTATTGAATATTGTAAGGAAAATAAATGAGGAAAAATGTAGAAGTAAGCAATTGTATAATCGTCGATACGTTTCAACTAGCGCTGAGCTCAATATTTGTCAGCTTGTTTGACTAGTGTTGGGCACACAACCGTCGATTAATCAGACTAGCGATGGACGCAATTCACTGTTGGTTTATCCAACTAGAGCTGGGCTCATAATTATTATCGTCGGTTAATCCGACTAGCACTGGGTGCAAATATTGTTGGTTTATCCAACTAGAGTTGGGCTCACATTCATTACCGTCGGTTAATCCGAATAGCGCTGGGTGCAACCTCTTCTGTGGATTACCGCTAGGCACCAGGTGCCACATCTTTAACTGATATTACGATAAAGTTATTTAAATTATCGAGAGATTAGAATTCTTATTTGGCTAAGTTAGAAATTTATATTAATGGAGATCAGAATGGTGTTTAGCTAATAAATGGAACCTATTAATGATAAATTGATTTACATATTACAGGTTAGATAAATAGTAGAATTGGGCTTGACATCTTACAGGAATTCCGTACTCAATGTTAGTGACGTTTCTTTTTGTGTTTTGGCATGTACCTAGGATGCAAATTCAATGATAGTGTCCGTTTTGTTTAGTGAGCTCTAGGGTGCTAGTTTTTGTAAATGTATATAAGTGTAAATACCTTGTTGACATCTTACACTATATTGAAAGTAATGTTTGTCTAAATGAATTGGTCATTTTAGTGATCTATCTAGATTGTCTGTTTGATAGCATATTTGATGAATGTATATATGAGACTTGGCAATTGCTTGATATGTGTGTATGCTTGAGCTTGTTGAATTGGTACATTAAGTATAAATATATTTAAGCAAGTATGTGATAAAATGAGCAAGTTGAGTGTTTGAATAAATGTCATGACATATCATGCATAAAACTTGGTATTGTCATTGATTTGAGAGTTAAAAATTGGCTTGTATATGTGCTTAGATGTTATGTAGGTAAAAGATCAATTAGGTGAGAAAAGTGGCCTAAAAATGGCCTATTTTTCGTCCACACGGGCAGAGAAATGGGTGTGTGGTTTGGCCGTGTGTCCCCTGCACCTAAAATTTGAAAATTAAATTGTCTCCACAGCCTAATACAGGTGTGTGGCTGGCCGTGTGACCCAAGTCAGAGAGTTACACGGGTAAGGATACGGGCTGGGACATGGCAGTGTGCCTCATTTCAAATGCCCACACGGCCTGAGACATGGGCGTGTCATTTGGCCGTGTAAGACACACAGCCTGGCCACACAGGCGTGTGTCCCTTGTTGTTTTGAAAAATTTATATGTTTTCCCAAAAATTTCTTGAGTACCTAGTTTAGCCTCGAACTAATTTTAGTGATTACTTTAGGCCTTGAGGGCTTGTAATTGAGACCATATGAATGTTTATTAATAGTTTTTTAATTGAATGAGAAATGTACATGAAATGTTTGATTGATTGAGTTATAAGTTTGGTAATGCTTCGTAACCCTGTTCCGGTGACGGATACGAGTTTAGGGTGTTACAAAATTTCTTATTTTGGCTTCACTGCTGCCCTGTTCCTCACTATTTTTCTCTGAATACCCTTTCATTGTCTTTTGGACTAAAAGAGATAACACTATCATCTGCTCCTCTAATGCTTGTTGCCTTGTAGCCATTAGTGCCATGAAAGCCTCTAGTTTGGTTGCCAATGTTTCTTTATCACCCATAATGGAAGGCTCTGATACCAAGTTGTTATGTACCTTGGTGTAAGATCTAGTCACGGGTTTAGATGAGGAAGAATTCTTACTTCGACCTATGGTTACTCAAAGAGGCAGATTCATCCTTGACTAAATCCCCTCCGAAAATAACGCTTCTTTTTTTATATAGAATAATTGCTTACCTATTTATTTCATATTGACAACCTTTTATAGACTGTTAATAACAAAGGAAATAGTCCTAATTGATATAAAATAGAATTCCTAACTTAGAGTAAAATTAAAACTCTTAATAAAACCTGATATAATAAAGAAAATAAATAAAACTAAAACTCTTATTGCAATAAAAGCTTCCACATCATTTTATTAATGAAATAATACCTTTCTTGTATTGATAATTAATGGTACATTGATAATCTTCACTAACATACCTGTATCTAACATTCACTCACTCTGAAATCACAGTAATATAGCTTACATGCATCATTTTGTAGTTCATCAACCCATGTTCACATCGCTATTGACAATGCGATACCTGTATGAACAACCACACAATTGACTGCATAAATTACTACAGCAAGCACAAATGGAAAAATGAAAAAAAATGGACAACAAAATAATAAAAATTCTCAAAGTTCTTCATTCAAGTTAGAGCTAAAACATGTGACTAATAGTAAAATCCGCAAGACAATTTCAAAGTTCAATCATTGATGATTGTTGAACACATTAGGCCTTACAACACGAAAAGGTAACATTCTAATCAAATAACAGTTATGGAGAAAAGGAATATCGTTTCACCTCAGTGCCTCTTTGTTTTTGGTTCACTTTTAGAAAGTATCACTCATGAAATCTTGTTGACCTCATAAAGTAATCCAATTGAGAACAAGAAACTGCCTCGAATAAAAACAATTTAAGAGTAGTTATTAGTATGTATATTATCTATGATATCCAGATTCTTTATTTAAAAAAAGAATTCAACATGTTTGGATATAAGAATAGAATGATCCTTCAAATATATGAAAAGAAAAACTTAGAAAGGAAAAAAATTATGTATATCTATTTTGGATAAACATATTCATATTTGACACTCAACTCTATATTACTCAAAACTCTAATAAGTTCAAGTGATTGATAAGGGTATATGTCCATTATGGATATGTTTAAATTTTTATATTCTCATAGTTAGAGGTGTGCATGCATGGCAGGCGTGCCCGATACTCACTGAAAGGCCCTTGAAATGTGGGAGGGTTTGGGCAAAAATATAGGCCCGAAAAATGGGCTTGGGAAAAAAAAGGCCCTTTTAAAAAATGGGCCGGGCTCGGGTAAGGCATTTTTGGCCCGGCCCGGCCCGAATTCATTAAAGGAAATTTTTTTATTTTTTTAATATTATTTTCATATTGTTTTTCTCCTTATTTGCAACCATTTTACTATTATGTTTCTATTATTTTATTGTTATTGTTTAGATATTATATAAAACTTATTTTATTGTTAATTTTGTTATTATTTTAAAGATATTTGTTAATTTTGTTATTATTTTAGAGGCATTTGCTTGTTAAGTTGCATCTATTTTAGCGTTATTTAAGTCTACATATTTTTTAAAATTTATTTTCAATTTTTTGAAAAATATTTATTTTGATTTTTTTAATATTTTTGATGTATTATTTATATTTAAAAATTATATAAAATAATATAAAAATTAATACGAGCGGGCCGGGCCGGGCTCGGGTTTTAGCATTTTTATATGGGCCGGGCTTGGGCAAAATTTTAGGCCCATTTTTTGGGCCCGGCCAGGCTCGAGCCCAATTAATGGGCCTAAATTTTTAATTGGGCCCGACCCGGCCCATGCACACCTCTACTCATAGTCATGTCTGGATAAGCGTTTGACACCAGTACTTTAAGAAAAATGAATGTTAGAACAACATAACTCACCAGAGTCCAGATAACTAGTAAAATTTATTTTCACAAACTGAATTCTTTCGACCAAGGGAGTTCTAATTGCTGTGTAAAAACCAATTCTAAGGTTTAAACTCATCAGCCTAGCTCCATTATGAGTCTATAAGAGACATTTAACAACAAGTACCAACTTCTCTCTGTCTTGGACATCAAGTTGATTCGAAATCATAAATGAACTTGTTCAAACATGTTTGTTTCAACATGGTTAATCTTACCAAACCATGTTGTCAATGAATTGAAATTTTTCTCATGAAGCATATAGTAAAAAGCAGATAATGAGTCAAGCATCTTAGCATTACCGTGTTATGATACAAACTCGATGAACGGTACTAGCAGTAATCTGTACAACCACCTCTGCTAATATAACTGCCAAAAGAAAAACAAGTAGAGCAAATATATGTTAAACATGAGTGCGGAAGTTGGAATAATTTACTCAAAAATGTCAAAAAATTTAAAAATTATCAGAATAGGTCGATTTCTAGAAAAATTACAGGAATAGGCCATTTTTACGAATATGTTTCCAGCTGTAAGCGTTTTCAGCGTGTTGTCAGGAAAACACTCCCAACTGGACGTGTTTTCTGCCAAGTCACCTAAAAACGCTTCCAACTGGAAGCGTTTTCCCCTTGTTTTTTTGTTAGGCTTTTCTTTTTAGGATTAAAGTTTAAGGGTTTATAAAGTAGGGGTTTTCAAATTTAGGGTTTTGGGTTTTGTTATATTTTGGTTTAAATTGTTAAAGTTTATTATATCTTATTTAATTTTTTTATAAGTTTTTAAATGTTAAATAATAATTATTGGATTTGAAATTTAAAAACATCGTATTTACACCAATGGTATATTCAAATTGCATTTTGCAATTTGATTCATAATTGAAACTTGGAGTACTCGGTTGGGATGAAATATTAGTTATTAATTTTTTTTCTCTTTTTTAATCTTAGTTTGATCCCGTTTTTCAATAAATTATTTATCCAATGCATTAATTTCAATGGGATGGGTTCAAAAAATATAACTCGAGATTCTTGGGATATATGATGGGCTTTTTAGAAAAAGGCTAAGGTTAGAAATTTGTAGAGATAAAATTCCCCAAGCAGGACGCACTGTTAGCAAAAGCACTAAAAGGGTGCCTAGCTGGAAGCGCTTTCAGTTGACATGGCATTGAAAGCACTTCCAGCTGGACACGCTTTCAGTTTTTTTACTGACAGTGCGTCCTGCTTGGGGAATTTTCTCTCTACAAATTTCAACCCCCCACTAGTCTAGGAAAAATTTCAGAATGAACTATGAGTCACCCCCTGGTCTATAAATGTGACCTATTTCTGTATCGAGTAATATAAGCCATTTACGAGCAAAGAAAATTGTAAGAAGATCAGAAGAAGAGAAGTTCGCACACAAGACACAAGTTAGAGAAACCACTCTATTTGTATAAAGTAAGTATTGATCTTTGTTGTTCATATTTAGTTACAGCATTATTTTTCTGCATGATGTTTTTGTTTCAAACATGTGGAACAAGTTATTTTGTTGAAAATGAGTAAACGGATTAATGTTATTGTTTATTATGACGGTGAAGTCCGTGACACCGAGAACGGGGTGGTTTTTTTATCAGAGAAAACAATGTGGTTGACTTTTAACCAGAATATACAATTTCCAGAACTTCGAACAAGAATTAGGCAGAAAATCATCAAATCCAACCAAATGAGAGTATCATCCCTTAAATATCGATTTTGTGCTTCAGTCGACCCTTTTAAATATGACACTTTCGATATCAAAGGTGCGAAGAGTATGCAGGCAATGGTGTAGATGCATATTGACAGTGGATCACCGCTTCTCGAGTTATATGTGGAGTTTTCAAGGACAGATAAAGGCTCTTGGATGTCGACATATGTTCCTGTTCGAGAGGTCAAAATAGAAGAATGTATGGAGAAACGTATTCCCACCGGTCTTAAATGAATATAGGTGGTCGCTTGTATCGAGCGCTCCATTTAAGTTGTTACCCGATGGATCATTGCGTTGCAAACCAAAAAGTCGACCGATGTTGACTCGAATACATGACAACATGGATATTCAGGAGAAGTCAAACCAACCAAGATTATGCGAGTGGTGTAGAAACCTGGGCCATACAATACCATTATGTCCACATCGAAGGGATGATACAAGTATAACACATCATTAACATCAATTTTGTTGAAATCTTAAACACGCGTTTTTGTCATACAATAAAAATCAATAAATTATACAACTTTCTTCCATTGTTCACGTATAGTCTTGATTTAATATTATGAAATGATAATAAAGACCAACTTTAATTAAAAAATGATATTGATTTAAAAACATAATGATGTACAAAATCGATACAATAAAAATGTTTGATATTTATTTCAATGTTAACATAAGAAGTACAATAATAAAGTCAATCCCCGGTTAGAATGTGGGTTACATTGGGGTAGCCGACAGTTGCGAGCCGGATTCCTTCTTAGTTCGACATCCGGTACAGGTTGTGGTCTTGGCCTCTCATCTTCTTCACCTTTTTCTATGGTTGATTGCAACTAGTTGCTCCTCGGTTACCCATGCTGTAACAGCCTATTTATTAGTGAAATTGGAATAGTAATTTTGGGACCACAAATCTGACCCAAAAATATAATTTATTTTTATTTTATTTTATGGTCCGTATTATGATAGATATGACATGTGAAGATATGACATGTGAAAATTTTGGTACGAAAATTTTATCGATTTAATGCTTAATTACGAGAAAGACTAAATCGCATAAAATGTGAAAGTTAAATTCTAGTAGCTATAAAGATCAAATAGCTATGTAATTCAAAACTAGAGGTCCTTATGGTAATTAGACCATTAAGAAAAGTATGTAGATTTTTCTTGGTAACTCATCCATGGAAATATAGAAAAAGGGCAAAGACTAAATTGGAAATAGCAAATACTTAATTAATTAAAAGATGAAAAGAAAATATATGATCTTATTTTCATCATCTTCAACCTAAAACACATGGAAACCCTAGGTGAGAGAAAAGAAACTTTCAAGACTTAATTGGGTAAGTTTCCTTGTCCTATTTTTAGTAATTTTGATATTTTTGGAATCGAGATAGCTTAATCTCTTTATTTTGGGGATTAATTTGAAAAGTTATCAAGGTATGAAAAATGGGTCATGGATGTATATGCTGGAAATTAGAAATTTATGGTAGAAAATGAAAGATTATTGATAGATGAACAATTTTTACAAAGTGATTTTTGATGAAAACATGATTTAGGGACAAAAATGTAAACTTATGAAATTGAAGGAAAATTTCTAAAATTTTATGTATACATATGCTGTAAATTTTGTAAAGGGGCTTTGGTTAGGCTTGGAATAGGGAGTAATTTGCACAAGTTTCATTTTCCAGGCCTAGGGACGAAATTGGAATTTATGAAAAAGTTAAGGGAAAAATGGTAATTTTACCTAGGACGTAAATTGAGTCCATTTAAATATGAAATGTGTGAAATTGATGGTTAAATTCATTTATATAGTCCGAAAAACACAAACTCGAGGCTAGATCGAGGAACAAAAAGATTTCGGGTTAGTAGATTATTTACACGAACAAGTGTCGGGGTAAGTTCGTGTAACTTAATCAAGCATGTAATAATGTTAATTGAATTTTGTGTTTGTATGTAATACGATTCATATTGATGTGCTTTATTTGTATGCTATGATGGAAAATTTGATACATGCTTGAAATGGTGAAAAAGGGTTAAGTCCCGATTGAACGTTGAGTTCCGATAAGTAGATGCACTTTCCTGAAATGGATGAGATCCTGCATTTGTTGCAGACGGGATTTAGCTCGGACAAGTAATCCTATTGACCTTGTTATAGAAAGGATCTAGCCCGGACAGGTAATCCTGAAATAATACCTCTCGAGTATACGTTACGATTAGAATTTAGCCTTGTAACACCCCAAACCCGGCCTAGTTGTTATGGCCGAATCTGGAGGTGTCATATGAAATGGGTTGGAAAACTGTTGTTGTTAAGTTCAAATCTTTCCAGTTCATTTAGCCTTTATCGCTTTTATTAATTTCAAAATTCTCTTTCATTTGGTCACTTAGAGAAAAAACGTGTTTTTTTAGCGGAAGCTTATAAAATTGTTAAGTTTAGGAAAAACCGTTCGATTTTTTTTTAGAAAACATCTTTTTAGATAAAAACCGTCATAATAAAAAGTAAGTTAAATCCAAAATCCCAAAACCAAAACCTAACAATTTAAAACAGTCCAGAGAGTCCTAGAAAATACAAACTCTCAAATTTTAACGCCAAACTAAAATAAAAAGTAAAAACAAGTGAAACAGTTTTGGCGAGTGGTCACAGTCGAGTCCTCCGCTACACCGATCCACCTAAGACTGTGGGTTACTTGTACAGAAAAACAGAAAATGGTGAGTTTATGTAAACTCAGTGTGTAACCCAATAGAATTGAGTATGTACACACGCAGAATATCACAAATCAAACAGATTCATATTCGGGCCTGAGCCAATGTCAGATACAGATACAGATTCGGGCCTAAGTCGATTTCAGATACAGATACAGATTTGCAAATCAGATAACAAAATCCTACCCCCATCCTCTACACATCATCTTCGACCATACCTACACACCATGTGGGGTTTAAAACACCCACCCAACCCTATACACCACGCTGTACCGATGCGGCACATATTAGATATAATGCAGCTGTGCTACCAGATACTAGGCATAATCTGCCTTTCATAACACTTCCTCCAATATATATCATCCCACCCTAATCACAGTAACATAACATGCATACAGAATTAACAAATAAATATGCTTAACATGCTTTCATAAACAAATAATAGATAAACAAACATAAGCATGCTCATAATAGTACATCAGTCTAACATAACACATAGTTTTAGGGTTAGTAAGCCTTTACCGACCCCACGATAGGACCACAGTCGATTAGGACGACCCGTGCAACTCTACAAAAAATTTTAGTACAATAGCCCACAAGCTCGAGTGGCCCACACGCTCAGATTGGCCTAGCCCGTGTGGATCATACAGCCTGACCTAGTAATCACATGCCTAATTTGGTTTAGCCCGTGTAGCCCACATGGCCACATTCTGGCCATCACACGGTCGTGTCTTGCGTACAGCCTAACCTTCGTCGATCACACGGCCGTGTCATTGCACACGGCCTACCACACAGTCGTGTGGTGTCGACAGTAAGGTTTTCGGCTTTTTTTGAAAACTCATTTTCTTGCGTTTCGGGTACACACCTGATATCAATTAAATGCAAAAATGTTTCTGAGCTTCCAAAAGCCTAAATATTGACCAATAACACCACATTAGCCATCAAGAACGACACTAACCCGAACTTCAACGAATTAAGCAACTCCAATACTACCAAAAACCTTACCTTCAAACTAAGAGCAAAGCTTATATTCAATAAGAATACCGATCAGCACCCTCCAGCCCCTTGAGCGACACCTAACAAGGAAACAACACATTACTAACTTGACATCGATTTTCATAAATCCAGAGCTTCAAGAGGACTTACCTATAGAATCCAATCGCGACGATTCGCAAGACAAAATAGCAAGCAAAACCAAAAGAATGACGATAAAAAGTGAAAGATCGAAGAAGAAAGTTGAAGAAAATGTAAGAAACTTGCATAGAAAAATTCGGCAGAAGAAAATAGAAAAAAAAAGTAAAACTAATCAGATATTCCCAAAATCCCCTAATTTATTCCACTACCCCACTATTTATAACTTTCTCAGAATTTTAACCCAATTGAAACTCTATCAGTTAATAGAGCAAAAATATAACACCCTTGGTAATGCAAGGATTCGAACACAGGACCTCCAACACACTAACACCCTTACCACTTGAACCAGTAGGCTCATTCTAATATGGTTTTACAAATAATTTAATATAAGCCCACTGAGCAAGAATAGAGATTAAGTCAGAAAAATACCAAAATTTGCCAATTGTAAAGCTTGAACTTGGGACCTCTCACATACACCCAGAACACTTAACCACTGAAGCAGATAGATATTTGTGTTAAGATTTCACAGAAATAAAAAATAGAAATTTTGGGGCATTACAAACCTAAACTAGTAATCCTAATCGAGCTTTTTGGAGTATATAAAGGATTTAGCCTAGACTGGTAATCCCGTTATACGATATCTGACTCGAGAGCATGTTCCTTAGCTAAGTTCCCTAATGGGTATTCTTGAATAAGAAATTGACAGATTATCGAATCGTTCACTACGATCGTACTAATTGAGCTTTCATCAGAATTTCAATGATTCAACGGACGTATAACTCTTGACATGGCATGAGAACTTTGAGATGAAATGATAATGACTTGAAAGAATAATGCATGATGAGCTCATCTACCTTTACTTAATGTATATGTAAACTTTGTAACTAACATGTTTGATTAGATGTATGTGTTTAGGAAAATTAGCCAAATGGATGGAAAACTTGTTATTGTTTGCTTAGATTTAATAAACGGGATTGGTAAGCTTAGTTTCTGTTATACGAACTTAGTAAGCATGTAATGCTTACTCCGTTTTATATTCCACTGTTTTATAGTGCTCGGAAGCTCGTGAAGGTTAGAGATCGTTGGAGCATCGTCACACTATCAACTAGTCATTTTGGGTATACTTAGTAAAACCATTTTGATATAATGGCATGTATAGGACAACTTGGCCATAGGTGGCTTGAAAATGATGTTTTGTAACCTAGCCATTGGAATGACTAGTAATAGTTCATTTTGGCATGACTAAGTAAGTTATTATGATGATATATATACACAAGTGTTATGTTAAGTATATATGATCAAATGTTGTTATTGCATAAGTTAAACCAAGGTAAGTTTATAAACACTTGTGCTTGAAATAATATGCCATGTTGAATGATGGAATTGCTTATTTTGAATGCTTGAACTGGTTGGTATTGGATGTGTGTTTTAAGTGCAGGCCTTGGGTGTGATTTTGGGAGAAAAATGAAGCTAGAAATGGCTTTATTTTGTCCACATAGGCGTGTGTCCAGACCTTGTGTGACACACGGCTGAGTACATGGGCATGTAGCCAGGTCGTGTGTCTCCTGCACCTAAATTTTTGAGAAATAGAATGCTCAGAATTGAGCACACGGGCAAAGACACGGGCGTGTGTCTCAGCCGTGTGTGCTACACGGCCTAGAACACGAGCGTGTGTCTTAGCCGTGTGAAACCTACACCTAATTTCGAATTGAATTAATTAACCATACGGCTTAGCACATGAGCGTGCGGCATGGCCGTGTGTGCAAGTCAGAAAGTTACACGGGGTCGAACACGACCTCTAGTACAGGCGTGTCCCAGGGTCACACGGGCGTGTGAGCCTTGCACCTTAGAATATTTTTGTAATTTCGCGAAAAATTCTTAGAGGTTCCGATTAAGTCCCGACTTGTTTCTAATGCTCGTATTGGGCCTCGAGGGTCTATTTAAGGGACTTTAAGAATGATTTCGGAATGTGAATATTAACTTGCATGATCTGTAAATGTTTTTGAATATTCCGGTAATGCTCCGTAACCCTGTTCTAGTGACGGACATAGGTTAGGGGTGTTACACGTGCATCCTCCGGTCTAGGAATATATGGTTGGGAAAATGATCCACCTTGGTAGAACAATGATCTTGGAGGTGTTTGCGGCACCATCGGCATAGGGGTATAACTATATTGTGTCCCATACACCGATGACATAACAATTGAACTCTCTGTCGGTGCCCGAATCATAGACGATCTATATGTCATCGTCGGCATCGTCATTGTCGAAAATGTCGATGGCATCGGCATGTAATACACTAGGGATGAAGGTCCGAAAACAAAACCTGGCATCAAAGGAAAAGTAGAAAAATGTGGAGGAATGTATAATGCTTGTATGAAAATGACAGGGTTAGTATACGCACCAAAATAAGACAAGACAAACTAATTTGGGGGTGGTGTGACTATCGATGTTGGTTCTTGCGTAGGTGCTTACGACAGACCTACTTGGCTAGACCCTGGATGTATAGGCGCCTGTCGTGGCCTCCTCGTATGCGGTTGCCGACTCCTCGCCTCTTCCCCTAACAAGTATGACCTGCCATGAACCTTAAACCATTGTATGTACTTTGGATCGTAGGCTAACTCCGGAGCGATAATGACCTCGCTAGCAGGTAAAAACTCGTATATATTGTTCCATATGTTGATATATTGGGGGTGGAATATCAACCTATTCTCATCTATCCCCCCTTGCAAGTCGATAGGATGTAGATCATCGAGGTCTTGAGGTGCCATTGAAATTGGTTGCCTGAACTCGAATTGCTGCAACACTCTATCCAATTTGTGCATCTCCACAATAGTGTTCACTACCAATGACACCTTCACGTGCCAGATGTTGGATTCACCAAGAATTTTGATGAGATGCATTCTTAAATTGTCGGATCCTCGTATGACATCCATCCAAACTATGTTAAAATTTTAGTTATATATCTACTACTAATTAAATAACCGTTGGAGAAAGTAGCCGTTAAAAGGTTACTGTTGGGAAAAATGCTTTCAACTGGAGGCATTTTCAAGTAACTTGACTGAAAACGCATTCAGCTGAAAATGTTTTACTCACAATACATAGATTGTGATAAATGCTTCAGATTGAGCAGAATGGTGTGCATATGCTAACATGTTTAAATATGCATTGAACTTCTCATGCGGTCATGTCTATTACTCAATTTGCATATTTGTTCGTGTTTTTATATTGTCATCTGTCGCATCTTTCTTCATCCTCGTGAATAAAATCTCATCATAAATAATTAAAAAGGAAAAAAACGAAAGTAGCTAGGTATACTCACCAGCTCCCAGCCAGTTCTCATCCCAAATGCTTACTGGAAATTCCCAATGAACTGAAATAAAAGGGAAAAAGATCTTATCATGCTAAATCATGTTATATAAGTCTCAAACTCGAATAACGTCAGATTTTCAGACTTCTGTTGGAGCTTACAACAATGGCAAATGCATCGTATAAAACAGTGGATTGCGAATCCAGGCGATGAATTTATAAGAAAAAGGATCCAATTCGGGGCTTCTAGGACTCACTGTTAGTGACACGAGAAACAAGAATGAGCTGATGAATCCACCTAGAATGGTGAACAGTTCTGAGGACTCTAATTTTCCTCGATACATCAATTGGAGTGAAAGAATGACGGTAAATAGAAGAAACGAATAGAGCATTGAATTTCTTGATCCTGCCATGCTCTTTATACCCTCAATGCGCCGCCGTACGCCGCCGGTCCCTCTCCGTTGCGATATCGATGCGTCAAATTTCAGAGAAAGACGTATTCAGAGAAAACGAACTGCTGGTAAAGGAGAGTGATTTTGGTATTATTTGGGAACTGTAAGGGTAAAAATGTCAGAAGGTAGGTTTTGGTCTAAGTGAAACGACGTGTTTTTTGGGAGGGTACAGCGTTTTAAGAAGACGAAACTTCTTTCTTTTTTCTCTGCCCGGCGGCGATGGAGTCGCAGGACTTACCGGAATGTCCGGTCTGTTTGCAACCGTACGACGGCGCGTGCACGATCCCGCGTGTTCTCGCGTGTGGCCACACGGTGTGCGAGTCATGCTTATTAAACCTCCCTAAGAAACTCCCGGGAGCAATCCGATGCCCCGCGTGTACGGTGCTCGTCAAGTACCCACCGGAGGGCCCCACGACTCTCCCCAAAAACATCGACCTCCTTAGACTAATCCCCGGCGGCTCTGAAAATCCCCGAAAACCCGTCAACAAATCCAAAAATGTCTCCAATCTCCCTTTCCTCCCTCGTTCTTGGTCCGACGAGTTTTATTCCAACTGGAAAAGCTACCTTCTCCGTGACGATACCGTTGAGAGAGACCAAGTGAGCCTTCTGCCTGTTGGGTCTTTTTCAAGTGGCGGGGAGGATGGTTCTTTGTTTAAGGCTGGATATCTCGTGAGAGTTATGGATTGTTTGCGTGAAATGAAAGAAGATGAAAGAGAGGAATTGGGTTTAGTTTTAAGAGCTTTTACTAAGCAAAATTGTAGAATTTGTAGAGTTTTGGGTCTGTGGGGTGATCTTGGGGATGGGGTTTTGTATTTAGTGAGTGAGAAGCAAAAATGGGGGAACTTTTTGGATAAGAACTTGGGGTGTTTTGAGAAAGAAGGGGTTTTTAATTTTGCACTGATGGGTATGGAAATGTGTGAGGCAGTCATTTCTTTACATAAAGAAGGGTTGATTGCTGGTTGCTTAAGCTTTTCTTGCTTTCAGTTGGATGATTTTGGGCATATATATCTTGATTTGAGTGAGGTGTTATTGACTGGAAGGGGAATTCAAGATGTTGTTGCAAATGTTGGATTTAGTGGGAAAAAGATTGGTGATGGAGAAATCGGTATGTTGTTTAAAGATTTGTTGAAAAGGGATGTGTTTGTTAGCCCTGAGGTGTTGCTTAAGCTGTTAGAGAAAGAGGGTATTGGGGCAGAGTGTTGTAGCTTGAAATATCCAATAAGATATAGCTCGGATGCTTGGTTGTTAAGTTGTATTCTTCTTAGGATTGTCAATGGGGATGTCTTTAGTGATGAGTGGGTTGAATATATGTGCCATATTATTGTGAAAGGAAGTGAAAATAGTGAAATAGATTGTTCTAGTGTCTATACAAGTTTGATGGAGAAAGTGAGTTCTTTATTGGGAACTGAATTTGGTGCCGAATGTGTGTCTTTGCAGCAGATTCTATGTAAATGCTTGGATCTTGATCCCGAGAATCGTTCACTTGCGGGAGATGTGTGGAAATGTATTAGGGAGCTAGTTATTAAACCTCAGTTTGATAAAATGGTGAAATTGGATGGTGCAAGTTATGACGAGAATGGAGGTCGATGTTTGGTTGTTGGGAAATTGTGTCTGTTGTCCAGGGAAAGAACCGAAACACAGGAAAAATATGAGTTACAAGGAAAAGAAGCAAATGGTGCAACAGACATGGTTAATGGTCTTACAGAGGGCAGAATTAAATGGAAAGATTTGCAAGGCCATCTTGATTGTGTTACTGGATTAGCTGTAGGAGGTATAGTTTCTTATCTATCTTTAACATATGCTGTTTCAATTTTGATACTGCTGACTGCTAATTTTGTTATAGAAGGAACTGCAAGGTATTGCTGAAACTTACAGTTAAATGCATAGCTATCTTTATTAATTCTCAAACATCATGACCTAATTGTTTCAATACCAAGTAATCAATAAATGGGAATTCCCTTTCTACCAATGAAATTTAAAGGAATCTCTCCTGGCCAAATGGTGGAAAGGGTTCTTAGTAGTTGATACCTTGTTATAGCTTTTGTATTTAGGAACTTTACAAGCATAAGGCCTGTGAATATTTGGTAGTTTGCTGCCACTTCTATAAAATGCAATAAAAAAATTTAACTTAGAATTCGCTGTTGCATGGTGCTAGTCCTAGTATAGTCATTATCCACGTTACAAGGATTCCTTTTGTTAATAAGGTGGGTGTTTTGAGGCCTGGGTGGAAGGGCTTTGGTGATTTGCATTTCGATCATTGAAACAGAGTTTCTTCCATTACACAATTGCGTGTCACATGATACTGGACCATGATTCTTCGAATCTTAAGCTGCATCATATCCGGTTAAACAATGTTGTTTTACCCTTCTCTTTTCCTTTTCGATGTTAATGGTATGCTGGATCTTCTTCTTGACATATATGGTTTTAAATGATTTCATGAATCTTAGGTAAATTTAGGATCTGTATTCAGATTTTCTTTTTGCTGTTCTAGGGGGTTATCTGTTTAGCTCCTCGTTCGATAAATCAGTCAAAGTATGGTCCCTGCAGGTATGCTCTCCTAAATTATCATTTATTCAAGTGGGTGTATTATGATTTAAATTCAATCATACTCTGCAAGCGTAACTGTTTCATGAGTAATTTAGTTTGGAATATTGGCTCATTTTGAATCAGTTTCTTCCCGCATCTATTTACAGGATTACTCTCATGTGCATACGTTCAGAGGTCATGAGCATAAGGTAATGGCTGTTGTCTGTGTGGATGAAGAACAGCCATTATGCATTAGTGGCGATAGTGGTGGTGGCATATTTTTATGGAGCATTAATATCCCTTTCGGACAAGATCCGTTAAAGAAATGGTACGAGGAAAAGGATTGGCGCTATAGTGGAATCCATGCTTTGGCAGTTTCAGAAAATGGCTATTTATACACTGGAAGTGGAGATAAATTGATTAAAGAATGGTCATTGCGGGTATAATTATTTGATTTATCATTTCATGTGTGCTGCTTATTTCTTAACCTTTTGAAATGCTAGATGATAATAATTTGGAACCTTGCTTTTCCTTTTCTCTTCCAGGATGGCACCCTGTCAGGCACTATGACTGGCCATAAATCGGTAGTTTCTGCCATAGCAGTGAATAATGGAGTTCTTTACAGCGGAAGTTGGGATGGAACTGTTCGATTATGGAGTCTAAGTGATCATAGTCTTTTGACTGTTTTAGGGGAAGACATGCCGAGAGCTGTGTCCACTGTCTTGTCTCTTGCAGCTGACCAGCATACACTTATTGCTACTTATGAAAATGGCTCTGTGAAGGTTCTTTGTTCTTCAAACTGCTGTCAAATTTGTCTTTTATTCTCGAATTCTCACATGTGAATTTATGCCAGAATACTCAAATGAATTTTGCTATTTAGCTTCTCCTGTCCATTTGAAAAAGGCCAGATGCGGATATGCTGTTCTTGCCAACCCATCTTCCTTTCCTTTTTTCTTTCATTCTCTCGAGTTTGATAATAAAATCATTTCTGTCTTTCATGCTTCTTTCCAGATCTGGAGGCATGATGTGCTTAGGAAATCGATGCAAATACACAATGGTGCCATTTTCACTGTTAGCTTGGATGGGAAATGGCTTTTTACAGGAAGTTGGGACAGAACCATCAAGGCACAGGTTTGAACACAGCTTGACTAATTAATCTTTGTTTGCCTGAGAAGCAGGCTGCTAAGATGAGAAAACCTTTGTCCACTTTATTCTATAATTCTATTCACCTGTAGGAGCATTTTATCCATGTTTCGATTTACAAATGTCATTGATATAGTGATTTGCAGGAACTAGCAGGAGATGATGTTGAAGTAGATGTTCGACATATTGGATCGATTCCTTGTGATTCTGTTATAACAGCTTTATCTTACTCAGAAGGGAAGCTTTTTGTTGGTTTTGGTGATCGGACCGTTAAGGTATGTTCCATACCTTTTTGTAGTTTTTCATGAGAATTTGCTCCTTTTATGTCATTTCTCATGAGGTAACAATCCAATATGTATTTTACACAAATAATCACTTTATTCTTTGTTTGCCTGGCATTTGTTATAGTTGACATCACATACATTTTTTCATTTGATAACTTTTTTATTTTATTTTATTTTATTTCAATTCTTTCAATTCGACAGAGAATTTCTGTGTTTCCCTTGCTAGGCTTTAAGACCTCGGCATGTTGATGATAACCAACAACGAAAACAAGATTTGCTATTCTTTACCTGTTTGTTTTTCGTTTTACGTTTTCAGTTTCCTACCAACCATGGATGAACTGCTCAGTCAGTTAACACTAATCTCAACTTGTAGGTATACTATCATGGGAAGTGATCAAAGCCTCATTGGCTTGCATTTCTATGACCCCCAAGGTTTTGATGGAGTGGTATACGACAGGCAACGGGTTGGTGACCTTTGTACAGAAAAATATACCAATACATGTTTACAGGGGGTGAGTAGTGTGAAGTGTCTATACACTATCAACTCATGTTCAAGTTCTTCTCAAGCTAAGTATAATGACAGTAAATATAGACTATGTTACCCGGGTTCAGGATTCAAAAGTGAATATCAGATATGGGTGTGTTTATGTCAAACACATTCCAAATGCGAATGTTTTAAGGAAAATAAAGGCTTCAGATAATGTATATAATGCAAAATATTAGAATTTTGGTTCCACTGTGTTGAAATGAGAGGCATACTTGTTGGTTTTGTAACATTACCCTAGTAACGCCTTCACTGTATGTTGCTTTGGGCTTAGAAGCCCGCCTACCAGCCCATGTCAACCCAGCAGCCATGCAAGAAAAAGCAAAAAAGAAAACTTAAATATTATATTTTAAAACATTACACAAAATATATTTAATAAAAGGGTAATTATTTGGTATAGAGGTAAGCGGGGTTGAGATCTACAACATATTTTACTTTTTTTGTTTTAATTTTTTAAATACAATTTAAGAACACATGATAAAATTTTAACATTGATTATGAAGTTAAAACTTTTCACTATTAGTGTACTAAATAATTTATACATAAATTTTGTTTCATGTGTAATTTAATATATGAAATTTGATTTGTTGCAATTATACATATAAAAATTTAATTATGGTTATATATATATATATATAAAGTTTTGATTTTGATTCAGTTGCACACATTTAAGAAATGAATACATAGATTTACTTTCATATTAAGTTAATATGATTATGTATGCAATATATTAACAGAAAGTGGTGTTAATTCGATAATATTGTTTGTGATTTGAAAATTGAATCAAATAAAAAATCATTGTATAAAATTATACAAAAGCAAAATTTATTTTTAACATCATACATTGAATCAAAGTTAATGTATAATTTTGATATTTACCCTTACATAAAATAATAATTTTTATAGTTTTTTATTAGTCATTGTGTTTTCACTCTAACCCTCTAATTAATAAATTAACCGTATTATTATCATTATCACTATTAATCACTATTAATATATATATATATATATATAGTGTGTGTGTGTCTAAAAGATACAGCCAGCATGAAGCAACTAATTGGATTGTTTATTGAGAGTGGACGTTTAATTATTATTTGTATTATTTGTAGGGTTAAATATTTGATAGAGTTAAATTGAGTGGAAATTTCGAGTTATTTGAGTTAATTGTATGTAAGATACTTATGTAAGTTATATCATAAAATTAATATTTTTATTATAGTTTTTAACACTCAAAATAAAAATAAAAGGGATGAATTAGAGGTGAAAATAATTCTTACAACATAAGTTTTTATATAGATACAAGATTTTGCTGCCATTGGTTTTTTAAGCAACGTAGGATATGGATTTTTATATAAAATCATTATCCCTTGCATTTTGTTCCTAAGATGTGAGATTCATTCTCTTACTACAAAGTACTTAGTTCCTAAAGATTACTCATAAAAGTTCAAACTTTTTACAACATAAACACTAACAAAAATATTTTCCAATAAGCTGGCGTTGATATTCAACTCTCCCCCTCAACACCAACTTTCACCATGCCAAACCGATGACAGAAGCTTTTGATCTTGTTGCCACACAAGCCTTTTTTTTAACAGGTTTGCAAGCCTTTTTTTTTTTTTTTTAACAGGTTTGCAACTTAGTCTTCTGTCTTAACTTATTCTAACACCACATGTTGGTTCTCACGACAACCATCATCGCTTTGCTCGATGGAACGCTACCTCTTGGTCCAATCTTTGTTGATGTCTCCATGGCTTGACTTGTGGCACTCCATAGCCATTTGCATTGTCTCGATCGAGTCCTCTCAATACAATCGAAAAGCACCTAGCCTCTGTGGCTTCTCATAGTGCTCACCCTTTGACATCTGATTTCTCATAAGACTTTACTATGGTTGATAACCTTGCCCTTAGTGTGACCTATCACACAATAACTTGTTCAAGGATTGTAGTGACCCAATAGTCGAGTAACCGAAAAATATATTTTCGGTCTCCGTTTTCATAAAACTGAAACGTAAATATTTATTAAAAATATTTACGAAGTTAGTTGTGTGTCTAATTAGGTTTTTAATTAGGTGAATTTGACTTAATTAGAAGTATTTGGGAAAAAGGATTAGATTGAAATAGGTGTGAAAGTTTAATTAAAGATTAAAGAAAATAAAAAGGACTAAAAAGACAATTATGCCATTTTTAAATGTTGAGGCGGTTTAAGTATGAAAAAATCCTAGATTTTTTTAGTTTAAATCGTGTATATATATAGATATATATAATAGATATTAATTATAAAGTATATTATTATATTATTATATTTTATTATTATATATATAAACAGACTAAAGGAAAAAGAATAGAAAGATATAGAAACAGAGAAGCAAAGCGAAAGCAGAGAGGGGAAAGAAAGAAAAGAGAGAAAAGAAAGAAGAAAAGGGGAAATTAAAAGTTTGAAGCTTGAAAGTTTAATAGGTAAGTTAATTTAGCCATTTTCTTTTAATTTTGATGTTTTATAAGTTTTAGGACAAAGTTTTGATGAATTTAAGTTGAGGTTTTTGAAGTTTTAAAGTTTTGAACATAGCATATGATGAACAAAAAGATGAATTAGTGGTTTAATTGAAAGAATTTGAAGTTAGAATTGGGTAAAGGATTTAATTGCAAAATAAGCTAAAAAGAAACAGTTTTGGGATAGCAGCAGTAGAGTAACTTTGAAAAATCACCAAAAATCATAGAAGTGGAATTAGAAGTTTAGTGAGATATAAAATTAAATGTTATTGAGTATATTTTCATATGAAAGAAACAGGGAAAGCAATGAAGTTCTGTATTTTGAAATATTTAGATTTTTGTGAGACTAGTTCAGAGTGATTTCGAGATCCTCTGTTCTTACTTCCAAAAATCATAACAAATTGGAGAAAAATAATTAGGGGATTAAATTTATATTTTTAGAATCCTGAATGAGTCTATTTTCAATAGAAACAAACTAGAAGATCATCTGAATCCTATATGAGGAGATAATTAATTTTTAGTGAAGAAGGGTCAAAACTGTCAGACAGCATAATATGAGTGATTTTAAAGAATAAACTGTATTTGTTGGCTTTACCAAAAATTATGAAAATTTTATGGTAAGAATATATGTGAGTCTAGTTTCAGGAAAAAATAAATTTGAATTCTGTAGCTCAAGATATAAATAATTTAGTGACTTTGACACAAATGGACAACTTTGAATAAATTTATGAGTGAAGGATTAAATTGAAATGTGAACTAAGGTAAGAAAGGATGAATTTATTATATTATACATGTTTATTTTTATTAAATAGTATAGGAAAGTTATTTGATTATTTTTAACATATGAATGTTATATGTTTATATGAAATTGAAGAAAAAGAAAAGAAAGGAGAGGACCAAATTGAAGGAAAAGGAGAAGAGAAGATTAAGGAGTGAAGGAAGAACAACTTATATCATCTCGACTTTTTTGTTGTAAGTACTACAAGAATTTTAAATTATTTTTATTTATTTATATTTATGTAAAGTATTTAAATTTATGAGATTCAGCTTTAATGCCCAAGTAGACGAAATTTAGAACTACTAGGATATTAGTGGCATGCCATTAAGGAACTTTAGCGCGCTCTCTGATATTAGCACGTTGGTGCTCTCTGATTATTAGCACGTTGGTGCTCTCTATTCACTTGTGCATCATAATGCACCTCTGTATTTGTTCCGTATATCCGGTGTATTCTATAAAGTCTACTTTGGGCTAAGAATGTGAAATGAGAACAAAAGTGAATTACTGATGTGTTAAGGTAAGTTTAATACCTTATAAAAGATAAGTTAAATTTATTTAAAGCAATGCATAGTTGAAATGACTTATGAGTAGATATACAATAATTGATCGAGTTTAAAATATTTTGTTATGATTGCTTATTTAATTATTCTTGTAGTGCTTACTAAGCCTTCACCGGCTTAACGCGTTTATTTTAACGCGTAGGTACAATTAGACTAGAAGAGAAGTCCAACTAGAAGATCTCTCATCTCATCACATCTTCAAGGGCTTCAAAAGTAGGTATTATATTTTGTATTAAAATGGCATGTACATATACAGTTCAAAGGTGTTCCCATACGATAGGGACTAAAATGTAGACTCTTGAAATTCTATCTTTTTGAGTTACTTGAAGTATTTTTGTATATATATAGAATGAACTAGTAAACAATAAATATGTTTGCAAAAATGGTTGGTAAGTTAAAATATTACATACAAATGTTTTTAATTAAATAGTATCTAGCCATAACCGTTTTGGCACCAAATGTAATAGTCTTATACCGGGTCTGAATGATTAAACCGGGTATAGGGGTATTACAAGGATTGTTACTTGCCCTTTCTCGTAGTTGTTCCGGTCTTGCCTTTCTTTTGTATAGCTTCTCGTTCAAGGAACCCTTACCTTAGGATTCTTTCAATGCTCCCCCACCCAATCTTGAGCTTTGACACTCTGGGGACTCAAACTGATCCTCCTCGAGTTTTACTAAGGACTCGACCAATGCCATTACTCGTGTCATGTCTTGGACGCCTCGACATTGCAACTCAAGTGTTGCTTGCGGCTTGGTTGGCTTGTAGTTGATGCTTATAGCTTCGTCATGCTACTCCATGCCCCTCAAGAAATTGTCTAGGTCATTGGTGTCTCTAGAACCCTTGAACTCTTTGAGCTCCAAAATGTTCCAATAATGAACTGGGGTACCAAGCACGCCTCCCATGGTTTTAAGCCTTGTGAGCTCTCCCTTAAGCTCTACGATCTCATTACGCTTGGCCTCCACTAAGGTTACAAAGGCTTTTTTTTACGAGTCAAATCACTTATTGTTTTGTTAAAAGCCCATTGGAGCTCTCTCTTTAGCTCCCCCATAGGCTTTCCATAGGACTCACCGGTATCTATCTCTAGCCCATCCATGCAACCCTTGATGTCCTTCACCAGTTCAAGGGCATTCGCTATGGCTTGTTGCACCTTCGTTTGCCTAGTCTTCGTAAATGATGCCACATCCTTTGAGCTCTCTTTCGAGGCGCCCTTCTTGCTTATTGCCGAAGCACCTTGGTTCTCCACTAGGACTTCCTCTTCGACATCCAAAATTGCCTCTATATCCCATTCTTCCTCACTATTGGAAGTAACAACATTAATTTTCATAGGTTTTTTCTTCGACTAACTAGCTTTTACCATGTGGCATTTTGATCTGTCGTAATTTGATATGCTAAATTAGGTTTTCTAGAACACTTAATTAGTTTGTTCTCAAGCAATTTACAAGTTTTTTTCTATACTTTCCGTGGTTTTTAGTTTTCAGTATTAGTAATCGTTTTTATTTGGTTTTACCTCTTTTTAAACCCAAATTGGCAAAATGGTGCCATTAGGAATCTAATGGTGTGTTTGAGTTGGTGTAGGGAGACAAGGATGGCCAAACCTTAAGGAAAACTACATTTGATGTAGGTCTTACGACATTGAGACTAGGTATCACGAATTTGAGCCTCTTCGACCTCGATGGTGCAAGACTTCAACAAGAAATCAACCTAGAACATACTATTGAGAGTGTCGCAACATTAAGCCCATAGTTACGATGCCAAGTCTTCAAGGTCATGATAGCACTGAAGGTGGTTGAAGTGAATGAGTCATGGCAAGACTGAAGCTTGGATGTCGTAACACTGCTGCTTGATGAAGTGAAAATACTGCCGGGGTGACTTTTTGTCCAACACCAACCCAAGTTAACATATATACTTCAATGGCAATTTTGTCAATGTTAATGTTGAAATTTTGTTTGTATAAAAGATGTTTTGGTTGTCAACTTAAAAGAAAAACCTTTTCTATCATCTTTTTAGCTTAAATGTTAACTTCTTCTCCATTTTTTAGGTTTAGGATCTTTATTTTTTCCGAGTTTAGTGGCTGTAGTTGTTAGTTTTATTGATTTTTACTATAGTTTTTCTTCTTTTTGCGATTAGATACTCAAATTTTATTTTGTATTTTGATTTCTCTTCAAGTCTTGGAACCCACACCAAAGAACCAATAAGAGAAATCAAAGTCAAAGATCGAAGAGAACCCCATAGACAACACCAAAAAAGGGTAAGAAGAATCGGAGAAAACCCGATAGAAATTACGTACAAGTCTTTAACTATTATAAAAAAGATCGATTTGATCATGTCACATATGATTTTGACCAAAATTATGCACAAGAAATAAAGTTGAATTATAGTTAATAATTTTAATTATTTGAGTTATTCAAATAATTCGAATTGATACATTTCTAATCTAGAACTGTCTATAGGTCACTCACCCAATACAAGCTTGATGAAGGAGTTATTTTTTTTACATCGAACCAGACCAACCCAGATTCAACTTAAATAATAAATGCTTTTTAACTTAAACTTAATTATAAAAATATCAAAATCAAAAGGAAAAATATTTTGTACACTACCAATGGAATTTACAAATTTCACAAACTAAGTTGGATTGATGACAAGTGTATATAAGGTATTTTAAAAAAAATTTAAAAAATATAAAATAAATGGGACAGGTGGCAAATACAATTAACATTTTATTAGTATATGAATAAAGAAATGAATTTTCAGGTGAAATTGAATTCAAGCTTGAGTTTGGAAAATTTTTTAAAATCAAACTATAATCCAACCTATGGACATATCTGTCAAAATTTAAGTTAAGCTATTTAAATCGAGTCCAAAATTTAAATAACTTTCAACTATATAATTTAAAATTAAAAATTTAACCGATTAGTTTTCCAAATCTAGATTGATTTTGCTCACCATAATTATTTGGTTAAAAACAATAATTAATTTGGAAATTAAAATTATTTTATTTAATCGAATTGGCTAAATATTAACAACTAATTTAAGAAATATTTCATAAAATATTTTATCTACTTATTCATTCTATTATTTTTTTGTATATTTTGATTTAGGGTTTTGGATACATAATTGAATGCGACATGATATATTGTTTTTTTTTTTTAATAAATAATAATAGATTAATTATAACGAGGATAATATATCCAAATCAATCAACAAGATTAAAAGACTCAACCTTAACAATTTTACCAACACTCCATTAGTGATGCATTTGGATTTTTTTTTTTAAAGTTGTTACAATTATAATTACAAATAATGTATGGGATATAAATAAAAATCTAGTGAAATTTTACATAAATTATGAAAAGGTAGATTTCAAAATTTTGTCATTTATGTTGTTTTTATAGTACATAAAAATTAATTCTTTTGAGATTTATTGTTGTTTTATCTTTAAAGATTTAAACTTAAATTTTATCGGATAAATTACTAATTATAAGATGTTAGGAAAGTGATTGCTTATTTACTTATATTTATGTTTATATACATTGTAGAAGAAAAGCCAAAAGAAACAAGACATAAATAATGTGCGAAAAATATTAATTGACTTAATTATTGCTATGGAATAATAATTGATACATCGTCGATGTATAAGTCTCATATACCATTAATGAATAATAATATGACACATCATCATTAGATTGAATAAAAATATGGAGGACTTATAAATAAATACTAATAATTTTATTTAAGCGTAATTAAACATTAATCGTAACTATTATAAACATGTTACGAATATTTTATTAAGTGGATGTCCATCAAATTTAGATAAGTTTGATATACTTTAAATTCTAATAGTCCTTAGAAGAAGAGTTATATTTTATTTATACTTCTTATGTCTATAAATGTAGACTTTAGAAAAACATTATAAATATTCCGATTGATCAATAAAAAACACTCTCTCTTTATTATTTACTCTCTGTCTATATATTTTATAACAAAATAAATATTAATAACTCTCTAATTTAAAATTTTTAACTTTTAAGGTTTGGATTTTCAAATTTATGCTATTGATTTAAAATTTGAACTTTATTTATAATTAATTATTATTTAATTAGCTAACAAGTAGTTTTGTGTGTTAATAATTATCTAAATTAGCTAAGGATAATATAAAATCGTGAATTGGGCGTTTATAGACCAGACTCTAATAGTTAGTATATTTCTTAGCAAGGTGAGTAATTACTGATTAGGCCTCCAGGGCCCAATTGAATTCTATCCGCACATTGCCTAAAATAATTTTATTGACCAGTATGTAATTTAAATGAAGTTTACGTTACGTTATTTTATCTCTTTTTTAATAATTTTATATTATATTAATATTTTTATCCTAAATTTTTATATTTTTATCTTGGAAAAAATTAAATTCAAATTAAAATTCTAAAATTCATAAAAACTCACTGATGTGACATAGAACTATAAGAAAAAAAATAATATTTTTAATTTATACAATCCTTTCTCGTTACATAGATTAAGTAATAACAATAAATCAAATAATTAATATAGTTTTTAATCTTAGTCATATTCATCATATTTTAATTAACTAATCCATTGTCTACAAAGTCACCAACCCACCTATTCAATTAATTCATAACGAAAATAATGCAAATACAAGAAATAACAATGAGTTATAAGTCATAAAAATTTAAACTAAATTAATTAAAAAACATTTTCTTTAAATAAGAAGATATAAAAATTAAATAAACTTGATTATTAAATATACAAAGTGGAAAACATAGACCAGAAAACCAAATCTATGTACAGACTCCCTAGACCCTTTTCTTAGCCAGCCAGCACCATGTGATAGAAGAAAGACTTTTCTTTAATTTTAAGCTATGAAAAAAAAAAAAAAAAAAAAAAAAAAAAACTAAGGCACATAAATTTAAATTTATTACCAATTTATGCTAACTGGTGCCGGAAGAGTGATTCTAAGACTAATTAAATTATTATTTAATTTTTTCACCAAAAAAAAATATTATTTAATTTAAGGTAAATTATATCATTAGTCACTAAACTATGAGTAAGTTTTCATTTTAGTCACTTAATTATTCAAAAGTTTTTATTTAAATCATTTGGCTGTTAAAATCGATGCTATATGACTTTTTTATTTGTACCACGTGCACCAATCAAAAGCTCTATTTCCTCTTCTCTTCTACAATTCAGTTTTTTTTCGTGAAACAGCTTTGGATGTCACAAATCTATAAATCGAAATTGAAATAGTTTTTTTTCTTTGATTTTTGATATTGACCGTCATATCGACTTAGATCTAAGTATGTTATTCTACTCGCCGATAGGTATTGATTTACAGTACTGATAATCGAATTGTCGATTGGAGCTCGTTGGCAGAACTTTTTTATTTTTCCTTTTTTAAATAGCTTAACAACCCATAACTTAAATAAAAACTTTTCAATAATTTAGTGACTTAAATGAAAATTTTTAAATTGTTCAGTGATCAAATTATAGCTTTTTTTAGTTAAATGACCAAAATGAAAATTGACCCATAATTTAGTGACTAATGATGTAGTTTGCCATTTATTTAATAATACCACATATATTTATTACGATTTTTTTACGAATGGGTGTTGCAAGAGTGATTTGAAGATTAATTAAATTATTATTTTAATTTATAATAATATTTTCATATTAAATGCATTAATTAACAATTTATTTTATGATTTTTTAAAGCATCAAACTTTATAATTTATCTTACAAACATTATTCACATACTTGTTTAAAAAAAACACTTGGAAAGAAAAATTCTGAAATCACGAATTTGAGTCTTATCTCTGAAATCACGAAATTGAGTCTTATTCTATAAATTATAGGATTTTTTTTATCTAGATTATTCTATTTAAATTTTACCATTTGTGGATAATGTTTAGATTTATTTTTATTTAAATTTGAATTTATTTTGTTTATTATTGATGCATTATAACGATTGATTATTATTGTAATTACACAAGATATATTAATTATAATTATAATTCTATTTATGCATTGTATTATTAAGTGATTTCAATTGTAATTAAATTAATTTATTGATTTTAATTATAATTATAGTAACCTAAAAATAGCATTATTCACATAAATTAATCTATAACAATATATATATTGTTATTATGATTCAATTATTTATTTGTGTTGTGTTTTATCTTTTTAGGGTGTAAGATATTATAAATTTATATAATTTTTGATAATTCATTTTATATAAATTTGGGCATGCTTATATATTTTTTGTCTGCTCATTTTAATTTTATGACATGACATATTTTAATATTTTTAATAATTTTTGTGTAACGTTCAAATTAACATAATTTGCATAGTTTCATCATATTAGTTCAATTTTATTCATTTATTTAAGAATCAAATAATTAAATATTAAATATACATATTATGTTTAATTAAAAATTTAATTTGATTTTACAAAGCTTAGCGTATGGGCATATTCTAGTTAATAAATTAAATTTAGCACTAATCCTTATTCATGTAATTAGTTAATACCGTCACTCACGAGGAGTTTTAATGTGCGCTCGGGCAGAAAAAGGAATTATATCAATACTAAATTTTTTAGGTTAATTTCTGCTATTAACTTTTGTATTTTGTATAAATTGTAAATTTAGTACCTATACTTTAATTTGATCAATTTTAAGCTCTTTTATTTTTCAAAACTTGAAATTTTAGTCATGATCTAATGGTAATAATTAAATTTGTTTGGTTAAATTATGTCGTTAGTATTGTATTATGTATAAAGTTATAGATTTAGTCCATGTTCATCAATTGGATAATTCTTAGTGGTTATATTTTTTTAATTTCAAAATTTTTAGTCTTAATTCAAACGATAGTCGTTAAATCAATTAACTGATTCAAACGATAGTTATTGTGAGTTATATGTAAAAATAACAAACAAACATAGCATTACACATTGGATAATATGTTTGACGTATCAAATTTTAAAAATAACAAAACTTATCATTTGGTTAAGGCTAAAGTTTTCAAAATCTAAAATTATAAAAACTGAAAATAGCTAAATTAAAAAACATATATTAAATCCACAACTTACGGAAAATATAATATCTAATAACAGAATTTAACTAAATTTTTAACGTTTACCAAAATTTGTGTATTGTAGAATTTTCATGCAATTCACATTTCAATCCAAAGACAATGTCCTGGGGGAATGAATTTAAAGTATGGCTGCCTCAAATTAAGTACCAATAGTCATGCACTGTATTATGATTAATTCTTACACTTATTAAAAAATCTGTCACTTTTTCCACTTGTACTTTGCACGCCTTTAATATTTATTTTGAATCACTTATACTCCTCACCTTTAATTTATACGTAAACTCAACCTAAATCAACTTTTCATTTTAAATAAGAGCTTATTTGAGTACAATACAAGTATTGAGACTTTTTTCAGCGGTTTAATCTTTTTAGCAGCTAGTTAAAGAGAAGTTGCTTCTTTTATCATAGTGTTTTTCTTTTTCTTTTCTTTTTTTCCCATTCATTACATTATAATTATTAGCTTAATTAAAACACTATTTAAATGTTACTACACAGGAAGTGTAAAGCTCAGAATCAATCAAATCCATGTTCCTAACTCTTTAAGATGGTTATTTCATTTTAATATAAAAAATATTATTAATTAATTTTATTTTTATTGAGTAATTTTATCTCGTATCTTATTAATGGTAACATTAGGGTATTTATACATATTATTACTGTTCACGGCATAATCTCACTGTTCATGACTTGACCCCACTATTCTTATGACTGACATTCTGAGTGGACTTCAAGTATCTTGGACACGTGTTTCACTCTGGCTTGCATGCCAGACCACGCAGTCTCCCTTTTGCAAGTTCTTTGGGTAAATGCTAATTGAGACTGCGACCTTCTCTTAGTTTGTGCGAGCTCTCCTTGCGAGCTAGATCCACGAGCTCCCCTTGCTATCCTCTCACAGTTCGCATCACACTCAATCGTCTGGTGGGACCTATCCGGGTCGTAGGTAGGCGACCTGGATCCTACCTGGTGATCACTGATGTATAACAATCTAGTCCCCCTATTGGGCCTAAAGAGTGTTATAAAGTAGTGCTCCTTAGGTTTATCATTTCATATTTATTGCAACTTGTGGAATATACATCGACTGCTAGAATCTGATATGTACTTCGCCATGTGTACTGGTGGATCATGTTCGCATGCATCTAACTGTTGAAATTTCTCGGTTATTCGAATCGTCAAAATACGGGGAAAATTTTCTTTAAAAAATGGGGTTTTTCGGAGCCCTAAGATTTACACTTAATGCTTTTGAAACCAGAATCAACTGAAGATCTTTCTTAAGGTAAAAATTTTCTCTTTGCCTTTTTCCTTTCATTTCTTCATCAAACATGCCGAGAATGAGAGGAGCCGGTGGTCGGTTACTCTCCTGTTTCCCACCGTGGGAACGTGCTTTCAGGGTCTCTGTCGAAGCTAAACCTGTCCCCTGCACTACAAAACATGAAGAAATGAGATGAAGCTTGCGTGCGTAGGGGATTCAAATTCCTCACTTCGCATATGAGTTCTCCATTCCTGAAGGGGAGCATAGGTTTAATGACATAAGCTGTAACACCCTGGTTTAGGGGGCTGTGCATGTTAAGTTTAAATCAAGTGTTAGTGGGTTTTTGGGAGTGCTTGGTTGAGTTTTAGAGGCTCTAAGAATGTTGGGATGAGAAGGAAGGCTTTGGAAAATTTAGATTTTTAGGGTAAAAGGAATTGGGCCAAGGAGGCCTTAAGATTAATTTTGGTAATTTTTGGCACAAGTGAGGCTTTGGCAAAGTGGTGTGTCTTGCAGATTTAAAATTTGAGGTAGGTAGCGCTGTGAGGGTCTTAGGTTCGATCCAAGAAGGCATGAGATAGGTTTTAATTTTTGGAGTATGGCGTTGCAGCGTAGAAGGCCTTAAAATAATTTGGGGCGTGTTTGGTCGCAGGAGAGCGGTGGTCCAGTGGTGCTGTGCGGAACTTAAGCGCTGAAGGTGCGTGTGGGCATTGGTTCGAGCAACTAAGCAGCTTTTGGGTGTTTATTTTTCTTATGCGGTGGGGGCTTGGGTAGGTAGCCCTTAAAGATTTTATGGTGTGGTTTTTTGTCATAAAAATCAAGATGGTAAAGTGGCACAGGCGTTGGGGTTAGGCGTGCGTGATTGGTCCAGAGTTCGAACACAGTGTGTGGCATTTGGAGTTTTGATTTCTTTTTATTTTGGGCAGCAAATTGAAGGCGATGGGCGGCACATGTAGTTTAAATTAGGTGATAAGGATAAGCTTAAGTATTATTTTGAATTAGAATTTGGCTGGTGGGTGGCTTTATTATTTTATTATTGTAGATAATTATAGTTTTTTTTAATTAGTTTAAATTAGAGATAGGATGTGGATAGGATAATGGGGGGATTTGTTTAATTCAAATGGAATTGAATTTGTGGCTTGAATTGGTTCCAGGAGGTGGCCGACTATGGGGATTTTCAATTGGGTGTATGTGGCCGGTTTTGGAGGTGTTTTAGGAAGGTGAATGCCGTTTTCTTATGGCATTAGTGGGTGATTTTCGGCCAGCTTTAGGAGAGTGTACCAAGAGCCGAATTCTTCCAAGCAACTCTCTCCCATTTTTGTTCTTTGGAACCGAAATACCAAACCCCTTTAGTTGCCGAATTTTGAAAATGTTTCTTTGATTTTATGCTTGTGGCCGAATGCTTCTTTTCACTTCTTCCTTCTATTTCATTTGAGAGTAAGCGAATGTGGAACTCTCTCCTCTCCATATTTTTTCTTTGATTTGAAAACCTTGTTAGCCGAAATTTTATTCCCTAAAAACACTTTCTTTATTTTCTTTCACTTTCAAGCCGAAGGTACCCTCCCTCATCTATCTTTTATTTTCTTTCTTCTTCTAAACTCTATTGCCGATTTCTCTATTTCTTCTCACCTTAACTCTTATTTCTTTTTCACGCTAAACCGATCCTAGTGGTGTTCATATTGGCCGAATCTCCCTTTTCTCCTAGTGGTTTGGTTGGCCGGTTAGTGGTTGGTGTTGGGGTAAGTTCTTGGCCGAATGGCCATTTCTCTTTTCTCTCTAGTGCTTGTGGTTTCGATTTGATTAAAGTCTATTTTGGTTTTGGTTGGAAGGAGTTAATTATTTCGTTTTAGGGTCTCCAGATTTTTGGTGGCGATCAAGTGAAGCAGTCATCGTTGGTTGATCGTTGGTAAGTGATGGTAAGGGATTGCTTTATCAGTCTATTCGTTTGGTATTGGTAAGCCGTAGGCTATTACTTTTGGTTGGTTGTCGATTGTAGGCAAGTAAAGCAAGAGCACTTGGTGGTGGGCTAGTGTGCAAGAGCGTGTAGGAGCGAGGTTGTTAGATCGATTCTTTGGTTAAGGCTTACAGGTGTGTACACACACACACTCTTCTAGTAATTTATGTGCTTATTGAATTGTGTGTATATTTACACACTTATCTATTATGGTATTTATATATATATGTTGTGTGTGGTTGGTTCCACGAAAAGGTGGATTGAATACCATTATGGTATAGGGCACGGGGTCAGGTAAGTCCCTGTTATGATGCTTTTGGTAAGCATAATGTATCTGTTACGTGTGCTATGATATTGGATGGCTGATAAATAATATGTATGTTACTAATCAAGCATGTGGGTATAAGTCCGTTAAAATACATATCATTATCTATGTGGGTTGTACGAGAGGAGGGGGCAGTGATATTTTGTGCTGACGAGCACCAGTGTTTTGGTAACACACTGTGACTGCGGTCACCAGAGGTTTGGTACCTCAGAGGTTTGGCACCTCATAGCGACTTATCCACGTGGTTAACACCACCGTGGGTTGGCCCCACTTTTTGAGACAGGATCGTCGCGCGGTGATTTGGTATCACACGATGGGTTGGCCCCATCAATTGATTTGTGACCGGTCACGGTGTTTTAGTAACACACGCCCGTGTCTTGGACACGAGAGGTTTGGCACCTCCAGTGATTTGGCATCACATCTGTGACTATACGTCACCAGTGGTTTGGCACCACCAGTGGTTTGGTACCACACAGGGTAGAAAAGGTGTATGGATGGTTAGGATTGGGTGCATATTATTTGGACACATGCTTGATAATGTATATGATTGTGTATGATATTTTGCTAATCCGGGAAAAAGGGGTAGCACACTGAGTCTTGGTGACTCACCTTTTTCCTTAACCATTTCAGGTAGTGCATAAAGCTGGATCGGGATCGGAGAGGACAAGGTGGCCCATGCCGAAGATGATGTTCAATTATTTCATGCTTGATTTTGATATAAGTACTTTATTTGAATTGTTGGGTTGTAATGAAGGCCATTTTATTATTTTGGTATTATTTTAACTATGGTTTAATTTAATTTAAATTGCTATGTGGAAATGATAAATGGTTTCATCCATTGATTCAACTAAATTTTTAATCCTCTAAGTTTTCAAAATAAAACATGAGTTTTGAAACAATCATGCCCAAGATTTTCACAAGATTACGAAAGCAACCACAAGTTTTCACCTAACCTTTTTCTCTAAACCTAAACTTTTCAAATACATTTTTCCCTAACATAACCAGATTCGGTCTTAATGAATGGGCCGGGTTTGGGGATGTTACATAAGCAATGGTAGTTTCCTGCCCCCTCTATGCTTTGGAGGTTAGGTTTCACCTACCCCTTCATCTGTTTTTCTGTAATCTCTTGCGTGAGTATCAGATTGCTCTTAGACAACTTTATGGTGTCATATTTTATTGACTATCATCACCAAAATGAAATGCCAGAGCTCGCAGTTTTCTAGAGTCTATATTTACTGAAGGCTCAGAACTGAGGGGATTGGTTGGGTTTCTATTATTTTTCTCCTCGCAAAAAAATGCGAAGCAATAATCGTGATCCGATGCTCTAAAATTTGGTTAAAATGGAAAAATGCATTAGGGTAAGATGTAAGGTCGCAGACGGGTTCAGTTTTCTTACGGAGTGGTCTGCACCAAGCCAGGATATGTGTTTGTTTAAACGGACCATAATAACAAATTGTGGGAAAGTTCAACTGGAAAGGCTCTGCGTTAGAAGTACCTTGATCATCGAAGACCTCATCACTGTGAGGAACGTATTTTGATACTACCTGGAGGGTCGCAGTCCTAATGGATATAGACCAAGTGGTAGTAGAGAAGTTGTCGAAACACTGGGAACATTTGCTAAGAATTGCTCATGGCCACATGAAATTTATAATAATAACGATGGCTTGGGTTGAATTCTGACCAGTCTTAAGGAGGAGCCTGAGAATTATTTCTATAGTTATTATGGGATAAAGCCTCGTTTGTGGATGGTGGCCTTCTTACGAGTAGAGAGGGTTACTCCTATTAATCTGTTAACTACTCCTACTAATATTAGGGTTATTGGTGGTGCAGGTACAGCTCGCGCTTTAGAAAGTAATTCCGAGGAAACACTTAGCATTTCTAAAGAGATGAAATATGTTTTGGGTCTGCGAATTGGACCAGTGGTAGCGCGTAAGAAGTGTAGGACTGGGTCGGGGGTTGTTAACGTGGTTATCAATAGCGAAGAAGAGGCTGATAGCGGGAGGTTGGAGAATCATCGAAAAAGGAGAACAGATTCTACTGGGACTTTTGCTATGGTGATAGCCACTGTTGCCTCTCTTGAGAACTCTGCTCCTCGAGTGAGTTCTTTCATTACCATTGTTAATAACCCCATTTTCCAACTTCACCCTGTGCTCCCCCTCTTACACCTCCTATATAAGAATTGCCTGTTGAAGATAACAGCGAACTTCTCCCACCTTGCGAATATCTAACTAAGAGGGAGCTGCAACGGGTGGTCGAAGATTTTGAGGTTTCGGTTTTTGAAATCGTTAAAGACTGAATGCGCGACGCTAGATCATCAAGTTGCCAAAAAATGCCTCGTCTTACCCAACTTACCTCCATTTTGCACAATCTACTCACTAAGGCTACTACAATTAGTTTAGGCTTTAATAAGAATGTTGAAGGGGCTGGGGCTCACTACAAAGAG
Source organism: Gossypium bickii (assembly GCA_025503065.1). Classification (NCBI taxonomy): domain Eukaryota; kingdom Viridiplantae; phylum Streptophyta; class Magnoliopsida; order Malvales; family Malvaceae; genus Gossypium; species Gossypium bickii. Next base: position 19,867,154 of record CP106710.1, on the reverse strand, counting down.
CTCACAGCCATACATGTGAGGAGCCGCAAGCAGTTTTTGAATGAGGAGGGAGAATGAAGTGTTATATAATTAGAACTAAGAACCTTTTAGGAACTTGAGAGCATTTCAATTAAGAATTGATGAACTGTCCGTCGAAGTTGCAGCTGAAAAGGTTAAAAATAGGGCCCTAGAGGCTGAGCTGAGGAGAGTTGGTGAGGAATATAGGGTAACCACAGATCATATCATTGTCGAACATAGAGCTTCAATGGTGAGCTCTAAATAGAAACACACTAAGGCCCTAGAGGAACTTAAAAAGAACTTCATGGAAACTATGTTAAGCCTTCTTGTTGAAGTTAAGTCCAACATCCTTCTTCACACCTAGGCCGCAGTTGGCCCTTTCGACGTTCGCAAAATTGACTTTGATGCCCTTTGTAAGATGGAAATAGATAAATTGGGAGGAGTTTGCAACAAAATGGAGGGATTTAATGGACTTTTACCTTCAAAAGTGTCCTGGTGAAATAAGTACTACACCTATCAGTGATATCAACTATACTATGTCTGAACTTGTTGTTGAGAATCTCTAAGTTACTGAGGGGGAAAGGAAGGAAAATAAAGTTTGTGATGATCTGGGTGATAGAGCTGAAGTCTGATTCTTTTGTAATTTTGTAATTTTTGTATTTCTATTTTTATAAAATTAAAATTTTCGAGTTCAATTGTCAATATCATGATGTTTTATCTCTTTGTGAACTTAAGCAAATTCTTGACTTAAGCAAATTTTAAAATTGAAGTAAACTTTCAAACTCAAGCAAAATTTTAGACATAAGAAAAACTTTGAATTCATACAAGTTTCGGGGGCTTAGGCTATTTTTGAGCCACTTTTAAACTTAAGTTGCGAGCCCTAACTCTGCGAGCTATTGTAAATTTACTAACTATTTTGGAGGTTGCGGTCATAAATTGGCAAACCTTAAGATTACAGTTGGGAGTCTGAGCTCACGCTAACTATTTGGGGGTTGCGGTATCGAACCTACGAGCCTTAGAACGATAGCTGGGAGCTTTTAACTCTTGCTAACTATTTGAAGGCTGTAGTATTAAACCTGTGAGCCTTAGAATGATAGCTGAGAGCTTTTAACTCTCGCTAACTGTTTAGAGGCTATGATATTAAACCTGCGAGCCTTAGAATGAAAGTTGGGAGCTTTTAACTCTTGCTAATTGTTTGGAGGCCATGGTATTAAACCTGCGAACCTTAGAATGACAATTGGGAGCTTTTAACTCTCGTTAACTGTATGGAAGCTATGGTATTAAACCTGCAAACCTTAGAATAATAGCTGAGAGCTTTTAACTCTCGCTAACTATTTAGAGGTTGCTGTATTAAACCCGCGAGCCTTAGAATTAAAGTGGGAGCTTTTAACTTTCGCTAATTGTTTGGAGGTCGCGATATTAAACCTATAAGTCTTAGAATGACAATTGGGAGCTTTTAACTTTTGCTAACTTTATGGAGGCCACGGTATTAAACCTGCAAGCCTTAGAATGACAGTTAGGAGCTTTTAACTCTCGATAACTATTTGGAGGTCACGGTATTAAACATGCGAGCCTTAGAATGACAGTTGGGAGCTTTTAACTCTTGCTAACTGTTTGGAAGCTACAGTGTTGAACCTTCAAGCCTTAGTTTTAATAAATACAAGTGTTATCTAGGAAATATTTTTTATTCAAAGGGTAAAAAGTTACACGTAATACTTTTTGAGGTGTTGGGCATTTCATGTTCGCGGTATAACCATGCCCTCCATCCTCACTAGCTTGTATGCTCCATAATCATTTTTTTCTATGAATTTATATGGTCCCTCCAAATTTGGAGCCATTTTTCCCTTCTGCGAAACAGGTAAACTAGCCAATGTACTTCTTAAGATAAGATCGCGCACTTGGAATTGTTTATTTTTAACTTTGGAATTGTAGTAGTGAGCCACTTACTGAGCGCATACCGTGTTTCTGAATTCAGTTGTTTCCCTGAGCTCATCAATTGGATTAAGGTTAAACCTAATAGCTTCTCGATTAGCTTCCTTATTAAAGTGTTGTATTTTGTATGAGCTTATGCCAATCTTTATAAGGATCATAGCTTCTACACCATAAACAAGAGAGAAAGTTGTTTCTCCTATTGCAGTGAGGGGTGTAGTTCGCAAAACCCATAAAATTCCAGGTAGTTCCTTTAACCAAGCACCTTTGGCTTCTTCCACCTTCTTCTTTAAAGTTGTCAAATCTTCTTGTTCATAGCTTTAACTTGTCCGTTGGTTTGGGGTGTTTTTACAAAATTTTGAGCTAAAGCTATCTAGAAGTCAGTATAGAATTTTTTGAACTTTCTCTGAAACTCTGTACTATTGTTGGTAATTACCATGCGGTGTATCTCAAACATGCAAACAATCAATTTCCAGAAGAAAGACTCCATCTACTTCTCCGTGATAGTTGCTAAATCTTCAACTTCGATCCATTTGGTGAAATAACCCACAACCACTACTATAAACCTTTTTTGTGCCGTGGCTATTAGGAACGGGACAAGGATATTAATCCCCTAGGTTGTGAACAGCCAAGGACCTAACATAACCTGGAAAGGCTCTACTGGTTGTCGTTGGATCTTGGCATTTCTCTTGTAATAATCACACGTGCGAACCAAATGATCTGCATTCTTCTGGTTTGTAGGCTGGTAGTACCCTTGCCTAATGATTTTTTGAGCGAGCAATCATCTACCCAAGTGTTTACCACAAATGCTTTCATGTATCTCTCGCATCACATACTCAGCCCCCGATGGAGTTAGACATCATAGTAGTGGTTGTGAGAATCCTTTTTTATACAATACACCCTCTAAAAGGGGTTTACCTAGAAATTGTAAAACAAAATTAAATCATTTTAAATTGTTATGCAGTCAAGTAGTTTGATGGATAATCATTCGTTATTTTGTTATCTAGTTCATGAACTGAAATTATTGAGATATGTGTGACATGTAACACACATATATATATACTTGGCAGCTTTATGTTGCAATTTTGTGAACTCTTTTTTATCTGGGCAGTCACTTATTCCTTTCAATACATGAACTATAGGAATCATCCATCTGTATTCTTGATCTATAATATATACTAGGAGTACATCGTAACTTGGAGATTCCTATGGTCTGATAGAATCTTTCCCCTTTGCTTTATGACAATAGATGATACCAGCTTGGACAGAGCATCTGCTCATGTGTTATCGCTCATTGGGACTTGTTTTACTTGTATTTTATCAAACCCTACCAGCAATTGGGTTTCAATTCCGTGGTACTTCTTCAACCTTGACTCCTTAACTATATACTCATCGTTCAACTCTGTGGCAACCAATTAGGAATCTATATGAACTATAAGTTGTCTCGCTCCAAGCTGGTGAGCTAATTATAACCCTAATACCAATGCCTTATACTCTGTAGCATTATTAGATGTTTGAAATCATGCGCCTAATCCAGTCTTTGCCATAGATCTATCAACATAAACCAACCAATCTTTTGATTTTTTGGTGGTAATAGTTTCCTCCTGTAGCGGACAAACTACTATGTTGCATGCAACCAATGGAAAACAAATTTTAGTAAAAATTGGAAATTTGTTGTAATCTATTATAGAGATGACATAGTAGTCCAATGACTGTCATTAATATTTGGTAGTGGGTAATAATTTAAATATATTATTTTTCCTTACGTAATATAGAGTTTGTCATTTCTGAATCGGGTTACCTGAGGAATTGGTAGGTGGCTCGAACGAACATTCGACCATGAAATCAACTAGCACTTACCCTTTTATCATTGTTCGCAGAGCGAACTTTACTCCAAATTTAGCTAGCTTAATACCCCATTTTGTTACCCTTCCGAAGGTGTCTGCCTTGGATAATACTCCCTTCATAGGCTAATTAGTCATGACAAAGATTGGGTGGGCTTGGAAGTATAACCGTAACTTGCGAGCTGCAATAATCAAAGCAAAAATACACTTATTTATTTTCAAGTACCTCAACTTGTCGTTCTAGAGTACTTTGCTAATGTAATACACTAGAAATTGGTGAATACCCTCTAATCTAATTAACATTGTTACAATTGTCTTTTCTTAGGTAGCCAAATATAGATAGAGAGTTTCTCCTACTCAAGGTGACTTTAAAAGCGGAGGGAGGTAAGATACAACTTCAATTCTTCAAATGCTGCCTGACACTCTCTAGACCACAGAAAAGAAGTTCTCAAAGCGTTAAAGAAAGGGAGGCACTTGTCCACCATATTGGAAATGAACCTATTGAGTGCCACCACTTTACTTGTGAAGTACTGTATGCCTTTTATTGTTCGCGAGGGAGGCATTTCCATGATCGCATAGATTTTCTCCGAGTTTACTTCTATCCATCTTTTTGAAGTCATTAAGCCCAAAAATCTACCAGCTCGCACACTGAAGACACACTTTTCAAGGTCCAGCTTCATGTTGTGAGCCCTTAAGACTGCAAATGTCTTGGATAAGCTTCACACAAACTCCTCCATTGACCCACTTTTTACCAACATGTCATCTACATAGACCTCAAGTCTGGGACTATCTGGTTTTCGAAAATTTTGTTCACTAAGCTTTGGTAGGTTGTTCCTGCATTCTTAAAGCCAAAAGGCATAACTTGATAGCAGAAAAGCCCTTCTTATGTGATGAAAGTTGTCTTTTCCTGGTCACCCTAATCCAATAGAATCTGATTATAGCTTGAGAAAGCATCTATGAAGCTCAAAAATCTGTAACCTACAGAGGCATCAACTAAACAGTCAATTGAAAGTAGAGGAAAACTGTCTTTAGGGCACTTTTTTTAAGGTTAGTGAAATCAATGAACATTTTCCATTTTCTTTCTTCACCATAAACACATTCAAGACCCAATCCGAATACTCTACCTCCCTGATGCAAACCTATTGAAAACAGTTTAGCTACTTCTTGCCTTACTGCTTCCACCACCTGCGGCGCGAATTTCCTCTTCTTCTATTTTATTGGCTTTGCTTTTGGGATCACGTTCAACTTATGGATGGTTACTTGAGAATTAACTCCTGGCATATCCACTGCTAACCATGCAAAAACGTCCGAATTTTCCTTCAAATGTCGGACTAACATGCTTTTTTCTTTTACCACCAACGCTGACGAGATTTTAACAGTTTTTTCTTCATTATCACAAAATAGCGCAAAGTTTCGGTATGCTCCATGGCTTCGGGTTTTTTACTTCTCTCCTCGTCCCTTACATCCAAATTGTCTAAATCCAAAATCTGGCCTACCAACTCTGCTCCTTGCGAACTCTGCCCTTCAACCACAGGGTCTCGTGCTTGCTTAACAGACAAAATATGGCACTGCCTCGTAGTTCACTGATTTGATCACAAGAAATTAACCCCAGTCGTCATCGAGAACTTGATCTTCATGTAGAATGTTACAATCACAAATTTTTCCATCCTCATTATCGATCGCCCGAAGATAACATTGTACGCCATTGGGTGATCTAAAATGAAGAATTGAATATACTCTGTGGTCGTGTGCTCGCCATCCCCTAAAGTGGCTGGCAAAGTGATCAAGCCCTTTACCTCAACTGGATTATTTTCAAAACCATACAACGGACTAGCCCTAAACAACACTTGTGCTTTAACCCCATCTTCTAGTATGTATCCCAAAACAACACCTTAACTGCACTTCCATTGTCTACAAGTATCCTTTTAACCTCAAAACTTGCAATTTTTGCCAAGACAAATATCAAATCATTATTCATCACAAACCAATTCCTCATCATCATTTCTGAATTCAACAGTCCATCTTCCCTGCGAATGTGACTTCTTAGAGTCACTGACTGACATTACACTTCTCATGTGTGCCTTCCTCTTTGTACTGGAACCAACTTACTCTTCATCCCTACCCACAATCAGATGGATTATACCTTTAGCTTTTTGTTTACTCTTAGGATCACTATGCGAGCCTTGACCTTGTTGGGAACCATTCTGGTTCACAAACTCTGCGAGCTCACCATTTCGCACTGCCTCATCTATAACATTCTTCAGTGTGAAACAATCATCGGTTTTGTGTCCCATGTCATCGTGGAAGGCACATCTGTCCCTTAAATTCAACTTTCTTACAGTGCTCCTCATCAGGGATGGCTTGGGTAGGATGCCAAGGCTTTTAACTTGGTTAAGAATGTAGGCATGGGTGACATTCAAAGGGGTGTAAGCCTTAAACCTGCCCTGAGAAACATATCTCCTGGTGTGCTTTGGCTGAGATCTCTGGGGAGCCCTTGGCGAATCGCCTTTAGCTTGATTTCTCTACGGCCTATCACTTCTTATTCGCAACGACTGGCCGGGAGGGCCTTGCCTACTGCGAGGTCCTTCTTTATTCTTAAATTGTCTATCCTCCATTTGAAAGGTGCCACATGACGCTCTCTTAATCTCCTCCGTCTCTACGAACTTGTGGGCTCGCTCGTACAAGTCAGCCAAACTTTGCGACCTATTATCAGTAAAGGAGTACTGTACATGATCATTCTGTACCCTCATTATAAAGGCATCTATGGCCCACTAGTCCTCCAAATTCTTTTTATTGAGGGTTGCTGCATGGAACCTCTTCACATTATCCTGAAAGGACTCGCCCTTTCTCTGCTTCACTGACATCAACCTTATAGGTGTACTCATGATTACTTTATGGGCCCTGAATATTCCTAAAACATCTTTCCTAATTGCGAGAAACTTCGAACTGAACCTTGGGAAAAGGATAGGTACCAGTCCTTGGCACTTTCCTTAAAGGTCGTGGAAAATGCCTTACAATTTCCTGCATCTGATGCCCCAGTACATTCATGTAGTCGTTGTATTGCATCAAATGGGCTCGCAGGTCCCTCCTTCCCTCGAACATATCCTTTGGGACCTTGAAGTCAAGCGACAAATTCACTTTTGCAATTCACTCTGGGTTGCCTGCCAAACCACGCGGTCTCCCTTCTACGAGCTCCTTGGGTATATGCGAACTAAGACCGTGGCCTTCCCTTGGTTCGTACGAGCTCTTCTTGCGAGCTAGATCCACGAGCTCCCCTTGCTGTCCTCTCATGGTTCGCATCACACTCAAGCGTCTGGTGAGACCTATCCAGGTTGTGGGTAGGCGACCCAGATCCTACCTGGTGATCACTGATGTATAACAATTTTCATATGAATATTCCTTGATACTTAAAAGGCATAATGATAATTTAGCTCCCAACATTTACATTTTCTATTAATTTGATTCTTATTCCTTTTTAGAGATAAATTTGACCCTTAGCTTTTCAAAAACCAATAGTCAAGTCATTTTTTTTAACGGAAATGTGACTAAAATATTAATTTTTAACATTATTAACATGGTAATTCATGTGCACATTATGGTAATATAACACTATTTGTCTTATATATCACATTAAAAATTTGACTCTTATTAAAAAATCGGGAACAAATTTAATTCAAAAAATAAAGACTAAATTAAAAAATATATATAAATATTAAAAGCTAAATATTACATTATACCTACGTAAAAACCTTTCAACCTATAAAAGGTAGTATAAAAAAGTTTAAAAACGGAAACTTTGTTAAACTCTTTTTTTTCCCCAAAATTCGTAATAATCCCAAATTAGAAAAAAAAATTCAAAAAGAATTAACTAAGTAATATAAAATATGGGAATAAATTAATAATGAACTTAGTTTATTGATTAATTTCCTTGTCAATGCCAGAGAACATATCAACTTATGTAATGAAAAAAAAAAAAGGAAATTTCAAAAGGACCGGAGATTTCTTCTTTTAGTAATAAGTACTAGTTGTACACTGATATTAATTAATCATGCATAATTAGTTTTTTAATTACAAATTAATTTGTTGACAATTGACAACAAACCCATATTCTATCAATACTTAATTAACAAAATTAATAATGAATTGAAGTCATGGTCATCATTTACAAATTAGTTAGATTAGAACGACACTATATATATTTTAATTAATAGTTGAAATTTTCTACTTTCAATGTTTCTAAAAAACTATTACCAACAATCTCCATGATTTGTTGTTAATATTTGTATGGGGGTATTTAATTAAAATAGTTAGGAATTCTAACTTTAATTACTCTTTATTTCGATACATCCAAGAGTAGTAAGTTACTCAATTTGAATAATTTCAAATATATCCGTGATTTGAATTAAGATTATTATTTCATAAATAAAAAAATTATTAATCGTTCACACAATATTATTTGAATAATAATTTAAAATTTTTGAAATAATTCAAATGGTACAAATTGTTAATATTTTGCTTAACCTAGTAAAGCTAATTAGATGTGAGGCATGGTGGTGCAATAATTGTGTGGCATGTAAACATCCAAAACATTGCCTATTATGCATGTAATGTTTTGGGAGTATAAGATATTCGAATATTAATAGCAAATTAATGCTTTGATGCATGAATTAAATTAATTAATTAATTTTGTGATGCTAGCTAGTTTCTTCAACGCTGCACCCTAACATTCAGACGTTTTCTGGAATAATGATCACATTTAATGGTCAAAGAGGCTTCAATTACAGTTCATTTCCCCTAAACTACCAAAATAAAATTGCATAAGTAATTTCAGTTTAACTCTATATATTAATGTATTATGTTTTCATTTATTAGATTTTAGTGTTTGCAATAACCTTGGTTATCCATTAATTAAATTCGAGATTAGTGTTAATTGAAAATTTACACAAGATTATTGTCACTTCATTTGTGGTTAAGTGTTAAAAATAAAATTAATTTTGGTAAACCTTACACAACTTAAGAAAGCTAATGATATAATACTTTTTGGTAAAGAATGTTATAATTAATTAGGGGTGAGTAAAATTCGATCCGATTAAAAAATTTGAAAAAATTGAATTTCAAGTTATTTAATTTTTAATTTTTTTGAGTCAACTCGAATAAGTAATTTGAGTTTTGAGTTAAATAGTATAATTCAAATAACCCGAATAATTTGAATAATAGGTTGGTGTAAAAATTTAAATCGAGTTAGGATGATAAAATATGATCCGTTAGCTCAATTAACTCGAATTTTTTTACTTAATTCGACTTGATTTAATCGAACACGACCCCTTAATAAACTTTCAAAATAGAAAGAGTTGATTATTAACTTACATATATCCCCAATCCTCCCCTTTTAAACTTTTTTTTTTTGGTAAAAGATGTTTATGTAGAAAGATAATATTTGATTGCATTTGAATTCTATCCCCGATGAATATTACTTTTAAAAAGTAATTGCATGAATAAATTGAATAACATTTTATGTTTAAAGATTTTTTTTATTATGTTTTAATATGAGAGATTATATGTGCTGAAATTTGAATAGTAAATTTTCAAAAATTTATCTCTTAAATTTATTTCTATAAATAAAATAAAATAAAGTCTTGAATTGAAAAGCTTGATTGATTATATTAGTAAATGGAGTTGACAATGTTAATATTATAAATTAATGATAGCTTGGCATTGTTTAAAATATATGCTTTGCTTAGCCTTTAAACAATGGGTTAACATGTTCATGTGGGATGAGTGAAAACATTATAGACATTAAGGCATTTGGGGTGAGAGTCGGCAAAGATTTAAAACTACACAAATAAATAAGTTTTATTTTAAAGATAGAATTTATGATATTTTCAGCAAGAAAATAGACAATATAGTGCACATGATTGACACTTAGATCATGCCACCTTGATTTAATTCTATATTTTTACAATTTCTTTTTGGAATATTTCAGCTTTGAAATTTGGTATTGTTTAAATTTAATTATTAAATTTTTTATATTATAATTCACATTGTATAAGTTTTGATTTGTGAAATTATGTATTTTTATTTTATTTTATTTTATTAATATAATTATATTATTTAAATAGTTTTAGATAAAAGGTAAATATAATGATTCAAATAATTTATTTTTAATAAAAAACTTAAGGACCTTTAATAAAAATAAAAAGAAAATTTTGTTAACGAAAATCATTAATTAACTGGGCAAAATTAGGCTTAAAAGCCGAATTTTGTTATTTAATTAGCCCTTTAGCCCTTTTTCTATTTAGTGAAATATGTCATTTTTAGGAAAGAGAAAGGGAAAGCGCGTCCAATTGGATGAACTTTCCCTCAACGGTAACAAAGCAACGACTTTTTGAACTTTGCCGCGTCAACGGTAAAAATTAATAAAAATTTTCCAACGGTAACTTTTTTTTACCCTATAAATACCCTCTCAAATTTTATTTTTTTCATTCACATCCCTCTCTCAACTTTCTCAACTCTCTCATTTTAAATTTTTATTTTTATTTAAAAATATTTTTTTAATTATCTCGTGTTTTATTCGTTCAAATCGATTTCTCACGAATGACTGCCTCTCTAATGCGCTTCGGCAACAAGCATATTTCTGCCGCCCAAACAGTAATGGTAAGACGAAATTTTAAATTTCGTTATCTTAAATTATGTTAAATTTAATTTTTTTTCAATTTGAAATTATTTTATTGTGTAAATAGGCGGATGATTGTGTTCTGGAGGGCTTCATTCATAATATGGGAAAGCCTACGATCCTTGAAATTCGTGGCCACTTGCAAAATGTTGGATTATTGCATGTGTCTCGCATGACCAGGGGCTGCAAACTCGTTCCTACACTAATTAGTGTGTTGGTGGAAAGATGAAGGCTCGAAACACACACTTTTCACCTTCTATGCGGCGAGTACAATCACACTCGAGGATGTAGCGCTACAACTCAATCTGTCAGTGGATGGGCCAGTCATCACGGGATCAACGGTCGTTCCGAGTAAAGTGGACGTCTGTAGAGCACTGTTGGCGAACCTAAAGACGAAGGCCATGGGGCATTGGTAGGTGGGAGTCCCAATGACAATGGCGCTGAGGAGGAAGTCTACAGGCCCACACATCTGGATGTACATCCCGTTGCACTTTCGGCTGTACGCAAAAATCCTCTACGCAATTGTCGTCCACTGCCCTGTGGCACTCATTTTCTTCGATAACATGATTGATGTTTTCTTTTCTTTTTCTTTTTTTCTAAATTTTGCGATGTAAATATATACAAAAGTAAATAAATAAATAAACTGAGGCTTTTCATTCAAACATTACATTTGTCTTCATTTTTGTGTAACATGAGTTATGCGTAAGTTAATAATACATAACAAATTTGGATCACCTGAATAATGGAAGCACTGCATCCAAAATATTATTTGGATGAAAAATATCTTATCGACGTTAATGCCCCAATGGATCTCTGTATAGAGAACATGTTGTCTTCGTATGCCTTGGGTTTTTACAGTACTCGCATAATCTCTGTTGACTGTCCCTCTTCTGAATATCCATGTTGTTCCTTATTATTGTGGAATTCGGGCAACCTTTTGGGACATGACACTGCTCCTTGTTTGGTGCCAACTCGTATGACGCTGGACACCGAGAACCTCATAATTTCATTTAGGACGGTCGGGAATTCAGGACTCCACACACTATGAATCTGTTCTAGTCGATAGACGTCATTGATGTAAGGCCATACTCAATTCGTACATTCCCACATGCGGCAATTGCATGTGGGCATGGGAACCGAAGTGCTTGGAATCTCCCACAATCGCAAGTCCCTACTGTAAGGTTCACACGATAGGATGTCGTCGACATGTCCTAGTTAGGCCTAGTGTACTCCGTGACTCGAAAATCAAGGTTTCAACACGAGTGGCCCACTACATACATAGTGTTCGCCCTCGCTGTGTTTCGTCAGATTTCCTTCATGACGTCATCGTACCTAGTACTGCTGCTTGCTATCTGTCCAGCATATGCCGTCACCCTCTTCAGAAACAAGGTGGCCAGGTAGAAGTATGTTTCTTTAACAATCAAGGTCAAAGGAAAATGACGCGTCCCCTCTAGTACTAAATTGACACACTCAGCTAAGTTTGAGGTCATGCACCTGTATTGTAGGCCCTCTTCGTACGATTGCATCCACTATTTGAACAGTATATTTGTTAGGTACGCTGCATCATAGGCGTTGATGGTGCTCAAGTTGTTCAGTATTTCATGGAATCGATGTTGGACAAGCTCGTAACCTGTTGATAAACGCCTACCCGTTAATGCAAGAAACAAACACCTGAATAGTGGAAGCACTGTAATGTGTATATTAAATAGGTGGAACTACAAACCCATGTCAATGACTAGGTCTCGTTCAGTTTCTGAAGGATATTTTTAGTGGTATTTTGACCCCACATGTCGTAATTAGTACCGATGATGGGTGCGATCCTAGAGGCTACCATGACACTCAATCACGAACAATATTTCGGGTCCCCTATCCAATATGACACATATGTTGCGATGCGAGCAAACACGAAGGTACAATAGGCTCAAGAAAAAATTCCAGTCATCTGTCGTTTTTCTAGGAGTTATTGCAAACGCTATTAGAAAAATCCTTCGATTACCGTCATGAGCAACGACAATTAACAAATGATTCTAAAACTTTCTGTATAGATAGGTACTATCTGAACCAAGAGCTTGCAGTGCCGGAAAGTCTCTCTATATTGCTCAAAGGTCTAAAAGACTCGATGAAACACTTTTTCCCAGGTACTAATTGATCACCGAAGTATGCTTAGTGCGTTTCCAGATCGGTTGTGGAACCTGGTACATATCGATCCAATACCTGACAACATTTCCAAAGATAGTTTTACGAACTGTCCCACCTGTGATGAAACTTATCCATGGCCTTTTGTTTCGCAACCCACGCTTTGTAGTACGTTAGAGTGTACTCTTATTGGGAGCAGATGTTTATAATCAACACCGGGATCGGAATCCTAGGACTTGTCTTTACCATTGATAGAATTATCTCAGAAATCATGTCTGAGTCTAGCCTCAAATGGTCTTTACTTACACCTACCACAACACAGATATGTGGACCAAAATACTTCTTTATCGTCCACAACCCAATTTTCTTACAGAGAGATGCCATTATTTTTTGCTTCCACTTTCTGTCTCATATTGCACACTTCATTTCAAATTTCTTAGAGTGGGACTTTGTGACAAAGTAGCTTACGCCGTTCTTGAAGCTGTACCACTTTAGTGCAGCAAGGAAAACATCTTTGGTCGGGTATTTCATTCCAGCTTATAACACTCGTACATCACGAGATGTGCTTGCAAGATCGGGTGTTCTTTGCGGTAGCCGCGAAAACTTTAAACCACCCTCAGTCGATAGGTCGATGTTCTTCATGTGGAGCAAAGGTTCATATGCCTTGAATCGCAGATCTAGATCTAGAAAATTGTCTGAAGAGTTATTGTCGGACCTGCAAGGTTCCAGCTTTGTTGGAATCAGGTCCGGTTTGAAAAATAGTGCTAGTTCTGAACCATTCGGGATGCACTACCGAATTGGCTCAGGGTCTAACTTCTCCTTGTCAACTGCATCGCTTCCTTTCTTCCCCACCTACATGTTCTTTCTCGACAACACATTTTTCCTTATCTGTTCCTTCATTGTCACCTTCAAGTAGAAGGTTGGATGTACCTTTGTCGATCCCGTCAAAAGGAGTAGGTCATCGATTCTCTTGTAACTTATGTGCCTGCCAAAAAATGAACCAGTCTAATGACCAGTGTACATCGATGATCTCACTGTATAACTGCTTATGCCTTATGAAGTCGACCTAGTGTCAAATTTGAAATCGAACGCACTGATTAAATGTTGAGCTCAAGTGTTCGGATTTGGGTTATGCTTAAACCTTGACAAGTACTGACCACTGAAGTTTAGATTTGGGCCAAAGATCGACGAGTGTCTTTCCAATGATGTTTTGGGAACATTGTAGTTGCCGCTTTGTAACAGACCAATGAACCCATCGCATAACCGTATAGTAAGACTTTTTACTTCGACTTTGGTTCCTATTCGTCGCAATGATGGTCGAAGATGGGCCAAATCCATCATCCTCGGTGAACTCGATGTATAACTCAATTACAACATTTTCGCTTGAGCAGTGAGATGATATGATAATCTCAAGATAGACCTCATGAGTCACGTCGAATAGCTCATACCTATATGGGTCAATAGAAGTAAGATATCTGCATTAGAACTTCGAAATCCTTCCTCAAGTCAATTCCCCGACTTTTCTCTTGATTTTGGTTTATAACTTACACACTTGAATGGTAGTACTGAATGCCATTTCCACAGACTTCGCTCTTACAAACACCACCCCGACCTTTTTATTACAGATTTGACCATCGTAGTAAATAACTGATTTCACTCGTCAACTAATTTCAATTTTGGTCACGAACTGGATGAAAAAAAATGAAAAACATAAGTAGAGAATTGTCCAAAGAAGTACACACAACTCTCACAACACAACTATTCGACGTTTTTTAGTAGTTTGATGCGTGTCGAAGTTATGGAAATCACGTCTCATTTATAGGAAAATTTATATATAGAGAAAGAGAATATGTGCTTTGAAATTCATTTATGAATGCACTTGTTGCATTTATTATGATGCAATCCATATTCAAATCACGTTTAGAATTCGTATAATTTCATCGTACCTAGGTGCCCTAATTATTCTGCATCTCATAACGTGCTCCTCGGGTATCCTGAAAAGTTGCTTGTACCTTCAATAGGAAAGAAATTTTGTTATAGAAAGCATGCCTAGTAGGGCGAGCCTTCCTGTTGACCTGGCAAGAAAGCGCGCATAGTTGGGTGTGCTTTCTCTAACAAAATTTTTTCTTCCCACAGTTAAAAGTTTGATGCTTCTTATTTTTCAGATGCTTTAACCATATTTCAAATATGTTTATCACTCCTGAAACGCATTTTCAACGAAAGGAATTTTTTTTTTTTTTTTTGCAAATAGACCTTTCCCTGTGCCTATAAAAGGGGTCACACACACCAAGCTTCATTGCCCCCCAACCATCTTCTTCCACACACTCTCCACCCTTACTCGATAAATCATTTTTATGTGCTAACAATTCTGGTCGCTAAAAATATTTCTTTAATGTTCGAGGTATTCTTCAGTCGTCGGTGATACAATATAGTTTCAAGCCTTACACATTTCATATATCATGCCGATTAGGGACCATTACCTTCGAAGCCTATCCTAGGGAAGTCAGGTTTCAGGGTGGTTTTGCTTTTTACGGTCAATGGTGGAAGTCTACGTGGAAGTCTCTATCAACCACCGTTATGCAATAATATATCAAGGTATAACGAGGGTGATAGTTGATGGTCGTTACGTAGCCACAAGCTCAATCTTCTCGGGGTGGCTATTACAGTGCATTAAAGGTGATGTTCATTTCGGAGCGACAATGGGTTTCGTTATTAAACAAACCGTTAATAACTACAACCGCTACCGTGTCAACTCGAGTTTGACCTGTCCTGTGCTGGAACATCCGCTCTTCACCTAAGAGCCCTCTTGTGTCCACGTCGGTGTCAACCTTCAAATAAGAATGAAATGTCAAAGATACTGTCTCCTTAGAAATAGAGAAAAAAGGTACATTGATTACACCGGAAGTCCCCAAAGTTTTTTCGTTTGGTTATGACCTCAATCCTATGTATGGTATATATAGGACATCGTTTGCATGTATCTAAAAAGCTTAAACTCCTGACCACGTAACGACAGTCACTTGTCCCCCCGATTATACTCGAACCTGTGATTGCATCACGACTGCCGACTGGAACCTCCACCTAGACTTCGACCCCTAATCGTATCAAGCATTATTACCCCGAATCCAGATTTCCCCACGATGGGTTTATGAGGTGATGGTCCTATCCTGCCATGACATATGAAATGTATGTGTTCTGAGGCGCTTATCACATCCCTGACCCCTCAAATCTAGTTATGAAATTTTGTGGTTTCACCCTAAACCCTAAAAAATACATCAAGCCTTAAACTTTAACCCTAAAAATATTAAAAACAATTATGGTTTTTAGGAGAGAGAAAGGGAAAGTGTGCCCATTTGGGCATGCTTTCCTGCCACCTGTACATAAAGCGTGCCTAGCTGGATGTGCTTCCTGTTCTCACTCTCTCCTAAAAACGATCTATTTCGTTAAATAATAAAAAATAGCCTAAAGGCCTAATTAAAAAAAATCAAATTTTAAGTCTAATTTAGCCAATTAATTGATTTAATCGTTAATAATGCTGATGTGACTGACAACATTCATAAAAAATGACATGCGGCATGCCACATGTAAAGATGTTGATGTACCATGCCATGTCAATAACATTTTTAAAAAAAATATTTTTATGAGCTTTGAATATTTTACCCAATTAAACCAAGAAGTACTAACTACGGTAGCCATAGCGAAAAAAGAAATTTGCTTAATCTATACTATTATATATAAAAGGAACATAAGACCTGTCCAATAATTGGTTTTTTTTTACATGAGAAATTAATGGTCAAAATATATCAATTTTAATCCCTTTATTTTTTACATAACATATGTGCAATGTTAATTGTTTTTTACATGAGAAATTAATTGCCCAATCAATTCTAATCTCTCTATTTTTTTTGATGAATTACAATAATAGCGCAAAACCTGAACAACAAACACAACTAGTGCGACTCGAACTCAGACCACACCTGGGGCGGTGAATACTATTAACCATCTGGCCATCACATTGTGTTCAATCCCTCTACTTTTTTATATTATATAAGAATAGTTAAATTCGATATTTAATTCCTATTTTTCAATTCTAATCTCTTTGTTTTTACATGACACTAATCCAATGTTAGTTTTTTTTTTCTTACATGAGAAGCTAATGTTCAAATATCAATTCTAATCCCTCTATTTTTTTTTTTTTTGAGATTATATAAGAATGGTTAAATTTCATATCTATTTTCTATTTTTTAACCCCTTTACTTTTTATATGATACCTGTCCAATGTTAATTGTTTTCTTTAATATGAAAAGCTAATGGCCAAATATCAATTCTAATCCTTCTACTTTTTTGAGATTATAAATAATGATTAAATTCCATATTTAATGCCTATTTTTTGTTCAAATTTGAAATTTAATCTTTATACTTTAATTTTGACGTAATTTGATATCTCAACTTTTATAATGTTATTAGTTAGTCTAAATTGACCTTTTAAAAATTGTTAACACTGTTAAAAATTTCAATCAAATTCTAGTCCATTATAATGCCATTTTTTGTTTCACGTATATCAAGTGAGTTTTTTTTTTTTAAATTTTGAAGGGGAAATTACACCAACAGTCACCCAACTTTGGGGTAGCTGACAAAATAGTTACTCAGGTTTCAATTCAGTCACTCAACTTTCAAAAAAAAATAAGAAAACAGTCACCATTAACCATTTTTCGTTACGTCTGTAATGGAGCTATCATTTTCTGTTATTGACTTAACAGAAATACCATTTTCCTTCCCCCTCTCTCTTCCCCATCATCCTTCCCCCTATCACAATCCCCTTTATTTTTTTTGCAGACCTCTCCACTATTGCCCTCTCCCCTTCTTCCCCCTATTCCTTCTTCACCATCATTCCTCTCACCCTCAGCAAAGCTACCATGTCCAAAGTATATTCCGGATGGAGCCTTAATATTTCTTACTCTTTAATGTATACTAGAACATGATATGGAATTGGAGTTGAAATGTTTTGTCTCTAGAAAAGTTTCACCATTGTCACCATCTTTGTCATTTTATTTTACCTGAATTGTTAATGAGCTTTTCAAGGATTGGGATTGATTTATATGCAGTTTGCAGCCAGTGAAGAAGACTCGCGAGAAACAAATACAACTTTGGAAGGAACTGAGTCTGGATTACTGCAGAACTCAGAAGATATTCAAAATTAGGCTTGAGGAAGAATTTCCTCTGTTCTCAAATTCTGTGATAGAATGTAAGAACCGTTTCTCTTAAGTTTTGGTTAACCCATCTAATTAGAGTTCTCAAACTGTATGGTGTATTTGTTTGTGGTCATGAGTAGTACATAAATATGAAGACAACTTTTTTGCTCTTTTGCAAGCACGCTCAGTCACGAAGCTAGGAAAGCATTCCTCTCGGCGTTGGTTGTAGAAGGTCTGTACCGGTTCTTCTGGTTAACTAGTACAAGTGTATATACTCAGCATCCTTAATTCATTGGAAGCTATGCTGAGGGTGAGAGGAATGATGGCGAAGAAGGAATAGGGGGAAGATGGGGAGAGGGCAATGGTGGAGAAGTGTGCAAAAAAGTAAAGGGGCTTGTGATAGGGGGATGGATGGTGGGGAAGAGGGAGGGGGATGCAAAATGGCATTTCTGTTAAGTCAATAACGGAAAACAATAGCTCCATTATAGACGTAACGAAAAATGGTTAGTGGTGACTACTTTGTTATTTTTTAAAAGTTGAGTTATTGAATTGAAATGTGAGTGACTGTTTTGTTAGCTAACCCAAAGTTGAGTGACTGTCGGTGTGATTTACCCAATTTTAAATGTCACACCAACAAAATTAATTGAAGAATTTCAACCGTATTAATGAATGTACCTAAACTTTTAGATTTGAAAAATATGACTAAATACTTAAAAATAAAATATAAAGAATAAACTCCAAATATACGAATTCTACATATTTCAACTTTCAAAATTTTACGAAAAAGAACTAATTACCCAAGGCTAAGCGTATTTATGATTAAGAGTTGAATATGATGATTCAGAACTTTGATTACGTCATACATGACATTCATATTTGAATATGAAATTTACAATATTTAATCACTTTAAATGATGATAACTTATATTAGCAAATGATTAATCCCCAGGTAAAATATGCTTTTGTCCTGCATTAATTTCCCGTAAACATCTCAAAGCATTGACCTTGCTTTTATTAATAATTGTGTCACCGTCCGCCGGCTACACCTCACCCCAACACCATTAATGGTTGCTTCGAGAAACAATAATAATAGTTATTTGTCAAATCCAACATGGCGGGAGGAAGAACCCCCTTACTTTTGCTTTGCCATAAATTGGGCCACAACCCCTTTTTCCATTGCTAATTTAACCACCATAAAACTAGTGCAAACTTTGCTAAGTAAGCTTTTCCACTCTTTTTCTTTTCAATGGCGATTCCGGTGATTGATTTTTCTAAGCTCAATGGCGACGAGAGGGCCAAGACATTGGCTGAGATTGCAAATGCATGCGAGGAATGGGGTTTCTTTCAGGTACCTTTTTCTTATCTTTAACCTACATCGTGCTGCAAATTGGGTTTGATCTATGTGTGTGTAAATATGTGTATTTGTTTTAGTTGGTGAACAATGGGATTGCAGAGGAGCTGCTGGAGAGGGTTAAGATGGTTTCATCAGAGTTCTATAAGGTGGAAAGGGAAGAGAATTTCAAGAACTCAAAGGTGGTGAATTTGTTGAATGAAAGTGGCGATGAAAAGTTGGAGAATGTGGATTGGGAAGATGTTATAACTTTGACGGATGATAATGTCAATGAATGGTCATATCAAACATCGGGATTTCAGTAAGCAAGATTAATCAGTTCTTAACAAGCTAAAATATTCATTAAATTGCTTTGGTTTATGATTATATATATATATGTGTGTTCTTGTTGATGACAGGGAAACCATGAAGGAATTCAGATATGAGTTGAAAATATTGGCTGAAAAAATCATGGAAGTAATGGATGAAAACTTGGGGTTACCAAAGGGGTACATGAAGCAAAATTTCAATGGTCAAGGAGGTGAAAACAATGCATTCTTCGGCACCAAGTTGTGCCACTATCCGCCATGCCCGAACCCTGAGAAGGTCACTGGTCTTCGAGCCCACACCGATGCCGGTGGCGTCATCTTACTCTTCCAAGATGACGAAGTGGGCGGCCTTCAAGTACTTAAAGATGGGGAATGGATCGATGTTCAGCCATTGAAGAACGCGATTGTCATCAACACTGGTGACCAAATCGAAGTCCTCAGCAATGGGCGATATAAGAGTGCTTGGCACCGTGTTTTGAGCACCATTGATGGCAACAGGCTATCCATTGCTTCGTTTTATAATCCTTCACTTAAAGCCAGCATTGCTCCTGCACCACAACTGGTGAAGGAAACGAATGAAGAAATGGATCAAACTTATCCCAAGTTTGTGTTTGGTGATTATATGTCTGTTTATGTTCAGCAGAAATTTCTCCCTAAAGAATCAAGGTTCCAAGCTGTAAGGGCCGTGTAATACGAAGAAGATAATAAGCTGTAAAACATGAAATTATATATGATCTTTTTATTTAAAGGAAAAAAAATTACATACATATGTATATATGTATATGATCTTCTCTTGGATATTCAAAGACCTTCCATAATTCTTTCCACTGCATTTTTGGTGGGATGTTTGAGACAAAAACAGTAAACCTTCAACTTTTCTAAAAAAAGTATCATGTATGTCCTATCTCAATGTCACAACTAATCTTCTAACACAGACTAGAATTAGGTAGTATAGCAAGTAGCTTGAAAGAGAGTAAAGCAAAACAATAAAGTGGCACACAAAATTTGTTAACAAAATTCATATAGCAATTCTACTCTGTAGAGCCTTATTCATTGAATTATTTTATTCAACAATGGATCATGAATTCTATTGGTTAAAGCCCAATCAACTCTTGCACTGTGAGATAATTGCATCCTCAACAAAGAACCCCAATGTTACAATCACTCACCCCAAATATTCACTTACAAACAGCTTTTACTCTTCAAAGAATACATGAACACAATAGTGCAACACTTCACAACAAATAGAAATAGAATTTATAAAACAAACTCTTCCACAAGCACCCCAAAGGATGTCCCAAAAAGCAATGAAATGATAAATTTATAGGTTGGATTTCATCTACATTTCCATCAAATAAAACACAGTTTAAATTCAATTATTTATCCATAATTTGAATTTTGGAGGCTAACTTATATCCCTAAGCACATCTAAAACAGTTCCAGCACCAGGAACTCCTTTACATTCGAAAATAAATTCTATAGAAAAAATAACATTAATTTTAGCTTGAACTTGAGATCATTTGGTAATATGAATCCAAGATAAAAATAAGTCAAAAATGCCAACAAATCTAACATTGCTTTAATTGTTCAAACTTGTTGTCCCAAGTGATGTTCAAAAAAGTCATGCACTAGCTAAACGAAAGGCAGTTAAAATCCCAACAATCTCCCCATTTAGCATCTAGACAAAACTATTCAGCAAATTATTAGAAAGCGACTATCATCAAGAAAATAGGTCTCCCCCTTACACATATCATCGTGTCAAAATTCCTCCTTTTGATGTGCATTAGATTATAAGAAAATATTCTAAAGAGGTACAAATAAGAGACATACTCCGAAATAAGAACTTGCATCTATGAAAGAGATCTTCAACAAAGTATCAACAGAAGCAACGAAATTTCAAAATAGGCACATCACTAATGTAACAAAATGCTCAACAATGAGAATTGCAAATCAATCATCAGTTCAACAACATTCAACATCATCTACTACCCCTTTTTGTCAAAATGTACAAAGGGCTCCCACCTACAGTGGTGTTTTCTCAATGTTGCAAATAAGTTTAGCCGACCTCACCTTTTTTATAACCATCCTCTACATTTTGACTGTAGGAGAGTCCAACTCACCTTAAGAAAAACAAAACTCCAATAATTTCTCCTTTTGAGCAACCACAACTAATGAATATGTTTTTTTCATCTATCACAACATTCGGTGGACCATTGGATCAGGTTGAAAGTAGTTACCCTCATTTGAGTTTGTCCTCTTTTCAATAACAACTGCAAACCTATTCCAATCTCTATTTGAAAAAGAGTTGGACCACTATATTTTGATTCCTTTTCAATAGCATGTTCTTCTTTAGATGGATCAAACTTGATTTTTTTTGAACGATGAGTGTAACACCCCTCAGTCGTTACTGTCACCAAAATCGAGTTATGGGATGTCACAACGAATAACAAAATAGTTAAATGAAATTTTAAATTAAGAATTCATTTAAACATTTAATAAATGTCATACATCCACAAAGTTCATGCTTTGTAAACTGTTATAATAAACGTTGACAATGACAGTAGAATGGTCACAAAGCAATAAGAAAAGAAAATAAGAACACACACATTTTACATGGAAACCCTCGGGAAAAAACCACGGGCAAAGGAGAAGAAATTCACTAATGTTGAAAAATGAATGACAAGAGGAGTAGTTCTATACAAACTCAACTTGTGCGGTCTTTGGCCTATCGCCCCCACAGATCCCCTTATTTTGTAACTATATTTATTCAACAAGTGACAGGATTCAGGTCATACAAACTCTAACAATCTCTACGTTTACACGGATTCTTAACGAACAAGTTCTTGAACTCTTCCACAAAACCCCTAAAGGGGTATTCTCTAACAATGAAAACCAACCAAGTCCAAGCAATGCTCAAACTTGGTTATAGGAAATGACTTAGTCATCATATCCATAGGATTATCATGAGTACTAACTTTGCTTACAACAACATCACCATGAGCAATAATATTACGCACAAAATGATACCAAACATCAATATGCTTCGTTCTCTCATGAAACATTCATGAAACATTTGATCTTTCGTAAGGAAGATGACACTCTGCCTATCACAAAACACTATATTGATCTAAAGCCCTTTACTGAGTTCACGAAAAGTCCCTTTAACTAAATAGCTTCTTTACAAGCCCTAGTAATCACCAAGTACTCAAATTTAGTAGTAGACAAAGCAACTGTAGTCTGGAAAGTGGCTTTCTAGTTGATGGCGTAACCCCTAATAGTAAAGACATATCCTATGTGTGACCTTATTTTATCAAAGTCTTCAGCAAAATCAGAATCAACATACCCAATGACTCCATCTCTAGTTCTTCCAAATCGTAAGCAAACATTAGTAGTACTATCTGCCTTAGGACGTACCAACTTTTAGAGTAGAAATCATGCACAAAAGACATGAAAAAGCGGTATTCGCAAGTATACGGGTCAGGTTGTAATATAGTTACAACGGAGTAGGTAAGTACTCTGAAGATCGTACCCAAGGGAGGCGAGTACTTAATTAATCCTAATCTAAACACAAATAGATCTAATTAATACTCTAATCAAATTATAGTACGAAGAATTAAAAGGAGGGTTTTTGAATAAATTATAAAATAATAAGAAAGTAAATAAATGAAAAGAAATAAATCAAATAATCGAATATACATATCAAATTTTTTGCATAGGTGATTAGCTCACTTTGGTAGTCATAATCAACTGTCATTTTAGGTTTTCTTGTTTAATCAACTAGTCAACACCGCAGCAAGACCTTCTGATACGTCAACTGGAATATTGAGTCGGCAAGAACTACTTATCTTCCTACCTCACAATCCAGACCAGTTCAGGGTTAAGGTGTTCACGGATAGACAATACTAAATTTGGGTTAATTCCAACCTTGATGACTTCCTAGGGTTGTCAGGCCAAGGGTTTAGATTATTCCTTTCTTGAACAGCTGATCGGTTAAGAAATCCCTATAAAATAGTTAATTATTCATACCTCTACTCGTTAATCTCTCACAGGAGGATTAGTTACTCATGGATCTGGTAAACAATATAACTTGAATGAAAGAATGAATATGAAGAATAATTCAAGAATAGAGTTTAAAAGAAGCCTGATTTGTATTAAACACAGAATCCTCAAAGAGTTTGACAGTAATTCCAAAATCTGATTTCTTCATAAAAGTAAATAACAAGAATAGAAATATAAAACTTAAGAAAAGAGAAAATCTAAAGACTAAATTTAAAGAGAAAATTATACAATAGCTAAGCTTCCCCTAATGTGTGATAAATGAGCCTATTTATAGACTTAAGGGTGGTCGTCGTCCTCAACCCTAGGTCAGCTATCGTCCTTGTGTTGTTTGATTGTGCATACCAAAACACCCTTGGTTTGTAATTATTTCCTGTATAGAGGCGATGTCGCGACACACCAAGTCCTGTGTCGCGACATCGAGGGCAGTCTTGGATTTTTCTTATTCTACTCCCTATGTTACGATATCGCATGCTCTGTGTTGCAACCTAGCTATCAATATCGGGTTAGTACGCCTTCTAACAGTCTCCTGCACACTCACAAAATATAGTAGCTCACTCTTAGGCCCCATTCGGTCCCTAAGGTCAATAAATGACTCAAATTACACATTTTATTAACTTAAATAATACTTACAGAAAATGTAATTAAACTTAACTAAAATGCTCATGTTCAAGCTCCTAAAGTGCAAAAAACTAGTTTAATCTGTTACACCAAATTACGGAAGATCAAGTATCTCGTAAGTATATAAAAATCCACTGAAGTTCTTTTTAGTGTTCTCTATCAGGATTCGCCATGTATCTACTAACTGCACTAACTACATATGATAAATCTGGATGTGAGGAAACCGTAGCATATATGCGAGATCCCACTGCGCTAGAATGTGAAACATGTGACATATAGCCAATCTCATCATCTGATTGTGGAGACAAAGTCAATGAAAGTTTGAAGTGGGCTGCTGATGGAGTACTAACAGGCTTGGCACTTTTCATATTGAACCTGCAAAGAAATTTCTCAATGTACCATTTCTAACTTAGGTGCAATTTACATGCTTTTCAATCTCTGAGAATCTCCATTCCGAGTATCTTCTTTGCTGCTCCCAAATCTTTCATGTTAAATTCTTTACTAAGCTGGGCTTTGAACTTTCTTATATCTTTTTTATCTTTGGCTGCTATCAATATGTCATCAACATAAAGAAGCAGATATACAAATGAACCATCACAATTTTTCTTAAAATAAACACAACTACCAAAACCTGTTCTTTTGAAATCATGAGTAGTCATAAATGAATCAAACCTCTTGTACCACTACTTAGGTGACTGTTTCAGGACATAAAGAGACTTTTTTAGCAAGCAAACATAGTCCTCCTTTTTTTAGACTACAAAACCCTTTGTTCGTTGCATGTAAATATCTTCCTCAATTTCTCCATGCAAGAATGTTATTTTCACATCTAACTGCTCAAGCTCCAAATCATACATGGCCACAATACCAAGCAAGGCTCGAATCTAATTATGTTTAACAATTGGAGAAAACACATCAGTGAAGTCTACACTTGGAACTTGACTGTAACCTTTTGCAATTAGCCTTACTTTATACTTGAGTTGTTCAACTCTTGGAGTCCCTTTTTTCTTCTTGAATACCCATTTACAACGAACAACATTTTTACCTTTAGAAAGCTTCAATAGGTCCCATGTTCTATTCTTATGGAGTGATTCCATCTCTGCTTGCATGACAATCATCCACTTTCCTAAATCTTCACAGCTAACTGCCTTGGAATAAGTAGATGGCTTTTGAGTGGTATCTATATCTTTAGCCACATTTAAAGCATAAGCAATAGCCTCAGCGAACCTCTTTGGAGGTTTAATTTCTCTTCTAGGTTTGGTCTTGGCAATAGAATATTGTGATGCTGACTGTGGTGAAGAAGCAACTCTACTTTGAGTTTCTGTACTAACTTGAGTAGTAAACTTTATTGTAAATCTTGGATCAATCTGAAGCTCCACCTTTTTCACATGTGTGTTTGATTTCTACTTGTCTTTATCAGAAGAGTCTTTAAGAGGTAAGTTAGGTAGTATAGCAGTTTCATCAAAACTAACTTCTCTGCTAGTCATAACTTTTATATTTTCAGGACACCATAGCTTCTTGTAACATCCTGGAAAGGGCCTATGCATTTTCAGTTTAATTGTACGAAGTGACATGTTTTATGTACTAAGAATAAATTTTGAATATTTTTGGAAACCCGGAAATGAATGAAAATGATTTGGAAATGAACATTTTTGGAAATCTGAAAATGTATGGACATGATTCAAAAGAGGAAAGTGAACATTTCTGGAAACTTGGAAATGTAAGGAAATGTCAAGTTTACAGAGCCGAACGAAAATTTTTGGAAACTTAGAAATGACTTAGAAATGTCGAGTTTTAAAGTTTAAAAGAGGAAATTAAGGCAAGGTGGCCTTAAAAGAAAAAGTTGGTGAAATTTGACACACAAACAGGCTTGGAAAAGTGGCCTGAAGATGTCACTTAGGGCCTATGGAAATGGCGCCACATGCAAGGTGATGGGCCTAAGTTCGAGTCACTTGGGAAGCAAATAAAGGAAGTTTTATTTTTGCTTCCGTAAGCTTTGAGGTGGGCATGCACAAGCCTTACGGAAAGGAAGAGTTTTATTCTTTTTAATATTCAGTTAATAAGGTGATAAATAAGGGATTTAATTTAGATTATTTTTGAAGAGATAATAAAGGATTATTCTCTAATTATTTTAAATTAAAGAGATAAAGCTATCAAATAAAGAAGAGTGGTGGCCAAGTAAGGGATTCTGAGTAGTAGTTTCGGCTATAAAAGGAAGAACACAGAGCTACTCATCAATTTTTCTTCCTCCTCTTCTCTCTGCCGAATTTCTGAGTGCTCTCTTCTCTTCTCTTCTCTTTTTCTTTTGTCAAGCCGAATCTATAGCCCACCATTGTCAAAATTCTCAAGTTTTCTTTTCTTCCTATTTCTTCTTACCAATCCATTCAAAAGCCGAATCTTGGAAGGGCTTCAAGCATAGGTGCTATTGATTTCTTCAAAGGTAAGAACAAGTTTGATTTCCATTCTTTTCTTTTAGATTAGCCGAGAGATAATCTAACCCCATACATATTATGGTTGCCGAATATGGAAGGATCTTTCGGAATTATCAGAGTAGTCGACTAAAAGGAGGAGTATTCGGGATTTCTAAGATTAAGGTAAGACATGTGAATATTCGGCCAAAGGCCTTGATTTATGTTTCGATGATTAAGATTAAGTCTAACGTAAGGTTTTAGGGATTTCGACATTCCTAGGGAAACAAGGAACAGTTTCGGGATTTGTTGGTGTTCCAATCGGCAACAAGGTAAGAATACTAATCCTACTAGGATTTGGAATTTTGGCCGAATGGCTTTTTTATTAAGGTAATAAGTGATAAATCAATGTAGGGATTAAGGATCTAAGCATTAGATCAAGCTTTTCAGGATCTCAAGAAAATTTTAAGCGAATCAGGTGTGTACCCCACACTATGTTATAATACGTTTTATGGCATGTTTAATTAAAATATGTGTTATTAAGAATATGAAAGTGGCTAAGGTACCATGTTATGATACTAAGTACTCAGGTACGTTTCCTACTTCTACTAGGAATATGAAAAATATTATTAGTAACATGAGAATATGATAAGAATGTGAACTCTGGCATATTTATGCATATTATTATTATATGGGGCATATGGGTATGTTTGAAAGGGAAAGTGAATGTGGTGACCTAAGACCACGAACACGGTGACCTAAGACCGTGATATCTGAAAAGTGGTGACCTAAGACCACAGTAATCTGAACGTGGTGACCTAAGACCACGAATGCGGTGACCTAAGACCGCAATTTGGTGCGTAGAGGAAGGAGGGTCGACTTAGTAGTCCCCACGATGTGGTTGGCGCAGTGCGGGGTGTGTAGCGGATGGACAATTAGGTTTGGGTTTGGGAATGCATCATAACTTGTATTCATTGTTCTGAATGTGTAACTCTTGTATGCCTAATTCTATTATGATTTAGTGTCGTGTACACATTGAGTCTGCATTTGACTCACCCGTTGTGGGACTATTTGGGTGACGAACAAGTAATGGACCGGGCTCGGCAGAAGCTTAGGGATGGCCATGCACAGCAAGGAATTTAATTAATGTGGATTTTATTTTTATCAAGTACTTAAACTTAAAGTTTGGGGAATTATTTGATGTAATAAGGCTATAAGGCCATAGTTGGTTTTCTTTAATTCTTTTACTCTTATTTATTATGTTTACAAATTATTATTTATGGATTCAAGTAAATTTATTTTGAAGTAAACCCTAAATGTTTATCACCTTAAATAAATGGATTTCAGTGTAAGATAAGTTGGTTTTCAATAAAAGCCCAACCCAAACAATATTTTTTTTAATTGCACAAGTTTTCTCTAAGTAATAAAAGAATTTGAAACCGGTTTTCTTGAGGAACATACCAAATCTGGTCAAAGCTCGTGGGCCGGGTTTGGGGTGTTTCACTTCTACCATTTAACACCAGCCTTATATCCAAGAAAAACACTTAATAGATCTAGGTTCTAGTTTACCATTATCAATATGAGCATACGCAGGACACCCAAAAATCTTCAAATCAGAATAATCAGCAAGAGTACCAGACCATACTTCTTGTGAAGTCTTTGTCACAATGGTAACAGACAAAGACTCGTTAATCAGAAAACATAAAGTAGAGGCCGCTCCAGCCCAAAAAGACTTTCATAAATAAGCATTCGACAACATACATCAAACCTTTTCCATGATTGTTCTATACATTCTACTACAACACTATTTTGCAATGGAGTATGGTGAATTGTCAAGTGTCTCACAATCCCTTTTGATTTGCACAATTAATTAAACTCATCAAAACATAATTCCAAGCCATTATTTGTGTGGAGGTGTTTTATTGATCTTCCTGTCTGCTTTTCGATCATAGTATTCCAATTCTTAAACGTGGGGAACACATCACTTTTTTGCTTTAGGAAGAATACCCAAACTTTTTTAGAAAAAGCATCAATAACTGTCAACATATAATCAGCGCCACTCCTTGAAGGCACTCTAGATAGCCCCTAGAGATCAACATGAATATATTATAGCGTTCCTTTCGTGTTATGGATTCTTCTAGTGAATCAAACTCTCTTTTGCTTCTAAAAAATGCAGTGCTCACTAAAATTCAGTTTGCTAATTCCTTGTCCATCAATAAGTCCCTTTTTGCTTAATTCTACCATGTCGTTCTCACTCACATGCCCTAGACGCATATACCAAACTCTAGTAATATCATCATCTAACAAGGAAGATGAAGCGGAGGGTGCATCACTAGTAATGATTAAACCCTACAAAACATATAACTTGGCAATATTTCTTTACCCTTTCATCACTACTAGGGAACCCTTGCTAATATCTAGGACCTCACTTTTAGATGTGTACTTGTACCATTTTGAATCAAGAGTACTTAATGAAATCAGATTTCTCTTCAATTCTAGCACATGTTGTATGGCACAAAGTGCTCTAATGACTCCATCGAACATATTAATTTTGATCATGCCAATACTTGCTGTAACACCCCAAACCTGACCTAGAGGTTAAGGTTGGATTATGGAGGTTACAATGCCCGTAAAAACATTGTCGATTTACTTATGCAAAAACTTAGTTTTAATTCCAAAGTAATAAAGTTATTTAATTTATCGAAAACAAAAGTTTTCAGAAGAATGCGTGTAAGCACATAGAAGAAAATATTGTTTTATAAATTTTATTAAAACAATTTCGAATGTTTAATGAATTAAGTTGTAAAAAGTCGTAATTAATTTCAAAACCTTGCAGATAAAAACACTTTTAAAATTCTTATCTCTTAAAATAATAAGATCCATTAGTTATGTCGTCTTGATTGTGTTTACGAGTTTTAAATAAAACGTCCATGAAAACAAATACCAAAACCAAGTATTTCATGTTCCAAAACAAATTAAAAATCCAAAAGTCCATAAAGTTTGAAATTAAAAACCAAGTCAACTTATACTTAGTTGTGTGAATCGAACTCCGGAGTCGCCACCAAGTCATAAGTCAGAAGTACACCTAAAACGAATTAAACAAACAAATGAGCTAGAAGTTTAGTGTGTGTCTCAACCCATAAGCATAGTTTTATTTAATAAGCATATACATAAATGTGATCACAAAATTTTATTTTAATGTACCAATAACATATCAAAATGTTGTATTACCAGAAATATATATATTTTAGATCATAATATCATATAACTGAAACATATTTCGATTCAGAATATCTTAATTTCATATACATATATATTAGACCAGAATGTCATGTTTTCAGAAGCACATATGTCATACCAGACCAGAATAAATGCAGACACAGATCCTACCCCCGTTCGCTACACACCAACTCCAACCAACCTATCACACCAATTAGGACTTTAAGAGTCCATCCATCCAATCACATCGGGTCATGGTGGTATGCCACTCATAATAGTGCAACTAAGCTGCCAAACATATATTGCAGTTTAACCGTCGAAAATGCAGTAATACTGCCGGAAAACATTTCCCCCAACAAATCAGAACCCACCCTAATGCATATGCAAAATCACGTTAATAGACATGCATATCACATAGGTTTTATGCATGTATACATAAATAGATATTATACAGAACGTAACTTACACAATTTATACAAATCATAGAATATCATATTACATGGTCGAATCGAATAGCTTATCAAAATAGATAACAAAATATGTACAACACAATGTTTACAAAACAGTCATGCTTAATTCACGTACCTACTTATAGTAGATCATATCATGTTATTATACTTATCAGAACTTATCTAACATACTTCCTACACTTACCCATGTTTTTTTTTTACTAAAATTTACACTTTTTTGAGCCTACACAATGCCCCCGGACCCAAATTTAGAGTCCCTTAGTCGGCCCCTAATTAGGCCTCAAAATTGGCTCAAGTGGCCCACACGGCCCAAAAAACTAGCCTGTGTGGTCCACATGGTCTGCATGATTTCACATGGCCACGTGCCCCACACGGCCTACCCGCATGACCTGCATGATTTAGCATGGCTGTGTGCCCCACACGGCCTACCCATACGGGCTACAAAATCACACACGACCTACCACACGGCTGTGTGTCACTTGGTAGTTCGAAAAACATCCTTGTTTCACAAATTTTCTGAATTTTCGATGAGTTTTTCAGGTTAGATCACACACCTAATTGTTGATTTATTGACTACCCAACTGAGACTCACGAATCCTACAATCAGAATCAAAACACATTGATTACCTACCAAAAATAATCCCAAAATTTCTCATAAACATACTCTTTTCCACAATGAAAAACAACCCCAAAAAACCACTATTCAATCACTTATAACGAAATAATCACCAAAATCATTCTTAACTAGTTGGGGAATTGTCGAACACTGTACGATTATCTCCTAACAATATAAGAACACACAAAAAGGGGATTAAATTCGAAAGATTTTTAGCAACACAATGTTTAACTTAATCCAAATTGAAACTCTTGAACACTTACCGAGCCCGTCATAACTTCACAATGAAGAATGAAAAATAAACCAAGCTACTAGCAGGATCACAATGAAAAGTAAACTTTCCCAAAATAAATTTAAAACAAAAGAAAAAAGAAAAATTAGTGAAGAGGGGGAGAAAAGAACGTGAGAGTGGGAAGTGGGAGAGATAATTTGGGATAATTTCAGAACTCCCCATATCTCACCAAATCCTATTAATTAACCACCCACAAGATTCCCTCATACTTCAAAACAAAAATAGTTTCCACTTTGTACACACGGGGACTCGATTTTCGTTATAACCCGCTGACAGAATGAAAATAATTTCCCTCATAATTCACAGCTGCCTCAACCCGCTGAGGCCTAACTGTTTTGACCCGTTTTCTAGATCGCAGATTCAAGTCAACAGGAGCAGAACTCCTCTTATTCTGTACTTATTACTTCCCTTTTCCTCGCTTTCCAAGCGATTAATCTCTTTCAGTAACTTGGTCTCATTCAACCAAAGTCGCTTAGTTACAGACCCTCGACTCACAGACACGGATTGAGCCGCAACAACCCTTCACAAATCTCTTTTCGACTATTGGGAGACAAAATCATCACTAGAATCCATATTACCACATTTAGAAAGGAGCATCTTTACACACTCACAAATTTCCAGATTGAGCACGTTACCTCGAGAAAAGGATTTGATGTGAGCCACTTGACAATGTCCACCACGTCCTCGAGTACCGTGTCCATAAGTACCACGTAAACTCATTTTTCTTAACGATAGTTCAGAATTCTAGAGTGTAGCTTAGATTGTCTTTAGACCTTAAGTCTAATGTTTAACAGAATTGACTAATTTGAAGAAGAGATTGTTTAATTTCAATAGTCTTTAAAGTTTACCAATTAACTACAGTTTTAAAGTAAGTATAACTGAAGTAACTAAAGCAAAGAGTTTCTTACTTAGGTCGGCACCGAAGACTCGAATTCACATTTCATAACCAAATATCAAAATTTTTATTAAAATTCCAAATTTCGAATCAAAACAATTTTCATAAAAGAGAAGTTGGAACCCAAAAGTCACATCTCGAATTTTGTAACCTGGCTCTGATACCACTAAATGTAATACTCCATAATCCAACTTTAACATTTAGGCCGAGTTTGGGGTGTTACACCTGCAATTCTACATGAAGTATTATTTCCCATCAAAACAACACCTTTAAACATTGTTTCATATGTTATAAACCAATATCGATTGGGAATCATATGGAAGGTGAAACCAGAATAGAGGATCCAATCGTTGGTCACTTTAGAGTTGTCAATAGAAACAACTAGGAGTTCACCATCACTATAGTATTCTACTACATCAATTTCACCGGGTTATTCTGGTTGTTTTCCCTTTTGATTTGCAGCCTCCCTTTTGATCTTGCTCTGTATCTTATAGCACTCAGACTTAATGTGCCCTTTCTTCTTAGAGAAGTTATAGATTTTACCTCTGTTTAAAGATCTCGATCTACCCTTAGATTTATAGTCAAGATTTTGTTCTTGTTTCCTCCCACAATTATCACTAGTATTACGTTCTTGTCTCCCGCAAACAATGGGATCCTTTCCTTGAGAGTCGGATCCAGCCACAAGATGCTTCATCTTGTCATACGAGGATAAGAATCACATACTTCATTAATTGCGAGAGATTGACAACTATAAAAAAATCGTATCTCTGAAGGTTGAATAAGACGGAGGCAACGAATAGAGCAGAATTAACCCTAAATCCTCTTTATCATTCTAAACCTACATGGCTTCTAAGTTCGAGACGATTTCTTTAAATGCAGTTAAGTGTTCGACAAAGACGTACCTTTTTCCAAAGAATGATAATAAAGACACTGTTTCAGTGCAACTTGCTAGTTAGGGTTTTCAACATGTATAGCTGCTCCAACTTTACCCATAATGTAGCGGAGGTTTTCTCCTTCAACACGTCCTGTAGAACATCATTCAACATATATAGATATAATTATGTTAAAGCCTTTCGATCTTTACACTTCTTCTCTTTAGGCGTCAATGTTGAAGGTATCTTATCTAAACCTAGCAAGGCATCCTCTTAATCTATCTGCGCAAGAACTACTTACATTTTTACCTGCCACAATGCAAATTTGGTGTTGTGATCCAACAACAGAATCTCATACTTCATTGTCAACCATGATCGAAACAATCAACCCAAAAAGCTCTAATACCAGCTTGTTATAATAAATGTCGATAACGGTAATAGAATGATAGTAAAACAATAAGAAAATAAAATAAGAACACACAGATTTTATGTGGAAACCCTTTCGAGAAAAAAAACTATGGGCAAAAGAGAAGAAATTTTCTAATGTTGAAAAATGAATAATACAAGAAGAGTTTCGACTATATCTATTTAAGAGTTGAAAAACCCTGTTCTAATCAAAGTCAAATAGTAGAAGTATAGTTCTATACAAATTAAACTTGTGCGGTATGGTCCGTACTGCAGGGGTTACAGCCTTCAGCATTTTGCCCTCACAGATCCCCTTATTTTCTCACTGTATTTATTTCTTCAGCAAGTGACAGGATTTTCGGGTCACAAAAACTCTAACATAATCAAATTCGAGTTTAAATCGAGCTTACGAAAGCTCTAAAATTGATTTGAAATAAATCAGGTTCCATTTTAAGACTTTTACAAAAAAAGATAGTGATAATACAAAACATGGGTTACACGACCATGTGATAGGCTGGGCCCGTATGGTAATGGAGTCACACGGCCGTGTGCTTAAACCATGTAACTCGATGGTGTCATATGGATCTAAATGTAATAATTCAACAAAATGCTAGATGACCTTATGGCCAGACCTTGTATCTAACTGAGACCGTGTTAAAAAAAATAAATAGCTTAATTATAAAACACACACGAGCTTGTCGACAACCCGTGTGACCAGCTGTGACCATGTGAACAATAATTTCCCAATTATACAAAGAGAACATCACTGTGTCACCTGCCCATGCATGACACACGGTCGTGTGTCAGCTTGTGTATAACAAAATATGCCATTTTATGCTTGGTACAATCCAATTTCCTATAAGTGACATAAAATGCACCTTTCAACCAATGTAAACCTGTCCAAAACTTGTTCAATCCATGATAAAACATAACATAAGCATTCCCTAAACATACAACCAATATGCCACAATTGGCACCAATACAAACATAACACATAAGTCATTACCAATCATACCTTAACCTTTAACCATTTGATACCACATGCTAGATCATATACATATCATCATCTAAGCTTTGCTATTCAAATTAACATTTTAAATGCCAAACTTTGCAACAAGCCATACATCAATTAACAAATTACCATATATACTTATATACAAGAACAACCATGCCAAGGCATATTAATTAACTTGCAAAAGTTTAACCATCCTATGTACATGCCACAAATAACCAAGCTTGAAACATTCAAAAGACTACTGAATCGGGAGATAGTAGGTGTGCTTCTCGCTGATCCGACCGATACATCCTAGCTGTCCAAAATTTATAGAGAAAGTAGTAACACATGTAAGTATTATAAATACTTAGTAAGCTCATACAATATAAATGATTTGCTTACCTTAATCATTTATCACATTTAGTACAATATACAAAACAACTTTCCTATCATAACATAACAAATCAAACACAAAATAAGTGAGACTTTTGCTTTATAACAATAATTATAACCTCAAATGATACCATATCAACATCACATATCTACTTTATATCCATCATTTCCCAATCTCAATATCATATTATCACATTTCTTTGTCTTTAACTTACCCGATGAGAACTTATAAAAGAGCTCAGTACACAGGTGAAAAGAATATCAGGTGCTTAATACATCAGTGTCAGGTTACTTGTCTGGGCTAAACCTTTAATGACACACTAAATAGCCTGGCGAGGGCTTAATATACATGTAAGGTTACCCATCTAGGCTAAACCTATAAAACAACATCAGGTTACTCATTCGAGCTAGAGTCCTCAAAAAATGCTAGAGCTCAGAATCATCGGGCATCAACCCAAAACCTCGTGTACGAGACTTTTACTAAGTTCATCGGGATTAATCTCAACATCTCCCTTTTTGTAACATTCCATTTCAATTAAGTTAAATCCTCAATTTGTGTACTACTCATAGCCAATTCAAACTTTCAATAGAGCATAAATACATATTTAAGCATAATGCAACAACAACTTAAACTTGGTTATACTGTATGAACTTACCTAGCAAACAACAACGGTTTCGGTGTTAGGGACTATTCAATATTTTCCCTTTTCCTCATGTATCCTCTAATTATTGTAAATATTGATCTGAATCATAATTTAACTCAGTTATCCCTTCAAATTATCATTTAATAGTATAATGTAGTTATGTAATAGTCGAATTTCACCTATGGAATAATTCCTCAAGTTTTACATTTATTTCAATTTAGTGCCTAGAATAAAAAAAGCCATAACCCTCGAATTTGAGATTTGATTTTGAAATCTATATCAATTCCATCATTTTACAGTCCATTAAAACCCATATTTACAGAATTTTCATGCCAATTTAAAAGTTATTACATCTTAGTCCCTAACTTTGAAACTAGCAACATTTACTTTAAAAACTAGTCCATTAACAATTCTAAGCTTCAAAGCTAATCAAATAACCACAAAAGCTTCAAGAAAACATCATTGGTAAATTTTATAAACTTTAAAACTTCACAAAATAGTCCTTTGGGATTTTAAAAACATAAAAATTACAAGAAACGAGGATAAAATCACTTACAAATTGAAGAAATAAAGTTGAAATGAATGAAGCCTTAGATTTTCCTCAACATTCGGCCAAGAGAAGCAAAAATGATGAAGATGAAGCCATTTTGGCTTTTATACTATTATTATCATTTAATTAATCCTAATTAATTAAACTAATCTTAATTAACATGATTAACAAGTCTTAGTGGAATGATACATCATTTTCCACTATCCAACATTACTTAATGGACTAATTACTTAATTTGTCCTTGGAACTTTAGAAAAATCTATATCAATTAACTTTTATGACTTTTACGATTTAATCTTTATAACTTAATTGATAATTCAATCAATAAAATTTCTGGATCGAAATTCAGTATAACCTTAACATAAAATTAATATATAAAGTTTACTAACTCGACCATCATAATACAAGGTTCTGAAACCACCATTTTTGGTACCACTGAAATTGGGTTGTTACAACGAGTCCTCTTCCGGGTCATCTTCCTCACCAAGATTTGCTCATTTAAGGGGATAAATATTTGTCTTTAATAGCACCACTTTCCAAAGATAAGATTAGCCTATAATAGATATGTATTTATTATTTCAAATCACCACTTTCCAAATATAATATTAGCCTTTAATGAAAAGATAAATATGTATCTATTATTGCAAATTACCTCTTTATCCTTTTAATATCTCCACTTTTCAAAGATAAGATTAGCCCATATATAATAAAAAAATGAAAATCTAGTTAAAACAAAATAAAAGGGATAAACAAATACCAAATAAAGATAAGATGTATAAAGATAGGCACTGATATAGCAAAGTTGTGTTCCCTTCCATACAAGCACAAGAGTTCATATTCGACAAATACCAAGAGAAAGCATTAGAGTTTCAAACCTCTTGGCATCAAGATTCTTTACGAAAATATCTCCAAGATTATTTTCAGTAGAAAAATAATGAAGTACTACCTTTTTGGTCCCTACAAGTTCACAGATAAAAGGATGTCTGATGTTAATACGATTCGTACGAAAGTGCGATACATGATTTTAGAAATATTAATTGCACGTGTGATGGAACTTGAAACTAACTATTATTTCGAAAAAGGCAAGCGCACCTATTGAACAGTAGTATAGCTGTGGTGAGTCCGGAATATCGTATCCTAAAGGACCAAGAGTACTAGTATTAACTATCTTTTTATTATTTAGCCTAATAATTAAGGGAATTGGGTTTTTATTCTAAAATTAACTAACTATGGAAGAGACAGTGAGTAAATTGGGAAAATACTTTTGGAAAACTTATATGAGATCGGTAATACCTAAGGAAGAATCCACCTAGACTTCACTTAT
Organism: Gossypium bickii; assembly: GCA_025503065.1. Lineage (NCBI taxonomy): Eukaryota > Viridiplantae > Streptophyta > Magnoliopsida > Malvales > Malvaceae > Gossypium > Gossypium bickii. Next base: position 19,829,971 of record CP106710.1, on the reverse strand, counting down.
TACTTTTGATTCATGTGATTTATTCACTTGGCTTAATTCGTAGAAAATTAATACCTCTCTCGAGGCTACTAATAACTGACTCTAGGTTGATTAATTGAAATCTCTTTCTAATTAAAACCCCTATTGTCGCATTAACTCGATCTATGGATTGCCTTATTAGGTTTGACCCTAATCTGGCAGATTTTCGTCGCCTTATCTCTAGGGTTGCAATCAATTCCGCTTAATTGTGTTGATCTACTCTTAAATAGGGACTTTTGCTCCTCTGAATAAGCACATTTGACTTGAATCAATAACCGCCAGATTTTTGTCGCCTTATCTCTAGGGTTGCAATCAATTTCGCTTAATTGTGTTGATCTACTCTTAAATAGGGACCTTTGCTCCTCTGAATAAGCACATTTGACTTGAATCAATAACCTGAATATCAAACAAGAATAAGAACTCACAACTAAGAATAAGCACAAGTATTTTTCTCATAAATCAAATAATAATAAGATTCGTCTTAGGCTTCATCCCCCTTAGATATTTGGGGAGTTTAGTTTATACTAAAAGAGGAAACATCATAAAAGAGGAAAAACAACAAAACATAAGAAAACCCAAAAACTTCTAAAGAACTTGATGGGAGATCTTCAATCTTGATGGATATCCTTCTCCTAAGCTGATTGCGACGGCTGTTTTAGAGTACTTTCTCCTTCTACTCGGCGTCTATTCGACGTCCTGTCGAACTCTGTTCGACCTCCCCTTTTAGGTTGTCCCCTGGGGTGTTTATATAGGCTTCGAGATGCCTTTCTTGGCCCACAAGTATTTTGAATAGAATTCATCCTTATTTCGGCAGGGACACGCCTGTGTGACACGCCCGTGGTCGATAGCCTAGGCCATGTTTGATCCGGCTTGCCACACACGGCCACGTGGTTTTGCCCGTGTGCGGTGGTCTAGGCCGTGTAGGCCCATTTTGTCTCCTTTTTGGCCCGTTTCTCGTTCTTTTCAACTTCCTAAGCTCTCCTGAGTATAAAATATGAAATTACAAGATTAGGAGCTTCGAATTCATCAAATTCAATAGAAAATCATCCAAAATTAGGCTAAGCATAGGGTTAAAATATGTGTAAATTATGGTTTATCAAATATCCCCACACTTAAACCTTTACTTGTCGTCGAGCAAAATTCTCATCTCACAATAAAACTAACTTCCTTAATTCATAATCATCATCAATAATGTTTCATCATAATTCATAGATAATTCATACATTGATAATTTAACTAAAAGAGTCCTAAAGATTCAAACAATCTAAGTCATGAATTTTTATAGCACGAAAAGATAGGTGTTTCCCCTTACCTAAATAATTACTTTTGATTCAAAATCGACAAGAATTGACATCCTCACTAAGGATTCACTCAAATCACTCAAAAGTGTTTAAGGTTCAAATTAAGCACTCAAAAGTCAAACATGAAAAGTTAATCCCATAGGCTTGCATGAAAATCAAATCTCCACCACTATAAAATGAGATGATACACAAACCAAAAGGTCTTTAAAGGATTGTAATGGGGCTTGGGTTAAAGGTGTGGATATAGGCTGAATTAGAAGGTTAGAATCGAGATTGAATTGACAAATTACCTAACTAGAAACAATGAACTAATAATGAAAAATTACATTAATAATATGAGCTTCTTCTAAAAATGTGAATTTAGCTGTTTAAGCTCAAGAACATACTTTCAACTCTTTTTTTTAGGAATATAATGATAAGTAAGAACTTTAACAACTAAAATAGAGAACATAGTTAGGTAACTGCTCAAATCAAATCTCGACAAAAAGGGACGTCAAAAGATTAGGAAAGGTAAAAATTTTGGTTTTGAGTTAATATTAATGGGTGAGTCAAGAAAAATGGTTTATTAGGATCAAAGGGGTTTACTAGGGGTTAATTATGAAGGTTGGCTTTTTATGGAGTAAGTGGGTTAGACCCTAGGTGCCTTTATCATCTCAGTATATCAAATAAAAAATGTGGCCTCGACATGTATAATCGAAGCAAGTTCTAGAATAACAGATCAATGTTGACACAGTCATAATCAATAAAGTGAGCAAGAAAAATATATGCTCTAAAAGGCTAAAAAATCTCACAAAAATTATGGAATTTGATGTCAACTTGTAAATTTCAAACTTCAAAGTAACATTTAAGTTTAGGGGAACAACCTACTAAAATTTTAATTCTGAAAATATACTTATCATGCTTGATTCTCTAATGTCTTAAAGTTTAAACCATCATTGCACAATTAACTATAACTTAATCTGAAATATATCAATAAAAATCATAAATCAATAGAAGTTTCATTCTAATAGTAAATATGAGAAAACTACTTTAAGAACAAGATGGAATTCAGGGATTTTCTGGTAATGAAATCAATAACCTCCCCACACTTAAGATGTACATTGTCCTCAATGTACAAAGATGGGTAAAACAATAAAGTTAGAAATCATAAGAGAGGGAGAAAAGTGAAACTTCCTGAATTATGGATGAAATCCTTAGAAAATAACCAATGATGAACATGATAACTAGGCAGAGGTGAAGGTGGGGGAGAATACTCCGATGATGTGTTCGTTCCTTTAGTGGCACCTTGAAACTTTGTAAACTGTGAAGTCATCAGTAAATTTTTAGTGAGTTCTATTAGAGGATGTTGCTATATATACTCGAGAATTAGACAGCCGACGATAAAAGAAATTGAAATGTACTAATAAAAGTTTTAAAAAAGAAAGGTAAAGATTTGAACAAACAAATGAAATTAAAAATAAAATTGAAAATAGAAATAAAAAACAAAAACAAAAATAAAAATAGAGGGACTCAAAGGTCCTCATCATCAGCTGGGTTGCTAGGTGGTGGTGGTGGTGATATATGAAAATGCTGACAAATCTGGTGAAGTGTCGCCTCAATGTCGTCAATCCGTCTAGCGTTATTATCGAATTGCTGAGTACAGTACTACTCGAATCGAGTGAGGCGCTCAGAGATGTTCGAAATTGAAGCAGTAGCAGACATTTGTCCTATCAGTATGCGTGAGGAGGACTGAGCGGCGGTGTTGAAGAGCCCATAATACTGAGCTAGACGTGTGATGTAGGGACCCATAGAGATGACCCCTCTCCTATGCTGCTCCGTTTGATGTTGAATGGCGCGAGATATGAATTAGGCTAAATCGAAGACGTGCCCGTTCGCCATGCACCATAGGAAGTAGGTGTCGTGAGTGTTGGCGACGCCGGTGCTCTCTCACCTACCTGTCAATGTATGAGCTAAGATGGCTTGTAAGGACCTCAGGGATGGGGCGAGAGCTATTGCCTTGTAGCAACTTTGATCATGGGTGTCCGAGACGGGGGCTAAGGCTCTCCAACATTTAGGCGAGGAGTTATGGATATGGCGATGGAGGTTTATGAGATCATTGTCCTCCATGAATTTATCGGTATAGAGTCCCAAGGCTAGTTTTAAACTCTCAGCCTTACGTTTAAAGCCCATAACATTTTTAATAAGGCCCAAACAAGTTTTTTTTTTTTATGAAAAGAGCAGGGTTTCAGGCATGGCACCCAAGTCTCCGACCCGAAGTCCACCAGGTAAGTACTTCTAACTACTGTGTGATTTATAGTATGAACTGTAGAAGGGTAGAAATGGAACGTAGAATAGTATGATAGGTACTTGAACCCTAGGACTAGTTTACCCCAACAATCACATAAGACTTAAGTGCCCAATTAAACAAACCTGTGAACTAAGTCGCCGAGTTAGGGTGTGGCAACCTTTGTGCGCATGTCTAGGATTGGATCCAGAAGAGCTTGGTACTTAAGCAGTCTTAGTGACTCACCTCCTCTTCGCTGGAATCCTACCTGGTGCGTAACTTCGGTTCACCCTTACCAAGAGGACTCATTCACGGGCTAAACCCAATAACTAAAACCCGAAAGGGATTAGCCGTATTTTCATAAAAACTTCGGTTTTAAAATCACCAAATTACCCCTTTAAATTGTAGCAAAACCTAGTTTGGAAATTTCTCAAAATATTTTTGATTTACAAAATTACCTAAATACCCCTAGTGGTAAAATTACTAAAATGCCCTTGGATTTCAAAATTACCATACTACCCCCGTTTTTAATAAAATTTTCTGAGTTTGTAAAAATATCCCAAAAACATTATCATTACAAAATACTAAGGTACCTTGATTTGGAAATTTACGAAATTACCCCTATTTTACAAAATTACCAAAATAACCCCCGATTTCTAAAATTTCTGTAACAACACCGAATTGGAAAACAAATTCTCAAAAAGAACCCCCAAGTTTTGCAAACTTTGAAAGACCTTTGATTTATAAGGATTTTTGGAAGTTACCTCGATTTATTACCAAAATACCCTTGTAGGAAAAATGACGAAAATACCCCTGGGATAGGAATAAGATAAAATATTAGGGTAATGAATGTGTATGGTAGATACTATCGAATGAATGTTTGAATGAATGTGCTCCTCTGAATTGGGATAGAAAACTTGAATGAAAACTTTGATTGATCGAAAGAACTACTAATAAACTTCTCTCATAAAATTTCGTCACGGATAATCAGTGGAACATATACTAATGCATAAAATTTCTTAATCAGATTAAGGCACGACCGTAAGAATGAGCTCTAGGGGACGTGGTCATAATGTGCGAGGACGCGGTCGAGGTAGAATGACCGTGTCGGAACCCGTTAGATCGGGTCAAGGATCTGAAAATGAGGTGCCACCGCCACCACCCCCACCAGCTGTTGGTGCTGAGCAGCAAGATCAGACGGGGGATGATGCTGTATCGCAGGCTGTGCTACGAGTTCTTGAGATGGTGGTAGGAGTAGGAGGAAAATGGGAGCTCGGAAGTCTGTACCCGAGCGACTCCGAGCCAACGGAGCTGAGGTATTCCGTGGCGTATCTGGTGTGGCACCCAGTACAGCTGAGTATTGGTTAGAGGCCACAGAGCGAATTATGGATGAGCTCGACTTAATCCTTGAGGAGAAGCTGAAAGGATTGGTGGCGTTACTACGCGATGAGGCGTATCAATGGTGGTTGACAGTTCGGGATAGTGCCACAGCCGAGGATCTGACTTGGGAGTATGTGAAGGCAGCATATCAAAAGAAGTATGTCGACACACGTTATACTGATGAGCAGAGGAAGGCATTTCTGGGGCTGGTTCAAGGAAACAAGTCCGTAGCGGAGTATGAAGCCAAATTTCTGAGGTTGAGCCGGTATGCTCGAGGAGTAGTGGCTACGGAGCATGAACGATGTGTCCGGTTCAAAGACGGACTAAGGGATGATCTGAGGTTACTGATAGCCCTGCATCAAGAACGAGAATTTGCCGCATTAGTAGAAAAAGCTAAAGTACCTGAAGGGATTAAGGACTCTGTGAGGCAGAACTCTGATCGGAATAGACAGAAGAGAGGTTTTGGGTTGTCTGGATCGTCAGGGAATGTACAAAAGAGGCCTAGAGCTGAGGGGCCACGTGGTCAACAAGCTGGTACAGGAGGGCAGTATCGTACTTGTACTCAATGTGGGAAGATGCATTTAGGGGAGTGTTGGAAGAAAATGGGAGGATGCTTCAAGTGTGGATCTAAAGATGATATGATTAAGAACTGTCCCATTAGGATAGATGGGAGCCGCCCAACAGGTCAGAATGTTGATCAGGCCGGTAGAGGTGGACAGCAACCTCAGAGAGGTCGTGGTCCGAATGGAAGAGGAAATGGTGCTGGAAGAGGACGTGGAACACCGGGCAGAGGTGTTGAGAATACTGAGGCTAGACAGCCGGGTTTGGTATATGCGGTTCGTCGAAGGGAGGATGGAGACGCACCGGACGTCATAACCGGTACGTTCCTTATATTTGGCAAGCCTTATTTTGCTTTGATTAATGCGGGCTCGACCCATTCCTATGTTGTATGTAGTGTAGTTGAAACACTAGGCATAGCCTCTTAACTTTCGGATAGGGAGATGACTGTAGTAAGCCCACTAGGTCAAACTGTAGTGGTGGATAAGATCTTTCGGAGTGTACCTCTAGAGATTCAGGGAGTGAACTTTCTTGCTGACTTAATGGAACTACCCTTCGGGGAATTCGATCTTATACTTGGTATGGATTGGCTAGTGGAGCATCGGGCTGTGTTGGACTGTGCAGCTAAGCGAATGGAGTTAAGGACCTCAGAGGATGAAGTGATAGTCATGATAGGAGAAAGAAGAAACTACTTGTCTAACGTAGTTTCAGCACTTAAGGCTGTGAAGATGGTTCGAAAAGGGTGCAAGGCTTTCTTGACTCTCGTTAGTGCGTTGGATGTTAAGGAAGGGGGAGTTAGTGGAGTAAGGACCGTAAAAGAATTTGTGGATGTCTTTTCAGAGGAATTACCAGGAATACCCCCGAATAGGGAAGTGGAATTTGGAATTGACTTGCTACCAGGAATAGCTCCTGTGTCAATTGTCCCATACAGAATGGCACCAAAGGAGTTGGTTGAGCTCAAGGCTCAAATCCAAGAGTTGCTCGATCGTGGGTTTATTTGACCCAGTGTGTCTCCGTGAGGAGCACCGGTCTTGTTTGTGAAGAAGAAGGACAGAACTATGCGTATGTGCATAGATTATCGTCAGCTGAATAAGATGACCATCAAGAACAAGTACCCTTTGCCAAGGATCGATGACTTGTTCGATCAACTGAAGGGGGCAGCAGTATTTTCGAAGATAGATCTACGGTCGGGATATCATCAGCTTAAGGTGAAGGAGGCGGATATCCATAAGACGGCTTTCCGAACAAGATACGGGCACTATAAGTTCTTAGTGATGCCGTTTGGTTTAACGAACGCCCCAGCCGCGTTCATGGATATGATGAACCGGGTTTTTCAACCCTACTTGGATAGGTTCGTCGTTGTGTTCATCGACGACATCCTAGTGTACTCCAAGTCTGAAGAGGAACATGATGAGCATCTTCGGATTGTGTTGCAAGTGCTAAGGGAGAAGAAGCTCTATGCCAAATTTAGTAAGTGTGAATTTTGGCTGAAGGAAGTTGCATTCTTAGGGCATGTGGTATCCGCGGAAGGAATAAGGGTGGATCCTAGGAAGATCGAGGCAGTGCTAGATTGGAAACCACCTAAGTTTGTGGCTGAGGTTCGAAGTTTCTTGGGATTGGCAGGCTGCTACAGAAGGTTTGTGGAAGGGTTCTCGTCAATAGCCGCACCTTTGACAAAGTTGTTAAGGAAGGAAGTACCTTTCGTATAGACGGATAAGCAACAAGAGAGCTTTGAGCAGCTTAAGAGGGTTTTGACTGAAGCACCGGTATTAATTCAGCCTGGGGCAGGAAAGGATTTTGTGGTGTACTGTGACGCTTCTCATACAGGATTAGGATGTGCATTAATGCAAGACGGGAAAGTGGTCGCTTATGCGTCTTGACAATTAAGGCCTCACGAGGTTAACTACCTGACTCATGACTTGAAATTGGCGGCAGTGGTCTTTGCTCTTAATGTATGGAGGCATTATCTTTATGGAGAAAAGTCGGTGATCTACACAGACCACAAGAGTCTTAAGTACCTATTGACTCAGAAAGAGTTGAACTTGAGACAGTGAAGGTGGGTGGAGTTACAGAAGGATTATGATTGTTCCATAGAATATCATCCGGGCAAGGCGAAAGTAGTAGCGGATGCTCTGAGTCAGAAGGTAGTGTCGGATCTGAGGGCGATGTTCGCACATCTAAGTTTGTATGACGATGGAAGCCTGTTGGCAGAGTTGCAAGTCAAACCGACGTGGTTGAATGAGGTAAGAGAGGGTTAGTTGGCAGATGAGGATCTAAGTGCTAAGATGCAGCAAGTTCAAAATGGTGGTGTAGAGGATTACAGTATGTCCGGTGATGGAATATTGTGTTTGAAGGGTAAGGTCTGTATGCCGAAGAATGAGGAACTTAGGCAGAGAATTCTTTAGGAATCGCATAGTAGCCCTTATGCTATGCATCCTGGAGGTACTAAGTTGTACAGGGATTTAAGGGAACAGTTTTGGTGGCCTGGTCTAAAACGGGAAGTTACAGAATTTGTTGGCAAATGCTTAACGTGTCAACAAGTTAAGGCTGAACACCAGGTTCCGTCAGGGTTGCTTCATCCAATCATGATTCCGTAGTGGAAGTGGGAGAGAATTACCATGGACTTCGTTAGTGGGCTTCCCCTTACGCCTACTAAAAAGGACTCGGTATGGGTGATAGTGGATCGGTTGACAAAGTCCGCGCATTTCATCCCAGTGCGGGTTGACTATTCTTTGCAGAAGTTGGCGAAGTTATATGTGGCAGGGATTGTAAGGTCGCATGGAGTTCCGGTATCGATCATCTTCGATAGAGATCCAAGGTTCATGACTCGGTTTTGGAAGGCATTACATCAGGCGATGGGCACTAAGCTAGATTTCACTACGGCCTTTCATCCACAGTCTGACGGGCAGTCTGAACGAGTAATCCAAGTGTTGGAGGATATGTTAAGGGGCTGTGTGATAGACTTCAGAGGAAGTTGGGAGGAATATTTGCCTTTAGCGGAATTTGCATACAATAACAGCTATCAGGCCAGTATTCGAATGGCTCCGTATGAAGCGTTGTATGGACGGAAGTGTCGCACTCCTACATGTTGGACGGAATTAGGGGAACGCCGAGCTTTGGGTCCAGAGATTGTGGCAGAATCAGAGGAAAAGGTTGAGGTAATTTGGGCACGGTTGAAGGAAGCATCTGATAGGAAAAAGTCGTACGCTGATCTGAAACGGAAGGAGATAGAATTTGATGTGGGGGATCAAGTGTTTCTTAAGGTTTCTCCATGGAAGAAAGTGATGCGATTTGGTCAGAAAGGGAAGCTAAGTCCAAGGTTTATAGGACCTTATCAGGTGTTGAAGCGAGTTGGACCAGTGGCATATCAGCTAGAACTGCCACCAGAACTGAAGCAGATGCACGACGTATTCCATGTGTCTATGCTACGCCATTATCGATCGGATCCATCCCATGTAGTACCGGTTGAAGAGGTGGAGCTAAGTCCAGATTTGTCCTACGAAGAAGAGCCAATTCAGATCTTGGAACGAGATGTAAAATTGTTACGGAGGAAGTCAGTTCCACTAGTCAAAGTGCTATGGCGAAATCATGGATCGGAAGAAGCTTCGTGGGAGCCAGAGAAGGCGATACGACAACAATACCCTCACTTATTTCAGCCATGTAATTTTGAGGACGAAATTATTTTAAGAGGGGTAGAACTGTAATATCCTGGATTATGGTTTATGCATTATTGCTAAATTAGATGAAGTAGCATGCTTATGAATATTCTGAATGTGTTCTATGAATTTTGTGAACCTTAGAGTGTAGTTAAATGCCTTAGAAATTAATAGACTTTAAGTTTAAAAGGGGAGCTAAGCTTGATGAGGCCTTAAGAGAAAATGTAGGGGAGTTATGACAAACAAATGGGTTTGGTAAAGTGGCTTGGAGGCGCCACTTAAGGCCTCTGTAAGTAAAGCCACAAGCCTTGGAGTAGGTCTCAAGTTCGAGCAGCAAGGGAAGCACTTTTGGAGTGTTTTTGCGTCAAGCTAAGGGGAGGAGTTGGACGACATTAAAACACCAAAAGATGAGCATCAGATAGGGTCAAATACCTTTTAAAATTCGGCTATCAAGTGGAGATAAATAGTAGATTATTTCTATTATTTTAAATAAGTGATAAAGAGAAAAATAAGAAGAAAAGAAAGGGATTAGATGAGGGGGGAGAGTTGGCCGTATATGGGGCTTTAGGGGGACAAAAATTCGGCCATTCAAGGGAAGTTAAGTGCCGAATTTACTTAGTATGGTAATAGGCATCTTTTGTGATTTTTCTCTCTTCCAAAAGCTCCATTCCCTTTCTCTTTTCTTTTGTGATTAGAAAACCAAAAACCTCTCGAACCTGAGTTCCCTTCTTCTCCATCTTCTTACGATCCAATCATCTTCAGAAGCCGAAGGAGTTTTTTCTTCTTTATGAAGTTCTAGCCGAATCCTTATCTAGCACCATTGCCAAAATTTCTCAACCTTTTCTCTTCTTCTTGTCGACAATTTAAGTTGGTGAACAGTTGCGTTTCGATCACTCCATTCGGTAAGGATTTCTCTGGATTGATCTCTTATTCTTTTCTTTTTAGATTTGTAGAGATCTAGACTAATCCCAACAATATTCTTGTTTGCCGAAATTTGGAAGAATCTTTCGGGATTTTCAGTGTAGTCGACTACAAGGAGGATTATTCGGGATTTCAACATCCAAGGTAGGTTGTGTAATATTTGGCCAAGGGCCGTTTGTTATGATTAAATGTTAGAAATTGATCTAACATATATCTATAGGGATTTCGATAGTACTACAAAGAAGTGACAATTTTTAGGACTTAAGGTTCACAAGGTAAGTGAATCTGACATTCGGCCAAGGCCCTATTTTGGTATTTAGATCTGTTTCGTATTTATTCAAAAGCCGGAACTAACCTAGTTAAGTGATTTATCATTGGCCGATTGAAGGGAAGGAAGGTCACAGATTTTCGGGATTTGATTAATAATCAAATCGGCAGTAAGGAACTTAGGATCTAAAGTGTTAGATTGGGTTTTTCGAGAAATTAGTAAACCGATAAATATATCAGGTGTGTACCTCTCACTAGATCTTAATAGATTTATGGTAATGTTAATATGTACGTTAATAAGAATGTGAAAAATATGGCTAAGGTACCATGCAATGGTACAAAGTACTCAGGTACGTTTTCCTACTCCTACTAGGATTATAATGTGATCTGTTATGACATATGTGAAATTATAAGAATGTGATTAAGGAATATGACATGCTTATGCATATTTGTATGACATGGGGCATATGGGTGATTATGAAAGGGGAAGTGAATGTGGTGACTTCGGTCACATTATCTGAATGTGGTGACTTCGGTCACATTATCTGAATATGGTGACTCTTGTCACAAAAATATATTATCTGGTGGCTATGCCATGAAGTTTATAAGGGCGATGAGCACGTCGTCTGCAGCGACTGCCTTCCATGATGTGTAGCGGATGGAGGGTTGACTTAGTAGTCCCTACGGTGTGCAGGTTGGTACGGGTGATGTGTAGCGGATGGTATCTAGGTTTGGGTTTGGGTTTGCATCACTAATTATAAATTGCTACATGTTTATGTATGATATGTTATATGCCTAAATCGTTTGGGATTTAGTGTTGGTTACACATTGAGTCTGTTTGACTCACCCTGTTGGGAATATTTTCTTTCAGGTGACGATCAGTGATGGACCGGGTCGGCAGGAGCTTAGTGGTGGCCATGCTCAGTTCGGAATTTATTTAAATTTTGGACTTTTACATTTAAAGTATTGAATTTATTTTCGGGATTGTTTTCATTTGTAATAAGGCCAATAGTACTTAATTGTTTTATGGTTGCTTTTATTTATTTCATCACGGTACTACTATTGTTAAGTCAAAGGTTATTTGAATTATTTTTTTTTAAAAATAAACTCTAAATGATTTGGACACCCTAAAACAAATGGATTTTCAATATAAGATAAACTCTCAAACCAACCGGCGTTTCTTTAATTTAAAGTCTTGAACTTAGAAATAAAGTTTTATAAACACCTAGCTTTCAAGAATAAACTTGTTTCTAACTCGAGCCCAACCCAAAAATAAGTTTTCTTTCAAAACCACTCAGATTTTCCAAAGTAACAAACGAATTTTTGAATCGTTTTACTGAAGGAACATACCAGATTCAGTCGAGACTCGTGGGCCATGTTTGGGGTGTTTCACGTTTCATCGGACCGTATGAAGTTATTGAACGAATAGGGCCAGTGGCATATCGACTAGCTTTACCTTTAGAACTTGAAAAGATCCATAATATTTTTCACGTTTCGATGCTACATCGATATAGATCCAATCCATCACATGTTATTTTTCCGATAGATGTTGAGATACAGGCTGATTTGACGTATAACGAAAAACCGATCAGGATTTTGGCTCGTGAAATCAAAAAGTTAAGAAATAAACACATAGCCCTAGTAAAAGTTCTCTGGCATAAACATGGGATAGAGGAAGCTACGTGGGAACCTGAGGAAGCTATACGAAAATAATACCCTAACCGATTTACTGGTAAGATTTTCGGGGACGAAAATCCCTAAAGGGGGAGAGTTGTAACAGCCCATTTTTGAGTCAAATTGGAATAGTGGTTTCGTGACCACAAATTCGAGGATAAAATATTTATTTTATTATTTTATTATTGTTTACAAAATGATAGAATTATTATGTGAAAGTTTCGTAAAGAAACTTTACCGTTTAAATGCTTAATTTGGTAAAAAGGACAAAATCGTGTAACGCGTAAAAGTTGCATTCTATTTTTTAAAAGTGGTTAATTGCTATGATTTAGTAAATCAAAGGTTCTTATAATGTTATTATGCCATGATTAAGGTTAGTGGACATTTATATCAATGATTTATGTGTTATATTAAGTTTTTATTAAAGGTTAGTTTAGTAATTATATGGTATTTTAAGTTAAAAGAATAAAACAAAACAAATTAAAGCTTGATTCTCATCTTCATGCAACGAATATTGAAGGAAGAAGAAGCTAACCTAGTGTTTTAAATTCGGAAACCTTGAATTCTTTAATTAGGTATGGTTTTTACTTGGCTTTTAGTGATTTCTACGTTTTTGAGATCGTAGCTTTATATTCTAGCTAGCCCATGCTTTAATTTTTGAATTTGTTCATGATTTTCTGAAGTGATATTGTTAAATACTTGAGTTCTTTGATGTTTAATGATAGATTATGGAAGCTTGATGATAGTTAAACTAGTTTTGTAAAGTGATTTTTGACAAAAATGCAAAATAGGGATTAAATTGTGAAATTGTAAAATGTGGTGGTTAAAATTGTGAAATAATGAAAGATATGGGCTGCTAGTAGTATATAGTAAATTCGGCTAGGCATGGGTTGGTACTAAATTGCATGAATTTGCAATTTTATGTGATAAGGACTAAATTGTAAATAATGTGAAAGCATAGTGGCAAATGTGTAAACTTGCCAAAATATGAATTATGGATTAAATTGAATAGACTGAATGGTAAATGTACTGAATTTGATAATATATAGATCAAGATAAGCCAAGATCGAGTTTAGATTGGGGAAAGGGAAAGATCGACGAATAGCCGATAGTTTTTATCCGAGCAATACGAGGTAAGTTCGTATAATTAGAATCGAACTTTTAGATACTTGTAATTAATTGAAATCAATGTATATAATTGAATCATTGATATAATTGAAATATGAATGCCATATCGATATAATCTATTTGTTACCGAGCCCCATTTGAACCATATGAATTCGTAGGATACAAGTGACATGTCAATAGGGTTACCGTTTTGGTCAAGCTCCTGCATTTGTTGCGGACTCACCATAGCTCGTATGAGCTTGCCAATATATCAGCTTGTAAGAGCGTACTATTTTCAGCTCATTAGAGCTTACCGTTTCAGCTCGTATGAGCTTACTGTTCAGCTCGATAGAGCTTACCGTTTTAGCTCAATAGAGCTTACTGTTCATTAGCTCAGGAGGAGCTTACTGATCATGGCTCAAAAGAGCAGAAATCATAATGAATTGACGGATTACTGTTCTATATCACCCGAGTATCCTTTGGAGTTCTAATAGGTTCAACGAGCATAAAATCTGTTTATATGAATTAGTAATGTTATTGAATGGATTATTGGTTATATGATTGAGAATGAAATGTTGAATGCTAGTTATATTGATTATTGAATTGTGAAAATGGATGATTTCATGTATTAACATGTCTAACCTATAGATGAATGCTTGTGATAGGCATTTGGAAATTGTATGGAGTTTACTTTAGTTAATTGCCTTGATTATGTATAAATGGTAAGTTTTATTCTAAATTATACGGGCTTACTAAGCTATAAAGCTTACTTTGTTTCTTTTTTTTTTTTTATGTTTTATAGAGGTTTGTTAGCTCGCTCGTTTCGGACAAGTCGGAGTTGTACATCACACTATCCAAGTTCCGATTGGTACTTTTGAACTTGTGGATAATTGTAAATATGGCATGTATAGGCTAGTTTAAAATAAGTTAGTTATGTTACTTGATATCATGATTTTGGTATGTTTTTGTGTTTAAGTTAAGCCATGTGATTTGGCTTATTTTGGTACTATATTTTGATTGTGTATAAGTGTGCAATTATAGTATGTTTTAGGTAAGGAGTTGATGGAATGAAAATGTGCAAAAGATGTCTTGTTATATAGTTGATATTTGAATGGATAATGCATGATGTTAATTAGGCATTTGAGTACTAAGTTGAATTGGTATAATATAGGTATGAAATGTTATGGAATGGTTGCTTATTGGGTTATAAAATGTTACCATTTATGCATATGTTTGCTTGTGAAAGTAGGGTGGCAAAATGTCTTTGCAAATAGTCTATTTTTGTCCACACAGGTGTGTGTCTCAGCCGTGTGTGACACACGGTTAAGTACATGGCCATGTGTCGCTTGGTGTTGAAATGGAATTGAAGTCAGTATGCTCCACACGGCCTCACACACGGGCGTGTGGCTGGCCATGTGGTACAAGTCATTATACCCTCTAAATGGCACACGGCTTAGCACACGTATGTGTGGCTTGGCCGTGTTGATAAGTCAGTATACCCTACAGTTTTGGCACGGCCTGATACACGGGTGTGTGTGGCCATTTCGAAGGGCACACGGGCTCGACAGACAGGCGTGTGGTTGGCCGTGTGACCCAAGTTAGTATACTCTCCAGTTTTCACACGGCCTGGCACACGGGTGTGTCCTCGGCCGTGTGACACAAGTCAATATGTATGCCCAGTTTTCACACGGTCTAAGACACGAGCATGTCTACTAGCCGTGTGAAGCACACGGCCTGTTTACACGGGCGTGTGATACTTGAAATGTTGAATTTTTTTTTTAAGTTTCCAAAATTTTTATATGTTACCGATTTAGTCCCAAATGCATGACTAAAGCTTTGTATGCTCGATTTAAGTACATATTGAATGTGAATGGATGATATTTATTGAAATGAGATGATATTTGATAAATGATTGTTCTAAATTGAGTTACAAGCCCGGTAATGCCTCTTAACCTATTTTGGCGACGGTTAAGGGTTAGGGGTGTTACATGAACTCTCACTCATCTGGTTCAATTGCACACAATGATCGATTTCCTTCTTGAACAAGGCATCAACAACAACATTGTGAATGTATTTTCTATAGACAATTTCATAGTCATATCTCAACATCTTAGCCACCCATTTTTGTTGAAAAAAGGTGATGACTTGCTTCTCTAACAGAAATCTTAAGCTTTGATGATTTGTTCTAATCTTGAAATGCTTCCCCACCATATAAGCACTCAAATTTTCACTACTAATATAATAACCAACATCTCCTTATCATAGATGGTTAAGGACTGATATTCAAAGACTAAAGTTTTATTGAAAAAAGGCAATAGGTCTCTCTCCTTAATGTAAAACATCCCCTCCTTCAAAAGCACATCATCTATATCTACATAGAATTCAAATTGAAAATTAGGTAAAACCAATACAAGGGTTGCAAAAATTTCCTTCTTCGATTATTGGAAGGCATGAGTGGCCTGTTCAGTCCACCTCCACTAATTTTTTTTGAGCAAATTTGTCAAATGTTTGGTCAATGAACCATAGTGTTTAACAAATCTTCTACAATAGCCTGGTAGTCCCAATAAGGCTCTTAGTTCCTTGATGGATTTTAGAATGGGCCAATGAGCAATACAATTTCTTTTGGAGTTGTCCATGGCCATAGTACCTTTGAAAATGACATGGCCTAAATACTCAACCTCACAAGCCTCGAAGCTACATTTGGTCAGCTTTGTATACAATCTATGTGTCCTCAACAGTTCAATGACCTTCCTTAATGAGACAAGTGATCCTCTCAATTGGTAAAATAAACTAGAATGTCATAAAATATACCAATATAGACTTCCTTAAGAGTGGCTTAAAAACAACATTCATATGGCCTTGAAAACTAGAAGGAACATTAGTGAAACAAAAGGGCATCACGAAGAATTCATAGTGGCCTTCATAAGTTCTAAAAGTTGTTTTGAGAATACCTAGCTCGCACATTCTTATTTAATGATAACATAACCTTAGACCAAGTTTTGAAGAATATGTAGCTTGCCCTAATTCATCCAAAAACTGTTCTATCACAAGAATAGGGAATTTATCTTTGTAAGTGAGTTGGTTTAGTTGTCTATATAATCAACACATAACCTCCATAAGCTATCCTTCTTAACCATAACAATCAAAGAGGAAAATGAGTTGTTGTTGTTTCGAATGATGCCAACTTGCAACATCTCTCGAATCATCTTTTCAATCTTACCCTTCTAAACAGCAGGATATTTGTAAGGATTTATCTTCACTACTTGAGTTTCATATTTCTAAGGGATCTTGTGATCTTGCAATTTGAAAGGGGGCAAGCCTATAGGTTCTTGAAAAATATCATCAAATTCTGTTAAGAGGAGCTTCAAATCTGATTGAAGAGAAAAAATTTGAACTTTCAAGGCAGCTTGATCCTTGATAGCCATAACCAAAGAGCAAGGTCTCATCTCTTTCATTACCAAATATAAGCAACATGAAGCTTGTTTCACTTTTAACAATTGAATAGCACCAGGAGCAATACCTTGAAGAAAATAGGTGCTACCATCATGTTTGAATTGCATAGTAAAATCAGAAAAATCCCACAATATAGGTTCTAAAGCCAACAACCACTGGATGATAAAGACCACATCATATCCTTTCAAGGGAAGGATCATGAAGTCAGTGTTGAAATGAATACCCTAAACCTCCCATACCATATATCTACACAGTCCACTAATGAACACTGCTCTTCCATCAACCACAGTCACTCTCAGTCTAAATTGTTGCCAGTTTGGAAAGGCCAAGCTAAGAGCCAAAACACTGTCAATGAAGTTGTATGTGTTCCTAGAATCCAAAAGAACCACTATTTTTTTGTTGCCAAATTGAGCAATAAAACGCATAGTGTGAAGCCCTTGAGAACCTTGCATTAGATGCAAAGAAAGGATAGGAGTATCAACTTGCTTAGAATTAGAAGGGATATCATTCAACTGTTCCTGACACTTATGACTATGAGTGTACTTGGCACTACACCAGAAACACAACCCTTTCTTTTTCCTTTTCTCAATCTCAACAGAAAAAGGCAACTTAGTAGCAGCTTTAGAAGTGTTAGAAGAGACTATAGACACTAGTGCCACACTAGAAGTCTGACTTCCAGTTAAAGTAGCTAAATTTTTTTGGAAAAAGTATGGGAGCAGGGAACAACTTGGGAACTTTAGCAATAAAAGTAGGGACAGAAGGAAAACTTTTTCCCTGACCATTGGAGATAATACTTTCTACTTGTCTAGCTAAGAAAAACCCTTCAACCAATAGTTTGGGTTTAAACAACCTCAAATACTAACCAATTTCAGGCTTAAGATTGCTAGAAAAAAATGTTAAAGGCATAAGATTCTGAGAGTTGTAGTTGATTCAAAAGACTTACAAAAGCATCGTGGTAGGAATCAACAAATCCCTTTTGTTTAAAGGAAACAAGATTATCCATGGGGTCTTGAATATCATATGATCCAAAATGATCCCTCATGTTTATGAAATAGGGATCAAATGTTAGGAGATGGAACTCTCCTTGTTATTGAGTGAAAAGAATCTAAATCTCTTTTTATCGAAAAAATCCTGTTTAAAAAATGGTTTTCTATCACAGGGAAAAATTAAAATTTTGAAAATCGAGCTGGTTTGTGATATTTATAGTAATAAACATTTCTTGAAAAGTACCTGTGTATTGAGCAAGACAGATCCTAGATGTTCCCAACTTTCAACTAAACGACCATTTTCGTTATCCTCATACCACGAATTGCTTCGAGTGTGGGCTCGAACAATCACGAACCAGAAATGATTTATTACTCTCAGTAGGAAAGTAGTTCTCTCTCAATAGAAATTGATAGAATTGTGATTCCTAGAAAATAGAATTTATACTTTAGAAAATAAATTCTCTCTACTTTCTAGTAGAATAACAATATCTCAAACTTGTATGGAACTTGTGTAAAAAGCTCTACCAGTGCCATCTATTTATACGGAGAGTGATAAACCATAATTTATACATATTTTTACCCCATTCTTGGCTTTATTTTGGATGAATTTTCATTAGATTTGATGAATTCGATGCTCCTAATACTTTAATTTCATGTTTTACACTCAAGAGAGCTTAGGGAGTCGAAAAGAACGATAAACGGGCTAAAAAGGGACAAAATGAGCCTTCCTCGGAAATCAACACGGCTTGGAATATAGCACACGGGAAGATAACACGGCCATGTATGATGAGCAGAATCAAGCACTACCTAAGTTGAAGACCACACGGTCGTGTGTGGCGAGCAGAATCAAGCACGGCCTAAGCTATCGAACACGGGCGTGTCCCTACTGAACCCAAGTCTAATTCTATTTTGAAAAGGCTATTTGTGGGCCAAGAAAGGCGTCCCAAAGCCTATATAAACACCCTAAGGGAGGACCTAAAAGGAACAAGCAGAGTAGAAAGTAGAAAATACTCGAAGACAGCCATCGGAAGCAGCTTGGAAGAAGGACCTCCATCAAGACTGAAGATCTCCTATCAATTTCTCTTAAAGTTTTTGGGTTTTCTTATGTTTTGTAGTTTTCCCTATTTTAAGATGTTTCCCTTTATCAGTATGAACTAAATCCCTTAAATACCTAAGGGGATGAAACCTTAGACAGATCTTATTACTATTTGATTTATAAGATAAATACTTGTTCTTATTCTTAATTGTGAGTTCTTATTCTTGTTTTGATAATTCAAGTTATTGATTCAAGTCGAATCTGCTTATTCAGAGGAGCAAAATCCCTGTTTAAGAGTAGATCAACACAATGAAGCGGAGTTGATTGCAACCCTAGAAATAGGACGACATAAATCTACTGAATTAGAGTCAAATCTAATAAGGGAATCCATAGATCGAGTTAATGCGACAATAGGGGTTTTAATTAGAAAAGATTTCAATTAATCAACCTAGAGTTAGTTGTTTTTAGTCTTGAAAGAGATATTAACATAAATCAGAGATTTCTACGGATTAAGTCAAGTGAATAAATCGTATGAATCAAAAGTAATAAGTGAAGTCTAGGTGGATTCTTCCTTGGGTATTGTCTCTCTCATAAAGTTGTCTAAAAGTATTTTCCAATTCGTTCTTTGTCGTCCTTTTAATTAGTTTTAGTTTAAAATAAATCACTCCAATTCTTAGGCTGGATAATAAAAAGATAGTAATTACTAGTATTCTTGGTCCTTGTGGATACGATATTACCGGTCTTACCATAATTATACTATTAAACGATAGGTGTGCTTGCCTTTGTTGTGATCATAGTTAGTTAAAGACACATCAGAGAGATAGGAGAATCCTGATTGAATTAGTAAAACACAAACAATATTTATTTAATATAAAAACTAGTCCTCTTGTCTAACTTGAATAGGGGGCGGGACATCCTAGTAGAATTAAGTCTCATTTGTATTTGGTCCAATTATATGTGCTTCTTGGACTTTTAACCTAACACTTTATAATTTAATCTAACTCAATACATGTTTTTCTATTTTCTAATATAAATATTATTTATTATTTAATTTAATTAGATAAATTGATTTTTCTAATTAAATAATTTTCTCAACTCAATTCTAATTCTGTTAAAGTCATGACAATTTTACTGTAAAATAATCTGTGAGGAAATATATTTAATTTTCATATTCAACGAATTTACAATGACTAATTAATTTAATTAAATTTATGAATTTCAATTATTTAATTAAATAATAATTTGAAAATCTTAAATTAATTCTCAAGTTATTTCTATATTCAGTGAAAAAAACATATTAATTTTTGAATATAACTCATTTCTCTAACTTTATCATTTCCATATGTTTCTATTAATTTAGTTCTATATGCAATCTATTTCCGGTTTGAACGACTAGCAGAAGGATTGATTAGACATATATAATTAGAGCTCAAATGATTTATAATTAAGTTCTAAATTTTTTTCTTATTAATTATTAACTCATTTAGTCAAAAAGTCATTCCACTATAATATCGTGACTAAGCTCTCCTTAATTACATATCATTACTAAAGCTACTCAATCAGTACTCGTCCAATGACTTTTTCATAAGTATGTTACCCACATAGGATATCCTTAATCTCTTTGGGATAAACATGTTCTCCCAATAAGATTTTATTTGATCTCATGGTAACCATTACATTTTCCTTCACGAAAAGTCAATTACTTTCAAATAGTAATCAAGTCATTTATCACCAAGACAAGTGACCCGTGGCCATATTTACTTTTCATCTATCATGAAATATCGATGAGAGGATCTCATTTACCTGTTAGTTAGACTATGAATTCCACTATTGTAAATGATGCTACATACTGCAAAAGTCGTATACCCAACGCACCAACTTTCAATTCCTTATCTATTTGAACTTAGGCTTTTACTTACTTCAAAGTATACGAGTCACACATACATGTTTCATCATCCACTCATGATTAAGGTATGCCACACTATGAACGTCACAAGTGAATAAATTCATAAAGGAATTTAGGATCTATTCTACTTGGGTCTTGTCCAATGTACTATCAGTCCAATCAATTCATATCTATGTCTCTATCTTTTGGGAGTCATCTACTCTAGTACTCAAGATAAAGCATTTCCCCAATTGGACTTGATAGCCGACATATTAGCCTTTCAATCGATTTGCTCATTTTCTATTAAACTAAAAATATGTTTAGGTCATCTACTAATACAAGCTATTTTTTCGTATTACGGTCTGACGGCATAATACCACTTAGTATTAGTTAACCGCTAGATAACCAGTAAGCCAATATTTGCTTTGCATGCAAAACCATTAAGGACAATATACGAAGGGTATTACTGTAATTAATGGATATTACTATTAATCCAACTTGTTTGAAAAAAAAATACAAGTATATAAAATGAATATACTACATTTAGGGCACCAGATCCAATACTTCCTTCCAAATGTAGCATGATTGTTCGGGCTTTAGCAGTATCAATGACCCTTTCCCTTTCAAATAATTACTCTATCTTGTCCTACCAACCTTGAAAATTAGAACCATCGAACATGGGACAATCCAACTTGAAAACACGAGGACTACTAGCTACTATGCCTCCCTTGAACTGAACCAGATCCCACCATATCTAAAGGAAGGAAAGAAACATGAGCAATAGGGCCAAGAGGAGGAAATCATGATGGAGCAACCCCAAGAATGCCTTTAACCTTGTGCTGAGGACCATAACCCATCAGCAAGATTGGATTTGCCCAAATATTGCTCATAGAGAGCCTTAATCTCATATTTAAGTTTTGCTGAAAAATCGTCGTGAAAACTTACGAACTGAATTTCCAACTTCCTATCCAAATTTGTTTGCAACTTAGAGAGTTCTTGCTGTGTTCGCCCACTTCCTTTTGAATACAAGTAGTCACGTCACCACCCATGTCACACCTAAAAATGTTGAAGGTTTGATATAATGGAAATTATGAGTATTTAAATAGAATTTTTTTTTTTGTTTAAGTTTAGTCACGTTACATAAAACTTTAAGGGTTTTCTGTTAGTGAGATAAATTATGATTAATTATATTAATAGTACTCACTGACTTGGGGATTAAGGGAAGCGGTGGTAAAAGAGTATATAAGCGGAGGATTCTTTCATTCTACTATTTTTTTTTTCTTTCATATTCTTTTTTGGTTCATTTTGTAAGAAAAGAAAATTAAGAAGCAGTTTGCATGAAGGGAAGAATCTAGATTTTTAACATTAATAATTGAGAACTTAACAATAGGATAATATTTCTAGCTCTTACGTACCCTTCGTTTAAAAAAGAAAAAGAAAGAAATATTTGAAGCTTCAGCATAATTTATTTTAAATTATGATGATTTAAATCGTAATTAATCTTTATAACTTCTCTGCATGCATATAAATTAATGTTTTTTTACCCTTGCATAATATAAGATTTTATTTTAACTGAGAAAAAAAAATATCAATTGCGACAACTATATCAAACATCCAACAAACTGATGGCTATTTCAAGAAGTATATCACATCATTAATCAATGTACTATTTTATTTAATATAATATTTAGCTATATATATATATCACATCATTAATCAATGTCCTATTTTATTTAATATAATATTTAGCTATATACTTATCCGAGCAGAGGTGTTGGAATGATTCAAACACCAAAATTTTAGATATATATTTAGCTATATATTGATAGGGTATATTTGTAATTAAACAAATAATATAGGGTGAAATTCAAACTTTCAACCTAAAGATATAATTTTCTAATCTCGGCAACTTTAGAGACCCCACTTGAGAATGTTTTTAAATTATAGGTAAGTTTAGAATATATTATAAGTTTTTACCTTACATTTAAAATTTAGTCCTTATATTTTTAATTTTAGAAATTTAATATTACTTTTTATGTTTTAAATTCAAATATTTTGTTAAATTTAAGTACATCATAATTATTTTTAATTACATGAATGTAAAGTAAGTGTTATTTTATTTCAAAATGTCACATTAATAAATTAAAAAAAAATTTAAAATCAGACCTGAATTTTGAAATTTAAAAGATAAAAAAATTAAATTCCTTTTTAAAAAATAGAGTGATTAAATTCTAAATACATAAAAAATATAGACTTATATTATATTTTAATCTTTAATCAATTAGTGTGTCACCATCGGCCACAACTCACGCCCCCTACACCATTAATGGTTACTTATAGAAACAAAAATAAATGGTTTGACGAATCCGATGGGCACCCTTGCTTTTGCTTTGCTATAAATAGTGGCCAACCACTCTTCCCATTGTTATTTAACCACAAATAAACAGACAACTCCAAATAAATAAAAAGAAGAAACTTAGCTAAGCAAGCATTTCCACTCATCTCTTTTCAATGGCGATTCTTCTTTTCTTCTTTTTTTTGTTGTTCGACATTTCAAGGGCGATTCCGGTGCTTGATTTCTCTAAGCTCAATGGCCACGAGAGGGCCAAAACACTGGTTCACATTGCTAATGCGTGCGAGGATTGGGGATTTTTTCATGTACCCTTCTCTTACCTTTTTTCTTAATATTCATGTTTAACATTAATGTGATCATATGTACATGTTTATATAACCCTTTAAAAACTTTCTAAATATATAAAAAAATCTTTAAATACATGACATAGTTAGATATTTCTTCTATATGACATTAACATCCTAATTTGAGTAACATCGTGAGCAAAGACTATTAGTTTTGGTCGATCTGTATGTAAATATACGCGAATTGTTGTAGCTGGTGAACCATGGGATTGCAGAGGATCTGCTGGAGAGAGTGAAGAGGGTTTCAACAGATTTCTATAAGCTGGAAAGGGAAGAGAATTTCAAGAACTCGAAGGTGATGAAATTGTTGAATGAAACTGGCGATAAAAAGTTGGAGAATGTGGATTGGGAAGATATTATAACTTTGACGGATGATAATGTAAATGAATGGCCGTCTCAAACACCAGGATTTAAGTAAGCAACAATATATATCTAGTTAAACATTCATTAAAATGATTGGTTTGTGATTATATATGTGTGTGTGTGTGTGTGTGTGTGTGTTCATGTTGATGTTGATGACAGGGAAACCTTTAAGGAATTCAGATATGAGCTGAAGAAATTGGCTGAAAAAATCTTGGAAGTATTGGATGAAAACTTGGGGTTACCAAAAGGGCACATTAAGAAGGCTTTCGACGGTGAAGAAGGTGAAAACAATGCCTTCTTTGGCACAAAGGTGAGTCACTACCCGCCATGCCCTAACCCTGAAAGGGTCATTGGTCTTCGACCCCACACCGATGCCGGTGGCCTCATCTTACTCTTTCAAGACGACGAAGTGGGCGGCCTTCAAGTATGGAAAGATGGGGAATGGATCGATGTGGAGCCGTTGAAGAACACGGTCGTGATCAGCGTCGGTGATCAGATCGAGGTGATTAGCAATGGGCGATATAAGAGCGCTTGGCACCGTGTTTTCAGCACCACTTATAGCAACAGGCGATCCGTTGCTTCGTATTATAATCCTTCACATAAAGCCACCATTGCTCCTGCACCTCAACTGATGAAGGAAACGAATGAAGAATGGAATCAAGCTTATCCCAAATTTTTGTTTGGTGACTATATGTCTGTTTATTATCAGCAAAAGTTCCACCCGAAAGAACCAAGGTTCCAAGCTGTATCGGCCATGTGAAGATAATAAGCTCTAAAACATGAAACCACATACGATCTCTTTTTTCTTTTTCTTTTTCTTTTTGACTTTAGATTTTACTTTGTTTCTTAGTTTATGGAGAGCCCTTTCCCTAAACATAAAACTACAGGGAAGGATTGAGAATGCTGTATATTCTAGGTTGTTTGCTTATTTTTGTTGATGAAGATATATAGTTCTCTATATACCAATAAAATTCCCCTAAACCATAATTGTGCCTATTCCCCTCCAATCTTGATTTACCAAATTTCCCTATATCCCTTAATTCTTGGAACCTTTTTCGGAAGATAGGACTCCATTATTTTCTAGAAAATGTTACAACATTTTTTTGAACAACAGAGTTTTATTAAAGAAATTCATCAGGGTAAGAAAAAAAATACGATGATAACGTAATTAAACTAAACTCGAAAATATTTAATCGAGTAGACGAGAACCACATTTGGCAGAGTGAAAATAGGCACAACTTGCCTATAGATAGTGGTCTCAATCGACCTAAAATAATAGACCATAATAGGCCTAAAAGAAAACAAAAAAAAACCAACAATCCTAAGTTCTTAATCATCAAGGTTCGGTCGAGAGAGGTAATGCACACGTAAGAGAGTATGTGACAACTTGGAGACAGGAGATAATCCAACCATGAAAGCCTTCAGGCAAAGTCATACACCCTAGAACTATTCTACGAACTCGAAGTGTTACGGAGTGGCAGAAATCACCTAGTATAGAAGCTAAATACCCCCACCGGGAGGGCACATCAAGCCAAACCATGAAGTTGCTGGAATACAGCCCAAAATCAAACCTACATAGAAACACAAACAAACAAAAAAACAAAATAAAACCAAAGATTAAAACAGAGATGAAAAAGGTAGAAAGGAGGAGGGCCCATGGTGACCAGAGCTAAGCTGGTCAGGAGCAAGAGGGTCAGGAGCAAGAGGGGTGAAGGAAGAGAAAATTGGGTTTTGTTGGATTAAAGAGATGTTTGTTTCACAAAATTCATTACTCATTCATGGTTTTTTTACAACATTATGTTAAGACAGTATGTCTAAACTCTTGTTATAACAATTAGCTCTACATATTTTATGATAGAATTATATTTTATATTTTTTTTGGTACACAAAAGTGAGCTAGAACAGCTAGCTAGTAGAAAATCAAGTCGTTAGTCAGCAGCAATTTCCAAGTCCTTGCTTAAAAGGCCTTGCATTTCATCCAAAGTCATGTATACTTCCACAATGTGAATCTTATTTAGAAGGCAAGATGATTAAGTGGTCTTTTAATGTAAAAGGAATGAGTGTCCTAAAAACTCCAAGAACTTGTGCACACTGACATATGTGGCCCCATGAGCTTCAGTGTAAGAGGTGGTTACGAATATTATGTAACCTTTATTGATGATTATTCCATATATGGTGCGCCTCATGGTGCAGTGAAAAAGATATTTTGATAATCACCAGCCATGAATCCATGTACGAGGAACAATTCGGTGTTGAAACAAGGGTTGAAACTATACCTTTCGAAACTAAAAACGACGAATAAAGTTTTTGATAGGATCCCTTTCAAAGATGTCGATTCCAAGTCGCAACAAAAATGTCTCGTCCTCTACATGATCCACCCAATCAAAGAGCGAACAACAACAAACTCTTGAACTTTTTCAGAGAGTGTTAAAAACGACTGCTAGACCTTTTGTCTTATTTTTTCACTTGATAACCCTAACACATCAGGGAAAGTCAGAATAAAATTATATTATTTCCGAAAGAATATCAATTTCCATATGCTTTTTTATTTTGACCAAAATTATTATAACCATTTATTAATAGTTCCAGTAAACTATATTCAATTAATATTTTGTATGAATTAAATTCATATATTAATTTTATCTATGTTCTCTATTTGTGGACAACAAGCTTGTACATATAATTTGTTTAATAATTAACTATCAAATTAAATTAAATCAATAATTTAATTCATGTGACAACTAAATATAATACCAAACGTATTTGGATTCTGTTCGCTTCAACTATAGGGTGTGACCTTCTAGGCTATTGTAAAATTAGTAGTAATACTAGAACGTTTTTAATATTACAAGCAATGAGTGACATTTAGCAATGCATTATTACTACCCAAGTTACAAGAAGTTGTGATTCAACATAACCTTTCTGTGATAATCTTTTTCATGTTTTATATCCTTTTATCCTTAATATCTAGATTGGACACAAGTCATGGAATAGTCACACTTGTATAGCCCAATATCATATTTCTTTATGTTCTGAGTACACTACAATAAACAAATAAGTGTGATATCTCATATCAACTTATTCGAGTATGGCCATGTATTTCTAGTCTCACTCTATCAAGAGGCCTAAGATATTACTCCTATTATGTAGGAGGGACAAATCCTATCTTGATCAACCATATCCCTTTATATAGATTGCGACATACCCAACATCAGCCTTTATAGTAAAACCTGTTATGGTAGACGTTTGACTGTGCCAAAATATACAACTTACTATGTTGGGACAATGATGGTCTCAAGTCTGAAGATCATATACATAGTTACCACTATGAGTAATGTTGTGACTATTACATAATAATCCAAGAACCATACTCATAGCGGGTCAGTTCAGTGTGTTGTTCTCTAACACATACTCATGTATCGATTTTGACATCCTTATGTCAATGATAACACTTTTTCATCAATCAACTACACATTAGTCTCAATGCATTATCATTGTCCAAGCTCATAATAATACTTGACTAAAGACCTTTTAAGAATAATGATACTATTCTCATGACTTCATTAAACCAGTTTATTTGTACGCATAGAAAAAGAAATTGAAATGATAATGCCTTATATTAGCAAACAAGGTAAAATGAATATTTAATTACAATAAAATCATGATTGGTCTTTGGGTATACTCTAACATCCTATGCACTACAAAAGTGAAACTTTTGATAAATTCAAAGAGTTTTGTATGGAAGTGGAGAAATAACTAGATTTACCCATAAAGACACTTCAGTCTTACCAAGGTGGGGAATATTTGTCAGATGAGTTCTTAAGGTACCTTATAGATAATGCAATTCTATCCCACTTAACCGCGCTGGGCACTTCACAAGAAAATGACGTGACAGAGAGAAGGAATCGAATGTTGTTAGACATAGCACGTTCGATGTTAAGTTATTTGAAGTTGCCAATCTCTTTCTAAGGATGTGTGCTATAGACGGCTTGTTATATTTTGAATGATATGCCAACTAAGGTAGCACCGAAAACTCTATACGAATTATGGCACGAAAGGAAGTTGAATCTAAACCATTTAAGGATTTGAGATGCTCGACCCATGTATTGGATAAAGATGGGAGGAAGTTGGACTAACGGACAAAATTGTTCATGTTTGTAGGATATCTAAAGGAAACAAATGGTGGTTTGTTTTATAACCCAAAAAAGTAAACTATTATAGTGTCAACTCATGCTACTTTCCTTGAAAAAAGTTAAATGAATGACTTCAAACCTAGGAGTAAAGAGGTACTAAAGAAACTTTCAAGAAATATACAAAACCCTATAGAATAAACTCCAGAACCAACTCCTAATAGTAGACCTACAAATGATCAACAACATAGGGTGATCCGTCGTAGTGGGAGGGTCTTTCGTAGGCTTGAGTTCTTCCAATCTTATGGAAGTGTTTTTAAAATTTAAAAATTGATGTTGGGTATGTTGCAATCTATGTAAAGGGATATGGTTGATCAAGGTATGGTTTATCCCTCCTACATAATGGGAACAATATCTTAGGCCTCTTGACGGAGTGAGACTAGAAATACATGACCATGCTCGAATAAGTTGATATGAGACATCACACTTATTTATTTATTGTAGTGTACTCGAAATATAAAGAAATATGAGATTGAGCTATACAAGTGTAACTATTCCATAACTTATGTCCAATCTAGATATTAAGGATAAAAGGATATAATACATGAAAAAGATTATCACAAAAAGGTTATGTCAAATCACAACTTCTTGTAACTTGGGTAGCAATGATGCATTGCTAGATGCCACTAATTGCTTGTAATATTAGAAACGTTTTAGTATTACTACTAAAGTTACAAGAACCTGTAGGGTCACACCCTATAGTTGAAGCGAATAGAAACCAAATACATTTAGTATTGTATTTAGCTGTCACATGAATTAAATTAATTATTGAATTTAATTTAATTTGATAGTTAAATATTAAACACATTATATGTACAAGCTTGTTGTACACAAATAGAGAACATAGATAAAATTAATATATGAATTTAATTCATACAAAATATTCATTGAATATAGTTTACAAAAATTATTAATATAAACAATTTTAATAATAATTTTGGTCAAAATATAAAAGGGCATGGAAATTGATATTCTTTTGGAAAGAATATAATTTTATTCCGACTTTTAATTTGTTTTTCTAAAAATTAGGGAATAATCCTGTTATTTCTTGATATGTGATATATAAAAAAAAAGGGGGACTATGAATTCCTGATGTGTTAGGGTTACCAAGTGAAAAAATAAAACAAAAGGTCTAGTAGTTTTTTTTAACATACTCTCTGAAAAAGTTCAAGAGTTTGATGTTGTTCGTTCTTTGACTGGTGGATTATGTAGAGGCCAAGAGATAATTGTTGCGGCTTGGATTCGACATCTCGAAAAGGGGTCCTATCAACAACTTTATCCTTTACTTTTTAGGTTCGAAAGGTATATTTTTCAACCCTTGTTTCAACACCGATTCGTTCCTCGTACATGGATCCATGGCTGGTGATCACTGAAATATTTACCGAGGATCCAATATAAGATATACATACCTATATTTGGAATAATCTTCAAAAAAGGTTACATAATATTAGTAACCACCTTTTATACTAACACTCATGAGGCCACATACGTTAGCGTGCACATGTTCTAGGGGTTTTACGACCCTCATTCCTTTTGAATTAAAAGATCACTTGGTCATCTTACCTTCCAAGCAAGATTCACATTGTGGAAGATTGATTTCTTTAAATTAACTTAAGATGTCTTTCACAAGTCTAGTGATTCTTTCTTGATTAATATGACCAAGTCTCAAACATCAAAGGTACGCCTCATTAGAGTGAGAAATTTTAAGTCTTTTATTCGTTATTTTAGTCTCAAGTAGCGTGTACATCTTTGGTTTGATAATAGAGATTATTTTACATCCATCTATTACAGATAAGATTGTGATTTCTAAATATTGCAAGACCATTATTAAACACGGTCAATCCATATTTTTATAAACATGCAATTGAAATTAAGTTTTTTTTGAAAGTTGGTACCTAGAAAACGTCTCTCAAAATAATCTTCCTAAAATTATCAAAATAAAGATGTACATCTCCCACTGCTTTAGCTGTCACAGTTGTCTCGTTTCTTGTCCACAACGATACATTTTTATCTCTAAGATCTATCGTCTCCTCGAACCCCTATAGAGAAACACAAACATTATTAGTGGCTCCCAGATCAATAACCTAGTGGTCTGTTGAATCTTCCACTAAATAAGTTTTTATCATAAAGAGTTCCATACATTTTCCTTTAGTGGCCAGGTATTCTTTTCACTCTTTACAGTTCACCTTGAAGTGCCATTTGTTATTGCAGAAGAAACATTTAAACTTAGATAAGTCTTTAGGCTTTTTTGTTCTCTTCCTTTCTACTTGTAGTGGCCTAGAGACCTTAGCCTTGTCTTTCTTAGCACGGTTTCTCTTCCCTTTTAAGGATGAAGCGGCAACTATATTTGCTTCTACTCTTTGAACTAGCTAACCGCCATTCAAAATCAACTCATAGGATTGTGACTCCTTTATGAGTTATGTAAGCATTAGGTTTTGGTTTCCAAGGTTATATGCGACTTGAAAACCAGCAAAGTCCTTGGACAATTTTTTTAACACCATCTCAATTTTAGTGTTATGGTCTAACTTTGTTTTCATTGTTTGCAGCCTTAGTAGAATATCTCATAAGAGTTATCATATGGTATTTGGCGGAAGTATCAAGCTTTTGCTGGACACTCATTAAGCTAGCTATAGTAAACTTCAAGCCAAGGCAACTTGCCCTCTGAACATGTCTTCTAGCTTATCTAGAATTGCTTTGGCAGTCTTACAACTCTCTAGTTGATTATATAGGGTGTTGGTCATGCTTGCTAGCATATAGCAACGAGATATCTCATTAGACTCCTCCCGAAATTTTCTAGATTTAGCTTGAGTTGCTAGAGGGCACTTATTACTAAAGACTATTTTAAGTTTCTCACAGCTCAGGAAAATCATTAGGTTCCTTTTCCATTCCTTATAGTTATTTCCGTTAAGTTTGCTTTCTGTGAGTATGTTTAATAAGGGAGTTGGTGTCATTTTCGGACTAAAAATAAAACATTCGTATATTAATATATTTGTATTAAGTAAATGTTTGAAAATATTTTGCAACATTACGATATGTATTAAGATGATGCATGTGTCTTACATTAAACCTTGAAAACATTTGTAAATCATAGCAATGATAATTCCTACACCCATTGAATCAAGCCACCATGGGGTGGTCATGATCAGCTAGTAAGAACATATATTTCGATCCAATTATTACATGAACCTAATTCCTCAGACATTCAAACGTACTAATAGTTGTGTAATGTTTGGCCATCATTCTAATTTATGTAGAGCTCCGTGGAGAGTTACCTAACTAGAAGATCTTGAGTGTATAACCATCAACTCAACATCTATCGCATCATGCACCACAAAAGAGTCATCGTGGTAAATCTTATCGAGTAGCATGTTGTGACTAGTTGTCCTCTTTAAAGACAAAACTTCTTGAAATATTGTATGATAGTACCCCTACCACGAAGGCTAATCCAACTATTATATGATCACAAGAAATTTCTACTTACATTTAGAAAATCTCCTCAGTGAGATCTACATGGCAATTCTACCGTGGGGTAGTTAAATTGTCATTTCATCACAAGAGACCATTGATAGAGGCCATAGCTCTTATTTAGGAACCTTCTCTCACTCAATATTTTAAAAACATGTAAGATTTTTAATGTTCGATTTCAATAATAAATGATCAATATATGCATGAAAAGTACATTTGATCAATATATGCCATGCTTATCTCATATATGTATGAACATATATTCGCAATCATATAAATATCATCATGCTTATCTAATAAATAAAAGCATAAAATTAAATGACTCTGACCAAACAAAGTTTCCATGATTCCATCCCAGAAATTTTTTTTAAAAAAATTTGCAAAATTATAAAATTCACCCCAAAGCATACTTTGGGTCTTTATATTGCCACCACGTCACTTTTGTTGTCGTTGTTGTCTTTCTGCCACTGATTCCATGTCGTCGTTGTCGGCTGATAAATCATAATTATAACATATTTTAACCCCGCATTTAGCTTACTTTTGGATGATTTATCCCTTGATTTATATAAAAAGGTGCTCTTAATCCTTTCTTTTCATGTCTTATACCCAGAAAAGCACCCAAGGATGAAAAGAATGTAAAACGGGCCCAAAACGGAGTAAAATGGGCCTTAGCACGAAATTGACACGGCTTGGCCCAAAGTCCACACGGCCATGCCACGCCGATCATCTAGAACACGGTCGTGCCACGCCGATCATCTAGAACACGGCCACTCCCCCGATTTACATGGTCATGCCTCATTAAAGAATCCGAACACGGCCTGAAGTCAATCCATACGGGCGTGCTACATGGTCATGCCTCTGTCGTCAGAATAAGCAATTTCATTCGGAAAAGGATACTTAGGGAGAAAGAATCGCATTCCAAAGAGCCTATATATATCCCCTAAGTGCCACCATTGAGGAGGAGGTGAGCTAGGTCAAGGAGCCAAGCCGAAAAGGTCAGAATTGTGGGCATCGCTTGAAGTTAGCCAATTGATCCATCCCAAGAAGCCGAAATTATACTCATGACGGCGGAATTCTCCTTCAATTCCTTCAGAGAGTTTTAGGGATTTCTTATGTTTTGTTTTGTCTTTTATCTTGAGATTTTTTCTTTCTTAGTTATGGACTAAACCCCTCAGATACCTGAAGGGGATGAAACCTAGATGAATCTTGTTATTTGATTTTTGAATTTTATGATAATTACTTTGTTTCTTCTTAATTATGCATGCTTAATCCAAATCTGATGTGCTTAGGTGGAGGAGGAATAGACCCTGTTAAGAGTAGATCTAGCGTTATTAAGCGGAGTTGATCAAACGCCTAGAGATAGGGTTACGAGATTTTGTCGGATTAGGGTGAAACCTAATATGGGAATCCATAGATCAATTTACTGCTATTCTAGGGGGTTATTATAAGCGAATGAGAGTTCCACTAATTAACCTAGGGTTAGACGTTATTCACCTCGAGAGAGGGTTTCGCATAGGTTAGGGAGTCCTACAGATCAAGTGATACGAACCGGCTCGGGGTGAGTCGAAACGTATATGAGCTGCCCAATCGTCTACGAGGAGGGATCAAGCCTTTGGAAAGTAATTCAGAAAATATAAATGAGTTTATGGAAGCTTTAAGTAAAGAAATAGGAGTTGGTTTGGTTTGGTAAAAAAATAATAAAATAAATAAAAATGATAATTGGATGGAGGTGGATAAAAGAACTTAAACAAGAATCGATTCAACACTAAAGAGTGTCACCCTGGATTCTATAATGTTTAAGGTGGAAAGATGAAAATAGGTTGATGAACGCCACACCAAAGGGAATTTGGTGATAAGTTCAAACAATTCAAAGACGCCACAAGCAAGCTTGATAAGTCTAACGAAACTTGTACGAAAATGAAGAGGAGATAAACTCACTCAAATGAACAAAAGTTCATAAAATTTTCTTAAAGTCTGAACTATTTCAAATGAGAATTACATAGCCTTTTTATAGGCTGAACCAAGGCTAGCCAAATAGTTTTCTAATCTTGCCTCTTAACCCTTACGTTTTTGAAAGGGCACCAGCAACCTTTAACCCTTCACCCTTGAGTTTTTGAAGAGGCACCTAACAACCTTTTAACCCTTAAGTTTTTGAAAAGGCACCAGTAACCTTGTCCCTTAACCTTTAGGTTTTTGAAAAGGCACCTAGCAACCTTTTAACCCTTAAGTTCACCAAAAGGCACTTATCAATAAAATAATTAAAATGAGCTAAGAATGAGCTAATAACGAGCTCATATGATTATTTGGTAGCTAGTATAGTTGGCTTTAAATAAATTGTAAATATTCGATTTGTTCTTGAAGTCCTTTCTTTCTTCGTTCCAGATTTGTACCACTAAAACTGAAGTGGCATCCTTAAGTCGTTTAGCACGGCTACGCGTAATTGGTCCATTGGGCAGCTCGAGGGTGTCTCGGTTTAGTTCCGTTATAGGTGCGTTCGTATCATTCCCTCCCTCTTTAAGTTGATTCGTCCTTGAATCATCACCTACATCAAGAGGAGACAGATCAGAGACATTAAAACTGGCGCTTATGTTATAGTCACCTGGTAAGTCCAATTTGTACGAGTTGTCATTTATTCGTTCACGGACTTGAAATGGACCGTCCCCCCTTGGGAGAAGTTTGGATCGCCTTTGCGCGGGAAACCTTTCTTTTCACATATGAACCCAAACCCAGTCCCCTAGTTCGAAGAGAATGCGTCTACGACCTTTGTTAGCTCGTTGGACGTATTGCTCGATTCTTGCCTCGATATTCTCGCGCACCTTTCGATGCAGTTCCTCTATGTAGTTCGCCTTTTTCCTAGCATCAGAATGGATAAATTTATCTGAAGGCAATGGCAATAAATCAAGAGGAGTGAAAGGGTTAAACCTGTAAACAATCTCGAAAGGCGAAAATTTAGTTGCAGAATGAACAGCTCGGTTGTAAGCAAATTCGATGTGGGGCAGACAGTCTTCCCACGTTTTGAGATTTTTCTGCACCAATGCTCGCAACAAGGTTGATAGGACTCGGTTCACTACTTCAGTTTGTCCATCCGTTTGAGGATGACAAGTGGTCGAAAATAGCAATTTCGTCCCTAACTTTCCCCACAGAGTTCGCCAAAAATAACTTAAAAATTTTACGTCCCGATCAGATACGATCCTCTTTGGAACTCCATGCAATCGTATGATTTCCCTAAAAAATAAGTTTGCAATATGCACAGCATCGTCAGTCTTAGAACAAGGGATAAAATGGGACATTTTAGAAAAACGATCAACTACAACAAAAATTGAGTCCTTCCCGGTTCTTGATCTCGGTATTCCAAGGATGAAATCCATGGAGATGTCGGCCCACGGAGTGTCTGGAATAGGAAGGGGCGTATATAAACCATGAGGCTGGACCCGCGATTTTGTTCGTTTGCAAGCTATGCAACGTTCGCAAATCTGTTCGACATCCTTTCTCATTCCTAGCCAGAAAAAATGTTCTTGAAGAGTGGACAATGTTTTGTCTCTTCCAAAGTGACCCATAATGCCACCACTATGTGCCTCTAACACAAGCATGTCTCGCATAGAACCTTGCGGTATACATAACTTGTTTTCCTTGAAAAGGAATCCTTCATGCCTGTAAAACTTATCAAAAGCACCACTCTCGCAAGCATTATAGACATTGCCAAAATCAGCATCATTAGCATACAATTCCTTAATGTGATGGACACCAAGTAATTTAGAATCAAGAAAGGTTAATAAAGTGTACCTTCGTGATAACGCATCCGCTACTACATTTTCCTTACCTTTCTTATACTTAATTACGTATGGAAACGATTCTAAATACTCGATCCATTTTGCATGTCGTTTGTTGAGCTTATGCTGACCTTTAATATACTTGAGTGCCTCATGATCTGAATGAATAACAAACTCTTTCGGCCTCAAGTAGTGCTGCCACGTTTCAAGCGATCTTATTAGAGCGTACATCTCTTTGTCATACACGGGGTAATTAAGTGCAGCTCCGCTCAATTTCTCGCTGAAGTACGCCACCGGTCTTTCATTCTGAGTTAGAACGGCTCCGATCCCTACACCTGATGCATCACACTCAATTTCAAAGGTTTCAGTAAAGTCAGGAACGAATAACAATGGAGCTTTAACAAGACATTCTTTAGTGGCATTAAAAGATCGTTCTTGCTCATTGGACCAATGGAAAGCTGAATTCTTCTTGATCACGCTCGTTAAAGGAGCGGCTATCGTGCTGAAGTTGGGCACGAATCGGAGGTAAAAACTAGCCAACCCATGGAAACTTCGTACTTGGCTAATCGTTGTAGGACGGGGCCATTCTTGGATTGCTCGAACCTTCTCTTGGTCCACCTCTAAGCCATTTGCAATTATGACGTATCCTAAGAAAACAACCTTGTCAGTACAAAAAGAACATTTCTTGAGATTCGCGTACAATACCTCTTTCCGCAGTGTTTCTAAGATCGCACGTAGATGTTGGATGTGATCCTCCAAAGATTTGCTGTACACTAAAATGTCATCAAAATAAACAACACATGATTTGCCAATGAAAGCTCGTAAAACATGATTCATAAGTCGCATAAAAGTACTTGGAGCGTTTGTAAGTCCGAATGGCATTACCAACCATTCGTACAAACCTAACTTTGTTTTGAAAGCCGTTTTCCATTCATCGCCTTCTCGTATCCTAATTTGGTGATAGCCACTTTTGAGATCAATCTTTGTAAAGATTGGAGCTCTGCTTAACTTGTCGAGCATGTCATCGAGTCGGGGTATCGGGTGTCGGTATTTGACGGTAATCTTGTTGATGGCACGACAGTCGACACACATCCGCCACGAACCATCTTTCTTTGGCACTAGTAACACCGGTACCACGCATGGACTAAGACTTTCTCGGATATATCCCTTTTCTAGCAATTCAGTGATTTGTTTTTGGAACTCTTTTGTTTCCTCGGATTACTCCGGTACGCAGGTCGGTTGGGTAGAGCAGCTCCCGAAACCAAGTCAATTTGGTGTTCTATGCCTCGAATGGACGGTAAACCACTTGGTATCTCCTCCGGAAAGATGTCCTCAAATTCCTGAATCAGAGATATTATAGAAAAAGGAAGATTTTCGGGTAAGTCGTTAGTGTTCAAGAATGATTCCTTGCACAGTAGGACATACATCGGTTGTCTAAGACATAATGCTCTTCGTATATCACTTGCTCTCGCAAAAACACTCATCTTACCACTCTCTTTTTCTTTTAACTCTTATTTTTCTTTTCTCTCATCAGTGTTTTTAATTTTCACTCTCTCATTTTTTTTTGACTTTTGCTTTTGTCTCCTTTCCTTTTTCTTTCGCTTGGTCAATAGAGAGCTTGAGTTTCTGTTGATCATCAAACACTTGCTTCAGAGTAACGGGTGCAAGTGTTACACTCCTTCCATGATGCTTGAAGGAATATCAATTGGTGTAACCATCGTGCATCACTCGGCGGTCGTATTGCCATGGACGTCCCAAGAGTAAGTGGCTCGCGTGCATCGGCACTATGTCACACAATACTTCATCGGAGTATTTCCCGATGCTAAAGGATACTAACACTTGCTTTGTAACTTTAAGCTCTCCGCCATTGTTAAGCCATTGGAGCTTATACGGAGCCGGATGGTTGGTGGTTGTCAAGCCTAACTTTTCCACCATAAGAGTACTTGCTACTTTTGTACAACTCCCTCCATCAATGATAAAGCTACAAACCTTACCTTGCACTTGGCATATTGAATGAAAAATATTTTCTCGTTGCTCCTCTTTTCCTACACCTTGAAGGTTGAGACTTCGCTTCACGACGAGTAATTCACCGTCCACAGGTTGTTTTAAGTCCTCATCAGCCTCGAAATTGGATTCGGATTCATATTCTTCTTCGTCTTCCGTTTCTATCTCACCATTAATTCGCATCACCTCGTCTATTCGGGCCTTGACTTGCGATGTGTCCTCTACCAAGGCATTTGAAGCATTTTATGTCCCTTGATCTTGCATTAGAACTTTCTGGAGCCTTGCCTTTGTCTGTTTCGACCAAAGGTTTGTTTGTCTTACGGGTGAAAGTAGAGTCCTTCGACTTGTTCGCTGGGAGTCCCTTGCTCAAGCTTTGGCCCCATTTAGAAGGTTTAGCGTTGGAGTAACTTCGGAATGCTCCTTTCTGCGTCAATTGCTTTTCTACCTTAATGGCCATGTGGACCATATCTTCCATTTCAACATAGTGTTGTAATTCTACAACATTTGCTATCTCACGGTTAAGCCCAGCTAAAAATCGAGCCATGGTAGCTTCTCGTTCTTCTTGTATATCGGCTCAGATCATTGCTACCTCCATCTCTTTGTAATAATCTTCGATGCTCTTTGATCCTTGAGTAAGGTGTTGGAGTTTTTGATGTAACTCCCGATGGTAGTAAGAGGGAATGAATCATCGTCTCATGGCTGCTTTCATCTCGGTCCAAGTGGAAATTGGACGTTCTCCGTTTCGCCTCCGGTTTGTAGTTAACTGATCCGACCATATCATAGCATAGTCAGAAAACTCTATGGTGGCTAATTTAACCTTTTTATTTTTGGAGTAGTTGTGACAATCGAACACAAGCTCGATCTTCTTTTCCCATTCCAAATAGGCTTCAGGATCTGACTTGCCTTGAAAAGGAGGAATGGTCAACTTGATGTTCTTGAGATCATCGTCTTCCCGCCTCCGATCTCTTTGATCACGTGCTCGTGGACCTCTTCTTCGTTCATTCTGTCTGGAAGTTTGATTGCTGTCAACTTCACTTGGTTCGTATAAATCGTTGTCATGTAGCCAAGGTCGTTCTTGTTCCCTTCTCGGAATTGGAGGAGTGTTTGCTCGTTGTCCCTGTTCATCTCTTTGGTCTAAATGTTCGGTGATAGAATGGAGCAAGTGTGTGACTTCTCGTAATGCAACTTGCATTTCTAAATTAGAACCTCTACCTCTGGGAACATTCCTTTGTGGTTGCAATCTTCTCCCACCACCAGCAGCATCTGACGCTTCGT
The DNA here is from genome assembly GCA_025503065.1 of Gossypium bickii. Taxonomy (NCBI): domain Eukaryota; kingdom Viridiplantae; phylum Streptophyta; class Magnoliopsida; order Malvales; family Malvaceae; genus Gossypium; species Gossypium bickii. The sequence continues at coordinate 19,791,702 of CP106710.1, read as the reverse complement.
CGCTCACTACTCGTCGTTCGGGACTCCTAGACATATTGAACAAGATTAAAGAAACCTCACCACAAACCTCACTTGATCACTCACAAAGAAAATAAATATTGAACACTCACGATCATTTTTTTTACTCAATTTTCGACTTTTTTTCTTTTAATGAAATCTCTCTTGCCTTTTTACAGCTCAATCTCGTCTCACAATTTTATACTTCGTTTCGAAAAGACTAACCGTGGCTTGAGGTTCGGTTTGAAAGTGGGTAATAAGGGATTGATGTTGGGTATAGGGTAGGCTAAACAAAAGAAAAGTTTTTTTTTGTCTCGAGTAGGCTAAAATAAAAAAAATAGTGGCGTTGGGGTGAAATGATGTGAACTTGAATGATGGAATTTATTTTTTTAAAATCGGGGGTTGAAATATGAAAGTAAAGCAAAACTTACAAACTTCACACTTCTTTTTTTTTTAATTTCGAATTTTTTTTTGAATTTTTTTTGTATCTTTCGTTTTTTTTTTAACTTCAAATACAATATATGCTTAAATTTTTTTTCAACTTACAAACTTATTTCGGTGTTGTCGTGCCCCTCGTTTTGTAGCTCTGATACCAGATGATACGAATCGGCTCGGGGTGAGTCGAGACGTATATGAGTTGCCCAATCGTCTATGAGGAGGGATCAATTTCGTATTTCGTTTCGAAAAAAAAACTTATTTGTGGCTTGAAGGTCGGCTTCAAAATTGGTACAAGGAAAAATGATGTTATGGGGTGGAGGTCGGCTGAGAAAAAAAAAATTTTCGGTATATTGGAGTTGGGGTGAAGAAGGGTGGCTTGAAAATCGGGAAAGAAGTACTGAAACAAAACTTGCAAACTCGAAAACAAATTTCCACACATCTTTTTTTTTGAAACTCTCTCTCTTTTTTTTTATTCGTATATTTTTTTTATGCGAATTTTTTTTATTTACGAACCTATTTCGCCTTTGTTCAGCCTATAAAAAGGCTATGTAATTCTCATTTGAAATAATTCAGACTTTAAGAAATTTTTATGAACTTTGTTCATTTGAGTGAGTTTATCTCCTCTTCATTTTCGTACAAGTTTCGTTAGACTTATCAAGCTTGCTTGTGGCGTCTTCGACTTGTTTGAACTTATCACCAAATTCCCTTTGGTGTGGCGTTCATCAACCTATTTTCATCTTTCCACCTTAAACATTATAGAATCTGGGGTGACACTCTTTAGTGTTGAATCGATTCTTGTTTAAGTTCTTTTATCCACCTCCATCCAATTATCATTTTTATTTATTTTATTATTTTTTTATCAAACCGAACCAACTCCTATTTATTTACTTAAAGCTTCCGTAAACTCATTTATATTTTTCGAATTATTTTCCAAAGGCTTGATCCCTCCTCGTAGACGATTGGGCAGCTCATATACGTTTCGACTCACCCCGAGCCGGTTCGTATCATCAAGCTAAGTAAATAAATCATAAGATTCAAGGTTAGATAACAGTGAAGTCTTGGTGGATTCTTCCTGAGGGTATCGTCGTGATCAATTCAGTTTTTCTTCAAGTTATTTTCCAATTCGTTCTTTTTGTCTTAGTGTTCTTAGTCTAGTTGTCTTTAATTTAGATTAAAACAAACTTCACTCTATTTTTAAGGCTAAATAATAAAAAGAAAGTTAATATTAATACTTTTGGTTCCTTTGGGTTCGATAATCCGATCTTGCCTAAGCTATTCTACTGTTCGATAGGTACACTTGCCTTTAATCGTTGTCAGAGTTAGTTTTCAGGTTCGATCACATTCATTATAAATTTTAAAGTTCTGATTTTAGCGATCAAGTTTTTGGCGCCGTTGTCGGGGAACTATAATATTAAGAAAACTCTATTTTTATTACTTTAGCCATTATTTTTATTTTCAGCAATTTATTTTGTTTTTAGTTTAATTTTTAAATTTTGCTAATTTTTCTTTCTTTTCTTTCCAGGTACCTCTAGTTTATGACTAGAAGGAACCCGAGAGGACCTTTAGTATACGACAGTGATATTGAAGCTACCACTCAAAGGAATCGCCGAGAAATCAGGGGAGCCCTAAACTATACAGAAACAGAGGAAGAAGACAGATCCAATCCTACTGAAGGGATGGACGAGACTAATCCACTACCACATCCAATCCTACTGAAGGGATGGACGAGACTAATCCACTACCACACGATGTGGGGAAACACAACGCTCCACGTACCATGTTTGATTATGCTAAACCGCATTTAATAGGAGCAGGATCAAGTATTGTTAGGCCTACTATAGCTGCTAATAATTTTGAATTAAAGCCTAACACAATACAAATGATTCAACAGTTTGTTCAATTTGATGGTTTGCAGGATAAAGATCCAAACACTCATATAGCTAACTTCTTAGAGTTCTGTGATACCTTTAAAATAAATGGCGTTTCTGATAATGCCATACGTCTTCGATTATTCCCTTGCTCATTAAGAAATAAAGCTAAACAGTGCTTAAACTCGTTACAAGGAGGGTCAATCACTAGATGGGATCAAATGACCGAAAAGTTTTTAATGAAATATTTCCCACCGGCCAAAACGGCCAAATTACGGAATGATATCTCTTCTTTTGTACAGATGGATGTAGAAACATTATAGACGCATGGGAGAGATACAAGGATCTCTTGAGGAGATGTCCACACCATGGCTTACCTTTGTGGCTTCAAGTCCAAACATTCTATAACGGTGTAAACCCCTCAACGAGGCAACTAATCGACTCAGCCGCCAGCAGAACCTTAAACAACAAAACTCCTGAAGCAACGTACAAGTTCATTGAAGAGATGTCACTGAATAATTATCAGTGGCAAGCTTCAAGGACGAAACCGATAAAATCAGCAGGAGCCTTCAACATAGACACAGTAACCATGCTATCAACACAAATGGAGATAATGAATAAAAAGCTTGATAGTTTTTGTTCTTCGCAGGTACATCCAGTGATGCAGTGTGATGCAAGTGGAACTGTGGCGAATTCTGAGTACCCACCCTACCAATCAGAAGCAGAGAGCGAATAGATGAACTATATTGGTAACAATTTCAGATCTAATAATAATCCATATAGTAATACTTACAATCCAGGTTGGAGGAACCATCCAAATTTTTCATGGGGAGGCCAGGGAAATCAAGGTAATCAAAGGCAACAACCTCCTCAAAACTTCCAAAATCAGCCCTATCCACAAGAGAAGAAACCAACTCTCGAAGAGATAATGGCAAGATTTTAGGCAGACACAGAAAAACATATCCAAGAAACTGAGAGAACAATCAAAAGCAACAGGAGCTGAATCGGGGAAATCACTAAGCCAGTGACGGAAGTTACTAATGCAGTCGAACGACTCGCAAAGCTCATGTCAGAACGACCACAAGGGCATCTACCAAGTAACACCGAGATTAATCCAAAGGAGCAAATTCAAGCCTTAGTGGCTTAGGAAAATGCAGAGACAGACGAACCTATCTCGCAACAAGAAGACAAGGTAGATGAAGGAAAGGTAGAGGTAACACAGGAAAGGCCAAAACTGGTAATCAAAGAGTACCAACCTCGCATTCCTTATCCCGAAGCATTAAAAAGAGACGATTGAAGAAACGATTCGGTAAGTTTCTTAAACTTTTAAAGAAATTACACATTAACTTACCTCTTCTTGAAGCTCTTTTTCAGATGCTAGACGCGAGGAAATTTTTAAGACAGCTCTTGACAAACAAATGCAAATTAGATGAAGAGCCACATGTAGAACTCAACGCAAAATGCTCAGCAATTCTACAAAATAGACTACCACAGAAATTAAAAGACCCAGGGAGTTTTACAATTTCGTGTTTAATTGGTAGTTTAACTATTGATAATGCGTGTAACATCCTGAATTTTTGGGCCCATGCGTTTAATGGGTGAATAGGTGTAATGAGTTAAGTTGAGTTTTAGGGGTTCAGAATGGGCTCAGGTTTGGGCCGAGGCTATAGTTAAAATTCTTGTTTAAACACTTTAGTGGAAAGCTTGTTAAGTTAGGGCATAAAAGATATTAGTTGTGTTTTAAAACACAAGATGGGCTTGTGGCCCAGTGACAAAATGGCGCCACTAAGGGGGAAGGAAGTTGGCGTCAATTGAGGTCCAAGGTTCGAGCCGCATTACCCATCTATTTTAATTAATTTTGGCGTCAAGGGAGAGCAAAGTTGGAGTCAGTTAGAATGCTTGAAATTAGCAAGAATATTTGATGGATAATGTGGATAATATGGATGATAAAGTAACTGATAAAGGAAGGAAGAGGTGGTGTTATCTAGGCTTCTTCTAAAGGAGTGAATGGATTAAGATAGAGGAGAAAAGATAGGAATTATCTGCTGAGTGCAGTGTGGGCCGAATTTCCATCTCTTGAAGGGGTGCCAAAATTTCCCCTACTATTGGATTAGTTGTTAGTTATCAAGAAGGGCACTTTCGGTTTTTGATAGGTAAGTGCCGAAATTTCTATAAATAGGGGGGATAGCTCATCAATTCCGACATTTGGAACCCTATTCTTTTCTTCTTTCCCTGTGTCAAAATTCTCAGTCTCCCTCTGCAAGTTCTTTTCTTTTGATTTCTTTAGAAGCCGAAACCTCCCAATCTTCTCAACATTTTTTCTTTCAAAAGCCGAAACCTTAAACTCTCTTCTCATCTCCATAGCCGAATACCCCTATTTCCTTTTCCCGATTTCTTCAACCAAAAAGTCGAAACTACTTAGATTTCTTCTTCTCTTCTGATCTTCTCAAAAAGCCAGAATCTCTAAGAGGGAGTCAAATTTTTTATGTAAAGATCTCTTAGATCTAAAAGCCAGAAACACTAGCCCCTGAATCTCATATCACTTTTCGGGATTTCAAGCCTCTAAACAACACCGTAGGCAGATAGCGGTTGTGTCGGCTACGGATAGCGTCGACGTAGAAAGTCTTGTTCTAACGATAATCAGGTGTGTAGATCTCTAACACACTAGTTAACTATATGGGCTAAAAAGCCGGAAAGTGGCTGTGTGACAGTCGAATAAAACCCTAAAAGGGTTAGGCAAGGATGCCAGGTACGTAATCATAGAAATCTTTATGTGTATCGAAATATATGTAAGCCTATTTTCTTAAAGATGGTATGATGTTTTCTATGTGTATGCATGGGGTGGGATTATGATAATGAAGGGGAAGTGCATCATAGGTCACTTGGTGATCGGTGGTTAAACCACAAAATCTAAAATTAGGTCACAATAGTGATCGGTGGCTGAGCCACGTTATATTATGAGGTCACATAGTGATCGGTGGCTATGCCACTGTAATATCCTGAAATAGGGGTTACTTGTGATTGAATTGTTTTGCATGAGTTTGGACTGTTGTGTTATTATTTGAAGTGTCTTAAGATCTAGTTATAAGTCTAGAGTAGGCCCGAGTTGCAGGAAATTTTTTGTTTTTAAGTTTTAAGTAAGGGGAGCTGAAGGAGCTAAGGCTTAAGTGTAATTCGTGGGGTATTTTAGCACAAGATTGGGCTTGGTAAAGTGGCAAGGAGGCGCCACTTAGAGCTTTGTGATTGACGCCACATGCAGGGAAGGAAGAGCTCTGGTTCAAGCAGCAGAAACCTCACCTTCTGCTTATTATTTTGACGCCAATGGGGAAGAGTTGTGCTCAGCACAAACTCTGTCAGATAAGCATGGTCAAAATATTTGAATGGGTGGCAAGGAGAAAAATAAGGAAGTTGTGGAATTCAAATTCATTTGAATTATTGGTCAGGAGGAGTTTGAGGAAGTGGCCGAATTTTGAACTCTTATTGGCAGAAGAGTTTTCGATTTTGGAAGCTAAGGGGAGGAGAGTGCCAAATTTCCTTAAGGGTCTTGTGGTGCAATTTCGGCTAGCCTAGGTCCTAGTGTGCTTGGTGTATCAAAAGCCGAAATTTTTTTTTTGAGTGTGCCGATTTTCCCTAGTACATTTTTGGTGAAGTAAAAGCCGAGAGACCATAGGAGGTTGTCGATTTCTTCCTTAGGCATTTGGCCAAATCTCCATATTGAGCTCTCTCTCATATTTTATTTTCTTTCTTTTCATAATTGTTCAAAAACCATATCTTCTTCTTTGCCTTTTTTTTTGTCGAAACCTCTTAATCCCTTTTTCTTTAAGCTTAAGCCGAATACCCATCATCTTTTCTCCCATTCTCTCTTTTTCTTTTTGAACCGAATCTCAATTGTTTCTCTTCAATCAACTATAGCCGAATCTCCCTTCTTCTTTTTATTTTGATTTTGGCCGAATACCAAGCAAGTCTAGATCTTCTTCGACTTTTCTCCAATCGATTTTGGAAGGGGGGTAAGTGTTCATGGCCAAATTTCTTATTCTTTTTCTCTCCTCTCTGTCGACTCTTATGAGTGCAAAAGCTGAACTCCGGCATTTGTTGATAGTATTACTAACCATCTATAGGAACCGATTCCTTCTAGGCTCTTCGAGACTTTGGAAGCAGCAGATCTGAGCCATCTATTCCCTGTCAAGCGATTCGTTAAGTCTGTGGTAAGGATCTATGTTGGTTCTTTATTCCTTAAGTTGTTGAAAAGCCGAAGGCTATTGAGACTAAGTTTGTTGTTGGCCGATTGTAGGGGGAAGATCAGTCTCGCATACTTTGTGTTGGGGATTGTGTTAGTTATGCGTTATCTCACCCTTCGGGATTTGTTGGTATGGCCGAATGGCCTTTGTTGTTAACCTAAGTGTTGGCCAAACGTAGGACAAGGAGATCTAGCACAGTAGATCGGGTCTTCGAGATTTAGTGATTTCGTTAGTAACAGGTGTGCAACTTGCACACTTTATGACTAAGTAAATATGTTAATAACCTGAATTTGTTAAAAGCCGAAACTGTGTAGATCTTGATATGATACCTTATGGGTATGAGTAAGGATTCGGGTAAGTCCGTTTCGATATGATTTTCGCTATATGGTGATTAATAATATGATTTATGATATATTTGCTTTATGTTGCATATTCAAGCATGATGGCATGATTTGCACTTGTAATACATTGGTATGGGTGATATGAGAGGAGGGGGAAGATGATATCTCGTGACTTTGGGTCACGGAGGTTTGGCACCTCCGGTGGTTTGGTACCATGATTATTTTGTGACTTTGGGCCACGGAGGTTTGGCACCTCATAGCGACTTCGTCCCAGTGGCTTAGCACCACAGTGGGTTGGCCCCACAGTTGATATATCGAGATTGTCGCTAGTGATTTGGTATCACATGTGGGTTGGCCCCACACTTGGATTATTGATATTTCGTGACTTTGGGTCACCAGAGGTTTGGCACCTCATAGCGACTCGTCCCAGTGGCTTAGCACCACAGTGGGTTGGCCCCACAGATGGATTATTCGTGACTTTAGGTCACCGGTGGTTTGGCACCACATTATTATTAGATATCGTGACTTTGGGTCATCAGTGGTTTGGCACCACCAGTGGTTTGGTACCACACGGGGTAGATACGGAGTTATGGATGGCTAGGTTTGGGTGCATGATATATTGCTTGGTTATGATTTGTGTAAGTATGTTGCATTAATCGGGAGGGGGATTATGCACTGAGTCTTGGTGACTCACCTTCTCCCTTATCTTTTCAGGTGATTCGTAGATCACGGATGAGGAGCCGAGTGGACTCGAGGTGGCCATGCATTCAAAACATTTGGTTTTACATGGACTTTGGTTTGGGTACTTTATTTTATTTAAATTTGGTTTCATTTTTATTTTGGGTTTGTAATAAGGCCTTTTAAATTATGTTTTTGGATTATTTATATGCTTTGGATTTGTTTTAAACATGGCTAAATAAATTACATGATTGATTTAATAATTTGAGCCCAAGGTTTTCTAAACTATAAAACGCAGTGGTTTCCAAAACTTTACCATCGGGTAACACAAATCATTTGATAACAACAACAACCCAAATGGATTTCAAACTTAAGTTTTCCACATTCAACTCAACTGATTTCTAAATAACTAAGAAAGAATCATTCGGTTTTTTTTTAAATGTCATAAACGTTTTCTAAACCTATGGATCGACAACTAAGTTTTAAAGACTTGTTCCCGGGATTTCAAAGTAAACTAACGGTTTTTAACTAATCATGCACCTACTTTCGACAAACATAAAACAACACAGAGTTTTTCACTGAAATTTAACTGGTAACCTGTTTTCTTCAAAACGTTTTCCTCTGTGACATGCCAGATTCGGTCGTGGTGTGTTGACCGGGTTTGGGGTGTTACAATTGTGGTATCGGAGCTAAGTTCAAAGGCTCGGTTGTGGGCCTGAGGCCCAAAATGTTTTAAAGTATTGTTTCCAAATGGTTTTGGTTGAAATATGGTTTGAAGGGCATGGCACCAAGTCTCCGGCACTAATCCGCCCAGGTAAGTACCCCTAACTATTGTTTGTGATCTTTGGATGTTATAAACTTTGAATGACTAGTGATAGTGAACTATCTTAGAGACTGGAACTTATTAGGACTCTATGGGCTTACGAAAACAAAACTCCTTAATAAAAATTGTTCATAAGACTGTGCTTTAATAACATTGGAATAATGACTGATGCCTGATGCATAAAACTTTTAAATCAGATAAGTCAAGACTTTAGTCATGAGTACTCAAGGTGGTCGTGGTCGTAATACGCGTGGACGTGGTCGGGGTAGGATGATAGTGTCTAAACCCGGTGGGAGTGCAGTGGGGGTCGAAAATGATATACCCAGCACCACCACTACCGTGTAGGTGGTGAGTTTGAGGATCGATGGGGATGGCGTGAGTGTCGCGAGCGATCTTTGCGAGTTCTTGAGAGGGTAGCTGGAGTAGGTGGAGGCGCAGGAGCTCGAAAATCTGTACCTGAGTGACTCCGAGCCAATGGAGCCGAGGTATTTCGAGGTGTTTCTAGGGTGGCTCCCAGTACGGCTGAGTATTGGTTAGAGGCGACGGAGCGAATTATGGATGATTTGGATCTGACTGCTGAGGAAAAACTGAAAGGGATAGTGTCGCTTCTCCGGGATGAGTCATACCAGTAGTGGCCCACGGTTCGGGATAGTGCTGCAGCATTTGATCTCACTTGGGACTATTTTAAGGCAGCTTATCAGAAAAAGTATGTTGGGTCTAGTTATATTGATGCGCTTGTGGAAGGCATTTCGAGGTGGTTCGGGAGTTAGTCTGTATCGAGTCTGAGGCGGAATTTTTAAGGTTGAGCCGGTATGCTAGGGGTATTGTGGGCTGAGAACATGAGCGATGTGTCCGATTTGAGGACTGGGTGAGAGATGAGTGAGGTTCTTGATTGCTCCACGATAGGAGCGTGAGTTTCTTTGTCCAGTGGAAAAGGCTAAGGTAGCCAGAAGGGGTTAAGGAGTCTCGAGGCGAAATACGGATAGAAATAGACATAAGAGAGGTTTTGGATCATGCAGGGCTACCAGTAATCCTCGAGAAAAGGGCTAGGCGAGTGGGCGAATCAGTGGAAGGTCATTCTGTCGTTAATCGAGGACCAGTAGCAGATGTAACCGTTGTGGGAAATCTCATTGGGGGGGATGTTGGACTGGTTGAAAGGATGTTTTGAGTGTGGCTCGCTGGACCATCGTGTGAGGGACTACCCGCGTAAGTTAGCCAGGATTTAGTCTGAGGGTTAGGGCCGTGCTCAGTTCAGAAATGAGGGACCGCCACCACAGAGGGGTCGTGGTAATGGTAAAGGAGGTAATGGTTTTGGTTGGGGCTGCGGAGCACTAGGCAGAGGTACAGGGAACATTGAGGCAAGATAGCCTGGGTTGGTGTATGCAGCGAGGCGTCGAGAGGAGGACGATGCACCGGACGTCATAACCGGTACGTTCTTAATTTTTGGATTGCCATATACTACTTTGATTGATATGGGTTCGACGCATTCATATGTTACTAGTAGCATAGTAGAGACCATGAACCTAGACTTTGAGACTACTTCTAGGGAGATGACAGTAATTAGCCCTCTAGGTCACTCTGTAGTAGTAAATAAGCTGTATAGAGATGTACCCCTAGAACTTCAAGGGGTAATGTTTGTAGCTGATCTGATGGAACTGCCGTTTGGGGAGTTCAATCTAATTCTTGGGATGGACTGGTTGGTTAAGTACCAGGCAAGTTTGGATTGCGCGGCTAAGCGCATGGTTCTGAAGACGACTGAGGGTGACGAAGTGGTTATGATAGGTAATAGAAGAGATTATCTATCCAACGTGGTATCTACGTTGAAAGCTAAGAAGATGGTCAGGAAAGGCTTGAAGCTTTTATGGTTCATGTGTGTGCCTTGGAGGCTAAGGAGTCTGCTGTAGGGAATGTCCGAACAGTAAAGGAATTTGCTGACGTGTTTCCAGAAGAACTTCCGGGACTGCCTCCGGATCGTGAGGTTGAATTTGGTGTAGATATGTTACCCGGAACTGCGCCAGTGTCTATTGCCCCGTATAAGATGGCGCCGAAGGAATTAGTGGAATTAAAGGCTTAGATTTAGGAGTTGTTAGACCGAGGTTTTATCCGGCCAGTGTTTCGCCTTGGGGAGCGCTAGTACTCTTTGTCAAGAAGAAAGATGGTACAATACGGATGTGCATAGACTACCGCCAGTTGAATAAGCTGACGATCAAGAACAAGTATCCGTTGCCGAGGATAGATGATTTGTTTGATCAGCTTAAGGGGGCATTAGTATTCTCAAAGATTGATTTAAGGTCTGGGTATCATCAGCTGAAGGTGAAAGAGGCTGATATCCACAAGACGGCGTTTCGCACTCGGTATGGGCACTATGAGTTTCTGGTTATGCCGTTTGGGTTGACTAACGCGCCGGCAGCATTCATGGACATGATGAACCGGGTATTCCAGCAGTATTTGGATCAATTTGTCGTGGTATTTATAGATGACATCTTGGTATACTCAAAGTCAGAGGAGGAGCATGATGCGCATTTGCGAGTAGTGTTGCAGATTCTGAGGGAAAAGCAGTTATATGCCAAGTTTAGTAAGTGCGAGTTCTGGCTTAGGGAGGTGACTTTCTTGGGTCACGTAGTATCAGTTGAGGGGATTAGAGTGGATCCTCAAAAGATTGAGGCAGTGTTGGATTGGAAGCAGCCTAAGTCAGTGGCTGAAATTTGGAGTTTCCTAGGTCTGACAGGGTATTACAGAAGATTCGTAGAGGGATTTTCTTTGATCACAGCACCAATGACCAAGTTATTAAGGAAAGGAGTTCCATTTGTGTGGACTGAGAAGCAGCAAGAAAGTTTTGACAAGTTGAAAAAGATTTTAACTGAAGCTCCGATTTTGATTCAGCCTGAGGCAGGGAAGGAATTCACGATATATTGCGATGCATCACATACTGGTTTGGGATGTGTCTTTGATCTGAGGAAGGAAGGTAGTGGCTTATGCATCTCTCAACATTGAGACCGCATGAGGTTAACTATCCGACGCATGACTTGGAATTAGCTGCAGTTGTTTTCGCCTTAAAAATATGGAGACACTACTTGTACGGAGAGAAGTCGATAGTCTACACGGATCATAAGAGTCTAAAGTATCTTTTGACTCAGAAGGATTTGAACTTGAGACAGCGCAGATGGATTGAGCTGTTGAAGGACTACGACTGTTCAATTGAGTATCATCCAGGCAAGGCTAACGTGGTAGCAGACGCGTTAAGCCGTAAGGTTGTATCAGACTTGAGAGCGATGGTTGCTCGCCTTAGTTTGTATTACGATGGGAGTCTCTTGGCAGAATTGCAGGTTAAGCCGACTTGGGTGGAGTAGATCAAGGAGAAACAGTTAGAGGATGACGGTTTGAATGCGTGGAGGTTGCAAGCTCAGAATGGTGGTTTAGAGGGTTATAGTTTGTCCAATGATGGAGTATTATGTTTCCAAGGGAGAACGTGTATGCCAAAGGATGTCGAGTTAAGGTAGAGGATTCTTTAGGACGCACATAGCAGCCCATAAGCTATGCATCCTAGAGGTAGCAAGATGTATCGGGATTTAAGAGAGCAGTTTTGGTGGCCAGGTCTGAAGCGGGAAGTAACGGAGTTTGTGGGTAAATGTTTGACGTGTCAGTAGGTCAAGGCTGAACATCAGTTGCCGTCGGGTTTACTTCAGCCGGTGATGATTCCACAGTGGAAGTGGGAAAGGATCACTATGGACTTTGTTAGTGGATTACCCCTTACGCCTAGTAAGAAGGACTCAGTCTGGGTAATTCTGGATCGTCTGACTAAGTCAGCTCACTTCATGCCGGTAAGGGTTGATTACTCGCTTCAGAAGTTAGCTAAGTTGTATGTGGCAGAGATAGTGAGGTTGCACGGTGTGCCAGTATCGATCATCTCGGACAGGGATCCCAGATTTACGTTGAGGTTTTGGAGAGCGTTGCATCAGGCTTTGGGTACACGGTTGGATTTCAGTACGGCATTTCATCCACAGTCTGACGGGCAGTTGGAAAGGGTTATACAGATTTTAGAGGATATGCTGAGAGGTTGTGTTTTGGACTTCAGAGGCAGCTGGGAAGAATTTCTACCATTAGCTAAGTTCGTATACAACAATAGTTACCAAGCAAGCATTAAGATGGCACCATATGAGGCGTTGTATAGTAGGAAGTGTCGCACACCTACGTGCTAGACAGAATTGGGTGAGCGGCAGATGTTGGGACCAGAGTTGGTTGCAGAGACTGAGGATAAGGTTAAATTGATTAAGGCTCGTTTGAAGGAAGCTTCGGATAGGCAGAAATCATATGCCGACCTCAAGCGGAGGGATATAGAGTTTTTCGTGGGTGATAAGGTCTTTCTGAAGGTCTCGCCATGGAAAAAGGTATTGAGGTTTGGAAGGAAAGGCAAGTTAAGTCGAAGGTTTATTGGGCCGTATAAAGTACTGAGACGAGTGGGACCAGTAGCCTACCAGCTCGAGTTGCCAGCAGAGCTGAGTCAGTTTCACGATGTGTTCCTGTCTCCATGCTTAGGTGTTATTGTTCAGATCCATCGCATGTTGTAGCAGTAGAGGAAATTGAGGTGCGTCCAGATTTGACCATGGAAGAGGAACCAGTACAGATTTTAGATCGATGTGTGAAAGTTTTACGTGAGAAGTCAGTTCCTTTAGTAAAGGTATTATGGCAGAATCATGGCGTGGAAGAAGCTACGTGGGAACTAGAGGAGGTAATGAGACAGCAATACCCTCAACTCTTTTGACCAGGTAATTTCGAGGCCGAAATTATTTTTAAGGGGGGTAGAACTATAATATCCTGAAATAGGGGTTACTTGTGATTGAATTGTTTTGCATGAGTTTGAACTGTTGTGTTATTATTTGAAGTGTTTTAAGATCTAGTTATAAGTCTAGAGTAGGCAGAGAGTTGCGAGGAAATTTTTGTTTTTAAGTTTTAAGTAAGGGAGTGAAGGAGCTAGGGCTTAAGTGTAATTCGTGGGGTGTTTTAGCACAAGATTGGGCTTGGTAAAGTGGCAAGGAGGCGCCACTTAGAGCTTTGTGATTGACGCCACATGCAGGGAAGGAAGAGCTTAGGTTCAAGCAGCAGAAATCTCACCTTCTGCTTATTATTTTGACGCCAATAGGGAAGAGTTGTGCTCAGCACAAACTCTGTCAAATAAGTATGGACTAAGTCAAAATATTTGAATGGGTGGCAAGGAGAAAAATAAGGAAGTTGTGGAATTCAAAGTCATTTGAATTATTGGTCAGGGGGAGTTTGAGGAAGTGGCCGAATTTTGAACTCTTGTTGGCAGAGGAGTGTTCGGTTTTGGAAGCTAAGGGGAGGAGAGTGCTGAATTTCCTTAAGGGTCTTGTGGTGCAATTTCAGCTAGCCTAGGTCCTAGTGTGCTTGGTGTATCAAAAGCCGAAAAATCTTTTTTGAGTGTACCGATTTTCCCTAGTACATTTTTGGTGAAGTAAAAGCCGAGAGACCATAGGAGGTTGTTGATTTCTTACTTAGGCATTTGGCCGAATCTCCATATTGAGCTCTCTCACATCTTTTATTTTCTTTCTTTTCATAATTGTTCAAAACCATATCTTCTTCTTTACATTCTTTTTGCCGAAACCTCTTAATCTTTTTTTCTTTAAGCCTAAGCCGAATACCCATCATCTTTTCTCCCATTATCTCTTTTTCTTTTTGAACCGAATCTCAGTTGTTTCTCTTCAATCAACTATAGCCGAATCTCCCTTCTTCTTTTTGTTTTGATTTTGGCTGAATACCAAGCAAGTCTAGATCTTCTTCGATTTTTCTCGAATCGGTTTTGGAAGGGGGTAAGTGTTCATGGTCGAATTTCTTATTCTTTTTCTCTCCTCTCTGTCGATTCTTATGAGTGCAAAAGCCGAACTCCGGCATTTGTTGATAGTATTACTAACCATCTATAGGAACCGATTCCTTCTAGGCTCTTCGGGACTTTGGAAGCAGCAGATCTGAGCCATCTATTCCCTGTCAAGTGATTCATTAAGTCTGTGGTAAGGATCTATGTTGGTTCTTTATTCCTTAAGTTGTTGAAAAGCCAAAGGCTATTAAGACTAAGTTTGTTGTTGGCCGATTGTAGGGGGAAGATCAGTCTCGCATACTTTGTGTTGGGGTTAGCATTCGTAAGGCAAAAGGGTAAGGATTGTGTTAGTTATGCGTTATCTCACCCTTCGGGATTTGTTGGTATGGCTGAATGGCCTTTGTTATTAACCTAAGTGTTGGCCGAATGTAGGACAAGGAGATCTAGCGCAGTAGATCGGGTCTTCGGGATTTAGTGATTTCGCTAGTAACAGGTGTGTAACTTACACACTTTATGACTAAGTAAATATGTTAATAACCTAAATTTGTTAAAAGTCGAAACTGTGTAGATCTTGATATGATACCTTATGGGTATGAGCAAGGATTCGGGTAAGTCCGTTTCGATATGATTTTCGCTATATGGTGATTAATAATATGATTTATAATATATTTGCTTTATGTTGCATATTCAAGCATGATGGCATGATTTGCACTTGTAATATATTGGTATGGGTGATATGAGAGGAGGGGGAAGATGATATCTGTGACTTTGGGTCACCAGATGTTTGGCACCTCCAGTGGTTTGGTACCACAGATTATTTTGTGACTTTGGGTCACTAGAGGTTTGGCACCTCATAGCGACTCGTCCCAGTGGCTTAGCACCATAGTGGGTTGGCCCCACAGTTGATATATCGGGATTGTCGCCAGTGATTTGGTATCACATGTGGGTTGGCCTCACACTTGGATTATTGATATTTCGTGACTTTGGGTCACCAGAGGTTTGGCACCTCATAGCGACTCGTCCCAGTGGCTTGGCACCACAGTGGGTTGGCCCCGCATTTGATATTACGGGATTGTCACCAGTGATTTGGTATCACAACGTGGGTTGGCCCCACAGATGGATTATTCGTGACTTTGGGTCACCAGTGGTTTGGCACCACATTATTATTGGATATCGTGACTTTGGGTCACCAGTGGTTTGGCACCACCAGTGGTTTGGTACCACACGGGGTAGATACGGAGTTATGGATGGCTAGGTTTGGGTGCATGATATATTGCTTGGTTATGATTTGTGTAAGTATGTTGCATTAACAGGGAGGAGGATTATGCATTGAGTCTTGGTGACTCACCTTCTCCCTTATCTTTTCAGGTGATTCGTAGATCGCGGATGAGGAGCCGGGTGGACTCGAGGTGGCCATGCATTCAAAACATTCGGTTTTACATGGACTTTGGTTTGGGTACTTTATTTTATTTAAATTTGGTTTCACTTTTATTTTGGGTTTGTAATAAGGCCTTTTAAATTATGTTTTTGGATTATTTATATGCTTTGGATTTGTTTTAAACATGGCTAAATAAATTACATGATTGATTTAATAATTTGAGCCCAAGGTTTTCTAAACTACAAAACGCAATGGTTTCCAAAACTTTACCATCGGGTAACACAAATCATTTGATAACAACAACAACTCAAATGGATTTCAAACTTAAGTTTTCCACATTCAACTCAACTGATTTCTAAATAACTAAGAAAGAATCATTCGGTTTTTTTTAAATGTCATAAATGTTTTCTAAACCTATGGATCGACAACTAAGTTTTAAAGACTTATTCCCGGGATTTCAAAGTAAACTAACGGTTTTTAACTAATCATGCACCTGATTTCTACAAACATAAAACAACACAGAGTTTTTCACTGAAATTTAACCGGTAACCTATTTTTTTCAAAACGTTTTCCTCTGTGACATGCCAGATTTAGTCGTGGTGTGTTGACCGGGTTTGGGGTGTTACAGCCACGTTTAATGATTCCTGAATAATAGGAATAGGCAGTACGGCTGTCGTTATGGTGTGTAGCGGATGGAGGGTTGATTGTAGAAATCCCCAAGGTGTGATGGTTGGTACGGGTTGGAGTGTAGAGGATGGAGTTCTAGGTTGGGTTGGGCTATGCATCATTTATTATTTATCATGTGATTATGATTGTTGCCTTTATGTATGGACCAGGGCTTATAATGTGTTTGTGGGCCTCAGGTCATTGTGTTTCAGGATTTACACACCGAGTCTTGGCGACTCACCCTTTCATTTTCCTCTACTCTTTCAGATGAGCAGTAGATCGTGGACATGGGAGCCGAGACGGACTCGAGGGGCCATCAAGTTTTACTTCTATAGATTATTTTCAGTTTTTTTAAGTTTTTTTATATTTTGGGAATATTTATGTAATAAGGCCCTATAGTTTATATTTTACTGCTTAGTTTTTAATATTTGCAACTTATGAAACTATGTCAAAGGTTTAAATATACGAAATAATAATAATACAAGGTTTTCTTTACAAAAGTCACTTGTTTATTCAAATTTTGTCTAATTAACTTATGGTTTTTTAAAGCCAACTTAGCAAAAGTTTTCAATGTACAATCCGTAGCATACCAGATCTGGTCGAAACTTATGGGCCGGGTTTGGGGTGTTACATTTTGGTATCAGAGCCCAGTTCAAAACTCGGGCTGTGAAATGGGTCTAGTAGTGATTTGAAACCTTGATGTGAATTCTAGAAAAATGTCTTGGATGAAGATATGGCCTTCGAGTCTACCGGCACCCGATCCACGCAGGTAAGTATTCTAACTTTTGATGTGATATACATGTTGGGCTTGATGGGCTTGATGGACGTAGACTAGTATGTTAGGCATTGATGGACTTTAGGCTTAATTTAAACAACTTTTTAAATTCATAAGACTTAATCTATCCAAACAAACCCGTGAACAAATCGCTGGGTTAGGGTGTGGCAACAGGCATACGCATGTCTAGGATTGGATTCAGGGAGAGCTTGGTACTTAAGCAGTCCTAGTGACTCACCTCCTCTTCGCTGGAATCCTACCTGGTGCGTAGTGACTGTTCACCTTAGTCATGAGGACTTGTTAACGGGCTAAAATTTGTAATTAAAACCTGAAAGGGACCAGCCATCCTATTTTGCAAAATTACCAAATTACCCTTGATTTATAAAATGACCAAAATATCCCTGATTTATAAAATTACTAAATTACCCCGGATTGCAAAATCACCGAAATTACCGTAGATTTGTAAAATTACCGAAATACCCCCGGATTGTAAAATTACCAAAATACACTTATTTTACAAAATCACCAAGGAACCCTATTTTAGAAAATTACGAAAATACCCTGTAGGATAAATTATGAAAATACCCCTGGGTAGTGAAATGGCGAAGATACCCCTACATGATGAAGGTAAGTTCGTGGATGTTATTTGTATATTGATGGTTGATGATTGAATGTATGTGTTTCCTAGAACTAGGAGATGCGAACTTGAGACTGAATTGTAGATATAATTGCGAATTCGAAAGAACTACTTTTAAGACTACTATTCATAAGACTGTTCGTGGTTAATCACTGGAAGAAAACTAATAATTCATAAAATTTCTAATCAGATAAACGTGAATCAGTAGAATGAGTACAAGGGGACGAGGACGCTCTAGATGCGAATACCGGTGCCTACTCTATCATTGTATACTAAGTGTTTCTTTTGGCTTTAGAATTAGAGTTCCCAGCAAACGCATAGTGGTGAGACTTGGGTAGTATGATTAATAGTTAGTTGGAAATTTTGAGGACGAAATTTCTTTAAGGGGGTAGAACTATAACATCCTGAATTTTTGGGCCCATGCGTTTAATGGGTGAATAGGTGTAATGAGTTAAGTTGAGTATTAGGGGGTTCAAAATGGGCTCAGGTTTGGGCCGAGGCTGTAGTTAAAATTCTTGTTTGAACACTTTAGTGGAAAGCTTGTTAAGTTAGGGCATAAAAGATATTAGCTATATTTTAAAACACAAGATGGGCTTGTGGCCCAATGGTAAAATGGCGCCACTAAGGGGGAAGGAAGTTGGCATCAATTGAGGTCCAAGGTTCGAGTCGCATTACCAATCTATTTTAATTAATTTTGGCGTCAAGGGAGAGCAGAGTTGGAGTCAGTTAGAATGCTTGAAATTAGGAAGAATATTTGATGGATAATGTGGATAATATGGATGATAAAGTAATTGATAAAGGAAGGAAGAGGTGGTGTTATCTAGGCTTCTTCTGAAGGTGTGAATGGATTAAGATAGAGGAGAAAAGATAGGAATTATCTGCTGAGTGCAGTGTTGGCCGAATTTCCATCTCTTGGAGGGGTGCCGAAATTTCCCCTACTATTGGATTAGTTGTTAGTTATCAGGAAGGGCACTTTCGGTTTTGGATAGGTAAGTGCCGAAATTTCTATAAATAGGGGGGATAGCTCATCAATTTCGGCATTTGGAACCCTATTCTTTTCTTCTTTTCCCTGTGTCCTAGAAATACTCAGTCTCCTCTGCAAGTTCTTTTCTTTTGATTTCTTGAAGTTAGAAACCTTCCAATCTTCTCAACATCTTTTCTTTCAAAAGCCGAAACCTTGAACTCTCTTCTCATCTCCATAGCCGAATACCCCTATTTTCTTTTACCGATTTCTTCAACCAAAAAGTCGAAACTACTTAGATTTCTTCTTCTCTTTTGATCTTCTCAAAAAGCAGGAATCTCTAAGGGGTAGTCAAATTTTTTATGTAAAGATCTCTTAGATCTAAAAGCTGGAAACACTAGCCCCTGAATCTCATATCACTTTTTGGGATTTCAAGCCTCTGAACAACACCGTAGGCAGATAGCGGTTGTGTCGGCTACGGATAGCGTCGACGTAGAAAGTCTTGTTCTAACGATAATCAGGTGTGTAGATCTCTAACACACTAGTTAACTATAATCTATATGTGTTATGGGCTAAAAAGCCGAAAAGTGGCTGTGTGACAGTCGAATAAAACCCTAAAAGGGTTAGGCAAGGATGCCAGGTACATAATCATAGAAATCTCTATGTGTATCGAAATATATGTAAGCCGGTTTTCTTAAAGATGGTATGATGTTTTCTGTGTGTATGCATGGGGTGGGATTATGATAATGAAGGGGAAGTGCATGATAGGTCACTTGGTGATTGGTGGTTAAACCACAAAATCTAAAATTAGGTCACAATAGTGATGGCTGAGCCACGTTATATTATGAGGTCACATAGTGATCGGTGGCTATGCCACGTTTAATGATTCTTGAATAATAGGAATAGGCAGTACGACTGTCGTTATGGTATGTGGCGGATGGAGGGTTGATTGTAGAAATCCCCAAGGTGTGATGGTTGGTACGGGTTGGTGTGTTGAGGAGGAATTCTAGGTTGGGGTGGGCTATGCATCATTTATTATTTATCATGTGATTATGATTATTGCCTTTATGTATGGGCCAGGGCTCATAATGTGTTTGTGGGCCTCGAGTCATTGTGTTTCGGGATTTACACACTGAGTTTTGGTGACTCACCCTTTCATTTTCCTCTACTCTTTCAGATGAGCAGTAGATCATGGACATGGGAGCCGAGACGGACTCAAGGGGCCAACAAGTTTTACTTCTATAGATTATTTTCGGTTTTCTTTATGTTTTTTTATATTTTGAGAATATTTATGTAATAAGGCCCCATAGTTTATATTTCACTGCTTAATTTTTAATATTTGCAACTTATGAAACCATGTTAAAGGTTTAAATATACGAAATAATAATAATACAAGTTTTTCTTTACAAAAGTCACTTGTTTATTCAAATTTTGTCTAATTAACTTATGATTTTCTAAAGCCAACTTAGCAAAATTTTTCAATGTACAACCCGTAGCATACCAGAACTGGTCGAAACTTATGGGCCGGGTTTGGGATGCATTAGCTGATTT
Organism: Gossypium bickii; assembly: GCA_025503065.1. Classification (NCBI taxonomy): domain Eukaryota; kingdom Viridiplantae; phylum Streptophyta; class Magnoliopsida; order Malvales; family Malvaceae; genus Gossypium; species Gossypium bickii. The sequence goes on along the minus strand of CP106710.1, from coordinate 19,771,521 downwards.
AAGGGCAAGCATAAATGTCATGCCTTATACATTGTTTAAACGACTAGGTCTAGGGAAGCCCAAACAAACTAGGATGAGTATTCAATTAGCTGATAAAACTGTTAGAATTCCTAGGGGCATTATCGAAGATGTTCTTGTAAAAATTGATAAATTTGTTTTTCCGGTAGACTTTGTTGTCTTAGACATGGATGAGGACAATTCGATTCCTTTAAATTTAGGAAGACCTTTTCTAGCAACTGCCAAGACTAAAATTGATGTTGCCACAGGAGAACTCATACTTTGTGTAGGTAATGAGGCAGTTACTCTTCAAGCTCTCGACTTAGCCAGGATATCGAATGACCAAGGTAAGAAAGAAAAATCCATTGATAACCATTCGATTAACCCTTCTTTTCAGGAAGCACCAGAAAAGGGCACAATTGAACCTGATCTTGAATACAATGCCAACAAAGGAATTGATCCTGAGGAACAAAATGTTCAACCCGATCAATTAGACGAGTGGAAAACACACTTCAAGGAAAAATTAGGGATACAAGAAATAGAGCCAAAATCACACTACGAGATAGGCAAGTCCAAAAGCGAAAATCAGGTATTATTAAACCTACGATTATCCCCTCCAGACCCTGACACAAACAAAGAAATTCTTTTTAAGGTAATCGATGTTCTTCCATACAAGACAGTCGAGGTAAGCAATCCCAATTTTGATACTCTCAAAATAAATGCCACTCGACCTGAACCACACAATGAACATCAAATGGTTAATATGAGGAAAGATGTTCAAACCTTCAAACCTCCCTAAATTTTTCAAACACAAGGAAATTCTAGCTGAAGACTATAAACGAGCGCTTCTCGGGAGGCAACCCGACTACTAACCTTACTTATTTTGCATTTATTTTCATTTACTTTATTTTTCCTTTTTATTTTTCTTTTTAAAAACTAACCAGAAGTGCAGTTTTCCAGGCCACACGGCCTTCCACACGGCCGTGTCCATGGCTGTGTAGACCACCAGAATCACCCCACTGACATAGCAGAGGCCGCGCAATTCAGTCCAACCACCCTCCAACATCATGGATCCAACCACCCTCCCCACGGGCACCGACAAATCAGCACAGTCGTGCCCCACAACCGTGTAAAGCTACTGACTTATCGAGCACGGGCAAGACACGCCCGTGCATCCCAACCGTCCCAACATACTGACTTCACAAACACGGGCATGGTGGGCAGAAACACGGGCATGGGGAACCAAAACACTCCAACAGACGGCTGTACAAGGTGGCCGTGTAAATCGAAACGGGCTTGAACCACGGCCGTGGGACGTGCCAGAATGCAACCACTATTTAAACCCCACAGCTTTTTCCTTCACCCCTAACTTCCTCTATCCTCTTTCTCTTTAAAAATTTCTCTATTTTACTTAGAAAAAGTGTTCAGAGTCTTTAGCCACACAAGAACCATGCCAGAGAAGCGGAAGCAACCCAGCATAGTCTCCTTAACAGAGAGCCTACACATAAGTTCATGTCGGCCGCTTCATCCAAACAACATGCCAAGGGTCTTTGAGACCAATTAGTTTCTATTTTTTGTTTCTCTTTCCTTTCATTCTCCTTTTCTTTAATAATTTTATGTTTAATGTATTTTAACTTGTTTACTTTAGTAGTGTTAGGTTTGCCAGGGTGCTTGGGAACCACACGCCCAAAACACAGTCGTGCTACCAAGCACCACGCCCACACCACCGCCGTGTTCGTGTAGCAGAGCCAACACCACCGCCGTGCTCCGCCCGTGTTGATCGTCTCACACCATCCCTGGTTCCCTTTTCTTGACTTAATCCTTGTTAAACATTATGGCATTCTTCTTTATTTTCAGATTTTGTTTAGATTTAGTTTTAAAAAGCCTGATTTTTTATGAAACTTGTTTTAGTCCCCATAATACTTATTGGTTGTTAGATTTCATATTCATTTTATTCTTTAGGAACAAATTCTTGAACTTTAAAACTCATGAAATTGATACATTGCTCTACCCTCTATGGACCGAGAAAATTTTTCTCCTGTGAATTAACATGCTCACAAAGTTTACTTGACTTAGTGTGGCAAATGATGGCTAAAGTACCAAGCAAGAATTAACATGCGAATGAATTACTTGACTTAGTGTTCTTAGTCTAGTTGTCGTTAATTTAGATTAAAAAAACTTCACTCTATTTTTAAGGCTAAATAATAAAAAGAAAGTTAATATTAATACTTTTGGTTCCTTTGGGTTCGATAATCTGGTCTTGCCTAAGCTATACTATTGTTCGATAGGTACACTTGCCTTTAATCGTTGTCAGAGTTAGTTTTCAAGTTCGATCATTCTTTTATAAATTTTAAAGCTCTGATTTCAGCGATCATCGGCCACCACTGGAAGACCTTACCGTCGATCACCACTATTAGACCATTGGCTACCTCCTTCTGCTAGACCACCGTGGTTTCGTGTCAGTTTGGCTGGGTCAGGTTTGTGTCGTCTCTTCGATCTGGATGCGTCTCGGTTCTTTTGGTTTCATCGGGAAAAAACATTACAAAATAGCTATGTTCGTTTCTGGCTCACATATATTATTGTAAAATAATAAAATAAACCCTATGTGGAGATGATAGTCCACGATCTAAAACATACATGTCCGAGATAATAATAAATTACATTTTAATTTCTAGGAATCAGAACTTTGGAAAAAAATACTTTATCATCAATAATAATAAAATTATATCATAATTCATTCACATACATTCACCTAAACATGCATAAAATTACAAGAATGTTACATCTTATCAAATATAATCATTCAGGAACAAGAGAGAGAATTTCGGTCTCGGCTTACACTATAAACATAACACAACTCGGTGACCTGATACCAATTGGAAAAAAATATGATTTGAAATGATTTTCATGCATAGGAAAAAATAAAAATTTTGAAAACCAACCCGATTTTTTATATTTATAGTAATAAACACTAGACTGAATTCACACATGTGTTTCCAAATAGACGGATCATTTTCGTTCTCGACTTTCAACGAAACAATCTTCTTCGCTCCTCTCATACCAAAAACTGCTTCAAGTGTGGGCTTAAACAATTTGAATCAAACACAGAACTAAAATTAGTTTTCTTTTCTTTAATGTGAAAACGAAAATTCTCTTCTCAAATAGAAATTGACAGAATCGTTATTCCAGAAAATATATTAAATTCTTAGAGAATAAAAATCTCTCTATTTTTGGGTAGAATAATGATATATGAAAGTTGTGTAAATAATCCTACTGATGTCATCTATTTATAGGGAGAGAAGGTAAAAAAACATGTTGAATTGTAGAAGTTTATTTCTACTAGAAAAATGAACTCCTAATCTAACTAAGAGTATAGGGGGCAACAACCCTAGTTAATAATACTAGGGTTTACCATCCTACCTTATTATATAATAGGCTTTCGGCATCTTCCATATTGGGTCCAATTACAAGTACTTCCTAGAATTTTGAACCAATATTTTATAATTTTATTCAACCCAATATTTTTTTTCTATTTCCCAAAATAAACTTTAATATATTTACAAATAAATAATTTTCTCAATCCAATTCTAATTCCGTTAAAATCATGACGACTTTACCGTAAAAGAATCCATGAGAAAATATATTTAATATTTTCGTATTCAATGGTTCACTATGACCAAATGATTTATTTCCATTTTTGAACTTCATTTAATTCAAAAAACATAAATTCAGTTTTTAGGTTATTTTCATTTCTCATTCTCATTTTCATTTTGGAGAAAACTATAATCATTTCCAAATGTTTCCCATTTCTCCATTTTCACCATTTCTATTCATTTCTGTTCATTGGATTCAACATGCAATTGATTTATAATTAAGTTCTAGCTTTCCATATATTAATTATAAACTCATTTATTCACAGAATCATTCTACTATAGTATCGTGATTGAGCTCTCCCCAATGACAGACCATTACGAAAGCAACTCGATCAATGCTTTTCCAATTATATTGTCATAAGTGTGTTACCCTCATATGATATCCTTAATTTCTTTAGGATCATATCCGTTCTCCCAATATGATCAAATATTATCTCATGGCAACCATTACATCTTCCTTTGTGAAAAGTCAATTACTATCGACTAGTAATCAAGTCATTCATCACAAAGACGAACGACCCAAGATTACGTTTACTTTTCATCAACCATGTTGTAACACCCCTAACCTGTATCTGTTATCGGAACAAGGTTACAGAGCATTACCGGAGTATACAAATCAAACGGATAGAAATTTCAAACATTTCATATTATAGAAATAAACATATTAAAACCAAGTCAAAACATACATATTGTCCGCTATACAAGCCTTCGAGGCCAAAATACGTGTTAGAAACAAGTCAGGACTAAATCGGAAACTCGGAGAATTTTTCAAAAAATAGTAAAAATTTTCAACACTGTAGGGGTTACACGGCCGTGTCCCAACCCATGTTCGTGCCCGTGTAACTCTCTGACTTGGTCACACGGCCAAGCGACATGCCCGTGTGCTAGGTTGTGTACCCTTCGAAATAACCTCACATGCTTGTGTGTCAGGCCGTGTGCTAGGCCGTGTAACAGCCTAACTTGCAACCCTTTTAAAGCTACAGGGGACAAACGGCCGTGTCACCTGGCTGCATGTCACAAACGGCTGAGGCACACACCCGTGCCTCTGCTCGTGTGGACAAAAATAGGCCATTTTACAAGCCATTTTTAAACTAGCATGTACCCACAAGCACTTTTGCACATACAACCAAGCCATAATAAGGTATCCAAATAAAGCATAAACAAGATATATACATATGGTAAAGTTTCATACAACCAATATGCCCTTAGGCACCTCAAATGAAAACATGTAAATATGTTCAATCATGCATTCTATTTGTCCAAAATACCCAACTAACTTATAGGCACATTAGTAACAATACGTGACATTTGGTTACCTTACCAAAGCATAGCAAATGGTACCAAATAACCATTCAATCACTAACCTTAACATACATATATGTCTTCTATATCAAAATACCAATTCACAACAAGTTATAAGACATCTATAATATGCTCATTCAACTATTATTTCCCATTTCATCATTCAATCATATTAAGCAAATTATCAACCATATTAAGGCTAATATTTACATGTCAAAACTAAGCTCATAACATCATCAAGTGCCAAATCACAAGCCAAACCAAATGGTCATATTCACAAAAAAGAACTATAGGCCAACATTATCCAAAATACCTATACATGCCATTATAACCAAAATTAAATATCCAAAAGTACCAAAAGAGCCGGTGGATAGTGTGATATAGCTCTGACAAGCTTCCAACCCAAACGAGCTCTCGGTTCACTATAAAACACGAAAAAAATAACACAGAGTAAGTATTTAAGCTTAATAAGTTTGTATAACTTAGAATTTAACTTACCATTTGATCAAGTAATAGGTAAGCAACAAAGCATAACCCAACACATTTTGGCCAAATGCCGAAGCACATATACACCAACCATATTAGCCATGTAAATACATATATGAACCAATAATCATGGATGAACTCAACAATTAATCAAATTTCATATACATGTATCATCCATTTCATATATCTATATATCATGTAACATCATTTCCATGTATTTCATGTGTATATCTGTAATAGTTCGTATCAAACTCATATAATTTCATATCAGAATATTACCCGTTGAACCGTTTAGAATATCATTGGATACCCGATATAGCTCAACATAGTGTGCTAGCTCATATAACTATAATTCGTCAATTCAAGTACAATTATGCTCATACGAGCTGTGAATCGGTATGCTCATTTGAGCTGTAGATCCGTATGCTCTCACGAGCTGTGCAGTATTCGCAACACCTGCAGGACCTCAGCCAAATTAGTAACCCTACAGACATGTCATTTGTATCTTACGAATTCCTATGATTCAAACATGGCTTGGTAATCATCGTACATCATTGGATATGCACTTGGTAATTATATATAACAAGTCATAACATTTATATATTTCAATTAAAAAAATATAAACATAATTTAATTACACGAACTTACCTCGACGAGTATACGTAAATAAGGAGGCAATTAATCCGAGACTTTCTCTTTGCCCCGATCTAACTCTAGATCTATATGAATAAATTTAACTCAATTCAACTTATAATCCATTCAATTTAATCCAAAACATAATTTTAGCAAAACTATACTTTTGCTCCCATACTTTTAATTTCTTTGCAATTTAGTCCTTAGGCTCGGAAAATGAAATTCATGCAATTTACCCCAACCCAAGCCTAGCTGATTATTATACAAGCTTATAGAAGCCTACATATTTCATAAATTCACAAATTATACCATGAATTTATCAAATGTTTCAAAATTTAACCCCTAATTGACGATTTCATCAAAATTCCTTTAACAAAAGTTGTTTATCTAACAACAACTAACCATTTTCTTCCATAAAACATCAAAGCATATACACATACATCAATGGTAAATCCCTAATAGTTTAACAATTTTACAAATTAGTCCCCGGGCTAGCTAGATTAAGCTATAACGATACCGAAAACGTAGAAATCATTAAAAATGGGACAAAAATACTTACCCAAGAGCAAGATGAAGTTGCCAAAAGCTTAAACACAAAAGTGGATTCCCCAAAAACTACTTTTCGGTTGATGATGATGAATTTATTTAATTAGTTTTTTATCATTATTTACTTATTTACTTAATTAACCTTAAAAATTAATCAAATTTACACAAATGCCAAGCCATGCTCATCCACTAACACCATTAATGGTGTATTTACCATATAAGGACTTCCTCTTTAAAGTTATATAGCTCTTTAATACCTTTAGCTATTAGAACTCAACTTTTGCACTTAATGCAATTTAGTCCTTTTTATCAAATTGGGCATGTAAACGGTAAAATTTCTTAACGAAATTTTTATACGGTATTACTATCATAATGTAGGAAATAAAATAATAATAAAATAAATTTTTTGACTTCAAATTTGTGGCCCCGACACCACTGCTCGGATTTCACTAAAAATGGGTTGTTACAACTCTCTCCCCTAAAGGGATTTTCGTCACCAAAAATCTTACTAGAAAAGGGGTTCGGATATTTCTTTCTCATAGCTTCCTTGAGTTCCCAGGTGGCTTCTTATATACCGTGTCATTGCCAGAGAAATTTTACTAAAGCTATGTTTTTGTTTCTTAATTCTTTCACCTCTCGTGCCAAGATTTTGATTAGTTCTTCACTATACGACATATCAGGTTGAATATCAATATCTGTAGGGGAGATAACATGTGAACGGTCAGATCAGTATCGTCGTAACATACACATGTGAAAGACATTATGGATCTTTTCTAGTTTCGACGGTAAAGCTAATCGATACGTAACAGGTCTGTTTCTTTCAGTAATCTCATACGGTTCAATAAATCGCGGACTTAGCTTTCCTTTGAGACCAAATCGAAAAACTTTTTTCCAAGGCGATACTTTCAAGAATACTCTCTCGCCTACTTGAAACTCTATGTCTTTACGCTTAAGATCCGCGTATGATTTTTGATAATCTGAAGCTGCTTTCAGACTGTCTTGGATAACTTTTACTTTTTATTCAATCTCCCGAATCAGATCAATCCTTTGTATCTTTTTCTCACTGAGCTCAGTCCAGTACAATGGAGTTTGGCACTTACAACCATACAAAGCCTCATATGGGGCCATATTTATACTCAATTTAAAATTGTTGTTCTACGCAAACTCTGTAATATCCTAGATTTAGGGGTTATGCGTTTATGCATAATTCAAGTAATAGTGGGCTTAGTGTGTGTTTGGATATGTTTTAAGGGTTTTTAGAATTTTAGAATGTAAGGGAATGCCTTAGAAAAATATTAGATTTTTATTCTTAGAAGGGGAGCTAAGCAAAATTGGCCTTAAGAAAATTAGTTTGAGGTTTTAATCACAATGAGTCAATTGGTAAAGTGGCAAGTGGAGTGTGGAGTGTATTAATGGTCTTAGGTTCGAATCCCATGGATGACATTAAGGTGACTTTTAATTTTTGTATGGCATGTGTTGGTCAAATTTTACTTATGGTAAGGATGGACTTTGTTATTTATGGATAGTAGACTAAGGAATAAGGCAAGTACTTATTTATGGTATGGTATCAAGGAATTATGGTATAATGAGGGGACAAAAGGCATGGATTATGGAGTGTTGTTTTGGAAACTCTTCTATGGCATTTTGTCCATGAACATGGATGGTTTCATGGACTAGGGGAGTTGGCCGAATTTTTGGAAGGAATAGGATTAGGGGGAAATAAAGAGGAAATTGTGGGATTTGTGATGAATATGTGAGCTGGATGGCCAAGGGGGATTTCTTTGATGACCATTTCGGTTTTATGAGTAGAGGGGAGTAGCCGAATTTCTCTTAAGGAGTTTAGATGTTTTCTTTTCGGGTTTATTCTTCTTTCTCTAGTGTGGTACTGAAATCCTAATGCCATCAAAGTGCCGTTTTTGTGCATAAGCCATTTAGTTTCAGTTTCCCTTCTCTTTGTTTTGAGTTCGAAACTTCAAAGATCATTAAGGTCACTAGCGTTTTCTTCTTCTTTCTATTTTCTAGTTTGGCCGAATCTATCTCCTTTCCCAAACTCCTTCTTTTACTTTTGATAGTCGAGTATGTCATCACCATTGGTAAGGCTTGGCCGAACCCTATAGCCTCTTTCTCTCTTGTCTTTGCTTGAAATTTTAAGAAACACCATAGCCGAATCCTCTTAGCATTCAACTCCCTCCACTTTGGCGTGATCTCTCTCTCTTCACCATTCAAGTTTCGAAATCTTTCTCTTTGGGACGTGAAGTCAATTCTTTGAGGGTGATACCATCGATCTCTTGCTCTTAGTTTCATTTTAAAGTGTGTAGTGCTCGCATAGAAGAGTCTTTTGGATTCGATTCTTCAAGGTAAGTAAGTGTAGCATTCGGCCAAGGGCCATTCTTATGGATTATTACTTAAAGCCGATTCTAACTTAGGTTGTGTAGGAAGGAGTTCAACAATCGTAGGAGTGCAAATCGTTAGACGTGGGTTTCAGGATTTGATTGATTGTGCCAAAGCAGGTGCGTAGTTATCGCACTATTCTCCTGTTGTTTGTGTATATTGATATATATATGTGTGTGTGTGTGTGTTAGCCGAAAATAATGGCTAAGAAGGTGGATACTCGTAGTGGGTAATCAATTAATCAGGTCAGTACTCTATTTTACCTATGATATATGTGTGATATTTGTGGTGAGCATATGATGAATATTTACTCTAAATGTTAATCTGACATGGTACACATATATGCATGGGACTTGGGATGTGAAAATCGAAGGAAAGGATGTACATATTTATGTACGTGGTCTAATGTTAGCCTTGTGCTACATTAGCGCTTGATGTTAGCTATGTGCTTCATCAAGGGAGGTGTTGGCTAGGTGCCCATCTCGGCGGTTGAAAGCTGTGTGCATCACCGTTGATTAATTGATATGTGGGATCACTTATGTGATCGGTGGCTTAGCCACAGCCTTGGGCGGCAAGTCTGCCAAGGTGAGATATGTGGGATCACTTAGGTGATCGGTGGATTAGCCACGGCTTTGGGCAGCAGGTGTGCCGAGGTAGGTGTAATGGATGGACACTAGGTTGGGCTGGGCTTCATAATTGCATAATTTTGTATGTGGACTGTGTGGATATGGGCCAAGCCCATATGTGGGGACATGTGAAATAACTATGCATTGAGTCTGTGTGACTCACCCAATTTTTCTCAAACCTTACAGGTGATGCATAAAGCTTGGACCGGGTTGGAGTGAATACGAGGTGGCCCATGCAGAAGATATTTTATTTGTTTTACACATTTTATTTATGAAAGGTTATTTATTGTAATAAGGGCCACTTTAAGTATTTAAGGATTTTTATTATGTTTTAAGTTGGATTGTCGATTATATCATTATTTGAAAATGTTTTATTTTTAGCAAATTATGTTTAAAGTTTTCAAGTCGGAAATTTTGTAACAACTTAATTTTATTTGGAATTTTAATTATACAATGTTTTAGTAAAGACAATAAATTTTATGTTTTCACTTTAAGTCAAAATATTTTTCAAACGTTTTTCATGATGGCATTCTAAATTCAGTAGTGGCGTATGAAATTTGGGTTTGGGGTGTTACAAACTCAACCTGCGGTAGATATTTCTCCCAATTACCTTCAAACTCTAATACATAGCAACGAAGAATATCTTCAAGAATCTGAATTACTCATTCGGACTGACCATCGGATTGGGGATGAAATGCAGTGCTAAAATGCAACTGCGTACCAAGAGCTTTCTGTAACTTTCTCTAAAATCATGATGTTAACCATAATCTCTATTCAAAATAATGGAGACTAGCACTCCGTGTAATCTGACAATCTCAGAAACATATAACTCAGCTAATCTGTCAAGGTAGAAATCTGTACATACCAAAATAAAATGTGCAGACTTTGTCAAAAGATCAATGGTAACCCAAATAACATCTTTCTTTCTCGGAGATAGGGGTAAACCTGATACAAAATCCATTGTAACTCGATCCTATTTCCACTCTGGTATCATCAGTGGCTGCAATAATCTAGAAGGTACCTGATGTTCAGCTTTAACTTGCTGACATACTGGGCATTTAGATACAAAGTCAAATATCTCACGTTTTATTCCCTGCCACCAATACATCTATTTTAAATCGTTGTACATTTTATTACTTCCTGGATGAACAGTCCAGCTACCACTATAAGGTTCGTGCAAAATTCTCTGAATGAGCTCTGGATTTTTTGATACACAAACTCTACCTCTGAACAATAAACAATCATTGGATCCTCTCTAAAATTTTGAATTAAAAGTCGACTCACACTGTGCCCGTTTAGCTAACAACTCATCATCACATTTCTGAGCTTCACATATATGCTATAAAAACATCGGACTAGATTTCAACCCAGCTAAGATAGATTGATCGTTGAAATCAGAGTTTTAAAATTTATAAAAGAATGATCAAAACCTGAAAACTAACTCTGACAACGATTAAAGGTAAGTGTACCCATCGAATAGTAGTATAGCTTAGGCAAGACCGGATATCGAACCCAAAGGAACTAAGAGTACTAATACTAACTTTCTTTTTATCATTTAGCCTTAAAAATAGAGTGAAATTGCTTTAAACTATATTGACGAAGACTAAACTAAGGACACAAAGACAAAAAGGACGAATAGGAAAATAACTTTGAAGGAAAACTCAATTGATCACGATGATACCCTCAGAAAGAATCCACCTAGACTTCACTTGTTATCTGACCCTAAATTATATGATTTCTTTACTTAGCTTGATCCGTAAGACTCCCTAACCTATATTAAACCCTCTCTCGAGGCGAATAACATCTAACCCTAGGTTAATTAGTGGAACTCTCGTTCGCTTATAATAACCCCTTAGGATAGCAGTAAATCAATCAATGGACTCCCATATTAGGTTTCACTCTAATCCGGCAAAATTTTGTAACCCTATCTCTAGGCGTTCGATCAACTCTGCTTAATTATGTTAGATCTACTCTTAGGCAGGCTCTATTCCTCCTCCACCTAAGCACATTAGATTTGGATTAAGCAACATAATTAAGAACAAACTAAGCAAGTATCATATAACTTAGAAATCAAATAACAAAATTCATCTAGGTTTCATCCCTTTAGGTATCTGAAGGGTTTAGTTCATAATGAATAAAAAGAACATCACAAGAAAAAAGATAAAACAAAACATAAGAAAAACCCTAAAACCCCCTAAAGGAATTGAAGGAGAATTCTGCCGTCTTGAGTATAATTTTGGCTTCTTGGGATGGATCAACTAGCTATCCTCGCATTATTCCCTAACTTTGACCTTCTTGGCTTGGCTCTTTAGCCTAGCTTTGACGCCGATTTCGGCTTCTGCCGAACTCCCCTTTCAAGTTGCCCCATTGGGTGTTTATATAGACTTTGAGATGCCTTACATGGCACCTAAGTATCCTAATTTAAGTAGAATTTCTAATAGGGTGTTTTAATAGGCTTTGGAATGTGTTTCTTTGCCTCAAAGTATCCTTTCCCGAATGTAATTGCTCTTTCCAGCGGCAGGGACACGGCCATGGCACACACTCGTGTGAATCGTGGCCAGGCCGTGTTCAGACTTTTAATGAGGCACGGCCGTATGGTCTTTGGGACAGGCCGTGTCGATTTTGTGATATGGCCCATTTACTCCGTTTTGGGCCCATTTTCTGTTCTTTTCATCCTCGGGTGTTTTCCTGGGTATAAAACATGAAAACAAAGGATTGAGTACACCTTTTTATATAAATCGAGGCTTAATTCATCCAAAAGCATACTAAATGTGGGCTTAAAATATGTTACTTTTATGGTTTATCAAATACCCCCACACTTAAGCTTTTGCTTGTCCTCAAGCAAAATTCTCAACTTACAATTAAAATGAACATTTCATTATTCATAATTCCTATCAACAATGCCTTATCCTAATTCATAGATAATTTATACATGGATGATTCAACTCAAATAGTCCTAAAGATTCAAACAAGACAAGTCATTCAATTATAGCACAAAAACATAGGTGTTTCCCTTCATCTAAATAATTACCTTTAATTCAAAATCTACAAGGATTGACATCCTCACAAAAGATTTACTCAAATCACTCAAAAAGTGTTTAAGGGTCAAAATTAAGCACTCATAAGTCGAACCTAAAAAGTTAATCCCATAGGCTTGCCTGAAAATCAAATCTCCACCACTGTAAAATGAAATGATAAACAGATCAAAAGGTCTTTGTTTGGGTTGTAACGGGGCTAGGGTTAAAGGTTTGTATAAAGGATGAAATTAAAGGGTTAGAATCGAGATTAATTTGATAAATTACCTACCTAAAAATTTCTGAGATACTAATTGCATCAACTGAAAATAAAAATAAACCTACTAATACGAGCTTTTTCTTTTGATAATTAGATCTTTTGATAATTAGACTTTGACTTGTATAAGCTCACTCTTCATAATACTAATACTGACTATACTTTGATATCTTTTTTTTTAAGAACAAACTAAGTAAAGACAACTTCAAATAATAATAATTCATAAAAACTTAGGTAACTAATCAAATCATATCTCGATTAAAGAGTAGTAAAAAAGAAGGGTGATAACAAATACAAAGGGTTTTTGGGTTAATATTAGCGGGTGAGTCAATAAAAGGGTTGTTAGGCTCAAAGGGGTTCACTAGGGGTTAATTATGAGGGTAGGCTTTTTAGTAGTGTAAGTGGGTTAAAACCTAGGTTCCTTTATCATCTCGGTATATCAAATCATAAATGTGGTCTCAACATGTATAAACGAGGTAAGTTCTAGAATAACAGTTCATAGTTGACACACTCATAATCAATAAAGTGAGCACGAAAAAGAATGTATGCTCTATAAGGCTCAAAATCTCACAAAAATTATGGGTGTTTTTGACATCAACCTTATAAATTTCAAACTTCAAGATAACATTCAAATTCAGGTTAACAACCTAAAATTTTAAATTTTAGAAAATTAGACTTATCATGCTTGATTCCCTAGTATTCTTCAAATTTAATCATCAATACACATTTAACTATGACTTATTCAAAAACATGTCAATAAAAGTCATAAACCATCAGAAATTTCATTCTAATCACAATATGAGAGAATTTACTTTTGAACAAGGCATAATTCAGGGGTTTTCAAATAATACTATAGTTAACCCCCCTCACACCTAAGATGTACATTGCCCTCAATGTACAAAGATGGATCATAGCAAAATAATCATAAAAATCATAAGATGGGGAGAGAAGTGAAATTTCCTGAATTTTGGATAAAGTTAATGAAAAGAAACCGGATAGGATTGGAGGTGAACGTGGGGAAGTGTCTCGAACCGTTTGAAATTGAATCCTCGAAGCATCCGGTTGAATTTTATTGTGTCCTAAGCTAAATCTAAATGACATAAAAATAAAATAATAAAGAAGATAAAAATAAAATAAAAATAAAAGAATAAAAATAAAAATAAAAATAAAAATAAAAATAAAAATAAAAGTAAATAATTAAATAGTGATATGGTCCACGCCATTGTGTCGACCCGTGGTGTTCACACGGCCACGGCCACGGCCGTGTGCAAGGCCGTGTGGGTGTGGAAATCGTGTTTTACTTATTCGATTAGTTTGTAGTTAGATGCTGACAAAAATATGAAAGTAAAAATTAAAATAAAATATGAAAATTTAAATAAGGTTAGTGCTCGGGTTGCCTTCCGAGAAGCGCTCGTTTATAGTCTTAAGCTAGACTTTACCTCTTATTCGTATGGTCATGATGGTTTGAGCAGGTGAAAATCCTTTCTCATGCGCTTAACTCGATTTTTGATATAAAGTTTCAGTCGAGTAGTGTTTACCTCAAAAGTGATTTCTTCGTTTTCCTTGAGGTCTGAATTGCTGATTCGAGGGTCTTCCTTATTCAACAATACCTGATCCTCTATTTTGATGTGATTTGTTGTTCCTATTAGCTCGTCTGGGGTTTCTGCTGGTTTCACTTCATGTGCTTCCGGTTCTTTTTCAAATTGTGTTGTCCACTCTTCTAGTTTGTCGACCCTAAGGCTTCGTTCCTCATCTAATTCTTCTTTGTTGGCACAAGGTCTAAGATCTAGCTCAGCTAGGTGATTTCATCATGATTTTTGTAAAGAAGGTTGAACCAAATGGTTATCAATAAAATTATCATTCATACCTTTATTAATGGATGTCCTAGTTGGGTCAAGAGCTTGAAGAGTGATTGTTTCATTGTCTACATGAAGTGTGAGTTCACCAAATTCTTCCTCTTGTGTGGTTTTTCTATATTGCGTCAGGATATGGCACACAAGGTTGGTATTCTTTATCACTTGATGTTCTGGCCGGGTCAAGAGCTTGAAGAGTGACTATCTCGTCGCCTACACAAAATATGAGTTCACCTGCATAGATATCAATTTTAGCTTTGGCAGTTGCTAAAAAGGGTCTTCCTAAAGTTAAAAGAATATTATTGTCCTTATCCATGTCTAAAATGACAAAGTCTACTGGGAATACGAATTTTTCAATTTTGATTAGAACATTTTCTATTATAACCCTAGGAATTCTGATAGTTCTATCATTTAATTGAACGCTCATCCTAGTTTGTTTGGGTTTCCCTAAACCTAGTTGTTTAAACAGTTTATAAGGCATAACATTTATGCTTGCCCCTAAATCGACTAATGCATTTTCTATAGATAAACTACCAATTATGCATGGAATTGTAAAACTCCCTGAATCTTTTAATTTTTATGGTAGTCTATTTTGTAGAATTGCCGAGCATTTTGCGTTGAATTCCACATGTGATTCATCGTCTATCCTTTGCTTTTTCGTTAACAGCTCCCCTAAAAATTTTCTAGAGTCTGGCATCTGTGAAAGAGCTTTGAGAAGAGGTAAGTTGATATGTAATTTCTTTAAAAGTTTAAGAAACTTACCGAACTGGTCTTCAATAAATCTCTTTTTAATGCTTCGGGATAAGGAATACGAGGTTGATACTCCTTTATTACTTGGTTTCGGCTTTTCTTGCATTACCTCTATTTTTCTTTCGTCTACCTTGTTTTCTTGTTGCAAGATGGGTTCGTCTATCTCTGCATTTTCCTGAGGTGCTATGGCTTGAATTTGCTCTTTTGGATTAATCTCGGTGTTACTCGGTAGATGTCCTTGCGGTCGTTCTGACATGAGCTTTGCGAGTTGTTCGACTGCCTTAGTGACTTCCCTTACTGACTTAGTAACTTCCTCTAATCGGTTCTTGTTCTCTTCAACCCGTGTTTGTTGACTTTTAAATATTTTCTCATTGTCTTGGAGACGGGTATTTGTGGTTGCCATGAATTTGTCAGCATCTCTTCAATGTTCGACTCCTCTTCCTGTTGGTGAGGTGGTTGTTGAAAATTTGGAGGAAGTTCCTGTCTTTGGCTACTTTGATCATTGATAAACCGTAAAAGTAACATATTTTAAGCCCATATTTAATATGCTTTTGGATGATTTATCCCTTGATTTGTGTAAAAAGGTGCTCTTAATCCTTTCTTTTCATGTCTTATACCCAGGAAAGCACCCGAGGATGAAAAGAACACAAAATGGGCCTAAAACAAAGCAAATGGGCCTTTCCACAAAATTGACACGGCCTGGGCCAAGGACCACACGGTCGTGTCTCGACGAACATCTAGAACACGGCCTAATCCCGATTTACACGGCCGTGCCTCATTAAAAAAGTTGGAGTACGGCCTCCTTACCACCACACACGGTCGTGCCATTAGTAAAATCCGAACACGGTCAGGTCTCGATTTGCATGGGCGTGTGACATGGCCGTGCCTCTGTCGCTGGAAAGAGCAATTTCTGTCAGAAAAGGATACTTCGGGAGAAAGAATCGCATTTCAAGAGCCTATAAATATACCCCAAGTACCACCTTTTAAGGGGGCGAAAGCTAGGCCAATGAGCCAAGCCAAGAAGGTCAGAGTTAGGGAGTAACGCGAGGATAGCCAGTTGATTCATCCCAAGAAGCCGGAGTTATACTCAAGACTGCAAAATTCTCCTTCAATCCCATCAGGGAGTTTTAGGATTTTTCTTATGTTTTGTTTTATCTTTTCTCTTGTGATGTTTTCTTTTTACATTATGAACTAAATCCTTCAGATACCTGAAAGGGGATGAAACCTAAATAGATTTTATTATTTGATTTTTAAGTTATATGATAAATTACTTAGTTTGTTCTTAATTATATTGCTTAATCCAAATTTAATGTGCTTAGGTGGAGGAGGAATAGACCACGCCTAAGAGTAGATCTATCATAATTAAGCGGAGTTGATTGGGCGCCTAGAGATAGGGTTACGAGATTTTACCGGATTAGGGTGAAACCTAATATGGGAATCCATTGATCGATTTACTACTTTCCTAGGGGGTTATTATAAGCTAACGAGAGTTCCACTAATTAACCTAGGATTAGACGTTATTCGCTTCGAGAGAGGGTTTAACATAGGTTAGGGAGTCTCACGGATCAAGCTAAGTAAAAGAAATCATATAATTTAATGTTAGATAATAAGAGAAGTCTAGGTGGATTCTTTCCGAAGGTATCATAAAAATCAACTGAGTCTTTTTCAAGTTATCCCCAAATTCATCTTTTTGTCTTTGTTTCCTTAGTTTAGTTGTCGTCAATTTAGTTTAAAAGCAACCTTTATGTTAGTTAGGTTAAATAATAAAAAGAAAGTGAGTATTAATACTTTTAGTTCCTTTGGGTTCGATATCCGGTCTTGTCTAAGCTATACTACTGTTCGATAGGTACACTTGCCTTTAATCGTTGTCAAAGTTAGTTTCCAGGTTTGATCATTCTTTTATAAATTTTAAAACTTTGATTTACAGCAATCAATTATTCCATGAGAAATTTGGATGGTACCTCCAACCTGCATTATAAGTGTCATTATAAAAATTCTTTTATAGTCTAGAGTAGTTACCCATATAGTGGACTTGTTCGTTCTCCATGCCATATTCGTAGGGTGGGTACTCAGGATTCGCCACGCCTCTTGGATACGAGTCATATTGCATTACTGGGTGTACCTACGAGAGACTACACAAACCATCGATCTTTTTATTCATCTAACTGGGTAGATAACTTGGTGAACACGTCGAGGTCGAAGGCACTAGCTACTTTAGTAGGAATTGTCCTCATGACTTGCCACTAATATTTATTCAGTGCCATCTTCTCTATAGACTAAAATTATCTACCAAAAGCAAAATAGAGGAAAAATTAGCAAAGTAAAAATAAAAAGAAGAAATAAAAAATAATAATGAAAATAAATTGCAATGATAAAAAATGGCTAAAGTAATAAAAATAGAGCTTTCTTGATATTTTAGTTTCCCGGAAACGGTGCCAAAAACCTGATCGCTGAAATCAAGTTTTAAAATTTATAAAAGAATGATCAAAACCTAAAAAACTAACTCTGACAACGATTAAAGGCAAGTGTACCTATCGAATAGTAGTATAGCTTACGCAAGACCGGATATCGAATCCAAAGGAACTAAGAGTACTAATACTAACTTTCTTTTTATTATTTAGCCTTAAAAATAGAGTGAAGTTGCTTTAAACTATATTGAGGAAGACTAAACTAAGGACACAAAGACAAAAAGGACAAATAGGAAAATAACTTTGAATGAAAACAAAATTGATCACGACGATACCCTCAGGAAGAATCCACCTAGACTTCACTTGTTATCTGACCCATAATTATATGATTTCTTTACTTAGCTTGATCCGTAAGACTCCCTAACCTATATTAAACCCTCTCTCGAGGCGAATAACATCTAACCCTAGGTTAATTAGTGGAATTCTCGTTCGCTTATAATAACCCCCTAGGATAGCAGTAAATCGATCAATGGACTCCCATATTAGGTTTCACCCTAATCTGGAAAAATCTCATAACCTTACCTCTAGGCGTTCGATCAACTTCGCTTAATTATGTTAGATCTACTCTTAGGCAGGGTCTATTCCTCCTCCACCTAAGCACATTAGATTTGGATTAGCCAACATAATTAAGAACAAACTAAGCAAGTATCATATAACTTAGAAATCAAACAACAAAATTCATCTAGATTTTATCCCCTTCAGGTATCTGAAGGGTTTAGTTCATAATGAATAAAAATAACATCACAAGAGAAAAGATAAAACAAAACATAAGAAAAACCCTAAAACCCTCTGAAGGAATTGAAGGAGAATTCCACCGTCTTATTCGACTTCTTGGGATGGATCAACTGGATATCCTCGCGTTATTCCCTAACTCTGACCTTCTCGGCTTGGCTCATTGGCCTATCTTTGACGCCAGTTTCGGCTTCTGCCGAACTCCCCTTTCAAGTTGCCCCATTGGGTGTTTATATAGACTTTGAGATGCCTTACTTGGCACCTAAGTATCCTAATTTAAGTAGAATTCCTAATAGGGTGTTTTAATAGGCTTTGGAATGTGTTTCTTTGCCTCCAAGTATCCTTTCCCGAATGTAATTGCTCTTTCCAGCGGCAGGGACATGGCCATGGCACACGCCCGTATGAATTGTGGCCAGGCCGTGTTTGGACTTTTAATGAGGCACGGCCGTGTGGTCTTTGGGCCAGGCCATGTCGATTTCGTGATATGGCCCATTTACTACGTTTTGGGCCCATTTTTTGCTCTTTTCATCCTCGGGTGCTTTCCTGGGTATAAAACATGAAAACAAAGGATTAAGAGCACCTTTTTATATAAATCGAGGCTTAATTCATCCAAAAGCATTCTAAATGTGGGCTTAAAATATGTTACTTTTATGGTTTATCACAGATCCATCGTCAGATAATGTCAGTCGCGTATTTCTCGCTCGTAGAGAAAATAAAGACTTTCTATTCAGAGCTTCAGCAACTACATTCGCTTTTTACGGATGATAATCAATGACCAACTCATAATATTTTAATAATTCGAGCCATCTACGCTGTCTTAGATTCCAATCTTTCTGCAACACTAGATACTTCAAACTTTTGTGACCAGTAAATATATGATATTTTTTGCCGAACAAATGGCGTCGCCAAATTTTCAATGCAAACACAATAGCTGCCAACTCTAAGTCATGTGCCGGATAGTTCTTTTAATGCTACTGTAACTGTCTGGAAGCATAAGTTATTACTTTGCCTTCCTGCATCAAAACACAACCTAAACCATTTAAAGATTTGTCGCTGAAAATTACAAATTCTTTACCTGATTCAGGCTGAACCAAAACTGGTGCTTCAGACAATAGTGCTTTCAACTGATTGAAACTTTGTTGACATTTTTTGGACCATTCAAATTTTACATCCTTCTGTAAGAGTAGCGTCATCATTGTAGCTATCATCGAGAACCCTTTAACGAACCTTCGGTAATAACTAGCTAATCCTAGAAAGTTTTTGACTTCAGATACATTTTTTAGTGGTTTCCAATCAACAACTGCCAAAATTTTACTCGGATCAACTCTGATGCCTTCAGAAAATACTATATGTCCCAGAAAACTAACTTCTCAGGCAAAAACTCCCATTTGCTAAATTTGGCAAACAATTATTTATCTCGCAGAGTTTGCAACACAATTCTCAAGTGTCCAGCATGTTCGGACCCGTCTCGAGAATAGATCAAAATGTCGTCAATAAATTCCACAACAAATCTGTCTAAATACGGTCTGAAGATCCTGTTCATCAAATCCATGAATACTACAGGTGCATTAGTTAAACCAAACGACATCACAATAAATTCATAATGTCTGTACCTAGTTCTGAATTTTGTTTTCGGTACATCTGAATCTTTTACTCGTAGCTGATAATAACCAGAATGAAGATCAATCTTCGATAATACTGTGGCACCTTTCAACTTATCAAACAGATCGTCAATACGAGGAAATAGATATTTGTTTTTAATTGTAACTTTTTAAGCTGACTGTAGTCTATACACAATATCATCGATCTTTCCTTTTTCTTAACGAACAGAATCGATGCACCCCAAGGTGAAAAACTGGGCCGAGCAAAATGCCTATCTGTCAACTTTTGTAGCTGTGCTTTCAACTCTTTCAACTCTATAGGAGCCATTCTCTAAGGTGTTATCGATATCGGTGATGTCCCGAGTACTAGTTCAATAGCAAACTCAACCTCTCTGATCGGCGTAATCCAGGTAACTCTTCCAAAAATGCATCAGGATACTCGCAAACCACTAGTACAGTTTCAAGTTTCGATTCAGACATTTTAGAATCCAAAACATAAGCAAGATACGCATCGCAACCTTTTTTCACATATTTCTACGCTGACATAGCTAATATAATCATAGGCAACCCACTCGGACTATCTGATTCAATACGAAGCGTCTCACCATTCTGATATTTTAATGCAATAAGCTTTCATCTACAATTCACAACAGCATTATGTAGAGCTAACTAGTCCATGCCCAAAATCGCATCAAATTCATCAAATTGTAATAGCATCAAATCAGCCGAAAAACTGTAACCTCGAGTCATCAAAGGATAATTTTTGCAGACTTTATCAACTAGCACATACTGACCTAAGGGGTTCGATAGTTTAACCAAGAATTCAGTGGACTCAATAGGTAAATTCTTACTAAACACTAAATTCATGCACACATATGAATGAGTGGATCTCGGATCAATCAAAGCAATAATATCAGTATAAAAATAGAGAAAGTACCAGTGATAACATCTGGCGCAGAAGCATCCTTTCGTGTGCGAATAGCGTAAGCCTTAGTTGGTGCTCGTGCCTCAAATCTTACAGTAGAATCTTTTATTACACCACAACTACCACTTACATTTCTAGGATTACGAGGTGGTCTACCTCTCGTAGCAATGTTGCTCGACCTCGTGGTTTGAACTTTCTCTTTTTCAGATTTATCTGGACAATCTCTAAGGTACCACACCTGAAACACACTCAGTTCTTTAATCGACACTTGTCATAATGTGGTTTATTACAATGTTTGCACTCAAGCCAAACATCTCTGACACTACACACACTTGTTACAGATGTAGCTTGCGATTTTAGTCTAGAGCGTCGGGTACCTCTATCTCTACCAAAATAACCCACAGTAGCTATAGAACGGTTGTGATATTCTTTTGATTTCTTTAATATTGACTAATATGACTTTCTAGTCAATCTCTTTCTCGAGTCTCTAGCTTCAAAATCAACACATCTTTTCTCTTTACTCAGTTCTTCGACTTTATGTGCTTGATCAACTAATACAACGAATTCTTTCAGCTCAAGAATTCCAACCAGAAGCTTTGTCTTCGTTCAGCCCTTCTTCAAACCTCTTACACATAGCAGTCTCGATCGGAATACATTCCCAGGCATATTTGCTCAATCTAACAAACTCCCGCTCATACTCTAGTACAGACATATGACCCTATTTGAGTTCGAGAAATTCTTTACTTTTCTGATCCAAAAATCTCTGACTAATATATTTCTTTCGGAACTCAACTTGGAAAAATTCTCAGGTGATCCCCCCTTTTAGAAAAAAGAAATCAACGTGTTCTACCACTGGTAAGCTGAATCTTTCAATAACGATACCGAGCATTTAACGCACTCTGTCGATGAGTAGGATAACTCATCAAAAACCCTGATTGTATTCTCTAACCAGAATTTAGCTCTCCCGGGATCACCTTCAGCAATAGCTCAGAATTCTTCAGTCCCATACTTACGAATCTTATTGACAGGTGACTTACTAATTCGGATTGGTTCCAAACCATGAGGAATAACGGGAATCAGTTGGAAAGCAGAAAGGGGTGGAGGTTGTTGAGCAGCTGGGTTCGTCCGTACAAACTCGATAAACCATTCATTCATCATCTGGAAGAAGGCTTCCTTAGCCTCTCCTCCTTGGCCCTTAGATAGGGCCTTGTACCGCCCGATGCTACTTTGTGAACGGAGGCTTAAGCGTTGCTTTCTACTTCATCGAAGTTAGCTCGGTTGGATGTCATTGCTATATGAAAACATGTTTCAAACAGTCAGGAGATATCACACTATCACAGGTTATATAATGGCATGTATAGCTAGACTCGTACACTATATGTTCAGTCTGAGAATAGACTAAACCGTAGCTCTGATGCCAATAAATGTAACACTCTTATCTCGTATATGTCACCAGAATAGGGTTACGGAGCATTACCAGAGTTTACAAATCAAAGAGATAGAAATTTCAAACATTTCATATTTTAGAAATAAATATATTAAAACCAAGTCAAAACATACATATTATACAAGCCTTCGAGGCCCAAAATACATGTTAGAAACAAGTCGAAACTAAGAAACTCAGAGAATTTTTCAGAAAATAGTAAAAATTTTCAACACTGTAGGGGTCACATGCTGTGTCCCAGCTTGTGCCCGTGCTCGTGTAACTCTCTGACTTGGTCACATGACCAAGCTACACACCTATGTGCTAGACCGTATACCCTTCGAAATAACCTCACATGCTCGTGTGCTAGGCCGTGTGCTAAGCTGTATAATAGCCTGACTTGCAACCCTTTTAAAGCTACAAAGACACACGGCCATGTCACACACAGCTGAGACACACGCCCGTGTATCTTCCAGTGTGGACGGAAATAGGCCATTTGACAAGCCATTTTTGTCACCCAAACTAGCATGTACCTACAAACACTTTTGCACATATAACCAAGCCATAATAAGTCATCTAAATCAAGCATAAAAAAGATATATACATATGGTGAAGTTTCATACAACCAATATGCCCTTGGGCACCACAAATAGCAACATGTAAATATGTTCAATCATCGACTTTATTTGTCCAAAATACCCAACTAACTTATAGGCACATTAGTAACAATACATGACATTTGGTTACCTTACCAAAGCATAGCAAATGGTACCAAATAACCACTCAATCACTAACCTTAACATACATATATGTCTTCTATATCAAAATGCCAATTCACAACAAGTTATAAGACATCTATAATATACACATGTAACTATTATTTCGCCTTTCATCGTTCAAACATATTAAGCAAATTATCAACCATATTAAGGCTAATATTTGCATGCCAAAACTAAGCTCATTACATCATTAAATGCCAAATCACAAGCCAAACCAAATGGCGATATTCACAACAAAACATATATGCCAAGATTAGCTAAAATAACTATAAATGCTTTTATAACCAAAATTAAATATCCAAAAGCACCAAAAGAGCCGATGGGTAGTGTGATATAGCTTCAACAAGCTTCCAACCCAAACAAGATTCCAATTTACTATAAAACACAAAAAAATAACACAGGGTAAGCATTTAAGCTTAGTAAGTTCGTATAACTTAGAATTTAACTTACCATCTGATCAAGTAACAGGTAAGTAACAAAGCATAAGCCAACACATTTTGGCCAAATGCCTAAGAACATATACACCAACCATATTAGCCATGTAAATACATATATGAACCAATAATCATGGATGTGCTTAGAAATTAATCAAATTCCATATACATGTATCATTCATTTCATATATCTATATATCATGTAACATCATTTCCATGTATTTTATCGGCATACCAATAATAGTTTGTATCGAACTCATATCATTTCGTATCAGAACATTGCCCGTTGAACCGTTTAGAATGCTGTTGGATACACGGGATATCTCACACATAGTGTGCTAGCTCATATAACTGTAATCCATCAATTCACGTACAAGTATGCTCATACGAACTGTGAATCGCTGTACTCATTTGAGTTGTAGATTGATATACTCTCATGAGCTATGGAGTATCTGCAACACATGCAGGATCTCAGCCAAATCAGTAACCCTAATGACATGTCATGTGTATCTTATGGATTCTTATGGTTCAAACGGGGCTCGGTAATCGTCGTATGTCATGGGATATGCACTTGGTAATTATATATAACAAATCATAACATTTATATATTTCAATTAAAAACATATAAACACAATTTAATTACACGAAATTACCTCCACTAATATACGTAGATATGAAGGCGATTAATCCGAGACTTTCTCTTTTCCCCGATCTAACTTCGTACGAGGTCTAACTAGATCTATATGAATAAATTTAACTCAATTCAACTTATAGTTCATTCCATTTAATCCAAAATTTTGTTGGCAAAATTATCATTTTGCCCCTATACTTTTAATTTTTTTACAATTTAGTCCCTAGGCTCGAAATATGAAATTCATGCAATTTTACCCCTACCCAAGCCTAGCCGATTATTATACAAGCTTATAGAAGCTCACATATTTCATAAATTCACATATTATACCATGAATTTATCACATTTTTCAAAATTTAACCCCTACTTGACAATTTCATCAAATTCCCTTAACAAAAGTTCTTTATATAACAACAATTAACCATTTTCTTCCATAAAACATCAAAACACATACAGATACATCAATTGTAAGTCCCTAATTGTTTAACAGTTTCACAAATTAGTCCTTATGCTAGCTAAGTTAAGCTACAATGATCCCGAAAACGTAGAAATCGTTAAAAACGGGACAAAAATCACTAACCTAAGAGCACGATAAAGTTACCGAAAGCTTAAGCACAAAAATAGCTTTCCCAAACCTAATTTTTGGTTCCTGATGATGAATAAAAGATGATAACATATTTTATTTAATTAGTTTTTTATCATTATTTACTTATTTACTCAATTAACCTTAAAAATTAATCAAATTTACACAAATGCCAAGCCATGCTCATCCACTAACACCATTAATGGTGTATTTACCATATAAGGACTTCCACTTTAAAGTTCTATAGCTATTTAATACCTTTAACTATTAGAACTCAACTTTTGCACGTAACGCGAGTTAATCCTTTTTATCAAGCTGCTATGTAAACGGTAAAATTTCTTAACGAAATTTTTATACGATATTACTATCATACTGTAGGAAATAAAATAATAATAGAATAAATTTTTTGACTTCAGATTTGTGGTCCCGAAACCACTATTTTGATTTCATTGAAAATGGGTTGTTACACATGTAATGCCAATGAAAGGATATCATTTACCCATGTCTTAGGCTATGAATTCCACTACTGTGAATGGAACTATAGATTGTAGAAGTTGCACACCTAATGCATCAACTTTCGATTCCTTATCTATTTGAACTCAAGCTTTTACTTGCATCAAAGTGTACAAGTCACGCATATATAGTCCTTCATCCACTCAAGATTTAGGTATGCCACACTATGAATGTCACAAGTGAATAAATTCATAAATGGATTTAGGATCTATTCTTCTTGGGTCCAATCTGATGTACTGTATTCTATTCAATTACATCTATGTCTCTATCTTCTGGGAGTCATTAGGTTTGATGCCTAAGACAAAGCATCTCCCTAATTGGACTTGATAGGCGACATATTAGTCTTTCAATCGGTTTTCTCATTTTCGATTAGACTAAGGAAATACTTGGCCCGTCTACTAGTACAAGTTGTCTTTTCGTATTACGATCCAACCACGTAATACCGCTTAGTATTAGTTTAAACATTAGGTAACAACCATATAAGAACAATCATATAATGTATATTAATGTAATCAATGAATTTATTTTATTAATCAACCAGTTCGAAAAAATTACAAGTTTACAAACAAATATACTAAATTCAGGGCACCAGATCCAACAGTTCCAATATCTTGTCTATGTATGAAGCTTCTGATAATTCTATCACTTTGTTCTTTCGATCCTTTAGGATTCGAATTCCTAGGACAAAATTAGCTTCTCCCTAGTCCTTCATTCTAGACTATTGAGTTAATGACCATTTGACTGATAACAATGTCCCTACATCATTTTTAATTAGTAAAATGTCATCGACATATAGAACAATGAAGACCACCTTTCCATCCCCAATATGTTTATAAATATAAGGTTCATCTACGTTTTGCTCAATTACAAATTTTTTTATCGTTGGATCAAACCTTTGATTCCATGAGCGGGATGATTGCTTAAGTCTATATATAGATCTATGTAGTTTGCAAAATTTATGCTTGTTTTCTTTAACTATATATTCGGTGGGTTTCATCATGTTGGATTTGGTGCCATAAGTGTAGTATTTTCGTCTATATACACTTGTAATTTTTTTGAACAGATTGGTTAAAAAAATAATTCATGGATTACATTAATATACTTTGTATAATTGTCCTCATGTGGTTTTTGCACACAAAGAAAAATAGAAGCAAATGTTGTTCGCTTGTTATCTAATGTTTAAACTAATACTAAGTGGTATTATTTTGTCGGATCGTAATATAGAAAGACAACTTATATTAGTAGATAAACCTAAACATGTCCTTAGTCTAATCAGAAATGAGCAAACCAATTGAAAGACTAATATGACATGCATCAAGTCCAATTAGGGAAATATTTTGTCTTGAGCATCAATGTGGATGACTCCAAGAAGATAGAGACATAGATGTGACTAACTGACTAATAGAACATCTAACTAGACCCAAGAAAAATAGATCCTGAATTCGTTTATGAATTAATTCACTTATGACGTTCATAGTGTGACATACCTAAATCTTAAGTGGATGAAGGACTATGTATGCGTGACTTGTATATTTTGATGTAAGTAAAAGCTTGAGTTCGAATAGATAAAGAATCAAAAGTTGGTGCGTTGGGTGTACGACTTTTGCAATATGTGGTGCCATCCACAATAGTGGAATTCATAGCTCAAGACATGGGTAAATGATATACTCTCCTTGGTATTACATGGTTGATGAAAAGTAAACATGATCATGGGTCGTT
Organism: Gossypium bickii; assembly: GCA_025503065.1. Lineage (NCBI taxonomy): Eukaryota > Viridiplantae > Streptophyta > Magnoliopsida > Malvales > Malvaceae > Gossypium > Gossypium bickii. Next base: position 19,744,185 of record CP106710.1, on the reverse strand, counting down.
CGTCTTTGTGATGAATGACTTGATTACTAGTCGATAGTAATTGAATTTTCATGAAGAAAGATGTAATGGTTACTATGAGATAAAATAGGATCATATTCAAAGAACGAACATTATCCCAAAGAGATTAAGGATATCCTATAAGGGTAACACTCTTATGACAAGGTTATTAGATGAGCACTGATCGAGTTGCTTTCATAATGAGATATTATTGGGGAGATCTTAGTTACGATACTATAGTGGAATGGCTTTATGACTAAATGAGTTTATAATTACTAGGAGAAAGTTGGAACGTAATTATAAATCATTTGAGCCCTAATCACATATTGACACTAGAAATGAATTGCATGTTGAATCAAATAAATAAAAATGAATAGAAATGGTGAAAATGGAGAAATGGAAAACATTTGGAAATGATTATGGTTTTCTCCAAAATGAAAATAGAAATGAAGAAATGGGAAACATTTGGAAATGATTATGGTTTTCTCCAAAATGAAAATAGAGAAGTGGAATCATTTGGAAATGAATGTGGTTTTCTCCTAAATGAAAATGACTTGGAAATGAATTTATTTTTTTCGAATTAAATGAAGTTCAAAGATGGAAATAAATCATTTGGTCATAGTAAACCCGTTGAATGAAGAAATATTAAATATTTTTTCCCATAGATTCTTTTACGGTAAAGTCGTCATGACTTTAACAGAATTAGAATTAGGTTGAGAAGATTATTTAATTGGAAATATATTGAGATGTTTCTTTTAGGAAATAGAAAAACAAATATCAGGTTGGATCAAATTATAAAGTATTGGGTTAAAAGTCTAGAAAGTACTTGTAATTGGACCCGATATGGGAATGACTAAAAAGCCTTTCATCATAAAGGGTGGGACGACAAACCTAGTTAAATAAACTAGGGTTGCCGCCTCCTATACTTCTAGTTACACTAAAAGTGTTTTTTTAGTTGAAATAAACTTTTATAATTCATCAAGGGCTTTACTTCTCCCTATAAATACATGGCACCGGTAGGACTATTAACATAACTTTAAGATAGTATTACTTTGCCTAAAAATAGTGAAAGTTTATTCTCAAGATTAAATCTATTTTCTGTAATGACAATGATCTGTGTTGTAATAGCCCATTTTCAGTGAAACTGAAATAGTGGTATCGAGACCACAAATTTAATGTCAAAAAATTTATTTTATTATTATTTTAATGTCTACAACATGTTAGTAGTGTTGTATAAAAATTTCGTGAAGAAATTTTATCGTTTGCATGCTTAATTTGATAAAAAGGATTAATTTGCAAAAGGTGCAAAACTTGAGTTCTATAAGCTAAAGGGATTAAACAGCTTTAATAATAAAATTTTGGAGGGTTTATGTTGTAATTAAACCATCCATAATGTGAGTGGACAAGTATGGACACTTTTTAGGTGATTTTCAAGGTTATTAATTAAGGTTAATTTAGTAATTTAATAAATACAAAATAGTAAAATGATTAAAACAAAGATATCATCTTTGTTCTTTCTTATCTACCACCAATTTTCAACTAGAAGAAAAGCCATATTTGAATCTTCAAGGTTCGACCATAGTTCATTCTTGCATGTGAGTGATACTTTGTCCCATTTTTAATGATTTCTATGTTTTTGGAGTCGGTGTAGCTTAATCTAGCTAGCCCGGGGATTAATTTGCAAAATTGTTTAAAGTCTAGGTGAAACACCCCAAACCCGGCCCACGAGTCTCAACCGAATCTGGTATGTTCCTAGAGTAAAATAATTTCAAATTCGTTTGTTATTTTGGAAAACTGGGGTAGTTTTGGAGAAAAATTTATTTGTAGTGGGCTCGAGTTATAAACGAGTATATTTTCGAAGTCTAAATTTTAATAAAACTTTATTCTCAAAACAATAAGTTGAAAACGTTGCCGAGTTCTTAAGGTTTGCCATATAAGCTGAAAACCATTTGTGTTAAGTGTCAAAGCATTTTTAAGATCCGTTACTTAATCTTTAATTTGATAGAAATTCGTAACATAATAAAATAATTTAAAACATGCATCAACAGTTTCATATCAGTGGCCTTATTACAAACGAAAACAATACCAAAATAAATCCAAATACTTAAAATGTAAAAGTCCAAAATTAAATAAACTCCGAGCTGAAGATGGCCATCACTAAGCTCCTACCGACCCGGTCCATCACTGAGCGTCACCTGAAAAATATTCCCACAACGGGGTGAGTCATACAGACTCAGTGTGTATAACCATCACTAAGTCCCAAATGATTTAGGCATGTCATATCATATCACACATGTACATAAATAACAGATAGAATTAATGATGCAAACCCGAACCCAAACCTAGATCCCATCCGCTACACATCACCCGTACCAACCATCACACTGTGGGGACTACTAAGTCAACCCTCCATCCGCTACACATCATCGAAGGCAGTCGCTGTAGATAACATGCTCATCACCCTTATAATTTCGTGGCATAGCCATCAGATAATATATTTGTGACATAAGTCACCACATTCAGATTTCGTGACATAAGTCACCACATTCAGATATCGTGACATAAGTCACCACATTCACTTCCCCGTTCATAATCACCCATATGCCCCATGTCATACAAATCATGCATAAGTCACACCATATTTCTTATTTCACATTCTTGTCAAAACTTCCATATGCCGAATTTTCACATCACTTATTAATACAATGTTAAGATTACGTACCTGAGTACTTTGTACCATTGCATGGTGCCTTTGGCCACATTCATATTATTATCAACACATATAACAAATTCAAGCCGTAATCTAATAAGATTTAGTATGGGGTACACACTTGATATTCTTAGTGAGTTCACTCAAATCCCGAAAACTCCTCTTAACCACTGTCGATTTGCCCTATAAGCCATGGTTAGAATTGGTCACACTTAAATACCAAATATGGCCTATGGCCGAATATTAGCAACTACCTACCTTGCTTATCTAAAGCCCGAATTGCTTGCTTGCTCCTGAAGTTATCGAGACTCCTATATGTCACATGTTAGATTCGGCTATAACCAATAAATCCATAAAGATGGCCTTTGGCTGAATTGCACATATCACTTGCCTTGATAAATCGAATCCCGAATAAATCCTTGATGCTTCCTCACTTTCGGTTACACACCAAAGAACACATCACTATGGCCTTAAAGAACACTCGGCCAACCTTAGAAATTAAGGCCAACCCTTGATTTTGTCACACTAAATGAAGATGAGAGGAAACCGATTGCCTAAAGAAGGAAATACTTACCACTATCCAAGCATCCACATAGAATCGGCTTCTAGATCCCAAGGAGAAAGATTTCGGCACTTACTGGTGAAGAAAGAAAATACAAAAGTGGAAGGAGTTTAATGTTTTAGGGGATTCGGCCACAAATAAACTAGATCAAGGTTTCGGCTTCAAGGCTTTGAGCAAGGAATAGGGAATAAAGCCCCTTTGAGATTCGGCTATGGTTCTAAATGGCAAGGAGTGTTCGGCTATCTCAAAAACAAGTATGAAGAATCAAGGTTGAGAGAATAGAAAAGAATAAGAAGAGAAAAGTTAAGAGAATTTTAGCAATGGTGTCAAAGGGAAATTCGGCTTCAATTGTCAAAGAAGAAAAAGAGGGAATAAAAGATGGACACTCAAAAATTCGGCACTACCCCTTTCTTATGCTTCAAAACCGATTAAGCAACCCCAAAGAGTCCCACATTCGGCCATTGCTTCATTCTCTCATCATATCCCATCTTTTTCTCCTATATTCTCTCCATGCTACTCACTCAAAATAATTTGAATAAGTCCAACCTTTATCTCCTCTTCCTAGCCGAAATTTAAAAAAAAAACCAAGTCTTTATCCTCATCTTTTCAGAGTCCCATGCCGTCCAATACTTCTCCCCTCCTTGACGCCAACATGAAAAATAAAAGCCACACTCCCTATGCTGCCAACATGATTCGAACCTCATCCCTTCTCCCTTGCTTGAGGCGTCACATACCAAGGCCCTAAGTGGCGCCTCCAAGCCACTTTACCAAGCGCATTGTTGTGTCTAATTTCCCCTACTTATTATCTTAAGGCCACTCTACCTTGCTTCCTCTTTTAGATTTAAAATCTAATAATTTCTAAGGCATTTCTCTACACTCTAGGGTTCCCCAAAATTTATAAAACACATTCACATACACATAAACATGCTTCCACGTATATTCAAGCAAAAATGCATAAGCCCAAATCCAGGATATTACAGTTTTGAATGAACATATAAGTAAATAGTGAAAACATATGAGTATTGAGTTAGCATGTGTTACTTTAAAAATGGATCACATGGCCAAGGCTAATTTGGGCCGACTGGGCCACACGGGAGTGTAGACCCACACGGAAAGATCATATGGGCTTGTGGGCCCATTTTTACCGAAATGTTTTTAAATTTGCACATGTTGCCCAAGTCGACTGTGAACCTACTGTAGGGTCAGTAAGTGCTACTTAGACCCTTAAATGTGTGAAATTGACTGAATGTTATCTGTACTGAGCATGTTAATATCTGAACTAAATGTATGTATTGAAATTGCATAATAGCATATCATCCATTGTATGTTGCATTGCATTGGGTTGGGGGTTGTTATTCGGAGGAAGTGTACTGAAAGGCTTTAAGCCTAATTTTCATCGTGACTTTAGCCGCAAACTCATCAGACAGCCGTATTTGGTACTACTTGGAGTGTACGGATGGGGGGTTGATTATATCCCCACATGGAGTGTAGGGTTGGACGGAGATGGTGTGTAGAGGCTAGTTGAGTAGGATTTTGCTACTGCATAACTATTACTGCTACTGATACTATGATGGGCTAAGGCCTTATTGCATTTTTGACACTATACTGAGATGGGCTAAGGCCCAAACTGTCACTGATATTGAGAAGGGCTTAGGCCCAAGACTGTTCAATTGTGCACTGTGAATACTGATTGTTTGTTTGTTTCTGCGGGATTACACACTGAGTTTACGTAAAATCACCCTTTTTGTTTAATGTACACAGGTAATCCCCAGACTTAGACAGATCGATGTGACGGAGGACTCAGCGGTGACCACAGTAATTTTTGGACTTCATGGTTTTCAATTTATGATTTATGATTTGATTATTATTGATTATTTGGGTTGTAATTTAAGGACCCTCTAGGACTTTGGTTTTAAATTTAGGTTTTTATTTATTTTACTTTATGGATTTATACCTGCTAGTCGTAGGAAATTCGGTTTTCAAAAGGTAAAGTAATTTCTAAATGCATGATCACCTAGACTGTTTTATTAAAGCTTCTGCAATGAGGGATGTTTCAAAACAAATGTTTTAAATGAATGAAGTCGACTTCCTAAGTTCTAACAAAGGTTTATTAAGATAATAACATGGAACGTTTTCATTGTAACAACGAGATTTCAAAAACACTATCGTGTGACATTGCCGGATACGACCATAACGTCTAAGTCGGGTTTGGGGTGTTACATGGTATCAATGAATGATTGGTGTGGAATGAATCTAGCATGATGCTGAAAATGGCTAGTTTTGGTAGTTTGGAAGTAATTGTCTTTTGTTAAAATTGGTATGGTATATGTTAGTTGAGAAGTGGTCATTTTGTATTGTTTGTATATGAGTTTTTGGTATATGATCATTATGGAAAATGTGATAGTGAATTTGTTCAATTGGTGTTTAAATGATGAATGAATTGGATAGTTGTTTAGGTAAGTTTGATAGTGAAGTTGTGGTGCCATTTTGGCATATTGGTTGAATGGATAATTATTAGGTTGTTAAAGCTTGAATTTGCATGTGTTAAGTGAGTCTTGAATGCTTGTTTATATGTGTGTTTGGTTTGTACAAGTGATAGCAAATTGGATGAGAAAAATAGCTTGATAATGGCCTATTTTTCATCCACACGAGCAGAGACACGGCATGTGTCTCAGCCGGTTGTCATGTGTCCTTGTAGCTTTCAAACGGTTGCAAGTCAGGCTGTTACACGGCCTGGTACATGGGCGTGTGGGGTTATTTTGAAAGGTACACAGCATGGCACACAGGCGTGTGGGGTTATTTTGAAGGGTACATGGCCTGGCACACGGGCATGTGGCTTGGCCGTGTAGCCCAAGTCAGTGAGTTACACTGGTACAGTCACACGCTAGGACATTGCTGTGCGTCTCTGATTCAAATGCCCACACCACCGTGTGACCCCTACAGTATGAAAAATTTTAATTTTTTTTTTGAAAAAATTCTTATGTTTCCAATTTAGTCCCGATTCATTTCTAATGTCTTTTTAAGGCCTCGAGGGCTCGTAAAAGGGACCGTATGTATGGCTTTGGTTGATGTTGCTATGATTTATGTGATGAATTGTTAACATTAACTAAATGTTCATTATATGATGTTATGCTCCGATAACACTCCGTAGCCCTAATCCAGCGATGGATATGGGCTAAGGGTGTTACATGTGTAGCCAAAAACACATGTATGAATTTGGTTAAGGGTTTATTGCTCTAAATATCACAAACCCACTTAGTTTTCAAATTTTTTATTTTTTGTTGTGCAAGAAAACCATTCGAACCAGATTTTTTCCATCACCTCGAAGATAAAATGAAGCCCAATGATAATTGTGTTGGATCTAGTGCATTATGTGTAATATATTCGTCTATGTATACTTATATTTTTCGAATAGATTGGTTTAATAGAATAACCATTAGTTGCATTAATACCTGATCGTGTGTCAGAGTCTTAAAAATTCATAAAAAGAACGATCGAGCCTAGAAACTAACTATGACAACAATTGGGGCAAGTGCACCTATCGAACAATAGTATAGTTAAGTGGCAAGACCGGATTGTCGAACCCAAAGAAACCAAAAGTACTAATACTAACTTTCTTTTTATTATTTAGCATAAGAATAAAGGAAATTATTAATTAATCTAAACTTAACTAACTATTAAGCTAAAGATGCTAAGATAAAGAGAATGAATTGGGAAAATACTTGTGGGAAAAACCAATTGATTAAGACAATACTCGAGGAAGAATCCACCTAGACTTCACTTGTTATTTAACTCTGAACCAAATGATTTATTTACTTGACTTGATTCATAAGATTCCTAATTTATATTAATACCTCTTTCGAGGCTACTAACGTCTAACCCTAGGTTGATTAATTGAAATTTCGTTCTAATTAAAACCCCTAGAATTGCATTAACTCGATCTATGGACTCCCATATTAGGTTTGACCCTAATCTGACAGATTTTCGTCATCCTATTTCTAGGGTTGCGATCAACTACGCTTAATTATGCTAGATCTACTCTTAAGCAGGGACTTTTGCTCCACTACCTAAGCACATCAATACTTGAATCAATATCCTGAAATATCAAAGCAATAATTAAGAACACATAATTAAGAACAAATCAAGTATTTATCATATGGTTCAGAAAACAATAATAAGATCCGTCTTAGGTTTCATCCCCCTCAGGTATTTGAGAGATTTAGCTCATAATAATAAAAGAATACATCTCAAAAGAAAATATAAAACAAAACATAAGAAAAACCCTAAAACCCCCTGAAGGAATTGAAGAGAAGATCTTCCGTCTTAAGTATAACTTTGGCTTCTTGAGATGAATCAACTGGCTTTCTTCGAGTAAATTCCTCAATTCTGGCCTCTCTGGCTCGGCTCTTCGGCCTAACTGGACCCCAACTGGACTCTCCCTTGAAGGTTGGCCTCTAGGGTGTTTATATAGGCTTTTGGAATGGCTTTCTTTGCCTCTAAGTACCCTAATATGAATGAAAATCTTCTTTGTCATGATAGGGACACGCCCATGGCACATGCCCATGTGAATCGTGGCCAGGCCGTGTTCGGGTCCGTTAGCGAGGCACAACCGTGTAGTCTTGGGCCCAGGCCGTGTTGGTTTTGTGATATGGCCCATTTACTCTGTTCTAGGCCCATTTCTCGTTCTTTTCATCCTCCGGTGCTTTCCTAAGTATAAAACATGAAAACAAAGGATTAAAAGCACCAAATTCCATAATTCAAGGCTTAAATCATCCAAAAGTATGCTGAATGTAGGATTAAAATATGTTTATATTACGGTTTATCAATACCCTTTGTATATGTCCTCAATGCTTTTGCATGCAAAGCAAAATGGAAAAAAAATATTGACTCACTAGTTATTTAACATTTAACTAATTCTAAGTGGTATTACATGGTAAGATTGTAATAAAGAAAAGACAATTTATATTAGTGGATAAACTTAAACATGTCCTTAGTCTAATTGAAAAGGGGAAAACCAACTGAAAAACTAGTATGTTGTCTATCAAGTCCAATTGAAGAGATGCTTTGTCTTGAGCATTGAAGCAAATGAATCCTAAAAGATAAAGACATAGATATGACTGACAAAACTGACACAACATCGAACGTGAACTAAGTAGAATAGATCCTAGATCTATTTATGAATTTATTCACTTTTGACATTCATAGTGTGGCATACCTTACTCTTGAGTAGATGATGGACTATGTATGCATGACTCACATACTTCGATGCAAGTAAAAACCCGAGTCAAATAGAGAAGGAACCGAAAGCTGGTGCATTAGGTATATGACTTCTGCAGTATGTAGTATCATTCCTAATAGCCAAATTCATAGCCCAACTAATAGGTAAATGATATACACTCATCGGCACTACATGATATAGGAAAAGTAAATGTGGCCACAAGTCCTTTGTCTTGCGATAAATGACTTGATTGTTATTTGATAGTAGTTGACTTTTCATGAAGAAATATGTAATGGTTATCATAGGATAAAATATGATGATTTTGAAAGAACGAATTTATCTCAACAAGATTAAGAATATTCTAGGAGAGTAGCACAATTATGACAATGTCATTGGACAAGCACTGATTAAATAGCTTTTGTAATGGTATGTAATTAGGGAAAGCTAAATCATGTATAATAGTGGAATGAATTCGTTACTAAATAAGTTTATAATTAATAAGAAAAAAAAATCAATCTTAATTATAAATTATTTGAGTTCTAATTATATATGTCCAATCGGTCCTTTCACTAGCTTGTTGAAACTAGAAATACATTGTATGTAGAACCAAACGAACATAAATGAATGAAAATGATAGAGTTGGAGAACTAGGTCGCATTCACAAATGAATTGACTTGAGAATTAATTTAAGGTTTTCAAATTATTATTTAATTAATTATAATTAAAAAATTGAAATTCGAAATGGAATAAAATTAATTAGTCATTACAAATCCATTGAATATAAAAATTAAATATATTTCCTCATAGATTCATTTACGGTAAAGTTGTCATGATTTTAACAAAATTAGAATTGGGTTGAGAAAAGTTATTTAATTAGGAAATTATTTTAGTTAATTAATTAATATTTATTTTGGAATATAGAAAATAAATATTTGGTTGAATTAAATTATAAAGCGTTAGGTCAAAAGTCTAGAAAACTCATATAATTGGACCCCATACAGGAGAGGCCCAAGTCCCTTAATATTACATGTGAAGGGCGGCAACCCTAGTTTTATTATCTAAGGTATGCCGCCCACCTTGCTCTTAGTTGAACAATGGGAGGGTTTTCTATTAAATAAATATTTTTTTGTTATTCTTATTCAACAAGGATTATCGTCTCTTTATAAACACCTTGGTAGAGGAAAATATACTTGATTTATACATTTTTATTTTGCTGAAAAATAAGGAGAATTTATTCCTACGAACGAATTCAATTTTTCAAAATAACAATCTTTTCAGTTTAGAAAGTAATTGTAACACCCCAAACTCGGCCCATAAGTTTCGACTAGATCTGGCATGTTATGGATTTGAAGTTGAAAACATAGTTCTTTACCGTTTTTAGAAATCGCAAATTAATTAGGAAATATTCGAATAAATAAGTGATAAATCTGTGTATTATTATTATTTTGAATAATTAAACCTTTGACAAAGTTTCGTAAGTTGCAAATATTAAAAACTATGTAGTGAAAAAATAAACTATGGGGCCTTATTACATAAATATTTCCAAAATTAAAATCTTAAAGAAAAAAAAAACCCGAAATAATCTATAGAAATAAAAACTTGATGGCCCCTCGAGTCCGTCTCGGCTCCCATATCCACGATCTACTGCTCATCTGAAAGAGTAGAGAGAAAAAAATGAAAGCATAAGTCACCAAGACTCAGTGTATAGATCCCGAAACACACAACGACCTGAGGCCCACAAACACATTATGAGTCCTGGCCCATACATAAAGGCAACAATCATAATTACATGACAAATAATAAATGATGAATAGCCCAACCCATCCTAGAATTCCATCCTCTACACACCAACCCGTACCAACCATCACACATTGGGTATTTCTACAATCAACCCTCCTTCCGCTACACACCATAACGACAGCCGTACTACCTATTCCTATTATTCAGGAATCATTAAACGTGGCATAGCCACCGATCACTATGTGACCTAACATTTGAATTTGTCGTTTAACCACCAATTACCAAGTGACCTATCATGCACTTCCCCTTCATTATCATAATCCCGCCGCATGCATACACACATAAAGAAAACATCATACAGGCTTTCATATATTCCGATACAGATAGAGATTTCTATGATTACGTACCTGGCATCCTTGCCTAACCCTTTGAGGGTTTTATTTGACTGTCTACACAGCCACTTTCTGGCTTTTTAGCCCATAACACATAAATTACAGTTAAAGAGTGTGTTAAAGATCTACACACCTGATTACCGTTAGAACGAGACCCTTTATATCGAGGCTATCCGTAGCGAACACCACCGCTATCTGCCTAAGGTGTTGTTTAGAAGCCGGTCCACAACCCGGTGGCCAATCTCGAACAGTAGACACTACTCGTTTCTTAAACTTAGGAATCCTCTCCTTTACCTGATCCATATTCGTTTCCATCAAAAGTCCTTGTCAGAACTACTATAACGAAATAGGGTTGTTAAATCATACCCTATATTTAAGATCACAGGTGTGTTAGCGAATCTAACAGAAATCTAAAGAAACCCTTTACCTTGAAATCCTGAAATTAGAGACTAGTGACTTTCGACTTTTAGATCTAAATGAACAGGTTTCCTTCAAATCTCGGAATGCCGCCCAAAACACGAGAAGAGAGAAAGTACTAGTCTCAACCGACAGCCTTAACAAATCAAGTGGCCGTTTGGCCTTGTCTCTTAAAAACCAAAAGAGAAATTGAAGAGATAGGAAAATCGGCACTCACCTTAACACAAATATTCCAACTACCCCTTAGAGATTCTGGCTTTTTAAGAAGATTAGAAGAAAAGTTGATAGGAAGGAGTCTATGTAGATTCGGCTTTTAATGGAGAAATCGGCAAAAGGGAATATGGGTATTCGGCTATAGAGATGAGAAGAGAGTTCAGGGTTTCGGCTTTTGAAAGAAAAGATGTTGAAAAAATTGGGAGGTTTCGGCTTCTAAAGAAATCAAAAGAAAAGAACTTGCAGAGGAAGACTGAGAATTTCGACACAGGAAAAGAAGAAAAGAATAGGGTTCCTAATGCCGAAATTGAAGAGATATCCCTTCTATTTATAGAAGATTTTAGCACCTACTGCTTAAAACCGAAAATGCCCTTCCTAATAACTAACAACTAATCAAACAGTAGGGGAAATTTCGGCACCCCTTTGCCATAAAGAAACTGAGTTCTTCCCTCCTCTAGGTGATGGAATTTCGGCCAACACCTAGCCTTGCAAATAGCTCCTCTCTTTTCTCCTTTTATCTTCAATATTATCAACTATAATATCCACATTATCCCGTTCACATAAATCCTCCTATTTTTGAGCCTTGTTACCGTCCACTCCACCTAACCCTAATGCCAAAAATTAGCTAACTTAAATTAAAAGAATTGGGCTCCATGACCCTTAAATTTGGGCCCCTAACTCCCTTGTGTGGCGTCACCTCCTTGCTCTCTAAGTGGCGCTACTGACGACTAGGCCACAAGCCCATTTGTGTTTTAAAATACAGCTAATATCTATTATGCACTAACTTAACAGGCTTCCCACTAAAGTGTTCAAACAAGAATTTTAACTACAGTCTCGGCCCAAACCTGAGCCCATTCTGAACTCCTTACACATTCTAATTTACCTATTAAACGCATAGGCCCAATAATTTAGGATGTTACAGTTCTACCCCCTTAAAGAAATTTTGGCCTCGAAATTACCTGGTCAAAATAGATGAGGGTATTGCTGCCGCATCGCCTCCTCCAGTTCCCAAGTGGCTTCCTCAGAACTGTGATTCCGCCATAGAACTTTAACCAATGGAACCGTCTTACTACGCAGCACCTTAACATTACAATCCAGAATTTCCACCGGTTCCTCCTCGAAGGATAGATCAGGTCTTACCTCGATTTCCTTTTCAGGTGCAACATGGGACGGATCCGAACGGTAACATTTTAACATAGAAACGTGAAATACATCGTGAATTTGACTTAACTCCGTAGGTAACTCCAGCTGGTAGGCTACTGGTCCTACTCGCTTCAACACCCGATATGGTCCGATGAATCTGGGACTTAATTTACCTTTCCGTCCAAATCTGAGCACCTTTTTTCACGGCGACACCATTAGAAATACCTTGTCACCCACTACAAATTCGATGTCCCTACGCTTTAAATCAGCATAGGACTTCTGCCTCTCAGATGTTTCCTTTAACCGAGCCCAAATTAACTCAACCTTCTCTTCTGTCTCGGTTACCAACTCCTGACCCAAAATTCGACGTTCCCCTAATTCCGTCCAACAAGTAGGAGTACGACACTTCCGCCCGTACAAAGCTTCATAGGGCGCCATCTGGATACTAGACTGGTAGCTGTTGTTGTAAGCAAACTCTGCTAACAGTAAGAACTCTTCCCAACTACCTCTGAAATCAAAGACACATCCTCTCAACATTTACTCCAAGATCTGATTTACCCGTTCAGACTGTCTATCGATCTGAGGATGGAATGCTGTACTGAAATCCAACTTCGTACCCAACACTTGATGCAACGCCTTCCAAAAACGTGAGGTGAACCTAGGGTCCCTATCCGATATGATCGATACTGGCACACCATGCAACCTTACCACCTCTGCTACCTACAACTTAGCCAATTTTTGTGCAAAGAGTAATCGACCCGTACTGGTATAAAGTGAGCAGACTTCGTCAAACGATCCACAATTACCCAAACTGAATCTTTCTTAGTAGGCGTGAGGGGTAGCCCACTAACAAAGTCCATTGTGATCCTCTCCCACTTTCATTGCGGAATCTTTACCGGCTGTAATAACCCTGATGGTAACTGATGCTCTGTTTTTACCTACTGACAGGTCAAACACTTCTCTACAAACTCGGTTACCTCTCGTTTCAAGCCCGGCCACCAAAACTGCTCTTTCAAATCCCGAAACATCTTACTACCTCTAGGGTGCATAGCATATGGACTACCATGCGCTTCTTGCAAAATCTTACTTCTCAACTCAGGGTCCTTCTGCATGCAAATTTTCCCTTGAAAACATACCAATCTTTCCTCATTCATATTGAATTCCGTTGGCTCATTACTAGAAATCAACTGTAACTTCTCTCTAAGTAACCCATCAGTCTCTTGCTTCTCCTTAACTTGACTGATCCAATAGGGTTTCACTTGAAGTTCAGCTAATAGACTTCCATCATCATACAAGCTAAGGTGGGTAAACATTACTCTTAAGTCAGTGATCACCTTACAGCTTAAAGCATCCGCCACCAAATTAGCCTTACCCGGGTGATACTCAATCGAGCAGTCATAATCCTTTAACAACTCGATCCACCTCCTCTGCCTTAGATTCAACTCCTTCTGAGTCAAAAGGTACTTTAAACTCTTATGATCTGTGTAAATGATAGATTTCTCCCCGTACAAATAATGCCCTTAAATCTTTAAGGCGAACACCACTGCCGCCAACTCCAAATCATGGGTGGGATAATTCGATTCATGCGGTCTTAACTGTCGAGATGCGTATGCAACAACCTTTCCACCTTGCATCGACACACATCCTGACCCCATGTGTGAAGCATCACAGTAGATTACGAACTCCTTCTCAGCCTCCGGCTGAATCAACACCGAAGCCTCCGTCAAAATCCTTTTCAACTTCTCAAAACTCTCTTGTTGCTTGTCAGACCAAAAAAACGGAACTCCTTTCCGTAGCAACTTAGTCAACGGTGTCGCAATCAGAGAAAATCCTTCAACAAATCTTCTGTAGTACCTAGCCAACCCAAGAAAACTCTGAATTTCTACTACCAACTAAGGCGGCTTCCAATCCAACACCGCTTTAATTTTCCAAGGCTCAACCCGAATCCCCTCTGCCGACACAACGTGCCCTAGAAAAGTAACCTCATTCAGCCAAAATTTTCACTTACTGAATTTGGCATACAACCGCTTCTCCCTTAGAATCTGCAAAAGCACTTGCAAATGTGAGTCATGCTCCTCTTTCGATCCTGAATAAACCAGGATATCATCTATAAACACTACGACAAACCGATCCAAGTAGGGTTGGAACACTCGGTTCATCATGTCCATAAACGCTGCTGGCGCATTGGTCAACCCAAATGGCATCACCATGAATTTGTAGTGACCGTAGCTAGTCCTAAATGCCGTTTTATGAATATCGGCCTCCTTGACCTTAAGCTGATGGTACCCGGACCTCAGATCTATCTTTGAAAAGACCAAAGCCCCTTTCAACTGATCGAACAAGTCATCGATCCTAGGCAACGAGTATTTGTTCTTGATGGTCAACTTATTCAGCTGGCGATAATCAACGCACAAATGCATTGATCCATCTTTCTTCTTAACGAATAACACCAGCGCTCCCCAAGGTGACACACTTGGTCAAATAAACCCTCTATCTAGCAACTCTTGAATCTGCACTTTCAACTCCACCAACTCCTTCGGCGCCATTCTATACGGAGCAATAGATACTGGCGCTATTCCCGGAAGAAGATCGATTTTGAACTCCACTTCACGATCTGAGGGTAATCCCGGAAGCTCTTCTGGAAAAACATCAGGAAATTCCTTCACTGTCCTAACATCTCCGATAGTTAGTTCCTTAGCTTCTAGAGCCCGAACGAACAATAAAGTTGCCTCGCATCCTTTCCTCACCATCCTTTCTACCCTTAGGGCAGTCACCACATTTGACAGACAGTTCCCCCTTTCTCCTATCACCAACACTTCATCACTCTCGGGGGTTTTTAACACCATACGCTTGGCTGCACAATCTAGATTAGCTTGATACTTCACAAGCCAGTCCATGCCTAAGATTAAATCAAAGTCCCCGAATGGTAACTCCATTAGATCCGTTCGGAAGACTATCCCTTGAACTTTTAAAGGTACTTCCCGATAGAGTTTATCCACTACTACAGATTGTCCTAACGGGCTTACTACAGTCATTGCCCTAGGTGTAATTTCAGATTCTAACCTTAAAGTTTCAGATACGCTACTAGCTACATACGAATGCGTCGACCCAATGTCAATCAATGTAGTGTAAGGCATGCCAAAAATTAAAAACGTACCGGTTATGACATCCGGTGCGTCAGCCTCTTCTCGACTTTTGACAGCATAAACCAACCCTGGCTATCTCGCCTCAGTGTTTCCTGCCCCTTGGCCTGGTACTCCACGACCCCGACCAGTACCATTACCACCTCTAGCTGCATCACGACCTCTTTGTGGCTGCTGCCCTCCTTGCCAGGCTGAGCATTCCCTCGACCCGTGGGCCCTTCACTGTCCCGTTACTGCAGACAGTTTCTAACTTGATGGTCCGTAGATCCACACCTAAAACACTTCCCACTACCTGCCCACCACTCACCGGCATGAAATTTGCCACATCGAGCGCACTTTTGTGTCTGGTTAACAGTACCAGGTCTCTCCTCCTGTTTCGGCCTATCGAACCTGGGCCTTTTCTGAGTACGCCTAGTTGCTCCTGACGATCCAACATTCCTCTTATTCCCACTCCTATCTCTATCTCGATTTAGTTTTTCAGTCCGCTTTACCTCCTCGGCTATCTTAGCCTTTTCCACTAGGACAGCAAATTCCCTCTCCCGCTGTGGGGCTATCAAGACACGTAAATCATCCCTCAGACCATCTTTGTAACACCCCAAACTCAGCCTAAACGTTACGACCGAATCTGGCATGTCACATAAAAGGGTTGTTTAGAAACTGCGCGTTTGTTAAAAATTTCGAGCTTTAAATATTTATTCGCTTGTTATCATTTTGTTAACATTAAGGGATTAGGAAATTCCCGTATTGAACATTTGATAACAATAGGCAGTAATCATATTTAAGGCTAAACCAAATAAAATACCAAAAATACAGTTAAAGTGGCCCTATTACATAACAAAATCCTAGTTACAAATAAGTTTAACTAAGAGAACGAGTTTACGAGAAAAATATTGTATGGTCACCACAAGTCTGCCTCGGCTCCCAAATCCGCGATATAACGATTACCTGCAAAATTAATAAGGGGTGAGTCACCGAGACTCAATGTGTAAATCCCCATCCAAAAGATGTTAAGCTCGTATACAAATTCATATGCAAATATGCATGTCATGCAACCCATCCAACTTATCCATCCGAAACTCCCAAATCTACCCCGTGTGGTACCAAACCACTGGTGGTGCCAAACCACTGGTGACCCAAAGTCACTGATATCAATATAATTGTGGTGCCAAACCACTGGTGACCCAAAGTCACGAATAATCCATATGTGGGGCCAACCCACGTTGTGGTACCAAATCACTAGCGACAATCCCCTTTTATCAAATATGGGGCCAACCCACTGTGGTGCTAAGCCACTGGGACGAGTCGCTATGAGGTGCCAAACCTCTGGTGACCCAAAGTCACAAATATCAATAATCCAAGTGTGGGGCCAACCCACGTTGTGATACCAAATCACTGGCGACAATCCCGATATATCAACTGTGGGGCCAACCCACTGTGGTGCTAAGCCACTGGGACGAGTCGCTATGAGGTGCCAAACCTCTGGTGACCCAAAGTCACGAATATCAACTGTGGTACCAAACCACTGGTGGTGCCAAACCACTGGTGACCCAAAGTCACAAATAAACATATCTTCCCCCTCCTCTCATCATACCCATGTCCATGCCATGTTCATCAGTCATAATAATTCGTGTATGCAGTATGACAAGTATGCAAATCATATATCAAAGATAACGCATGAAACTTATTACCATCATAATCAAAATAACAAATACGATATAACCAAGCTAATCAACCTCTAAAGGGTATAACAGTAATTTTTACCTACCAAGGGTATTTTCATAGTTTACCTTTTAGGGGTATTTTGGTAATTTACCCACTAAGGGTATTTCAGTATGGAATGGCCTTTCCGAAGGCCTAGTATCGCCTCGAGCGACTCAACTACCATTTCCGGTCTCTACCAAACTATTGGGCCTAAAACCTGATTTCGGCCCATTCGGGCCCACTCACTCGTGTGGCCCACCTAACACAAATCTAGCCACGTATATAAGTTCCACCTAGTCTAGTTCACTATATACAACATCATCATACAATTTATTCTATTGGGCCCACTTTGGCCCATCACGGCCCAAGCAGCCCCAACCCACAAGAATACTACTGATGGCCTCAACTATCGCGTCGAAGCCCCACACGTGCGCTCGCACACTCGTGTGGCTACTATTGCTGTGATCGGTACTTCGGCATTTGCCGCTCTACAGCTAGAGTAGAGAGAGTTACACACGATAGAGTGCGGTGTTAAGCCGTGCACTGCGACCACTCCTGCGCCCAAACACCTCCAAGGTATGTCAACTCTCCTCCTAGAATGCTCTTTATATAGCTAGCTCTTCACCATCCTTCTTTGTATCTTTCCGATGTGGGATCTCTTCGTCAGTAGAGTTTAAATTCAAGTGAAACTCTTGCCGTCCAATTCGCAAAATAAATATTCCATTGCTTGTCATGAGATTCGAACCCAGGCTCCCCTGTAGCATAATCCACGCCACTAACCACTTGGCCACAAGCTCCTCTTGTGTCTTAAACCATGCACAACTAAATATAAATTTATAGCCAAATTCTAAGGTCCAAGTAAAAAGAAAACCAAAATGCAAAAGCCAAGACTTGAACCTTGGACCTCCTTCCTTTCTTGTGGCGTCACTCCCTTGCCTCTTATGTGGCGTCACTTTGCCACTATACCATACACTCCACTTGTGTCATTTTTCTCTATATTTTATTCTTAAGGCATACCTGCCAACTTTCAGGGTTTTTAATCACCTAAAACCAAAATTTCCCCAAAGCTAAAGTTTGATCCTAGGACTTCATAGAAGCCCTCTAACCTTCCAAAATCACTTATCTAATAAGTCTAACTTGCATTAATGCCGTTCTCAAAAATTTTAAACGCTACTACGCCTAAGGCCCATTGGGCCCAATCCTACTAGGCCCAATTTCGGAATGTTACAATCTTCGAACCGAACACAACGTTCATGTTCTGTGGCCACAATCCCTCGGGCATCTCGGCTAAGGCGTAAGAATTCAGCTTCATACACAGCCACTAACCTACTCCCTTGAACCAGTTTCAGAAACGCTCTACCCTGCGCGTCCACATAACTTGTCCCCATGTACTTACTCTGGAACACCGTTTTGAAGAAATCCCAGGTGATACGGTCAGCCATCGAACCATCCTTAACTGTAAGCCACCATTCATAAGCTTCGTCCCGCAGGAGAGATATGACTCCTTTCAATTTTTCCTCCTCCGTGAAATCCAAATCATCCATGATGCGTTCCACCGCCTCCAACCAATACTCAGCTGACCTCGGGGCTATACCAGAAACTCCTCTAAACACTTCTGCCCCATTGGCTCTATGTCCCTTCGGCACAGATTTCCGGGCTCCTGTGCCCATGCCTGCCCCAGCAACCCTCTCTAAAACCCTTAACATCGCCTGAGATACCGCATCATCTCCGATAGTCTGGTCCTGAAATTCCTTCTCCGCAGCTGGTGGAACTGGCATCTCATTTCCAGAACCATGGCCAGATCCCACTGGTTCTGACACCGTCATCCCACCCCTACCGCGACCACGCGGCGGACGTCCTCGACCCCTTGTACTCATCTACCGATTCGCGTTTATCTAATTAGAAATTTTATGAATTATTAGTTTTCTTCCACTGATTATCCACGAACAGTCTTATGAATAGTAGTTTTAAGAGTAGTTTTTTCGAATTCTAAATTATATCTACGAGTTTTAGCCTCAAGTTTGCATCTAGGAACCACATACATCCAACCATCACACATCAACACACATATAACATCCATGAACTCACACTCATCGCATAAAGGTTTTTTTTTTTTTCATCATTTCTCTACCCAGGGGTATTTCCGTAGTTTTGTCCTACAGGGTATTTTCCAAAATAAGGTATCTTGGTGATTTTTCTTTGGAATTAGAAGTACTTTGATACATTTTTTTTAAAACGAGGGTATTTTGGTAATTTCCTCAAAATATGGTATCTTGGTGTTGTTGTTTTTTTTTAAAGTAGAGATATTTTAGAAAACAAGTTTTTTTCGAGGGTATTGTGATAATTTTATAAGGTTCGATAATTCTGTAAATCTAGGGTTTTTTTCAACCAGGGGTGTTTCGGTAATTTCATAATTTTTTGTAATTTTGCAAATCCAGGGTATTCGGGGGAAATTGTCACAATTCAAGTGTATTTCAAAAATTTTACAAAACTTGGGGGTTTTTGGTCATTTTACAAATTAGGGGTAATTTAGTAATTTTACAAATCAGGGATATTTTGGTCATTTTATAAATTAGGGGTAATTTGGTAATTTTGCAAAATAGGATAGCTGGTCCCTTTCTAGTTTTAATTATAAATTTTGGCCCGTCAACAAGTCCTTGTGGCTAAGGTGAATAATCACTATGCACCAGGTAGGATTCCAGCGAAGAGGAGGTGAGTCACTAGGACTGCTTAAATACAAAGCTCTCCTTGAATCCAATCCTAGACATGCGTATGCCTGTTGCCACACCCCAATCTCGCGACTTGTTTACAGGTTTGTTTGGATTGCTTAAGTCTTATGAATTTAAAGAGTTGTTTAAACTAAACCTAAAGTTCATCAATGTCTAATATGCTAGCCTACGTCCCTCAAGCCCATTAAGCCCAACATGCATAACACATCAAAGGTTAGAATACTTACCAATATGGATCAGGTGCTGGTAGACTCGAAGGCCATATCTTCATCCAAAACATTTTTCTCAAGATCATCTCAAATTTTTCAAAACACAACTGGATCCATTTCACAGCCCAGGTTTTAAACTGGGCTCTGATACCAAAATTGTAACACCCTAAACCCGGCCCATAAGTTTCGACCAGATCTGGCATGTTATGGGTTTGATGTTGAAAACATAGTTCTTTATCATTTTTAGAAATCGCAAATTAATTAGGCAATATTCGAATAAATAAGTGATATTTGAAAAGAAATCCTTGTATTATTATTATTTTGAATAATTAAACCTTTGACAAAGTTTCGTAAGTTGCAAATATTAAAAACTATGTAGCGAAAAATAAACTATGGGGCCTTATTACATAAATATTTCCAAAATTAAAATCGTAAAGAAAAAAACCCGAAATAATCTAAAGAAATAAAAACTTGATGGCCCCTCAAGTCTGTCTCGGCTCCCATGTCCACGATCTACTACTCATCTGAAAGAGTAGAGAGAAAAAAATGAAAGCGCGAGTCACCAAGACTCAGTGTATAGATCCCGAAACACACAACGACCTGAGGCCCACAAATACATTATGAGCCCTGGCCCATACATAAAGGCAACAATCATAATTACATGACAAATAATAAATGATGAATAGCCCAACCCATCCTAGAATTCCATCCTCTACACACCAACCCGTACCAACCATCACACATTGAGGATTTCTATAATCAACCCTCGTTCCGCTACACACCATAACGACAGCCGTACTGCCTATTCCTATTATTCAGGAATCATTAAAAGTGGCATAGCCACCGATCACTATGTGACCTAACATTTGAATTTGTGGTTTAACCACCGATCACCAAGTGACCTATCATGCACTTCCCCTTCATTATCATAATCCCGCCCCATGCATACACACATAAAGAAAACATCATACAGGCTTTCATATATTTCGATACACATAGAGATTTCTATGATTATGTACCTGCATCCTTGCCTAACCCTTTCAGGGTTTTATTCGACTGTCTACACAGCCACTTTCTGGCTTTTTAGCCCATAACACATAAATTACAGTTAAAGAGTGTGTTAAAGATCTACACACCTGATTACCATTAGAATGAGACCCTCTATATCGATGCTATCCGTAGCCAACACCACCGCTATCTGCCTAAGGTGTTGTTCAAAAGTCGATCCACAACCCGGTGGCCAATCTCGAACAGCAGACATTGCTCGTTTCATAAACTTAGGAATCCTCTCCTTTGCCTGATCCATATTCGTTTCCATATTCATACCCTATATTTAAGATCACAGGTGTGTTAGCGAATCTAACAGAAATCTAAAGAAAACCTTTACCTTGAAATCCCGAAATTAGAGACTAGCGACTTTCAGCTTTTAGATCTAAACGATCAGGTTTCCTTCAAATCCCAAAATGCCGCCCAAAATGCGAGAAGAGAGAAAGTATTAGTCTCAACCGACAGCCTTAACAAACCAAGTGGCCATTCGGCCTTGTCTCTTAAAAACCAAAAGAGAAAATTAAAGAGATAGGAAAATTGGCACTCACCTTAACACAAAGATTCCGACTACCCCTTAGAGATTCTGGCTTTTTGAGAAGATTAGAAAAAAAGTTGATAGGAAGGAGTCTATGTAGATTCGGCTTTTAATGGAGAAATCGGCAAAAGGGAATAGGGGTATTCGGCTATGGAGATGAGAAGAGAGTTCAGGGTTTCAGCTTTTGAAAGAAAAGATGTTGAGAAAATTGAGAGGCTTTGGCTTCTGAAGAAATCAAAAGAAAAGAACTTGCAGAGGAAGACTGAGAATTTCGACACAGGGAAAGAAGAAAAGAATAGGGTTCCTAATGCCGAAACTGAAGAGATATCCCCTCTATTTATAGAAGATTTTGGCACCTACTGCTTAAAACTGAAAATGCCCTTCCTAATAACTAACAACTAATCAAACAGTAGGGGAAATTTCGGCACCCCTTTGCCATAAAAAAACTGAGTTCTTCCCTCCTCTAGGTGATGGAATTTCGGCCAACACCTAGCCTTGCAGATAGCTCCTCTCTTTTCTCTTTTTATCTTCCATATTATCAACTATAATATCCATATTATCCCGTTCACATAAATCCTCCTATTTTTGAGCCTTGTTGCCGTCCACTCCGCCTAACCCTAATACCGAAAATTAGCTATCTTAAATTAAAAGAATTGGACTCCATGAACCTTAAATTTGGGCTCCTTACTCCCTTATGTGGCGTCACCTCCTTGCTCTCTAAGTGGCGCTACTGACCACTGGGCCACAAGCCCATTTGTGTTTTAAAACACAGCTAATATCTGTTATGCCCTAACTTAATAGGCTTCCCACTAAAGTGTTCAAACAAGAATTTTAACTACAGTCTCGGCCCAAACCTGAGCCCATTCTGAACTCCTTACACATTCTAATTTACCTATTAAACTCATAGGCCCAATAATACAGGATGTTACAATAAGAACTCTATTTTGTTCTGAGTTTGGTTCATGTTGCTCGAGCCCACACTTAGTGCAATTTGGGGTACAAGAATAGTGGAGAAGACTGTACAATTGAAAGTTGAGAACGATTCAAATCCGTCTCACACAAAGCACAGGAACTTTTTGAGAAAATATTTATTGTTATAAATATCACAAATTGGATCGATTTTCAAAATTTTTAAACTTCCACTATAACTGAAAATCGATTTCTTAACCGGTTGCTTTCAACATGTCAATTTTTTACACTGATGGAAGCAATCCATTGAGCTTTGAGCGGATCATACAAAAGTATAAAATTCTATAAAGAATTTCTACAGTAATTCTTTATAAAAAAAAATCTAAAAATAATAAAAGATGGAGAAGAATCAAAAGAAACAAAAGTATTTATATTTTTTGGTGTGTCATACAAGTGAAATTACACTCTAATTAAAAGAAGATCTCATGTCTCTTCATAGGGACACAACTATCCAAATGGATAATCATGTCTTTTAGCAATAAAGATAATTATTCAATAGATGTCTACTTTAATAGTTATGGTTCTTTATTAATAATTAAATGACATAGCTTTTGGTAACAAGAGACATAACTCATCACTATGAATAGTGAAAACTTTTAGTTAATAACCATGTATTACCCACACCTGACCTGATCATCGGATCCGGGTATGGTATGTCACAATTTAAAATCATTTCAGTTTGAAAAAGACACAAGAAATTTTTATAGCTTTGAGGTCTCAGCGTATATCCCCGAACTGGTGATAACCCCAGTATAAAAATGACAAAACAATCAACTCAATATTATGCCAAGTAAAGTAAAACATGGTTTAAACAAACATCTGGCAGAATATTTATGAAAGTTGACAGGGTTATATAAAATGCAAGGTGAGTTATTTCCCATATAAAAGTCTCAAGTGCATCACTAGCAAATAAATATCATTTAAATCAGTATGGCATATACGAATAAAATATGATTTCGTAAACCATAATTAACTAATGTTTAACATATACTTCAAGAGTACGTAAACATTCTCTTAAAACAATTATTTGGTCGGTGATGTAAATTATGACAAGAGTTGGTTACAAAATAGATCTACACGCCACCCACCCAAATGGTCATGCATGATATAAAATTAGTTAAGTGGCTCACTATCAATAGTAATTCTGTCGTAGTCCCCTTCTATAGAATCCCTTTCTACCTACAAACCTAATAAGAAAAAGATAACAAAGTATGTTCAAACGAATTTAGTGAGTTCCATACAAAAAGAAATTCACAAACAATTAGTAAACAAGCATTAACACTTATAAAGAGTATCGAAACTTTGCGTGAACCCATGAGATTCTAACACGATACACCAAATGGCATACACATTATTTAGACGAACCCATTTCGCCAACATAAACACAACGAGTGGGTGGTCACTACCCGCCAACTTAACCATGACTTTCCACAATCGTGTACATTTTCAAATGACCCATCCTTGTGCCAACCACGGACCCAAAACTTCATAATCATATCATTCAGAAATATTCATATACATATACCACCCTAACTCCTCATATCATTTATGTTGAGCTAAACACATGTTTTTGTGATCTGTCTGTCTAGTTTGCAGTATAATTGCCCTACCGGAGGCATCAGAAATAGATCTCCTTCTCATATATTACATACTACGTATCACATATAATTGAAACTGGGCTCGTGCAACAATAAGGCTATTTATATCGTAACTAACCATACTCACATAGAACAACTCTAGTTGATTCACATGTATAACCAGACACCACACCTTAACTTATTAGGAGTAGGAATACTTACCTTAAACAGTTTATAGTACTTGGAAATTTTATAATACAAAGGAGTAAGAAGGAACTCACCTGAAACTCCAAAACAAGAATCTACTCTATAGGTCCTTTGCCTTTATTGCTCGAACCTTCGCTAGCTTCTTGAGATATACGGGAAACAAATATAAATATCATATCATTAAACTATTGAAATTTAACATGCATACATGAATTGATAGCATGCAACCCAAAATCAAGAAGTTTCCCTCCTTACAACCAGTTCTAAAATTCCATGCATGCACAATTGCAAATATGTAAATTCCTTTGATAAGGACCTAAGGGTTTACCATAAATTACTAGTAAGCTGGTATTAACAATGGTGTTGAACAATTACTGAAAACCTTTTTCGTTTGAAGCTTTCTACCTTAAGTTTTTTCAGAAACTTAGAGGATAATTCAAGGAAGAAGATGTAAAAGTAATACATGTAGGCAATTGATATCCTTATATACCCAGGCAATAGAGACAAGGTTTAGTGGAAGGATCAGAAAAATCCTACTATTACCCTTGATTTCTGTGAATAAACTTAATATTTTTAAATTCTAATCATCTACAGTACCCTAGTTCAGTTCTAATTAGGTCTCAACAAAACTCCAACAATACCTATTGAGCTATCGTATTCACGTTATAACACAAAAATGAGTCTATCAGGCTACGAACTAACGAGTTTACCCAAAACATCTGGTTTGGCAGATTGCTTAACAGAAGAGTTCGCCAAATGATGAACCCACAGAATATGCCACCTAGTCAAAAAAAGATATTCACTAACTTAATCATTTTCTACCCTTAGCATAAATGACCTAAACGCCAAACAATGACTCAATATAGTCTGCACCAGGTAGGCTGTTACAGTTCTCCCTCACATAGAAAATTTCATCCTTGAAATTCCTACCTATGAATAGCTAAGGATATTGTACTTTCATCAAACACTCTTTTTCCCAAGTGATTTCCTCCGAATTTGATTTCTCCATAATAAGTTTACCAATGAAATTCTTTTGTTTCTCAATTGTTTCACTTCTCTTGCCAAAATACGAATAGGTTCTTCTTCATAAGACAAGTTTGGCTCCATTTCTAGTGCTTCGACTTCCACAAAATTTTTTGGTTTTGGATTGACATCTTCTAAACATGGACACGTGATGTGTGCTGTCAAAGTCTTACAAATTTATAAAAAGAATGATCGAGCCTAGAAACAAATTATGACAACGATTGAGGCAAGCGCACCTACCGAACAGTAGTATAGCTTAGTGGCAAGACCTGAAGTACTAATACTAACTTTCTTTTTATTATTTAGCCTAAAAATTAAAGGAATTTTTATTTAATCTAAAATTAACTAACTACTAAGCTAAAGATGCAAAGACAAAGAGCATGAATTTGGGGAAGATAACTTTGAGAAAAATCAATTGATAAAGACAATACCCGAGGAAGAATCCACCTAGACTTCACTTGTTATCTAACTCTGAACCAGACGATTTATTCACTTGACTTGATCCGTAGGATTCCCTAAGTTATGTTAATACCTCCGTCGAGGCTACTAACGTCTAACCCTAGGTTGATTAATTGAAATCTCTTTCTAATTAAAACCCCTAAAATTGCATTAACTCGATCTATGGACTCCCATATTAGGATTCCTAATCCAGAAAAATCTCGTCACCCTATGTCTAGGCATGGGATCAACTCCGCTTAATTATGCTAGATCTACTCTTAGGCAGGGACTTTTGCTCTCCACCTAAGCACAGCAAACTTGAATCAATATCTCGGAAATATCAAAACAAGAATTAAGAACACATAATTAAGAACAAACCAAGTATTTATCATATAGTTCAGCAAACGATAACAAGATTCATCTTAGGTTTCATCCCCCTCAGGTATCTGAGGGTTTAGTTCATAATCATAAAAGAATACATCTCAGAAGAAAAGATAAACAAAACATAAGACAAACTCTAAAACCCCCTGAAGGAATTGAAGAGAGATCCTCTGTCTTGAGTATAACTTCGTGAAACACCCCAAACCCGGAGAAGTTATTTTTAAAGGAGAAGTTAGGTGAAGGAGGCCTTAAGGAAAATTTTTAGGAGTTTATGGACATGAAAATGGGCTTGTGCATTCTTGCTTAATTTTATGAAATAGCATGTCTATTGTGATATGAATGTGTTATGTGAATTCTAGAAACCTTGGAAATGTAAGGAAAGTGCATTTTTAGAAATGTTGGAAATGAAAGGAAATGTCTTGGAAATGTAAGGAAATGTCCTAAAAATGAATGAAAATGATTTGGAAATGAACATTTTCGGAAACCTGAAAATGTATGGAAATGATCTGGAAATGAACATTTTTGGAAACCTGAAAATGTATGGACATGATTTAGAAATGATTAAAAAGAGGAAAGTGAATATTTCTAGAAACTTGGAAATGTAAGGAAATGATTCAAAAGAGGAAAGTGAACATTTCTGGAAACTTGGAAATGTAAGGAAATGTCAAGTTTACAGAGCCGAATGAAAATTTTTGGAAACTTAGAAATGACTTATAAATGTCGAGTTTTAAAGTTTAAAAGGGGAAATTAAGGCAAGGTGGCCTTAAAAGAAAAAGTTTGTGAAATTTGACACACAAACAGGCTTGGAAAAGTGGTCTGAAGATGTCACTTAGGGCCTATGGAAATAGCGCCATATGCAAGAGGAATGGGCCTGAGTTCGAGTCACTTGGGAAGCAAATAAAGGAGGTTTTATTTTTGCTTCCAGAAGACTGAGGTGGACGGCACATGCTTCTAGAAAGGAGGTGTTTTATTTTCATAAATATTCGATTAAAAAGGTGATAAATAAAGGATTTTTAAATTGGATTATTTTAAAGAGATAAATGTTGGATTAAACTCTTTTATTTATGATAGTTAAAGGGATAAAGCTATCACAATAGAAGAGTGGTGGCCAAGTAAGGGACTCTAGCTTAGTAATTTCGGCTATAAAAGGAAAAAAGAGGCCATTCTGCATTATTTTCTATTCTTTGAAAGCCTCTGTCGAATTCTCTTCACCAAATCTTCTTCTTCTTTTATTTTTGCCAAGCCAAAATACCTTGTGTTCTAGCCGAATCCTCCATATTTATTCTTACTTCTCTAATCCCTCGAAAAGCCGAAAGCTGTGAGATCATCATCTAGCCATAGCCTAATCTCTGAAGATTGAAGTGAAGGTGCAATCGATTTCTTCAAGTAAGGGTAAGATCTCATTCGGTTTCATCCTTTTTCTTTTAAGATTTGCCGAAATCTAGGACTAACCCTATTAATATCTTGTTGCCGAAACTTTGAAGAGATCTTTCGGGATTTACTAAGTGTCGACTACAAGGAAGGAGAAGTTCTTTTCCCGAAGGTACACCATAGGCCACATGTTCCCTAGTTATTCGGTGAGTTTCGGGATTTAAAATACACAAGGTAAGCATATGAAGTATCCGGCCAAGGCTTATTTTTGGTATTTAGAATTATTTCCTATTTATTCAAAAGCCGGAAACTGACCTAGTTAAATGATTTGGTGGCTAGCCGATTTTTAAGGAAGGAATACTACAAATTTCAAGATTTGATTATTAATCGAATCGGCAAACAAGGTAAGTTTAAGTATACTAATCCTACTAGGATTTGGATTTATGGCCGAATGGCTTTTTAAAGTGGTTAATCAAATGTAGGGATTAAGGATCTA
Source organism: Gossypium bickii (assembly GCA_025503065.1). Taxonomy (NCBI): domain Eukaryota; kingdom Viridiplantae; phylum Streptophyta; class Magnoliopsida; order Malvales; family Malvaceae; genus Gossypium; species Gossypium bickii. Next base: position 19,715,967 of record CP106710.1, on the reverse strand, counting down.
AGCGGTAGATCAGATTTCGAGATCTCAAAGAATTTGCTAAGCGAATCAGGTATGTACTCCACACTATCTTTTAATACGATTTATGGCTTAAACTTGTTATATGTTCTAATATGAAAATATAAGAATGTGGCTAATGTACCATGTTATGGTACAAAGTACTCAGTTACGTTTCCTACTTCTACTAGGATTACGAAATATGTTATATTTAACATGTGAAAAGTGACATGAATGTGAATTTAAGTATGATATGCATAATATGAATAATATGGGGCATTCGGGTTATATGAGAAAGGGAAGTGAATGTGGTGACTTGGTCTCACTATCCGAATGTGGTGACTTGGTCACATTATCCGAATGTGGTGACTTGGTCACATTATCCGAATGTGGTAACCGATTACATTATCTCGAATGTGGTGTCTCATGACACAATTATCTGAGTGGCTATGCCGCAATTTATATGGGCGATGAGCACGTCGGCAAATTGCGCTTCGATGGTGTGTAGCGAAGGAGGGTTGACTTAGTAGTCCCCACGGTGTGGTGGCGGTGCGGGGTGTGTAGCGGATGGACAATTAGGTTTGGGTTTGGGAATGCATCATAACTTGTATTTTATGTTTTGAATGTGTAACTATTGTATGCTGATTCTATTATGATTTAGTGTCGTGTACACATTGAGTCATTTGACTCACCCGTTGTGGGACCATGTTTTGGTGATGAGCAGTGATGGGTGGGACAGCGGTACTTGTGGTGGCCATGCTCAACATGAAGTTTATATTTTTATGGACTCTTGAATTTATTTTAGTACTTTGAAATATTTTGGAAACTATTTGATGTAATAAGGCCAAAAGGCCATGATGAACGATTTTATTTCTACTTGTTGTTTTATTGTGTTACAGATTTTGATTAAGTTAAAGACTAAGTTTTATTTTTAAAATATACTCTATATGTTTTATCACTTAATATTAAAAAGGGGTTTTCTAATATAAAAATCCAGTTTGTTTTCAACACAAGCCCAACCCAAACAATATTTTTTTTAATCACACAAGTTTTTCTCTAAGTAACAAAAGAATTTGAAACTGGTTTACTTGACGAACATATCAAATCTGGTCAAAGCTCGTAGGCCGAGTTTGGGGTGTTTCAGTTTGGTATCAGAGCCAGGTTCCCAAAAATGTTTATTTCCAAATCATTTTCATTCATTTTTGGGTTTCCAAAAATATTCAAAATTTATTCTTAGTACATAAAACATGTCACTTTGTACAATTAAACCGAAAATGCATAGGCCCTTTCCAGGATGTTACACTTCGGCTTCTTAAGATGAATCAACTGGCTTCCTTTGAGTAGATTCCACAATTTTGACCCCTCTGGCTCGGCTCTTTGGCCTCGCTGGACGCCTAACTGGACTCCCTAACTGGACTCCTCTAGAAGGTTGGCCTTTAAGGTGTATATATAGGCTCTTGGAATGGCTTTCTTTGCCTCTAAATACCCTAATCCGAATGAAACTCTTCTTTGTCACGATAGGGACACACCCATGGCACACACCCGTGTGAATCGCAGTCAGGCCGTGTCGAGTCTTTAATGAGGCATGGCCGTGTGGTCTTGGGCCCAGGCTGTGTTGATTTTGTGATATGGCCCATTTACTCCGTTTTGGGCCCATTTCTCGTTCTTTTCATCCTCCGTGCTCTTCTGAGTATAGAACATGAAATCAAAGGATTAAGAGCACCAAATTACACAATTCAAGGCTTAAATCATCCAAAAGCATGCTAAATATGGGCTTAAAATATGTTACTATTACGGTTTATCAAATACCCCCACACTTAAGCTTTTGCTTATCCTCAAGCAAAATTCTCAACTCACAATTAAAACGAAATTCCTTTATTCATAATATTCATCAATAGTGTTTCATCATAATTCAAAGATAATTCATACATGGATAATTCAACTCAAAGAGTCCTAAAGATTCAAACAATCAAAGTCATACATTTATAGCACAAAAACATAGGCGTTTCCCTTTATCTAAATAATTACCTCTGATTCAAAACCAACAAGGGTTGACATTCTCACTAAATATTCACTCAAATCACTTGAGGTGTTTAAGGTTCAAGAAAAGCACTCATAAGTCAAAAACATGAAAAGTTAATCCCATAGGCTTGCATGAAAATCAAATCTCCACCACTGTAAAATGAGATGATACACAAATCAAAAGGTCTTTAACAGGGTTGTAATGGGGCTTGGGTTAAAGGTGTGGATAAAGGCTGAATTAGAGGGTTAGAATCGAGATTTAATTGACAAATTACCTAACCATAAACAATTGGCTACTAATAAATAATTACATCAATTGGCCACTAATAAATAATTACATCAATTGAAAACTTGTACTACTAATACTAATAGTACGAGCTTCTTCTTCAGCAATTGGAATTTAAACGTATAAGCTCATTTAATCACATAACTACTAATGAATATACTTCAATTTTTTTAAGAACCAATCAAGTACATAAGAAAGGATAAATTTACTACTGAAATAAAGATCATAGTTAGGCAACCAATCAAATCAAATCTCGATAAAAAATGTAGTCAAAAGGAATGGTGATAACAAATATAAAGGGTTTTGGGTTAGTAATAGTGGGTGAGTCAATAAAAAGGGTTGTTAGGATCAAAGGAGGTTCACTAGGGGTTAATTATGAAGGTAGGCATTTAGTGGAGTAAGTGGGTTAAAACCTAGGTGCCTTTATCATCTCTGTATATCAAGTCAAAGGTGTGGTCTCGACATGTATAATCGATGCAAGTTCTAGAATAACAAGTCAATGTTGACATACTCATAATCAAAAAGTGAGCACGAAAAAGAATATATGCTCTATAAGGCTCAAAATCTCACAAAAACTATGGGTATTTGATATCAATCTTGTAAATTTCAAACTTCAAGGTAATAATTAGATTCAGGTAGACAACCTAGCAAAAATTTTAATTTTTTGTAAAATAGACTTATCATGCTTGATTCTCTAGTATCCCTAAAAATTAATCATCGATGCACAATTAACTATGACTTAATCCAAAACATATCACAAACATCATGCATCACAAGAAATTTCATTCTCATAATAATGTGAGAAAATTACTTAAAGACAATATATCATTCAGGGATTTGAGAATAATACAGAATGTTAGGCACTTTCTCGAAATAAATATTCACCCCCCACACTTAAGATGTACATTGCCCTTAATGTACAAAGATATATATGAAATTTAAGAGAAAGAGAGAGGTGAAACTTCCTGAATTTGGATGGTTTTCTTGAGGTGGGAGTCCCGAGGTGTGGTGGCTGCTACCGAGCTTTGCGCTAGATGAAGAAATTGGAAAGCTCGTAGAGAATTAGCCAGGAAATATTAAAACACATTTAAAATAAAGTAATTATGTATTTAAAGACAATAAAGATAAAGAGAAGTAGTGTAAAAATTGAAATAAAACTAAAAGAAAAGATGAATGGACTGAAAAGTCCTTAATGTTGGATGGTTCGCGAGGTGGGTGTGATTTCTAAGGCTGCGGTGGGATGGTGGTCGTGGTCGAGGTGTGATTCCCTAGTAGCCTTTTGAACCTAAAACCAAGAAACTAAAATAAAATAAACTAATTTAAGCATAAGAGAGTCAAAAAGAAGGAAAATAAAGGAGAAGAGCAAAGAAAAAGAAGAATTAAATGGCCTCAAAGACCCTTGGCTTGTCTAGTAGCTGAAGCGGCCGGCATGAACTTATGTAGATCGATCTCTCTCGGGGAGACCGTGCTTGGATCCTTCCGTTTCTTTGAAATACATGTGGTGTAGCTCAAGGGTTTGGGGAATAACAAAAGAAGAAAAGTATGGGGAGGGAGAGATCTGACGAATGGGATGGAAGAAAGGAGATGAGGAGTAGGTAAGAAGAAAGGGGGGTTTAAATAGAATTTTCAGGTCTGGTACGTTCCCACGCTCGTGTACCATGGGCATGTTGTGTCACACGGCCGTATCGCACGGCCGTGTTGTGCTTCGTTTACTTTTCCCACGCCTATGTTCAGGTCGCCACGCCCGTGCATGATCTAACAGTGTCGGCCACGGCCACATCACTTGGCCATGGCAAGGTAGTTAAATTCTGTGACTCAAAGATATGATTCGTTCTGACTGGTACCATCTCTGCTCTGTCAGTACGGAGATTCGCGGTGTCCACACGGCTATGGCCACAGCCGTGTGTAAGGCCGTGTGGCATGAAAATCTGCACTTTTGGTTAGCTTATAATTCGATGCTACAGTAGAAATAAAAATAAAAATAAAGGAATGTAAAAGTTAATAGAGTTAGTGCTCAGGTTGCCTCTCGAGAAGCGTTTGTTTATAGTCTTAAGCTAGACTTACCTCTCATTCGCATATTCAGGGTGGCTTAAAGAGTTGTACATCCTCTCTCATGTTGTCAGTTCTACTATCATGGTGAAGTTCAAGTCGAGTAGTGTTTACTTTAAAGGTACCGAATGTAGGATTACTTACCTTGACTGTTCTGTATGGGAAAACATTGAGTACCCTAAAAGAGATTTCTTTATTTGTATTAGGGTCGGGATGAGGTATTCGAGGGTCTGCTTTATCTAACAGTACCTTATCTCCGATTTTAAATTTGTTTGTCCCTTGGAGTGGCTTTGGTTCTGCTTCGTGCAACCCTAGTTTCTCCTTGAAGTGTGTCTTCCACTCGTCTAGGTCATCGATCTGAAGCCTTCGTTCCTCGTGAGTTATTTCCTCATTGGCATGAGGTCTAGGATCTGGCTCAGTTGTGTATTTCATTTGTGGTGCTTCCTGAAAAGAAGGTTTAACCGAATGGTTATGAACAAAATTTACATTCTCACCTTGATTATTTGATGTCCTAGCCGAATCGAGAGCTTGAAGAGTGACTGTCTCGTCACCTACACAGAGTTGAGTTCACCTGCATCGACATCAATTTTAGTCCTGGCAGTTGCTAAAAATGGTCTTCCTAAAATTAAGGGGATACTATTGTCCTCATCCATGTCTAAAATGACAAAGTCTACTGGGAATACGAAATTATCAATTTTCACAAGAACATCTTCAATTATACCCCTAGAAATTCTAACAGTTTTATCAGCTAATTGAATGCTCATCCTGGTTTGTTTGGGTTTCCCTAGACCTAGTTGTTTAAACATTTTATAAGGCATGACATTTATGCTTGCCCCTAAATCAGCTAATGCATTATCAATAAATTATCTGCCAATTAAACATGGAATTTTAAAACTCTCTGGATCTTTTAGTTTCCGTGGTAGTCTATTTTGCAAGACTGTCGAGCACATTGCGTTTAGTTCCACATGCAGTTCCTCGTCTAACTTTCGTTTATTTATTAGAAGCTCTTTTAAAAATTTCCTTGAATCTGGTATCTGCGAAAGTGCTTCAAGTAATGGTAAGTTAATATGTACTTTCTTTAAAAGTTTAAGAAACTTACCGAACTGTTCCTCTGTGTTGTCTCTCTTTATTGCTTCGGGATATGGTATGCGAGGTTGGTATTCTTTGATTACCGGTTTTGGCTTTTTATTACTTACCTCAACCTTACCTTCTTCTATCAAATTCTCTTGCCTGAGATGGGACTCGTCTAACCCTTCACTATCTTGAGCTGTTATGGCTTGAATTTGCTCTTTTGGGTTAGTCTCGGTGTAGCTTGGTAGGCTTCCTTGTGGTCTTTCAGAGATCAGCTTAGCAAGTTGCCCTATTTGGTTTTCGATCCCTTGAATCGATGCTTGTTGATTTTTAAGTGTTGTATCGGTATTTTGGAAACGTGTTTCTGAGACTGCTATGAATTTTGTCAGCATCTCCTCAAGGTTCGGCTTTTTTTCCTGTGGGTAGAGCTGTTGTTGGAAGTTTTGGGGTGGTTGTTGTCTTTGATTTCCTTGACCACCCCATGGAAAATTGGGGTGGTTCTTCCAACCTGGATTATAAGTATTACTATAAGGGTTATTTTGAGATCGAAAATTGTTACCCATATAGTTCATTTGCTCGCTCTGCATGCCCTGTCCGTAGTGTAGGTACTCAGGATTCGCCAGGCCTCCACTTGTCTCACATTGCATAACTGGATGTACCTGCGAGGAACACAAACCATCAATCTTTTTATTTAGCATGTCTAGCTGATTTGATAGTAAGGTTGCTGCGTCGAGGTTGAGAACTCCGGCTATTTTTACTTGCCTTGTCCTTGTAACTTGCCACTGATAATTATTTAATGATATCTCCTCTATAAACTCGTTGGCTGCTTCAGGAGTTTTTTTATTCAGAGTTCCGCCGACTGCTGAATCGATTAATTGCCTTGTTGAGGGGTTCACACTGCTGTAGAAAGTTTGGGCACCTCCTCAACAAATCTTTGTATCTCTCCCATGCATCATAAAGTGTCTCTAAATCTATCTGCACAAAAGAAGAGATATCATTCCTTAACTTGGCTGTTTTGGCCCGCGGAAAATATTTTAATAAGAATTTCTCGATCATTTGATCCCATGTAGTGATTGACCCTCGTGGAAGAGAATGCAACCACTATTTGTCTTTATTCCTCAAAGAGAAGGGAAATAACCGAAGATAGATGGCATCATCAGAAACGCCATTTATTTTGAAGGTATCACAGAATTCTAGAAAATTCGCTAAGTGTGTGTTAGGATCCTCATCCTGCAAACCATCAAACTGAACAAACTATTGTATCACCTGTATAGTGTTAGGTTTCAGTTCAAAATTATTTGTAGCAATAGTAGGTCTAACAATACTTGACTCAGTTCCTGTTAAATTAGGTTTAGCATAATCATACATAGTTCGAGGAGCATGATGTTCAGCCATCTCTGGAGGTGGCGAATTATTCTCAGCCAACTCTTCGGTGGTACTGATTTCGACTTCTTGCTCTTCTTGTATGTAGTTCAAGCTTCGCCTTAGCTCTCTATGATTTCTGCGGACTGTGCCTTCAATATCAGAAGAAAAGAATACATCTCAGAAGAAAAGATAAAACAAAACATAAGAAAAACTCTAAAACCTCCAGAAGGAATTGAAGAGATATCCTCCGTCTTGAGTATAACTTTGGCTTCTTGAGATGAATCAACTGGCTTCCTTTGAGTAGATTCCACAATTCTGACCCGTCTAGATTGGCTCATTGGCCTCGCTGGATGCCTAACTGGACTCCCCAACTGGACTCCCCTTGAAGGTTGGCCTTTAGGGTGTATATATAGGCTCTTGGAATGGCTTTCTTTGCCTCTAAGTACCCTAATCCGAATGAAAATCTTCTTTCTCACATCAGGGACACACCCATGGCACACGCCCATGTAAATCGTGGCCAGGCCGTGTCGAGTCTATTAATGAGGCACATATTGTGGTCTTAGGCCCAAGCCGTGTTGATTTCATGATATGGCCCATTTACTCCGTTTTAGGCCCGTTTCTCGTTCTTTTCATCCTCCGGTGCTCTTTTGAGTATAAAACATGAAACCGAAGGACTAAGAGCTCCAAATTACACAATTCAAGGCTTAAATCATCCAAAAGCATGCTAAATGCGGGCTTAAAATATGTTACTATTATGGTTTATCAACACGTAGAACACATTATGTATATTTGACAATTCTAGTGGCAATGCCAATCTATACACCACTAGACTGACTTGTTCCACAACTTCATATAGTCCTATGAAACGTGGGCTTAACTTCCTTTTTTGGTCGAACCTTATAACCTTCTTCCACGGAGAAACCTTCAAAAACACCTTGTCACCTACTTCAAATGAGATTTCTTTCCTTTTTTAAATCAACATATGCTTTCTATCGATGTTGAGAAGCTTTTAGATGGGTTCGAATGATTGAAACTTTCTCCTTTGTTTCTTATACCAAGTCAGGACCAACCATTTTCCTTTCACTGTGTTCTATCCAACAGATGGGTGATTTGCACCTTCTTTTATACAATGCTTCAAATGGCGACATTCCCAAACTAGCATGATGACTTTTATTGTACACAAACTTCACTAAGGAATATAATTTTCCCATTTCAATCCGAACTCTAACACACAACTTCTTAGATATCCTCTAGAACTTGAATCACTCTTTTAGATTGCCCTTCTGATTGAGGGTTAAAGGTAGTACTGTATCGCAACTTGGTTCTCAAATATTCTAGTAGATGCTTCCAAAACTTCAACATAAACCTTGGGTCTCAATTTGATACTATGGATGTTGGAATCCCATGGAGAGTACAATTTCATAAACGTAGATCTCGACCAACTTTTCCAAAAATAATTCGTGTGCACAAGCAAGAAATAGACTAATTTAGTAAGTCAATCTACAATTACCTAGACTGAATTATTCTTTGAAGGACTGAGAGGAAGACCCAAAACAAAACCCATGTTGATTTTGTCCCATTTCCACTCAGGAATCTCTAAGGGGTCAAACTTGCTTCAGAGAACTTGATGTTCTGCCTTTAATTTTTGGCATGTCAGACAACTTGAGACATATTCTAATATTTATTTCTTCACTCCAGGCCCAAAACCTTTCACACATCGAGTCCAATTACGAGTATTTCATGAGCGTTTTTGACCTAGTACTCTATAATATGATCTAACCCGATTCAATTTTTCTATTTCTAAAAATAAACTTTATTATGTACATATTAAATAATTTTCTCACCAAATTTTATCCCAATAAAATTTTGACAATTTTACCCCTAGTAAAATTTTAATGATTTTACCTCTAGTAAAATTTTGAGAAAATTCGTTCAAAATGTCAACTCAACAATTTCACTATGAACAAATGATTTATTTCCATTTTCGGACTTCAACACAGTCCAAAAACATAAACTCGTTCTTCTATTTTTTTTAAGTAATCCTATATAAGATCGCAAGTTTCCATTTTTGTTTGCATTTCAATTTCCATTTCCATTTTTTGGAAACCTATATTCATTTCACAATGATTTCATTTCTCCATTTTATAGAAAACCATAATCATTCTTGAATGTTTCCCATTTTTCTTTTTCTGTTCATTTCGTTCATTTATATTCAAACACACAATTCACTTATGGCTTCAACGAGCTAGGGAAGGGACCCATTGACATATGTAGTTGATGATCAAATGATTTATAATTAACTTCTAGCTTTTTCTCTATTCTTTATAAACTTATTTAGTCACAAAGTTATTCCACTATAGTATCCTGACTGAGCTATCACCAATGACATACCATTACGAAAGCAACTACTCAGTGCTTGTCCAATGACCTTGTCATTAGTGTGCTACCCTTATAGGATATCATTGATGTCTTTAGGATAATATTCATTCTCCCAATGTGATCCTATTTTATCTTATGGTAAGCATTACATTTTCCTTCATGAAAATTTCATAATTATCAATAAGTGATCAAGTCATCCATCACAAAAGACGGACAACCTGTGGCCATGTTTACTTTTCATTAACCATGTAATGCCAATGAGAGGATATCATTTACGCATGTTTTTTCTATGAATTTCACTATTATGAATGACGCTACATACTACAAAAGTTGTACACCCAACGCACTAGCGTTCGATTCCTTATTTATTTAAACTCAGGCTTTTACTTACATCAAAGTGTATGAGTCACACATACATAGTGTGCCATCTACTTAGGGTTTAGGTATGCCACACTATGAACGTCACAAGTGAATAAATCCATAAACGGATTCCGGATCTATTCTGCTTGGGTCCTGTCTGATGATTTTTCTTTTAGTTAGTTACATCTATGTTTTTATCTTTTGGGAGTCATCCGCTCTGATGCCTAAGATAAAGCATCTCTCCAATTGGACTTGATAGATGACATATTAGTCTTTCAATCGATTTACATTTTCAATTAGACTAAGGACATGTTTAGGTTTGTCTATTAATACAACCTGTCTTTTCATACCAAGATCTGACCACTTAATACTGCTTAATATTAGTTAAACATTTAGATGACCAATGAGCAACATTTACCTCCATTTTTTTTTTGTGTGCAAAAACCATGTGAGGAAAATTAAAAAAGTATATTAATGTAATCAATGAATTTGTTTTATTAACCAATATGTTAAAAAAAATTACAAGTGTTTGTTGACGAAAATACTACACTTAGGGCACTAGATCCAACAGGTCGAACAATCAATTCCACAAGTAGTGATCCATCATCTGTAACAAAAACATTTGCTCAAAGTGGTGCCAAAGCTGCCACAATTTTCCTGCTCAAGGCATCTGCTACTACATTAGCCTTTCCAAGATGGTATTCAATTGTCAAATCATAATCTTTCATAAGTTCCATCCAACGTCATTAGCACAGATTTAAATTTTTTTGCATCATCAAATACTTTAAACTTTTATGGTCTGAAAACACGCGACACTTCTCCCCATAAAGGTAGTGTCTCTAGATCTTTAACACTAGCACCACCATTTCAAGATCTAAGTCACGAGTTGGATAATTCTTTTCATGTAGTTTGAGTTGGCGAGATGCATACGCCACAACTTTTACTCTTTACATAAGCCCACATCCTAGCCCATTTAAGAATGCATCTATGAACACAGTATACTCTACGCTAGATTCTGGTTGGGCTAAGATCAATGCTTCAGTTAGAACTACTTTCAACTTATCAAAACTCTTATGACATGCCTCTATTCATTTGTACTTTTCTTTATTCCTTAACAATCACGTGAATGGTGTCGCCAACATGGTGAACCCTTTTACAAACCTCCTATAGTAACCTGCCAAGACCAAGAAGCTACATACTTCAGTGACATTTTTTAGCGGATTCCACTCAAAAATAGCTTTGACTTTATCAGGGTCTACCTTAATGCCTTCCGCAGAAATAATATGACCAAGAAAATAAACTTCTCTGAGCCAAAATTCACAGTTACTGAATTTTGCGTACAATTTGTTTTCTCGCAAGTTCTTTGTACAATCATTAGGTGTTCCTCGTGATCAACCACACTTCTAGAGTAGACTAAAATATCATTTATGAATACAACTAAAAAGCGATCCAAGTAAGGCTGAAACATCATATTCATCACATCCATAAATACCACCGACGTATTCGTTAACCCAAACGACATCACCAAAAACTCATAATGTTGATATAATGAGTGAAACGCAATTTTTGAAACATTGTCACCTTTGATCTTCACCTGATAATAGCCAGAACACAGATCAATTTTGGAGAAGATGGTAGCTCCACTTAACTGGTCAAACAAGTCTTCTATTTGAGGTAATGTATACTTGTTTTTCACAATCACTTCATTCAGTTAGCGATAATCAATGTATAAGCGGAGAATCTCATCCTTCTTCCTTACAAACAAGACTGGCGCGCCCTAAGGTTAAACACTTGGTCGAATGAATCCCTTGTCCAAGAGATCTTGTAGTTTTGTCTTTAATTCTTTCAATTCTAGTGGAGCCATTCTATAGGGGACACAAGATGTGAGCACAGTACCAGGCTCTAACTCAATAAAAAATTCTAATTTTCTATCTGGTGGCATACCTGGAAGTCCTCCCAAACACACATCGAAAAACACTTTTACAATCAAAACTTGGCTGATATTCATTCTTGACTCAAACGAATCCATAATGTACTCCAAGTAGGCATCTATGTCCTTAACTAATAACTTTCTGACGGTTACTATAGAAATTATTCTACTCGCCAAACTGGTTTGTACACTAGACAACAACACTTCTTTGCCTTTTGTAGTTAACAAACGTACACCTCTAGCTCTGCAATCAACTATGGCGTTGTGTCTAGTTAAACAATCTAACCCAAGGATGGCATCAAAATCATAGAAACTTAACAACAATAAGTCCACCAAAAAGGTGTGCTCGCCAAAAATTAATGGACAGTTCTTAATCACTCTATTAACTACTGTACTTTAAGCAAGGGGGTTGGTCACTAACACTGTTAGCTCGATATAAAACACCGAGTATCCTTACCACATAAAAGGGTATCGATAATTTTTGCAATAAATGCTAAATTAAGTGACCGTTAGAGATTTGTTATCAAATACCAAAAACAATTTTATCGATACTTATAAAAAGGTATCAATACCTATCGATACTTTGTAAGTTTTGTTAGAAACAAAATGCTATTTTGGTATCATTTTTAAGATGGGATATTGATATTTAAGAAAATATCGATACCTTACCAAAAGGTGTCGGTACTTAATTGGGTTTGTGAAAAACAAAATGTTAATTTAGTATCGCTTTTAATAAGGGTATCGATAATTCAAAAAATATCGATACTGGGCCAAAAAGGTATCGATACTTTTTGGCCTAGAGCAATTTTGACTTGTTTGAAAATTATTTTGACTTGATAAAATGAAAAAACACTTTCTTACTTAGTCAAAATTATTTTAACTTGATTTTAAAATTGTTTCAAAAATTTTCTAAGAGTACAACGCAGATATTCAAAGTTTTTATCTCTTAGACTTCAATTTTAACAAATCATTTTGTCAATTTTGTTTAGTTTTAACTTTTATTCAAAAACACTTCAATTAGCCCGATTTTGCCCCTAATCAGAATAGTGGTTTTGGGACCACAAATTTGAGTGTAAAAAATATTTTAAAATTATTTTTAGTGTTTATTATGTGTAAATTTGCTTGTGTTAAAATTTTGTGTTTTAATTTCGTCATTTAAGTGTCCGATTAAATAAAAGGACTTAATTACGTAAAATGTGAAATTTGCTAATTTATGTGTACGTGCTAATTTGCTAATGTCTTTTTAATATAAAGTCTTTAAAAGGCAAATAGCCCATTTTTAGTTATAGTGGACGGTACAAGGACTAAAATAACCTTGTATTATATGTTATATATATTAGTTATAAAAGGTTAAATAAGTAATATAATAATAAGTTAATATATGTTAAAATATAACAAATTAAAAGCCATTATCATCTTCTCCCATCACCGAAACTTAGAAAACAAATAAAGTTTAAGAGCTTTGAATATTTAGCCGTGAAAGAAGCTTGATTCAAAGTTAGTTTTTGTTTGGTTTTTGATAATTTTTATGTTTTTGAAATCGTTGCTTTGAATACTTCAAAACTCATGCTTGAATTTTTGATTTTGATGAATATTTTAAGTTGATTCATTGATGATATCTTGTTGTTTGTGTTGTTTGATGATGAAATATGAAATATATGTGTTAGATTAACATGTTTTGTCTTTGAATTTTTTGATGAATTTGAGTAATTTGGAGTAAATTGCAAAAATAAATTTTTGAGGGACTAAAATGTGAAAAAAAATGAAATATATGGACTTGTATGGAGCTAGTGAACATTCGGCCTAAGCATAGTATGTGCAAATTTTGTGTATTTTGTGTTTTGGGCAATAGGGACTAAATTGTAAAAAGTGTGAAATGTCAGGGACAAAATGGTAATTTTCCCATTTATGTGTTTTTAGACTAAATTGAATGGAATGGTGTTTAAATAAGTTTAATTTGAATATGTTTAGATCAAGAACCAAAGAAATTGGATTTGGACCGAGGAAAAACGAAAGTAATCGATTAGTCGATTTTACTGACCGTCGACGTCCGAGGTTAGTCAATAAGCATTTAAATGTTGTTATATTTATGAATATATATTTGTTATGTGATAACTTGAATTATTTGATTAAATTCATGTCACAGCCGAATATGAATTTGAGAAATAGACTATATTCTGAGTTCAATTTGATCGAGATTCAATGTCTGAAAGCCCGTACGAACCCTAGGAATAGTTAGAATACATATGTCATAACATAGGATATCTGATATGTGTTATCGTGTAAGACCACGTCTGGGACATTGGCATTGACTTGTGTTTACGTGTAAGACCATGTCTGGGTCATTGGCATCGTATTTGATTTGTGTAAGACCCTGTCTGGGACAGTGGCATCGATATATAATTACATGTAAGACCACGTCTAGGACGTTGGCATTGTATGAGCTTCCTACTATCCGCGTATCCTTTTTAATTCTGAACGGTTCAACGGGTAATGATAAGTTAAGATCGAGTGTAAATCAAGATATAAATGCTCAGGTATGTATTCATACTAAAAAATATGAAATTAAGGTAAGTAGTGTATTTAAAATGATATTATAAAGTTAATGTAATATGATTTACGTGATGATATATTTGTTTATGTGAGTATTCGGCTTATTGATGTATATGTATTGTGGAAAGAAATGGTATATTATACTAATGATTAAAAGTGTATTCGGCCAAAGTAGAAATTATGCATAACTTATATGTTTTAATATATGAAATTATATTGAAAAGGTATATGATTGATAATAGCTTATTTTAGTTTGAATAGATAAATTTTGTATATGATTAAATGTTGATTTGCTTATGATTTACTAAGCTTAAATAGCTTATTGTGTGTGTTTTGTTTACCTCTGTTTTATATATTTTGGATTCAAGTTACGAGCTCGGGGATCGTCAGCAAAGTCTATCACACTATCGACTTCTTTTGGTATTTTGTTAAGTTTGAAATTGAACTTATGGCATGTATAGTCTAGTTGATATGCTTGATTTTTGGGGACATGTATATATATAGCCATGCGAAAATGGCTTAGTCTTGATATTAAGGCTTTGTATATTCGGTCTTTGCAATAACTTAATATGCAAGTATATTTCATGGCGGGTTTATGTGTGATATTTGGTTATATGGTTGGTTTGGAAAATGAGTTAGTTGATGGTTGTGAAATTTTGGTCTTGGTATATGCATGTTTTTGGTAGGTATGTTTCATAACATGTATGAATGGTATTTTGGGTTGTATATCTTGGATGTGTAATGAAATGAATGACTTACAAAATAACTCATCGAATATGTTTGTTACATGGTTTGATTCGCATGTATGGTTAGATTATAACTCAGTTTATATGAGGTAAAATAATGAATTTTATATTTGATTGCATATTGGTTAATTTTGATTCAGTTTGGAAATGAAAGAGTATGCATATATGTTAAGCTTGAACGAGTGACTCATTGGGTATGGATTATGTTAGAAATGGTAAGAATTTTTGGAGATTAAGATTGATGATCTCATATAGAGTTACTTGATTTGAATATGCATATGAAAATGAAATGCGATTGATGTTTATTTTAGGAGAGTAAAGGCTATAACGTTTAGTCAATAGGTTCGGCCAAAAGAACTATAAAGTACTTGTAAAGTTGAAACACCCCACACCCGGCCCACGAGCCTGAACCGAATCTGGTATGTTCCTTAAGAAAAATGGTTTTGAAGTTCTTTATTACTTAGAGATAATTTGTGTATTTTTCGAAAGATATTGGTTTTGGGTTGGGCTTAGGTTGGAAACCCGTTTACTTAATTTTAAAAGAAAAATTATTTAAAGTGACAAAAAAACAATCTAGGGTTTATTTAAGAAATATGTTTTTAAACAATCATTAATTTTAAAGTAATTCGTAACATAATAATAAAAGTTTAAACAGAAATGAAGTAATCAAACTTGGGCCTTATGGCCTTATTACATCAAATAATTTCCAAAATTAAAATGAAAAGTACTTAGCAAAAATAAAGTCCAAATCGTTTATTTTTCTCCTGCATGGCCACCTTCAGCTCCTGCCGACCCGGTCCATTACTGCTCATCACCTGAAAAATAGTCCCACAAGGGGTGAGTCTACAGACTCAATGTGTACACAAAACTAACAATCAACAGATCAGGCATACATATTCATATCAAGTACATATTCGAATCAAATGATGCAACCCAAACCCAAGCCTATTTGTCCATCCGCTACACACCACCCGTACATGCCAGTCACACCGTGGGGACTACTAAGTCGACCCTCCATCCGCTACACACCATCGGCGATCCATCGCATCGACGTGCTCATCGCCCATATAATTTGTGTCATTAGACACCATATTCAGATAATGTAACCGAAGTTACCAAATTCAGATAATGTAACCGAAGTTACCATATTCATATTATGTGACCGTAGTCACCATATTCCGTTGGTGAGACCGAAGTCAACACCTTCTTCCCCTTTCACATATAGCCCAAAATGCCCCAAATATTATTATATCATGCATAACATACTTATCTCTCATTCATGTTACTATTCACATGTTCAAAATATATCATATAAGTAATCCTATCAGTAGGAAACGTACCTGGGTACTCTTTACCACATTTGTGGTACTTAGCCACATTCTCATTCTTATGCATATTCATATATTAAAATAATTATTGCCATAATATATTGAAAGTTAGTGTGAGTACACACCTGATTCGCTTAATAGATTCCTTGAAATCCCGAAGAGAATCGATCACAGTTTTAAATCCCAAATCCTACATAAGTTAATCACTTACTATTTAAAAGACCATTCGGCCATTTTTCCAAATACAACTAGGATTTGTATTACTTACCTTGTAACAGAATTGCTTTTAAGAATCAAGTGCCGGATCTTTGTATTCCTCTCTTGTGAATTCGGCTAAACACTATATTACTCCATAGGTTAGTTTTCGGCTAAATAATAAATCCAAACATGTAACATAAGCCTTAGCCAAATTTCTTAGCACTTACCTTGTGATTCTAAATCTCGAAAAGTAACCCTTGGCTTATGGAGATGTTGAAATCCCTTAGATCTGAAATCCCAAAATTCCTCCTTTGGTAATCGGCCAAGAGACACAAAAGGGATTATTTCCTAGATCTTGATTAAAAGAATTAGAAGAACAAAAATTCATTGTTCTTACCTTAGATCCTTGACCCTTGTATTCAACAATTGTAGAAACCTGAGAGATCCCTTGTAGATTCGGCCAAAATTGCTAATAGAATTAGTACCCTGATTTTCAATAAAAAGAGAAGGAATACAAATCGATTGACCACAGATCTTACCCTTTTTGATGCTGTAGTTGATTACTTCCTTGCTTAGAGTCACAGAGATTCGACTATGGAGTTTAATCAGGTATCAAAAGAAAAGACTTTTGGCTTGACAAATGAAGAAAAGAGAAGAAGAGAAGAGGAGAAGAAAATTCGGCAGAGAGAGGGTTTGCTTAGGGAAATTTCGGCCACACTTGGAAAAGATGAGAGAAAATCTTTTAATTCTCCTTCTTTAGCCGAAATTACTAGGCCAAGAGTCCTTGACTTGGCCACCACTCTTCCTTGTGATAATATTATCACCTTATTTAAAAATAAATAAAAAAATCCTTTTTATCTCTTCTAAATAATCCAAATTAAAAAGCTTTTATTTATCACATTATTATGCAATATTAATGGAAATAAAACACCTCTCTTTTTAAACACATGTGCCGTCCACCCCTTAGTCTGGGAAGCAAAAATAAAACTTCATTTATTTACTTCCCTTGTGACTCAAACCCAGGCCCATGCCTTTTGCACATGGAGCCATTTCCATAGGCCCTAAGTGCCATCTTCAGGCCACTTTTCCTAGCCCGTTTGTGTGTCAAATTTTACCAACTTTTTCTTTTAAGGCCCTCTTGCCTTAATCTCCCATTTTAAACTTTAAAACTCATAATTTTAGGGTCATTTCCAAGTTTCCTAAAATTTTCGATCGGCTCTATTTACTTGCCATTTTCTTACATTTCCAAGTTTCCTAAAATGTATACTTTCCATTTTTGGATCATTTCCATTTTCATTTCTTAGTTTCCAAAAATGTTCATGTCCTAATGAATTTCCAGGTTTCCAAAAATGTTCAGGTTTCCAAAAATGTTCATTTCCATTTCCATGCATTTTCATACATTTCTGAGTTTCCAAAAATATCAAAAATTTATTCATAATGCTTAAGACTTGTCATTTCATACAATTAAACCGAAAATGCATAGGCCCTTTCCAGGATGTTACAAAAGTGATATGTTTAGTATGGATGTATGGTAATGTTAAATTGATGTATACATATGCGCACAAGTTGTAATTACAAAATAGATATATTTTTGTCTTATAAGATGATGTATAATTGATAATGCCACATATGATATTAGCCATAAAGCCTTGTGATATGATTTTCTTGGTTTATTAAATGCATAAATACTATTAAGAGATAATATGTTAAATATTTATAAAGTATTTGAATGCCACTATAATGGTAAGCTCACGATTCGTGCATTTATTATAAAGTATATTATGTATGACTTTGAGGCATGTGTATTAAGGTGTAAATAAGATTATATGCATGTGAACTGTATTTGTTTTATGATTAATAATATATGTTAAATTTTAAATTGGCCTTATGCTTTATTTATGTGAATATAATCTGTGTGAATAAGTGAATGTTTAGAAGCTATATATTTTGGTTTGGTAATGCCTCATAACCCTAATCTGATGACGGATACGAGTTAAGGGGTGTTACAATATCAAAGTATTTTATCAAATAAAGCTTGGTTTAAGAAACACATTCGTCTCAAAGGGAACAATTTCTAGACACATACCTTCTACGACCTTTGTGCAGATGTATGAATGGGTTGACCCTGGATCTATTAATGCATGTATGTTATGGTCAAGCAAATAAAATTTACCTATTATACCCTTTGGTAAACCAACATTTCTTTGGCTTTCATCACATAAGCTCTGACGGACACTCCAAAGTCGAGCTTAGTGTAGCTTTTTCTTGGAGCTCCTTGAACTGATCCTGATTTTGCTGCCACTCCAGATCTAGCTTCCTACTAAAAGTTTTAGGGCCCATACATGGATTTTTCTGAGCTTACTTCAACCTTAGAAGGGTAGTCTCTAAGCTAATGGTCTAAATACCCATATCCAAAACAAGCTCTTGTTTGTCTCCAACACTTTCCTCGATGATTCATCCCACAATGTTGGCAAATAGGGTCCCTCATCATTTTGGATCCACATGTACTCGCTATTCAGGTAGCTTGTCGATCACTTCCATCCCGTCTAGAACTCGTGAGCTGAGAATCTCTTCTAGGTGCAAAGAAGCTTCTATCTTTCGGCTTCTTGAAATTCTTTGATGGCGATGGACTAGAAATTCCATGTTTCATTATTTCTCTATCATGCGTTCTACTCTTACCTTGAATAGTCAACTCCATTTTATGGGTCTTAGCTGTCATGGCCGCTAAACTCTAACATTCAAATGTCGCCACCAGGGCACAAATTTCATCCCTTAAGCCCCATTCAAACTTCGCACATAAGGCTTTCTTAGTTTGAAACATATTTATTACATAGAGGCTAAGTCTAATGAACTCTAGTTCGTATTCCATCACTAACATTCTTCCTTGCTTGAGATATAAAAACTCCTTCATTTGTTCAATATACATCTGGTTCACATAATTTTCTCTAAATTTCTCTAGAAAGAATTCTCAGCCTATCTGTTCATCAATGGTTACACTTATTAGCGTTTCCCACCATTGATATGCCTCCTGTAATGCCCCAAAAGTTAGGGGTTTGTAGTTTTGCTTAAATTCATGTTGTGCTTATTTGGCTAGCTATTTGAGTGTGTTTAGGGGTCCTAAAGAGGCCTGGGTTCGAGTTTGAGCCTTGGAAAAATTTTGGTTTTTGACCCTAAAGTGGAGAGGGCTGTTGGCAGTAGGGCTCAAGTATATTTGTGTATGTTTATGTAGCACAAGATGAGCTTGTAGCTCAATGGCAGTGGCGTCTTTGGGAAGGCTTGGAGAGTGGGGTTCGAATCCCACAAGATGCAAATGGAAGCTTTTATTTTATGACTTGAGAGGGGAGGAAGCGGAGTTCAGATTGAACTCTTCAAGGGAAGTTGGAGACTTGGTCAAATGATTCAAATGGATAAAGGAGAGAAAAATTAGGAGGAAAGAGTAGAGAGAATCAACGGATAAAGGAGTGTGCAAGTGTTGGCCGAATGTGCGGAAGTGGTGATAGGCAATTTCGACCAAGGGAGGTCTTTTGGATATGCATTTTCAGTTTGTGTTAGGAGAAGTGCCGAATTTTCTCTAATTTTTTTTTCTTAGGGAAGTGTTTGCATTTTGGTACTTTGTGACATTTCAGGCCGTTTCTTCTTATTTTCTGTTGTTGCGTCTTTCTTTCCTCTAACCTCTGCCGAATTCACATTATTTGCGTTTCATTTTCTTTCATCTTCTTCCTCCCTCATTTTCCGGTTTAGTGCCGAATTAATAAGCTTTACTTTCATCTTCTTCCTCCTTTCTCCTCATCTCTTTTCTTCCCATCGTTTGTTTCTCTTCTTTGCCCTAAGCTATAACCACACTTTTACCTTTTTAATTTCTCCCTAGACCGAATACGTTTCTTCTTGAAGTGTCGGTTTGTAAGCCAAATCTACTTACCTCTACATTCTGAATCCTTTTGATCTTGGTGGTTGGGGCTGAATCTTGTTGTGGGACAACTGTCGTTTGTTATCGTTCGTTGGTTGGTAAGTATATCTATAACCGAAAGGAGGGCTGCTACTTTGTAACACCTCTAACCCATATCCGTCGCCGGATTAGGGTTACAAGGTATTACTGGACATAGCACAGATCAGGACATACATTTACTACCTTTCTTGTTTCGTAATTCAATCACATCAATACACATACATTTTATATTTAATAACAATAGCACACAACTTATAAATCAAAACACATTCAAATAATTATTATACAAATAGTTCACTTGACCAACTAAAACCCGATCATGCTTCACTACTTAAAATTCACCAGCAAATCATGCTTTAAAACTTTTAAGCGTGTCAATATCAATTATTTATCCACATATTCGAAATAACTAATATACAACAAAGCCACGTTACATGTACTTAATACAGATAAGGTTCGAACTATATGACGTCAACAGTATTGGAATTTGCTTCCTAAATACATGTTCAAACATATATCCTTACATTTCATGCATCGAACAATTGTCAGTACAATTATCTCATAGACTAACTATTAATCATATCATTATTTTTATTTAATTTTCTGTACATGCACATATTAAAAACATAACAACCATATTACATGGCCTAGTTTTTATTTTGTTCTTATTCATGCATGCGGCATTAATTAATATAATACCATGACCGAACATATTATATACAATTTCTTAAGTCACAGAATAATGCACCATGTTTGACCACAAATAATAGATTAATGATATACATAATCTATTAGCATATTATATGCATATGCACCGTACGAAATATATAGTCACTATTACAATGATATTCGAATAATAATAATAACTAAAAATCCTTTTTGCTTAATAGCATACCTACTTTTAGTAGGTTTAACAAATCATTACATAAAGCTTAATGACCAAGATCATAAGTAACATACACAATTATTTAACCTTTCAAAGAACCAAAAACATGCATACTTCCCATTTACAAGCTTGCGTAAATGTGTACACAATAGAGCCGTTTTCGAGTGTCCATATTTCATTATCACTACCAAGCTAGTCATTACATATTCGGTATTGTATATCATCCAATCCATAGTATATTTATATAATGCTATAAACCAAATATCATGCTATCATTTTAAGCGATCTCTTTAGCCTAATATACATATACAATTAAATTATCATTTCTAAACCAATTTACCCATTTAAGACATGTCATTTCAACTCAATAATAAAACCACAAATTTTAATTCAATACACACTCGAATATATAGTCATTCTTTTACCCCATTAATAAGTCGAAATATAGATAGTCTCCAACCTTCATATGCATATTTCCATTCATATGTCATAACCCAAACTCACTTAAATACCAAATCCAAACATACCACACATATTATAAATATATATATAACACATAACCAAAATCATTTAAACTTAACATTATTTATCTTACTATAATACACCAAACATACCTCATTTACCTCATTGCCGAAACACATGAATAAAACACCACCATATATATATATGCCATACCATGTAATTACTAACCATATAAGATTAAACCAGGACCAAAATAAACTTAAGCCATAATTAAACCAAAACCCAACACAAGGAAGGAAATTAAGCCATTTTCGCATGGCTTTTATACACACTCTTTCGAATTAAACTAACTCCAAAGCTAGCCTATACATGCTATAGTTTCAAAGAAATTTCAGCTTATAAAATACCGAAGTTAGTCAATAGTGTGATAGGCTTTGCTGACGGTTCCCGAGCTCGTAACTTATATCCAAATCTATAAACAAAAATAAACAAAAATACACATAGAGTAAGGTATTTAAGCTTAGTAAGTCTTAAGCAAAAGTATTAAATCAAATAATCATTTAAGCATTATCAAAGCCATAATTAATACTATAAGATTTTTAAAGCTTAGCACATATATGACCCACTAATGCCAAATGTCGTTTCCTTTTCGTTAACATCCTCAAAATTATTCTTATCTCACCTTAATGGTGCAAACTCAACGAATACACTTATATGTAATATGTATCCATATATAAAATCCGATCAAGTAAGTACAATTTACATTTAACTATAAATAATCAATCATACACATATGCAAACATATCCATTTTGTAATATCCGGAATTTCAAAGGTACAATGTTCTATAAATGACGGAAAATTATTATGTTTTCACCCTTATGTCAAATATTTTTTTCAAACTTTTTCCTCGGTAGCGTTCTAAATTCGGCCGTGGTGTTTGGGCCGAGTTTGGGGTGTTACAATTTGATATCAGAGCTCGGTTCAAAACTCAGCTTTGAGGGTTTTGGGTCCAAAAACATTTTTTCAAAGATGAGCTTTTCAAAAACATAGACTTTCATGAGCTATTTCATGTTTATTCTGGCATGGCACCTGTATTTCGGGCCCGAAGTCCACCAGGTAAGTACCCTTAACTACTGAAGTGATTGGTATGTGAAACTTTGTGGGCATTATGGGATCGTAGATTAGTAGATTAGGACCTATTGAACCCTAGGACTAGCTTACTCCAACACGAGATACATAAGACTTAAGTACAACCAAACAAACCTGTGAGTAAGTCGCCGAGTTAGGGTGTGGTAACAGTTGTGCGCATGTCTAGGATTGGATTCAGTGAGAGCTTGGTATTTAAGTAGTCCTAGTGGCTCACCTCCTCTTCGTTCGAATCCTACCTGGTACGTAGTGACGGTTCACTCTAACCAAGAGGACTTATTCACTGGCTTAACCCGATAATTAAAACCCGAAAGGGACCAGCTACACAATTTTGTAAAAACTACCTTAAGATTTGAAAAGGACCAAAATATCCCGGTTTGGAAAATTTACTAAACTACCCCTGATTTACAAAATTACCAAAATAACCCCAATTTCTTAAATTTTCGCAATACCTTTTGATTTGGAGAAATTTTCAAAATAACCCCGAGTTCTAAAAATTTTGGAATGCCTTTGATTTGTAAAGATTTTTGAATTGACCTTGATTTATTACTAAAATATCCCTATAGGATGAATTACAAAAATACCCTGGGTTGGGAATGGACAAATGCCCAAAGTAGTATGGTGGGTGTTGTTGATGAATGAATGTGACTCTCTGAATTAGAACAGTAAAATTGAGCTGAAAACTTTGGATGATCGAAAGAACTACTACTAAAACTTCTTTACATAAAATTGTTTACGGATAATCAGTGGAACAAAAGACTAATGCATAAAATTTCTTAAATCAGATTAAATTGCGATAGTAGACATGAGTTCTAGGGGACATGGTCGTAACGCACGTGGACGTGGTAGAGGCAGAATGACAGTATCGGAACCAGTGGGGCTGGCCATGGGTCAGAAAATGATGTGCCGCCGCCGCCAGCGGTGGGCGCGGAGGATCAAGATCAGACGGGTGGAGATGACGCACTTTCTTAGGCTATGCTGCGAGTTTTGGAAAGAGTTGTGGGAGCAAACATGGGTGCTGGAGCTCGGAAGTCAGTGCCAGAGCGGCTCAGGGTGAATGGAGCTGAGGTATTCAGGGGAGTTTCGGGGGTAGCCCCGAATGTGGTAGAATACTGGCTAGAGGCGGTCGAAAGGATCATGGACGATTTGGACTGTACTGCTGAGGAAAAGCTGAAAGGTGCTGTTTCTTTACTTCGTGATGAGGCCTACCAGTGGTGGCTCACTGTCAGAGAGGGTACTCCAGCAGACCGAGTAGGCTGGAGTTACTTTAAAGTAAAGTTTGAAGGAAAGTATGTCGGAGCTAGTTACGTGGACGCGCAGAGGAAAACGTTTCTGAACTTAGTACAAGGGGGTAAGTCAGTAGCGGAATATGAGGCAGAATTCTTAAGGCTAAGTCGGTATGCCAGAGGGATTGTTGCTACTGATTACGAGCGCTGTGTGAGGTTTGAGGATGGGCTGCGAGATGAGCTGCGGGTATTGATAGCTCCTCATCAGGAAAGGGACTTTGCTACTTTGGTAGAGAAAGCTCGGATAGCCGAGGAGGTCAAGCGGACTGAGAGGCAGAATAGAGATAAGGACAGAGGTCGGAACAAGAGAGGTTTTGGATCAGCAGGGTCTTCTGGAGGTTTTCAAAAAAGACCGAAGATTGAAAATTTTGCTCGTGTTTCTATGCCAGCTGCTGGAAATCAGGACCATCCGTGTGCTCGGTGTGGAAGGTTTCATGTTGGCGAGTGCTGGGGACGGAGTCGGGAGTGTTTTAGGTGTGGGTCTAAGTCTCATTTGATTAAAGATTGTCCTCAGGATCTGAATAGGGCTCAGACAGTAGGTCAGGGGTATGGGCAGCCAGGAAGGGGTGGTCAACAGGTGTCGAGAGGCCGTGGTTCGAACCGTGGAGGAAACAGCATTGGCCGAGGTCGTGGAGCACCAGGCAGAGGTGCTGGGAGTTCAGATGCAAGGTAGCTAGGGTTAGTGTATACAGCCAGACGTCGTGAAGAGGGAGATGCACCAGATGTTATCACGGATACGTTCCTTATTTACGGGTTACCCTTTATGGCTTTAATTGATGTTGGGTCAACTCATTCGTACATTGCTAGTGTGGTGTCTGGAACTTTGGGTTTGAACTCTGAAATTGTCTCTAGGAAGATGACTGTACTTAGTCCCTTAGGGCAATCTGTAGTGGTAGATAAACTCTTTAGAGACGTGCCTTTAGAAGTTTAGGGGGTAGTGTTCTTAGCTGACTTGATGGAGCTGCCGTTTGGGGAATTTGACCTGATCCTAGGGATGGATTGGTTAGTAAGGTATCGCGCGAATCTAGACTGTGCTGCTAAGTGCATGACGTTGTAGACGCTTGAGGACAATGAAGTTAGGGTGATAGGTGAAAGGAGAGACTACCTGTGTAACGTAGTGTCTGCTCTTAAGGCAGAAAAGATGGTGAGGAAGGGATGCTTGGCTTTTCTGATGTTCGTTAGTGCCTTGGATGCCAAGGAAACAACTGTGGGGGAGGTCAGGACAATAAAAGAGTTTGTGGATGTTTTTCCAGAAGAACTTCCAAGATTGCCTCCAGATCGTGAGGTGGAATTTGGAATCGACCTGTTGCAGGGACAGCAGCAGTGTCAATCGCTCCGTACAGGATGGCACCAAAAGAGTTGGTTGAGCTTAAAGCCCAGATCCAAGAGTTGCTAGATCGTGGGTTTATTTGACCCAGTGTGTCTCCATGGGGAGCACCAGTCTTGTTTGTAAAGAAGAAGGATGGATCTATGCGGATGTACATAGATTATCGCCAGTTGAATAAGCTGACGATCAAGAACAAGTATCCGTTGCCGAGGATAGATGACTTGTTTGATCAGCTTAAAGGGGCTGCGGTGTTTTCAAAGATCGATCTAAGGTCTGGATATCACCAGCTAAAGGTGAAGGAAGCAGATATCTATAAGACAGCTTTTTGGACTCAGTACAGACACTATGAATTCCTTGTAATGCCATTCGGGTTGACGAACGCCCCAGCCACATTCATGGATATGATGAACTGAGTTTTCCAACCCTACTTAGATCAGTTCGTCGTTGTGTTTATAGATGACATTCTGGTGTATTCTAAGTCGGAGGAGGAGCACGATGCACATCTTCAGGTGGTGCTACAAGTTTTAAGGGAGAAGAAGTTGTACGCCAAATTTAGAAAGTGTGAATTTTAGCTAGGGGAGGTTGCTTTTCTAGGTCATGTAGTATCGGCGGAAGGAATAAGAGTGGATCCTCAGAAGATTGAGACAGTGTTGGGTTGGAAACCACCTAAGTCGGTGGCAGAGATTCGCAGTTTCTTGGGGTTAGTAGGCTATTATAGAAGATTTGTTGAGGGTTTCTCTTCAATAGCGGCACCATTGATAAAGTTGTTGAGGAAGGAGGTACCATTCATATGGATAGATAAGCAGCAGGAGAGCTTCGAGAAGTTGAAAAAGGTTTTAACAGAGGCTCCGGTCTTAATTCAGCCTGTGGCAGGGAAAGATTTTGTGGTATATTGTGATGCTTCTCACACGGGGTTGGGATGCGTACTAATGCGGGAAGGGAAAGTTGTTGCTTATGCGTCTCGACAGTTAAGGCCACATGAGGTTAACTATCTGACGCATGATTTGGAATTGGCTGCGGTGGTCTTTGCTCTAAAGGTGTGGAGGCATTATCTATATGGAGAAAAGTCGGTAATCTACATAGACCACAAGAGTTTGAAGTATCTACTAACACAGAAGGAGTTGAACTTGAGACAGCAAAGGTGGGTAGAGCTGCTAAAAGATTACGACTGTTTGATCGAACACCACCCGGGTAAAGCGAATGTGGTGGCGGATGCGCTAAGTCAGAAAGTGGTATCGAATCTAAGGGCGATGTTCACGCATCTTAGTCTCTATGACGACGGGAGTTTGTTAGCAGAGTTGCAGGTAAAGCCGACATGGTTAAGTCAGGTTAAGGAGAAACAATTGGTGGACGATGTTCTGAGTGCTAAGCTTGCACAGGTTCAGAGTGGAGGAGTGGAGGACTACAGTGTGAGTGACGACGGGGTTTTGTGCTTCCATGGTAGGGTCTGTATGTCGAAAGATGAGGAGTTAAGGCAGAGAATTCTTCGGGAATCGCATAGTAGCCCTTACGCTATGCATCCTGGGGGAAGTAAGTTGTATAGGGATCTAAGGGATCAGTTTTGGTGGCCTGGATTGAAGCGAGAAGTTACGGAATTTGTGGGGAAGTGCTTAACGTGTCAGCAGGTCAAAGCTGAACACCATGTGCCATCGGGGTTGCTGCAACCAGTGAAGATTCCGCAGTGGAAGTGGGAGAGAATCACCATAGATTTCGTTAGTGGACTTCCTCTTATGCCGACTAAGAAGGACTCGATTTGGATGATTGTGGATTGGTTAACAAAGTCCACTCACTTCATACCTGTTCGGGTCGATTACTCTTTGCAGAGGTTGGTGAAGTTGTATGTAGTAGAGATTGTGAGACTGCATGGAGTGTCAGTGTCGATTATATCGGATAGGGATCCTAGGTTTACGTCAAGGTTCTAGAGGGCGTTGCATCAGGCTTTGGGCACCAGATTGGATTTTAGTACGGTATTTCATCCGCAGACGGATGGCCAGTCTGAAAGGGTGATTCAGGTGTTAGAGGATATGCTAAGGGGATGTGTTATCGACTTCAGGGGCAGTTGGTAGGAATTCTTGCCTTTGGCAGAATTCGCTTACAACAACAGTTATCAATCAAGTATTCGAATGGCGCCGTATGAAGCATTGTATGGGCGGAGGTGTCGGACACCTACTTGTTGGTCAGAACTGGGCGAACGTCATGTTTTGGGGCCTGAGATAGTGGCAGAGTCAGAAGAGAAGGTTAAGATGATTCGAGCACGGTTAAAAGAGGCATCTGATAGATAGAAGTCGTATGCGGATCTTAAGCAGAAGGAGATAGACTTTGCAGTGGGTGATCGAGTGTTTCTTAAGGTTTCACCGTGGAAGAAGGTGATGAGGTTTGGACGCAAGGGTAATCTGAGTCCCAGGTTTATAGGACCTTATCGAATTCTAAAGCGGGTTGAACCAGTGGCGTATCAGTTAGAATTGCCTTCGGAGTTAAAGCAGATGCATGATGTGTTTCATGTTTAGATGCTACGTCGTTACCGATTAGATCCGTCACACGTGGTTCCCATTGAAGACGTAGAGTTGAGGCCAGACTTATCTTACGAGGAGGAACTGATTTAGATCTTAGAGCGGGATGTGAAAGTCTTGCGGAGGAAATCAGTTCCTCTAGTCAAGGTGTTATGGCGTAACCATGGTTCGAAAGAAGCTTCGTGGGAGCCGGAGGAGGCAATGCGCCAGCAATACCCTCACCTATTTTAGCCAGGTAATTTTGAGGTCAAAATTATTTTTAAGGGGGTAGAACTGTAATATTCGGGATTTGGGGGTTGTGCATTTTAACTTGTATTTGTATGTTAATGTGCTTTGTATGCTGTTTGGAAGTGCTAGGGGGTTTCGGGAAACCTTGGGTTTGAGTAGGAGTCATAGGAAAATTTTTAGTCTAAGCTGAGCAAAGGGGAGCTAGGCCTTAAGAGTAATTGGGGGTGGACTATGACTCAAAAAGGGAGGCAGTAAAGTGGCAGTGTAGCGCCTAGATGCAAGGGGGAGAGGGTGGCGTCACATGGAGTGTCAAAGGGGAGGAGGTTCGAGCTGTGAGGCTGGCATTTTAAGTTGCTTTTTGGGTCAAGGAGGAATGAGAGTTGGACGGCATGCAAATTCTGTGGGGGTGAGGTATGGATTGGGTCAACAGCTTAAAATTGGTGGCTGAGATAAGAGATAAGATGGAGACTTATTCAAACTCATTTGAACGAGTGTAGGAAAGGAAAAGTAGGAGAGAAAGAAAGGATTTGGGTGAGGGAAGAAGAGTTGGCCGAATGTGGGGCTTTGGAGGGTGGCATTTTCAGTTTTTGGTTATAGTGGGGTGTAAAATTGTGTAGTGGAAAAGGGAGTGATCATCTTTTTGGCATTTCTTTTCTTCTTTAGTTCTCTTTTTGCCGAAAATTTGCTCTCTCATCTCATTCTCTCATTGTGCCAAAAACCCTTGGGTGTTCAACTCTTTTCCTTTCTTTTTTGACCACTAGCCGAATTTAGGGAGACTATCAAGGTTGTTTCTCTCATCTTTTCTTCACTATTTCTCATTGCCGAAACATCATAAACCGCAATTCCTTCTTTCTTTTTTCACAGTTTTACTTAACTTCATTAAGCCGAATACACTCTTCTGTTCTGTGGCCGAATCTTTCATTCGTAATTTCTTTCCTCTTTGCTCTTCTATAAAGCCGAACAAATCTCTCTTAGTTGGGAAACCTTGGCCGAATTTACTAGAGCCTGTAGAAGGGGGAGGTGTCGACATTCATCTTCCATCAATCTTCCAATCGATTTCCAATATTATGGTAAGGGGTTTCTTTCCTATTTGAGTCTCAGTTATTTTCCATTAAGAAATCAAATCGAGAAGTCTAACTCCATTTTCTCTGTTATGGCCGAATCCATGAAAGGTGATATCAGGATTTTTGTGGGCTAAAGTTAGAAGAGTAGAGATCCTTCGGGATTTGAGTGATCAAGGTAAGCAGGGTATACCGTTGGGCCGAAGGCCATTTCATGTGTTCATTTGGGTTGAGCTGAATCTAACATAAGGTTGTGTAGGAGGATTTCGGCAAGTTTCGGGTGCAAATCGTTTAGGCTTTGAGTTTCGAGATTTAGTCGACTGTGCCAAACAGGTGTGTAGTTATCGCACTATTCTCCTGTTGTTTGTATATGTTGTTATATATATGCGTATATGGTGTGTGGTAGCTGGAAATAATCGTTGAGATGGTGGCTACACATGGTGGGTAATCGGTTAACCAGGTCAGTGTATTATGATATTAATCTATCTATGGTATATGTGTGAAATTGTGGTAAGCATGTGATGTATGCTCATTAGAATTATACTGTTATTTTGTCATGATACCTATATATGCATGGGGATTGGGATATGATTATTGAAGGACAGGGTGTACATATTTATGTATGTGGACTGATGTTAGCCTTGAGCTACGTCATCGCTTGATGTTGGCTATGTGATTCATCAAGGTGGGATGTTGGCTATGTGCCACATCGTGGACGGATGATAGCTGTGTGCATCACCGTGGATTGAGGATGACCTTGAGTCACCTTGTGGATACAGATATGTGGGGTCACTTAGGTGATCGGTGGCTATGCCACGACCTTGGGCAGCAGGTCTGCCAAGGAGGTGTGTAGCGGTTGGAGGGTGATTTAGTAATCCCCTGGTGTGTGCGGCAGGTACGGGGGTGTGTAGCGGATGGACACTAGGTTGGGTTGGGATTCATTTTGCATGATTGTATATGTGGACTGTGTGGATGTGGAGACATGTGAAATAATTATACACTAAGTCGGTTTGACTCACCCTATTTTTCCAAAAACAATGCAGGTGATACATAATTCTTGGACCGGGCTAGAGCGGATACGAGGTGGCCATGTAGAAGATGTTGTTATTTGTTTTATGCGCTTTATATTTTTTTTTAGTACTTTTGAGTAAATCTTTATTGTAATAAGGCCATTTAAAGTATTTGAGAACTTTTATTATGGTTTGAAGTTAAATTGTTATTGAGCTAATAACTGGGAATGATTTTGGAACCAATTTATATCTTAAAAACTTGTATTAAAATTTTAAATCTGGACATTTGTAACAACGAAATTTTACTTAGAATTTCAAAGGTACAATGTTCTATAAATGACGGAAAATTATTATGTTTTCACCCTTATGTCAAATATTTTTTCAAACTTTTTCCTCAGTAGCGTTCTAAATTCGACCGTGGTGTTTGGGCCAGGTTTGGGGTGTTACACATTTGCCCTCACATAAGCATTTACACATATAACTGAATCTCAAGGCACATCCAAGATTAAGTTCCAATTTATCATACTCATTATTTGTAAGACCAAATGCACATATTTAAAAATCTTACAATAATACTTCAACTATATCACATATTGCTCACTTCGAATAGTAATATAATAACTTACCTTAATCATTGCAACTATGAAGCTTATACTTACCTGGACATTTAGCTTACTTACCATAATTGCATTCCACCTTATTAGTGATCCATGTATCCTCTATTTATAATATATCATCGGCATTAAGCCGCTAGGAAATAAAGCTGAATACACTGCAAGCACTAAGCCTGCTAGGCAATAAAGCCTGAATACACACCGGCACTAAGCCTGCTAGGCAATAAAGCCTGAATACACACCGGCACTAAGCCTGCTAGGCAATAAAGCCTGAATACACACTGGCACTAAGCCTGCTAGACCTGAGGTCTGAAATTTAATCACCGGCATTTAGCCTGCTAGGCAATAAGCCCGATACACTTCACTGGCACAAGGCCTGCTAGGCAATAAGCCCGATACACTTCACCGGCACAAGGCCTGCTAGGCTCGAAGCCCGAGTATCAATATAAATAAACCATTTCATACACAGTACATATTACCAATATCACATCTCACACATAATTCATATTATTTTCACATATCAACTTCAATTAAATATAACTACATTTCACTATTAAAATCACCTATCATATTAGGCTTTGGCCTATTTCGCACTTATAAATTCATAATTCAAAAAGTAATCAAGGTTGTAACCAATGTTAACGATATTAAATTGCTTAAAGACTTACCTCGGAAATCGTCGGACAGCAAAATCTGACTATTCGTTAACTTTTATTTTTCCCCGATCCAAGTTCGTTTTTCTTTGTTCTTGATCTTAATCAAGCCAAAATATGGCCGAATGTGGCTTTCTTTTCTTTTTTCTTTCCTTAGCTAATTTCGGCAGCTCCAAAGATGAACATGCATGTCTTTTTTTTTTTTTGTTTTATTATACTAACTTATTTAATATATTATTACATCATTTTCCATTTATTTTCCATTTGCTTTCTTTTAATATCATTTAATAAAACATATAAAACATGTTCATTTAATGGCCTTGCCGTCCACTCACATACTTTTGGCTTAATTGCCACATAAGTCATCCTATTTAAAAAGCCACAACACTTTAATACCTTGAAAAATAGCAAGCAACTTTCACTTTTAATGCATTTTAATCCTTTTGTCAAATTATACACATGATTTAACAAATTAACTTACTTAAAATTTAACACAAGCAAATTCACACATAATAAATACTGAAAATAATTTCTTTTTAAAAAAATATTTTTTTCGGACTCAGATTTGTGGTTCTGAAACCACTATTCCGATTAGGGTTAAAATTGGGCTGTTACATATTTTCTTTTCTGTCATGCTAGATTGGGTTCTTTGAGGGTCGAAAGGCTGCTTCATAAGTTACCTTAGAATAGCGGTTCTAACGTGTTCTTTTTATCGATTAATGCTAGGAACTCATTTTCCTTAGCCTCGGAGCAGGGCCGTTTACTGTTGCGCTGAGAGAGATTGTATCATGTGGTAAGAAAGGCTTGTTTTAGTTAAGGACATCAGTATTTTGATTTACCCGAGGTAGAGACTAACTATTAATCATGTAACACCCCAAACCCGACCCATGCGGTATGACCAGATCTGACATGTCACATGAAGAAAACGTAAAACATCATGTGATTTTTACGAAAATAGGCATTACTTGGTTGTGTTTAAGTAAACAAGTTTTTGAATGTAAATATTTGATAAAATACAGCTATTTTGAAGGATTGATTGATGAGTCAAGAATCGAGGTCGTGAACTTTAAAACCATGACTTTTGAAAATGACGTTGAAAATTTGAAAGAGAATCCGAGGTAAATTATTTGTAAAAGTTTGCTATAAAATCCATTTATTAATCAATTTTGGAAACCACTATTTATATTTTTAGAAAATTCCCTTTTAAACAATTTAAGAAAAATAATAAAAACATCCCAAACATAAAGCAAAATAAAAATAGTCCAGAGGCCTTATTACAACTTAAAAACCCAAAATAGTAAAAGAAATAAAGTAAACGAAAATAGAAATTTAAAGTTCAAAAACACCATTTGTAATATCCGTGATTTGGGGGTTGTGCATTTTAATCTGTATTTGTGTGTTAATGTGCTCTGTATGCTATTTGGAAGTATTTGGGGGTTTCGGGAAACCCTGGGCATGGGTAGAAGTCATAGGAAAATTTTTGTTATGAGCTGAGCAAAGAGGAGTTAGGGGAACTAGGCCTTAAGAAGAATTATGTGTGGAACATGACACAAGAAAGGGAGCAGTAAAGTGGCAAGGTAGCGCCTAGGAGCAAGGGGAGAGGGTGGCGTCACATGGTGTAATATCCGGGATTTAGGGCTTGTGCATTTTGCTTAAATATATGTGGAAGCATGCCTGTATGTGTTTTGAATGTGTTTTATGAATTTTTAGAACTTTGGAGTGTAGGTGAATGCCTTAGAAATTATCAGATTTTAAGTCTTGAAGTAGAGCCAAGCTTGATAGTCCTTAAGAAAATTAGTAGGGGAAATTGGACATAAAAATGGGCTTGATAAAGTGGCAAGGAGGCACCACTTAAAGCCTTAGGAGGTGACGCCATAATCAGTGTAAAAGGGCTCAGGTTCGAGCAGCAAGGGAAGCAAAAGGGGAGTTTTATTTTGCAGCAAGGAGAGACAGAGGTGGACGGCAATGGGACACCAAGGGGATGAGCTTTAGATGTGGTTAATTTCTTTTAAAATTCGACTAAGGTGAAAAGGATATTGATGGGCTCATTTAAATTATTTTTGAATGGGTAAGAAAGAGAAAAAAAGGGAGAAAAAGAAGGAGTTGTTAAGGGAAGAGGAGTGGGCCGAATATGGGGCAGAGGAGGATGACATTTTCGGTTGGATGATAGTAAGATAGGTGTGCCAAAATTGCTTCTCTTCTCATCTTTTTCATGTGTGCCGAAAATCCCAAAGAAATCTACTTGTGTTCTTTTTCTTTTCTTCCTTTTTGTTACTCACTTTCATAAGACGAAACTCCTCAAATTACATTCTCTTTTTCTTTTCATCAAAGGCCGAATATCCCTCTCTCAAAACTCATCATTGCCAATTCTCCCTAAGTCCCATACTCTTCCTTTTCATTCTTGTTGAGGCCGAATCCCCATCATCAACCTTCTCTTCTTCTTTTCCAAATTCACTCAAAGCCGAACACTCAAGGTAACCCCTAGCCGATTGTTCAGTAAATCCTAAAGCCGAAAGGTTTACTTCATTGTCACTCTTTGAATCAATTTCTTCTGCAAGCTCTCTTGCCGATTTCTTGAAGGTAGTGATCAGTTGCGTTTTGGTCACTCTCTTGGTAAGGATCTCTCTTGGCCGAACTCTTGTTTTTTTCTTTCACTAACTGTCGAAAATCAAGGCGCTAATCCCATTAATGTTCTTTGGCCGAAACTATGAAGGATCTTTCGAGATTTCTAGTGTAGCCGACTTCTAGGGGAGATCATTCGGGATTTGGTTATCCAATGTAAGTAAAATTGTGGTTTAGGCCGAAGGCCATTTACTCAAATGTTGGAATCGGATCTAACATAGATCATGTAGGTATTTCGACATCTCCATTAACAGATAGCGATTTCGGGATTTAGATCCACAAGGTAAGAGGGCATGAACATTCGGCCAAGGCCATATTTAGTGATTATTGAGTGGCCGATTCTAACTTTAACTGTTTAGGGAGGAGTACAACTTGTTCGGTAGACCTTTCCGGGATTCAGTGAAAACGTTAGTAACCAGGTGTGTAGCCCCACGCTGATTCTTAATTGATTTATGGTATTAGTTTAATATACGTGTTAATGGAAATATGGAAAATATGGCAAAAAGGTATCATTTAATGGTACAGAGTATCCAGGTACGTTAACCTATTACTACTATGTTAACAATGTTATGAATATCTGATATGACACATATGTGAATTTGTAACGAATATGAATATGAAATAAGGAATGTGGCATGATTTATGCATGTTTGTATGACACATGGGGCATATGGGTGAATATGAAAAGGGGAAGTGATCTGGTGGTTTTTTACCACAATATCTGGTGACTCATGTCACATAATCTGAATGTGGTGACTTATGTCACGTATTATTATCTGGTGACTTTGTCACATTATCTGGTGGCTATGCCACAATTTATAAGAGCGATGTGCATGTCGTCGCATCGCAATGATCGCGCCGATGGTGTGTAGCGGATGGAGGGTCGATTTAGTAATCCCCACGATGTGATGGCAGGTACGGGTGATGTGTTAGATGATGGATACCTAGGCTTGGGTTCGGGATTGCATCATTATTTATATTTGTTATATATGTATGATTTGATATGCCTAAATCTTTTGGGACTTTGTGTTGGCTGTTACACACTGAGTCTGTTTGACTCACCCCGTTGTGGGATATCTTTTCAAGTGACACTCAGTAAATGGACCGGGTCGGCAGGAACTTAGTGGTGGCAATGCTCAGCTTAGCATTTATTTTATTTTGAATTTTATATTTAAGTATTTTGGATTTATTTCAGGTTTTGCTTGATGTAATAAGGCCATTATTATTAACTGTTTTATGCTTTCATTTTTAAATTTTTGTTATGGAACGATTAATTTTAAACCATATGTTAAACAATTTTCTTAAAACAAATTCAAATGGGTTGAAATTCGGCCATGTCTTATAACTTATGGTTTTCAATTACGAAGATAATGTTTTAATAAAATACGGACTTATATAAAGACAACATTTTCGATTTAATCACAACACAAATCGATTTCTCTTCAAAATGATCAAATTTTCCAAATTAACAAACAAGCTTTGAAAGTGTTTCACTCCAGGAGCATGCCAGATCCGGTCGAGGCTCGTGGGCCGGGTTTGGAGTGTTTTAGTTTGGTATCAGAGCCCAGTTTTAAACTCTCGGCCTTGGGTTTTAAAGCCCACAACGTTTTCAAAATTGAGCCCAAATAAGTTTTGTGAAAATTTTTGTGAAATAAGCAGGTTTTTCTGGCATGGCACCTAAGTCTTCGACCCGAAGTCCACTAGGTAAGTACCCCTAACTGTTGTATGATTTATTCTATGATTTGTATGTGGGAATAACGGGAACGTAGATTAGTATATTAAGTTATTGAACCCTAGGATTAGCTACCCCAACACAAGAATTACATAAAATTTAAGGCCTAATTAAACAAACTTGTGAGTAAGTTGCCGAGTTAGGGTGTGGCAACCATTGTGCGCATGTCTAGGATTGGATTCAGGGAGAGCCCGGTATTTAAGCAGTCCTAGTGACTCACCTCCTCTTCGCTCGATTCCTACCTGGTGCATAGTAACGGTTCACCCTAACCAAGATGACTTATTCATAGGCTAAATTCATTAATTAAAACCCGAAAGGGACTAGCCATACTTTTTAAAAAAATCTTAGTTTTTAAAATTATCAAATTACCCCTTTGATTTGTAAAAACTATTTTATAAAAATTTTCCAAAATATTCCCGAATTACAAAATTACCCAAATACCCCTGGTTGTAAAATTACTAAAATACCCTTGGTTTATGAAATTACCATACTACCCTCGATTTTTAGTAAGATATTCTTGCTTTACAAAAATATCCAAAAACCCTATTTTACGAAATATCCAGATACCCTGATTTGGAAAATTACCAAAATACCCCTGTAGGACAAATTATGAAAATACCCCTGGGATTAGAATGGACGAAAATGTTCGAGTGATGAATGTGTGTAGTAGATACTATTGAATGATTGTGCTTCTCTGAATTAGGGTAGAAAACTTGAAACAAAAACTCTAAAATGATCGAAAGAACCACTACTAAACTCCTTTAGATAAAATTTCTTCGTGGGTAATCAGTGGAACAAAGACTAATGTATAAAACTTTTTAAATCAGATTAAATCGCGATCGTAGATATGAGCTCTAAGGGAGTGGTCATAATGTGCAAGGACATGGTAAAGGTAGAATGACCGTATCGGAACTCGTTAGGTCTGGTCAAGGGTCCGAAAATGAGGTACCACCACCCCCACCACCAGCCGTTAATGTTGAGCATCAAGATCAGACGGGGGATGATGCAGTATCGCAGGTGGTGCTGCGAGTTCTTGAGATGGTGGCTAGAGCAGGTGGAGGTATGGGAGCTCGGAAATCTGTACCCAAGCTACTCCGAGCCAATGGAGCTGAGGTATTTCGTGGTGTGTCTGGTGTGGCACCCAGTACGGCTGAGTATTGGTTGGAGGCGACAAAGCGAATTACGGTTGAGCTGGATCTGACTGCTAAGGAGAAACTGAAAGGAATAGTGTCGCTTCTCCGCGATGAGTCATATCAATGGTGGCTCACAGTTCGGGATGGTGCTACAGCTGAGGAACTCACCTAGGAGTATTTTAAGGAGGCATATCAGAAGAAGTATGTTGGTACTAGTTATATTGATGCGCAGAGAAAGGCATTTCTGAGGCTGGTTCAAGGTAATAAGTCCGTAGCGGAGTACGAAGCGGAATTCTTAAGGCTGAGCCAGTATGCTCGAGGAATCGTGGCTACGGAGCATGAACGATGTGTCCGATTTGAAGACGGATTGAGGGATGACCTCAGGTTGTTGATAGCTCCGCATCAGGAGCGGGAGTTTGCCGTGTTGGTAGAAAAGGCTAAGGTAGCTGAAGGAATTAAGGACTCTGTAAGATAGAATACGGATCGGAATAGGCAGAAGAGAGGTTTGGATCATCAGGGTCATCCGGGAATGTTCAAAAGAGGCCTAGAGTTGATGGGCCACGAGGTCAGCAGGCTGTTACGGGAGGACAATACCGTACTTGTACTCAGTGTGGGAAGATGCACCTAGGAGAGTGTTGGAAGAAGACAGGGGGATGTTTCAAGTGTGGGTCCAAGAAACACATGATTAAGGACTGTCCTATAAAAATAGACGGGAGCCGACCAACAGGTCAAGGTTTTAATCAGGCTGGGAGAGGTGGACAACAGCCTCAGCGGGGTGGTGGTCCGATTGGCAGAGGTAATGGTTCTGGAAGAGGACGTGGAACACAGGCGATGTGTTGGTATCTGAGAGGCAAGACACCGAAGTCTCGGTGTATGCGATTCACGGGGAGGATGGAGACGCACCGGACGTCATAACCGGTATGTTCCTTATAGCTGACAAGCCTTACTTTGCTTTAATTGATGTTGGCTCGACCCACTCTTATGTTGCATGTAGAGTAGTTGAAACACTAGACATAGCTTCTGAACTGTCTGATAGAGAGATGACTGTAGTAAGCCCGTTAGGTCAAACTGTAGTGGTGAACAAGATATTTCGGAGTGTACCTCTAGAGATTCAGGGAGTGGTATTTCCTACCGACTTGATGGAACTACCTTTTGGAGAATTTGATCTCATTCTTGGCATGGACTGGCTAGT
Source organism: Gossypium bickii (assembly GCA_025503065.1). Taxonomy (NCBI): domain Eukaryota; kingdom Viridiplantae; phylum Streptophyta; class Magnoliopsida; order Malvales; family Malvaceae; genus Gossypium; species Gossypium bickii. The sequence continues at coordinate 19,677,877 of CP106710.1, read as the reverse complement.
GGAACATCGGGCTATATTGGATTGTGCAGCTAAGCGAATGGAGTTAAGGACCCCGGAGGATGAGGAGATAATTATGATAGGAGAAAGAAGGAACTACTTGTCTAACGTAGTCTCCGCACTAAAGGCTGAAAAGATGGTTCGGAAAATATGCAAGGCATTTTTTACTTTCGCCAGTGCGTTGGATGTAAAAGAAGAGGGAGTTCGCGGAGTTAGAACAGTAAGGGAATTTGTAGATGTCTTTCCGGAGGAGTTACCTGGAATACCCTCGGACAGGGAGGTAGAGTTCGGAATTAACTTACTGCCAGGTACAGCTCCTGTGTCAATTTCCCCGTACAGAATGGCACCAAAAGAATTGGTTGAACTTAAGGCTCAGATTCAGGAGTTGCTTGACCGTGGGTTTATCCGACCCAGTGTGTCTCCGTGGGGAGCACCGGTCTTGTTTGTGAAGAAGAAGGACAGAACTATGCGCATGTGCATAGATTATCGTCAGTTGAACAAGCTGACCATCAAGAACAAGTACCCTTTACCAAGGATAGACGACTTGTTCGATCAGCTTAAGGGGGCCGGGGTGTTTTCAAAGATAGATTTAAGGTCTGGATACCATCAGCTTAAGGTGAATGAAGCATATATCCATAAGACACCTTTCTGGACAAGATACGGGCATTATGAGTTCTTAGTAATGCCGTTCAGATTGACGAACGCCCCAGCCGCATTCATGGATATGATGAATTGGGTTTTTCAACCTTACTTGGATTGGTTCGTCATTGTGTTCATTGATGACATCCTAGTGTATTCCAAGTCTGAGGAGGAACATGATAAGCATCTCCGGGTAGTGTTGCAAGTATTAAGGGAGAAGAAGCTTTATGCCAAATTCAGCAAGTGTGAATTTTGGCTGAAGGAGGTCGCATTCTTAGGGCATGTAGTGTCTGCAGAAGGGATAAGGGTGGATCCTAGGAAGATTGAGGCAGTGTTGAATTGGAAACCACCTAAGTCTGTGGCTGAGGTTCGTAGTTTCTTAGGATTGGCAGGCTCTTATAGAAGGTTTGTAGAAGGGTTTTCATCGATAGCCGCACCTTTAACAAAGTTGTTGAGAAAGGAAGTACCTTTGGTATGGACAGATAAACAACAAGAGAGCTTTGAGAAGCTTAAGAGGGTTTTGACTGAAGCTCCGATTCTGATTCAACCTGAGGCGGGGAAGGATTTTGTGGTGTATTGTGACGCTTCTCATACAGGATTGGGATGTGTGTTGATGCAGGACAGGAAGGTAGTCGCTTATGCATCTCAACAATTAAGGCCACATGAGGTTAACTATCCGACACATGATTTGGAATTGGCGGCAGTGGTCTTTACTCTTAAGGTATGGAGGCACTATCTGTATGGAGAAAAGTCAGTCATCTACACAGACCATAAGAGCCTTAAGTATTTGCTGACTCAGAAAGAGCTGAACCTGAGACAGCGAAGGTGGGTGGAGTTATTGAAAGACTACGATTGTTCTATAGAGTATCACCCGGGCAAGGCGAATGTGGTACCAGATGCCCTAAGTCGGAAAGTAGTGTCGGATCTGAGGGCGATGTTTGCACATCTTAGCTTGTATGACGATGGAAGTTTGTTAGCAGAGTTACAAGGTAAGCCGATGTGGCTAAATGAGGTGAAAGAAGGACAGTTGGCAAACGATAATTTAAGTGCTAAGTTGTGCCAAGTGCAAAATGGGAAGTTAGAGGATTATGGTGTTAACAGCGATGGAGTATTGTGTTTCAAAGGTAAAGTCTGCATGCCGAAGAATAAGGAGTTAAGACAGAGAATTCTTCAAGAATCGCATAGTAGCCCTTATGCTATGCATCCTGGAGGTAGTAAGTTGTATAGAGATCTAAGGGAACAGTTTTGGTGGCCTAGTCTTAAGCGGGAAGTTACCAAATTTGTAGGGAAGTGCTTAACGTCTCAACAAGTTAAGGCTAAACACCAAGTTCCGTCAAGATTGCTTCAGCCGATAAAGATTCCGCAGTGGAAGTGGGAGAGAATCACCATGGACTTCGTTAGTGGACTTCCCTTTACGCCTACTAAGAAGGACTCGGTATGGGTGGTAGTGGATCGATTGACAAAGTCCGCGCATTTCATACCAGTGCGGGTTGACTACTCTTTGCAGAAGTTGGCAAAGTTGTATGTAGCAGAAATTGTAAGGTTGGTTGAGTTCCGGTATCGATTATTTCGGATAGGGATCCAAGGTTTACGTCTCGGTTTTGGAAAGCACTACATCAGGCTTTAGGTACCAGGCTAGATTTCACTACGGCATTTCATCCGCAGTCGGATGGTCAGTCGGAGCGAGTGATCCAAGTGTTAGAAGACATGCTGAGGGGCTGTGTGATAGACTTTAGAAGAAGTTGGGAAGAATATTTGCCTTTAGCGGAATTTGCATATAATAATAGCTATCAAGCTAGTATTCGGATGGCACCGTATGAAGCGCTGTATGGACGAAAGTGTCGCACTCCTACGTGTTGGATGGAATTGGAGGAACATCGAGTTTTGGGTCCAGAAATTATGGCAGAATTCGAGGAGAAGGTTGAGGTAATTCGGGCACGGTTGAAGGAAGCATCTGATAGGCAAAAGTCGTATGCAGATCTTAAACGCAAGGAAATAGAGTTTGCTGTGGGAGATCAGGTGTTTCTTAAAGTATCACTATGGAAGAAGGTTATGAGATTTTGTCGCAAAGGGAAGTTAAGTCCCGGGTTTATAGGACCTTATCGGGTATTAAAGCAAGTTGGACCAGTGGCATACCAGTTAGAGTTGCCTCCGAAATTGAAGCAAATACACGATGTATTCCATGTTTCTATGCTACGTCATTACCGATCGGATCCATCTCATGTGGTACCAGTTGAAGAGGTGGAGCTAAGGCCAGATTTGTCCTACGAGGAAGAGCCGATTCAGATCTTAGAGCGAGATGTGAAGGTATTATGGAGGAAATCAGTTCCTCTAGTCAAAGTGTTATGGCGTAATCATGGATCGGAAGAAGCTTCGTGGGAGCCAGAAGAAGCAATGCGACAGTAATACCCTCACATGTTTTAGCCAGGTAATTTCGAGGTCGAAATTATTTTAAGGGGGTAGAACTGTAGTATCTGGGATTTAGGGCTTGTGCATTTTGCTTAAATATATGTGGAAGCATGCCTGTGTGTGTTTTGAATGTGTTTTATGAATTTTTAGAACTTTGGAGTGTAGGTGAATGCCTTAGAAATTATCAGATTTTAAGTCTTGAAGTAGAGCCAAGCTTGATAGGCCTGAAGAAAATTAGTAGGGGAAATTGGACATAAAAATGGGCTTGATAAAGTGGCAAGGAGGCGCCACTTAAAGCCTTAGGAGGTGACGCCATAATCAGTGTAAAAGGGCTCAGGTTCAAGCAGCAAGGGAAGCAAAAGGGGAGTTTTATTTTGCAGCAAGGAGAGACAGAGGTGGATGGCAATGGGACACCAAGGGGATGAGCTTTAGATGTGGTTAATTTCTTTTAAAATTCGGCTAAGGTGAAAAGATATTGATGGACTCATTTAAATTATTTTTAAATGAGTAAGGAAGAGAAAAAAAGGGAGAAAAAGGAGTTGATAAGGAAAGAGGAGTTGGCCGAATATGGGGCATAGGAGGATGACATTTTCGGTTGGATGATAGTAAGATAGGTGTGCCGAAATTGCTTCTCTTCTCATCTTTTTCATGTGTACCGAAAATCCTAAAGAAATCTACTTATGTTCTTGTTCTTTTCTTCCTTTTTGTTACTTTCATAAGCCGAAACTCCTGAAATTACATTCTCTTTTTCTTTTCATCAAAGGCCGAATATCCCTCTCTCAAAACTCATCATTGCCGATTCTCCCTAAGTCCCATACTCTTCCTTTTCATTCTTGTTAAGGCCGAATCCCCATCATCAACCTTCTCTTCTTCTTTTTCAAATTCACTCAAAGCCGAACACTCAAGGTAACCCCTAGCCGATTGTTTAGTAAATCCTAAAGCCGAAAGATTCACTTTATTGTCACTCTTTGAATCGATTTCTTCTGCAAGCTCTCTTGCGGATTTCTTAAAGGTAGTGATCAGTTGCGTTTTGGTCACTCTCTTGGTAAGGATCTCTCTTGGCCGAACTCTTGTTCTTTTCTTTCTCTAACTGTCGAAAATCAAGGCACTAATCCCATTAATGTTCTTTGGCCGAAACTATGAAGGATCTTTCGGGGTTTCTAGTGTAGCCGACTTCTAGGGGAGATAATTCGGGATTTGGTTATCCAAGGTAAGTAAAAGTGTGGTTTAGGCTGAAAGCCATTTATTCAAATGTTGGAATCGGATCTAACATAGATCATGTAGGTATTTCGACATCTCCATTAACAGATAGCGACTTCGGGATTTAGATCCACAAGGTAAGAGGGCATGAACATTCGGCCAAGGCCATATTTAGTGATTATTGAGTGGCCGATTCTAACCTTAACTGTTTAGGGAGGAGTACAACTTGTTCGGTAGACTTTTTCGGGATTCAGTGAAAACGTTAGTAACCAGGTGTGTGGCCCCACACTGATTCTTAATTGATTTATGGTATTAGTTTAATATACGTGTTAATGGAAATATGGAAAATATGGCAAAAAGGTACCATTCAATGGTACAGAGTATCCAGGTACGTTAACCTACTACTACTATGTTAATAATGTTATGAATATCTATTATGACACATATGTGAATTTGTAACGAATATGAATATGAAATAAGGAATATGGCATGATTTATGCATGTTTGTATGACACATGGGGCATATGGGTGAATATGAAAAGGGGAAGTGATCTGGTGGTTTTTTACCACAATATCTGGTGACTCATGTCACATAATCTGAATGTGGTGACTTATGTCATGTATTATTATTTGGTGACTTTGTCACATTATCTGGTGGCTATGCCACAATTTATAAGGGCGATGTGCATGTCAACTGCAGCGACTGCCTTCGATGGTGTGTAACGGATGGAGGGTCGATTTAGTAATCCCCACGGTGTGATGGCAGGTACAGGTGATGTGTAGAGGATGGATATCTAGGCTTGGGTTCAGGATTGCATCATTATTTATATTATTTATATGTGTACGATTTGATATGCCTAAATCTTTTGGGACTTTGTGTTGGCTGTTACACACTGAGTCTGTTTGACTCACCCCGTTGTGGGATATCTTTTCAGGTGACACTCAAGAAATGGACCGGTCGGCAGAACTTAGTGGTGGCCATGCTCATTTCAAAGATTTATTTTATTTTGAATTTTATATTTAAGTATTTTGGATTTATTTCGGGTTTTGCTTGATGTAATAATGCCATTATTATTAACTGTTTTATGCTTTCATTTTTAAATTTCTGTTATGGAACGATTAATTTTAAACCATATGTTAAACAGATTTCTTAAAATAAATTCAAATGGGTTGAAATTCGGCCATGTCTTATAACATATGGTTTTCAATTACGAAGATAATGTTTTAATAAAATACGGACTCCAATAAAGACAACGTTTTCGACTTAATCACAACACAAATCGATTTCTCTTCAAAATGATCAAATTTTTCAAATTAACAAACAAGCTTTGAAAGTGTTTTACTCCAGGAGCATGCCAGATCCAGTCGAGGCTCGTGGACCGGGTTTGGGGTGTTTCACATGGAGTGTCAAGGGAGAGGAGGTTCGAGCTGCGAAGATGGCATTTTGGGTTGCTTTTTGCGTCAAAGGGGAGGGAAAGTTGGACGGCATTTGAACTCTGGGAAGGATGAGGGTGGACTTGGTCAAGGAATTTGGATAGAAGGTGGAGAGCTCTTTGAGGAGTTTGACTCATTCAAACAGGTTTGAATGAGTGGTGAAGAGGAAAAATAGGAGGAAAACAAGGGATGTGGAGTGAGGTTGAAGAGTTGGCCGAATGTGGGACTTAGGAGGGGGCATATTTTTGGTCATGTATGGGGGGAGTAGTGCCGAATTTTGGTTAGTGTGAGTGTCCATCTTTTTGGTTTCTCCTTTAGTTCTCTTTGCCGAAATTGGTAGTCAAAGGAATTCTCTCTTTTTCCTTTCTTTTCTTTGGAGCAGGAGCCGAAAATAGAAGTAACCATTTGGGCATTTTTGTGCATTTTGGGTGATTGTCAAATTCTTCTAAGCCTTCTTCTATTCTTCTTTTTCTTTCTTTCAACTTCAACTCCATACTTATTCTCTTGTGGCCGAATATCCCATTTTCATTAAGAGCCATAGTCGAACCTTGTAGTCCCCTCTTTCTCTCTTCTTTTCTTAAATCCTTAAAGCTGAAACACTTCTTGTTGTTAGCCGAAACCTTTCTCTTTGGCTTCAAAAGCCGAAGGTGACAGTTTAGTTCTCTTCTTCTTCTTTTCTTTGTCCATTCGTATCATCACCTTTTCCCAAATCATTCTTTTTCTGTCATATCTCAAAAGCCGATTCTCTAAGGGTGGTGCCGTCGACTATTTTCTCTTAACCTCTTCAAGCGTGTGTTGGTGGTAAGTATTTTTCCTCCTTAGCAATCGGGTTCTTTTCTTTTTCATTGGGTGTGCCGAAACCAAATGGTTGGCTTTGGTTAGGGATGGCCGAATCTTCATAGGGCCATAATATTGTGTTTCTTTTGTGTATAGCCAGCGTAAAGGAACATTAAGGATTCTCTTGGGATGTGTAGGGATTTCAAAAACTTGGGAAGTTAAGCAGATATCTTCGGGATTCAGATTCACATCGGTAAGAGTACTCAGTGAGTTTTAGATTTAATATGTTTAGACTATAACAATAGTGATTAACCAAATATTCTGATTAAGTGTTATTCGATGGATGCGGGTACCAGTCAAGGAGGAAAAGGGGTAGCCCTTACCCCTAAGTTTAAGAAGCGATCAGTCTCTACAGTACGGGATTGGCCACCGGGGTGTGGGCCAGCGTCAGGGCAGGATTATACGCAGATAGCGGTAGTTTCGCTTAGTGACAGCGTCGGTATTGAGAGCGTAATACTTCAGGTTATTAGGTGTGTGATTAATTCGTGGTTTCCCGATTATATTAAATAATTGTATGTGTTATGAGTATGATGACTAATGCAGTAGCAACAATGAGATGGTTACCCCTAAGGGGTATGTCGACAACCAGGTCAGTGGCAAATGCCGATGAAATTGTGATTATTGCTGTAAGTATGTGCGGCATCTTTATTAACTTGTTCATGCTTCATTCTATCATATTATTATCGTATGTTGCATAATCATGGGGCGGGATCTGTATATTTGAAAGAAGGACAGGGTGTACAATTATGTACGTGGTTTAGTGATGGCTACGAGCCTCACGTGGATTGATGATCGGCTCTGTGCCTTATCGTGGTTGGTGTCGGCTTTGTGCCACATCGTGGTTGGTGATGGCTATATGCCTCATCATGGATTGATGCTAGCTATGAGCTACATCGTGGATTGACGTTGGCTACGGTCACATTGTGGATTATATTGTGATTTGATCACGTGGACCAGTGGCTAGACCACTTGGTAGATGGCATTGACTGCCAAATTGGTGTGTAGAGGTTGGAGGGTCGATTTAGTAATCCCCTGGTGTGTGGTGGCTGGATACGGGGGTGTGTAGAGGATGGACCCTAGGCTGGGTTGGGTGCATTTTTCATTATTTTCTGATATGTGGATCGGTGTGGTTTTGGGCCAAGCCCATATGTGGAAATCTATGGATTAATTATACACTGAGTCTGTTGACTCACCCAATTTTTACCAACCAATGTAGGTGATTCGTGATGTTTGGACCGGGCTTGGATGGGATTCGAGATGGCCATGCAGACACAGTTTTCATATTTAAAAACATTTACTTTTAATTTCGGTTTAATTGTGATGTTTTGTTGTAATAAGGCCATTTAAATATTTTGGATTTTATTATGGTTTGTGCTAAGATTAGACATGGATTAGCGATTGCAAACAAATTCAAATAATGACGTTTTTTATAACTTAATAACTTAACTAAGGTTTTCTAATTGAAATGCTCGTAGTACCTGGATTCTTTTAAAGTTTAATTTCAAATTCTTTTTCCGAACAAAGCGTTACTCTAAGAAATTAAATCCTGTTTTAAAAGTTAACCTTTATTAATAAAGATTTGCTTAAACACTTGTTTTCATTCCAACTCTAATATTGTTACAATCAAGTTTTACCCTCACTTAGCCGATTTCAACTTAAATTTTTTCGGTGGCATTTCGAATTCGGCTGTAGTGTTTTAGGCCGGGTTTCGGGTGTTACACCATTGCTGAAGTATGGCCTCCACCGAGTCATCCATGGCCCAAGTCTACATCATTGAGCATTATCTACAAGGGTTAAGAAAAAGGGGGAGTGAGTTACAAGAACTCAGTGTATAATCCCCTTACCGTCATCCACTGGGCCTGAATGCACATAGCAACATCTTGGGCCTAAGCCCATTTACATAACAGTATTTAAAAAAAATGACATGTATGCAACCCAACCCATCCATCCATCACACCCTCGACCAGCCAATCACACCTGTGGGGATCAAGTCAACCCACCCCGCCGCTCACACCAATTCGCAGGCAAGATGTCGTTTAATTAGCAGGCAAAATGCCATTTAATTCGCAGGCAAAATGCCATTTATAATATATATTTTTAATTGTCAAGCCACCGGAATCATAATGAAGCATAATAACAAACATTTTTTTGGCAATGCCACCGGGCTACACTTCTCTTCAACATTTTTCCCATCCCATGCAAAATATGTAAATGCAACATACATAATAAACATAATATCCACAAATATAAACAACAATCATTAATCCAGTGATTTATTACGGTAAATTAGCCAATTATAGAACTTTGTAATACGGCCCACTAAAGCATTCTAGCAATTCGGCCCATAGGGGCATTTTAGTAAATCGTCCCATAGGGGCATTTTTGTAATTCGGCCCATAGGGGCATTTTCGTAATTTGGTAATTTTACCCACTAAGGGTAATTCGGTAATCTCGCAACCTAGGGGTATTTTGGTAATTTACCCTCCATGGGTATTTTGGTAATTCTGCAACCTAGACTTAACTACTAATGTTGGACATAAAAATTGAAACTGTCCATCTGCGTCATACTAACTAAATTGACTATAACTCGTGTTAGGAAACTCAAAATTTAGATCCGTAAATCTTCCTTGAAACTAGACTCATATATCTTCTTACTACAATTTTTCCAGAATTTTTGGCTTAGCCATTTAGTACAGTTTATTCATTAAAGTTTCCCTTGTTTCACTGTCCAACGATTCTGACCTCTCTTACCTTAAACTCAAATATCTTACTGTACAGTTTTCATATGTTGCTCCCACTTGTTTCTATTGAAAGTACGCTCAAATCTATACATATAAATTATAACTCATAATTCACTTTGCACAATTTTAAACAATTTTTCCAAGATAGAACAAGGAACCACGAAGTCAATCAGAACCAGTCTCACTAAAATTAAAATATCACAGAATATAAAATTCCTCTTCCTCCTCTATTTCTTTCATATAAAAATTAGACACAGTAAGCTTTAATTCAATATCTTATTCACTTTCTAATTCCCTTTCTCCTATTTTTCGTGATTTTTCAAAGTCACGTCACTGCTGCTAACCAAACTGTTTCATTGCAAAATATGGTTACTACTACGAATATATGCACGCCCGAGTGGTCACAGATGTTGGTTTCTGGCTTTTCGATCTTTCGACCGAATCATAGAACATTTCATGCAACATTCAAAGAGGTATGAGATTACACACCATTTCAAACATGTATTCAGAAGGGTACGGGATTACACACCTGATTTGGATTTCCTAAAGAACCACTCTTCGTTGACCCTAGAACAAAACCAACAAAAAGTTAGCCTCGGATTTCCAAAAGATTTCGTATTACTGACACTTGAATCACTTACCGCACGTGATCTCCCTCTACGGAGTCCCGATATTCAACCCAGGCTTCTGACTACCACCACACGCTCCTTTATTGCAACTGATGTTAATGCTCCTCACCCTTTGATTATCAAAAGAATCGGCAAAAGAGTGTTGCGGCTTAACTTAACTCAGAGAAAAGTCGAATGGAAGAAAAGATTCGGCACAATAGAAAAACGTAGGAACCACTATTCGGTTTTGGGAAACACTAAAATGGAAACCAAAAGATGAAAAGAATAGAATCAACCACTTGAAGATTAGGAAGGAAAAAGAAGTAGGGGTTTCGGCCAAGAAGAGATTTGCACACACGGCTCAAATTGTACTAGCTAGAATTGGATGAAAAGAGAAAAACGATGAGTAGAAGGAACACTATAGAAGAAGAAGGAATTTTGGCAATTGAGGAAAGGATTTGGAAAAGAGAAACTCAAAGAAATGCTATAAAGAAATAAACCTTCTATGCACCAAATTTTGCCAAATGACAATTGCAAGATTCGGCTACCAAAACCCCCCGCCCAAATCGTGTAGCATCTTTACCAAAAGATGAATGTTGACCCAAAATATCTTTCCAAAACATCACCCACATAATAAGCCAACATGTTCCCTTCTCTTGCCTTTTTCTTTTGATTCTTTCCTTCATTTTCCCTTTTTTTCCTTCATACCATATTTCTTTAGCCATCTTTCCATAATTAAAAAGTCTCCCTTACCATAATTACCACATTGCCGACACTTTAGGAAGAAGCACAAAAATTAGTCAAAATAATTTGCACTAGGTGGGATTTGAACCTCTTCCCTAACGTCCCTTCATGTGACACCACAACCTCTTTGCCATATGCTCAATTATGCTAGCAAATTACTCACTTATTTCCATAAGCATTGGTGTCACTTACCTTCTCTCCTTAAAGTGCTTAAACATAAAAAATTTTGCTAAGGCCCAATTTGAGCCCGGAACTTCCTAGAACCTCATAACTTTCCAAAATCACCTTCCAAATAAGTCCAACTTGAAATAATGCCGTTCTCAAATTCCCATAAATTTTAAAACGCTTCTATGCTCAAGGTCCAATGGGCCCAATCCTACTAGGCCCAATTTCGGGTCGTTACAATTCTACCCTCCTTAAAGAAATTTCGTCCTCGAAATTTCCAACCAACTTCTAAACAAACCGCTCAAATCACACCACTATGCTTTCGCTGCGCACTCTGATCTTAATAACACTAATGTACTTTTAACAAAATCTTGAATCCTCTTTCACACAACCAAACATCTAACCACAGAAGCAAGCAGTTATGTACCACTTATACCTAAAATTTTCTACATTCAATCATCACGTCCAACCAAAAACATACCTGACTTGATGGTGATGAAACAATCCCGAGCCTTATGCTCCTTAGACCCGCATCTCAAGCATGCTCCTGACCTCCTCCAGCATTAACCCAGATGACGCCTTCTGTAATAATCGCAAGCCGAAAAGTTTGGACGTGCCTTAACACGCTTTACGGAATGAGACTGCGACCCAAAAGAATCGCGATCTCTTTTCTTCTTACAGTCCACACACCAACTCAAAGTGCTTCACCGGTTCCTTTAACCTCCTCCAATACCTCCTTAACTATCTGAGCCAGCTCATCAACCCCAGCTCGATCATGAGATTCTATCTCAGCCACTGGCGATGCCAACACCTCCTTTTCGGAAACATGCCCCGATGCTGAAAATCTAGCCCTAGCACCTCGACCTCTACCACATCCATGTCTACCGCGTCCATGTCTTCTATCGCTCATGTTCACTAAGTCGATTTAATCTGATTAAAAGTCTTATGAATCAATATGCTTATTCAATATTTATTAAAGAATGTTTTATGGAGTATAGGAAGTAAAGTCATTTTCGCAAACGTATCCTAAGGTCTCAATCTCTATAGTTTCAGCTCCTAAAGCTAAGAGTTCTAGAGTATTTCTACAGTCATACCACAATAATCATAATCATAAAATGATAACATATACTTACTTGACTTGGTGCCGGATACCCCTGGAGCCATACTTCCTTTAAAACATGCATTTAAAATTCAAACAGCTTTGGAAAAAGCTTTTGAACCCAAACCACAATAGAGTTTTGCAACCGGGTTCTGATACCATAAAATGTAACACCCCAAACCTGGCCCATGCGGTATGACCGGATTTGACATGTCACATGAAGAAAAAAAGTAAAGCATCATGTGATTTTTACTAAAATAGGCGTTACTTGGTTGTGTTTAAGTAAACAAGTTTTTGAATGTAAATATTTGATAAAATACAGCTATTTTAGAAGGATTGGTTGATGAGTCGAAAATCGAGGTCGTGATCTTTAAAATCATGACTTTTGAAAATGACGTTGAAAATTTGAAAGAGAATCTGAGTTAACTTATTTGTAAAAGTTTGCTATAAAATCCATTTATTAATTAATTTTGGAAACCATTATCTATATTTTTAGAAAATTCCCTTTTAAACAATTTAAGAAAAATAATAAAAACATCCCAAACATAAAGCAAAATAAAAATAGTCCAAAGGCCTTATTACAACTTAAAAACCCAAAATAGTAAAAGTAATAAAGTAAACGGAAATAGAAATCTAAAGTTCAAAAACACCATTGCTGAAGTATGGCCTCCACCGAGTCATCCATGGCCCAAGTCTACATCACTGAGCATTACCTACAAGGGTTAAGAAAAAGATGGAGTGAGTTACAAGAACTCAGTGTATAATCCCCTTACTGTCATCCACTGGGCCTGAATGCACATAACATCATCTTGGGCCTAAGCCCATTTACATAAGAGTATTTAAAAAAAATGACATGTATGCAACCCAACCCATCCATCCATCACACCCCCGACCAGCCAATCACACCTGTGGAGATCAAGTCAACTCACCCCGCCGCTCACACCAATTCACAGGCAAGATGCCGTTTAATTCGCAGGCAAAATGCCATTTAATTCGCAGGCATGATGCCATTTATAATATATATTTTTAATTATGTTCAAGCCACCGAAATCATAATGAAACATAATAATAAACATTTTTTTGGCAATGCCACCGGGCTACACTTCTCTTCAACATTTTTCCCATCCCATGTAAAATATGTAAATGCAACATACATAATAAACATAATATCCACAAATATAAACAACAATCATTAATCCAGTGATTTATTACGGTAAATCGGCCAATTATAGAATTTTGTAATACGGCCCACTAAAGCATTCTAGAAATTCAGCCCATAGGGGCATTTTAGTAAATCGACCCATAGGGGCATTTTACATAAGCATTGATGCCACTTACCTTCTCTCTTTAAAGTGCTTAAACATAAAAATTTTTGCTAAGGCCCAATTTAAACCCGAAACTTCCTAGGACCCCGTAACTTTCCAAAATCACCTTCCAAATAAGTCCAACTTGAAATATTGTCGTTCTAAAATTCCCATAAATTTTAAAATGCTTCTACGTCAAGGTCCAATGGGCCCAATCTTAGTAGGCCTAACTTCGGGTCGTAACAAATCAACTGTTTCATAGGTGCCTTGGAAGCTTTCAAATCACATTCATAATCAAGGTGTGTAATCTCACACCTCTGTTTAATCTGCTATTGCAGTGATCTATGAATCGGCTAAAAGCAAAAATATCGAAAAGTCGGAATACTGGCAATTGAGATCACTCGAGCGTACGAGTGCTCGTAGGAATAAATCGAGCCACTAGTGATGGCGATAGACCGTTGGGAGCGTCACGAACGCTCTCGTGGAACTGAGGCCATAATGGGCCTTATTAAGCTAAAGCGGGCTAAATGGGCCCAAAGGGTTAACGGGCCCATATGAGCGAAAACGATGAAAAGTTTTAGTTGATTGATGCGACTGCAAAGTCCGCAGAACTGAGATTGAAAATAAGCTGAATGGGCCACCCGAGCGTGTGGGCCTGTTTGGGCCTAAATTGGGTTTAGGCCCAATAACACTATTTTGATCGGAATTGGAAATTGAGTCGCTCGAGGAGACAATAGGCCCTTGGAAAGGCTGTAATAGGTGTAAAATTACCAAAATACCCTTAGTGGGTAAATTACTGAAATACCCTTAATGGGTAAATTACTGGAATACCTTTAATGGGTGAATTATTAAAATACCCTTTACGGGTAAATTACCGAAATACCCCCGAGGGACGAAATTATCATTTTACCCCCAAATGACTGTTTTACCCTTAGTGGTAGGATTATCGATGTATGAGTAGTAACTAGTTGATTGATGTCTAAGATGATGCACTATTTACATGATTTAATTATGACATGGCATATTGCATGGGTTGGGTTATGGATTTGGAGGTAGCACTGTACTGGTGGCTCTGCCACGTTATACTGAGTGGCTTTTGCCACGTTATATCGATTCAGCGGCTCAGCCACGTATACTGTTATTAGCAGCTAGTCTGCATTATTGGCGTGCTAGTTGGGTGGGTTGACTTGGTCCCCATAGGTGTGCTGGTTGGTACGGGTGGTGTGTTAGTTGGATTGGGTTGGGTACATATTTGTTTTGCATATCATAGAGCTTCGGCCCAGACCGTTACTGGATAGGGCTTAGGCCCAGATTGATACTATATGGGCTTGGGCCCAAACTGTGGGTGTAATAAGGGGATTACACTGTAACACCTCCAAACCCGGCCCACGAGCCTTGACCGGATCTAGTTATGTCACTATGGAAGAACGGTTAAAAATTTTTTTTGACTTAGATTAAAACATGAAAAAAATTTTTAACTTTTAAACCATGTCCATCTAAAATTTTAAATAAAACTTTGTTATTAAAGATAATCCATATTAAAACTTTGGAAAAGAAAAAAAATATATACATATATATACTTTGAATAAATAGATTGCTAAAATTTAAAATCATATTCACATGGTAATTTATTTTAAGTAAACCATAATATAAAATAATATCAAAAATAGTAATAACAATATTAATAATAATAAGGCCCTTATTACATCAAAAGAAATTCTCAAATACTTATTATAAAATTGCATAAAAAAAAATATTCAACATAATCTTCTTCATCAGCATGGCCACCTCGTATCCACTCCAAACCCGGTCGAACTTTACGCATCACCTGAAATGGTTGAGAAAATTCGGGTAAGTCCACTGACTCAGTGCATAATCATAACACATATTTCCACACGTATGGGCTTGGCCCACATCCACACAATCCACGAACCATTCATGCAACCATGCATCACAGCCCAATCCTAAAATCCATCCAAACACCTACCTCGGCAGACTCCCTGCCCAAGGCCATGGCTAACCCACCGATCACAACCAAGTGATCCCACATATCCTACCTTGGCAGACCTGCTGCACAAGGCCGTGGCTGAGCCACCGATCACATCGTGATCCCAACGGTAATCCGTCTACGGTGATGCACTCAGCTATCAACCGCCGAGATGGGCACCAAGCCACCATCTCCCTTGATGATGCACACAGCAACTCATCAAGCGCTAATGTAGCCTGAAGCTAACATTAGACCACGTACACCAACATGTACACTCCTTCCTTCATCGATCCAATCCACCTCCCATGTATGTATGTAAAAATGTAACATGTCAGATCATAACATAAGAGTAGGCATCACATGTTAATTACCATATCATGTATATGTATATCAGAAATAACTTAATGTCAAAGACTTACTCACCTGATATCCAATTACCCAAAATAAGCATTCAGCACTTAAGCCATTATAATCGGCTACCACAAATCATGCATATGTATAAGCATTAGCAAGCAAATAACCGAGAAATAGTGCGATGATTACGCACCTGTTTGACACAATCAACCAAACCTCAAAGTCACACGCTGCACCTACAGGCTTGTCGAAATCCCTAACAGAAACCATATTAGATTCGGCTTCTAAACCGAATAAACATCAAAAAGTGGCCTCTGGCCGAACACCTACCACTTTCTTACCTTAATGACCACTCCTTTTTATACTAATCAAGAATCGACCACCTCTTAGAAATAAGGTTCGGCTACAGGGATTTGCAAACAAAACGGAGAGAATGGGTGAATGGATGGTTCGGCTAACACTCCTAGATGGAGTTGGAATATTCGGCTACTAAAGTGTTTAAGCAAAACTAGCAATTTCGGCAAGAGAGCAAATGGTGAAAAAGGAACCAAAAGGTGAGCACCTCCCCCTATTTATAGAACTAAATTTCGGCTCACACCTACCCACATTAACAAAACCGAAAATGCCCCCCTCAAGCTCCCCAATTTCGGCCACCAACTCAACTCCCTTCCAAATCCCATTATTTGCTCCTACATTTCCTCCCTGACACTCATTCAAAAAGTTTGAATGAGTCAAACCTCCACCTAGACGAATTTAAAAACAAAGACCAAGTCTTCCCTCATCTTTTAAGTGCCCAAACCGAATCCAACACCTCCCCATCTCTCATGACGCAAAAACAAACCAAAATGCTGCCTTTGCAGCTCGAACACTGGCCCCCTAGCACCCCCTTGAGGCGTCACTTCTCCATGCTCTTAGTGGCACCTCCCTTGCCACTCTACCAGCCCAATTCTTGTGTCTAATTCTCCCCAATAATTCTCTTAAGACACCTACAGTCAAGCTCCCCTTTTAGCACTTAAAAATCCAAAATTTTCCAAAGTCTTCCCCTTTAATCCGAGCATTCTCAACATCTCTTAAACACATCCAAGCATACCCAAAACCTACTAGAACATGAATTATACCTAACATGCATAGCCCCTAAACCAGGGTGTTACATACACACTGAGTTCTCGTAACTCACCCTTTCTCTTTAACTATGCAGGTAATCCCCTGCCTTGGAGGATTTGGAGCTGCGAGGGACTCGGATGTGGCCACGCACGTTCCGTATGTTTTTGGGTTAATCTAGTTACTTTATTTTAATTTACTTTACTTAAAATTTCTGGGTTAATAATTTTTGTAATAAGGCCATTGGATTTGTTTTAACTTTTATATGGTATTTCCTTACAAATTGCTGATTTATTACACACGGCTTTTAAAACAATAACCACTGCTTTTAAAATATCACGTTTCCACAACTATTTAAATCAAACTTCCATAACTAAAAAGGTTTTAAAAACAAAATAATAGATGCATAATAATACTATGAAAAGAAACGGTTTCGAGTAAAACTAGTTTTATTAACAAGCAACGAAAATTCGAGATTTTTGAACGATAGAAAGTTTTTAATCTGTAGAAGAGTTTTCCAACATACAGAAAGTTTGCAAACAACACCTAATGTGGCACGCTAGATTTGGTCATAACGCCTTGGCTGGGTGTGGGGTGCTACACCTTCCCTTCTAGCAAGGGGATTACACACAAGAGGATGTCTACCAGTGTGCACTTTAACTCATTAATTACCCTGAAAACAAGTGATAACAAATGCTCTACTATCGTGGGGCCATCGCCCTTATCCCCCATAAATTTCTTGGCGACTCTTTTTAGTATCTTTCTCACAGAATCACCCTTAAACTGGGTTGCAACTTGAAACACCCCACACCCGGCCCACGAGCCTGAACCGGATCTGGTATGTTCCTTAAGAAAAACGATTTTGAAGTTCTTTATTACTTAGAGATAATTTGTGTATTTTTCGAAAGATATTGGTTTTGGGTTGGGCTTAGGTTGGAAGCCCGTTTACTTAATTTTAAAAGAACAATTATTTAAAGTGACAAAAAAAAAACAATCTAGGGTTTATTTAAGAAATATGTTTTAAACAATCATTAATTTTAAAGTAATTCGTAACATAATAGTAAAAATTTAAACAGAAATGAAGTAATCAAACTTGGGCCTTATGGCCTTATTACATCAAATAATTTCCAAAATTAAAATGAAAAGTACTTAGCAAAGATAAAGTCCAAATCGTTTCTTTTTCTCTGCATGGCCACCTTGACTCCCGCGAGGCCGGTCCATTCCGCTCATCACTGAAAAATTAGTCCCACAAGGGTGAGTCTCTGAGACTCAATGTGTACACAAAACTAACAATCAATGATCAGGCATACATATTCATATCAAGTACATATTCGAATCAAATGATGCAACCCAAACCCAAGCCTATTTGTCCATCCGCTACACACCACCCGTACCGCCGGTCACACACACCGTGGGACTACTAAGTCGACCCTCCATCCATTACACACCATCAAAGGCGATTCTTTGCGATCGACGTGCTCATCGCCCATATAATTTGTGTCATTAGACACCATATTCAGATAATGTAACCGAAGTTACCAAATTTAGATAATGTAACCGAAGTTACCATATTCAAATTATGTGACCGTAGTCACCATATTCCGTTGGTGAGACCGAAGTCAACACCTTCTTCTTCTTTCACATATAGCCCAAAATGCCCCAAATATTATTATATCATGCATAACATACTTATTTCTCATTCATGTTACTATTCACATGTTAAAAATATATCATATTCGTAATCTTATCAGAAGTAGGAAACGTACCTGGGTACTTTTTACCACATTTGTGGTACTTAGCCACATTCACATTCTTATACATATTCAAATATTAAAATAATTGCCATATGATATATCGAAAGTTAGTGTGAGTACACACCTGATTCGCTTAATAGGTTCCTTGAAATCCCGAAAATCCCGATCTAACTTTAGATCTGTTAATTCCTATATTTGGCCCATCATACAAAAACACATTAATAACCTTTTCAATTTTAAAACCAAATCCTAATAGGAATGGTATTACTAATACTTACCTTGTTTGCCGATTTGATTGATAATCAAATCCCGAAGATTTGTGTTCCTCTTTCTTGAAATCGGCTAACCACCAAACAGGTAATTTATGTCGATTTCTAACTTTTGAGTAAATGGAAAATAATACCCAAATAATCCTAGGCCGATTGGATCTATGCACTTACCTTATAATTTCCAAATCCCAAAAGTTTCCCTTGCCTTGAATATCTGTCGAAATCCCTATAACTTCATGTCAGATTTAATCTAATATTGAGTCATAATCATAACCTTGACCGATTATCTATATTTCTTACCTTAGATCCTTGATCCTTCTATTCGATAATGGTAGAAACCGAGAGACCCCCTTGATTCGGCCAAAATTGATAATAGGATTAGTACCCTGATTTTGGTAAAAAGAAAAGGAATAGAAATTGATTGACCACAGATCTTACCCTTTTGATGTTGTAGTTGAATGCTCCTTTACTTAGGATCAACAAAGATTCGGCTTTGACAGTAGAAACAGAGAAGAAAATAGAAGAAGAGAAGATGGATTTTGCTTAAAGAAAAATTTAGAGAGAGGGGAGAGAGCTAGGAAAATTTGGCACACTTAGGAAAAGATGAGAGAAAATCCTTAATTCTCCTCCTTTAGCCGAAATTACTAGGCCAAGAGTCCTTGCCTTGGCCACCATTCTTCCTTATGATAATATTATCTCCTTTATTTAAAAATAAATAAAGAAAAATCCTTATTATCTCTTCTAAATAATCCAAATTAAAAAAACTTTTATTTATCACCCTATTAAGCAATATTAATGGAAATAAAACACCTCCCTTTTCTAGAAACAAGTGCCGTCCACCCCTTAGCCTGGGAAGCAAAAATAAAACTTCATTTATTTGCTTCCCTTGTGACTCGAACCCAGGCCCAACACCTTGCATGTGGCGCCATTTCTCTAGGCCCTAAGTGACATCTTCAGGCCACTTTTCCAGGCCTGTTTGTGTGTCAAATTTTACCAACTTTTTCTTTTAAGGCCCTCTTGCCTTAATCTCCCATTTTAAACTTTAAAACTCATCATTTTAGGGCCATTTCCAAGTTTCCTAAAATTTTCGATCGGCTCTGTTTACTTGCCATTTTCTTACATTTCCAAGTTTCCCGAAATGTGTACTTTCCATTTTTGGATCATTTCCATTTTCATTTCTTAGTTTCCAAAAATGTGTACTTTCCATTTTTGAACCATTTCCTTACATTTCTAGGTTTCCTAAAATGTTCATGTCCTAATGCATTTCGTGTTTCCAAAAATATTCATTTCCATTCATTTTCATACATTTTGGTTTCCAAAAATTTCAAAAATTTATTCATAATGCTTAAGACTTGTCATTTCATACAATTGAACCGAAAATGCATAGGCCCTTTCGAGGATGTTACAGTTCTACCCCCTTAAACAAAATTTCGTCCTCGAAATTTCCTAACTAAACAATCGAGGGTATTATTTTGTCGCATTGTCTCTTCTGACTCCCACGAAGCTTCTTCCGATCCATGGTTGCGCCATAACACCTTGACTAGAGGTACTGACTTTCTCCGTAGTACTTTCACATCACGTTTCAGGATCCGAATCGGCTCTTCCTCGTAGGACAAGTCCGGCCTTAGCTCCACTTCTTCAACAGGTACAACATAAGATGGATCCGATCGATAGCGACGTAGCATGGATACATGGAATACGTCGTGCATTAGCTGCAACTCTGGTGGCAACTCCACTTGGTATGACACTGGTCCAACTCGCTTTAGTACTCGATAGGGCCCTATAAACCTCGGGCTTAACATCCCTTTGCGACCGAACCTCATAACCTTTTTCCAAGGCGAGACTTTCAGGAACACTTGGTCTCCCACTTCAAACTCAATTTCCTTCCGCTTAAGGTCTGCATACGACTTCTGCCTATCAGAGGCTTCCTTCAACCTTGCCCGGATTATCTCAACCTTCTCCTCAGTTTCTGCCACTAACTCCGGACCCAAAACACGACGTTCTCCTAACTTAGTCCAACAAGTAGGAGTTCTACACTTTCGACCATACAATGCTTCGTATGGTGCCATTCGAATGCTTGCCTGATAGCTGTTGTTGTAGGCGAACTCAGCTAAGGACACATAATCCTTCCAACTTCCTCGAAAATCCATAACACAACCCCTTAACATATCCTTCAACACTTGTATAACCCGTTCAGACTGCCCGTCGGATTATGGATGAAAAGCTGTAGTGAAGTCCAACTTGGTACCTAAAGCTTGGTGAAGTACCTTCCAAAACCGAGACGTAAACCTTGGGTCTCGATCGGAGATGATCGATACTGGTACTCCATGTAACCTTACGATCTCCGCCACATACAACTTCGCTAATTTCTGGAGAGAATAGTCACCCTTCACCGGAATAAAGTGCGTGGACTTGGTCAAACGGTCCACTATCACCCATACCGAGTCCCTCTTAGTAGGCATAAGGGGAAGCCCACTAACGAAGTCCATGGTAATTCTTTCCCACTTCCATTGGGGAATCTCAATTGGTTGAAGTAATCCCGATGGAACTTGGTGTTCAGCCTTAACTTGCTGACACGTCAAACATTTCCCCACAAATTCGATCACCTCTCTCGTTTGGATCGGACCACCAAAATTGTTCCCTTAGATCTCTATACAACTTGATGCCTCCGGGATGCATAGCATAAGGGCTACCATGCGCTTCCCGAAGAATCCTTTGTCTCAACTCCTTATCCTTCGGCATACAGACCTTTCCCTTGTAGCACAATACTTCTTCATCATTGACGCCATAGTCCTTTAATCCTCCTTGCTGTACTTGCTGTAACTTAATACTTAAGTCCTTATCAGCCAACTGTCCCTCTTTCACCTCCTTTAGCCATGTGGGCTTGACTTGTAACTCTGCCAACAGGCTTCCATCATCATACAGACTCAAGTGAGTGAACAAAGCCCTTAAATCCGACACAACCTTCCTACTCAGGGCATCGGCTACCACATTCGCCTTGCCCGGATGATATTCTATCGAACAATCGTAGTCCTTCAGTAATTCTACCCACCTTCGTTGCCTCAAGTTCAACTCCTTCTCAGTCAACAAGTACTTTAGGCTATTGTAGTCTGTGTAGATTACTGACCTTTCTCCATAAAGGTAGTGCCTCCAAACCTTCAGGGCGAAAATCACTGCTGCTAGTTCCAAGTCATGAGTTGGATAGTTAACCTCATGAGCCTTAACTGTCGAGACGCGTAAGCGACCACTTTTCCATCTTGCATTAGCACACAGCCTAATCCCGTATGTGAAGCGTCACAGTACACCACAAAATCCTTGCACGCTCTCATTTGAATTAACACCAAGCTTAAGTCCACAAGACATTCTTAAGCTTTTCAAAGCTCTCGCATTGCTTATCCGTCCACACAAATGGTACTTCCTTCCTTAGCAACTTTGTCAAAGGCGCGGCTATTGATGAGAATCCTTCCACGAACCTTCTGTAATAGCCTGCCAATCCTAAGAAGCTTCAGATTTCAGCCACAGACCTAGGTGGTTTCCAATCCAACACTGCTTCAATCTTCCTAAGATCCACTCTTATTTCTTCTGCGGATACCACATGTCCTAGGAATGCCACCTCCTTAAGCCAAAATTCACACTTCTTTGAATTTGGCATAAAGCTTCTTTTCCTTAACACTTGCAAAGACAACCGGGAGATGTTCATCATGCTCCTCTTGGACTTAGAGTACACCAAAATATTGTCGATGAACACCACGACGAACCTATCCAAATAGGGTTGGAAAACCCGGTTCATCATGTCCATGAACGCGGCTGGAGCGTTTGTCAATCCAAACGGCATCACCACAAATTCAAAATGACCGTATCTTGTCCTAAAAGCGGTCTTATGAATGTCAGCCTCCTTCACCTTCAATTGGTGATATCCCGACCTTAAGTCTATCTTCGAGAACACAGCTGCCCCTTTCAGCTGGTCGAACAAGTCGTCTATCCTTGGCAAAGGATACGTGTTCTTGATGGTCAGTTTGTTCAACTGACGATAGTCTATGCACATTCGCATAGTTTCATCCTTCTTCTTCACAAATAGGACCGGTGCTCCCCATGGAGACACACTGGGTCGAATGAACCCACTATCCAACAGTTCTTGGATTTAAGCCTTGAGCTCCACCAACTCCTTCGGCGCCATTCAGTATGGAGCGATTGACACAGGAGCTGTTCCTGGTAGCAAATCTATCCCAAATTCCACCTCTCTATCTGGGGGTATTCCTGGTAATTCTTCTGAAAATACATCCACGAAGTCCCTTACCGTCCTAACTCCATTAATACCTTCCTCCTTCCCACCTATCGTGCTAACAAAGGCTAAGAATGCCTTACACCCCTTCTTAACCATCTTCTCGGCCCCCAGCGCCGAAACCACGTTAGACAAGTAGTTCCTCCTTTCTCCGATCATCACTACTACCTCATCCTCGGAGGTTCTTAGTTCCATACGTTTAGCCGCACAATCCAACACAGCTCAATGCTCTACTAGCCAATCCATTCCAAGTATAAGCTCAAACTCTCCGAAGGGTAACTCCATTAAGTCAGCCCGAAAGTTCACTCCCTGAATCTCTAGGGGTACATTCTGAAAGATCTTGTCTACCACTACGGTTTGGCCTAATGGGCTTACTATAGTAATCTGTCTATCAGAGAGTTCTGAGTCTAGGCCTAGTGTTTCCACTACACTAAATGCAACATAGGAATGGGTCGAGCCCACATCAATCAGAGCAAAATAGGGTTTGTCAGAAATAAAGAACGTACCGGTTATTACATCCGGTGCGTCACCATCCTTCCTTCGGCAAACCGCATAAACCAAACCCGGTTGCCTTGCTTCTGCATTAGCAGCACCTCGGCCCTGTGCTCCACGGCCTCTGCCAGTACCATTACCTCTGTTGGCCGAACCACGACCCCGTTGAGGCTGTTGTCCGGCTCTACCAGCCTGACTAACATTCTGAGCTACCGGTCGGCTCTCATCTGATTGCTTAGGACAATCCTTAAGCATATGGTCCTTGGACCCACACTTGAAGCATCCTCCCGTCTTTCTCCAACATTCTTCCAGGTGCTTCTTTCCACAATGCTCACAAGGGCGATACTGCCAGCCCGTACCAGCTTGTTGATTCCATGGCCCGTCAACCCTAGGCCTCTTATGACCCTTTCTAGATGGCCCAAAACCTCTTTTGGGCTTATTCCTATCCACAGCCTGTATGGTAGCATCCTTGATTCCCTCAGCCACCTTGGCCTTTTCCACCAAAGCAGAGAATTCCCGCTCCTGATGTGATGCTATCAACAGTCTCAGATCGTCCCTCAGTCTGTCCTCAAAACAGACACAGCGTTCATGCTCAGTTGCCACTACCCCTCGAGCATAGCGGCTCAACCTCAGAAATTCCGCCTCATATTCTGCGACAGACTTACTCCCTTGCACCAACCCCAGAAAAGCCTTTCTTTGTTCATCCGTATACCTAGTTCCCACATATTTCTTTTGGTATGCTTCCTTAATGTACTCCCAGGTCAGATCCTCAGCCGTGGCACCATCTCGCACAGTTAACCACCATTGATACGCTTCATCGCGTAACAGTGCCACCATCCCCTTTAACTTCTCATCAGGGGTCAAGTCGAGCTCGTCCATGATGCGTTCCGTCGCTTCCAACCAGTACTCAGCTGTACTGGGTGCCACCCCCAACACTCCACGAAACATCTCGGCTCCATTAGCTCGGAGCCGTTCAGGTACAGATTTTCGGGTTCCCAAATTTCCACCCGCACCAGCCACCAATTCCAAAACTCGCAGCACAGCCTGCGACACAACATCTTCCCCCGTCTGAGCTTGCTGCTCAACATTAACAACTGGGGGTAGTGGTGGCGGTGGTATCTCGTTATCAGAACCTTGACCCGATCTAACGGGTTCTGACACAGTCATCCTTCCTCTACCTTGTCCACGACGACCACGTCCTCTAGAGCTCATTTTCTATCGTCGAGATCTGATTAAAAAGTTTTATGAATTAGTATTCATGTTTCACTTATTACCCGCGAAGATGTTTTATGAAAAAGAATTTAAGAGTGGTTCTTTCGTATTCATAAAAGCACACAGTCTTTTATTCATTCATCCATCCATCAAACAATTATGAACTTTCGTTCATTCAGAGAAACGTTGTAATTTTCATCGTTGTTGTTTTTCCACTATCTAGGGGTATTTTCGTAATTTTATCCTACAGGGGCATTTTCGTAATTCTTCAAAAGGAAAAACATTCCTTGGTGTTTTTGTCGAAAAGTATTTTGAGAATTCAAAGTCTCGGGGTAATTTGGAGAAATTTCAAAATCTGGCGGTATTTCGGTAATTTTCGACCTCAGGGGTATTTTGGTAAATTTTCACAAATCAGGGTAAATTTGTAAAATTTAGTAAATCAGGGATATTTCAAAAGTTGTAAAACGTTGTGGGTTCTTTTTGAGAATTGTTCCTTCCAAAATGGAGATGTTGCAAAAATTTTAGGAATCAGGGTCATTTTGGTAATTTTGTAAGTTAGGGGCAATTTTGTAATTTTCCAAAATTAAGGTATTTTGATATTTTACAAATTAGGGTTTTTGAATGTTTATAAAATAATGAAGTTTTGGCAAAATCGTTGAGAAGTTTGACAATTTGTGAATCAAGGGCATTTTGGTAATTTTAGCACTAGGGGTATTTTTGTAATTTTTGAAAATCATAAATTTTTTTCTTTTT
Organism: Gossypium bickii; assembly: GCA_025503065.1. Taxonomy (NCBI): domain Eukaryota; kingdom Viridiplantae; phylum Streptophyta; class Magnoliopsida; order Malvales; family Malvaceae; genus Gossypium; species Gossypium bickii. Next base: position 19,652,496 of record CP106710.1, on the reverse strand, counting down.
TTTTCCGGAAGATCTTGTAAGGATAGTTTTCACCAATTAAAAGAGTGATTTTTAAAAGTTTTAAAACTAGGGTTTTGTTGTTTTGTTCTTCTTTTTTTTTTCAAAACATGGCTAGTTCCCTTTCGGGTTTTAGTCATTATATTTAGCCTATGACCGAGCCCTCTTTGGTCAGGGTGAACCAAAGCTACGCACCAGGCAGGATTCGAATGGAGAGGAGGTGAGTCACGCGGACTACTTAAATACCAAGCTCCCATCGAAACCATTCCTAGACATGCGCAAAGAGGTTGCCACACCACTGAGCCTTCTGAGTTAGGGTGAACCGAAGCTACGCACTGTAGGATTCTGCGAAGAGGAGGTGAGTCACTAGGATCGCTTAAATACCGAGGCTCTTAGGATCCAATCCTAGACATGCGTCTGTGGGTTACCACACCCTATCTCGTTGACTTAGCCATAGGTTTGTTCACTCATTAAGTCTTATGGGTTACGTGTTTGAGTAATCTAGCCACAGGGTTCAAATTCCTATCATTCTATTCTACGTTCCATGCCTTTTCTACCCTTATACAGTTCATAAATCACAGAATCACACATAAAGTTAGGGTACTTACCTGGTGGACTGCGGGTCGGAGACTCAGGTGCCATGCCAAAACACCTGCTTTATATCAAAGAAAATCATTTGGGCTCGAATTAAAAATGTTTTGGGCCTTAGCCCACAGGCCGAGAGTTGAAAACTAGGCTTTGATACCAAACTGAAACACCCCACACCTGGCCCACGAGCCTGAACCGGATCTGGTATGTTCCTTAAGAAAAACGATTTTTAAGTTCTTTATTACTTAGAGATAATTTGTGTATTTTTCGAAAGATATTGGTTTTGGGTTGGGCTTAGGTTGGAAACCCGTTTACTTAATTTTAAAAGAACAATTATTTAAAGTGACAAAAAAAAACAATCTAGGGTTTATTTAAGAAATAAGTTTTAAACAATCATTAATTTTAAAGTAATTCGTAACATAATAGTAAAAATTTAAACAGAAATGAAGTAATCAAACTTGGGCCTTATGGCCTTATTACATCAAATAATTTCCAAAATTAAAATGAAAAGTACTTAGCAAAGATAAAGTCCAAATCGTTTATTTTTCTCTGCATGGCCACCTTCGACTCCTGCCGAGGCCGGTCCATTACTTGCTCATCACACGAAAAATTAGTCCCACAAAGGGTGAGTCTACTGACTCAATGTGTACACAAAACTAACAATCAACAGATCGGGCATACATATTCATATCAAGTACATATTCGAATCAAATGATGCAACCCAAACCCAAGCCTATTTGTCCATCCGCTACACACCACCCCACACGCCGGTCACACCGTGGGACTACTAAGTTGACCCTCCATCCGCTACACACCATCGAAGGCGATCATTTGTAGTTGGCGTGCTCATCGCCCATATAATTTGTGTCATTAGACACCATATTCGAATAATGTAACATGATTACCAAATTTAGATAATGTAACAGAAGTTACCATATTCAAATTATGTGACCGTAGTCACCATATTAGTTAGTGAGACCGAAGTCAACACCTTCTTCCCCTTTCACATATAGCCCAAAATGCCCCAAATATTATTATATCATGCATAACATACTTATTTCTCATTCATGTTACTATTCACATGTTCAAAATATATCATATTAAGTAATCCTATCGTAAGTAGGAAACGTACCTGGGTACTTTTTACCACATTTGTGGTACTTAGCCACATTCACATTCTTATACATATTCATATATTAAAATAATTGCCATATGATATATCGAAAGTTAGTGTGAGTACACACCTGATTCGCTTAATAGGTTCCTTGAAATCCCGAAAATCCCGATCTAACTTTAGATCTGTTAATTCCTATATTCGGCCCATCATACAAAAACACATTAATAACCTTTTCGATTTTAAAACCAAATCCTAATAGGAATGGTATTACTAATACTTACCTTGTTTGCCGATTTGATTGATAATCAAATCCCGAAGATTTGTGTTCCTCTTTCTTGAAATCGGCTAACCACCAAACCAGGTAATTTATGTCAGTTTCTAACTTTTGAGTAAATGGAAAATAATACCAAAATAATCCTAGGCCGATTGGATCTATGCACTTACCTTATAATTTCCAAATCCCAAAAGTTTCCCTTGCCTTGAATATCTGTCGAAATCCCTATAACTTCATGTCAGATTTAATCTAATATTGAGTCATAATCATAACCTTGACCGATTATCTATATTTCTTACCTTAGATCCTTGATCCTTCTATTCGATAATGGTAGAAACCTGAGAGACCCCTTGCAGATTCGGCCAAAATTGATAATAGGATTAGTACCCTGATTTTGGTAAAAAGAAAAGGAATAGAAATTGATTGACCACAGATCTTACCCTTTTGATGTTGTAGTTGATTGCTCCTTTACTTAGGATCAACAAAGATTCGGCTTTGACAGTAGAAACAGAGAAGAAAATAGAAGAAGAGAAGATGGATTTTGCTTAAAGATAAATTCGGCAGAGAGGGGGAGAGAGCTAGGAAAATTTCGGCACACTTAGGAAAAGATGAGAGAAAATCCTTAATTCTCCTCCTTTAGCCGAAATTACTAGGCCAAGAGTCCTTGCCTTGGCCACCACTCTTCCTTATGATAATATTATCTCCTTTATTTAAAAATAAATAAAGAAAAATCCTTATTATCTCTTCTAAATAATCCAAATTAAAAAAAACTTTTATTTATCACCCTATTAAGCAATATTAATGGAAATAAAACACCTCCCTTTTCTAGAAACAAGTGCCATCCACCCCTTAGCCTGGGAAGCAAAAATAAAACTTCATTTATTTGCTTCCCTTGTGACTCGAACCCAGGCCCAACACCTTGCATGTGGCGCCATTTCTCTAGGCCCTAAGTGACATCTTCAGGCCAGTTTTCCAAGCCTGTTTGTGTGTCAAATTTTACCAACTTTTTCTTTTAAGGCCCTCTTGCCTTAATCTCCCATTTTAAACTTTAAAACTCATCATTTTAGGGTCATTTCCAAGTTTCCTAAAATTTTCGATCGGCTCTGTTTACTTGCCATTTTCTTACATTTCCAAGTTTCCCGAAATGTGTACTTTCCATTTTTGGACCATTTCCATTTTCATTTCTTAGTTTCCAAAAATGTGTACTTTCCATTTTTGAACCATTTCCTTACATTTCTAGGTTTCCTAAAATGTTCATGTCCTAATGCATTTCCAGGTTTCCAAAAATATTCATTTCCATTCATTTTCATACATTTCTGGGTTTCCAAAAATTTCAAAAATTTATTCATAATGCTTAAGACTTGTCATTTCATACAATTGAACCGAAAATGCATAGGCCCTTTCGAGGATGTTACACAACTGGTATTGGAGGTGCAAGAGGTACTAGCTATACCATTTTAGGCTCAAATTGTTGAGGAGGAGGTACTTGGGCTACTCCAGATCCCATAAATTGGTCAAACAATCGACCATCATCTTGAAAAAGGCATTTTAGAAAGCACTTCTGACTATGCCCTGATCAGGTGCAAGAGCCTATCCCTGTGCTTGATCTACATGCCTCTCAAATTCTTCACTCGTTGCTTTTCTCAAACTTTCAAACATATTCTTTAGTAGCTACAACACAACTGAAGTTAATTTTTAAAAATGCATAGACTAAGCTAGAAATATATCTTGTATGGCAGGGAATAACTTATGTAACACACCTCACCCGTATTCATTGTCGGAATAGGGTTACGGAGCATTACCGGACTTATAACATAAACGAACATACATTTCTTATACAAATATCAATTTCAACTACAATTCATTCATAATTAATCACATTGTCCCTAATACGAGCCTATGAGGCCCAAATCATGCATTAGGAGTGGTTCGAGACTAAACTGATAACTCAAGAAATTTTTGGAACACTTAGAAAATTTTACAAAATGCAGCGAACACACGCTCGTGTGGCCTGGCCGTGTGTCTTACACGGCCAAAGACACACACGTGTCATAGACCGTGTGGACATTCGAAATGGGATCACATGGTTGTGTCCTAGCCTATGTCTGATCCTGCGTAACTCACTGACTTGGGTCACATGGCCAACCACACGCCCGTGTGGCCAGCCCGTGTGCCCTTCGAAATGGCCTTACACGCCCGTATGCCAAGCCGTGTGCTAGGCCATGCCAAACCTGTAGGATATATTGGCTTATGCCACACGGCCAAGTCACAAGCCCATGTGTTGGGCCGTGTGGAGCATATTGACTTGAATTCTAATTTAACACCATTGGACACACGGCTATGTAACCTGACCGTGTGTCGCACACGGCTGAGACACACACCTATGTCTCTGCCCGTGTGGACAAAAATAAGCTATTTACCAAGCCATCTTGCCACCCAAATTTGTATATATCTACATTAAACCAAATGGCACAAAAACATGGCATAATTAGGCATTCATCTAATCTCAAATAAACATAATTCATGCCATAACAATACCAACAAGACAAGGTACACAAATACCACAATGTGTCATTCAATTTCATACCAAAACTCATAATCTCAAATCATTTTTATAACTACTTTCAAATATGCATTATTTGCCTAGATTCACTAGCAATCCAATATTCAAAAACTCAACCATTTGACATTCATAATACCTATTTATAACAACATCTTCTATCAATAATCAACCACACATCATAAGACCAAATACACACACACATATATATAAGCAAAATATGCCAAAATAAGCCAAATCACATGGCTAAAATCATAACACATCCATCATCATTTACAAGCCAACTCCAATAGTTAAATCCATTACCAAAATATATCAAAATGACCAAACTCCTATACATGCCATATAACCATAAACATAGATTCAAAAGTACCAAAGTGATAGCTTGAATGTGTGATGAGATCTCCGAAGATTCCCGAATCCGAGCTAGCTTTAATTTCATTATAAAACATGAAAAAATAAACAAAGTAAGTTATAAAGCTTAGTAAGTTCGTAAAACAATAAACTCAATTAATCATAAATACACAATTCCAATTATTGAATATATCAGCACATAATTCATATTAGCTAACAATCCTTCCAGATACTCAATCATAAGATTAGATATGAAATTCACAAGTTTCTTCGATTCAAAGCTTATACGGTTCATGTACATATTTGTACCATCTCTTATTAGTCTCATACTCATCCATGACTTCGATACACAAGTTGAACCATTCGGAATACTATCGGATACCCAGGAATCTCGCACATTAAGTGCCATATATATAGATGAAGCTATTTCAATCTCATATCACATATAATGCTTACTCTCGAGCTATCAACGGGTCTGCTCACACAAGCTGACGAGAATTCACAATGCATGCCTGATAACTCAGCCACCGGTAGAATGTACGGACCATCACCCAATCATAACCCCTAATGACATGTCATAGTATCCAAATCTATTCCTAAGGTTCAATCGGGATTTCAAATTTGTCAAATCGTCGTTGAATATGTCTGCAAGGTTGCATTCATAAATTATGCAATATCAAAGCATTTAAAATACCAAAATAACAATGCTTATTACATACGAACTTAACTCGAATACAAAAATGGTGAAATAAGTCGATTAATCCGATACTTTGTTTTTCCCCCGGTCTAAATCTGAATTTTGCTTTTCTTGATCTATATATAATCAAAATTGACTTATTTAATCATCACTCTAGAAAATTTAGTCCAAAATACACATTAAGGCAGCTTTACACTTTTGCCCCTAATATTTTAATATTTTTACAATTTAATCATTTTCTCATAAAAATTCAATTTCATTTAATTCAACCTATACCCATGCTAGCCGAATTTCAATTAAGTCCCTAGCATACCATATTTTTCATTTATTTCACATTTTAACCACAAAAATTTATCAATTTAATCCCTAAATGAAAATTTTGTCAAAATCACTTTACAAATGTTGTTTATCTAACAACAAGCATACTTTTTCTATCATTAAACATCAAAATACACCAACATTCATCAATGTAAAAACCCTAAACCTTTAACATTTTTTTTCAAATTAGCCCCTGGGCTAGCCAGATTAAGTTGCAACGAGCTCAAAAATATAGAAATCATTAAAACAAGACAAAAAATCGTAACTAAATGAGCAAGAGGAGCTTGGCCAAATGAAAACCCTAACAATGGCTTTTCTCCCTTCAATTTGTAGTTGAAGAACATTAAAAGATGATAACTTTTAATTTGGTTTTATTTATTTTATGCATAATAACATATTTACTTAATTAACCTTTTAATTTCAACCAAATTTCAACAATACCAAGCCATTATCATCCACTATCATTCTAATGGGTTATTTATCACATAAGGACCTCCACTTTAATATTTCATAGCTATTAAACACCTTTAACTAATAGAACTCCACTTTTACACTTTACGCAATTTAGTCCTTTATATCAAATTAAGCATTCAAACGATAAAATTTCTTAACAAAAATTTCACACGATCATACTATCATGCTGTAGACATTAAAATAATAATAAAATTATTATTTCGACTTCATATTTGTGGTCCCAAAATCACTTTTCTGATTTGACTAAAAATACGCTATTACAACTTAGCATTCGGTTTTCTAAGAATTGGCTCAGCTTAGGCTCTGATACCAAAACTTGTAACACCCATGTCTGATCTGATCACTGGATTTGGATATGTTATGTCACAACTTAAATCCATTTGAGCTTGACAAAGACACTTGAAACTTTTATACCTTTGAGGTCTCGACATGTACCCCGAATTAGCAATAACCTTAGTATAACAATGACAAAACATTCAAATCAATACTAAGCCAAGTAAACTAAAACATAGTTCAAACAAACATCTGGCAGAAGCCTTATAAAAGTTGACAGGGTTATATAAAACACAAGGTGAGTTATTTCCCGTACAAAAGTTTCAAGTGCATCACTGGCAATTAAATATTATTTAAATCAGTATGACATATATGAATAAAATATGATTTCATAAACCATAATATCATTTAAGTAGTGATTTGGTGAAAGATGTAAATTATTACAACAGTTGGTTACAAAACAGATCTACACGCCACCTACCAAAATGGTCATGCATGATATAAAATTAGTCAAGTGGCTCACTATCAACAGTAATTCTGGCGTAGTCCCCTTCTACAGACTCTATTTTTACTATCTACACGCCTGAGAAGGAAAAGATAACAAATTAAGTTCAAACGAATTTAATGAGTTCCATGCAAAAATAAATTCACAAACAATATACAAGGATACCACTAGTAAACAAGCATTAACACTCATAAAGAGTATCAGACCTCTGTGTGAAACCATGAGATTCTAACACGATATGCCAAATGGTGTACACATTACTTAGACGAACCAATTTCGCCAACATAGACACAACACGTGGGTGGTCACCACCCACTAACTTAGCCATGAATTTCCACGATCGTGTACGTTTGCAAATGACCTATCCTTGTGCCAGCCACGAACCCAGAACTTTAGAATCATATCATTCAGCCATATTTGTATACATATACCACGCTCACCTAGAACTTTAGAATCATATCAATCAGCCATATTTGTATACATATACCACCCTAACTCCTCATATCAATTTTACTAAGTTGAACAGATGTTTTCATGATTTGCCGATCTAGTTTTCCATATAATTTTCCTACCGGAGGCATCACAATTAGATCTCCTTCTCATATATAACATATTACGTATCACATATAATCGGCACTGGGCTCATGCAACAAACAAGGTATTTACATCAGAACTGACCATACTCACGAAGAACAATGTCGATTGATACACAAAGTATAACCAGACACCACACCTTAACTTATTGGGAGTAAAAATACTTACCTTACACTGTTTATATTACTTGGAAAGTTTACAATACAAAGGAGTAAGAATGAACTCACCAGAAATTCCAAAATAGGAATCTACTCTGCAGGTTCTTTGCTTTTATTACTCGAATATTCTCTAGCTTCTTAAGCTAGATGAGAAACAAATATAAATATCAAATCATTAAACTATTAAAATTTAACATGCATGCATGAATCAGTAGCATGCAACCTAGAATTAGGAACTTTCCCTCCTTACAACCAATTTAAAAAACTCATGCACGCACAATTACAAATAAGTAAATTCCTTTAATAATGACCTAAAGGTTTAGCAGAAATTACCGGTAAGCTGGTATTAACAATGGTTTTGACTAATTACTGAGAACCTTCTTCATTTGAAGCTTTCTACCTTCAGGTTTTTCAGAAACTCAGAGGATAATTCAGGAAAGAAGATGAAAAAGTAATACATGCACACAATCAATATCCTTATATACTCAGGCAACGGTGACACGGTTTATTGGTTCAATTCTAACTAGGTTTAACTAGATTTTAAATTCTAATCATCTACAGTACCCTAGTTCAGTTCTAACTAAGTCTCAACTAAACTTCAACAATACTTACTGAGCCATTGTATTCACGTTAAAACACATAAACGAACCTGTCAGGCTACGAACTAATAAGTTCGCCCAAAACATCTCGGGTTGGCGTATTACTTAACAGAAGAGTCCTCCAAATTTCAGAGTTTACCCAATCTTTGGAGTCTGACAAATGACGAACCTACAGAATATGCCACCTAGTCAAAAAAACGGATATTTCACTAACTTACTCATTTTCTACCCTTAGTGTAAATGACATAAACGCCAAATAGTGACTCTATATAGTTTTTGTCAAGCGGGCGATTATTAACCAAGTGACATAACTTTTGGTATTCAAGATACATTATTTATCACTATGAAAAGTGGTAACTCTTAACCAAAAGTTACAACTTTTGGTTACTTGCAACTTTTCATTTGCAACTATTAGAACACTACTTATATTTTGAAAATGTTCCCATACCTAGTGAACTGTTCAACAATTTTGGTCATTGACCAACAATCTTCCAAGACTGCTCCACAATAGCCAAGCTAAACAAAATCAAAAGGGCCTATAACCCTTTGGAGCATTATTCTCACTCACAGTAATCAGAATTAGATGATGATCAGATTTAAGACTTTCAAGATGGTAAACTTTAGACAATGGGAAAACATCATCTCGGTCTTGATTACAAATAACTCTACCCAATCTTTCAAAACTATTACCCTTGTTCTAAGTAAATTTGGGGCCTATAAACCCTGTATCACAAAAATTGCAAACAAACATGAATTCCTAAAATCAATGGCACCCATGTAAAGTTAAAGCCACCCCTCTTTGTTTCATCATTGCAAAGAACAAAATTGAAGTCTCTTGAAGAAATCCATGGACCTTGCACTTCATTTGCAACCTATGGAGACATTGTTGGTATGTAGACATAAAAATGAACTTTTGAAAAATTTACGAAGACTTCAAGGCATACATCAACGCCATTTTCTTTAAGGTTCTACTCACCTAAACCTATATTTTAGTATGCAAAAGAGTTACTAGCAAATGAACCTCAAGGATACAATGAAGCCTAATGACTATCGACATTTTGCATTGACGTAAACAGTCCACTTAGCATTGAGTGGGGCATAACAAGAATATTAATTTTTAAGAGAGAACTTCTGAATTAATTCCTTACAGAATAATATAAGAATATTAGAAGGTAAAGGAGAATATAAAGAAGTTTTTGATTTGTTTCTAGTGTACCAAATAATGAATTTTGACTCTTATTTATAGGATTTCTCATGTCTCTTTGTATAGACATAACTATTCAAATGGATATTCATATCTTTTAGCAATAAACATTATTATTCAAAAAAATAACTACTTGAATAATTATGACTCGTTATTAATAATCAAATCGCATAACTTTTGGTAACAAGAAGCATAACTTATCACTATGAATAGTGACACTTTTGGTTACTTACAACTTTTCATTTACAACTATTGGAACACTATATATATTGAAAATGATCTAACAATCTCCATCCATTTTCAAAATATTCTATACTTTTGATAATCTTGGAAATCAATTGCATATATTAAGGTGTCTTATAATTGAACCTTCAACCAGTGAAAACATGTTAAAGTTAATCAAAGTTACATGGTAAACTAAGCTTTGAACCAGCTATTCCATTTGATTAACCAAACACATATCACACAAGAATTTCAACACCAGTCAATGCACAGTATCCAATGACCCTCTTATGGCAATGTGTTTGTAAAATCTTTACTTGAGTGTTGTCAAAGCCAACCCTTTGAACTCCTAAGCGACCACACTTCCACTCACATTGGTAGATCCTATCAAAAGTATTCCTATAATTATAACACTCTAACATATTTATGTTATGGGTCTATTAAGAGTATAATACTCTCATCCTTTCCTTATCAACATAGATACCTAACACCTTTTACCTTAGGATGATATATATATATTATTTTATACTACTAGCAATCAAGTACCGATGTTGTCAATTATCTAATTGTACACAACACGTGACATTTTACCAAGCGTTGAGTTGAGTTTCCAGCATAGGTGACTTAAATATTTTACGATTTGTACCTCATCCATAAATTTTCAAATTTCCAACGTACATATGTTCATTTTCTATATCACATGGTGAAACTTTATATTTATTTGTGTAGTCACACCCCAACATCGGTGGATTCAAGAAAAAGGGCAAGTAGGCATTCATGTTACCTGTTTTGGCACACTATGGTAGCATAGTCTGCCATTTTACAGAATTCTGGCATATTAAAATTTAGTGCAAAAGTATCTGTCTGTGGAAGTATCTAAGTATTTTATCTCGGGGTATTCTTCAATTGAAGAAAGAGTACGCCTCAAAATTTGGCTAAGCATGAAGCGCCTACTAAGTATACGAGAAAGATGTAGGGGAATAAAGTGCACTTAGGACCACGCCACATACCAGTTACCTCTAGGGGTATGCTAGCTCGGTTTACTCAAAAATGCAAGTAAATCCTACAATGAGATTGGATAAGAGTCAACTGAATGGACTTGACTAGTCAAATAGTAGCTGCATGTGAATTTCCTTTTTATATTCCTAGTTTTGGTAGGGAATTTAAGTGACAATTTCAATATACATTTGACACTTGTCAAGATCCACTAAAAGGGAAACTTAGTATATATAGTAAGAAGGGAACATTTCAGATGGTCTTTCTTTCCTTCTACTCTACGTTCTAGTTCTTCTTATTAAACCTAAGCAATCTTTTCTTCTTCACTAGGACTAGATGTTTGGTTTAATCAGTGGATGTTTAATCTCCTGGTAAGCTCTATAATTCTACATGTTGAGATTTATGAAGAATAAGGATGTTATAAGGCATAATAACAGTAGAGAATGAGTGGGAGGCCCTGCATGGGGGTCGCATGAAATTGATATGTTGGTAAATTTTCGGTAAATGGAGTTTTAATGGAACTTCCATGATCTTTTAGATAGTTGTTGCTACTGGTTCTGGTAGGACTATTAGAATAGGAACTCTGGGCTGAGGTAAAGGTGAGTTTGAAGTGAGTCTTTAACCTGACTCATGCATGTTAATTTACAATGTTTGTTTATACATTGATGCCTTCTCAGATAACTAATAAGTGTATGTGTGTGAACTATAATAAAGTTAGGCATGTTCACAAATGAGGTATGATGTGTTGCATGAATAAAATGATGCGTGGTGTGTATGCATGTGAAATTAGGTATTGTAAAGTATGAATCTGTTAGGAATATGAATGAAATCTAATTAAGTATGTTCAATGTTAAATGATAAATGCCTAAAAATTCTAAGATATGTAAAACTGTAAGAAAGAGATCCGTTTGTGTTGCCTTCGGTAGGGCAATTACATTGCAAACCAGACAGGCAAATCACTGTGAAAATGAAGATTTATTGTGTAGCAGGGTAGCTATAATGCTAATCAGACTGGAAAATCACGAAATAAATCTATGAAAAGACCATAACCATGGCACTTTCTAGAAAATCAATACAGTAATGTTAATCTTTGTGGTGTATTCTGTAACACCTTTAAGGAAAAATCTAGCTCACCCCATTCGTGGTAAAATTTTTATTTACCCTAGGGGTATTTCTTGAAAGAGTTCTCAACAATGTTTTTGAATAGTAATCTGCCATAGTAGCTCGTCAGTACAGAGAACTTAACCTATTCGTAATTATGAATGGTCTAAGTGTCTGCTAGACCTGAGCTTGTCTACGCTATGTATGGAAGTTATCTAAATTCCTTGGTATCTTCCAAATTAGAGTATTTTCATGCTATGAATAGAGGTTATATGGAGTCTAAGTTGCCCGCCAAACTTGAGCGTTCTCATGATATGTAACATGGTTGTCCATGATTCTAAGGGATAACTTAGAATGTTTCATCTATCATAATAAGTTGTGGTCTGGGTTTGTTCAAGATATCATCTAACTGGTATCCTGACAGTTGCCAAATTCAATATGAGAATCCTCCAGATCTAGGATTCATATGAAGTTCATTTTAAAAGATCAGTTAGTATAAGTGTTCACCAATGATAGTATTTGTGACTACACCATCCTAGATGAATTGTTCAACATCTGTTTGTGTGAGAATCTGTCGAAGGTAGATTCTATGAATATCTCTTTAAAGTAATGCATCTATTTTCTGGAGAGGAAATGTGATCCGCATTGAGTGGTGAAATCTATGATCTATCTAATGAGTCAATTGGCATATGCGTAAGCGCCCGGTATTAGAAAAGTATCCGTCAAAGATTGAAAAGAAATACAAAATCTTCAAGTTCTAAACGTTCAAAAGTAACCTGGATTAAAATTCACTAAGTTCGTTTGAACTTATAAGTACTTGTTTGTGATGCAGGTTCTGATTAAAAAGTTGGTATGCCAAGAGGGACCAAGCCAGGAATGCACTAGGGTGGCAGCTCGAGTTGTGATATTATGCATACAGAGGGCACCATAAGAACATGGTGCTTAGTACTCTACACCATGAGAAGTCTATATTTGAGAAAGTTTTAAGTTGAAACATCGTACGCTGCTTTTAAAAATCTGATATATTTATTAAACATTATTTTTCCTTAATATTTTGTTTTAAGAACAGAATATAAGGAAATAAGAAGTATGTTTTAAAATGGTTTTACACCTTTTGAAAAAATTTTGCTAAGTATTTAAGTTTGTAAAATCTGATATCTGGATCCAGTAATTCAGGTCGGGTATAGGGTGTTACATGTGTCTTGAAAGTTTATGAGACTAACATCCTCACTATATTTAATTATTAATTCTTTCACAAAATAATGCTATCAAGGATATCTTTCACAATGATCACTTTATCGTTATTATCATGACGATTTCATATATGGCTACTTAATTTCTTGATACCCAAGAAATTAATTTCACAATCACCAAATATATGAAACCATACATTATGTCTTTTTCACCAAGTTGTTATAAAGAGGCCTCATATCCCTTGATGAAATAAGACAACATATTTTTTATATTTCATATCTTTTTTTAATAGCTAATAAATGAACTTTATAACTTATCACATGCTTGCATACTCAAATATTTCTCAGCAAACCGAGGGTGTTCCAAATATTTTAGTACATAGTCATATTAGAGGACCATCAATTACATTGTTTGACTATAACATTACACAATTTACACCTTTTATCATCGTTAGTCAATTTGTGATTATGGTTAAAACCATCAGCATCACCTAAATGGATCAAGCAGCATTAATGTTGTTATTTCCTTATTCACGAGATCTTTGATTCATAACTTCTAAAGTAAATTTCTAAATTTCACAATATCTCAAATTTATAGAACCATAAGATTATAGATTTGTAATGCCCCAACTAATTTATTTCTGCTTCTATAAAATTTGACACAAATATGTATTTGTTTTAGTGGTTATGTGTTCGGGTTAGGTGTGAGAGGTCTTGGGTTCAAACCCCACTTCTGTTAAATTTTTGTTATTTTTCTGATCTAAGCCTTATCCTCGTTCATTGGGCTTTTATAAAATTGCATGTTAAATTCATATCAGAATGAGCCTACTGGTTCGAGTGGTAAGGGGTTGTTTTGTTAGAGGTCTTGTGTTTAGGTCCTTGCGTGAGCGAGGTTATTGATCGCGGTAAAATTAGAGTTTTAAATATTTATAAAAGAATGATCAAACCTGGAGACTAACTCTGACAACGATATTAAGGTAAGTGTACCTATCGAACAGTAGTATAGCTTAGGCAAGACCGGATGTCAAACCCAAAGGAACTAAAAGTATTAATACTCACTTTCTTTTTATTATTTAACCTAATTAGGGTGAAGGTTGTTTTTAAACTAAATTGACGACAACTAAACTAAGGAAACAAAGACAAAAAGACGAACTTGGGGATAACTTGGAAAAGACTCAGTTGATTTTGATGATACCCTCGGGAAGAATCCACCTAGACTTCACTTATTATTTAACCTTAAATTATATGATTTCTTTTACTTAGCTTGATCCGTGAGACTCCCTAACCTATGTTAAACCCTCTCTCGAAGCGAATAACGTCTAATCCTAGGTTAATTAGTGGAACTCTCGTTCGCTTATATTAACCCCCTAGGAAAGCAGTAAATCGATCAATGGATTCCCATATTAGGTTTCACCCTAATCCGACAAAATCTCGTAACCCTATCTCTAGGTGCCCGATCAACTCCGCTTAATTATGTTAGATCTACTCTTCGACAGGGTCTATTCCTCCTCCACGTAAGCACATTATATTTGGATTAAGCAACATAATTAAGAACAAACTAAGTAATTATCATATAACTTAAAAATCAAATAAAAAGATTCATCTAGGTTTCATCCCCTTCAGGTATCTGAGGGGTTTAGTTCATAATAAATAAACAAAACATTGCAAGAGAAAAGATAAAACAAAACATAAGAAAATCCTAAAGCTCCCTGAAGGAATTGAAGGAGAATTCTGCCGTCTTGAGTATAATTCCAGCTTCTTGGGATGGACCAACTGGCTATCTTCGCGTTATTCCCTAGTTCTGACCTTCTCGGCTTGGCTCCTTGGCCTAGCTTTGATGCTGGTTTTGGCTTCTGCCGAACTCCCCTTTCAAGTTGCCCCCTTGGGTGTTTATATAGGCTTTGAGATGCCTTACTTGGTCCCTAAGTATCCTAATTTAAGTAGACTTCCTACTAGGGTGTTTGAATAGGCTTTGTAATGTGTTTCTTTGCCTCCAAGTATCCTTTTCAGAATGAAATTTCTCTTTTCAGCGACAGGGACATGGCCATGGCACACGCCCGTGTAGATCGTGGCCAGGCCGTGCTCGGACGTCTTTAATGAGGCACGGCCGTATAAATCGGGAGAAGGTCGTGTTCTAGATGATTGGCATGGCACGACTGTATGGGCTTAAGTCCAAGCCGTGTTGATTTCTTCCTTGGCCCGAATTGGTCCGTTTTGGGCCCATTTCTTATTCTTTTCATCCTCGGATACTTTCCTGAGTATAAGACATGAAAAGAAAGGATTCAAAGCACCTTTTTACATAAATAGAGGGATAAATCATCCAAAAGCATATTAAATATGGGATTAAAATATGTTACTTTTAGGGTTTATCAGTTATTATTTTTTTTGCTTGGCTCTGTGATAGAGTTCCAGTTATATTAGAATTTTGAGTAGTGGGTGGTTGATTGTGGATGTGGTGGGATTTGATTAAAACTTATTTTTCAAAAATCTCTCCTGGAAATCTGGCGTTCCTTCTCTTCCAATGTTGTTTCTTATTTTCTTTTCTACAATTTTTTTTCCCTTTTCCTTCCTCGTTATAACAAAATTGTGCCTCCTTGTTGCAGATTTTTGAATCGCGATGTTTATTCTTCTGGTAAGTGGAGATAGTTGTTTTCCCGAGTATGGAGTTTCTTGTTTAATATTTTTGGTGTTTTTGAATTCTCGTTGATGTGGAATCTGCGTTTTGGCAACAGTGCATCAGGAAGATTGTGACTCACATCTTGCAGAATCATAGTCAATTATCATTCGAGGTGTTTGGGTAAGCGAGGAACTCTTGTTTTGAAAAATTATTGTTGGCTTTGTAGCTACGATTTAATCGTGTGATAAGTCTAATTTTGAGCATTGGTATGTTGATCTTTAGGTTCTAGAAGGTTCGTGGTTGCTGTAGTGTCGAAACGATACCAGGTGTGTACCCGAAACGCAAAAAATGAGGCTTCGGCAGAAGCCAAAAAAACCACACTGTCGACGCCTGTGCGGATGGTCGTGCGCGAGGCATGACTGTTTGATCAAGTTAGATATGTCCGTTCGTAAGATACTGTATGGTGGCTCGAGTGTGGCCGTATGGACCACACGGGCCAAGCCAAGTTAGGCGTGTGGGCTACATCACACGAGCATGTGTATATTGGGCCCATTATTCTAAAATTTTCCCTAGGGTCGTATGGGTCATTCCGTTCGATTGTGGGCCTACCATAGGGTCGGTAAGGGTTAACTAAATCCTTAAACTATGTGATCTGTTAGATTGAAACACTGTTTTGAGTATGATTCTATTTTGCATGTCTGATCATTAGGCTAGATGTATATCTGATAATTGAAAATATAAGCATGTTTACTCTGTTAATTCTATATACGTTCTCTATATCTGTTTTAGGGTGGGATATGTATATAAGAAGGAAGTGTTCTGTTCGGCGTTGATTGCCTTTATTATGGCAGCTTGGCTGCATACGATCTGATATGTGCCTTAATGGCACAACGTGGTGTGTAGGGATGGGTGCGTGTTCTTAACCCCACATGGTGTGATGGGATGGTCGGAGTTGGTGTGTAGAGGATGGGGGTAGGATTTTTACATATCTTTTTCTGAAACTGTTATCTGATCTGTATCTGGTTCTAATCGAGTATATGTTCATGTATGATTGAATGCTTAATTCTGTTAGGATACACATAGAGTTTACGTAAACTTACATTCGTTTGTCTGTTCTGTTAGGTAATCCACAGTCTTAGGCAGATCGGTGCAGTAAAGACTCAGCGGTGACCACTCAACCATATAACTGTTAAACTTAGCATTTATGATTTATTTCAATTTTTGGAGATTTATTTGAGAGTTTGTAATTTTTTGGGACTCTCTGGACTATTTAGTTTTTTTTAACTGTTTATTTTTGGATTGTTCATCAACTTGATTGCTTTGGTAAAATTGTTTTATTAAAACGACGATTTTTATGCAAACAAAGATTTTCCTAAAAACACGACTAAGTTTTCAAATAATAAACGATTAAGACTTCCGCTATAATAAGTTTCGGTAAAGAAACTGACTAAGTTGTGGTTTTAGTATATTTTAAAGATTGATGGTCTACCAAGTCAACACGGTTTTCCAAACCCATTCCTTATGACATCACCAGATTCGCCCATAACGTCTAGGCTGGGTTTGGGGTGTTACATTTAGTGGTATCAGAGCTAGGTTGCAACACTCGGCTGTGAATTTTGGGTTCCAAAATTTTGTTTTAGGAAGAAGTGGTTTACAAATATATTTGATAAATTGGAAAGTATGTGGTACACCGAGTCTTCGGCGCTGATCCTATAACTATTTTTGAAATTTTGATAGAAAGCTCTGAAAATATTGTAGTTAGTACTCTCTGAAACTGATCTGAATAGTTAGAGACTGCAACTTTTGGAAACAAAACTAGACTTTTGATAATTTATGCATAAAATATTTGCTAATAAATACTGAAACTGATGCATAAACTTTTAATGTAGATTAAAACTCGAATTTACGATGAGCACTTGTGAAACTCGTAGACGTGGTACTAGAGGCCGTGGTAGAGGCCGTAGGGGAGCTTGAGCTGAGTCTTCCTCTTTGGGTAGTATGCTGAACTTGGATACGAGTGAGACCCTAGTGTCGTCTACTACTGGGAATGGGTCCCAGAGTTGCTCGACTGGGGACAACGCACTATCGCAAGCTATACTGAGGATTTTGGAGAGGGTCGCTAGACCCCATTCTGGAGTTGGGGGCTGAGGGTCGGTAACCAAATGACTCTGGTCTAATGGTGCTGAGTTGTTTAGGGGCGTCACTAGAGTCGCCCCTAATGTGGTCGAATATTGGTTGGAGGCCACCGAGAGGATCATGAATGATCTAAACTACACTCTTGAGTAGAAACTGAAAGGTGCATTCTCTTTTCTTTGCGATGAGGCTTATCAGTAGTGGTCGACAATTGAGAAGGGTACCCAGTCTGATCGTCTAAGTTCGGATTTCTTTAAGACTACCTTTCCAAGCAAGTATGTGGGAGCTAATTATATGGATGCTCACAGGTGTAAGTTCATGAATCTCACGCAAGGAGATAGATCTGTGGCTGAGTATGAGGTCGAGTTTTTTAGACTGAGCCGCTACACTCGATGTGTGGTGGCGACTAAGTATGAGAGGTGCATCCGCTATGAGGATGGCTTAAGGGATAATTTGAGGGTGCTGATAGCTCCATAGAGGGAGCGAGAGTTTTCAGTTCTGGTGGAAAAGGCGAAGATCGCCGAGGATGTTAAGCGCGTGGAGCGCCAAAATAGGGATCGAGAGAGGGGTAAGAACAAAAGGGATTCGAAGCCCTCAAGTTCGGTATAGAGGCCTTAGAAAAAGGCTAGATCTGATGGGCCTATTAGAGTGGGGCCCTTGTTGCTCCTACTGGGTTACAGCCATGTAGTGATTGTGGTAGGCGCCATCTAGGTGAGTGTTTGAGGAGGATAGGGGCTTGTCTAAGGTGTGGGTCTCTGGAGCACTGTATTATGAAATGTCCATAGAGGGCTGATCAAATGCAAGCTTCGGCACTGCGTTCTGCACAGTCTCATAGGGTAGTTCAGCAGCCACCTAGAGGCCATAGGCAGGCTAGGGGTGGTAATGGTACAGGTCTTAGGCAAAGAACACCGGGCAGAGGTACTGGTCAGACTGAGGCGAGGCAGCCTGCACTGGTTTATGCGGCACGACGTCGAGAGGATAGAGATGCTCCTAATGTCATCACCAGTACGTTCCTTATATTTGATGTACCCTATACTACTCTGATAGACATAGGTTCTACACTTTCCTATGTAGCTAGTACTGTATCCGAAACTCTTGGGATTTCTGTTGAGAGCACTTTTAGTAAGGTTACTATACTGATTCTATTGGGGCAGTCTCTTCAGGTTAGTAAACTCTATAGGGATGTTCCGCTAGTGGTGTAAGGGGTTCTTTTTCTTGCAAATCTGATGGAGCTTCCATTTGAAGAGTTCGATCTAATTCTGGCTATGGATTGGTTGGTTAAGCACTGATTCAGTTTGGACTACGCCATTAAGAGGTTCATTCTGAGGACTGAGGATGATTTGGAGGTGGTTGTGATTGGTGAGTGTCGAGATTATTTGTCCAATGTGATCTCCGCTCTTGTGGCTAAGAAACTGGTTCGAAAAGGGTGTAAGGCTTACTTGGCTTACGTCAGTGTTTCTGATTCTAGGGGTTCTTCTGTTGGGGATATCAAATAGTGAGGGACTTTCCAAATGTCTTTCCTAAGGAGTTATCGGGTTTAGCTCTGAATTGGGAAGTCGAGTTTGGAATTGAGCTTCTATCGGGTACAGCTCCGATGTCTATTGGCCCATACCGTATGGCACTAAAGGAGCTTACTGAGCTTTTGGACCGTGGTTGTGTCTCCGTGGGGAGAACTAATTCTGTTTGTTAAAAAGAAGGATGGGACTATGAGGATGTGCATCAATTATCGGCAGTTCAACAAGTTGACTGTGAAGAATAAGTATCCACTTTCGAGGATCAGTAACTTGTTCGGTCAATTTCAAGGAGCTTTGGTGTTCTCTAAGATAGATCTTCGTTTCGGGTATCATCAGTTGAGGGTTAAGAAAGCTGATGTTCATAAGACTACATTTAGGACTTGTTATGGACATTACGAGTTCCTAGTTATGCCTTTTGGTATGACGAATGCTCTGGCTGCATTTATGGATCTAATGAACCGAATCTTTTAGCCGTATTTGGATCAATTCATCGTGGTCTTTATCGATGATATTCTGGTATACTCTAAGACCGAGGATAAGCATGATGACCATCTTAGGGTAGTACTGTAGACCCTACATGAAAAGTAGCTCTACGCTAAGTTGAAAAAGTGTGAGTTCTAGTTACAAGAAGTAACTAGTTTGGGACATGTGGTGTCTGCTGAGGGGATTCGAGTGGATCCAAGGAAGATAGAGGTCGTGCTAGATTGGAAATAGCCTAAGAACATATCTGAGATCTGTAGCTTTCTGGGTGTGGCGGGATATCATCGGTTGTTTGTCAAGGGGTTCTCTCTGATTGTAGCTCCCTTGACTAAGCTTTTACGAAAGGGTGTACCGTTTGTCTAGACTGAGGCACAACAATTGTACTTCGAGAAGCTCAAGTTTGTTCTAACTTAGGCTCCTCTTTTGATATAGCATGAATCTGGTAAGGAGTTTGTGGTCTACAGTGATGCATCACACATCAGTTTGGGATGTGTACTGATGCAAGATGGAAAGGTTGTGGCTTATGCATCCTGTCATCTTAAGAAACACGAAGGGAACTATCTGACACATGATCTCGAGTTGGATGCTGTGGTCTTTGCGTTGAAAATCTAGAGGCACTATTTTTATAGTGAGAGGTTATCAACTACACCAATCACAAGAGTCTTAAGTACCTCCTTACTCAGAAGGACCTCAGTATTAGGCAGTGCCAATGGATTGAATTACTCAAGAATTATGACTGCACGATAGAGTATCATCCTGGTAAGGCTAAAATGATGGCCAATGCACTAAGACAATTTATTCATTTGACTTGATCTATAAGATTCCCTAAGTTATATTAATCCCTCTCTCGAGGCGAATAACGTCTAACCCTAGGTTGATTAATTGAAATCTCTTTCAAATTAAAACCCTTAGAATTGTATTAACTCGATCTATGGACTCCCATATTAGGTTTCACCCTAATTCGGCAAAATCTCGTCACCCTATCTCTAGGCGTGCAATCAACTCTGCTTAATTATGCTAGATCTACTCTTACTCCTCCACCTAAGCACATCATACTTGAATTAATATCCCGAAAATATCAACACAAGAATTAAGAACACATAATTAAGAACAAGTCAAATATTTATCATATAGTTCAGCAAATGATAACAAGATTCATCTTATGTTTCATCCCCCTCAGGTATCTGAGGGTTTAGTTCATAACAATAAAAGAAAACATCTCAGAAGAAAAAATAAAACAAAACATAAGAAATCCCTAAAACCCCTTGAAGGAATTGAAGGAGAGATCCTCCGTCTTGAGTATAACTCTGGCTTCTTGAGATGAATCAACTGGCTATCTTCGAGTAAATCCCCAAAAATCTGCCCTCTTTGGCCTAGCTGGACGCCCTGATAAAAGCCCTGGCAGAAGGCTTCTGCCAAACTCCCCGCTTAAGTTGCCCCCTAAGGTGTTTATATAGGCTTTGAGATGCCTTACTTGGCCCCTAAGTATCCTAATCCGAGAAGAATTCCTATTAGGGTGTTTGAATAGGCTTTGGAATGTGTTTCTTTACCTCCAAGTATCCTATTCTGAGTGTAATTCCTCTTATTCACGTCAAGGACACGCCCGTGTGAATCGCGGCCAGGCCATGTTCAAGTCTGTTGAATGAGGCACGATCGTGTGGTCTTGGGCCCAGGCCGTGTTGATTTTGTGATATGGGCCATTTACTCCATTTTGGGCCCGTTTCTCGTTGTTTTCATCCTCCGGTACTTTTCTGAGTATAAAACATGAAAACAAAGGATTAAGAGCACCAATTTACACAATTCAAGGCTTCAATCATCCAAAAGCATGCTAAATGTGGGCTTAAAATATGTTACTATTACGGTTTATCAAATACCCCCACACTTAAGCTTTTGCTTGTCCTCAAGCAAAATTCTCAACTCACAATTAAAATGAACTTCCTCAATTCATAATATTCATCAATACTGTTTCATCATAGTTTAAAGATAATTCATACATTGATAATTTAACTCAAAGGTTCCTAAAGATTCAAACAATCAAAGTCATACATTTATAGCACAAAAACATAGGCGTTTCCCTTTACCTGAATAATTACCTCTGATTCGAAATTGACAAGAGTTGACATCCTCACAAGAGATTCACTCAAATCACTCAAGGTGTTTAAGGTTCAAAATTAAGCACTCAAGAGTCAAACATAAAAAGTTAATCCCATAAGCTTGCATGAAAATCAAATCTCCACCACTATAATATTAGATGATACACAAATCAAAAGCTCTTTAAAAAGTGTTGTAACGGGGCTTAGGTTAAATGTGTGGGTAAAGGCTGAATTAGAAGGTTAGAATCGAGATTGAATTGACAATTTACCTAACTAAAAAAATAAACTAATCGTAAATAATTATATCAATTGAAAACTAATAATACGAGCTTCTTCTTCAAGATTTGAAATTTAAGTATGTAAGCTCACTTAATAGAACTAATAATGAGTATACTTCATTTTTTTAAGAACAAGTCAAATATTTAATAAAGGATGAATTTACTACTGAAATAAAGATCATAGTTAGGCAACTGATCAAATCAAATCTCGACAAAAAAGGGTAGTCAAGGGATGGTGATAACAAATACAAAGGGTTTTGGGTTAATATTAGTGGGTGAGTCAATAAAAAGGGTTGCTAGGATAAAAAAGGTTCACTGGGGGTTAATTATGAAGGTAGGCTTTTTGTGGAGTAAGTGGGTTAAATCCTAGGTGCCTTTATCATCTCTGTATATCAAATCAAAGGTGTGGTCTCGACATGTATAATCGGTGCAAGTTCTAGAATAACAAATTAATGTTGACACACTCATAATCAATAAAGTGAGCAAGAAAAAGAATATATGCTCTATAAGGCTCAAAATCTCACAAAAATTATGGGTATTTGATGTCAACCTTGCAAATTTCAAACTTCAAGGTAATAATTAGATTCAGGTTGACAACCTAGAAAAAAATTTTAATTCTGAAAAATAGACTTATCATGCTTGATTCTCTAGTATCCTTCAAATTTAATCATCAATGGACAATTATCAATGACTTAATCCAAAACACATCAATAAAAATCATAAATCAAAGGAAATTTCATTCTAATCATAATATGAGAAACTTACTTTAGAACAAGGCATAATTCAGGGATTTTCAAATAATACTATAGTTAACCCCCCACACTTAAGATGTACATTGCCCTCAATGTACAAAGGTAGATAATGATCATATAGTAAGAAAATCAAAAGAGAGGGAGAGAAGTGAAACTTCCTGAATTTTGGATGGAGTTAATGAAGAGAAACGTAAGGGGTGCCTCAAGCTGTTTGAACTTGAATCCTCAAAGTAGTCGATCTGATTTTGTTGTATCCTAAGCTAAATCTAAATGTCATGGAGAAAAAGAAGAAAATAATAAAAATAAAAATAAAAATAAAAGTGAATAATGGAAAATGAAAGCAGAAAGATAACGGGAAAAGAAAAAGGAAGAAGGGGATTTAAATAGAGATGCATCCCACGCCTGTGTTCCTTCCTGTGGTGCCCACACGGCCACGGCTACGACCGTATGCAAGGCCGTGTGGGTATGGAAACCTACGCCTAAATACGAAAAGAAATAAAGCAAAACTAATTAGTAGAGTTAGTGCTCGGGTTGCCTCTCAAGAAGCA
Source organism: Gossypium bickii (assembly GCA_025503065.1). NCBI lineage: Eukaryota > Viridiplantae > Streptophyta > Magnoliopsida > Malvales > Malvaceae > Gossypium > Gossypium bickii. The sequence continues at coordinate 19,628,857 of CP106710.1, read as the reverse complement.
CTCATTTAAAGTCTTGAGCTAGACTTACCTCTCATTCGCATAATCATGGTGGTTAGAGGTGGTGAAAATCCTTTCTAATGCGATCAATTCGGTTATTGATATAAAGTTTAAGTCGAGTAGTGTTTACCTTAAAGGTGCTAATTTTAGGACTAGTTACCTCGACTGTTCCATTTGGGAGGATTTTGAGTGCCTGATCTCCTATCTTAAGCTAGGTTGTCCCATCATTAAGTTTTTTGTGGGGTTATCTCGTTTTTTCTTCGTGTGTTTTTAGTTTCTCTTTGAAGTGTGTCTTCCACTCGTCTAGTTCATCGATCCAAAGCCTTCGTTCCTTATGAATTTCCTCTTTATTGACACGAGGTCTAGGATCTGGAATCTGAGAAAGAGCTTCAAGAAATGGCAAGTTAATATGAAATTTCTTTGAAAGTTTAAGAGACTTACTGAGTTGTTCCTCTGTGTGCTCTTTTTTTGTCGCATCGGGATATGGCACACGGGGTTGGTACTCTATAATTATCGGGTTTAGTAAATCATGGCTTACCTCAACCTTACCTTCACTAACCACAGGCTTTTGCCTTGGGTCAGATTCCGCTAACCTTTCACTGTCATGAGCTGTTACGGCTTGAATTTGCTCTTTTGGGTTAGTCTCGATGTTGCTTGGTAGGCTTCCTTATGATCTTTCAAAGATCTGCTTAGCAAGTTGCTTAGCTAATTCTCGATCCTTTGAATTGATGCTTGTTGTTTTGTTTCTATATTTTGGAAACTTGTTTCTGTGGCTGCTATGAATTTTGTCAGCATCTCTTCAAGGTTCGACTCCTCTTCCTATTGGTGAGGTGGTTGTTGAAAATCTGGAGGAAGTTTCGGTCTTTGGCTACTTTGATCATCCCACAAGAAATTGGGATGGTAACTCCAACCTGCATTATAAATTTCACTATAAAAATTATTTTGAGGTCTAGAATAGTTACCTATATAGTGGACTTGTTCGTTCTCCATGCCATATCCGTAGTGTGGGTACTCAGGATTCGCCACGCCTTCTAGATTCCAGTCATATTGCATTACTAGGTGTAGCTGCGAGAGTATACAAACCATAAATCTTTTTATTCATCATCTCTAGCTGGTTAGATAGCCTGGTGACCACGTCGAGGTTGAAGACACTGGCTGCTTTAGTAGGAATTGTCCTCATGACTTGCCACTAATAATTATTCAGTGCCATCTTCTCTATAAACTAAAATTACATGCCAAAAGCAAATAGAGGAAAAATTAGCAAAGTAAAAAAATAAAAATAATCATAAAAAATAATAATCAAAATAAATTGCAATAAAAATGGCTAAAGTAATAAAAACTGAGCTTTCTTAATATTTTAGTTCCCCGGCAACAGCGCCAAAAACTTGATCGTTGTTTTATGTGATGTCAAAGTCTTAAAATTTATATAAAGAACGATCGAACCCGGAAACTAACTATGACAATGATTTGAGGCAAGCGCACCTATCGAACAATAGTATAGTTAAGGCAAGACCGGATTGTCGAATCCAAGGGAACCAAAAGTACTAATACTAACTTTCTTTTTATTATTTATCCTAAGGATTGAATGAATTTTTATCTTGGGCACCTATCGAGTCTGTTGAATGAGGCACGGCCGTGTGGTCTTGGGCCCAGGCCGTGTTGATTTCGTGATATGGGCCATTTACTCTGTTTTGGGCCTGTTTCTCGTTCTTTTCATCCTCCGGTGCTTTTCTGAGTATAAAACATGAAAACAAAGGATTAAGAGCACCAATTTACACAATTCAAGGCTTAAATCATCCAAAAGCATGCTAAATATGGGCTTAAAATATGTTACTATTACGGTTTATCAAGGATCGTTTGAAGGCAGCTTCTGATAGATAGAAATCTTATGCAGACCTGAAGAGGCGTGATATTGAGTACTCTGTGGGGGACTTCATTTTTCTTAAGGTTTCCCCATGGAAGAAGGTTTTGAGATTCGGTCGTAAGGACAAGTTGAGCCCTAGGTTCATCGGGTCGTATCTGATTCTGAAGCGTGTGGGACCGGTTGCTTATCAGTTGGAGCTACCTCCAGAGTTAGATCGTATCCATGATGTCTTTCATGTTTCGATGTTGAGGCAGTATCAGTCTGATCCTTCTCATGTTGTTTCTTTTAAAGAGATCGAGGTTAGGCTGGATTTGACTTTTAAGGAAGAGCCGGTTCAGATTTTGGATCGTGATGTTAAGGTTCTGAGGAGGAAGTCTATATTGCTGGTAAAGGTTCTGTGGCAAAATCATGGCACTGAGGAAGCTACGTGGGAACCTAAGGACTCGATGCGTCAGCAGTATCCTCATCTATTCTGATCAGGTAAATTTCAAGGTCAAAATTTCTTTTAAGGGGTAGAGTTGTAACACCCAACTAATTTATTTCTGCTTCTGTAAAATCTAACACAAATGTGTATCTATTTCAATGGTTATGCGTTCTGGTTAGGAGTGAGAGGTTTTGGGTTCAAACCCCACTTCTATTAAATTTTTGTTATTTTTCTAATCTAAGCCTTATCCTCGTTCAGTGGGCTTTTATTAAATTGCCTGTAAATTCATATCAGAATGAGACTTGCTAGTTCGAGTGGTAAGGGGGTTGTTGTGTTAGAGGTCTTCTATTCGAATCCTTGCGCAAGCGAGGGTATTATTTCTTTTGCTTGGCTCTGTGATAGAGTTCCAGTTGTACTAGAATTCTAAGTAGTGGGTGGTTGATTGTGGATGTGGTGGGATTTGGGTAAAACTTATTTTCCAAAAATCTCTCTTGGAAATCTGATGTTCCTTCTCTTCCACTGCTTTTTCCCCTTTTTCCTTCCTGGCTATAACAAAATTTTGCCTCCATGTTGCGGATTTTTGAATATTGGTGTTTATTCGTCTGGTAAGTAGAGATAGTTGTTTTGTCGAGTAGGGAGTTTCTCGTTTAATCTTTTTGGAGTTGTCGAATTCTCGTTGATATGGAATCTATGTTTTGGCAACAGCAAATCGAGAAGATTGTGACTCGCCTCTTGCGAAATCGTAGTCAAATATCGTTCGAGGTGTTGGGATAAGTGAGGAACGCTTGTTTTGAATTGTTGTCGGCTTTGTAGCTCCGGTATAATCGTGTGATAAGTCTAATTTTGAGCATTGGTATGTCGATCTTTAGGTTCTAGATGGTTCTTGGTTGCTGTAGCGTCGAAACGATACCAGGTGTGTACCTGAAACATAGAAAATGAGGCTTCGGTAGAAGCCAAAAAACTGCACTGTCGACTCCACGCAAGCATGTGGTCACCCGTGTGGATGGCCATGTGCAAGACACGGTCGTGTGATCAACACAGACATGGCCGTGTGTAAGACATGGTTGTGTGGTGGCTCAAGTGTGGCCGTGTGGGCCACATAGGCTAGGCCAAGTTGGGCTTGTGGGCCACACGGGCGTGTGAATTTTGGGCCAAGCCGTGTGGGCCCATTATTCTAAAATTTTTCCTAAGGTCGAATGGGTCATTCTATTCGACAGTGGGCATACCGTAGGGTCACTAAGGGTTAACTAAATCCTAAAACTATGTGATCTGTTAGACCGAAACACTGTTTTGATTATGATTTTGTTTTGCATGCCTGATCATTAGGCTAGGTGCATATCAGATAACTGAAAATATAAGCATGTTAAGCATGTTTACTCTGCTAATTCTGTATACGCTCTCTGTATCTGTTTTAGGGTGGGATATATATATGAGAAGGACGTATTCTGTTCCGCGTTGATCGCCTTTATTCTGGTAGCTCGGTTGTATATGATCTGATATGTGCCTTAATGGCACAACATGGTGTGTAGGGATAGATAGGTGTTCTTAACCCCACATGGTGTGATGGGATGGTTGGAGTTGGTGTGTAGAGGATGGGGGTAAGATTTTTGCATATCTATTTCTGAATCTGTATCTGTTTCTGATCGAGTATATGTTCCTGTATGATTGCATACTTAATTCTGCTGGGATACACACTGAGTTTATGTAAACTCACATACATTTGTTTGTTCTGTCAAGTAATCCACAGTCTTAGGCAGATCGGCGAGCAGAGACTCAACGGTGACCATTCAACCATATAACTGTTAAACTTAGCATTTATGGTTTATTTCAATTTTTGGAGATTTATTTGAGGGTTTGTAATTTTTTGGGACTCTCTGGACTGTTTGGTTTTTTTAAACTGTTTAGTTTTGTATTGTTCGTCAACTTGATTGCTTTGGTAAAATTATTTTATTAAAATGACAGTTTTTATGCAAACAAAGGTTCTCCTAAAAACACGACTGAGTTTTCAAACAATAAACGATTAAGGCTTTCGCTATAATAAGTTTCGGTAAAGAAACTGACTAATTTTTGGTTTTAGTAAATTTTAAAGATTGATGGTCTACCAAGTCAACACAGTTTTCGAAACTCATTCCTTGTGACATCACCAGATTTGGCCATAACGTCTAGGTCAGATTTGGGGTGTTACAAGATCATATCCAAGCCATATATATAATATAAAATACCTTATGTGTAACACTTCATGCCTGGTCTAGTTGTCGAACCCAAGCAATAAGGTGCTAGAAACAAATACAAAACATTTGATTTCATTTCATAGTCCAAAATTTCAATTCAATAATAATTTATTCATATATAATTAAGAACAACATGTAATACAACCAAATTTTGATCTATATCGAGCTTACGAAAGCTTTAAACTAACCTCGTATCAATCAAGGATCAAACTGACACAAAAACAAAAGGAGAGTAAATTTCTGTAAATAGGGGTCACATGCCCGTGTCCCCTAACAGTGTGAAAGGTTGAGACCATATAGGACGAGACACACGGCCATGTGGGAAAGCTGTGTGGAGATAGAGTCACGAACGTGCGAACAAACCATGTAACTCACTATTGCCATGTGGGTTAAAAGTGTAAATATTCAAAAATATGTCACGGCCGTGTCGTTGGATCGTATAACAGACTGTTTCCATGTGCATAAAAAATCACCCTAAATGTGCAGCCCATACAATTGTGCCATATGCCCATGTATTGCACACAGCCGTGTGCCAGGCCGTGTCTTCCTGAAATACCTTCCAAAACAAGCTTTTAAACCCTAATCCATTTATACCACAAGCAACACTTATACCAAGTTTTAACCAGTTCAAAAGCATCAATATTATACCAAAAAATATCACTTATAACAATCAACTTAAGTGCCTAACCAATATAATACATTTGGCACATCAATTCAACAATTCAAGTTCAAACATAACACCATATTCAAACAAATCTAATATGCCTTCCAAGGCACCTCAAAACAATTAATATAGTATGCATCATATGACCATTTTAAGCACTTTATAACAATGATTTAGTATCAAGCATATAAACATGGATAAAGCCACACCAAAATCATTCAACCTAACACGAACATACCATTCATTTACTAGCATATTTCAAGTATATTACCTTATCAACTTATAAGCGAAAATGATGTGTCACGAAACTAACTAAATATTTGACTAAGGCAAGTGCACCTATCAATTAATAGAACCCATCATAAGGTTCATCTCCCCTAGTTTTTTAGAAAATTAGTTAATACTTGAAAATAAAAAATCCAAAAGACAATTTAACCAAAAGAAATAAAGAAACTCATGATAACTTCCTAAGAAATCAACTGGGAATCTTTAATCATAAAGAAAATCTACTTCAATAATGTTTTTCGAGTTGTTTTCCTGAGTATTCTCTGACGGCTCTCCCCTATCTTCTTATTTTGCTCATATATACATCTTAGAATGCCTGAAAAACCTAAAAATTGGGATTTTCTGCTATTTGATGTGCAATCTCGTGAAATCGACGTGGCCTACCACACGTCCGTGTGGGTCACCAGCCGAATGGTCTGGCCGTGTGGAATGGTTCAACCCGTGTGGCTCCAGTAGCTTCTTCTGACACTCCGTTTTCGCTCTTTTTTTCTCTCAAGCTCCCTATTAAGCATTAAACATGAGTTTAAAGGATTATGAGTATAAAATTCACAATTAACATTGAATAATCACCCAAAAATATGTTAAGAAGAGGTTAAAACATGTTACCTTTAGCATTTATCAAAAAACACCAACCAATTCAACAAGACAACATTGCCATATATATATATAACCATATGCACAAAGTTCTCAAAATACCAAAAATAATCCAAGATACACATTGTTTACCCAATGGCTCCTTAGCCATGACCAAAATAAAATATCACCAACACTTGAGTCCGGAATTTTTGTTGGATGCTGAAGTTGATGATTGAATTAAAAAGTACCTAACTTGTGCACGAAAAACAAAACCGTACGTTGAGTATACTCAGTGGTATTTATATAATTTGAACATTAAAACATAATGCAATTCATTCAAATGCATAAGATAAAAATACTTAATGTTATGCAAACTATCATGTAAAATTTTCTATTTCATAGTTTCATTGTCCAAATTCAACAAAAGGCATTACTATGTATATCACACTTCCATTTTATATCCATTGAAATATCAAGCATTAATATCTCATTCCATTTCAATTTCCATTGTAAGCATTCAAGACCATATTCATGTTTATTTCTATTTGTTTCACATATCATTATTTCGATTTACATATTTACTTTCTTATTAACATGACTCAGACTCAAACGGATATGCGAATCCAACCAACACACCAATTTAGCATCCAGTGCCTATCAAATAAATCCGAAATAAAAAGTTGTGTCTTGCATTGGTCGGTAAAAACCACAAAATAGATGTGCCCAACACTAGTTAGTATAAACAAAAAATAGGGTGCCCACACTCCCCGTAGAACACCCCTAACCCCTGTCCGACGCCAGAATAGGGTTACGGAGCATTACTGAACTTATCACTTATACTATCATACATTTCATGTCCATTTCTCATATCCAAACAAAAGTCATTCAAATTCAATCATATAGTCCCTAACACGAGCCCTCAAGGCCTAAAACAAGCATTAGAAGTGGTTTGGGACTAAACTGAGTACTTAAGAGATTTTTAGAAAAACATGAAAAATTTTCAAAGTGCCAGGCCGTGTTTCTCACACGGCCAAGAGACACGCCCGTGTCACAGGCCGCGTGGACATTCGAAATGGGATCACATGGATGTGTCCCAGCCCGTGTCCAACCCTGTGTAACTAACTGACCTGGGTTACATGGCCAGACCACATGCTCGTATGCTAGGCCATGTGAAAACTTAAGGGTATACTAACTTGTACCATATGGCCAAGCCACACGCCCGTGTGCTAGGCCATGTGAAGCTATTGACTTGGTTTCTAAATAAGTATCAGGGGACACACGGCCATGTCACCTGGCCGTGTGTCACACACGACTGAGATACACGCCCGTGTCTCTGCCCGTGTGGACAAAAATAGGCCATTTTCCAAGCCATATTTCTCACCTAATGTGTACCAACCTAAGCCAAACAATGTACATACAACCATGACATAAATAAGCATTTAAGACTAACCAATGCCAAGTCTATAGCATGCAATATCCACACATTCACTTGACCACTTAAAAGCATACAACTAGCCATTCAAAATTATACTAATATCACTTCCAAAAGTTACCTAAATGGTCAAATGCATATATACACATTTGTGCCTAATACACAACATATGTCATTTATTGATCTCAACCATATGATACTCAAAAGTTTCAAATCAAAATCAAGGCATTCCCATGGCAATCCAAACAACATATAACATGAAACAAACCACACATTTATACATACCAATATATACCAAATCAACCCATATTAAATGACTAATTACATAACCAAAACATATAGACTTTCATTAGCCAAAAGACCTATAATGCCATATAACCAAAATACATAAAGTCCAAAAATACCAAAAGGAGAGTTTGATAGTGTGATGCAATCTCCGACAACTTCCAATCCGAGTGAGCTTCCGAAATTCTATAAAACATGGAAAAATAAACAGAGTAAGCAATTAAGCTTAGTAAGTTTGTATAGCATAAAACTCATCTTACCATTTAATCACAATTTAAGTAATTCAACATAGTATAATGCAACTCAATTTGATCCACAAGCCTAACATATATTTATCCATAAAGTTAGAAATGAAATCACAAATCTCATAGATTCAATTCTCACATGATTCACATACATACATGTATTGGTTTATATTGAATTCATATACTTTCGTAACATCACTATGCCCGTTGAACCATTTGGAATAATATCGGATACTCGAGTATCTTGCACACCAATTGCCAATACATGGTCGAAACCATCTCTATCTCATATCTCATATAGATACTCACTCTAGAGCCATCCCTGGTTTGTTCACACAAGCTGATGGTCAAGACGTAGCTACAAAGTGCTACTCACACAAGCTGATTAGTAACCGCAACACATGCATGAAAACTCAGCCACTGGTAGAACGTACGGAACTAACACCAATAACACGGTAATCCCTAATGACAAGTCATTTTTATCCTATCTATTCCTAAGGTTCAACTAGGATTTCATACGTCACCAAATCTTCATCGAATATTTTCATGTAGTCCTATTCATCAAGAATGTAATAATAAAGCATTTAAAACACAATTACTTTAATGCTCATTAACATACGAACTTACCTCGAATTAGTACGAAGACAATTGACCTATCAATCCACTACTTTGTCTTTTCCTCGATTCACTTCTGAATGTTGTTTTTATTGATCTATATAATCAAATTTAACTATTTTAATTCATATTTTACTCAATTCAATCCGAATTTCATGTTATGGAAAAATTACAATTTTTCCCTATACCTTTAACTTCTTTACAATTTAGTCCTATTCTCATAAAAATGCAAATTCATGCAATTTAGTCCATATCCATGCTAGCCAAATATCATATAAGCTTAAAGAAGACCATACATTTCATTAATTCACACATTTCACCACATAATTTTCACCTTTTACAAATAAATCCCTATTTGACATTTTCAACAAAAATCACTTTACAAAACTTGTTTATCTAACAACAACCATTCATTTTATACCATTAAACTTCAAAACCTCAATATATACATCAATGTAAAGATTCAAAAAACTCAATAGTTTTGCAAATTAGCCCCTGGGCTAGCTAGATTAAGCTACAACGACTTCAAAAATATAGAAATCATTAAAAACGGGACAAAAATCACATACTAATTAAGTTTGTAAGCTTGGACGAATATCAAGCTCAAAAATGGCTTTCTAAATCCCTAATTTGGTTGAAGAAAGATGGATAAAGATGATAGCAAATTTGGTTTTATTTTAATTTAACATATAATTTTACTAATTACTATTTTAACATTAAAAACATTCATATTTATACCAAAAACCAAGCCAACATCCTCCACTATCTCATTAATGGGTTAAATACCAATTAAGGGCCTTCACTTTAAAGTTTCATAGCTATTAGACACCTTTAGTTATTAGAACACAACTTTTTCACTTTACGCGATTTAGTCCTTTTTAACAAATTAGGTATGCAAACGATAAAATTTCTTAACGAAATTTTCACATGACTCTACTATCATGCTGTAGACATTAAAATAATCATAAAATAAATATTTTCACATCAAATTTGTGGTCCCAAAACTACTGTTCCGATTTCATTGAAAACGGGCTGTTACACCCCGACACGTAGTCGTATAACCCTGAACTCTTCCTATCCTATGTCATGCCAATTATACCCGACCCTGCCCAAACAGTTAATAGGGTAACAATTTCTCCCATTCATTTATAATCAATTTTTCATTTCAATACCATAATCACAATCATCCAGTCCATAATTCTCATTTATAACAGCATAGTTCATCACAACATTAGCACAATTTCACATTTCTAATAATATCTAGCATTTCTGAACCTATTCAATTTAGTCATTAATACAAATAACAAATTCAATCACATCATTTCAACTCAATGAATCAATTATAATTCACGATATGGACTTGCCACACAATGCAATATAAAAATGTAACAATTCAAATAGTTCAAATTATAGAAACACAAACCGTAAACTCCAAGCTATTCGCCGATGACTTTAACTTTTCCTCTCTTTTTTCGAGAGATCCGGGTTGATGTTAGCTACAAATTAAAACAAATATACAAAATTATCAAGACACAAATAATTTCACATTGAATTGCTAATTTATGTAACTTTTCCATTTTATTCAATTTAGTCCTTAAAATTTGGACTAACATGTCTTTTAATTTAGAACTCATATTGTCAAATTATTTTCACTTTAGTCCTTCTAAGACTTCCTATTTCTCATTTCTAACACAAATTTTGAAATTTTTGCACTTTAATTCCTATTGAACAAAACTATCAATTGACTTTACAATTTAGTCCTTTTTTCAAATCTAACTTAAAATCTATTAAATTAACCTCTAAAAATTCAACTATTCATCACTGGAAACATTCTCAATCTTAAACACTACCGAAAAATATGGCATGGGTCAGCTAGCTTAAGCTCCTGGATTCTGAAAACATAAAAATTACAAGAAAATGACTAAATTGCACTAACCAATTTGAAGATTTAAGCCTTGAAATCCTTAGCCATTCGACTTCTTTTCTTCTTCTTTGTTTGCGTTCAGTTTTTACATGAATAGATGAATGGAAATGTTGTGGTTTTCCACTAAATTTATTTTTATTACAAATGGTTTAATTTTAATTTACTTTAATCTTATTTTATACATTAATTAAACAAAAAAAATTATTATAACCACAATTAGAAATCGACCAATAAAGTCCTAAGGCATAATTACTATATACACCCCTTACTTTGTATTCTAATTAAAGATTCCTTAAGAATTAAACTTTTGAAATTTTTACGATTTAGTCCTTGAGCCCTAATTAAGCACTAATTCGATGAAATCTAAAATCTAATTCACTTTACATATAACTACGTAAATATTTATTAAAGATATTTATGAGTCCGATTTATAGCAACAGGATTCAAAAACCACACTTTCTCACACCACTAACTTTCAAGATGTTTTAATTCCCCATTAAGAAATTTCGTCCCCGAAATTTACCTAAAAAGAGGTGGGAATACTGATATCTCATCGTCTTCTCCAGTTCCCAGGTCACTTCTTCCACACTATGGCTATGCCACAAGAATTGCATGAGTGGAATGCATTTATTTCATAATTCTTTCACCGTGCGAGCTAAAATTTCGATCGGTTCTTCCTCGTAAGACAAGTCTGGTTGAATTTCAATTTGTTCCGTCGACATGACATGAGGCGGATCCAGTCGATATCGTCTAAGTAGCGACACGTTAAAAACGTCATATATTTTTTGTAACTTTGCCAGTAATGCCAACTGATACGCAACTGGTTCAACCCTTTCGATGATTTCATATGGTCCTATAAATCGGGGACTCAAATTTCCTTTTCTGCCAAATCACAAAAGCTTTCTTCAATAGAGATACCTTTAGAAACAATTTATCGCCCACAGCAAACTATATATCTCTACGTTTTAGGTTCGCGTATGATTTTTGTCTATCGAAAGTTATTTTCAATCTATCTCTGATCACTTTAACTATAACTTATGTTTCGTGGATCAATTTCAACCCAACAACTTTTCTTTCATACAAATCCAACCAACAAACAGGTGTTCGGCACCTTCGACCATCTAATGCTTCATATGGATCCATTTGAATACTCGATTGGAAATTATTATTATACACAAATTTAGTTGACAGTAGATAATGTTCCTAGCCTAATTCAAAATCAATTACACAAACTCGAAGCATATCTTCCAAGATATGAATAACTTGTTTCGATTGTTCGTCTATCTGCAGGTGAAAAGTAGTGCTGAAATTATTCTCGTACCTAAAGATTCGTCTAATTGTCTCCAAAATCTTAAGGTGAATCAGGGACACCGATCGAAAATAATGGACATAGGTACGCCGTGCAATCTGACTATTTCTATAATGTATACCTCAGCTAGCTTCGAAAGTGACCAGTCAATTCTAATAGCAAGAAAATGAGCTGACTTTGTTAGTTGGTCAACTATCACCCAAATGGCATTTCTTTTGCTCGGAGATAACAGTAACCCTGTCATGAAATCCATCATTATACACTCCCATTTCCATTCAAGAATCGAGATAGGTTGAAGAAGTCTGGTAGGAACCTGACGTTCCACCTTAACTCGTTGACATTTCAAACATCTAGAAACAAACTCGACTATCTTTTTTTTTTATACTGGGCCACCAATACACTTCTCGTAAGTCGCGATACATTTTCGTTCCGCCAAGGTGCAAAACAAAAGGGCTATCCTGGGCTTCGTAAAGTATTAACTCTTTTATTTCGACGAAACCTGGAACACAGATTCGATTACAAAACCTCAAATAACCACGATTATCAATACTGAAGTTTTCTACCATACAATGCTAAACCAATTCATTTTCCCTTGACAACTTGGCATCAACAAGTTGTGCCTCTCTGATTTTTTCGAACAACACAGGTTTAAATTTCAATTCGGCCAAAAAACTACCATCACTACTAATATTGAGTTGAGCAAACATCACTTGCAATTCAACTATCATCTTTCTGCTCAATGAGATAGCTACAATGTTAGCTTTACCAGGGTGATAATCAATAATGCAATCGTAATATTTTAGAAGTTCGACCCAACTACGTTATCTCAAATTCAAATCCTTTTGGGTTAGGAGCTACTTAAGAATTTTGTGATCGGTATAAATATGACATTTTTCACCATATAAATAATGTCTCTAAATCGTGCATCAAATAGTTACGTTCATGCGTTTTTAGTTGGCAAGACGCATACGCAATTACTTTTTCATCTTGAATCAAAATGCAGCCTAAACCGCTCAACGAGGCATCGTTATAAACCATACATATTACATATGACATATCTATTTTCTAGTTAAAACCACTTGTAGTCCAACGTTTATAACATAGACTAAAGCTGTAACATCCTGGAAAGGGCCTATGCATTTTCGGTTTAATTGTACGAAGTGACATATTTTATGTACTAAGAATAAATTTTGAATATTTTTGGAAACCCGGAAATGAATGAAAATGATTTGGAAATGAACATTTTTGGAAACCTGAAAATGTATGGACATGATTTAGAAATGATTCAAAAGAGGAAAGTGAACATTTCTGGAAACTTGGAAATGTAAGGAAATGTCAAGTTTACAGAGCCGAACGAAAAATTTTGGAAACTTAGAAATGACTTAGAAATGTCGAGTTTTAAAGTTTAAAAGAGGAAATTAAGGCAAGGTGGCCTTAAAAGAAAAAGTTGGTGAAATTTGACACACAAACAGGCTTGGAAAAGTGGCCTGAAGATGTCACTTAGGGCCTATAGAAATGGCGCCACATGCAAGGTGATAGGCCTGAGTTCGAGTCACTTGGGAAGCAAATAAAGGAAGTTTTATTTTTGCTTCCAGAAGCCTAAGGGGGACCGCACAAGCCTTCTAGAAAGGATGAGTTTTATTCTCTTTAATATTCGATTAATAAGGTGATAAATAAGGGATTTAATTTGGATTATTTTTGAAGAGATAATAAAGGATTATTCTCTAATTATTTTAAATTAAGGAGATAAAGCTATCAAATAAAGAAGAGTGGTGGCCAAGTAAGGGATTCGAGTAGTAGTTTCAATTTATAAAAGGAAGAGAATAGGGCTACTCATCAATTTTTCTTCCTTCTCTTCTCTCTGCCGAATTTCTAAGTGCTCTCTTCTCTTCTCTTCTCTTTTTCTTTTGTCAAGCCGAATCTATAGTCCACCATTGTCAAAATTCTCAAGTTTTCTTTTCTTCCTATTTCTTCTTCCCAATCCATTCAAAAGCCGAATCTTGGAAGGGCTTCAAGCATAGGTGCTGTTGATTTCTTCAAAGGTAAGAACAAGTTTGATTTCCATTCTTTTCTTTTAGATTAGCCGAGAGATAATCTAACCTCATACATATTATGGTTACCGAATATGGAAGGATCTTTCGGGATTATCAGAGTAGTCGACTAAAAGGAGGAGTATTCGGGATTTCTAAGATTAAGGTAAGACATGTGAATATTCGGCCAAAGGCCTTGATTTATGTTTCGATGATTAAGATTAAGTCTAACGTAAGGTTTTAGGGATTTCGACATTCCTAGGGAAACAAGGAACAGTTTCAGGATTTGTTGGTGTTCCAATCGGTAACAAGGTAAGAATACTAATCCTACTAGGATTTGGAATCTTGGCCGAATGGCTTTTTATTAAGGTAATAAGTGATAAATCAATGTAGGGATTAAGGATCTAAGCATTAGATCAAGCTTTTCGGGATCTCAAGGAAATTTTAAGCGAATCAGGTGTGTACCCCACACTACTTCATAATACGTTTTATGGCATGTTTAATTAAAATATGTGACATTAAGAATATGAAAGTGGCTAAGGTATCATGTTATGGTACTAAGTACTCAGGTACGTTTCCTACTCCTACTAGGAATATGAAAAATGTTATTAGTAACATGAGAATATGATAAGAATGTGAACTCTGGCATATTTATGCATATTATTATTATATGGGGCATATGGGTTTTATTTTGAAAGGGGAAATGAATGTGGTGACCTAAGACCACGAACACGGTGACCTAAGACCGTGATATCTGAAAGTGGTGACCTAAGACCACAGTAATCTGAAAGTGGTGACCTAAGACCACAGTAATCTGAACATGGTGACCTAAGACCACGAATGCGGTGACCTAAGACCGCAATTTGGTGTGTAGCGGAAGGAGGGTCGACTTAGTAGTCCCCACGGTGTGACTGGCAGGTACGGGGTGTGTAGCGGATGGACAATTAGGTTTGGGTTTGGGAATGCATCATAACTTGTATTCATTGTTCTGAATGTGTAACTCTTGTATGCCTAATTCTATTATGATTTAGTGTCGTGTACACATTGAATCTGTTTGACTCACCCCGTTGTGGGACCATGTTTCAGGTGATGAGCAGTGATGGACCGGGACGGCAGAACTTGTGGTGGCCATGCTCAACATGAAGTCTTTATTTTTATGGAACTATTAGTTTTTTTTTAGTACTTGAATTATTTGGAAATTATTTGTTGTAATAAGGCCATAAGGCCATAGTTGAATCATTTTACATTTATTATTATTTATTATGTTTAGGAACCTTATTTATTAAAGTTTAAGTAAAAATTTCTTTAAATTAAATCCTAATTGTTTTATCACTTAATATTAAAAAGGGGTTTCCAAAAATAAAATCGAGTCTGTTTCAACACAGGCCCAACCCAAATAATATATTTTTTTAATCGCACAAGTTTTCTCTAAGTAACAAAAGAATTTGAAACCGGTTTTCTTGAGGAACATACCAGATCCGGTCAAAGCTCGTGGGCCGGGTTTGGGGTGTTTCAAAAGCATGTGCAATCATATACCATTTAGCTTATGGTTATTTTAAATCAACAAGATCATTCATATTATATGGTCATCTGTAAACTTAGATTCAATGTATCATTTAGAAATGAATATACTCAAAATAATGTCTCATGAATAACATACAAATGCTAGCTACTATTAGTATCATGATTTGAATAAAATAAATAACTTTATATCTCAAGTTAAATATATATCCTAAAAAGAAAGAATATTTTTTTTTTACTAAGAGGTTTCACTCACAAATTGGATGGAAGGAATTGAATTTCATTTCTTCAAACTTATTGTCTATTTATAATGCAACAATAAGTGCCTAAGTGACTCTTTAAAACATCACTTTTCAAGTTTCACTTTTTTATTTAAATAAATTATCTCAACCTAACCTTTTTAAAAGTAATTGTTAGATTCAATAACATAACTTTTTGGTTTGGGAAGACTCTCCCGATTGATCATAATGCTTCTATTAGATAGAAGCTTGTTCAACTAATGTTTGAACAATGTCATCACCATTCGAAATAAAAATATTTTTTGATTAATAGATCCTTTCCTAGCCATGCATATTCATTTCATCCATGCATTCCATCCATTTTATTCTTCTTCTTCTTTTTGCATGATACATACTATATAATTTTATACTAATAATAATTATGCATGTTAAAATATCATGCATATGATAAACTAGCATTTGCTTTCTATCAAATAAATAATTCATGAGACAATCATACTTTTTTGCAAAATATAATTACAATCAATATAACTTAATTGTTGAAATCTTATTCATGCAACATGAGTAAAACAACACATTTGACATACCTTTCCTCGTGATAAAGATTTCTTCAAAATCAAAATTTAACAAGATTGCTACCTCAATGTTGTTTCATTGTCAATAGCCTTCCCAACAGTACCAAATTTGTAATGCCATGTAAATATTTAGAGAACGACATGCCTTCTTTAATTTCTCATAAATCTGTGAACACAAAACCTTAAAATTGTTAGTGTATAGAGATAAAAATAAACTTATAAGCAATTAACGATGGCTTCAGGGTATATAACAATGTCACTTTCTTTAAGGTTCTATTCACCCCACCTATATTTTGGTGTGCAAAAGAGTTACAGACAAATAAACCTCGATGATATAATGGAGCCCAATAACTATCGTCGTTTTACACTGACAAAAACAATAAACTAATCATTAAGCAGAGCATAGCAAGAATATCAATTTTCATAAAGAGCTTTTGCAATAATTCCTTAGAGGACAATATAATAATACTAGAAGATGGGGGAGAATAAAAAGAAACTTTTGATATCTTTCTGGTGTACCAAATAAATGAAATGTGACTTCTTTTAATAATTAAATGGCATAATTTTTTATAACAAGATACATAACAAATCACTATGAATAGTAACAACTCTCGGCTAATAATCAAGTGACATAACTTTTGGTATTCAAGACACATAATTTATCACTATGAATAGTGACAACTCTTGACTAAAAGTTACAACTTTTCATTTTCAACTATTAAAACACTATATATATTTTAAAAATATTTCAAAATACACCAACACAACATTTTCCTCTTAAGATGATCAAACACTAGCATAAACGATAGTGAAGTAAACAGTCAAACTCCTTCCTCGAAAATGAACAAATAGCAAATTGTTATAGATAGCTTCATTGACAGAGTTTGTATTGAGGACTCTCTCAAGCTTATAGCCAATCACTTTGGAAACCGAGGGGTATATTTGCAATGATAAAAGTGAATTTTAAGAAAATGTCATCTCCTATTATTTGAAGGATTAATTTAAAGGAAGTAGGATCGATTTGGATTTACTTCAAGGCTTTGCATAATTAATAATGATAAGAGGCAACCTGATCAATTAAGGAATTTAAACGTAATTTATGAATATATAATCTCAAATTTATTTAAAATACAAGCTAAAAAAGTATTATTTTTTCATTTAAAATTGTTAATAAAATCTGATTGTTTTCCTTGTTTCTAGGCAAGTAGTTGTTGCACATCAAGGATTTAGTGGCTAAAAATTATGGGTTTATTTTGTTTAGATTTTTCTCTAGTTGTTAAGGGTCTTTTTGTGAGTTTTATTTTGTTAGTGCCTAATTTTTAGTTTTTTTGTTATGTAAAAACCTATATAAATAGGCTCTTGGATTATGAATCAATGCACTTATCATCTTATTTTTCCCTTTCCTTATTATCTTCATCTTGTTGTTATCTCTTTCAGTAAGTTAACAGTGGTGTCAGAGTTGGTTAAAAGGAAAGTGTTTTTGGTGAGAGGAAAAAGTTTGTGGTCCTTCCTATGGCTTCTGAAAATTTTGTGCAGCCAGCTATTCCATGTTTTGATGGTCACTATGATCATTGGAGCATGCTGATGGAGAACTTCTTGCGGCCTAAGGAGTATTGGCATGTCATTGAGCACGGTGTAGCAGCACCAACAGATGGAGAAAGGTTTAAAGAAGCATAGCCAAAGGACCTAATGGGGTTGAAGCTGAAAGATTTGAAAGTAAAGAATTATTTATTTCAAGCTATTGATCGTTCGATCCTGGAAACCATTCTTTGCAAAGAAACTTCCAAGGCAATTTGGGACTCCATGAAGACAAAATATCAAGGTTCTTCCAGAGTGAAGCGTGTACAGCTTCAGACCTTAAGGAGGGACTTTGAGGTTTTTCATATGAAGGATGGTGATTCTATTACAAACTATTGTGCATGAACCATGGGGATCAAGAATAATATGCGATTTCATGGTGAGAAGACGAATGACACAGCCATTGTTGAGAGGATACTACGGTCTTTATCACCAAAGTATGATTATGTTGTCTGCTCAATCGAAGAATCCAAGGATATTGATGCACTCACCCTTAATGAACTTCAGAGCTCCTTGTTGGTCAATGAGAAAAAGATGAACAGAACTTCTACCTCAATAGAGTAGGCTTTGAAAGCTTCAACTCATTCTTTCAGAGGAAGAGGCAGAGGTTGAGGAAGGGGAAAAGGTAGAAGAGATAGTTGGAATTAAGATAGTGGCAGGCATGCTAGACCAAATGATAAAGGCAAACAACGGGATCAACAATTTGACAGGTCAAAGGTAGAATGTTTTAAATATCATAGGTTTGCTCATTATCGTTCTAAATGTCATACTAATCTATCTAATGACAAGGAAAAAGGAGAAAAGTCAAATTTTGCAGAAAAAGAATAAGTTGAAACCTTGTTAATGGTAGTTCATAACAAGCAGGAGGAGTCGCATAACTCATGTTTATGGTATGTGGATACGGGCTGTAGCAACCACATGTGCAGTAATAAGTCTTTTTTCTCTTATCTAAATGAAGACCTTCACACTTTTATGTCTTTTAAAGATAAATCTATTGTTGAGGTAGTGGGAAAGGGTGATATTACTGTAAGAACCAAGAATGGTTTTGTAGAAACAATTTCCAATGTTTTCTTTATGCCTGCTTTAAAAAGTAATTTGTTAAGTGCTGGTCAATTGTAAGAAAAAGGATATGTGATTACGATATCAAAAGGTGTTTGTGAAATTTATGATCCTTCTAGAGGTGCTATTGCAGTGGTTCCTATGAGTTCCAATATGTTGTTTCCATTGGCAATTAATTGTGTTCAACCTTACTTGATATTTAAACTGAAGGGCGACGCATAGGTTTGGCATTTCTGCTATGGTCATCTTAATTTTGGAGGTTTAAAGACTCTTAGACAAAAAGAGATGGTCAGCGGTCTTCCTCGGATTGTCATTCCATCCCAAGTGTGTGAAGATTGTATTGTTAGCAAACAACATCGTGAACAATTTCCCAAAGGAAAGTATTGGAGAGCAAAACGTGTGCTGGAATTGGTTCATTCAAATATTTGTGGGCCAATAAAACCATCATCTAATGGAGGTAAAAATTATTTCCTTACTTTCATTGATGATTATTCCCGAAAAGCATGGGCTTACTTCTTGCAAGAGAAATCAGAAGCATTTAGTGCATATACTAGCTTCAAGGCACTTGTTGAAAATGAAACTGAGAAAACCATTCAAGCTCTTCGCACTGACCGTGGTGGAGAATATTGCTCCAAGGAATTTGAAGCATTTTGTGGGAGTCATGGCATCCGGAAAGAGCTTACCATTGCATATACCCCCAAAAAAATGGCGTATTAGAGAGAAAAATAGAATCATACTTAATATGGAAAGGAACATGCTTACTAGTGGAAGGGTCCCAAAACAATTTTAGCCATAAGCAGTAAATTGGAGCATCCATGTCTTGAACAGAAGCCCAACTTTTGCTATTCAAAACATGACACCTAAAGAAGCTTGGAGTGGAAGGAGACCAATGGTAGATCACTTCAGAATTTTTGGTTGCATAGCTTATACACATGTTCCAGATGAAAAGAGAAAGAAACTTGATAACAAGAATGTGTCTTTCTAGGTGTAAGTGAAACATCTAAAGCATATAAATTGTTTAATCCTTTAACGAAGAAAATTGTGATTAGTAGGGATGTAATTTTTTATGAGGAGAACACTTGGAATTGGAATAACCAGCAACCTTCTCAAACCTTTGTTGACACTGAAATTGAATATGAAAGGCAGCAGCCTTTAGATCAGCAGACTCAAGCAACACTTGAGCTTGAAAGTTCACAAATGATGCTCCAACAACCACCAAAGTAGAAGTAACTGAACCTCGTCCCAGTCGTATTTGAAGAAGACCAGCTTGGATGGGAGATTTTGAGGCAACTGGCATTGGTCAGATTGAAGATCCAATCATCCACTTTGCCTTATTTGTGGATTATGATCCAACAACGTTTGAAAGTGCTGTAAAGGAGTCGAAATGGCGAATGGTGATGGATGAAGAGATCGCAGCTATAGAAAGGAATGATACATGGGAGTTGACTGAGCTTCCAAAAGGGCACAAGACAATTAGTGTCAAATGGGTGTACAAGACAAAGTTGAAGGAGAATGGAGAAATTGATAAGTATAAGGCGCACTTGGTGGCCAAAGGTTATAAGCAAGAGCTTGGGGTAGATTACAAAGAAGTATTTGCTCCTGTTACAAGGCATGATACAATCAGATTGGTGATTTCGCTTGCAACCCAATACTCTTAACCTATCTTCTAGTTAGATGTGAAGTTGGCATTTTTACATGGTGAGCTCCAAGAGTAGGTTTTTATTGAACAACCTGCTAGTTATGTTAAACATGGAAGTGAAAATAAGGCTTATAAACTAAAAAATGCTTTATATAGATTAAAACAAGCCTCACGTGCCCGGTATAGTCAAATTGAAGCTTATTTCTTGAAAGTTGATTTTACCAAGTGTCCTTATGAGTCTACTCTTTTTATTAAAACTGGTGATGAAGAAAAAAATGCTTATTGTGAGTTTATATGTTGATGATCTTATTTTCACTGGAAATTGTAGTTCCATGTTTAATGATTTCAAGAAGTCTATGATAATTGAGTTTGAAATGTTAGATCTTGGCATGATGCATTATTTTCTAGGCATAGAAGTAGTGCAATTAGCTGATGGAATATTTATTTCTCAAAGGAAGTATGTTCAAGATATTCTGAACAGGTTTGATATGAAGGATTGCAATCCAGTAAGCACCCCCATTGAGTTTGGTTTGAAGTTGAGAAAAGAGGGAAAGAAAGTGAACGGCACTCTTTATAAGCAAGTTGTTGGCAGCTTAATGTACTTGACTAGTACAAGACCTGAAATAATGTATTCTATAAGTTAGATTACTAAGTTTATGGAGAATCCTACTAAGATGCATTTATTGGCAATCAAGAGAGTTGTTTTCATGATGGCAAGAAACAATCCATTGTTACTTTGTCAACGAGTGAAGCTGAATTTGTTGCTACAACAGCCTGTGCTTGTCAAGCTATTTGGCTAAGGAAAATCTAGGAGGAGCTGAAGTTCAAGAGAATGGAAGCTATAAAAATTTTCTGTGACAACAATTCAGCTATCAAACTCTCAAAAGATCCAGTATTACATGGTAGAAGCAAGCATATTGATGTAAAGTACTATTTTTTTTATAGATTTTAACAATGATAGGGTAATTGATCTCAAGTACTACAAGAGCAAAGATCAATCGGCTAATTCACCAAACCTCTCAAATTGATTTCCTTCCAAACTTTGAGGAGGTTAATGGGAGTTTGCACTTTGGAAGATCCTATTTGAAGAATGGCACCAGTAAATTGAAGTTTAAAGAGTTTTTCAGTTTAAAGGAGAGATTGTGTAACATCCCAATTTAGGGCCTAGTCGGAATAGTGGTGCGAGACCACAAATACGAGGTCTATGTATGAGTTTTTGAGATTTATGCTATGTTTGCATGTTACTGTGAAAGTTTCATGAAGCAATTTTGTGAAATTTCGATTGAATTGTCTAAAAGGACTAAATTGCAAAAGTTGCAAAATGTGAGATTCTAGAAGCTATTTGTGTGAAATGGCTTTAGAATATATATTAGAGGTCCTTAATAACAATTTAACCAAATTCTAATATTTGGACAAATTTGGGCATGGATGAGTTAAAATAGGAAGTTTATCAAAAAGGGCATTTTGGTCATTTGGCAATTAAATGATTAAAATGGGAGAAAAGATGACAAAATTCATTCATCTTCTTCTCCAAGGCTGCAGAAATTTTCAAGAGCAATTGTTAGGGTTCTTCAAATTTTTCAAGCTTGCTAGTAAGTGCATCCAAGCCCTTTTTTATATTCTTCGTATTTTTGAAGTCCTAGTTGTATGAATAAGCTATTTTTAGCTATTTGATGAGCTATATTGAATGTTAAAAAAATTTTCCATGTATGACATGCATATATGTTGATGTTTTATGGAAGATTATGAAAGCTTGATGTAGTAGAAACATCTTTTGTTAATGCATGTAGGGACTAGTTTGTGAAAGTTTTAAGTTTGGTCATACATGTGTGATTTAGTGAGAATTGGTGAATACTTTAGTTGAGTAAGTGATTCGGCTAAGCATGAAAGGCTAGAAAGTTGAATAAAAATCACTTTACGAGCTTTAGGGCAAAAGTATAATTATGAGAAAGATTAGGGGCAAAATGGTAATTTTGCCAAAGTATGAGATAAGTGTCAATTTAGTCAATATGTGTATTGAATAAGCTGATTTATTCATTATAGATCAAGAAAGGCGAAGCCCGGATCTAAATCGAGGCAAGAGCAAGGTGGTGGACTAAATTGCATATTTCTATACTTTTGAGTATCGAGGTAAGTCTATGCTTAAACAATGCATTCATACTTACAATTTCTTAATGCTAGCTAGTGTGTAGCATGATTGAGAATGATTGAGAACCTATGTGGGATGAATGTGGTAGAATTTGTGAATGGATGTATGGTTAAGTAAGTAGATATATGAATGTATAGTGAGAATGCTAAATGGTGGGCTAAGTGCGATACCATCTTAATGCATATTGAAGATAAGCTGGCTATGTGCGATGCTATTGTTAGGTAATCATCTAGTGGGCTATGTGCGAAACCACTATGAACACCTTTGTGGTAGGCTAAGTGTGATACTACCTTATTAATTGATTGTGGTGGGTTAAGTGCGAAACCACCGAGAAATTAGCTGGGTGGATTAGCTGCGTGGATTAGTTGTGTGGTTATATTATTGAGTTAATTAGCTGTGTGGATGAATTATCGAGAAATGATGTGTTGTATATTGTGTAAATGTGATATTGAATGCAGGGGTGCATTTCAATGGTTATGAGTATGTGACTCATGATGTGTTGGAAATGTGGTAAGGGATAGAAAGAGTAAGCATTGGTGTACATTATATGTTAGTATGATGTTAATTGTTGTCTAGCTTATACTATGATGCTTAATTGTTTATGTGTAAACTTACTAAGCTCAAAGCTTACTCCCTTTCTTTTCCCTTGTCTTATAGAGTAAAAGTGTTGAATTGAGATACGAGGATCAATTGGAAGATCTTCCACATTATCAGCACACTCTGGTACATGAGACTCAATGTTTTGTATATGGCATGTATAGAGGCTAGACAAGTTAGTGAATTTTGTTGTAAATGGCTAAGATGTGTTAGCCTTTAGATGGATAGTCTATTTTGTATAATGCCATAGTAGTTGGCTACCTTATTTTATGAAAAGATTGTAGTTATCTAGGTGAGATTGCACTTCAATTTGAGTTGATTATTGGTGTGTTGAATGAATGCATATTGTGTATGCTAGAGGGGTGAAAGGAACTTAGCACATAGCTTTGTTTTTGTCCATGTGGATAGACACACGTGCGTGTGTCTAGACCATGTGTGACACACGGTCAGCCCACGGGCGTGTGACTTGGCCGTGTGTCCCCTGCATGTTAACATTTTAAGTCAGAATAGACCATGGACTAGCCACACGGGAGTGTGCATAGGCCGTGTGAGTTTAGTCAGTGTTGGCCACGGGCTAGCCACACGAGCGTGTGACTAGGCTTTGAGGCCGTGTGTATGTAGTCAGTATTCACCACGGTTGTGGAGCATGGGCGTGTGGGTCTATGCACGGGCGTGTCTCTTCTTGCACGGGCGTGTTAACCCTGTACAAAAGAGAAAAAAAATTTAAGATTGGAAAAAGTTCCGATATAGTCTCAGGAGCCCTCATGTGTATGAGTGAGGCCTCGTAAGTCATGATTGAGGTTGTTGAGGTGACTTAAGAGAGTAGTCACGATGAGCCTAAGTGGTGATCAAGTGGTTTTATTATTGTAACGCCTCGGGCTCGGTTCTGGCGTAGAACTCGGGTAAAGAGTATTACAGATTGTTAATAAAATCTTATTGTTTTCCTTGTTTCTAGGCAAGTAGCTTCTGCACATGAAGGATTTAGTGGCTGAAAATTATAGTTTTTCTCTAGTTGTTAAGAGTCCTTTTGTGAGTTTTGTTTTGTTAGTGCCTAATTTTTAGTTTTTCCATTATGTAAAAGCCTATATAAATAGGCTCTTAGATTATGAATCAATGCACTCATCATCTTATTTTTCTTCCAGCAAGTTAACAAAAATAATATTTAGTACATTGTCAGTAATATTTTTAAACTCCACAAACAATGTCAGGAATTGACAAGTATCTATAGTAAAATATTATAGAAAAAGACAACAATTTTCTACAACTATTTGTAGAATAAAAAAAATACATTACTAATATATCAAATACTAACTCTTTATATATTATGAATAATATATTTGATACCACCATGATGTCATATTAATAGCGCTTTCAAGTTCATGAGACAAGTTAATTTCTTATTGTATTTACATAAGTTTAAAGGTAAGAAAAGGTAAAAGTATCTAATGAGCAGAAAAAATATAAAAATATATTAAATTTAACGGCAAGGATTGAGCGGCACTTTATCTTAACCATTAATTCATTTTGAATTTTTTAAAAAGTTATAATTAAAAATATATGAACTTATTCAAATAAATCTTGAGTTCAAATAAAAACTTAAATATTAAAAGTTACGAACTTATTTAAATACAAACTAAAAATCATTTAATGGGAAATTAAAATATTAAGAACTTTTTTATGGATGCAATGAAAACATAAAAATTTAAACTAGTAAAGTTGAGAGATCTAAAAAAGTAAAAGCTAAAAGAAGAGTTGCCTAAGCCTAGAAAATTACATGTGCAGGAGAATATTACAACCTTTTCGCTCTCCTTTTTTTAACACCAGTTATTGAGGAAAAAAATTTAATTACAAAAATGGAACTCAGAAACAATGAAGCTCTCCGCAATGTAAAGAAAAATAAAATTAAAAAGCTGAGAATGTGAGTGTTTATGTTAGCTGGAAGGTTTGATTTCGGAGGAAGATTCATAAGCTATTTGATGGACTTGTTTCGGTCGTTGCTGCCCTGTTGCGGAGGTAACTTTTCCGGCCGCATATGAGATTCATCCAATTGCATTTCTGGTTTCCTTTTTACCTTTTTCTTTGGCAGTGAGGCTACTGCCACCTTCATTTCATCGTCCATGGCACTGCTTGAAATCCCCTTTAATTTATCCTGTTTTACTCTGTCAAAACTGGAATCATTTGTTGGACTCAGAACCGGAACAGCAGCAGCTGCAGTTGTGTGGGAAGTCGATGTATTAGTTGAAAGTAAAGCTTGAGTACCGGAATCACTACCCGACCTCTCTCGTGTGTGCTGCGATTGTGCACTTGAGGCAGAGTCCACTCGAACACTCTCCTCTGGTCCTAGTGTCAACATCTTTTCCCTCCTCATTTTCTCTTGATCCTTTCAAAAATGACCAAAAAATTGAACACAATAAGCAAACATCAATCAACACGAGAGAAATCAGACAAAAGGAGAATGGAAACCAGCAATCAATAAATCAGACCCATCAACTGGCAAGTACACCCGGTACTAATTCATCTGAGAATCAAACCCTAACAATAATAGAAAAAATGGGCTCAAGCCTAAGGAAACTTCAAAGCTCACAAGTACATAAAAGCTTGAGATGGATTGCATTTAGTCTGCAGAAGACTTGCCACTTAAATTGAAAACTTATGCACACCAGTTAAATAAAGTATATATACCGAAACGAGGGCAAAATGACCAGAAATGTGCATACCTTGCGTCTATTGTATCTTGCTCTCCGCCTTTCTTTCGCCCTACAAATTGCATGTTTAATCTCATGGTTGTTCATCATACCATCTGGCCAGAGCTGTGCAAGCTGTTCAAAGATGAACTCCAAATGTAAGATGAAAATATAACAGAAAAAGTAGAACCATAGTCAAGCATTAGGAACAATAATCAATAGCTTTATCACTAACAAACTAAAAGCAAAAGGAACATGATCTAAACAAAGAACGAAAGACCGTTTAAGGTTGACAGCAAGATATGAGCGCCAGAAAAGCTACAAGATCAATTAAAATCATTTGAAAAAGAACAACAGTAACAATGTAGAATAAACTCTGTTGTGCAACGAGCAATAATTTTAAGGCATCTTTTAGGTATAAATAACGGGAATAGAGTGTAATTGTACAAAAGAAAAAGAAGAGATTGGGAAAAACAGAAGAGAAAAGGTGAGTCAAAGAGAAAGAGACAAGAGTAGTCTCATGCACGACTCTCATCCAAATGGCAAGAAAATGATACTATCAAAAGCTATCATGAAACAATAACGCAGAGACATATTTGTCCACATTCAGACACCTAAAGCCAGCAATATAAAGATTTCTGTTATGATTACAGTAGCTTTGAGAGTAGAGAAAGAATTGATAAGTTCCCAACCTCTACATAAAACTTTCTGATTTGCGGACCAGCATCTTCATCTAATCCCTGCAGGAAATAAAACGATAGAAATGCAAAGATCAGATCCATTATGAATAAGATTTTCCCCAGATGAACTTTGTCAAAAGTCAAAATAGGACATGTGATTACATCAACATAGAGGTCATAAAGTTCGCAAATCTTGTTCTCCATCGGTGCGTCCATGTTAAATTTTCTTCTAAAAGTTCTTTCTTCGGAACCAATTTCTTGAATATCATCAGAAGCTCTAGCTTGTGGCTCCAATATCTGAAAAACAATGAAGCATGTTTTTTATCAAGAATGACAAAATTTTCTAACTTCAGTTGATAATATAGAGTACTATGAACAAGATAAAAACCCATGATCTTATATACCAGGATGGAGAGAGAACAATAGTCATGGAATCTACAATGAAGAAGAATCTAGAAAAGAATATTCAAAATAAGGATACAAAATGAAGTAAATGTGGGCAAAGTCGCAGGCTCTACATGGAACAGTGTCGGATTTTTTATTATTTTTTTTGGTGCTTTTGATCATAAGAAAAGCCAAATAAAAGCAATATTTATTACAGAGAGGGGAAAGAAAAAGGGTAAAAGACTGTCAGGAGCAACTAAGAAAGGATAAAGAAAATGAAATAAAGTAAAATTCCTAATAATGATGACAAACCTTTGTCTCAAAAGAAGGAATTCTTGTCTTTATCATCTCAATGGCTTCCTTCTTGATCTGTTGAAATCTAGCATCTTTTTCTTGCTTCGCTGTTGGTGAAACACCCATATTAATCATGATTTTTAGGTTCCTCTGCATCCAAAATAGTTTCAAAATTCGTAGATGAGTAGTTGACAAAGGTGATTCAAATTGGTAAAACGAATTTATTGGAAAGGATAATCAAGAGCAAACAAAAGGATCTAATCTTTCATAAATAAAATATATAATAATGCACAGAATGTTTATACGGGTTTGCCCTGTTCAGTATTCTTTTACCAGTTCTGCATTTCAAGGCATGGAGATAATAAAAGCAAAGGAATCCTTCCAAAATTCAGAAATATTCATCACATATTTGACAGCCAACAAACAGTCTCTCAAGCAGCAATGGTTCAAAATGGGCAGCCTAAAGAACATGGATTTTAACCACAAGCAAAAAATGTCTTCATGATCTCACAAATTTATTTGCATGATTCAAAACCAAAATATATGCAACAACATTTTAAACCACCATAATTGCAATTCCAAAGGTCACAAATAGTCAAATGCAAGGCATACAAAAGTTTCTTCACTGAAACAAAAGGAACCACATCACAAGAACTAAAAGCAAATGCCATGTCAGTAGAAAGGGAGATTTAACAGAAAATATTTCTAGGCTTGGGTGTTTTTGGTATTTTGGCATGCACTACATGGTAATATTCCAAGCCTTTTACAAAAGCTAATTAAGTACAAAATGTTGGAATTGTGATTGAAAATTTTTACTCATTCATAAACAAGGGAAGATACCTTAAGTGTTCTTAGCTGTATTAAATGACCAAGGATGCTCATAAGGCGATTTAGTAACTCCTTGGAAACTTTCCCCTGGCTTGCCTGCCACAAATATCAAAATGAAATTGGAAAAACTTAATCTTTCCTGAAGGCATCACACCATTGAAACAAAATTGACAATCTGAAAATGAGTTACTTTACAGGACAAAACATGTCAATAACAATTTCATACCGCTAATCTAGCAACTTTAGCAAGCTTGAGCTTTATTTCTCTAGGCAATCTCCTCTTAATCCCCTGGGATGAAGTATCTGCCTCTTGATTTTCCATAGAAGGTGGCCTTGCTGTGATATTTTAGACAGGAAGGAAAAGGAATATTACTTTAGAAGGAACTATTCATAATTATATTGTACAAGACGCGTACACACTTACATTCTGCAACTATCTTCTCTAGCTCCCTAATGGCCTTTTCAAGCACGGAACTTTTGGGCCTAAAAGTAGAACCATCCTTTTTCAGCATGTGTGGAGATTTCTGCACATAACACATAAAACCAAAATCAATATGATAACGATAATATCTAATGCAAAACTAGTTTCTCATGTCTCTGTGATGTTCAATAATTTGGACAGAGCAGAAGCCTCTACTCCAATTTCTTGCAAGACACACGGTGCACACACACTCACAAAGAGAGGTCTAAGTGGTCCCTGAACGTTCTAGGGTGTTTCCTATAGTCCACACACTATTTAAATGAAATTTGAGGGACCATAAAAAATTAGCTCAAAATTGTTTCTATTGTCTCCATATCTATGGCTAATAAGAAGCACCATCTTTCAGTTGAATAGATCTCATTCTATTACCATAATACATACACAAAAAGCCACTTAATTGCTAGTGTTTCAGATATTTTAGGTTGTTATTAACAGAAACCGTCTTCATGTCAAAACTCCAACGAGGTTATGCAGCTACAAACTATGACTAACAGAAACTAGCCAATGGAACAATTTATTTAAAAAAAAAAGTTTGAAGATTTAAAGAGAATAACTTACTGCTGTATGCATAGCATGTATGCCATCAGAAACATTAATGTCTGGCAACTCATGGATGCCATTGTTTTCTCTCAGTCGAATTGATTGTTCAAGCTTATCAACATTGCTGCTTAGTTTTCCATGTTGGGATTTCGATTGAGCGAGATCACTTTTATCATGGTATTTCTGATGCAAAACATCAGAGGATCCAGTTGCCTCTTTCAATTTGTTACTGACAACACCTTTTGACTGCAGAAATCCCATCTTCAAATTCTCAATATCCTTGACATCTGCCAAATGTGCAGAAGTGTCACCATTTGGATCTTTCATATATGAAGAAGAATCCAATGCTAGTCTTGTCGCAGAAGATTTCTTCTTGGAAGAAACACCAGAAACTGATAACTGATTCAGAACTTTTCCATCCCTGTATTGTTCATCTACTGCAGTAAAATTCTGAGAACTAGAATTATTCTTCCCCAGAGATGGTTCAGCCCTCCCTGCAACCATCTTTGCTGCCTTTGCATGTTTATTTGACACATGACCATCATCACTCTCACTAGGGGGTTTTGCAGCCTCCTTTCTTCGCCGTTTCTTGGGCTGCTGGTTAGGCATTACAGAAGGTTCATTTCTTGAAAGAATGAAAAGAAATCAGTGAAGCAAAGTTAGAAGAAATCCACTACTAATGGACTTTTAACATTAAAAGCTAGAATTTGGTAAAGTAAAATAAAGCTTAGCCCACGTTGTAATTAGAAAGAAACATAAAATAAATATGGAATAAAATGTGCAAGGGGGCATGACAACCACTAAAATTGCAACATTCATGCTATCAGGAAATGAAGTCATCAGCCTAACTGTGAATCCAATTTTATTTTTTATCTTCTACCCACATATGTGCCTATTTAAGAGAAAATAGTTCATAAATTAACCCAGCTTTAACCAATAAGAGATGTGTGGTGTACAGTTGCTCCTAGTATGTCATAGGATGCATATGTATAGGCATCTAAACAGGATCCTTACTAAAACTTTGTCACCAATAGGTGGAGAAGAAGCAGAATAAGAACAGTTCAAAGAAACTCACACTTTTTCCAATTTTCCCCTATTAACAAAGAATCCATCATGTTTTATGGCTGAATTATCAACTTCAAAATACTCATCCTGCATAACGAACAATGAAGCAACATTATGAACCAATAAAAATACATTCCGCCCTCCTTGTTACAATAGAAATAGCAGTAACTACAGTTGCATAAAACCAACAAGACACATAAAAGATAGAAGTAATAGATTTTAGTGTTTACCAGCTCGGCATCATCGATAAAAGAGTCTTCTGTATCATATTGATCATCATCTGGAGTCTCATCCAGTTCTTCCTCATCACTGCTATCTTTACCCTGAAAAAGAATTTCACTTCACATTAACATATTAAAAGTGCAGCTCACAATTCTCGCAAGCATAATAAAATATATAAATACCATGTAAAGACGTTCAATCTTCTCAATAACAGCACTGAAACGATTTGGGGCTGGCTCGTCTTTCTCTTCTTTTTCAGCCGTTTGTCCCTGATAATGTCAAACATGATTAAGAACGGGTGAAAAGGGGAAAAAGCAATTACCAAAATTTCTTTCAGTTTCCCACATTTTCTAGGGAACCAAGTAAATACTAACGCATTCAGATATACAATAAAACAAAATTCAAGCACAATTAATTGAATAAACTACAAGAAAACTACTAAGTCAAAATTGGAGTAATCACGCATTTTAAGAACATTAGAAATAAGGAAAAATAATAATAAGTGAAAATTAGGGATTGAATAGGCGGCTCTTACAGGAGCGATGCGAGACTGGAGATTAGGGTGGGCATTCGGAGGCAGCTCAGGTGCCGGCGCCGCCACTACAGACGCGGAAGCGGCAGAAGATCCACGGGCCCGGTTGGCGTCTTTGACAAGCTTCCTCCACGAAACATATGTTGTCTCTCCTGGTCGGAGCTCAACCGTGAAAACTTGCCGATCACCAGCCTTCATTACCTTGGGTGCGACCACTCCGGAGGGCTCACCGGCACCACCAACACTATTATCTTCCATAAACAATTCCGGGTCGGGTAAAACCCAGTGGGTTGATTTATTTGGGAGCAGAGACGCTGCTGGCCTAGTTCAGAACATTAACAAGATTTGCTTTTAATGATCACATAAAAGAGAGGCAATGCATCAAATGCAACGAGAGAATTTCAAAAGAAAAAAGAATTGGGAACTTAAGTTTCTGATATTTTCTTTGGATTTTTTTTCGAGATGAGATAAGAAATAATGTAATTTTTGGTAAATCTTTTGGAGGTTGGGTAGAAATTGAAGTCTTAATTTAGTTCTTTTATTTTGTATTTTAATGATTTGTTTTTATACTTAGTATAGTAAAATCAGTATTTTTAATAGAATTTTTGGTGATGTTTGTTTAGTAAATTTAGAATCTTTGGTGAAGTTTTTAATAATCCTTTTTGTAGCAAATCCTGTTTCTTCTTATATGCGATCAGTAATTAAATTCAAATTATGTTTTTATATTTTATTTGGATAGTATTAGATAGATTTAAGTAAACAATGATTAAAGTACAATCACTGAAAGATAAAAATTACAATAAGAACAAGACAGATGTCCAAGAGGCCTATAAATTTAGTATCGCGAAAATCAGCAAACTTTATTAATATAAAAGAGTTAAAGGGCGATGATCATGATACGTATATCCTCGATGTATGATTTCACCGCTGCTGCAACTTGAAACAACGTATGCGAAACCTACGTTTGGTTTTGATTGTAATGAAATAGAGTTTTAATTGAATAGAGTTATATTGAAATAGAGTTTTAATCAGTAATTTAATTGTTTGGTTGAATAGAATAGAATAGAGTTGTAATAGTATTCTTGTATTTAGTTGAATGTAATAAATATTATATCAGTATAAGGAAAATGGAATAAATATTATATCAGTATAAGGAAAAAGACTTATATTACTAAAATACCCTTAATAGAATTTTGGTAGATAGTTAATTATTTTTATTAAACTTTAATAAGATTATTGTTAAATATATTTTAATAAAAATAATAATAAATAATTTAATCATATTTTAACATAATTATTATTAAATATAATTTAATAAAATAATATATAATTTAATAACATTCTTAATATAATTATTAATTAATATTTAATAATAATTTTAATATAATATTATTATTAAGAATATTTTAATACTTAATATATTTGCTTCAATCTAACCTCTCACCTCTTCTCTTACAAAGAGGTCACAATCACCTATATAAAAATGAGTTTAACATATAATATGATAATCCTCTAATAACAATTTATTTTAATAGTAAATTTTAATAGAAGACATATTTTTTATATTTTATTTTATCCTTTATAATAATATGATAACAACAATTAATTATAAGGTATACTCTTTAATAAATTAATTATTTATAGCAATCTTTTGGTGAATTAAAAACCTTAAAATTGTACATAAAAATTACTAAATTTTAGTAACATTAGTTCTTTTCATATGTGAAATAAAAAATCAAAACTCATAGCCCTTTGTTATTCAAAAACCATAATCCTTGGTTTTATGTTATTCAAAAACTCATAGCTTTTTATGTTATTCAAAAACATGAAGAAAACTCGACATAAATACAGAAGGAGCTAATGTAACAACCCATTTTCGATGCGCTCGGAACAGTGGTTTCAGAACCACAAATCTGAGCCCAAAAATAAAAATTTATTTTATTTTATTTTATTTTATGGTTGGTATTATGATAGGAAGGTCATATGAAAATTTTGAACGAAAATTTTATCGATTGTGTGGTTAATTAGGTAAAGGATTAAATTGTATAAATTGCGAAAGTTGAATTCTAGTAGCTATAAGAATTAAATAGCTATGGAATTCAAAACTAGAGGTCCTTATATGGTAATTAGACCATTAAGAAAAGTATGTAGAATTTTCTTGGTAACTCATCCATGGAAAAATTTAAAATGCTAGGGACTAAATTAGAAATCAATAAATTAAAAAGAATAGAAAAATAAAAAGAAATTATCATCTTTTCTATTCATTTTCTTCCCCAACATTTTCTATGGAAACCCTAAGAGAGAGGAAGAGAACTTACCAAGCTTGAAAAGTTATGAAATCAAGTCCCCTTTTTAATGATTTTTATATTTTTAGAATCAGGATAGCCTAATCTTTCTATTTATGGGATTTATTTGAAAAAGATAACAAAGTGTAAAAACTTTTCCATGGATTTAAATGTTGGAAAATTGAAATTTATGGTAGAAAATGAAAGATAGTTGATAAAAAAACAACTTTTACAAAGCAATTTTTGATGAAAACTTGATTTAGGGACTAAACTGAAAATGTGGTAAAACCCATGGAAAATTCTGAAATTTTTGAAATGTGTGTGCTATAAAAATTGTTATTAAATTTTGGTTAGGCTTATAATGAGGACTAAATTGCATGAGTTTCATTTTCCGAGCCTAGGGACGAAATTGGAATTTTTAAAAAGAGTAAGGGCAAAATAGTAATTTTGCCTAGGACGTAGTAGAATGCAAATGTATGTAAAATGTGATGAGTTAATAATTAAATTTGCTTATATAGACCTGGAAAGACCAACTACAGAATTAGACCGAGGGAAATAAAAAGTTTCGAATTAGTTGCCAAACAATTGTCAAGGTAAGTTCGTGTAACTTAATTTGGTACGTTAATATGTTTGAGATGAATTGTGTGATTGTGATAATATCTATGTGATGATATACATAATGAAATAATTACAAGTTGGAAATATTGACAAAATATCATGTCCCGGTTGAATTGTGAAATTCAATGGATTATGGTGATTTCTTGAAACAGGTATAATAAGGCAAAGGTTACAAATAGGATTTAGCCCGGACGGGTAATCCTGAATTTAAGCCTCTTGAGCATATGTTATAAATTGGGTTTAGCCCGGACAGGTAACCCTAATTAAGCACTTTAGAGCACAGGTCATTGATAGGATTTGGCCTGGACTGGCAAACCTAAATGACTCCTGTGAACATCGGTTGAAAATCGGGATTTAGCCTGGGCTGGTAATCCTGTTGTAAAATATGTGGCTCGAGAGTGTGCTCTTTGAACTTATGTCCAACGGATAATTATGAATATGAATTGACTGATAATTTATATGTATACCTTATGTACATCACCCGAATCAAAATTTCATTAGTTCAACAGAAAAGACTCTGAAAATATGGAAAGGTAGAATTAAGGGAAGTTTGTATGTAATGAGCTCATTTATATTTACTTGATATTTATATGATGTTATATAACTAACTTGCTTGATCAAGTGTATATGTTTAGGTGAACTACCTATAATGGATGAAATGTATGTTTATGTATGCTTGTTTGAATAGATATGATCGGTAAGTTCATTTTCCATTATACGAACTTACTAAGCATGAAAATACTTACCCCATTTACTTTTCCCTTGTTTTATAGTGCTCGTAAGCTCGCGAAGGTTAGAGGATCGGTCGGAGTATAATCACACTATCCACTATCTCCTTTTTGGTATACTTAGAAATCTCATTTTGGTATAATGGCATGTATAGGCTTATTTGGCTAAATGACGACTTGTAAGTGATGTTTTGTAATCTAGCCATTGGAATGGCTAGTAATGATTTATTTGGTATGTTTATAAGTTATCTTATGTTCAATGCTTATGTGTTAAGTGTGGATAGATAGAGTATGTTTATCTTGCATATGCCTTAAAAGTATAATTATGAACATGAATTGCATGTGATATTATGCCATGTTAGATGTTAGTTTAGGCTTGGTTTTAATGCTTGATTTGGATGGTATATACATGCAAGTATTGGTGTAGGTTGTTGGCAAAATTGAGTGAGAAAACGAATCTAAGAAATGACTTCATTTTGTCCACACGGGTAGACACATAGGCGTGTAGCCAGGCCGTGTGTCTCCTGCACCTTAAATTCATGAAAATAGAATGCTCAGAATTAAGCATACAGGCAGAGACACGGACGTGTGTCTCAGCCGTGTAGTCGACACAGCTTTGAATGTGGACGTGTTACATGGCCGTGTAAAAACTGCACCTAATTTCGAAAATAAAGATTCACCACACGGCTTAGCACACGGGCATGTGACTTGGCCGTGTGACTTAAATTTCTTCATGCCTTAAAAGTCAGAGAGTTACACGGGTTAGGGACACGGGCGTGTGAGACCACACGGCCCGACCGTACGAATGTGTCCCTAGACCACACGGGCGTGAACCCTGTACTTGGGAAAATTTTTAGAATTTCACGAAAATTCCCTGAGACCCCGATTTAGTCCCGATTCGCTTCTAATGCTCGTATTGGGCCTCGAGGGCCCATTTAAAGGGCGTTATGTATAATCTTGATAAATGAATAGTGATTAATATGAAATGTTTGTAAATGTTCTGAAAAGTTTTGGTAATGCTTCATAACCCTGTTTCGACAACAGATAGGGGTTAGGAGTGTTATATCAGAGCTACAGTTTAGCTGATTCTTGGACTAACGTAGCAAGTACGGGTCTAGCTATATATGCCATTATATAAATCATGATAGTGTGATATCTCCTGACCACTTTTAAATGCATTTTTATATAGTAACTTCCAACCAAGCTTGAGATGAGTCTGAGGAAGCTGAGAACACTGCTCAAGCTTCTGTGCAACGAGCCGCAACTAGTAGTAGAAGGCCCACGTCTGAGGGCCGTGAAGAGGCAAAAGTAGCCTTGTTTAAAATGATGGATGAATGGTTTAGTGAATATATGAGAATACACCCTGCTGTCCAACAACCTCCCCCACCTGCTTTACAACCCGATGAAACGCCACAGGGTACTGGACCCGTTAGAATCGATAAGGCTCCAGTTGATAGGATTAGAAAATATGGGGCTGAAGAATTTAGGGCTACGGCCGACGATGATCCAAAGAGGGCCGAGTTTTGGTTGGAAAATACTATTCGGGTTCTCAATGAATTGTCATGTACTCCCGCTGAATGTTTGAAATGTGCGGTATCCTTACTGAAAGATACAGCTTATCATTGGTGGAAAACCATATCTTCTATTGTACTGTGAGAAAATATTACGTGGGAATTCTTTCGAACTGAGTTTAGAAAGAAATATATTAGTCAGAGGTTCCTAGATCAGAAAAAGAAGGAATTTTTAGAACTCAAATAGGGAAATATGACAATGGCCGAGTATGAATGAGAGTTTGTTAGACTGAGCAAGTATGCTACTAAATGGGTTCAGACTGAAGCCGATATATGCAAACGATTTGAAAAAGGGCTGAATGAAGACATTAAGTTGTTGATTGGGATTTTGGAATTAAGGGATTTAAGGTATTAGCTGAAAGAGCCCACAAGGTCGAGGAATTAAGCCAAGAGAAGAAGCAAGTCAAAAGAGAAGCTCGGGTTCCGAGTAAAATGTAACACCCCTTACTCGTATTCAACGCCAAAAGAGGGATCAAGGCATTATCAGACTTATAACAAAAAAAAAACATACATTTTCGAGTCATAAATTTTGTGTCCAAATTAAAACTTTTCACACATATTCATATCGTCCCTAAAACGAGCCTACAAGGCCCAAAACATGCTTTGGAGGTAGTTCGAGACTAAACTGAGAACTTTAGAAAATTTTACAACACTTAGAAATTTTTTTGCTAAAAGCAGGGCTCACACACCCGTGTGGTCCAAAGTATACGCCCGTGTGACCCTGGGAAACGCCTGTGCTTCAAACTATGTTCAATTTAGGGGTGCTTTCTGACTTGTGCCACACGCTTGTGCCACACGCCCTTGTGCTAGGCCGTGTAGCACACACGGCTGAGACACACGCCTGTGTCTCTGCCCGTGTGCTCAATTCTGGACATTCTATTTTTCCAAAATTAAGGTGCAAGGGACACACGGCCAGAACACATGCCCGTGGGGCAGACCGTGTGTCTACCCGTGTGGACAAAAATAAGGCTATTTACCAAGCCATTTTGCCACCCACACTTGCACACCTCTACACAACATCTCATGGCACAAATTCAAGCATGTAAATACAACCAAATAACCACAAAAAAGACAATAACATGTCATTCTTATACCATCATTTATCATGCTTAAAACATCATACTTAGCCCGTTAAAAACATACTAATTTCACATTCACAAGAGGGCATTAACATATGAATAAACTTATGATCAATATAAGCCATCATTCATGGATATATATAAGATGAAGCATTAACAATTACAATCTAACACATATGGCTAATTTAATCATGACACATGTAACAAATTGACTGTAACAGCCTGATTTTAGGTCTAGTCGGAACAGTGGTTTTGGGACCACAAATCTGACGCAGTAAAATTTGTTTCTATTATATTTTTATGATCTACAGCTTTATGGAACTATTCTGTGAAAATCTTGTTCAAAAATTTCGACGTTTGGGCACTCAATTTAGTTTTAATGACTAAATTGTAAAAAGTGCAAAACTTGAATTCTAGATGTTAAAGGTGTCCAATTAGAGGTCCTTATATGATAATTAGACCATTAGTTAAGTTTATGGACAAAAATGGACATGATTAGGTGAAATTTTAAAGTTTGGCAAAAAGGGCATTTTGGTCATTTAGTAATTAAATGATTAATAAGCAAAATTTGTTCATCTTCTCCTACCTTGTGCCGAAAATTTGAAGGTCGCCATAGCTAGGGTTTTTTCAACGTTCAAGCTTGATTGTAAGTACATCTTAGCCCCATTTTTAATGCTCTTTACATTTTTGAAGTCGTTATCATCCGAACTACCTATTTCTACCATTAATTTAAGATGTGGTTGATGTCTAGGGTTTGACCTATTTAGAAATATGTGTATTTTGATGTTTAATGGTAGATTGTGCATGTTTGATGTGTGATAAACAACTTTTACTAGGTGATTTTTGATGAAAATGCATCAAAAGGACCTAATTGTAAAAAAAAGTTATAAAATGAGCAGTAAAAATCTGATTTAATGGAAAAGATGGACTGCTATAAGCATGAAAATGGTCCGGATAGGCTTGGGTTACCAAGAAATTGAACATATTTCATTTTACGAGCCTAGGGACTAAAATTTAAAATGTCAAAAAGTTAGGGACAAAATAGTAATTTTGTCTAGGATGCAAATTAATGTAAATGTATGTGTAAAATGATGAATTGATAGTCAAATTTGTTTATATAGACCCAGAACAACCAATTGCGGAACTAGATCGAGGAAAACGAAAAGTGTCAGATTAGTTGAGTTTCAAATACGAACCATTCTCAAGGTAAGTTCGTGTAATTTAATTTGGTATGTTATTATGTTTTGAATGAATTGTGTAATTGAGATAATATATGTAATGATATATCCTATGAAATAATCATAAGATGATAAACACAAATAAAATGTCACTGTCCCGGTTGAACATTGTATTTCGATGGATTATAATAATTTCCTTGAAATGAACAAAATGATATAGAAAGGATTTAGCCCGGACGGGTAATCTTGAGCTACACTCTCTTGAGTAAATGTTATGAAATGGATTTAGCCCAGACGGGTAATCCATAGTAGGCTCATTATAGCTAACGTTATCGAAAGGATTTAGCTTAGACTGGTAATCCTGAATAAGCTCTTGGGAGCGAATGTTAAAGACGGGATTTAGCCTGGATTGGTAATCCTGTTATATAAATGTGGCTTGAGAGTGTGCTCTATGAATATGTGCTTGAGGAGCACTTTGGATGTGAATTGACAAATGATTGATATGTATACCTCGTGTATACTACCCGAGTATCCATCGAAATTACAATAGTTCAATGAAAATAAATCCTGAAAAATGGAATAGTGAAATGATATGAAAGTTTATACTATGGTGAGCTCATCCATGTTGGTTTGATAACTTCATGATGTGTATGACTAACTTGTTTAATGAGTGAATGTACTTAGGTAACTTGTCAAAATATTGATGGAATGAATGCATATATATGCTTATTTGGAATGATTATAACCGGTAAGTTTCTTTCTATTACGTGAACTTACTAAGCATGAAAATGCTTACCCCGTTTTACTTTTCCTTGTTTTATAGTGCTCGTAAGGCTCGCGAAGGTTGGAGGATTCGATCGGAGCAAGATCACACTATCCACAAATCTCCTTTTTGGTATAGCTAAATGATTCATTTTGGTATAATGGCATGTATAAGCTACTTGGCTTAGATGAAGGCTTGTAAGTAATATTTTGTGACTTAGCCATTGGAATGGCTAAGGATGTTCAATTGGTGCATGTATGATGTTAATATATGTCCAAATT
Source organism: Gossypium bickii (assembly GCA_025503065.1). Classification (NCBI taxonomy): domain Eukaryota; kingdom Viridiplantae; phylum Streptophyta; class Magnoliopsida; order Malvales; family Malvaceae; genus Gossypium; species Gossypium bickii. Next base: position 19,589,406 of record CP106710.1, on the reverse strand, counting down.
CTTAAGTGTTAAGCATGGTGGATAATTCATTTTGTAAATGGCCATTGAAATTGGCTAATATTGGTTTAGTCATATATGCATATGATGATGTCTTTCATGGATGTGAGAATTTGCATTGTTTGAGTTGACAAGTATGTGATGTTGTATATGATAGAAAATAGCATGTGAATGATGTGGTTGATTTGGTTGAGTGTATGTATTTGGATTGGTGCTATGTTTTGTTGTGTAGGTATGTGCATGGAAGGGTGACAAAATGGCTTGGTAAATAACCTTGTTTTTGTCTACATGGGTAGCCACACGGGCGTGTGTCTAGGCCGTGTGTGACACACGGTCTGCCCCATGGGCATGTGTTCTGGTCGTGTGTCCCCTGCACTTTAATTGATACAAAACAGAATGTCCAGAATATAGCACATGGGTAGAGACACGGGCGAGTGTCTCAGCCGTGTGTGCTACACGGCCTTGGACACGGGTGTGTACCCCGGCCGTGTGAAATTTGCACCTATTTTATGAAAAATTATGAAAATTAAATCTACCACACGGCTTAGCACACGGACGTGTGGCATGACCGTTGGAAAAGTCAGAGAGGACCTTATTTTGAACACGGCCTGTAGCACGAGCGTGTCTCAGGGTCGTACGGGCGTGTCCCGAACCCACACGGGCATGTGACCCCTATTTTAGCAAAAAAAATTTAAGTGTCGTAAAACTTTCTAAAGTTCTTACTTTAGTCTCGAACCGCTTCCAAAGCATGTTTTGGGCCTTGTAAGCTCGTTTTATGGACGATAGAAATGTAAATGAAAAGTTTTAAATTTGGATGGAGATTCACGTCTCGGTTTTGTATGATTGCTTGTGTTTCTGCCCGATAATGCCTCGTACCCTATTCCGACTTCGAATACGGGTAAGGGATGTTACATTGACTTAGTCCCTATACATGCCATAGACTTAAAATACTTGAGTTCATCAATACCCAAAATGATAGCTTGATAGTGTGATAGGATCTTCGGCGACCTCCAACCCGAGCTAGCTTAATAACCCTAAAAGACATGGGAAAGGAAGGGGGTAAGCTATATTATGTAGCTTAGTAAGTCCGTACGAAAATAATAAGCAACTCTTACAAATCTTTTATCAAGTTTAACAATTTAAATACAAGATAATACAAATTGCTATGAATTTCATAGTTATAATTTTTATTCAATCATAATGTTTAATTTATCAACTTATAAGCATAATTTAGCATATCTTGGTATCAGCCTAACAACCCTAATCTCTCCTTTGTAACATAATACAGCAATTCAAAAAATCATTTCAAACTTCATAATAAACATGTACATTAACCTTGTGTACTCATATCTTCCCGTACTTCCATAACTATTTTAAATGGGCAATTTTGCCAATCTTCCCTTTTTCTCATGTCCCATAAATCACAATTTAAGTGAATAAAACATGCTATGTCATATCTAAATTTGGCCTGAAGGCCAATCACATAATTGCCAATCGAATTTATTATGAATTTCATACATCACAAGTATTGACCAATAATCACAAGGTTTTCACGAAAACATCACTGTGGAAATCATGAACTCACAATTTCATGAACATAACATACTCAATCACATTCTTACTAATGGTTCATCATATATCGAATTCATTTCCTTTGAGTTTTTCATACATACATGTACCAACTCATAACATAAGCATACTGTTTCTCGTCTTTGAAATACCTGTTGAACACTTGGAATACTAATTGGATTCATGGAAAGTCTTGCACATAAGTGCCACATATATAGCCAATGCTACCTCATATCTCATAACACATAAGGGCTCGATCTCAAGCTAATCACGGGCTTGTTCACACAAGCTGTCAGTCAAGACATAACTACGCAGTACTACTCATAAAAGCTATTAGGTATCCGCAACACATGCTGGACTACCCAGCCACTGGTAGACATACGAGACCAGCACCCGGATCACATAAATCACATATATCACATGGTTTCCTAGTGACATGTCACTCGTATCTTAATCTATTCCTAAGGTTCAAACTGGATTTCTCACTTGTCATTTCGTCATCGAACGTATCCACATTTTCATTTATACGATTCATGCATAACAAAACATATATAAATACAAATATAACATTGTCTTTATTTGCACACGAACTTACCTCGGCATAAAAACAATAAAAAGGACTAAATCGTTAATTACTCGTTTTCTCCCCATTCTAGGTCCGAACCTCGTTTTTCTTGATCTATAACATCACATTTAACTTATTTAATCATTATACTATTCAAATCATCGCAAAGTCACATTATGGAAAAAATTACATTTTGCCCCTAAAGTTTAACATTTTTACAATTTAGTCCCTAGGCTCGTAAAATGAAATGTACTCAATTTCTTCAATACCCATGCCTAGTCAAACCTTATACATGCTTATAACAGCCAAAATTTTCATTTATTCACATTTTTACACCATATTTTATAACTTTTACAAATAAGTCCTTTTAGGCATTTTTACCGAAAAACACTTAGCAAAAGTCGTTTATCATACACCGAACATGCATTTTCTACCATTAGACATCAAAATACACAAACATCCAGCATGGGTAAAATTTTAGACCTTGACATCTCTTCAAATTGATGGTAGAAATAGAAAGATCGAGTTACAACGACTTCAAAAATGTAAAGAGTATTCAAAACGGGGCTAGAACGGACTTACAATCAAGCTTGGAAGTGGCCAAACCCTAGCTATGGCTTCCCCCTTGTAAATTTCGGCCATGATGAAGAAGATGGACAAAAATTGGCTTTATTTTGGCTTTTTAATTCATTTTAATTACCAAATTACCAAAATGCCCGTAATGAAAAACTTTAGAAACATACCAAACCATGTCCATTTTCATCCACTAACTTAACCAATGGTCTAATTACCATTTAAAGACATCTAATTTAAAATCTCATAGCAATGGGACACCTCTAACATATAGAATTCAAGTTTTGTACTTTTTGCAATTTAGTCCTTTTGACTAAATTGAGTGCCCAAACGTCAAAATTTTCGAACGAAATTTTCACAAAATTGTTCCATAAAACTACAGACCATAAAAATATAATAAAAATGAATTTTACTGCTTTGTGGTCCTGAAACCACTATTTCAACTAGACCCAAAATCGAGCTGTTACAACTCTTATCCTTTTAGGAATTTTCGTCCCCGAAAATCTTACCGGAATATAAATTCGATTTCCACGTAGACTCCTCTATCTCGTGACACTGCCAAAGAACTCTCACTAAGGTTATACTTTTATTTCCCAACTTTTTAATCTTTTGTGTCAAAATTCTGATTGATTCTTCGTTATACAACACATCGGCTGAATCTTAATCTCCATCGAAAAATTCATATTCAAAAAGTCCAATCGATACCATCACAACATATATACACAAATCAAATTTTGAATCTTTTTTCCGAGGCAATACTTTCGGAAGCATGCTATCGCTGAACAAGAATTTCATATCCTCATATTTCAAACTCATATACATTTTCTGACAATTTGAAATGGATTCTAAACTGCCACGAATCACTTTTACTTTCTGTACGATTTCTGATCGGATAGTCTCTGAAACATATAACTCAACTAATCTATCATGTTACATACCCGATCACCAGAACATCTATTTCAAATAACTGTACATTTCATTACTCCTCGAATGAACAAATGAGCTACTACTGAGCTTTGTACAAAATTTTCTGCATAAGCTCTGAATTACTCAATGCACAAATTCTATCTCAGAATAATGATAACAGTCATCAAGTCTAACCTGAAATCCAGAATCAAAAGTCGTCTCACACTGTATTTGTTTAGTTTACCACTCACTATCACATTCCTGAGGTTCTCAATCTTGCAAAGAAAACATAACTTTAGCTTCTAATTTAGCTAGATTCAAACCGTCATCAAATAAGATTAATCATGTAATAAATACTCACAAAATAATCAAAGGTTTTCCATTCAAGCAATTGCAACTATATCTGCTTTCCCAAAGGTTAATCGAAAACTGCTCAAAATCTTTCAATAGTTCAAGCTATCTATGCTGTTTTAATTTCAAATCCTTCTATGACATTAGATACTTTAAACTTTTGGAATCAGGAAACATATGACATTTTTCGTCATACAACCGATGTCATCAAATTCTCAACACAGACATAAAAAGTGGCTTTACATGCTTGTATTAAAACACATTCCAATCCGTTCGATAATACATCGCTGAAAAATCACAATTTCTTCCAAATTTAAATTGGACTCTGAATCAGTACTTCGGTTAACAATACCTTCAACTGTTTTCAACTTTGCTAACACTCTACAGTCCATTCAAACTTTCACAAATGTGATAACTTTATCAATTAGAACAACTTTAACTCATAATAATATCATCCAATTAGAACAAATCTAATAGGTATATCTCCGTATCATACTTTCTACAATATGAATTCTTCCTTCAAAATGTCCATCTATTCACCCATGAATGTACAAGATTTTATCTTCTTACCTGAGGATAAACTTAAATGCATATAATTCAAATTACCTTTCGACTAACCAGCTCGCTCAAATAAAAACAACTGAGTCGATCTCAACTATCAAATAATATCATATCAAAATGCTTCCTTCTTCATGTTGTTAAAGGAACTTAAACATGCAATCTTTCAAAATTTTCCTCACATACTAGTCAAAGATCTCTACAACTGCATTAGCTTAAGGAAACAAAATATCCTAATTGAACTCATTGACCTTAATCAAACTTACCAGAGAAAAGAAAACCATTTTACAATATGAGCTTGAGCTTCCACTATCTATACATTTGCTGATGTCAATTCCTTTCACGAAGATTAGAGAAATCCCGATACCAGAATCACCACATTCCAATGACCGAACTAGGAATACGCTCATAATAGACATAGTTATCACAAGCCAAAGAACATACTTTAAAGATGAGCCATGATTAATAATTTATGAAATAAGGATGATAAGAAAACCGAGATAAAGAAATCTAAGATGCGATATCATATTGAAAGTCTGAGAACATAACTCATAAGAAAATAATAAAGATCTTGATGATTCCTCAAAGAAAACTAGGAGAAAAGCAATGCTTATACGCTCTGGAATCAATTGTAACAGAGATAATTGATAAACCGTAATATGTACATATTTTAATCCCACATTTGGCATACTTTTGGATGATTTATCCCTTGAATTGTGAAATTTGATGCTCCTAATCCTTTAATTTCACGTTTTATACTTAGGAGAGCATAGGAGGATGAAAAGAACGAGAAATGGACTAAAAACGGAGAAAATGGGCCAAAGTAAGAAATCCACACGGCCTGGAGTTCGCCACATGGCTGTGCCACTTTAGCAGACTTGAACACGGCCTTAGGCTCGATTCACACGGGCGTGTCCTTGCCGTGACCCATTTTAATTCCACTCGGATTAGGATACTTGTGGGCCAAGTAAGGCATCCCGAAAGCCTATATAAACACCCTAGAGGGCAACCTAAAAAAAGAGTTTGACAGAAGGCCTCTGTCAGGGCTTTTGATGAAGAGCGAAGCCAGAGAGGGCTGAATATAGGGAATTACTCAAAGAAAGCCAGTTGGTCCATCTCAAAAGCTGAAATCACGCTCAAGACTGAGGATTTTCCCTTCAATTTCCTTTAGGAGGTTTTGGGGTTTTAGGTTTTAGGGTTTTGTTACTTAATTTCTTCTAATATGTATTCTTTTATAAACATGAACTAAACCCCTCAAATACCTAAAGGGGATGAAATCTAAGACGAATCTTGTTATGGTTTTCTGAACTGTATGATAAATACTTGATTTGTTCTTAATTATGTGTTCTTAATTCTTACTTTAATATTTCAGGATATTGATTCAAGTATTGATATGCTTATTCAGAGGAGCAAAAGTCCCTGTTTAAGAGTAGATCTAGCATAATTAAGTGGAGTTGATCGCACTCCTAGAGATAGGACGACGAAAATCTACCGGATTAGGGTCAAACCTAATATGGGAGTCTATAAATTGAGTAATGCAACACTAGGGGTTTAATTAGAAAGAGATTTCAATTAATCAACCTAGGGTTAAACGTTAGTAGCCTTGAAAGAAGTATTAATATAAATTAGGGAATCCTACAGATCAAGTCAAGTGAATAAATCGTCTGGGTCAGAGTTAAATAACAAGTGAAGTCTAGGTGGATTCTTCTTCGGGTATTGTCTTAATCAATTGGTTTTCTCAAGAGTATTTTCCCAATTCATTCTCTGTGTCTTGGCATCCTTAGCTTAGGAATTAGTTAGACAAACATTAATCACTTTTATTTTTAGGCTAGATAATAAAAAGAAAGTCAGTACTAGTACTTTTAGTTCCCTTGGGTTCGACATTCCGGTCTTGCCACTAAGCTATACTACTGTTCGATAGGTGCACTTGCCTCAATCGTGGTGATAGTTAGTGTCTAGGGTCGATCATTCATTATATAAATATTAAAACTCTCAGACTACGATTAATAATATATTTTCCAAATATGTGTACAAAACAAAACAACATCCAGTAGAAACAGAAGAATAGCCTCACATAAGTTTTCACTAACAACTTTTATTCCAAACATAATAGGATACAATCCCAAAGAAAGAGATAAGAAATGCTACTCATCAACCAACCAAATTAATAGCTCTTTCATCTATCATTATAACTAGCTAGCATTCTCATACGATAAGAATTTCATTAGAAAATGAACAATCACATATATCTCTGAGGATAAATGAATACATAAAATTCCCAGGAGAGACCATCATAATCTATTCAATCACAATTATTATACTCAGACATCTTTACGATTCAAATACCATTTCTCCGACTAATTCTATCATCACTAATCCTGTATATTCCATTCACTCACGAAAATCAATCCAGAAGAAATTCCAACAAATACATGCGCTAGACATCATACCTGAATAAGTCAATCAGCCGAGATTAAATTTTTCTTCAACCGTGACATCGCAAAATTCGAATAATCTTTAAAATAACCTGACATCTTTTCAAGAATTGTATTCACTTGTCAACTATTCTTAACTCTGACCACATTATTAGTCATTCCGCTACTAAAATCTTCAGTCTCTTACTTGTGAGCTCATTCAACTTAAATCTCATGAAATTTCGTTATAAAATACCACATTGGTAAGGGGGTGAGGTCGTAAAGCCTCTAAGTCGACTCTCATAAACACACACATATAGGTTAGCATTCATCATCAACATAATATCTTCACAATCATATAATTCACTTCAAGCTAATTAGCATACATATGTATGTTACACGAACTTTTCGATTATCTTATTCAAACAGGTGCACTTATATATACATTCCAAAAATTTTGAGTAAGTTCACTTATCACATTCACTTAATCAAACAAGTCAGGAACATAACATCATATAAATGCCAAACAACATGGATGCTTATCACAATATAAAATTTCATTTCGTGCCACTTTTCCATATTCAAGAATAATTCCCATTAAACTATTGTAGTTTTGATGGATATTCGGGTAGTATACTCAAGGTATTCATGTCATCAATCCGTCAATTCATATTCAAAAGTGCCATTTTTTCACACATTTATAGAGCATACTTTCGAGCCACATATGATATAACAAGATTGCTAGTCCAGGCTAAATCCTTTCAGTAACGTATGCTCTAAAAGGCTTACTCTGGATTTCCCGTCTGGGCTAAATCTGTTTCATTACATATGTTCGAGAAGGCTTAATTCAGGATTACCCTTTAGGGCTAAATCCTTTTTGCAACATTTAAAACATTTTATCCGTTTCATAAAATCATCATAATCCATCGAAATTCAACGTTCAACCGGAGCAATGACATTTTATCCATATTTCTCAACTTATGGTTATTCTATTTTGTACATCATCACATACATATCATGAACTCTTATTCATACCTTTCCAAGTTTCGACTCATCACAAACACATTTTCAAATATCTTAGTATCACTTTCAGCGTTTTCGAAAATAGCTCGGTTGGAAAGCATCTCCTCCTCAACAAAATAATTTCATCAGAGTTGGGAGATATCACACTATCACAGGTAGTAATATGACATGTATAGCTAGACTTACATACGCTACGTTAGTCCGAGAACCGACTAAACCGTAGCTCTAATACTACTAAATGTAACACCCCTTACCTGTATTTAACGCCGAAACAGGGCTCGAGGCATTACCAGACTTATAACACAAGTAAACACACATTTTCGAGTCATAAATTTTACGTCCAAATTAAAACCTTTCATACACATTCATATCGTCCCTAAAACAAGCCTACGAGGCCCAAAACATGCTTTAGAGATGGTTCGGGACTAAACCGAGAACGTTAGAAAATTTTACAACACTTAGAATTTTTTTGCTAAAAACAGGGTTCACATGCCCATGTGGTCCAAGGGACATGCCCGTGTGGAACACGCCTGTGTTTTAGACCGTGTTTGATTTAGGGGTGCTCTCTGACTTGTGCCACACGGTAGTGCCACACGCTCGTGTGCTAGCCGTATAGCACACATGGCTGAGACACACGCTTGTGTCTCTGCCCGTGTGCTCAATTCTGGACATTCTATTTTTCCAAAATTAAGGTGCAGAGGACACACGACTGGAACACATGCCCGTGGGGCAGATAGTGTACCACCAGGAATTGTCCGGTTTACCACCAGCTAGAGAGGTGGAATTTTCTATAGAACTTGTACCAGGAATGGCACAGATATCAATAGCACCATGTAGAATGGATCTCACCGAACTAAAGGAGTTGAAAGTGCAGTTGCAGGAATTAATTGATAAAGAATTTGCTTGACCTAGATTTTCACCGTAGGGTGCACCGGTATTGTTTGTAAAGAAAAAATATGGATAATTGAGATTATGCATCGATTTTAGACAGCTTAATAAAGTTACAATAAAAAATAAGTACCAGTTGCCTCGTATAGATGACTTGTTTGATCAATTAAAAGGTGCCACTGTATTTTCAAAAATTTAATCTACGATATGGTTACTATCAACTACAGGTAAAGGATTCAGATGTGCTGAAGATAGCTTTCAGAACTAGATATGGGCATTATGAATTTTTAGTGATGCCATTCGAATTAATGAATGCCCCAGCGGTATTTATAGATTTAATGAACAGAATTTTCAGACCATACTTGGACAGGTTCGTGGTTGTTTTTATTGATGATATTTTGGTTTATTCTTGGAATGAAAATGAACAAGCTGAGCATTTGAGAATTGTATTGCAAACTCTGCGTGAAAGACAACTATATGCCAAATTCAGTAAATGTGAATTCTAGTGACGGAAAGTTAGTTTCCTTGGACATATTGCATCTGTAAAAGGTATCCGGGTAGATACGAATAATATTTCAGCTATTGTAAGTTGGAAGCCTTCGAAGAATGTTTCAGAAGTCTGAAGTTTTCTGGGGATAGCCAAATCTTATCGGAGATTTGTTAAAGGGTTTTCAATGCTAGCTTCTTTGATGAATCGATTGCTACAAAAAGATGTGAGATTCGAGTGGACTGATAAGTGCCAGCAGATTTTTGATAGATTGAAAGCCTTATTGACAGAAGAGCCCGTATTAGTCCAACCTGAATCGGGTAAAGAATTTGTAGTCTATAACGATGCCTCATTGAACGGTTTGGGATGTGTATTGATACAAGATGGTAAAGTAATGGCTTATGCATCTAGGCAACTAAAATCGCATGAAAGTAGTTACCCGGTACATGATCTTGAATTAGCAACCATTGTATTTGCACTGAGGATATGGCAACATTATCTCTTTGGTGAAAAGTGTCACGTCTTTACGGATCATAAAAGTCTAAAGTATTTAATAACACAAAAAGAATTGAACTTGAGACAACGGAAATGGTTGGAATTATTGAAAGATTATGATCTAGTTATTGATTACCATCCGGGGAAAGCTATGTGGTTGCGGATGCCTTGAGTGGAAAATCTTTGTTTGCCTTGCAGGCATTGAACGTCCAATTATCATTGTCTGATGATGATTCAATCATAGCTGAGTTAAAAGCTAGACCAACATTTTGACAACAAATCTGTGAGGCTCAGAAGGATGATGATAAGTTACAGGCCAAATGAGTGCAAAGTGAGTTAGATCTTGATTCAGAGTGTCATATTGATTCAGATGGTTGTTTGTTGTTCAAAGACAGAATATGTGTACTGAATAATTTATAACTAGTACAGAAGATTTTACATGAAGTTTCACAATAGTATTATGTCTGTGCATCCCGGTAGCAATAAAATTTATAATGACTTGAAGAAAATGTACTGGTGGCTGGGAATGAAAAGAGATATTTTCGAATTTGTATATAAATGCTTGATATGTCAACAAGTAAAGGCTGAACACCAAGTGCCTTCGGGATTATTGCAACCAATTACTATCCCGGAATGGAAATGGGAAAGGATTACCATGGACTTTGTATCAGGATTACCATTGTCGCCGAAAAAGAAAGATGATGTATGGGTAATTTTTGATCATTTAACGAAGTTAGCACACTTTATCCGGGTACGTATGGATTTTTCTTTAGATAGGCTGGCTGAATTATATATTTTTGAAATTGTAAGATTGCATAGAGTGCCAACCTCCATTATTTCAGATAGAGATCCTCTGTTCACCTCCCGATTTTAGAGCAAATTGAAAGAAACTCTGGGCACTCAGTTACATTTTAGTACTGCATTCCACCCTCAAATAGATGGACAATCGAAACGTGTGATACAGATTTTGGAAGATGAGCTTCGGTGTTGTGTACTTGAATTTGGAGGTAACTGGGAAAAGTATCTGCCTTTGATTGAATGATGGGCTCGAAACTAACTATTATTTCGACAAAGGCAAGCGCACCTATCGAACAATAGTATAGTTATGGTGAGTCCGGAATATCGTATCCTCAAGGACTAAAATTACTAGTAATAACTATCTTTTTATTATCTAGCCTAATAATTAAGGGGATTTATTTTTAATCTAAATTTAACTAACTAATTATGAACGCGACAAAGAGTGAATTGGGAAAAATACTTTTGGACATGTAACACCCCAAACCCGGTCCGAACACCACGAAGAACGGTATGTTACGGAAAAGCGGGTTTGAAAATTTCGAATTTGTACTAAATAGAATTGATAAAACTTTGTTTCGTTTGAGAAAGCGGTGGTTTAATTTTGTTACTAAAACATTTAGACTTAGTAAAAATTTGCGTTCAAGTTTGAAAACCATTGATTTTCATATGCTTATAAAATCAATCACGATACCCGATGGTATAGTTTAAAAACACTTTGCGTTATAATTTGAAATCATTATCTTTCCAAGTTTTAGTAAACTTCATACCAACTTATTTATTAAGGCATATTAAAATCAAACTTAAAACATAATATCAAAAGCGAGAATTTAAAGGCTTTTTACAAATCTGAAATAAACCCAACTGAAAGTAAATTACTAAAGTACCCAAAACATAACATCCGAGTAAAACTTTTATTCCACATGGCATGAGCACCCCGAGTCCATCCGGCTCCATGTCCGCGTCTCACGAGTCACTGAAATGTCAAAGGAGAGGGTGAGTCGAGTGACTCGATGTGTAAATCCCGCTCCCGATAAAACAACATGCTAACACACATCATACATAGCAACATAATTAATGCAACCCGATCCTAACCATCCATACACCTTTTCTACCCCGTGTGGTACCAAACCTTTGGTGACGTATAGTCACAATGTGTTACCAAAACACTTGGTGTCCCAAAGACACAATATCTATCCATGTGGTCCCAAACCACTTTGGTGTCCCAAAGACACAATTGTGCTACCAAAGCTTTGGTGACCAAGTCGCAAATCCAAAGATGGGGCCAACCCATCGTGTGTTACCAAAACACTAGCAGACGATCCCATATCTCAAGTGGGGCCAACCCACGGTGGTCAAACCACAGGGACAAGTCGCAATGAGGTGCCAAACCTCCGGTGTCCCAAAGACACAATGTGCTACCAAAGCATTGGTGACCGTAGTCACAAATCGGTGATGGGGCCAACCCATCGTGTGTTACCAAAACATTTGGCGTCAATCCCAGATAATCATCTCGTGGGGCCAACCCATCGTGGTGCTTGAGCCACTGGGACGAGACGCTGAGGTACCAAACCTCTGGAGGTGCCAAACCTCTGGTGACCCAAAGTCACAAAGTTGTGCTACTAAAGCACCGTGGTGCTCGTCAAGACAATATATCATCGCTCTCCTCCTCTCGTATCACCCATACATATCATACTCATGGGGTTATGCATCTCATACAAGCCATGCATATCATGCTAACATATCAAGCATTGCAACTCATAACATGTATAACATAAATCATGATATCATGTATTATCATTAATACTCATCATAGAACAGACTTACCCGAATCGTACACAATCCCCTTTTTGGGTATCCAATTATCCTTCTCACTGTTTCAATCTTATTAAGCAATCAAGTTTATTAACAACGTTACCAAGTAGAGGGTGTGTTAGTTACACACCTGATAATACGAGTCCAAAGATCCCTACGAACGATTTATGCCCTTCGATTGTCAAGCCCCTAAAACAATCGGCCAACATAGGATTTAAGCACTAAGACCATTCGGCCAAAGACATATAAACCCAAAGGGGTTAAGCTTGAACCCTTACCTTGCACACGTTTGGTTTCCTACCAAACCCGAATCACCCAATGATTCTCCTTAGCAATCGGCTACAGCATAAAAGATGAGCAGTTAATCTTTTGTTACCTTTGCCTTAATCGAACCTAAAAAATTGAAATACTAACAATACCATGTACTTACCCCTACTTACCAAACACCAAAAATCGGTCAACCAAACAGGATCACCCTTCACTAATATTCGGCCAAGATGCAAGCTAAGAGAAGGGAGATTCGGCTAACACCTTTTACAAGAGGATCTTGGTTTCACTCAAAAAAGAAGAGAACACAAGAGGAAAATGAATAGAAAAGGGGTTGATATTCGGCCAAAATGAGAATAGATGAAAGAGAAAATTCTAGCAACACAAGGGAAAGATGGTGAGATATGGGGTTGATATTCGGCTAAACAACAAAAATAGAGCAAAGGGGAGGAAGGTATATACGGTTTGAAAAAGAAAGTAAAAGTTTGAGAAGAGGAGAGGTTTGTTTCGGCTAAGGTGTGTGCATACACTTTCGGTTTCAAGAGGAGGATGAAAGACTTACTTGAAGATTTGGTCACAAAGAACTCTCTTGACTTTCGGCTAACAATCTTGACAAAAAGGAGAAAGTTTGGCTTTTACGAATTGACCAAGATTAACACCAAAATGCCCAAAAGCATTTTCGGCACACTCCTCCCCTTACTAACCCAAAGCCGTCCACCTCCCCATGAAGCATCCAAGTTTCAGCCAACACCCACAAACACTCCTCAATATTCGGCCACATCCCCCCCAAACTCTCCACACCACACATTCAAATTAGTTGAACAAGTCTTCCTCCACAATTTGCTCTCCACCCACCATTCAAACGTTTGACTTGGTCCATGCCCAACCACCTTGGCGTCAAAATGGGATCCAAAAAGTGAGCATCCTGCAACTTGAACTCAGGACCTCCCCTTCCTGCCTATGACGCCAAACACAAACTCCAAGTGGCGCACACTATGCCACTCTACTAGCTCACTTGCTTGTGCTAAAAACACCAAATAAAATACACAACCCTCAGCTCCATCAGCTCCCCTGACTTAACACCCAAAAACAAAAATTTTCCCATTCACTCAGGCATACACCTAGCCTATAATTAAGTCCCGAAACTACACAAACCACAACACAGCATACCAAACACATGCAAAACATGCAACAACAAAATAGCCCCTAACCCGGGATATTACAGGACAACTTATATGAGATAGGCAATACCTAAGAAAGAATCCACCTAGACTTCACTTATTACTTTTGATTCATACGATTTATTCACTTGACTTAATCCGTAGAAATCCCTGATTTATGTTAATATCTTTTTCAAGACTAAAAACAACTGAATCTAGGTTGATTAATTGAAATTACTTTCTAATTAAAACCCCTATTGTCACATTAATTCAATCTATGGATCCCCTTATTAGATTTGACTCTAATTCGGCAGATTTTCGTCGCCCTATTTCTAGGGTTGCAATCAACTCCGCTTAATTGTGTTGATCTACTCTTAAATAGGGACTTTTGCTCCACTGAATAAGCACATTCGACTTGGATCAATAACCTGAATTATCAAAACAAGAATAAGAACTCACAATTAAGAATAAGAATAAGTATTTATCTTATAAATCAAATAATAATAAGATCTGTCTTAGGTTTTATCCCCTTAGGTATTTAAGGGATTTAGTTTATACTGATAGAGGGAAACATATTAGAATAAGGAAAACAACAAAACATAAGAAAACCCAAAAACTTCTAAAGAACTTGATGGGAGATCCTTAGTCTTGATGGAGATCCTTCTCCTTAAGTTGTTCTCGATGGTTGTCTTGGAGTATTTTCTCCTTCTACTCGGCGTCTATTCGACGGCCTGTCGACCTCCTCTTTTAGGTTGCCCCCTAGGTGTTTATATAGGCTTTGAGATGCCTTACTTGGCCCACAAGTACCCTTTTTTCGAATAGAATTAAACCTAATTTCGGGAGGGACAAGCCCGTGTGACCTGCTCGTGGTGGACTCCTTTGGTCGTGCTCGATTCTGCTCGCCATACACGGCTGTGTGGTCTGCCCGTGGATGATAGTCCAGGACGTCATTGATCGTGCTTGTAACACATGGTCGTGTCCAATGGTCCAGGTCGTGTTGACTTCCTAGGTAGGCCCATTTTGCCCCTTTTTGGCCCGTTTCTCGTTCTTTTCGATTCCCTAAGCTCTCCTGAGTATAAAACATGAAATTAATAGATTAGGAGCATCGAATTAATCAAATTTAATGGAAAATCATCCAAAATTAAGCCAAGTATGGGGTTAAAATATGTGTAAATTATGGTTTATCATTGAATTTGCTTACAATAATAGTTATCAGTCCAGTATTAAAATGGCACCGTATGAGGCTCTGTATAGTCGTAAATGTAGAACTCTATTGTATTGGATAGAGTTAAGCAAGAAAAAGATACACGGAGTTGACTTGATCCGTGAAACTGAAGAAAAGGTGAAGATAATCTGAGCTAATTTGAAGGCAACCTCAAATCGTCAAATGTCCTATGCTGATTTGAAACGAAAAGAGATAGAATTTCAGGTTTGTGATAAAGTGTTCATGAAAGTGTCACCACGGAAGAAAGTTCTCCGATTCAGTCGTAAAGGGAAATTGAGTCCGCGGTTCATCGGACCTTATGATATCATTGAAAGAATCGAGCCGGTTGCATATTGGTTAGCATTACAACTTGAGCTTGATAAGATTGACAATGTTTTCCATGTATCCACGTTACGAAGATATCGATCAGATTCTTCACACGTTATTCGTCCAACAGAAGTTGAGATTTAGCCTGATATGACCTACAATGAAGAACCGATCAAAATACTAGCACATGAGACAAAAGAGTTGAGAAATAAAAATGTGGCATTAGTAAAAATGCTCTGGCAATGGCATGGATTAAAGGAAGCTACCTGGGAGCCAGAGGATACTATGAGGAAGCAATACCCTAACCTCTTTTCTGGTAAGAATTTTCGAGGACGAAAATTTCTAAGGGGGACATTTGTAACAACCCATTTTGAGTGAGATTGGAACAGTGGTTTCGGAACCATAAATTGGAGCCCAAAAATAAAATTTTATTTTATTTATTTTATGGTTGGTATTATGATAGGAAGGTCACATGAAAATTTTGATACAAAAATTTTATCGATTGTGTGGTTAATTAGGTAAAGGACTAAATTGCATAAATTGCGAAAGTTGAATTCTAGTAGCTATAAGGATTCAATAGCTATGGATATCAAAACTAAAGGTCTTTATATGGTAATTAGACCATTAAGAAAAGTATGTAGATTTTTTTAGTGACTCATCCATGGAAGAATTAAAAATGGCTAAGGACTAAATTGGAAATCAACAAATTAAAAAGATGATAGAAAAATAAAAAGAAATTCTTATCTTTTCTATTCATCTTCTTCCCCAATATTTTCTATGAAAACCCTAGGAGAGAGGAAGAAAACCTACCAAGCTTGAAAAGTTATGAAATTAAGTCTCGTTTTTAATGATTTTTATATTTTTAGAATCAAGATAGCCCAATCTTTCTATTTATGGGATTTATTTGAAAAGATTATAAAGTGTAGAAACTTGGCCATGGATGTAAATGCTGGAAATTTAAAATTTATGGTAGAAAATGAAAGATAGTTGATAAATAAACAACTTTTACAAAGCCATTTTTGATGAAAACTTGATTTAAGGACTAAAATGAAAAAGTGGTAAAACCCATGGAAAATTCTAAAATTTTCGAAATGTGTATGCTTTAAAAATTGTTATTAAATTTCGGCTGGGCTTAGAATGAGGACTAAATTGCTTGAATTTCATTTTCCGATCCTAGGGACGGAATTGGAATTTTTAAAAAGAGTAGGGGTAAAATAGTAATTTTGCCTAGGATATAGACCCGAAAAGACCAACTACAGAATTAGATCGAGGGAAAAAAAGTTTCAGATTAGTTGGAATTCAAACCCGAACAATTGTCAAGGTAAGTTCGTGTAATTTAATTTGGTACGTTAATAGGTTTGAGATGAATTGTGTGATTGTGATAATATATATGTGATGATAAAATATCATGTCCCGGTTGAATTGTGAAATTCGATGGATTATAGTGATTTATTGAAACGGGTATAATAAGGGAAAGGCTACAAAAAGGATTTAGCTCGGACGGGTAACCCTAATTAAGCTCTTTAGAGCACAGGTCTTTGTTAGGATTTGGCCTGGACTGGCAAACCTAAATGACTCTTGTGAACGTCAGTTGAAAATCGAGATTTAGCCTGAACTGGTAATCCTGTTGTAAAATATATGGCTTGAGAGTGTGCTCTTTGAACTTATGCCCAATGAGTAATTATGAATATGAATTGACAGATAATTTATATGTATACCTTATGTACATCACCCGAATGTCTATCGAAATTTAATTAGTTCAACAGAAAAAACTCTGAAAATATAGAAAGGTGGAATTAAGGGAAGTTTGTATGCTCATTTATGTTTACCTGATATTTATATGATATTATATGACTAACTTGCTTGATCAAGTGTATATGTTTAGGTGAACTACCTATAATGGATGAAATGTATGTTTGTGTATGGTTGTTTGAATAGATATGACCGGTAAGTTCATTTTTCGTTATACGAACTTACTAAGCATGAAAATGCTTACCCCATTTACTTTTCCCTTGTTTTATAGTGCTCGTAAGCTCGCGAAGGTTGGAGGATCGGTCGGAGCATAATCACACTATCCACTATCTCCATTTTGGT
Organism: Gossypium bickii; assembly: GCA_025503065.1. NCBI lineage: Eukaryota > Viridiplantae > Streptophyta > Magnoliopsida > Malvales > Malvaceae > Gossypium > Gossypium bickii. Next base: position 19,571,918 of record CP106710.1, on the reverse strand, counting down.
ATACTTAGAAATCTCATTTTGGTATAATGTCATGTATAGGCTTATTTGGCTAAATGATGACTTGTAAGTGATGTTTTGTAATCTAGACATTAGAATGGCTAGTAATGATTTATTTGGTATGTTTATAAGTTATCTCATGTTCAATGCTTATGTGTTAAGTGTGGATAGATAGAGTATGTTTATCTTATATATGTCTTTAAAGTATAATTATAAACATGAATTGCTTGTGATATTATGCCATGTTAGATGTTAGTTTAGGCTTGGTTTTAATGCTTGATTTGGATGGTATATACATGCAAGTATTGGTGTAGGTTGTTGGCAAAATTGGGTGAGAAAATGAATCTAAGAAATGGCTTTATTTTGTCCGCACGGGTAGACATACGGGCATGTGTCTAGGCCGTGTGTGACACACGGCATATCCCATGGGAGTGTAGCCAGGCCATGTTTCCCTGCACCTTAAATTCAAGAAAACAGAATGCTCAGAATTGAGCATACAGGCAGAGGCACGGGTGTGTGTCTCAGCCATGTGGTCGACACGGCCTTGAACACAGGCGTGTTACACGGCCGTGTGAAAACTGCACCTAATTTCGAAAATAAAAATTCGCCACATGGCCTAGCACACGGGCGTGTGACTTGGCCGTGTGACTTAAATTTCTTCATCCCTTAGAAGTCAGAGAGTTACACGGGTTAGAGACATGGGCATGTGAGACCACACGGCTCGACCACACGTGCGTGTAAGCCCTGTACTTGGGAAAATTTTTGGAATTTCAAGAAAAATTCCCTAAGATCCTGATTTCGTCCCGATTCGTTCCTAATGCTCGTATTGGGCCTCAAAGGCCCATTTAAGGGGCGTTATGTATAATCTCGGTAAATGAATAGTGATTAACATGAAATGTTTGTAAATGTTCCAAAAATCTCTGGTAATGCTCCGTAACCCAATTCTGGCGATGAATACGGGTTAGGGATGTTACAGTTGAGATCCGTAATCCCTTTGTCTCAAAAGCCATTCTTCATTTTATGTTATTCAAAAACTCATAGTTCTTTATGTTATTCTCGTATAAGAAATAGCGAATTCTCTCCATAACACCAGCTACTCTTAGAAAGTCAAACTCATATATGATCTTGACGACACAAAAGATAATTAATTAATGATATGCAAAAAAAAAAAAATGAAATCCAAATCCAAGTAGAGCAATACTCTCAATTTACATGATTTGAAAAGTACATAAAAGAAGGATAGAAAATTGTTCATTATAAAAAATATATATCAAGTAGATTATTACCCTTGGAGCTCTCTTCTTCAGCTTCTTCATTATAGAAAATTGTTTGAGCCTAGTTTTCATAGTCTCACCCAACGGAACATTAGGTGCTTTCTTAGAATTTTATAGCCATGGATGTTCTGCATAGAATAGTTGGGATGATTTTTCATGCATAGAAAATATATATCAACATAAATAAAGCATGTAACATGTACAGAAGGTTACCAAGCACTTCTTGTACTGTAAGACGATGCTTTGGATCAGGATTAAGCATTTTCTTTACAAGGTCCTTTGCATTGTTTGAAAACTTAGGCCATAGGTCCCTCTTAAAGTCAATAGCAATAATTGCTTGTGCCACCTCCTGCTCAGCCTCTGTATGCAAACACGACTAGCCAGTTTAGACATAAGAATACCTCTAAAATGGCATGAAATTCTTCCTTGGCTATTCCAGTTCTATCAGTGTCACTTGAATCAACAACATAAATTATTGCTTGTGTATTTGGGAAATAGCATCTCCAATATGGCTCGTAAAAGATGCAGATTAAAAAGAAAAGTGGAAGACGAGTGTTGGAGGGTGGTGAAGTCAATCGGCGTGTTCAACAAGCAGCAAATCGCCCGATGAAAGGACTAAAATCATCACAATGAAAGCAAATTGGCAATAAAAATTCCAAAAAACAAAACTCCTTCCTTAGTAAATAAATGAAAAATGATGAATCTTCTTTCATCTCACCTTATTGTCCAGCTAAAGAGCAGCCAGAAAAACCCACAAGATATCCCCATATCAGAATTAAATAAATAGAGGAAGCAAAGTAACTTAGAGGTTGCATCTCTATTAGTTAAAAGACTGCCACAATAGTTAAAGCTACTTTAACAAATCAATTGAAAATCTCATCTGTACCAAAAGTATTGGGATGTTTCCTTGAGAAAACATAGCTTAAAAATAAGTACCTGATGCTTGTCTGACCACCTGCAAAAAACAAAACTACATTTGACTTAACCTGGAACAAAGAGTTAAATGAATGTTACAACTTTATAAAATCTCAAAGCTGATAAGCAAAACGGAGCTACATGTTTAAACTCAACAACTAAAACAATTTCTCTATAAATTCAAGTCACAAAAGTTTCTGCTGATATAATCTTATACAATTCAAACTGTAACTAAAATTCCCAAAGGCCTTGTGGCAAATGCCAATGCAAGTAGGCCAACCAGATAACTATAGGATCAAAAATGAAATTCAATGATTCAATTTTAAGTAAAAGGATTAAGGCAAATTTCAATGATTCGATAAATTAAATTGAACTCCATTTTTGTAAACTACATTAGCTTCTATTTCAGATTTATTAACGTTAACTTACCTAAATCCCATACTTGAAAATTGATGTTGTTGTATTGTACAGCCTCTACATTAAACCCAATCGCTGCAAAAAAAAAAAAGTTCAAAAAAATGGCGCATCGAAGCTGTCAGTCATTTAGAAAAAAAATGAAAACCCAATGATCGTTCTTTTCACGATGTCAAAGTCTTAAAATTTATAAAAAGAATGATCAAACCTGGAAACTAACTATGACAATGATTTGAGGCAAGCGCACCTATCGAACAGTAGTATAGTTAAGGCAAGACCAGAATGTCGAACCGAAAGGAACCAAAAGTACTAATACTAACTCTCTTTTTATTATTTAGCCTAAGAAATAAGGGATTTGTTTATCTAATCTAAAATTATTAACTACTAGTCTAAGGACTCTAAGACAAAGAAGAATGAAATTGGGAAAATAACTTTGAAGAAAAACCAATTGATTAAGACGACACCCAAGGAAGAATCCACCTAGACTTCACTTGTTATCTAACTCTGAACCAGACGATTTATTCATTTGAATTGATCCGTAAGATTCCCTAAGTTATATTAATCCCTCTCTCGAGGCGACTAACGTCTAACCCTAGGTTGATTAATTGAAATCTCTTTCTGATTAAAACACCTAGAATCGCATTAACTCGATCTATGGACTCCCATATTAGGTTTCACCCTAATGCGGAAAAATCTCGTCACCCTATCTCTAGGCGCACGATCAACTCCGCTTAATTATGCTAGATCTACTATTAGGCAGGGACTTTTTCTCCTCCACCTAAGAACATCACACTTGAATTAATATCCTGGAAATATCAATACAAGAATTAAGAATACATAATTAAGAACACATAATTAAGAACAAGTCAAATATTTATGATATAGTTCAGCAAATGATAACACGATTCATCTTCGGTTTCATCCCCCTCAGGTATCTGAGGGTTTAGTTCATAATAATAAAAGAAAACATCTCAAAAGAAAAGATAAAACAAAACATAAGAAATCCCTAAAACCCCCTGAAGGAATTGAAGGAGAGATCCTCTGTCTTGAGTATAATTCCGGCTTCTTGAGATGGATCAACTGGCTATCTTCGAGTAAATCCCCTAACTAAAGCCATGGGTTTCGGCTTCTGCCGAACTCCTCTTTAAGTTGCCCCCTTGGGTGTTTATATAGGCTTTGATATGCCTTACTTGGCCCCTAAGTATCCTAATCTAAGTAGAATTCCTACTAGGGTGTTTGAATAGGCTTTGGAATGTGTTTCTTTGCCTCCAAGTATCCAAATCCAAGAAAAACTTCCCTTGGCCGCAGCAGGGACACGCCCATGGCACACGCCCGTGTAAGTCGTGGCCAGGCCTAGTTCGAACCTGTTGAATTGGGCACGGCCGTGTGGTCTTAGGCCCAGGCCGTGTGGATTTCGTGATATGGCCCATTTACTTCGTTTTGGGCCCGTTTTCTTTTTTTTCATCATCCGGTGCTCTCCTGGGTATAAAACATGAAAACAAAGGATTAAGAGCACCAAATTACATGATTCAAGGCTTAAATCACCCAAAAGCATGCTAAATGTGGGCTTAAAATTTATTACTTTTACGGTTTATCAAATACCTCCACACTTAAGCTTTTGCTTGTCCTCAAGCATAATTCTCAACTCATAATTAAAACAAACTTCCTCGATTCATAATATTCATCAATAATGTTTCATCATAATTCAAAGATAATTCATACATGGATAATTCAACTCAAAGGGTCCTAGAGATTCAAACAATCGAAGTCATACATTTATAGCCCTGAAAACTTTAGGTGTTTCCCTTTACCTAAATAATTACCTCTGATTCAAAATTGACAAGAGTTGACATCCTCACTAAAGATTCACTCAAACCACTCAAAGTGTTTTAAGGTTCAGAATTAAGCACTCAAAAGTCAAACATGAAAAGTGAATCCCATAGGCTTGCATGAAAATCAAATCTCCACCACTATAATATGAGATGATACACAAATCAAAAGGTCTTTGATAGGGTTGTAACGGGGCTTAGGTTAAAGGTTCAGATAAAGGCTAAATTAGACGGTTAGAATCGAGACTGACCTGAAAAATTACCTAACCAGAAATATGACTACTCCTAAATAATTACAACAATTGAAAATTTGTGATAATACGAGCTTTTTCTTCGAGATTTAGAATTTACATGTATAAGCTCAGCTAACATAGAACTAATAATGAATATACTTCGTTTTTTTTAAGAACAAGTCACAAATAACAAACTTTAACAACTGAAATATAGAACATAGTTAGGTAACTGCTCAAATCAAATCTCGACAAACAGGGTATTTAAGAAGAATGGTGATAAAAAATACAAAGGGTTTGGGGTTAATAGTAGTGGGTGAGTTAATAAAAAGGGTTAGGATTAATGGGGTTTACTAGGGGTTAATTTGGCAATTGCTACCACTAATTACCGATTTAACATAGATTCTAACACTTTAGCATTTCCCCTAAACAGAAAACCCAAAATCAATTTGGCCTAATTAACAAGAAAGCATTTAATCAAAATGCTAAAAGCACTATCGAAGCATCATCAACACTATCGAAGTGTGAAATTCATACTTAACATCGGTGTGGGTAGCAATGGTGTTAAAAGAAGAGTGGAAAATAGAAAGACTCCTTCCACCATTAACAAGTAAAAGAAGAATAAAGCTTACCAATACGGCGGCAGTGCCAGAAATACTTGCATTCTCATCAATCGATTCTAGTGATAGGTTGGAATCGCTTAGGAGTGGTAAACGAAGTCTGGGTCTTTGGCCATCAAGATGATTTGCTTTCTTTCAGGTTGATTTGAGCGTAAAATTGTTGATGGCTAAGGAAAAAAAAAGCGAAATCGTTGAGAAATTTCAGTTTGAGGGTATTTTCGGAAGGGAAAAGCAGGTCATTCGATGGAGAGGTTGGAATAGCCAATTCGGCAAGTAACATCCCCAAACCCGGCCCAAACACTACAACTGGATCTGGTATGTCACTAAGGAGATTTTATAAAACACGTCGCATTTTGGAAAACAATTTATCAGGTTTAAACATTTACACCGGAAAACTTAATAATTTAATAATTCATATAAGATGTAAATTTTATAAAATGCCTTGGTAATTAAAAAAAACTGAATTTGTTACATGCATTAACTTAGTTAAAGGAAAAATTTAAACGTCTAATAAAAATAAAAGTCCAAAATAAAACCGAAATAAAAATAAAACTAATGGCCCATGGCCTTATTACAAAGAAATTTAAAACCTACTAACTAAAAATATTAAAAACTGATATTCTAAGTAAAGTCTTCTGCGGAACTAAGAAACCCTCTTGCATGGTCACCTTGCGCTCTTCTCCAGCCCGGTCTGACGCACTAGGTGCTACCTGAAAATGTTAAATAATAGGTTGAGTCGCGAGACTCAGTGTGCAACCCTCATGCACCATTAGATTTGGCCTTAGACCCACAGAACAAAATAACAAATTTTCATGCAACAGATATGATGCAAAGTCCAACGCAATCCTAGGTTTCCATCCGCTACACACCACCCTTACCTGCCAGCCACACCATTGGAGATTTCTACAATCAACCCACACGGCTACACACCATCGATGGCAGTCATGCTGCAGTTAGCTGCTCATCGTCAAAATTGTGACATAGTCACCAGGTCATGGCATAAGCCATTACAACAGATCAGTTCCCCTTTCATAAATCACCCATCCCCGTGCAAACACAGAAAATCGACATACTCATGAATCATATCATTTTATCAGAAACATTCACTTAGAATGACAGAGATCACTAACCTGGTGATTCGCTTTTACCCTCCTCGGGTTTTCAACAACCATGCCGATATTTCGGCACTTCACAGAATATTACAATTTTATAAACATATTTTAACAGGCAATCTAAATGGTGTGGAAGTGTTACACACCTGATATTGCGTAGTACTACACTCTTAGTCAATATCCTGGCTATCCGGATTTATTACCCTCAGTCTATAACTTGGCTCAAAAACCGAAAGAAAACGAAGATTAGGCCTCCCCTACATTCGGCCAAGGGTTAGTATATACCCGAATTTACACGTTAAAATTAACAGATCTCCTTACCTTGAAATCCCGAAAGTAACACGATTCGAGTGTTACTGAACTCTGACTTAGAGATCTAAGTGATTGACTCCCCTTCAAATCCCGGAATGCCACAATTAAGAGAAAAACTTAAGATTAGTTTCCTTATAGCCATTCGGCTAGAATCCCTAAAAAGCCGAAATTGAAACCTTACGAATCAACACTTACCTTCAATTTTCTTTAGAATTTGGCACAAGAAGATACCCTAGAGAGAATTCGGCAAACACAGGAGATGAGATCTAAGGATTTCGACTTTGATGAAAATTCCGGAAAAGTTGAATTGATGCGTTTACGGCTTTTAGAAATCTGAGTGAGGTGTTTCAGCTTTGGCTTATAAAGAAAGTAAACAGGAATCGAGGAAAGGCTTAGAGGTTTCGGCTAAAGTGTTTGAAAGAGATGAGAAAGGAATTGTCAGAGGATTCGGCCTAAAAGGAAAGAAAGAAAGTTGAGAGGGAGAATGAAGTGGGAATTTTGGCAGAGAAAAGAAAAAGATGATGAGAACTTGACAGCAAATTTCGGCACATACTTCTGCCTATACTAAACCGATTCCTCACCCTTACTGAGTTTGATTTTCGGCCAACACTAGCTTCCACAAGATAGCTCCTATCCTTTTTCCTTATCTTAATCTATTAACTCCTCAAAAATAGCCCTAATTAGCACCAACTCCTCCCTCCTTTATCTGCTTATTATCCTCATAAATTAAACATTAAAAATCCCTATTTTATAGCCTTGTTGTCGTCCCCCCTATGGCTCCCCTTTAAGTGCCTAATTTGGCCCAATAACTTGGGCTTCAAATAACCAAAGCTTAGCCTTATCCATCTACTAGTGACGCCACTTATAGCTCCCTTATAGCGCCACTTCCCTTTAGGCCACAAGCCCATTTTGTCATTTAAAACACAGATAACTACCTCTTAAAGTGCTAGAGTGTTTATGCAGATGTTTAGTCAAGGTCTCAGCCCTTTCCTAAGGCCAATCTGGACCCCTAACCCTTGATTTAATATTTTTAAACCATCAACATACAACATGCACAGGCCCAATAATTCGGGATGTTACAGTTCTACCCCCCTTAAAATAAATTTCAGCCTCGAAATTTACCTGAGCAGAAAAGATGGGGATACTGCTGCCGCATAGCATCCTCTGGCTCCCATGTCGCTTCCTCTACGCCGTGGTTTCGCCACAAAACCTTGACCAAAGGGACAGACTTCCTCCTCAACATCTTTACGTCTCGATCCGAGATTTGCACTGGCTCCTCCTCAAAGGACAAGTCTGGCCTTACTTCAATCTCTTCCACCGACACAACATGCAATAGATCAGAACGATAACGTCTTAGCATCGAGACATGGAACACGTCATGTATCTGCTCCAACTCTGAAGGCAACTCCAACTGATATGCCACTAGGCCCACACGTTTCAGTACCTGATACGGCCCAATAAACCGAGGACTTAACTTACGCCTTCGTCTAAAACTTATTACCTTCTTCCATGGAGATACTTTCAAAAAGACTTGGTTTCCCACTGCAAATTCCAACTCCTTGCGCTTAAGATTCTCGTACGATTTCTGCCGATCAGACACTTCCTTCAACCGAGCCCGTATTAACTTAACTTTCTCCTCCGTTTCTTAAACTAGTTCTGGACCCAACACCTGACGTTCTCCCAACTCTGTCCAATAAGTAGGGGTACGGCATCTCCTTCCATATAACGTCTCATAAGGTGCCATTTGAATACTAGCTTGATAACTGTTATTGTATGCAAATTCTGCCAAAGGTAAATATTCTTCCCAACTACCTTTAAAATCGATGATGCAACCCCTTAGCATATCCTCCAAGATCTGAATTACCCTCTCAGATTGACCATCAGTCTGTGGGTGAAAAGCGGTACTAAAGTCTAACCTTGTTCCCATTACTTGATAAAGGGCCTTCCAAAATCGTAACGTGAACCTAGGGTCCCTATCTGATATGATCGACACAGGTACACCATGTAGTCTCACGACCTCAGCCACGTACAACTTAGCCAACTTTTGTAGAGAATAGTCAACTCGAACCGGTATAAAGTGAGCAGACTTCGTCAGTCGATCCACCATCACCCAAATTGAATCCTTCTTAGTGGGCGTAAGGGGTAACCCACTAACAAAATCCATCGTGATTCTCTCCTATTTCCTTTGTAGAATCTTTATCGGCTGCAACAATCCCGAAGGCAACTGGTGTTTCGCTTTCACCTGCTGGCACGTCAAACACTTACCTACAAATTTCGTTACCTCTCGCTTCAGACCTGGCCACCAAAATTGCTCATGCAAATCTTGATACATCTTAACTCCTTCAGGATGCATAGCCTATGGACTACTATGCACTTCTCGCAGAATCACCTACCTTAACTCCATATCCTTTGGCATGCAGACTCTCTCTCGGAAACACAAAACTCCATCACAATTCAAGCTATAGTCCTCTACTTTACCATTCTGCACTTGTCGGATTCGAGTACATAAGACATCATCCAGAAGTTGCTTCCCTTTGATCTGACTTATCCACATAGGTCTTACTTGAAGTTCAGCTACCAAACTGCCATCTTCATACAGACTAAGATAAGCGAACATCGCCCTTAAATCTGCTATCACCTTCCTACTCAATGCATCTGCCACCACGTTAGCCTTAACCGGGTGGTACTCAATCGAGCAGTTATAGTCTTTTAACAGCTCGATCCACCTTCTCTGTCTTAGGTTCAACTCCTTCTGAGTGAGGAGGTACTTCAAACTCTTATGGTCAGTGTAAATAACTGACTTCTCCCCGTACAAGTAGTTTCTCCAGATCTTCAGAGCAAACACTACTGCCGGCAATTCTAGATCGCGTAGGGTAGTTCAACTCATGCGGTCTTAGCTGTCGAGACGCATACGCAACCACTTTTCCATCTTGCATCAACACACACCCTAAACCTGTGTGTGACGCATCACTGATGAGCAGATAAATTTTTTTTCGCTCCGTTTGAATTAACACCGATGCTTCTGTCAGGATTCTCTTCAATTTCTCAAAGCTCTCCTACTGTTTGTTGGTCCATACAAATGATGCTTCCTTCCTCAACAACATAGTTAAAGGTGTCGCTATTAATGAGAACCCTTCAACAAACCTTTTGTAGTACCCTTCCAATCCCAAGAAACTTCAAATTTTGGCCACCGATTTTAGCAGTTTCCAATCCAATACAGCTTCTATCTTCCGAGGGTCTACCCTAATTTCCTTTGCAGAAACCACATGTCATAAGAAAGTTACTTCTCTTAGCCAAAACTCACACTTACTGAACTTTACGAACAACTGCTTCTCCCTCAGAACTTGCAACACCACACGAAGATGTGTGTCATGTTCCTCTTCTGACTTGGAATAAACCAAGATGTCATCGATGAACACCATAACGAACCGATCAAGATATGGTTGGAACACCCGGTTTATCATATCCATAAATGCTGCTGGCGTGTTCGTCAACTCGAACGGCATCACCAAGAACTCATAATGACCGTACCGAGTCCGAAACGCCGTCTTATGAATGTCTCCTTCCTTAACCCTTAACTGATGATATCCCAACCTTAAGTCAATCTTAGAAAAGACCGAAGCTCCTTTGAGCTGATCGAACAGATCATCGATTCACGGCAGTAGGTACTTGTTCTTAATCGTCAACTTGTTCAGTTGACGATAATCCACACACATACGCATGGATCCGTCCTTCTTCTTTACGAATAGGACCGGCGCTCTCCATAGAGACACACTTGGTCGAATAAACCCTCGATCCAATAGTTCTTGGATCTGAGCTTTAAGCTCCACCAGCTACTTCGGCGCCATTCTATAAGGAGCAATGGACACCGGGGCTGTACCCGGAAGTAGCTCTATTCCAAACTCCACTTCGTGATCCAGGGGTAATCCAGGCAACTCCTCCGGAAAAATGTTCACGAAATCTTTGACTGTTCGAACCTCATTGATAGTTACCTCCTTAGCATCCAAAGCACTGATAAAAGCTAGAAATGCGTCACATCCCTTCCGAATCATTTTAACAGCTTTCAATGCCGATACTACATTGGACAAATAATTCCTCCTCTCTCCTAACACAACCACCTCCCCGCCTTCCGGGGTACTCAACACCATGCGCTTAATCCCACAATCCAACTTAGCATGATGCTTAGTTAACTAATCCATTCCTAAGATAAGGTCAAACTCTCCAAACTGTAATTCCATTAAGTCTGCCAGGAACACTACCCCTTGAGTCTCTAAAGGTACGTCCCTAAACAGTTTGTCCACTACCATAAATTGTCCTAAAGGACTAACCACAGTCATCCTCCTAGTAGTTGTTTCAGATTCTATACTTAGGGTCTCAGATACCGAACATGCAATATAGGAGTGGGTTGACCCAATATCAATTAAGGTAAGAAAAGGGTTATCAGCAATAAGAAATGTACCGGTTATAACATCCGGTGTGTCACCATCCTCTCGTCGGCGAGCTGCATAAACTAGACCCGGCTGTATCGCGTCTACATTACTTGCACCCCTACCAGGTGCTCCACGACCCCGACCAAACCCATTTCCTCCTCTGACTACGCCACGACCCCTTGATCCAGGCTGACCACCCCTCCTAGCCTGATCAGAACCTCGGCTCATTGGCTGTACTTGATCCACCTGTGGGCAGTTCTTAATCATATGCTCCGTGGATCCACACCTAAAACATCCACCGGTTTTCCTTCTGCACTCCCCATAATGCACCTTCCCACATGAAGGACATGATCGATTCTGACCCGTCGGAGCACGAGTTGGCCCATCAGTCCTAGGCCTTTTCTGAAAATTTCCAGATGATCCTGATGGCCCAAAACTTCTCTTATTCTTACCCTGATCCTTATCCCTTTCTTGTCTTTTAGTCCGCTTCACCTCCTCAGCTATCTTAACCTTCTCAACCAGAACAGCAAAATCTCTCTCTCGCTACAGTGCTATCAAAACCCTTAACTCATTCTGCAGTCCATCCTCGAACCGTACACAACGTTCATATTCAGTTGCCACCATTCCTCGAGCATAGCGGCTCAAGTGCAGAAACTCCGCCTCATATTCAGCCACAGATTTACTTCCCTGTACCAAATTCAGAAATGCCTTCCTTTGTGCATCCACATAACTGGCCCCAACATACTTTCCCTGAAATGACTCCTTAAAGAAGTCCCAGTCAATCCGGTCTGCGGCAGTACCCTCCTTTATCGTGAGCCACCACTAATAGGCCTTGTCTCGAAGAAGAGACACGACCCCTTTCAACTTCTCCTCCACCGTGAAATCTAAGTCACCCATTATACGCTCAGTCGCTTCCAACTAATATTCAGCTGTGTTAGGGGCTACGCCAGAAACGCCCCTAAACACCTCCGCTCCATTGGCTCGGAGTCGTTCAGACACAGATTTTCGAGCTCCTGACCCCGTGCTTTCCTCAACAACTCTCTCAAGGACCCGCAACATTGCCTGAGCTACCCATCAAGTTCTTGATGGCAACATTCCTCAAGGCCTAAAAATAATCTACGTCCCTTAAAGCCCATCAAGCCTACATTCATAAATAACACACAGTGGGTTCAAAATACTTACCTGGTGGACTTGGGCCGGATACGCAGGTGCCATGCCGAAAAACAATCCTGTGTTATTTATAAACATGCATGTTTCAAAAACCCATCTTTTAGAAAACGTTTTGAGCCCAAAACCCCAAAGTCGAGTTTTGAATCGGGCTCTAATACCAATTTGTAACATCCCCAAACCTGACCCAAACACTACAACTGGATCTGGTATGTCACTAAGGAGATTTTATAAAACACGTCGCATTTTGGAAAAAAATAATTTATCAGGTTTAAACATTTACACCTGAAAACTTAATAATCTAATAATTCATATAAGATGTAAATTTTATAAAATGCCTTGGTAATTAAAAAAAACTGAATTTGTTACATGCCTTAACTTAGTTAAAGGAAAAAATTTAAACATCTAATAAAAATAAAAGTCCAAAATAAAACCGGAATAAAAATAAAACTAATGGCCCATGGCCTTATTACAAAGAAATTTAAAACCCACTAACTAAAAATATTAAAAACTGATATTCTAAATAAAGTCTTCTGCGGAACTAAGAAACCCTCTTGCATGGCCACCTTGCGCTCCTCTCTAGCCCGGTCCGACGCACTAGGTGCTACCTGAAAATGTTAAATAATAGGTTGAGTCACGAGACTCAGTGTGCAACCCTCATGCACCATTAGATTTGGCCTTAGACCCACAGAACAAAATAATAGATTTTCATGCAACAGATATGATGCAAAGCCCAACCCAATCCTAGGTTTCCATCCGCTACACACCACCCTTACCTGCCAGTCACACCATTGGGGATTTCTACAATCAACCCACACCGCTACACACCATCGATGGCAGTCATGCTGCAGTTAGCTGCTCATCGTCAAAATTGTGACATAGTCACCAGGTCATGGCATAAGCCACTACAACAGATCAGTTCCCCTGTAACACCCCTTACCCGAGACCGTTGCCGGAGTCGAGCACGAGGTATTACTAGACTTAACTTACTGGTTCTGGGTATAAAAATTGAAACTGTCCGTCTGCGTCATGTTCACTAAATTAATTATAACTTGAGCTATGAAACTTGAAATCTAGATCCGTAAATTTTCCTTGAAACTAGACTCATATACCTTCTTACTGTAATTTTTCCATAATTTTTGGTATGGTCAATCAATATCAGATTTTTCTTAAAGTTTCCCCTGTTTTACTATTTGACTATTCTGACCTCTCTTCACTACGAATCAAATTACTCTTAGTACAAAATTCATATGACCTTCTTATTTATTTCATTTGAAAATAGACTCATTCAGGATTCTGAACATATAAAGTTAAACCCCTAATTATTTTTCTCCATTTTTTTATGATTTTTCAAATTCAGAACAGGGGAACCTGAATTTATTCTGAACCAGTCTTACAAAAATATAAATATCTCAAATTACAGAATTCCTTTGCTTTCCTTGTTTCTTTCATATGAAAATAGACTCAATAAGCTTTAATTATATATCTCATGCACAACCTAATTCAATTTCTACTATTTTTGGTGATTTTTGAAAATCACGTCACTGCTGCTGTCCAACTATTCCCCTGCATATAATTACATAATTTCTTTAAAATAACTAGCAACTAGGCATTTCATAACCTCCAAAGCATGTTCTTAATTAACCATTTTAATGGCTAATCATTACCAAACATTTACAAGTCCATAATAAACCATATCATAAAGTCACACACATAAAATGGCTAAGTCTCTATACATGCCATAACTTAAAACGTTAAAGTCACAAAATACCAATATAATCCTTTGATAGTGTGTAACGATCTCCGACGTCCTTTCGATCCCCGAGTTGGCTTGTAATACTATAAAAAATAAAGAATAGGTGTAAGCATAAAGCTTAGTAAGTTTACATGTAAATAGATAACAACATTCTTAGTGAATTATCTTATATTTTTCTTGTCAAGATCACTTAAGCTTTTACTCAATATACTTAAAACTTGTATACTTGCCTTACCTTTTAACATGAATTTATCTTACCTTACCATTTTAGCTTGAACTTGCCTTACCTTTACTTTAGAATACTCCTTGAATTTTCCCGTTGAACCACTTGGAATACTAAGGATACGCGGGTACCTTTCCTTATGAAACTTAACCATTGCCATGTCTTGACATGGTCTTACGTGGTATCCTTGCCTTATGAACTCACCAATGCCATGCCTTGGCATGGTCTTACATGGGACCTTTGCCTTATAGTAACATATCAATGCCATGTCTTGACATGGTCTTACATGATTTCCTTAAACCCTAATGTCATGACATTTGTATCCTACACATTCCTAAGGTTCAAAGGAACTTTCTCGAGATAGATTTTTCCGTCAATTCATACTTGAGTCTTTAAATAATAAATTTACAGAATAAATATGTAAATGCTGGAATTTAACAATATTAAATGTAAAATAATAGAATATTGCATTTATTTTTATCGCAAACTTACCTCGAAACGAAATACGATCAACTATATTGATTTAATCCTCTATCTTTTCTTTCCTCGATCTAACTCTGGATTTCGTTCTTCTTGATCTATAATAGAAAATTTAGCTTATTTAATACTCACATTCATCAAAACATCAAAACAGTCCTTAACTCTTAACTTTGGCAAAATTACAATTTTGCCCCTAAAACTTTACATATTTACACATTTGCCCCAAAGCTCGGAAATTAAACTTTATCCCTTATTCTTATGTTTTATGGCATGCTGATCATTTTTCCCTTCTATGGAAACATCAAATTCTCACTCTAACTTGCACTTATGAACATTAGGTATTTTTACCGATTAAGCCGTTTTACTCGTTTTCACTTAAAATCACTAAGCAAAAGTTGTTTAACATAATTTTAGACTTCATATTCTATCATAAAACATCAAAATAAACACATTTCACCTATGGGTATTTTTCTAAATATGAACCCTAGAATAAATTATTAATAGAATAAGCTAAATCGAAGCACGGGCTTCAAAAATGTAAAGAACATTAAAAACAGGGCTTGGAATCACTTACTATGGAGCTTGGAAGCTTGAAACAAACCCTAGCTATGGTGAACACTTGAAAATTCGGCCTAATGAAGAAGATGAGCATATTTTGCCATCTTTTTCCCTTTTAATTCATTTTTATTACCAAATGACTAAATTACCCTTCATTAAAAACTTTGGTTCTTTCTTCCTATATATGTCCATTTTTGTCCATGAAAATATAATGGTCTAATTACCATTTAAGGACTCCTACTTCAAACCCCATTTTAATCAAGTACTCTATAAATTAGACCCCTATTTAGCAACTTTTGCAAACAAGTCCTAATAGGCAATTTAAGCATGAAATTAATAAAATTTCTTATCAATACTCTAACACATGTATTTAATCACTCAATAAATCATAATAATTAATCATAATAAACTTTTATAGCAATTAGATACCTCTAGCTTCTAGAACTCAAGTTTTGCACTTTTATAATTTAGTCCTTTTGACTAAATTGAGTGCTCAAACACCAAAATTTTCGAACAAAATTTTACTGAAACCATTTCATAAAGTTGTAGATCATAAAAATATAAAAATATTAATTTAATTTTTTTTTATCAGATTTGTGGTCCCGAAACCACTATTCCGACTAGGCTCAAAATCGGGCTGTTACAACTCTCCCCCCCTTTAGGGATTTTCGTCCCCGAAAATCTTACCAGAAAAGAGGTTTGGGTACTGTTTTCTCATGGCTTCCTCTGGTTCCCACGTAGCCTCTTCTACTCCATGTCTTTGCCACAACACTTTCACTAAAGCTATACTTTTATTTCTTAACTGTTTAACCTCTCGAGCCAAAATCTTAATCGGTTCCTCATCATATGTCATATCCGGTTGAATCTCAATCTCTGTCGGAGAAATCACATGTGAAGGATCAGAACGATAGCGTCGCAACATTGACACATGAAATACATTATGAATTCTTTCTAATTCTGCTGGTAAAGCTAGCCGATATGCCACTGGTCCAATCCTTTCGATAACCTCATACGGCCCAATGAAACGAGGACCTAATTTGCCTTTCTTGCCAAATCTGAGAACTTTCTTCCAAGGGGATACTTTCAAGAATACCCTGTCACCAACTTGAAATTCAATTTCTTTTCTTTTCAAATCTGCATAGGATTTCTGTCTATCCAAGTCGCTTTCAAGCAATCTCTAATGACTTTTACTTTCCTTCTTTTCTTTGACTAGATCAACCCCAGAATCTGATTTTCCTTAAGCTCTGTCCAATACAAAGGTGTGCGACATTTACGTCCATACAAAGCTTCATAAGGTGCCATCTTCGGACTCGATTGATAACTATTATTGTAGGCAAACTCTATTAACGGCAAATATTTCTCCCAACTACCTTGAAATTCCAATACGCAACATCTAAGCATATCTTCGAGTACCTGAATAACTCTTTCTGATTGACCATCGGTCTGAGGATGGAAAGCTGTACTAAAACTCAACTTTGTACCTAAAGCTTCCTGTAATTTCTTCCAAAACCATGAAGTAAATCTCGAATCTCTATCCGAGATAATCGATAATGGTACTCCATGTAGTTTAACTATCTCAAATATACAACTCACCAACTTGTCAAGTGAATAATCCATACGTCATTGGAATAAAATGAGTGACTTCCGTTAGCTTATCAATCACAACCCATACCGCATCTTTCTTTCTCAAGTGTCAAAGGCAATCCCGTCACAAAATCCATAGTAACTCGGTCCCATTTCCACTCAAGAACTAATACAGTGCAATAAACACGAAGGTACTGATGTTCACTTTTACTGTTGATGAGATCAAGCATCTAGAAACAAATTTCAAATATCTCTTTTCATTCCTCTCCACCAATACATTTTCTTCAAATCATTATACATCTTTGTACTACAGGTGAATAGACAAGGAGGCGCTATGTGCTTCTGTAAGATATTCTCGAATAAGCTCATCATTCTTTGGTACACATACTCTGTCTCGAACATCAAACAACCGTCGAACCGACCGAAAATCGGACTCTACACACGACTGCTGACCGAACTCTTTTGGCTTGCAACTCATTGTCATCCTTCCGAGCTTCACAAATTTCTTTAAGAAACGCGTCGGTTTAGCTCTCAACTCAGCTAAAATAGAACCATCATCCGATAAGTCCAAACTAGTGTGCAAAGCTCTCAATGCAAATAACGATTTTCTCGCTTCAAAGCATCAACAACAATGTTTGCCTTACGGGTGATAATCGATCACTAGCTCATAATCTTTAATCAACTCTAGCCATCTTCTTTGCCTTAAGTTCAGATCTTTACGAGTCATCAAGTATTTCAAACTTTTATGATCGGTGAATATTCGGCATTTCTCACCATACAAGTGATGTCTCCAAATTTTTAATGCAAATACAATAGCGGCTAACTCTAAATCATGTGTCGGATAATTTTTCTCATGTGGTTTTAAGCTGTCTAGAGGCATAAGCAATTACCCTTCCTTCTTGCATAAGTACACACCTAGTCCATTTAAGGATGCATCATCAGTAAATCACAAACTCTTTACTGGTTCGGTTGTACTAAGGCAGAGCTTTAGTCAACAATACCTTTAACTTGTCGAAACTCTCACTGACACTTCAGTCCATTCAAACTTAACATCTTTCTGTAGCAATCTTGTCAACGGAGTAGCTATCATGGAAAATCCTCTACAAATCGTCTATAATAACCAAGCAAGACCAAGAAAACTTCGACCTACGATACATTTCCGGGAGGCTTCCAATCAACAATGGCTGAAATCTTATTCGGATCAACTTTAATACCTTCACCGAGACAACATGTCCAAGAAAACAAACTTCCCGTAACGAGAACTCACTTTTGCTAAATTTGGCATAAAGTCGATTATCTCTCAAAATCAGAAAGCTGTTCTCAAATGCTCTGCATGCTCGGTCTCATCATGAGAATAAATCAAGATGTCATCGATGAACACAACTACAAACTTGTCCAAGTAAAGTCTGAAAATTCGGTTCATTAAATCCATGAAAATGGCAGGAGCATTAGTTAAGCCAAATGGCATCACAAGAAACTCATAGTGACCATATCTAGTTCGAAAAGCAGTTTTTGGAACATCTGACTCTTTAACTCGCAAATCGATAGTATCCAGGATCTCAAATCTATCTTAGAAAACACAGTGGCTCCTTTCAATTGATCAAACAAGTCATCTATTCTAGGCAATGGATATTTATTCTTTATGGTAACCTTGTTAAGCTGCCGATAGTCTATGCACAATCTCATTGAACCGTCCTTCTTTTTTACAAATAATACTGGTGCACCCCATGGTGAATAACTAGGTCTTACAAAGCCTTTATCGGTTAATTCAGTGTTGAGCTTTCAATTCTTTTAATTCTATTGAAGCCATTCTATAAGGAGCAATAGAAATAGGTGTGGTACACGGAATCAATTCAATACCAAACTCAACTTCTCCGATAGGAGGCAAACACAGTAATTCTTAGGGAACACATCGAAAACTCATTTACCATGTGTGCATCGATTCAATTTTCAACTCTGGATCTTTAGTATTCAACACAAAAGCAAGATAAGCTTCACATCCTTTCCTCAAGCAAGATAAGCTTCACATCCTTTCCTCAAACATTTCTGAGCAGACATAACTGAAATCATGGTAATTGCACTATCTGACTCATCTGAATTAACTCGAAGGATTTCACCATTTTCACATTTCAACTCAATGAACTTCTTTCCACAATTCACTATCGCATCATGTGCAGTTAACCAATCCATACCAAGAATCACATCAAACTCATCAAATGGCAATGGCATGAGATCAGCCGGAAAACAGTAACCTCTAATCATCAAAGGGCATTTTTTACATACTTTGTTTACTAACACATGCTGACCAAATGGATTTGATACTTTAATCACAAATTTCGTAAGCTCTATGGACATGTTCATACTAGGCATTAATTTCATGCAAACATAGGAATGGGTTGAACCCGGATCAATCAAAGCAATAACATTAACATCATGAAGAGAAAATGTACCCGTAATTACATCGGGGGAGGATGCCTCTTCACGATTACGGAGAGCATAAGTCCTTGCAGGTGCTTTAACATCCGATCTCGTTCTTTGTATCTCTAAATGCACTCTACACCGCCCTACTCTAGGGTTTCTCGATATCCGCCTCTAACGGGGCATTACCTGATCTTGCACTCGGTATTACTTCCCTTTTAACCATTTCGGGACACTCCCGAATGAAATGATTCGGTGCACCACATCGGAAACAACCAATCTCAGTTGCTCGACATTGACCTGGATGACGTCGACCACATTGAGGACACTCGGGTCTATCGGGTTGAATCACGCCAACACTCGCAATCGAAGTGGTTTGAGCTTTTGAATCCATAAATCTTCCACCTGCTCCGGCTAGAATACCCGGCTAAAAATTAGATCTCGTAGAAAACTCTCTAGGCCTCTTGGATGTAGGTGAAATGACTTGCTCATCTGTTTTTTCTTGAGTCTTGCATCTCAATTTTGATTTACCCTTTCTTTTTAATAACTCTTCTCGCCTTACAGGCTCGTTCAACTAAAGCAACAAACTCTTTTATCTCTAGAACACCAACCGACGGTCGGATATCATCATTGAGCCCATCTTCAAATCTTTTGCACATGATAGCCTCTGAGACACACACTCTCGAGCATAATTCTTTGAGTCGAACAAATTCACGTTCATAGTCGATTCTGATCATCTTACCTTGTTTTAACTTAAGAAACTCTTTTTTTTTTCGGTCAATAAACCTCTGATCGATATACTTTTTACGGAACTCCTCCCGAAAGAAATCCCAAGTAACTCTTTCTTTCGGTACTCATCGATACAAGTGTCTTCCACCACTGGGTAGGTGAATCTCTAAGAAGTGACACTACACATTTAATACACTCTTAGGTGTGCGGGATAACTCGTCAAAAACTCTAATAGTATTTTCGAGCCAAAATTCAGCTTTTTCTCGCATCGTCATCTTTGGTAGCCCGAAACTCTTCAGCCCCTTGTTTTCTCGATCTTGTCAACGGGTGGCTTCTCTCTTCCGATGTATCTGTGATCGGGAAGCTACATGGTTGGTCTGCGTGGATCATGGGGTGGAGGTCTAACGGCCGGGTTCGCATTTAACGAACTCAGCAAACCATTCATTCAAAGCTTGGAAGAAGGCTTCTCGAGCCTCCTCACGACTAACTATGCTTGGGCCTTTCATGACTATCTTGTGGCTTTGTCCTTCAGCGGGAGTGGGTGCACTACTCTCTACATCATCCGCACCCGGCTCGTTCGGGATCCATAACTATATAAAAAAATTTAAATCGTCAAGAGTCGTCACACTATCAAAATATAAGTATGGCATGTATAGATAGACTCTTACTCATACTAAATATTCGAGAACCGACTAAACCTTGCTCTGATACCAATAAATGTAACACCCTTACCGAGAGACCGTTCGAGTCGAGCACGAGGTATTACTAGACTTAACTTATCTTTGTTTCGGGTATAAAAATTGAAACTGTCCGTCTGCGTCATGTTCACTAAATTAATTATAACTTGAGCTATGAAACTTGAAATCTAGATCCGTAAATTTTCCTTGAAACTAGACTCATATACCTTCTTACTGTAATTTTTCCATAATTTTTGGTATGGTCAATCAATATCAGATTTTTCTTAAAGTTTCCCCTGTTTTACTATTTGACTATTCTGACCTCTCTTCACTACGAATCAAATTACTCTTAGTACAAAATTCATATGACCTTCTTATTTATTTCATTTGAAAATAGACTCATTCAGGATTCTGAACATATAAAGTTAAACCCCTAATTATTTTTCTCCATTTTTTTATGATTTTTCAAATTCAGAACAGGGGAACCTGAATTTATTCTGAACCAGTCTTACAAAAATATAAATATCTCAAATTACAGAATTCCTTTGCTTTTCTTTGTTTCTTTCATATGAAAATAGACTCAATAAGCTTTAATTATATATCTCATGCACAACCTAATTCAATTTCTACTATTTTTGGTGATTTTTGAAAATCACGTCACTGCTGCTGTCCAACTATTCCCCTGCATATAATTACATAATTTCTTTAAAATAACTAGCAACTAGGCATTTCATAATCTCCAAAGCATGTTCTTAATTAACCATTTTAATGGCTAATCATTACCAAACATTTACAAGTCCATAATAAACCATATCATAAAGTCACACACATAAAATGGCTAAGTCTCTATACATGCCATAACTTAAAACGTTAAAGTCACAAAATACCAATATAATCCTTTGATAGTGTGTAACGATCTCCGACGTCCTTTCGATCCCCGAGTTGGCTTGTAATACTATAAAAATAAAGAATAGGTGTAAGCATAAAGCTTAGTAAGTTTACATGTAAATAGATAACAACATTCTTAGTGAATTATCTTATATTTTTCTTGTCAAGATCACTTAAGCTTTTACTCAATATACTTAAAACTTGTATACTTGCCTTACCTTTTAACATGAATTTATCTTACCTTACCATTTTAGCTTGAACTTGCCTTACCTTTACTTTAGAATACTCCTTGAATTTTCCCGTTGAACCACTTGGAATACTAAGGATACGCGGGTACCTTTCCTTATGAAACTTAACCATTGCCATGTCTTGACATGGTCTTACGTGGTATCCTTGCCTTATGAACTCACCAATGCCATGCCTTGGCATGGTCTTACATGGGACCTTTGCCTTATAGTAACATATCAATGCCATGTCTTGACATGGTCTTACATGATTTCCTTAAACCCTAATGTCATGACATTTGTATCCTACACATTCCTAAGGTTCAACCGGAACTTTCTGAGATAGATTTTTCCGTCAATTCATACTTGAGTCTTTAAATAATAAATTTACAGAATAAATATGTAAATGCTGGAATTTAACAATATTAAATGTAAAATAATAGAATATTGCATTTATTTACTGCAAACTTACCTCGAAACGAAATACGATCAACTATATTGATTTAATCCTCTATCTTTTTCTTTCCTCGATCTAACTCTGGATTTCGTTCTTCTTGATCTATAATAGAAAATTTAGCTTATTTAATACTCACATTCATCAAAACATCAAAACAGTCCTTAACTCTTAACTTTGGCAAAATTACAATTTTGCCCCTAAACTTTTACATATTTACACATTTGCCCCAAAGCTCGGAAATTAAACTTTATCCCTTATTCTTATGTTTTATGGCATGCTGATCATTTTTCCCTTCTATGGCAACATCAAATTCTCACTCTAACTTGCACTTATGAACATTAGGTATTTTTCTGGATTAAGCCGTTTTACTCGTTTTCACTTAAAATCACTAAGCAAAAGTTGTTTAACATAATTTTAGACTTCATATTCTATCATAAAACATCAAAATAAACACATTTCACCTATGGGTATTTTTCTAAATATGAACCCTAGAATAAATTATTAATAGAATAAGCTAAATCGAGCTACCGGGGCTTCAAAAATGTAAAGAACATTAAAAACGGGGCTTGGAATCACTTACTATGGAGCTTGGAAGCTTGAAACAAACCCTAGCTATGGTGAACACTTGAAAATTCGGCCTAATGAAGAAGATGAGCATATTTTGCCATCTTTTTTCCCTTTAATTCATTTTTATTACCAAATGACTAAATTACCCTTCATTAAAAACTTTGGTTCTTTCTTCCTATATATGTCCATTTTTGTCCATGAAAATATAATGGTCTAATTACCATTTAAGGACTCCTACTTCAAACCCCCATTTTAATCAAGTACTCTATAAATTAGAACCCTATTTAGCAACTTTTGCAAACAAGTCCTAATAGGCAATTTAAGCATGAAATTAATAAAATTTCTTATCAATACTCTAACACATGTATTTAATCACTCAATAAATCATAATAATTAATCATAATAAACTTTTATAGCAATTAGATACCTCTAGCTTCTAGAACTCAAGTTTTGCACTTTTTATAATTTAGTCCTTTTGACTAAATTGAGTGCTCAAACACCAAAATTTTCGAACGAAATTTTTACGAAACCATTTCATAAAGTTGTAGATCATAAAAATATAAAAATATTAATTTAATTTTTTTTATCAGATTTGTGGTCCCGAAACCACTATTCCGACTAGGCTCAAAATCGGGCTGTTACATCCCCTTTCATAAATCACCCATCCACGTGCAAACACAAAAAATCAACATACTCATGAATCATATCATTTTATCAGAAACATTCACTTAGAATAACAGAGATCACTAACCTGGTGATTCACTTTTACCCTCCTCGGGTTTTCAACAACCATGCCGATATTTCGGCACTTCACAGAATATTACAATTTTATAAACATATTTTAACAGGCAATCTAAATGGTGTGGAAGTGCTACACACCTGATATCGCGTAGTACTACACTCTTAGTCAATATCCTTGCTATCCGGATCTACTACCCTCAGTCTATAACTTGGCTCAAAAACCGAAAGAACACGAAGATTAGGCCTCTCCTACATTCAGCCAAGGGTTAGTATATACCCGAATTTACACGTTAAAATTAACAGATCTCCTTACCTTGAAATCTCGAAAGTAACACGATTCGAGTGTTACTGAACTTTGACTTAGAGATCTAAGCGATTGACTCCCCTTCAAATCCCGGAATGCCGCAATTAAGAGAAAAACTTAAGATTAGTTTCTTTATAGCTATTCGGCTACAATCCCTAAAAAGCCGGAATTGAAATCTTACGAATCAACACTTACCTTCAATTTTCTTTAGAATTCGGCAAACACAGGAGATGAGATCTAAGGATTTCGACTTTGATTAAAATTTCGGAAAAGATGAACTGATGCGTTTTTGACTTTTAGAAAATCTGAGTGAGGTGTTTCGGCTTTGGCTTATAAAGAAAGTAAACAGGAATCGAGGAAAGGCTTAGAGGTTTCGGCTAAAGTGTTTGAAAGAGATGAGAAAGGAATTGTCAGAGGATTTGGCCTAAAAGAAAAGAAAGAAAGTTGAGAGGGAGAATGAAGTGGAAATTTTGGCAGAGAAAAGAAAAAGATGAAGAGAACTTGACAGCAAATTTAGGCACATATTTCTGCCTATACTAAATCGATTCCTCACCCTTACTAAGTTTGATTTTTGGCTAACGCTAGCTTCCACAAGATAGCTCCTATCTTTTTTCCTTATTTTATTCTATTAACTCCTCAAAAATAGCCCTAATTAGCACCATCTCCTCCCTCCTTTATCTACTTATTATCCTCATAAAGTAAACATTAAAAATCCCTATTTTATAGCCTTGTTGCTGTCCCCCCTATGGCTCCCCTTTAAGTGCCGAATTTGGCCCAATAACTTGGGCTTCAAGCAACTAAAGCTTAGCCTTATCCATCTACTAGTGACGCGACTTATAGCTCCCTTATATCACCACTTCCCTTTAGGCCACAAGCCCATTTTGTCATTTAAAACACAGATAACTACCTCTTAAAGTGCTAGAGTGTCTACGCAGATGTTTAATATTTTTAACCCATCAACATACAACATGCACAGGCCCAATAATTCAGGATGTTACACGGCACCTCCTCCCCTGAATGGCTATTCAATAATTTTCAGAATGAAGCTGTAATCACCATTCGGCGTTTTAAGCTTTCCAACGAACCAAACCTTTATTTTACTATAGAAATTAGAACTGTCCTGTAATGGCTTTGCCATTACATTGAACCAAACGAAGTGTCAGAGTAAATCAGGTAACTTTAGGAAGCCTAAAAAAAGTGTAGATAATTAAGTGTGACCATTACATGCTGTAAAGCAATTATAATTCTAGTAGATGTCACTTTAATAATTGATGTGCATGCAGTAATCAGAGCTAATAACATAGACGTGGAGTATGAGTGTGAGCGATTCCTAGATATCAAGTCGTCTAAAAAGGAAAATGAATTAAATGTAATGCACATTATTGAAGAGGTGCCTCAAACTGGTCACTCTAGATGGATTGATATGCCAAAGTTATGATACTTTCAATGGTAGGAGGAATGTTGTTGCCATACAAGTTTGGTGACAATATCCATATCATGTATCTTCCTCTACTAAAGTCTTTTGAGATGGTCGATACGTCCAGCTAAGGTTCAACGACTCTAGCATAATTGTATAGAGTGTTTTGTAGGAAACTCGAGAGCCAATTAATAAAGTAAATGATTATTGCTACTTCCGCAAACATGGGCTTAGATACATATGTCGTGGTTAGCACTCATCCCTTCCCAATCTTAGGAATTCTCTCTTAATATAAGGTAAACATATAATTGTATATAATAACTTAAAATGTACTCAACTGCCAATATTTATAATATACTATTGCATTGAATATTTGAATAGATTTAGGGGTCACTCAGATCATAATGTTATACAATGGACCTTACTTGGATGTGACGAGAAGTCGATCAACAACCCAATAAAGAGGTATGTTGATATTGTGTTCACATCCAATACAATTCATTATTCTTGTTAATGAATGTATTATATATATCTACAATTTTTGTGGATGGTGTGTACCTAGAAAAAAGTATTCACTATCATACTTGGGACAATTTTTAAGCAATAACTATTTAAGTGTTATTTAAGGTGCGGGTGCTTATCATTGTTTCCATAGCATGGAGTGCTAGCATCCTGACCAATTGAAACGATAGTTTGGCTTTGTGTAAGATATTTTGGAAAACCTTTAGAACATTGATCAGATTTCTAGGGTAAATATGAGAAAGCAAGAAAAGCATTAGCCAACAAAGCATGTACCATGGATTTGATTGCACGCCAGTGTACAAACACTAGGCAAAGAATTAGCACAAACTAAAGAGATTTAAAAGCGACTTTGACTACAATTGTGACAAGTCAATTGTAATATTTGTAAGTGTACAATAGAACACTTAAAAGTTTTCCAAGGATCGAACCCAAAGGAGATCTGGTGATATGGTGAATGGATAATGATTAAGCATGCATTTAGGAAGTCTAGCTACCTAATAGCTAAGTAGTATATTACAACAATCCATAAAATGAGATGAATTAAACTAAATTATATCTAAAAGGACTAAACTGAATAAACACCAAAATAAAAAATATTTATTAATTAGATAAAATAGAGTTGTCGATTAATATCCATGTTGATCATTAGCTCTCTGATTAGGAATCTAAATTGCTTAAACTCCTAATTGGTCTAGTTTTACCTCTCAGTCACCATTTTACCCAATTAGGCAATTTAGTCTAATTTACCTCTCGACCTCACTAGACTAAATCGGGAAAATCAGATTTGTTTACAATAGGATCTCCTATCAATCTCACTTATTTAAATGTTCACTTAAAGTTGTCAATTCTAAGTGTTTAAGTTTATTCGATTTAATCTAGTTTTTATAATCTAGTCCCTAACCCTAAAAGTAATCATTGAACATTTCAATCAATCGACTACAATAAATTTTAGTTCCTGCTCATCATCAAAACATAAAGCCTAATCGATTTCATGCTCAAATGAATCATCAAATAATCACAAAAGAGGTAAAGGTTAATAAATATTTAGTAAATCTTGAAAAGACCCTTAATGGAATTGACAACAAGAAAGAATAATCCATAAATCCACATGCCAAACTAATATTTCACAACTTTGAATAACCAAAACATTTAAATCTATTGACTGTGAAGAAGAACCCAAAATGGCACAAGAGGTTCTTGTACTTTTTTTATTTAAAGAGGAAAAGTGCAAAAAAAAATGAAGAATATGGCAAAATAAAGTCTAACCTAGAAAAGGAAAAACCTAGTAATCTTAAATGATTGAGGAAACAAAAAGATGATGATAATATCGAATGTCTTAATGTTTTGTTTCATAAAGAGGGTTTAAATGGCAACGCTCCAAACCCGACTCTTAAAGAGGATCTACGAATGTTGTGTCACAACATAAGATCAATATCTTTAAAACCATATTTGGTGTAAACCAACTTAAAACTATAGCTTAATTCAATAAAGAATGTAAATAGTTTGTCATTTAAGGCTAGATAAAATGGTACACTTTAAGAACCATAAAGACTTCACTAAAATTTCATGGAAACCATAGTTTCATGAACACAAGTTTAAATAAAAAATTCATTCTTCAAAATGTAAGCGTCTTGATGCCATCCCTATGCCATGCATAGTACACAATACCAAAAGTCTCACGATAGTGATTGTCCTCTAGCGTAATCTTCAAAAATTCTTTTACTTCATCAGCAGGCTTGAGAAGGAAAGGTAACTAAGTAAGTTCAAAGAATTTAGTGAGTTCTAGAAGTAGACATTACATAGATTATACATGATTCAAAAAAAAACCATTCCAACTCAACGCAATACCCAGTTCACTAGTTGGTGGGTAGCAAATCACAAACAAACAATATGCCAAACATTATTCCCTTTGGAGTGTACATCATGCCCATGTGACCATACAGACAACCTTCTTCATGTTAGCCACGTACCCTAATCCATAGTTAAGGCATATTGTTCATTTCATTCACATTCCTTTGTCATGATTTGCCAATTTGGTTTGCAATATAATTTTTGCCCTACCAAAGGCTACACGACCATTTTCACGTATCATGATCTGCCAGTTCAATGCTTATTCCATTGAAGGTAATGCCATGAATTCATTTTCATTTTCTAGTCCATATTATCCTTGTCAGAAGCAGAGGGTAATGGCTTAAACATGAAGAAAGGTTCTTACACCTTTAACACAAACAAGCCAAACCAAACTAACAACTACAAACATCTATCACTCATGTACAGACATTTCATCTTTACATAATATGAATACTTACCTTAAACAAAAATAAACAAGGTATTACACATACATGGAAGTAAGAAGGAACTCACCAGAAAATATAACAAGTCTAAGTAGCAAGACCTTTGCCTTTATCACAAGAACCTTTGGAGTGTCTTGAGCTATAATATAAATAGTTAAACTTATCAGATCGTTATACCAGAAAACTAAACAAGCTTGCAAGAAACATTATCACAAAGCCCAGATTCAGGAAGTTTCATCCTTACACCTGACACTGACATTAAAGCATGTAGCTCTAAGGTCACGTAAATAACCATGAAAATAACCTAAGGTTCATCTATATTTACTAGTTGTTAAAACAACGAAGGAGTTGGCTGAGCATAGTGAACCTAAATTTTCAAGCAGGTTTCTGGTCTAAGGTTTTCCGAGACAAAGTGTAGAAAAAATTTGAAAGGAAGAATGGATGTAAAGAAAAACGTAAAACTTACCTAAGAAGCCAATACTAACTTTAAACAACTAAACACAGAAGCTTGGTTTAGTGGATAAGTCAGATTATCCCACTAACCTCCTCGATTCTTGTGACTATAAACTTTCTCTCTCATCATAAATGTGAGTCTTATCGACTATGGTAAATTAGTTCTATTCTAACTGATTCTCATCAGACCAACTAAGTTATCCAACCAGAGCAATAAAAATAATAAATAGCCCTTTCAAACAATGACTTAACCCAAACATTTAGCAACTGGGGTGGCGCGTTCTTTATAGAGGAGTCCGCCCAACCACCAAGCTCGCCAGACACAGACTTCGCCCATAGGTACAATCACAGACTTACATACCTAGCCACAATTAATACCTTACTCACTTAGAATTTTCTCTACATATCATACTTCAATAAACAGTAACCGAACACTAGGACTTCGCCGAGTAAAATATATGAACCATGTCAAAATCAATGATCTCATTTACTGTATTGTTATGCATGATATATGAGTAAAATATATGTTTGTTGCATCTGTAACATTCTCAAAACCCCCTTTGTAGTAAATACTATGAGATAAAATCTTAGCAAAAAAAAAGGTATAAGATCAATGAAAACGAAAGCTGCAATATATCAAAAGAAAGTTAAATCAAGAAGTAAGTGATAATGTATTAAATTAAGGAATGGATTAAAATTGTAAATATGTGAAAAGTTTTGTGGCATAAGTATAAATATGGAAAAGTTGAAGTGAAAGGCCAATAGTGCAAATATCTTAAGGTAGAAGGACCTAGAAATGAAAGAAAATGGATTAATAGGGACCAAATTGAATAAGCGAAAAAAAAAAGAAAAAAGTATAGTGGACTAAATTGCAATTTTACCAAATTAAGTGATGATTCAAAGATGAAATTTTAAAAGATCATAAAGGGCAAAATGGTCAATTAGAAAGAGAGAGAACATTAAAAGGTAATGATGATATTGGAGATATTTTGATGATATTTTATAATAATTTAATTAGATAAATATTACTTTATTAATATTTTAATGAGATATTTTACTAATATTTTATTATAAATAGCTAGTATAAAAGGAGAGAAAGATGAAGAAAAAAAAAAGAAAAAGAGAGAGGATTCTCCCATCTTTCCAACGTGAGTGAGGGGGAGAGAAGAAGAAAACTTTGTTGTCTTTACAATTTGGTCCTTCTACCAAAAAATCTACCATTTTCACCTAGAATTTCAAGGAATTTTCATAATCACCAAGAGAGAAAAGTGATAAGGAGACTATGGAGAACAAGAAAATCACCTTGGGTTCAAGAAAATGGAAGTTATCGGAGAGAGAAAATCAAGTTACAGTTTGAAATCAATAGGACAAGGTAAGAACATCAAGATTTCAATATATTTTTAAGTTTAATATTATTGAAAAAGCATGAAAATGATGCTAAAGTAGAAGTTTCTTATATAAAATTTTATGTACTCAATATGCTAGTGAAAGGAAATAAGAGGAAGTGATGAGAAATATTGTAGAGAGAGGAAAGAGGGTGTTATAATCTTGGTTATCAACATTTTACACTAAAATAGTTTTGGACAGCAGCAGTAGTCTGACTTTGAAAATTCACCAAAAATTGTAGAAATTTAATTAGAGGTTAATTAAAGTATGAAATTAAATCCTATTGAGTCTAGTTTTATATAGAATAAACGGTGTAACCAAAAGAATTTCATATTATGAGATATATGAATTTTTTGTGATACAAGGTCAGATTGATTTTGAGTTCCCCTATTCTGACTTTAAAAAATAATCAAAAATTGTAAAAACATTATTAGGGGTTTAAATTTATATTCTTAAATTATCAATGAGTCTATTTTCAAGAGAAACAAACAAAAACATCATTCAAACCCCGTACTAAGAGATAATTAATTTTTAGTAAAGAAAGGTCGAAGCTGTCAAGCAACAGAACGAGGACAAATTTGAATAATTTACTGTACTGATTGGCTAAATTATAAATTCTAAAATTTTTATGGTAAAAATATATTTGAGTCTAATTTCAAAAAAAAATTAAGCAGATCTTAATTTTGAATTCTGTAGCTCAAGATATAAATAATTTAATGACTATGACTCAAGTGGACAACTTTGATATGAACACAAAGGTAAATAGTGGAATTATAGATAATGTTACATATAAGCATGTTATATACTAAAAGCTAAAGATTTTAACAAATATATACATAAAGGATGTGGAATGGAGAGGAGGAGAAAAAAATATATGAATATATAGTAGATGAATTTGAAATGTTTCGAAATGCTTGTAGGTGATGGAATCATTAATACATGTGAGTATATTTTAAACGAATTGATAAAATAATAAGTAAATAATTGTTAATTGATTTGATATTGCATTCTTTGTTAAAATATTATGAAGAATTAAACTGGTTGTCTCAATTTAGAAATAAATATGAAATATACATAAAGTGGGTAGACTAATTTTTCGAGTGCAAGTCCTCCAATGGTCTTATTTGTAAAACTTTAATATTTGTGTTAATTTAATAAACTTTGTTATCTTTGATTGAATATCATCTTTTTATGAGGACTTGAGATTAGAAATAGATGCATGTGGATGATATGTAAAATGAAGCGGTGGTTATGACATCTAAATACGGTTCAGTTAATGGTATAAATTAAATAAATAAAAATAAAGTGTGGAACTTGTAGGAAAATGGAGACGACGTCACGATGACAAGTTCGTCATGTTACGACGTGGAAATCACAATGTCACAACAATAGTTCGAAAATCTTTATGAACTTTACAATTTGGCCTTTGATCAATTGTGAATGTTTTAATGAGCTCCTTTAACTCATAATTACTTCTATCGTAAATTCAATTATTACTATAATTAGTTAATGATCTATATTACTTAAATAATATGATAAATTGATATGAAATTTTCAGTAGTTGCTTCGACAACGAATGTGACATCTTGATGCCTTGACTCAGCGATCGGGTCGGGTATAGGGGTGTTACAGCATCTATATTTCTGATTGTATGTTCAACATGCCAGAGGATACCGTTAAATCTAATCCGTAAAAGCATATTTTTTGCTACTTATTGATTATTTAAAAGCATATTTTTTACTGTCATATTGATCTGTTGTAAGTATTTTATTCTCTACCATCTTGATCTTTTATAAGAATGCCATGATGCATTGCATGGGGCGGGATGCTTTGAAAGGGGAAAGTTCTGGCAAATTAGTAAATCTGCAACTATGGTGGTTTATCCCCAAGCTATCTGGTAGCTCTTATCTACAATTATGTTGTGTATTCACAACCATATGGCAGCGTATTAACCTACAAAATTGGTGGTTCGTCCACCCACATTCTAATAGCTCTCATATGTAAATATGTTGTGCACTTACAACCATTTGGCAGCATATTAACATACAACTTTGTGTTTTATCCACAACTCGATGTGTACGGATGAACGAGTTCTAGGAAACTCTTACTATGGTATGTAGCGGTGGGGTAGGATCTTTTTTGTTAAACCAAAATTGTATTGCATTCATAAAGCACTTGCATACAATTCTAAGATTTTTGGTATATTATATATACTATGGCGATGTTTTGGTATGAAATGCTAATGGTGTATGAACACTTTGAATACCATTGCTTTGATTTTAAATGTGATATTCATGTGATTATTGAATTCTGGTGTCAATGAAGACACATTGGTTAGTCTATTAGGTGTTTAAATAGGTGGATTTTGGCATGAATTGAACTTTTGAAGATGAGGTTTTACCATCTTAAAAACAAGTATCGATACTTTGACATTTGGTATCGATATTTAACCATATGAACAATTTTAAAACAAACAGAATGTGAAGATGATATCAATATTTATTTAAGTATCGATACTTTTTCATACAATATCGATACCCTAAAATAAATATCGATACTATTATTTTGCAAAGGAAATAATATTCAATTTTGGTATCGACTTTTAGAAAGATATCGTTTCAATATCGATACCAACAATGGATTTTCAATATTTTCACTAAAATTTTAGAAATTTTGTAAACTTATCTTATTATATACTTGGATTTTACAATTAAGTA
The DNA here is from genome assembly GCA_025503065.1 of Gossypium bickii. Classification (NCBI taxonomy): domain Eukaryota; kingdom Viridiplantae; phylum Streptophyta; class Magnoliopsida; order Malvales; family Malvaceae; genus Gossypium; species Gossypium bickii. The sequence continues at coordinate 19,539,223 of CP106710.1, read as the reverse complement.
CTTTTAGAGTTTAAAATTTAATATGTTTGATTATATATAATATCAATTATCAATAAGTAAGTATTGTTTAGTAAGTGGTTATCGGTTGTTGAATGTTAGTATAGCATCTCTTCACTCAAGTCCGGTGACCGGGCTGAACGTAACGTGTTTACAATTTAGAAATTACATGTCATATATACCTGTGATAGCATGATATTGATTGGTCCAATCTAACCATTGTTTTCTTTATAAATATTAAAGATGTTGGCAAAATTTGATCATGTTGACCCTGATGAGGTTAATAGTAATGTTTCGACTACTGAAGAAGAAGCGAGTCGTAGTTTACAGATTTCTCAAATGTTAGAAAATGAAGTCAAAAACGTTTTCTTTGGGTTAATGGGTCAATGGTTCACAGAATTCATGCTAACCACTCCTGTGGCTCAACAACCTCAACTCTCTGTAGTACCTCCTGTGTTAGTTCCAACCCCTCAAACGACCAAAACGAATTGATGGATCCCTGTTGATAAAGTTAGAAAGTGTGGGGCTGAGGAATTTAGAGGCAGAACTGATGATGATCCTGCTAAAACCGAATATTGGCTTAAGAATATCCAATGAGTTTTTGATGAAATAAACTACTCTCCTAACGATAATTTGAGAAGTGTTGTATCGTTATTAAAAGATGAAGCTTATAGTTGGTGGTCGACGTTGACAACTATAGTACCATGGGAAAATGTTAATTGGGATTTCTTTAAAACTGAGTTTAAAAAGAAGTATATCAGTAATGTTATCTAGATCGGAAGAAGAAGGAATTTCTAGAGCTGAGATAGGGAAACAAATCCATAGCTGAGTATGAAAGAGAGTTTGTACATCTCAGTAAATATGCTCTCGAAATTGTTTTAAATGAGGAAGAAATGTACATCACATTCAAATATGGTTTAAATGATGAAATCAAAATGATGATTGGAGGCACTGAAATACGACAATTCGTGGTATTATCTGACCAGGCTCGAAATATGGAGGAAGTGTATAACAATAAGAAACAGGGAGAAAGAAAGGCTTGGGATTTTAGTAAAAGAAGTTTTTCCAAGTCATTTTCTACTTCGCCGACAAAAAAGTCAAAAGAAGATTTTAGCCGTATTACTTCACCATCTAGATTTTTTAGTAAAAACAAGTTAGTGCAACATGATTCAAAGTCTCAAATTAAACCTGCTGACAGCGTGGCTAGTGTCTTAAATGTTCTGAGATATGCGTGTGAACATTGTGGTAGATTACATGCCGTTGAACATAGGGCTAAAATAGGTGCATGTTACAGATGTGGTTCAACAAATCACTTTGTGCGAAATTGTTCGAGGTTAGCCAGAGAAAATGAAAAGAAGAATGAAAAACAAATGTCAACACATTAGAAGAGTAGATATCTAGGCCAAAGTAATAATACTGGAGCAAATCAAAGTGGCACTAAAGACACAACTGTCTGATCAGAGGCTAGAGCTCCTGCACGAGCATACGTTATTCGAGCCAGAGGGGAAGCTACTACACCTGACATTATTGATGGTACATTTTATCTCTTTGATATTACTTTGTATGCATTGATTGACCCTGAGTCAACTCATTCATATATTTGCACGAGATTAGTAATGGATAAGAATTTACCTGTTAAGTTAACAGAGTTTGATGTCAGAGTTACTAATCCACTAGCTCATAGTGTATTAGTTAATTTAATATGTCATAATTTCTGGCTGAGGATTCAAGGCTGTGATTTTCCTACTGATTTGATGTTGTTACCCTTTCGAGAATTTGATATCATTATGGGAATGGATTGGTTGATGCTACATGATATTGTGATAAACTGTAGACAAAAATGGATTGATTTAAGATGTCAAACATGTGAAATGATTACAGTTGAGTCTGATGGATCAAACATTGTTAGTGGAGTTATTTTAACTATTTCGGCATAAAAACTAATTTAAAAGGGTTGTGAGGTTTTTTTAGCCTATATTCTTGATACTTGAGATTCAAAGTCAAAGTTCAATCAGGTACCGATTGTAAATTAGTTTTTAGATGTATTTCCCGAGGACTTATCGAGATTGCCTCTAGAATGCGAAGTTAAATTTGTTATTGATTTGGTACCTAGAACTATAACGATATCGATCTCACTGTATTGAATAACTCCAACTAAACTCAAAGAACTTAAAGCACAGTTGCAATAGTTATTAGACAGAGGCTTTGTTCGACCGAGTCTATCTTCTTTGGGTACACCTGTGTTATTTGTGAAAAAGAAACACAGGTCGTTGAGATTATGTATTGATTACAGAAAATTGAACAAGGTTAAAATAAAGAATAAATATCATTTATCTCGGATCGACGATTTATTTGATCAGTTGAAAGGTACGACAGTATGCTCAAAAATAGATCTCAGATCAAGTTATTATCAGTTACGAGTTAAAGATGTCGACATACCAAAAATTGCTTTCAAAACTCGTTGTTCTGGTAAACCATTCGGATTAACAAATGCTCATGCTACTTTTATGGATTTAATAAATCGAGTTTTTTAACCTCATTTAGATAGATTTGTGGTTGTATTTATCGATATGTCCTAATCTATTCTAAAACAGAATCCGAGCATGCTCAGCATTTACAGATTGTTCTACAGATTTTATGCGAGAAACAATTGTATACAAAGTTTAGTAAATGTGAGTTTTGGCTTCGTGAAGTTGGATTTCTCGGTCACGTAATTTCCGCGAAAGGGGTTCATGTTGATCTGAGTAATATTTTTGCTATCGTTAACTGGAAAGCTCCAAAGACTGTTTCTGAGGTACGTAGTTTTCTAGGCTTAGTTGGTTATCATCGTCATTTAATTAATAATTTTTCGATAATTACTTTACTAATGACCAAGTTATTAAAGAAAATGTTGAGTTTATTTGATCGGAGAAATGTGTGCAGAGTTTTGAACAGTTGAAAAATATGTTTACGGAAGCTCATGTACTATCTGAGCCTAAATCCAATAAAGAGTATGTTGTTTTTAGTCATGCATCACTCAGTGGATTGGGTTGCGTATTGATGCAAGCCAAAAAATTTATAGCATATGCTTCCCGCCAATTAAAGTCACATGAAAGAAACTACCTAACTCATGATCTTGAATTGGCAGCAATCGTTTTTGCTTTGAAGATTTGACATCACTATTTGTATGGTGAGAGAAGTCATATATTTATGGATCACAAAAGCCTGAAATATTTAATGACTCAAAAATAATTGAATTTGAGCTAGCGATGATGGTTGGAATTATTGAAAGATTATGGTCTCGTTAATGATTATTATCCGGAGAAAGCTAATGTGGTTGCAGACGCACTGAGCAGAAAATCATTGTTTCCTTTGAGAGTGTTGAACGCTCAGTTGATTTGGAATCATGATGGTTCACATCTTGCAGAATTAAAAATTAGATCGGTATTTCTTTAGTGAATTCAAGAATTACAAAATAAAGATCCGAAATTATTAGCTAAATGAGATTAGATTCAAAATGATCAGTTTGCAGAATCCAGGGTTGATTTAGATGGTATGTTGTATTTTCGCAACAGATTGTGTGTTCCAAATGATCCAGAATTGAAATGAGATATTTATCTAAGGCTCACAGTGTAACACCCCAAACCCGGCCTAGACGTTATGGCTGGATCTTGCATGTCACATCGCAAGGTTATTTGAAAACTACGCGTTTGATGAAAACCCCTCCTCAATTTTAAAACTTTCACCGTTTATAAATCCCGACTTTCATTGCTTACAAAACAAGATTTGCTTATAGATATTTTCCTTGCAAACATAATATTATTTTAAGAAACGTTGTTTGTTGCAAAAGACTGACTTTAAAAGTTGCAGAAACGTGATATTTTGAAAACAATAGTTATTGTTTTAAAAACCCGTGTTTACTTGTTTAGCAGTTCATAACTAAAAGAATTCCAAAATAAAAATTTATAAGAAAATCCCAATGGCCTTATTACATAAAATATTAACCCAAAAAAATAATATAAAATAAATTTAACCCATAATTGCTAAGTTTCGTTCTTTAACAAATCCGACTTATGGCCACCTCCGAGTCCTCTGCAGCTCCAAATCCTCTAACACTGGGGATTACTTAAACGGTTAAAAGAAAGGGGTGAGTTACGAGAACTCAGTGTGTAATCCCCTATAACGGTCATAATCTGGGCCCAATCCCATACGGTGTCGGTCTGGGCCTAAGCCCTATTCGGTAACTAGCTGGGCCTAAGCCCCAAATCAAATCAATGCAATGGACATGTACCCACTCGAATCCAACCAAACTCTCCACCCGTACCAACCAATCTCTCCGTGGGGACCAAGTCGACCCACCCAGCCAAAACTCTCCAATAGTGCAGCCAAGCTGCTAATAACGGTATATATGGCAGAGCCACTGAATAAAGCATATGTGGCGATGCCACTAGAACGGTATGTGGCGATGCCACTAGAACGGTATGTGGCAATTCCACTAAACGGTACTTCTTCCGATCAGCAAACCCAACCCAATGCAATATGTTATGAATGCAATGTGTTAAGATTATAAACAGATATACAAAATCACATAAATGATATTTAACTATCACCAAGGGAATAACAGTCATTTTGTCACTTAGGGGTAAAAAGGTAATTTCACCCCTTTGAGGTATTTCGGTAATTTACCCATCGAGGGTATTTTGGTAACTTATCCATTAGGGTTATTTCGATAATTTACCATCTAGCGGGCCCACTGTCACCTCGAATGCTCGTGTGGCCCATTCAGCTCGTTTTGGGTCTCGATTCTGCGGACTTCGCAGTCGCATCAATCATCTGACAATTTTCATCGATTTTGCTCATGTGGGCCCGTTAACCTATTGGGCCCACTTAGCCTGTTTTAGCTAAACAAGGCCCATTACGGCCTTAATTCAACGGCCTATCGCCATCACTAGTGGCTCGGTTTTTCTTTACGAATGCTCCCACACTCGAGTGATCTCAGTTGCCGATATTTTAGCTTGTCGGTATTTTGGCTTTTTACCGATTCACAGCACATTGTACTATCAGAATAAACGAAGATGTGAGATTACGCACCTTGATTACAAGTTGTGTTTTCCACCGCTTCCAAGACACCTATAGTTATAGTTGAAAAATGGTTAGTCTCAACCTTTGATAACCTTAACTTTGAAATACTTTACTAGACTAACTTCACTTACCACGAATGCGATCTCCTTCAGTACACCAAGTAATCTGCCCTATCCCTTGGCTACGGAAATCAAGACCCTAACAATATTTGATGAACAAAAGAGTGTTAGTAATCCTCCAATATTAGGCCCCCTCCACAGTGGAGAGACTGAAGTCTATTCGAATAATCACGAGTGATCTAACTATAACCAAATTACAAGAATTACTAGCATTACTTCCCCCTTACCAAAACACCACAAAATCGAAAGTTGTCTAACAAGAAGTTTTGGCCCTCATTATAGAGAACAAAATGGATTCGAGATGGAGAGGGGTAAGTAGATTCGGCCTAGACAATAAGGAGTCAAGGTTAAGTGTTTCGAGTTTAGTAGAGAGGAACCGAATGGGAAAGAGAGGTTCGGCACCAAAGAGTAGCAACCATTAAATAATGATGGGACGAAGAAAAGAAACTGGAAGAAGAGAGGCTTAACGATTCAATGAACGGTCACAACAAATGAATGTAAAAAAGTAGAGGAAATAGAATTGAATTCAGTAGAGGTCCAGAAAAAGAAAAGAAGCAATTGCACAAACCCGAAATGTCACTCCAGAAAGAAACCCGAATGGTAGAAAAAAATACCTAAAATGTCACTTCAGAAAAAGACCTGAAATGAAAAGAAAATAGCACACACAAAGGAGTTTCAGTTTGCTCACACACTCAAATTATCGAATTTGCTTCCAAATGCCATCCCCTGGCCGAAATCTCCCCACTTAGGCACACTCCCACATTCAGCCACTACTCCCTCACTCATCAACACCTTTAATTTCTCCACTATTTCCTCCTTCAATCACTCCTAACCTCCCATTCAAACTTGTTGACCAAGTCCTCAACCACCACTGTAGAGTTTGATCTAAACTCTACTTCCTCCACTCTCAAGCCCCAAAATAAAAGCCTCCATTTGTAATCTGTGGGATTCGAACTCTTCCCCTCCTTGCTCTCTACTTGATGCCACACCACCACACCACATGCTCCACTAGTGTTAGTAAAACACACTCAAATTTACTTAAGTCCAACCTCTACCAGCCCTCTCCTCTTAAGGGCCAAAAACTAAAATTTTTCCAAGGCTCAGACTCGATCCCAGGCCTCCCTAGAACCCCCAAATACACTCAAACAACAAGATGAGCAAGCACAACATGCAATTATGCAAAAATTTACAACCCCTAACTTTTAGGATGTTACAATTCTACCCCCTTACAGAAATTTCAGCCTCGAAATTTACCTGATCAAAAGAGATGAGGGTACTGCTGTCGCATCGCCTCTTCAGGCTCCCACGTGGCTTCCTCTGAACTGTGATTACTCCACAACACCTTGACTAACGGAATAGATTTCCTTCTCAGCACCTTAACATCACAATCCAAAATCTGCACCGGTTCTTCTTCAAATTTCAGATCAGGTCTTACCTCAATCTCCTCCACTGGCACTATATGAGAAGGATTTGAACGGTAGCGCCTCAGTATAGAAACGTGGAATACATTATGTATATGATTTAACTCAGGAGGTAGTTCCAACTGATAAGCGACCGATCCACACGCTTTACTATCCGATAAGGCCCGATAAATCTAGGGCTCAGCTTGCCCTTCCGTCCAAATCTCAGAATCTTCTTCCAAGGTGAGACTTTCAAAAAGACAAAATCTCCTACCGAGTATTCAATCTCTTTGCGTTTTAAATTAGCGTATGACTTTTACCTATCAGATGCTTCTTTTAACTGACCCCGAATAAACTTCACTTTCTCCTCAGTTTCAGAAATTAGCTCTGGACCCAATAGTCGTCGCTCACCTAATTCTATCCAACAAGAAGGGGTACGACACCTATGACCATCTAATGCCTCGTATGGTGCCATATGAATACTAGATTGGTAGCTGTTGTTATAAACGAATTCTACCAACGATAAATAGTCTTCCCACCTGCCTTTGGAATCAATCACACAGCTTCTTAGCATGTCTTCCAAAATTTGAATTACCTTTTCCGACTGACCATCAGTCTGCGGATGAAATGCTTTGCTGAAATCCAATATTATACCCAAAGCTTCATGTAACACTCTCCAGAATTGAGATGTGAATCTAGGGTCTCTGTCCGAAATGATAGACACTGGTACCCCATGTAACCTTACAATCTCCGCCACATACAACTTTGCCAACTTCTGCAACGAGTAATTGGTGCGAACCGGTATGAAGTGGGCCGATTTAGTCAACCAATCAACAATTACCCATACTAAATCTTTTTTAGTAGGCGTCAGGGCTAGCCCACTAAAAAAATTCATGGTTATCCTCTCCTACATCCAGAGTGGGACTTTAACAGGTTGCAATAATCTAGAAGGCAGTTGGTGCTCAGCCTTCACTTGCTGGCATGTCAAACACTTAGTTACAAGGTTGGTAATCTCACGCTTAAGCCCTGGCCACCAGTACAGGTCACGTAGATCTCGGTATAACTTGTTTCCACCAGGATGCATAGCGTATGGCTACTATGCTCCTCCCATAGAATCGACTGCCTTAACTTAGAATCCCTCAGTACATAAACTCTTCCACGGAAGCATAATACTCCCTCACTATTCAGCTCAAAATCCACTGTCTCTTCCTTCTTCACCTTTTGGAAACGAGAAACCAACGACTCATCCAACATCTGCTTCTCTTTAATTTGATTAATCCAAGTCGGTTCTACTTGCAGTTCAGCCAATAAAGTACCATTCTCAAACAAGCTAAGACGAGCAAACATTGCTCTTAGATCTGATATAACCTTACGGCTCAATGCATCCGCTACTACATTAGTTTTCCCGAATGGTACTCAATCGAGCAATCATAATCCTTCAGCAACTCTATCCATCTTCGTTGCTTAAGATTCAACTCTTTCTGAGTAAGGAGGTACTTGAGACTCTTATGGTCGGTATAGATACTCGACTTCTCCCCGTACAAGTAATGTCTCTAAATCTTTAGTGCGAATACCACCGTAGCTAATTCCAAGTCATGAGTAGAGTAGTTCACCTCGTGCGGCCTAAGCTGACGAGACGCATATGCCACCACCTTCTCTTCCTGCATCAGCACACAACCCAAACCTGTGTGTGACGCATCACAGTAGATAACGAATTCTTTTCCAGCCTCAGGCTGTATCAATACCGGGGCTTCAGTCAGAATCCTCTTCAATTTCTCAAAACTCTCCTGTTGTTTATCATTCCAAACAAACGGTACTCCTTTACGTAGTAGCTTAGTTAGGGGTGCAGCAATCAATCAAAACCCCTTAACGAACCGTCTGTAATACCCAGCCAGACCCAAAAAACTTCGAATCTCAGATACCGACTTCGGTGGTTTCCAATCTAGTACAGCCTCAACTTTTCAAGGATCAACCCTAATCTCCTCGGCAGACATGACATGTCCCAAAAATGTCACCTCTCACAACCAAAACTCACACTTGCTGAATTTGGCATAGAGTTGCTTTTTTCTCAATATTTCCAGAACAACTCGGAGATGTGAATCATGCTCCTCCTCAATTCTTGAATACACCAGAATATCATCTATGAATACCACTACGAACCGGTCTAAGTAGGGTTGGAAGACCCGGTTCATCATATCCATGAAAGTAACTGGCGCATTCGTTAGCCAAAACACATGACCAAAAACTCATAGTGTCCATAACGAGTTTGGAATGCAGTCTTTTACACATCTGCCTCCTTAACCCTTAACTGATGATATCCCGATTTAAGATCTATCTTGGAGAAAACTGTGGCTCCTCGTAGCTGATCAAACAGATCGTCTATTCTTGGTAAAGTGTACTTGTTCTTGATCGTCAGTTTATTCAATGACGATAATCGATACACATGCGCATTGACCCATCCTTATTCTTCACAAACAGTACCGGTGCTCCCCACGAAGACACACTCGGTCGGATGAATCCTTGATCCAGTAATTTTTGGATCTGGGCCTTTAATTCTACTAGCTCCTTCGGTGCCATCCTATAAGGGGTGATGGACACCGGAGCTGTTCTCGGTAAAAGCTCAATGCCAAACTCGACCTCACGATTTGGTGGCAACCCCGGAAGCTCTTTAGGGAATACATCTGAAAACTCCTTTACGGTCCTAACATCCCCAACAGACAAACTCTTAACCTCAGATGTCCTAACATAGGCTAAGAACGCCTCGCAACCTTTGCGAACCAACTTCTCTGCCCTTAATGCTCAGATTACATTGGATAAATAAGCTCTTCGCTCCCCTACCACAATCACTTCCTCCTCAGAAGAAGACTTTAATACCATACGTTTAGCAGCGTAATCTAAATTCGCACGGTGTTTCACTAACCAGTCCATGCCCAAAATAAGATCGAACTCGCCAAACAGCAGTTCCATCAAATCCGCCGGAAAGACAACCCCTTGGACCTCTAGGGGCACATTTCTAAATAGCTTATTCACTATAACTGACTATCCTAAAGGACTAATCACCAACATTTCTCTACCAGCAAGTTCAAACTGTATACCCAAAGTTCCAGACATAGTACATGCAACATACGAGTGTGTCGACCCAATATCAATTAAAGCAACACATGGTACATTATGAATGAGGAACGTAACAATTATGACGTCGGGAGCATCGCCATCCTCTCAACGCCGAGCAGTATATACCAAACCCTGGCTGTCTCGCCCTTGTATTACCAGCACTTCTACCCGGTGCTCCACGACCTCGTCCCGATCCATTTCCCCCTCTGGGGGGACCATGGCCTCTCGGTGGTTGCTGACCACCTCTCTCTAGCTGCATAAAGCCCCCGACTGCTTTGCTGCCTCGGGCGAGGCTCACGGGACGATTTCTATCTTGGTGTTCCTTCGACCCACATCAGAAATACCCCCAGTCCTTTTTCAGCACTCTCTCGAATGAGGTCTCCCACACTCAACACAAGGTTGCGGTTGATTAACAACAATTGGAATCCCAACTCGGGCTGTCCCATCAAACCTAGGCCTCTTATTAAACCCATCTGAGGAATTTGAGGGCCCGACATTCATCTTATTTCTGCCCCTTTCCTTCTCTCGATTTTGATGCTCAGAGCATTTCACATCCTCAGTAATCTTTGCCTTTTCAATCAGGGCAGCAAAATCCCTATCCCTCTACGGGGCTATCAGTACCCGCAACACATCCCGGAGCCCATCCTCAAACCGTACACAGTGCTCGTACTCAGTCGCGACTATGCCCCGAGCATACCGGCTCAAACATAGAAACTCTGCCTCATACTCTGCTACGGACTTATTTCCCTGAACCAGATTTAGAAATTCTTTTCTCCGAGCATCTATATAACTCTCCCCGACATATTTCCCTTGGAAGGCCGCCTTAAAGAATTCCCATGTCACTCGGTCGGCCTGCGTGCCTTCCCTCACGGTAAGCCACCATTGATATGCCTCATCTCGCAATAAAGACACTGCTCCCTTCAGCTTTTGCTCCACTGTGCAGTCAAGGTCATCCATGATCCGCTCAACTGCCTCCAACCAATACTCTGCTACATTCGAGGCTACACCAGAAATGCCCCTAAAAATTTCTGCCCTGTTTGACCAGAGTTGTTCAGAAATTGACCCTAGAGCCACTGACCCAGTACTCGCTCTAGCAACCCTTTCCAAAACCCGTAGCATCGCTTGGGACAAAGCATCATCCCCACTGGCTCGATCATAAGACCCCGTTTTAGTCACTGGTGATGTCGGCGCTTCCTTTTCAGGTATATGCCCTGATGCTGAGAACCCAGCCCTAGCACCCCGGCCACTACCACGGCCTCGTGTACCCCTTTCGCGACCTCTTGTACTCATATTGATGTAACGTATTAATCTATTTAAGAGTTTTATGAATCAGCTTATAGTTCTTATGATTATTAACAAATATTTTATGAAAAACTGTAATAAGAGTTGTTTTCACAAATCGAGTTTACTATAGTTACAGTCTCCTATAGTCTCAGTTTCCCTAACTAAAGAGTTCGGTATGCTACTACTATCCCTAGTAGTTTCTCAATATAGTCATTATAGCATATAACAGAGTATAAGGTCAGGAAACTTACGGATTTGGTACCAGAGACTCGGTGTGCCATACTTTCAGTAACACCATCATTTTCCAAACTAAAAATTTAAACAGATTAGAAAAATTTTCAAACCCCATTCCACAATAGAGTTTTGTAACCTGGCTCTGATACCATTAAATGTAACACGCCAAACCCGGCCTAGACATTATGGCCAGATCTAGCATGTCACATCGTAAGGTTACTTGAAAACTACGCGTTTAATGGAAACCCCTCCTTAATTTTAAAACTTTGACCATTTATAAATCCCGACTTTCATTGCTTACAAAACAAGATTTGCTTATAGATATTTTCCTTGCAAACATAATATTATTTTCAGAAACGTTGTTTGTTGCAAAAGACTGACTTTAAAAGTTACGAAAACGTGATATTTTGAAAACAGTAGTTATTGTTTTAAAAACTCATGTTTACTTGTTTAGCAGTTCATAACTAAAAGAATTCCCAAATGAAAATTTAAAAGAAAATCCCAATAGCCTTATTACATAAAATATTAACCCAAAAAATAATATAAAATAAATTTAACCCATAATTGCTAAGTTGCGTTCATTAACAAATCCGACATATGGCAACCTCCGAGTCATCCGCAATTCCAAATCCTCTAACGCTGGGGATTACCTGCACGGTTAAAAGAAAGGGGTGAGTTACGAGAACTCAGTGTGTACTCCCCTATAACAGCCATAATCTCGGCCTAAGCCCATACGGTGTCGGCCTGGGCCTAACCCCTATTTGGTAACCAGCTGGGCCTAAGCCCCAAATCAAATCAATGCAATGGACATATATCCACCCGAATCCAACCAATCTCTCCGTAGGGACCAAGTCAACCCACCCAGCCAAAACTCTCCAATAACGCAGCCAAGCTGCTAATAATGGTATATGTGGCTGACCCATTGAATAAAGCATTTGTGGTGAAGCCACTATAACGGTATATGGCAATGCCACAAAATAGTACTTCCTTCGATCAGCAAACCCAACCCAATGCAATATGTTATGAATGCAATGTGTTACGATTATAAATAGATATACAAAATCACATAAACGATATTTAACTATCACCAAGGGCATAACGGCCATTTTGTCACTCAGGGGTAAAATGGTAATTTCACCCCTTAGGGGTATTTCGGTAATTTACCATCGAGGGTATTTAGGTAACTTATCCACAAGGGGTATTTCGGTAATTTACCATCTAGCGGCCTTTTCGAAAGCCCACTGTCACCTCGAACGACACGGATTCCCTTTTTGGTCATTACGGTGTAATTTGGCCTAAAATCCAATTTCGGCCCAAACAGGCCCACACGCTCGTGTGGCCCATTCAACTCGTTTTTGGTCTCGGTTCTGCAGACTTCGTAGTCACATCAACCATCCAGCAATTTTCATCGATTTTACTCATGTGGGCCCGTTAACCTATTGGGCCCACTTAGCCCATTTCAGCTCAACAAGGCCCGTTACGGCCTCAATTCCGCGAGAGAGTTTGTGACACTCTCAACAGCCTATCGCCATCACTAATGGCTCAGTTTGTCTTTATGAACGCTCGCACGCTCAAGTGATCTCAGTTGTCGATATTTTGGCTTGTCGGTATTTCTGCTTTTAGCCGATTCATAGCACATTGTACTATCAGAATAAACGAAGATGTGAGATTACACACCTTGATTACGAGTTGTGTTTTCCACCGCTTCCAAGACACCTATAGTGATAGTTGACAAATGGTTAGTCTCAACCTTTGATAACCTTAACTTTGAAACACTTTACTAGACTAACTTCACTTACCACAAATGCGATCTCCTTCAGTGCACCAAGTAATCTGCCCTATCCCTTGGCTACGGAAATCAAGACCCTAACAATATTTGATGAACAAAAGAGTGTTCCAATATTCGGCCCCCCCACAAAGTAGAGATCGAAGTCTGTTCGAATATGTAACACCCTAAACCCGGCCTAGAAGTTAGGCCCAAGTCCGGAATGTCACAGTAAAGGCACATTTCAAAACGATTTTATAGTTTAACAATTTAGGGCCCAAAAGACCAAAACCCTAGTATCCTGTTAAGTTAAGAGGAAAAACCCACATTTTAGGAAAACGTTCATATGTTAAGTTTTTTCGAAAACCATGTTATCTTTAGAAATTTTATAAAATTTATTAAGCGGATAGTTGAAATAATAATAAACCCAAAATCTAAAGTCAATTAGGAGTTACATGGCCTTATTACAATCCAATAAAAAAACACAAAGTATTTAAAACAAATTCATTTGAACAAATTAAAGCATTTGAACAGCTTGTAGTGTGGCCATCTTCGAGTCCTCTCCCACATTGAGCCGTCTATTCAGGATTACCTGAAACATTAAATTAAAGGGTGTGAGTTTCGAAACTAAATGCGTACAACCCTTGGCAATCAAATCACATACAAATATTCATGTTGGGCCCAAGCCCTATCAAAAACGGTGGTCTTGGGCCTTAGCCCACAATGACCTCAGATCATATCATATCATATCATATCATAAGCAAACAAGGTAATACAAAACCTATCCCAATAATCCATCCGCTACACAACTGTTTCCCTTCCAACCTTATACACCTGTGGGGAATTCTAGCTCAACCCACCCATCCTCTACACACCAAAGGTAGCCCGGTTGCGGTACTACCTAACGTTGCAGCAAAGCTGCTAATCGTATAATGGGCTTAAAGCCTCCGGTGGATCCATGGCCATACGACTATGCGATCCTCAAATCTTCCTCCGTACCATAATTCCCACCAATATGCATCCTAAGCAGAATATCATATGAATGCATCAAACACACGAGTAACATCCACAAACTCATATTTGTCCCATAGAGGTATTTTCATCATTTCACTACCAAGAGGTATGTTCGTAATTCTACCCTATAGGGGTATTTTGGTAATTTGGCAAAATAGGGGTATCTTGGTAATTTTGCAACATAGGGGTATTTTGGTACTTTTGCAAAACAGGGGTATTTTGGTACTTTTATAAAATAGGGATATTTTGGGTAATTTTACAAAACAGGGGTATTTTGGTAATTTACAACTCTAGGGGTATTTTAGTAATTTTTCAAATATAAGAGTATTTTAGTAATTTTACAAATATAAGGTTATTTTAGTAATTTTACAAATATAAGGGTATTTTAGTAATTTTACAAATATAAAGGTATTTGGTCCCTCTCGGGTATTATTTATGAACTTTGGCCCATCAACAAGTCCTCACGGCTAAAGTGAACAGACACTACGCACTAGGTAGGATTCCATAGAAGAGGAGGTGGGCCGCTAGGGCCGCTTAAGTACCAAGCTCTCCCTAGATCCAATCCTAGATATACGTATGTCCGTTGCCACACTCTAACCCAGCGACTTGTTCATGGACATGTTTAATTAGATTAAGTCTTATGAAATTTAAGAGTTGTTCAAACTAGGCCTTAAGTCCATAAACCCTAACATACTTATCTACGTCCCCATAAAGCCCATCAAACCTAAATTACATCTTTATGGCCCATTAGGCGCAAATCACATCCTTATGGCCCGTGAGGCCCATAACGATTCCAGATCAAGTATTATGCTTAACAGACTCAATTCATACACCAAACCAAACAAATCACCAAACCTAGCCTTAGAGCCCACCAAGCCCATTTAGCCACTTTCAGCTTTTTGGCTTTTCGGCATTGCCGATATCGTGTGTGTAGTGTTTGTACACACCTAGTATCTACACGCTGCAAACCCCTTAGTCATAAACCTACAATCGACATTACTAACGATTAACCAAGGCTTAAACACATACTTATCAAAAACCAAAACCTCACCGTACCCTTACCATGTGCCTTACGTTCTAGTAGCCCTTCATTTGCTACTATTTGCGATTATCCTCTAGATATGCACTCAAACACCTATATCGTCAAAACCAAGTGACCCATTTGTACATAAGTCACCCCTACGAGCCACATTAGATTCGGCCATTTACTAACCCACCACCGGGATGAGTACACTTACCTCTTGCTACGATCCTTACCTACCACACTTGCGATTGTTGAACTTTATCCTTGTTATCACAGAGTTAATGACAGGACAGTTAGATAGCCTCTCGGCTTTTAGTAAAATGTACAAGAGAGGTTAACTGAATACTTACCAAATCCCCTTTCGATCTTGCGGCCTAGATAGCTACTGAACGAGATCTGGCTTTTAAAACTTGCTTAAGAGTAGATAATAGCAACCAATTTGTGATAGAGGAAAAATAACAAGGAATCAGAAAAAAGATAGGGCCATTTGATTATAAGGGAGTACTCGGCTTTCAGAGAAAAAAGAAGAATGCAACACCAATAGGGATTTCGGCAAAAAGGAATGATGGTTTTTCAGCAATGGAAGAATTCGGCAATGGTAGAAACAGAATGAGGGGGAGAAAAGAAAAGTAATGGAAAACCCAAGGAACCTTTCAAAGGAATTCGGTAAAGAAAAGAAAGACTAACCTATTTGCAAAACTCTCCAAATGCCGAAAGCCGCAATGAAAATTCGTAATACCCCCTAAAAGACCCAAAAACGACACTCATCTACCCTCCTAAGCTGAATTTATACACTCTCTACTTCCCAAAACGGCACCAACTACTCACACTTCTCACCTCCTACTCACATAAAAAAATTTCTGAAATCCAAAGCCCAATAGGCCCAATTCTTCTAGGCCCAAATTCGAGGCGTTACAGAATAATCATGAGTGATCCAACTATAACCAAATTACAAGAATTACTAGCATTACTTCCCCCTTACCAAAACATCACAAAATCGGTAGTTGTCCAACAAGAAGTTTCGGCCCTCACAATAAGAACAAAAGGGATTCGAGATGAAAAGGGGTAAGTAGATTCGGCCTAGACAATAAGGAGTCAAGGTTAAGTGTTTCGGCTTTAGCAGAGCAAAGAGAGGGAAGAAAAAGAAAATAAGAGGAAAAGAAAACATTACCTTCGACCAGAGAAAACCGAATGGGAAAGAGAGGTCTGGCAGCAAAGAGTAGCAACCACGAAATTATGATGGGACGAAGAAAAGAAAGTGGAAGAAGAGAGGCTTAACGGTTCAATAAACGGCCACAACAAAGGAATGTAGAAAAGTAGAGGAAATATAATTGAATTCGGCAGAGGTCCAGAAAAAGAAAAGAAGAAATTGCACGAATCCAAAATGTCACTCCAGAAAGAAACGCGAATGGTAGAAAAAAAACCTAAAACGTCACTTCAGAAAAAGACCAGAATGAAAAGAAAATAGCACACACAAAGGAGTTTGGGTTTGCTCACACACTAAAATTGTCGAATTTGCTTCCAAATGCCATCACCTAGCCGAAATCTCCCCCCTTAGGCACACTCCCACATTCGGCCACTACTCCCTCACTCATCAACACCTTGATTTTCTCCACTATTTCCTCCTTCAATCACTCCTAGCCTCTCATTCAAACTTGTTGACCAAGTCTTCAACCACCACCATAGAGTTTGATCCAAACTCTACTTCCTCCACTCTCAAGCCCTAAAATAAAAGCCTCCATTTGTAACCTGTGGGATTCAAACCCCTCCCTTCCTTGCTCTCTACTTGATGCCACACCACCACACCACATGCTCCACTAGTGTTAGTAAAACACACTCACATTTACTTAAGTCCAATCTCCACCAACCCTCTCCTCTTAAGGGCCAAAAACTAAAATTTTTCCAAGGCTCACACTCGATCCCAGGCCTCCCTAGAACCCCCAAATACACTCAAACAACCAGCTGAGCAAGCACAACATGCAATTATGCAAAAATTTACAACCACTAACTTTTGAGATGTTACACAAAGTAGTACATACACAATTCATCCGGGTAGTACTAAGATGTTTGGTGATTTGAAACAAACGTATTGGTGGTCGGGCATCAAATGAGATATTTCAGAATTTGTAGTGAAATGTCTAGTTTGTCGGGAAATGAAATCTAAGCATCAAATATCGTTTGGGTTATTATAGTTGATTATGATTCCCGAGTGGAAATGGGAACAAGTAAAGATGGACTTTGTTTCAAGTTTACTTGTATCGCCGAGAAAGAGATATTCAATTTGGGTTATTGTTGATAGATTGACGAAATCGGCTTATTTATTCCGGTCAAAATAGATTATTCTCTTGAAAAATTAACTAAGTTGTATGTATCTGGGATTGTTAGATTACACGGAGTTCTGATATCTGTTATTTTGGATTGAAACCCGAGGTTTACATCTAGATTCTGGGGTAAACTTAACGAAGCTTTGGGCACTAAACTCAATTTTAGTACAACATGTCATTCGCAGTCAAACGGACAATCAAAACGGGTGAAATATATTCTGAAAGATATGTTACGATGTTGTATTCTTCAATTTGAAGGTAGCTAGGAAAAATATCTATCGTTGGCGAGATTTGCTTATAACAATAGTTATTAGTCCAATATTAAAATGGCACCGTTTGAAGCTTTGTACGGAAGAAAATGTAGAACCCCGCTTTATTGGTCAGAGCTGAGTGAATCTATGTTAGTTGGCACCGATTTAATTTGTGAAACTGAAGATAAAGTTTGTATTATTCAAGATTGTTTAAAAGCTACATTTGATCGTCAGAAGTCATACGTAGATTTGAAAAGAAAGGATATACAATATGTTGTAGGTGATCGAGTGTTTTTGAAAGTTTCACCATGGAGAAAAGTGCTTCAGTTTGGCAAAAAATGGAAATTGAGTCCGAGGTTTATCAAACCTTATGAGATTATTGAAAGAATTGATCCTGTAGCTTACAAATTATATTTTCCTTCCGAACTTGGGAAAATTCAGAATGTTTTTCATGTTTCGATGCTGAGACAGATAGATTAGATTCCTCGCATGTGCTTATTTCCAGTGAAATTAAGTTATAGCTAGATATGTTGTGTTTCGAAGAAACAATGAAAATTTTAGCTCACGAGATAAAAGAACTTATAAATAAATGAGTACCATTAGTAAAAATTGTGGCAACGACATGGTGTAGATGAAGCTGCTTGGGAAACCAAAGAATTAATGAGATCGCAGTATCTGAATTTATTCTCAAGTAATAAATTCGAAGAAGAAATTCTTAAGGGGGAGAGCTGTAACCTAAATGTAACACCCTTACCTAGCCCGATCACCTGTCCCGAGTAAAAAGATGCTACAATAACATTCAACAACCGATAACCACTTACTAAACAATACTTACTAATTGATTGATAATTGATATTGTATATAATCAGACATATTTAATTTTAAACTCTAAAAGTACCTAATTGTAAAATCCTAGCATATAATAGCATAAGTTTACAAAATTTCTAAAATTTTAATGAAAATATTGAAAACTTGTAGTTCGTATCGACACTGAAACGATACCTTTCTAAAAATCAATACCAAAATTGAATATTGTTTTCTTTACAAAACAATGGTATCAATATTTATTTTAAGGTATCGATATTGTATGAAAAAGTATCAATACTCAAATAAAAATAGAGACCGTCTTGGCATTCTGTTTGTTTTAAAACTACTCATATGGTTAAGTATCGATACCAAATGTCAAGTATCAATACTTGTTTTTAAAATGGTAAAATATCATCTTCAAAAGTTCAATTCATGCCAAAATTCTCCTATTCAAACACCTAATAAACTAACCAATGTGTCTTCATTGACACCAAATTCAATAATCACATCAATATCACATTTAAAATCATAGTAATGGCATTCAAAGTGTTCATACACCATTAGCATTTCATACCAAAACATCACTTTTTTCGATTCATAATTCATCTTGCCATATTCGCACATTCTATAAGTTTTATACCAAAATACCAAACAAATTCCAAATTCACACATATACCAAACCAAAACATATTTACATATATTCAACATCCATCTCAAACAAGTATCCTCCAAACTATTAACTTCACAAATTACTATAATAAATTCAATTCGCCTATTATATGTCATATAACCTAGAACGAACATTCAAAAATACCAATATATTTCTGGATAATGTGATTCTTGAAGTCCAGTCGATCGCCCGAAGCCTCAAAAACAAATCTATAAGAAAGTAATAGAAAAGACACAAGTAAGCTTTCTTAAGCTTAGTAAGTTCCATGGATTAAATAATTAACTTACTGAATAAACTTAATCAATACATAATACAAAATAGTTATAAATCATAGTCCTGTCATTCATAATCAAACTATAGGTGAGTCATAAACTTGTATACAAATGAATCAATTCAACCAAATACGTTATACCACTAAATATACCCGATGAACATTGTAATGGATTCAGATACACGGTTAACCAACCAAACACACAAAATCACTCAAATGAGATAACCATCCAAGAACACATCTAGGCACTAAGTGCTAAGCCCGAAGGCTAACATCCCCCCGAAACACACCTCGGCACCAAGTGCTAAGCCCGTAGGCTTTACATCCTCTCCCGATACACACTTGAAACACTATAATATAACGTAATAGTTCGCAAAAAATGTTGAACTTCGGTATATTTAGTAAACATGTATAAAACTAGAATCATCATCTCAACAACAACCAATCCCGTACCTCTCACGATATAACCTAATTGCATGCCAATCGTATCCTATCTTGCGTTCATCAACTCAACTTTTTAACAGATAACAACACATAATTTAATCACTTTCTCAAATCAATTCTCTTAATAAGATTCAACACTTTCAAGTCATTAATAATATCAATTCATAATAATGAAATAACTAAACAATACAAAACTATGCCATACGAACTTACCAAGGCCAAATTGCAAAAACAACAAAAGTTCAAGGACTAATCAACAACATTCCTTTTCCACGATTATCAACTTGATCCTGATGTATAATATAATTTATTTCAATTATTAGCCTAAATTTCATATTCCATTCAATTTAATACACATAATTCTCTATTTATAATTTTACATTCTATTCAATTTAGTCCTCAATATTAAAACAAATCTATTTTCACAAATAGTCATTAAATATTGTGCTGAATTCATGTACATCCTTAAACAATTCACACATGCTAAAAATTTTCAACAAAAACATGCTTAGTTGAATTTATTTGAATATAAATCCCTAAACTTTAAAATTATACAAAATCATCTAACAAAATATCTCAATTAAACACCCAAACACCATATGTAACACCCTAAACCCGGCCTAGAAGTTATGGCCGAATCTGGCGGTGTCACATTAGAGTGCTTTTTGGAAACCCTTTTTTTTCCTTATTGAAAAAAAACTCGTTTGGAGGTTGAAGCCTCTTCGTAGAACTCATGTTCAACCAGCATTTTGTTATTCAATTTAAAACATCATTACTTCTAAAACCTTGTTTGTGCGAAAGCTTAAAAAATCGTTGCGGAAACATAGTGTTTTGAAAATAGTTATCGTTTTGGGAAAACCGTGTTCTACTTTTAACATGTATAAATCATAATGATTAAAACCTCAGATTGAAAACTATAAAATTGGAGAGGCCTTATTACAAATATAAAAAACAAATCCAGACAAAAACTAATAGTAAATAAAAGCCAAGTAAACTAAAAACAGAGCAAAGATCTGTGGCCACCTCTGAGTCCCTCGCAGCTCCAAATCCACTAAGTCTGGGGATTACTGCATGCGCTTAAATAGAAGGGTGAGTTTGCGAAAAACTCGAGTGTGTAATCCCTTATAATACAAACAATGATATATACGGTATGCGAAATGCATCGGTGGGCTGAGCCCATCACAAACACGAGATTAGGTGGGTCTTAGCCCATACCGCGAACCAGTGGACCTAAGCCCATTACAGAATCGATATCAGATCGATGAGATATGCGCATGCAAATCCAGCCCAATCCAACAAATTCACCATGTGGGGATAAAATCGACCCACCCAGCCAACACACCAAGCTTAGCACCAATTGCAGCACTAAGTCAACAGAACGGCTCGGCGCCATAGACAAAATGGCTAAAAGCTATAAATATCGCAAAGATTATCGCCGGGTAATGTAACGGCTAAAAGTTATAAATATTGCGGCAAGATCGCCGCGATTAACGTAACGACTAAAAGCCATAAATATCGCAAAAAGGCTGAAAGCCTTGTACAGAACGATAATGGGTCGTACACTTCCTCCGAACCTTGTCCCAACCCAATGCAATATGTCGTGTATGTCATGCTCAATCATTACACATGTATGCAAAATAGCCATGCTTAGTAACAATCATTTAAACATGTAATAAAAGCATATCAGTCATACAACCACAGTCAAATTAGTCAACTTACAGTCTAAGTCAGTCATTTACCCACAAGGGCAAAATAGTAACCTTACCCTATAAGGGTATTTCGGTAAACCTACCCTTCAAGGGTATTTCGATAATTTCACAAACTGGGGGTATTTCAGTAATTTTGCAACCCAGGGGTATTTCAGTAATTTCATAAACTGGGGTATTTCGATAGTTTTACAAATCGGGGGTATTTTAGTAATTTTGCAAATCAAGGGTATTTCGATAATTTTACAAATTAAGGGTATTTTGGTAATTTTACAAATCAGGGGTATTTCGGTAATTTTGCAATCTGGGGGTATTTCGAAAATTTTACAAACTAAGGTATTTCGATAATTTTATAAACTAAGGGTATTTCAATAATTTTGTCAACCCCTCAGAAGGTCTACAGTCGCTTCGAGTGACTCAAGTATTCTAAACAGAGATAATGATGCGAATGGGCCTAGGGCCCATTCGCAGCCCAAATAGGCCCACACACTCGTGTGGCCCATTTAGCCCAAATCTAGCCACAGATATGAGATTCACATAGACCAGTCCAATATCTACTACACAATCATACTATTTATTCATATGAGCCCACGGGCTCATTGGGCCCAAAGTAGCCTAAACCCACAAGAACACTCATGATGGCCTCAACTATCGCGTCGAAGCTCCCACACGTGCGCTCGCACACTCGTGTGGCTACCATCATTGTGTGATTGGCATTTCGGCATTTACCGCTCTACAGCTAGAGTAGTGCGAAATACACACCTGATAGGAATCTGGAGTTAATCCGCGCTCCGAACACTCCTATGCCCAAACGCCAACCAAGATATGCCTACTCTCCTCATAGATCGCTCTATTTAAAGCCAGCTCCTCACCTACTCTCATGCTAGCTTCCCGATGTGGGATCCCTCCTTCAGCAGAGTTTAAATCCATCACAACCACTTGCCGTCCCAACTTAGCAAAATAAATATCCCTTTTTGCTTGCAATGGGATTTGAACCCTTACCCTCTCCTATGCTCCAAACGCTACATGCCACCACAACACAAGCTCTTTTTGTGTCTTAAAGTATGCGCAACTAAATATAAGCTTATGTTCCAAAGTTTAAGTTCATTTAAAAAGAAATCAAAATGAAATGCAAGCGCCAAGACTTGAACCTTCGACCCCTTGCTTCCTCTATGGCATCACTACCTTGTCTCCCATGTGGCGCCATTTTCCACTAGACCACAACTCCTTTTGTGTCATTTTTCTCCATATTTTATTCTTAAAGCCTACTTGCTAACTCCCAGGGTTTTATTCACCTAAAACCAAAATTTTCCTAAAGCTCAGGTTTGATCCCGAGATTTCCTGGAAGCCCCCTAACCTTACAAAATCACTCACCTACTAGGTCCAACTTGCATTAGTGCCGCCCTCTTGTTCTCAAAAATTTTAAACACTCCCATGGCCAAGGCCCAATAGGCCCAATTCTACTGGGCCCAAATTCGGGGCGTTACACCATATTCTACCATTAAATTCAAGAACACATCAAATATCATAAATGGTATTTTACACAATATTTAACAGTTTTACAACTTAACCCTAAACTAGCTAAATTATGCTAAATCAATGCCAAAAACATAAAATTCATGAAAAACAGATGAATATTATACCTAAATGCAAGAATTCTATATGTCGAATGTTCAAGCTCATCTATGGCTTTTCTCTCTTTCCAATTTGTAGCAAAGAACAAGAAAGATGATATGATTTTACTTTCTTTTTATTAATTTACATTTTATTATCTATTTACTATTTTGCCCTTAAAACATAATTTAACTATCAACTAAACTGTAACACCTCAAACCCGGCCTAGACATTATGATCGGATCTAGCATGTCACATCAAAAGGTAGTTGAAAATCTAAGCGATTGATAAAATGTTGCATCTCTTTGAAAAACTCCAAGTTTCGTTGTTTGTTTAAAAACACGATTTTCTTAATGTCCATTTTTATAAAGTTATTATTTTGAAAAACAGTTTTTGTTGTGAAAATCGAACTTGAATAGTTACGAAAACGTGATATTTTAGAAAATGATTATTAATATTTTAAGAAAACCTCATGTTCATAGGTTTAATCGTTTATAGTCTGAAAAAACTGAAATGAAAGTTCAAAGAAATATAAATCCCAGAGGCCTTATTACAAAATATTAAACAAATAAAAAAAATAATCTTAAAAATGAAGCAAAATGGAAATTTACTAAAGTTTGCGAGCAATGTCTCCGATGTATGGTCTCCACCGAGTCATCCACGGCTCCAAATCCTTTACCGCTGGGAATTACCTGCGAGATTAAGGGAAAAGGGGTAAGTTACAATAACTTAGTGTGTAATCCCCTAAACTTACATTAACTGGGCCCGAGCCCAAAAGACATCAACCTGGGCCTAAGCCCTATAATCATGGTAATACAATGATGGGATGTAAAGAATGTAATGCAACCCAACCCAGTCCAACCAATACACCCCCGTACCAGCCAATCACACCTGTGGGGATCAAGTCAACCCACCCCGCCAATCACACCAATATTGTATACAAGCTGCTAATCATAGAATATTTGTGGCTGAGCCACCAGAGTCATGATTATGTATATATATAAATATATTGTGGCTATGCCACCAGGATACACTGCTCTTCAATCATTAACCCGCCCCATGCAACATGATAAAATGCAATATATAGATCAACATAAAAAAGTGTAATGTAAACATACACACGTTACTTGACAACACTAAGGGTAAAACGGTCATTCAACCCATTGAGGGTATTTTAGTAATTTCGCAACTCAGGGGTATTTCGGTAATGTTGCTACCCAAGGGTATTTCGATAATTTACCCTCTAAGGGTATTTTGGTAATTTTGTAACCTAGGGGTATTTCGGTAATTTACACTCCAAGGGTATTTTAGTAATTTTGCAACGTAGGGATATTTTGGTAATGTCGCTACCCAAGGGTATTTCGATAATTTTGCATATTAAGGTATTAACGATCCAACAGAAGGTCCACTGTCACCTCGAGCGACTCAAGTATTCTAAACAGAGATAATGATGCAAATGGGCCTAAGGCCCATTCTTGGCCCAAGTAGGCCCACACGCTCGTGTGGCCCATTTAGCCCAAATCTAGCCACAGATATGAGATTCACATAGTTCAGTCTAATATTTACTACACGATCCTACAAATTATTCATATGGGTCCACTTGGCCCCGTTCGGCCCATCGTGGCCCAAATAGCATCAACCCACAAGAATACTCATGGTGACCTCGAATATCGCGTCAAAGCTCCCACACGCACGCTCGTACGCTCGTGTGGCTACCATTGTCGTGTGACCGGCATTTCGGCAATTTGCCGCTCTACATCTAGAGTAGGGCGAAATACACACCTGATAGGAATCTGAAGCTGCTAAACCGCGTTCCGAGCACTCCTATGCCCAACGCCAACCAGGTATCCTTACTCTCCTCATAGATTGCTCTATTTAAAGCTAGCTTATCACCTTCCCTCTTGCTAACTTTCCAGTGTAGGATCCCTCCTTCAGTAGAGTTTAAATCCAACACAATCTCTGGCCGTCCAATCCGCAAAATAAATACTCCCTTGCTTGTCATGAGATTCGAACCTAGGCTCCCCTGTAGCTTAATCCACGCCGCTAGCCATTAGGCCACAAGCTCCTCTTGTGTCTAAAATCATGCGCAACTAAATATAAATCTATGGGCCAAAGTCTAAGTTCACTTAAAAATAAAATCAAAATGCAAGCACCAAGACTTGAACCTTGGACCCCTTACTTCCTTGTAGCATCATTCCCTTGTCTCCCATGTGGCGCCAATTGCCAGTAGACCACAACTCCTTTTTTTGTGTCATTTTTCTCCATATATTATTCTTAAAGCCTGCCTACTAACTCTCAGGATTTTATTCACCTAAAACTAAAATTTTCCTAAAGCCCAAGTTTGATCCTGGGACTTCATAGAAGCCCCCTAACCTTTCAAAATCACTCACCTAACAGGTCCAACTTGCATAAATGTCGTTCTCATGTTCTCAAAAATTTTAAACGCTCCCACACCTGAGGCCCAATGGGCCCAATTCTTCTAGGCCTAAATTTGGATCGTTACATAAACTTAGTCCATAATTTTCCACCCATGTTCCATATGGTTTAATTACCACATAAATCCATCAACTCCCATAATATTAACCACTTAATACTTTTAATTATTAATACCAACTTTTCAAAATTTTACAATTTAATCATTTTTCTTTAATTAACTAGCTAACAATAAAATTTCTTAACCAAAATTTAATATGACATTAATGACTTTATAACTATTAAATAAATAATATTTATGAATTGACACGTCGAAATTGTGGTTCCGAAACCACTGTTTTCGATACCACTAGAAATCGGGATGTTACACAAAGTGTATGTGAGTTTGTGTAGAATATCTGGAAAGGTGGATGTTTGGAGGGTTGGCTTAATCAAACATTACTCATGTAAATTCCAAAGGTGGAAAATCCTAAATGTTTATCTTAGTTTTATCCTATTAGCCTCTACACTGCTCTTTACAAAATTGTGACAAAAGCCATTGTGAATAAATTGAAGCCATTGATGTAGAAATAGGTTCTTTTGAACCAATCAAGCTTTGTCTTTGGTAGAAGCATAACAGAAAATATCATCATTGCTCAAGAGATCATCCACTATTCTCGTACCATGAACTACTTCAATTGTGGACTCGAACCAATTGAATCAAAACACAGAACCAGAAAAAGTTTCCTTTTAGGGTGAAAACGAAAATTCTCTCTTTTATAATAGAAACCAGTAAAATTTGTAACACCTCAAACCCGGTCTAAGCATTATGACCGTATCCGGAAATGTCACATGATAATGTTTTTGAAACCTCGTTGTTACGATAAACACATTCCATGTTGTTATCTTTAGTAAACCTTTGTTAGAACTTAGAAAGTCGTCTTTATTCATTTAAAACATTTGTTTTGAAACATCCCTCGTTGCAGAAGCTTTAATAAATCAATCTAAGTGATCATGCGTTTAAAAAATACTTTAACTTTTTTTTGAAAACCGAATTTCCTACGACCAGCAAGTATAAATCCATAAAGTAAAATAAATAAATAAAAACCTAAATTTAAAACCAAAGTCCCAGAGGGTCCTTAGATTACAACCCAAATATTCAATAATAATCAAATCATAAATCGTAAATTGAAAACCGTGAAGTCCAAAAATTACTGTGGTCACCACTGAGTCCTCCGTCGCACTGATCCATCTAAGTCTGGAGATTACATGTGCACATTAAACAAAAAGGGTGAGTTTACGTAAACTCAGCGTGTAATCCCGCAGAAACAAAGAAATAAAACAGTACACTATTAAATAGTCTTGGGCCTAAGCCATTTTCAATACAGTGACAGTTTGGGCCTTAGCCCATCTCAGTAAAGTGTCAAAAACGCAGTAGGGCCTTAGCCCATCACAATATCAGTAGCAGTAACAGTTATGCAGTAGCAAAATCCTACCCAACTAGCCTCTACGCACCATCTCCGTCCAACCCTACACTCCATGTGCGGATATAATCAACCCACCCATCCCTACACTCTAAGTAGTACCGAATTCAGCACAAAACAGTAGTTTGTAGCTGAGCTGCTAGTAAATTAGGCTTAAACCCTTTCAGTACATTTCCTCTGAATAACAACCACCAACCTAATGCAATGCAACATATAATGGATGATATGTTATTATGCAATTTTAGTACATATATTCAGTTCAGATATTAACATGCTCAGTACAGATATCATTCAGCCAATTTCACACATTTAGGGGTCTAAGTAGCGCTTACCAACCCTACAGTAGGTTCATAGTCAACTTGGGTTACCCGTGCAACCTTAAAAACATTTCGATAAAAATGGGTCCACGTGACCATGTGATCTGCCACTGTGGACCCACACGCCCATGTGGCCCACTCGGCCCAAATTGGCCTTAGTCGTGTGATCCATTTTTAAAGTAACCCATGCTAGCTCAATACTCATATATGTTTCCACTATTTACTTATATATTCATTCAAAGCTGTCTACTTGAGCCATTATCACTAAATTATTTATATCTTGAGCTACAGAATTCCAAATTAAGTTCTGCTTGATGTTTTTGAAACTAGACTCAAATACCTTTCTACCATAAAATTTTTAGAATTTATAGTTCAATAAAATATTTAAAGTTATCCTTATTCTGCTGTTTGACAGCTTCATCCTTTCCTTACTAAAAATTATTTATCTCTTAGTACAGAATTTAGATGATGTTTCTAATTGTTTTTCTTGAAAATATACTCATTAAGGATTTAAACTATAAATTTATGCCCCTAATTATTTTTTAACAATTTTTTATGATTTTCCTAAGTCAGAACAGGGGAATCCAAAATCATTCTGACCTTGTCTCACAAAATTTATTATATCTCATGATTTACAATTCCATTGCTTACACTGTTTCGTCCATGAAAAACTAGACTCAATAAAATTTAATTTCATATTTTATTCAACCTCTAACTCAATTCCCACTATTTTTGATGATTTTTCAAAGTTAGACTACTGCTTCTATCCAAAACTATTTTAGTGCGAAATGTTAATTTACAAGTTTTATAACACCCTTATTTCCTTTCTCTACAATTTTCCACATCATTTTCTCTTATTTCTTGACAGCAAGCAATTTCGGCTTTTCGCTGAATCCCATTTTCTACGTTTTGGGTGCACACCTGTATCGTTTTCACTACTTATGCAATTCTGAGATCACCAAAAATCTATAATCGACAACCCCAACTTTAGAATCGGGCTTAAACTAAGATTAAACCGTATTCACGTACCAAAAGGTCTAAGCTTGTCCGTTCATCACTTACCTTCTAACTTCACACAATTCCACCACTACTCAACATGAGAGAGATAGCAACAGAAATGATTCGCTGCTGTCAAAATAATCATTCCTCATTAACGAAGAGTTCAACAAAGTTAAGAACGAATTCAAATCCAAAACCACTCGCCCAAACAACACAAGAAAGCGCATACCTTATATGCTTACCAAACGATCACCACTTCGAATCAAATCGACGAACATTAATTCCAGCCTCACGACCGACTCCTAAACAATCAACAAAACACCCCTTAATCCCTTATCCAGAGTAACATTCGAGTTTAATAAAATGAAAACTTACCGTACAACACAATTGCACGCTTGTACAAAGGGGAAAAGATGAAGAAAGACAAAGAAAACGAAAGGGGAATTCAAAGGAAATTTTGCAGCAAGGATTTATTATTTAGAAAAAAGAAGAAAACTAAAAATTGAGAGTGAGGGAGAAGAGAGAAAATGTCAAAAAGGTGGAAAAGAGTCTGAAATTTGAAAAAAAAAACTAAACAAAAATAATTTGACTAGGACTCCACCAACAACTCCACTACTCGAAATTTCAATCTGGTAACTCATCTCCTTAATTCTCTCCCTAACCTCCCACAACAACTCCACTACTCGAAATTTCAATTTGACTAGGACTCCACCACGCCACAAGGCCAAGCAACAAAAATAATTCCCTTGCTCGCACAGGGACTTGAACTCCAGACCTTTAGCAATCTGACACTCCCCTTAACCACCAGACCAGCAAGCCCATTCTGTTATAAACTTACCAACAATTAAACTTAAGCCCTTTTCACAAAGTTAAGGATTTATTTATAAAAAATACCAAAATTTGCCCAAGTAAGACTTGAACTTGGGACCTCACACACACACCCAAAACACATAACCACTGAAGCAGATAGACATTGTGTGTCACACATACACGACAATCAAAAATTAAAATTTTGGGGCGTTACAAAATTATTATTCTAAAAATTATATTTATAAGTTGAGAATAAATTCTCTTTATTTCTCGGTAGAATAACAATCTCTCAAATGTTGTGTTCATAGCTCTACCGATGCCATCTATTTATAGTAAGACAAGGTAGAACCCTTGTAAAGTTGTAAAAGTTTATTTCTACTAAAAAAATATCCTAGTTTAACTAGGATATAGGGGGCGAAAACCCTAGTTAATGATACTGGGGTTTTACCGTCCCACCTCCTTACATGAGGGGTTTTGGGCCTCTCACACATTGGGTCCAATTATGAGTACGTTTTGGGCCTTTTTGACCTAGTACTCTGTATTATGATCCAACTTGATTCAGTTTTTCTATTTCCAAAAATAAACTTCAAAATTTTCATATTAAATAAGTTTCTTATCCCAAATTTATCCCAGTAAATTTTTTGACAATTTTACCCCGATAAAATTTTGGCAATTTTACCCTCGAGAAATTTTTAAGAAAATTCATTCAATATGTCTCAACTCAACATGTTCACTATGACTGGATGGTTTATTTTCATTTTTTGGCTTCAAAATAGTCCAAAAACATAAACTCATTCTTCCGGCATTTTTTAAGTAATCCTATATAGGATTGCAAATTTTTATTTTCATGTTTGGAAACCTACATTCATTTCCAAATGATTCCATTTCCCCATTTTGTAGAAAACCATAATCATCCCTGAATGTTTCCCATTTCTTTTTTTTTTCTATTCATTCCATTCATTTCTATTCAAACATGCAATTCATTTCTAGTTTCAACAAGCCAGTGGAGGGACCGATTGAACATATGTAGTTGAGGCTCAAATGATTTATAATTAAGTTCTGGAATTTTTCCTATTAATTATAAACTTATTTAGTCATGAATTCATTCCACTATAGTATCATGACTGAGCTTTCGTCAATGACATACCATTACAAATGTAACGCCCCAAAATCCTTTATAAATTATTTCTGTATATTCCTGTTACACAACTGTGTATTTGCTTCAGTAGTTAAGTGCTCTGGGAAGTGTCTGAGAGGTCTCAAGTTCAAGTCTTAGCTTGGGCAATTTTGTTATTTTAATTGACTAAACCCTTAAACTTTGGTCAGTAGGCTTATTAATAAAGTTGGTAAAAATATGTCAGAATGGGCCTGGTGGTCTAGGGGATAAGGGGCGTAATATTGTTACTTGAGGACTGAAGTTCGAAACCCTTTCATGCACAAAAAGGGGTCAAATTTTTGCTCTTATGGACAGCTAGTGTTTGTGTTTTATTAAAAGTCTAAGTAGTGGGATGGTTGGAGTGATTTGAGGAGGAAATTATGAGATTGAGGGAATATCTCGATTTGGTGGTTGTTGAATTCGGCCCCTCCCTTCATTTTGCCAATTTCAGTCTTTCAAAGAGTTTTTTTTTGGGGGGGGATTTTGTTCAATTTTTCTCCCCCTCTGCTGATTTAGTCTGCTTCTCCTAACACTTGCTTGTGTTGCCGATCTTCTTCATTCCAACCCTGTTGATTCGTTGTTTATTTTGCTAATTTGCTCATTTTGAATTCTTACTCTTCTCGAAGACCTGTGCCGAATTTTGTTAGTGGAGAGTTTGCTACATCTTGTGGTTCCATTCGGTCTTGTCCTTCCCACGTCTGATTTTCCCTTCACCTCTCTCGACAATTCTTTTTCTTCTGCTCCCCCCTCGGTGCCATTCCCTACTTTCTTCCCTTGCTGCCGTGATCATCATCTTTTTCTACTCTTTGTTGCATTACTGTGACATTGGCCCTTTCTTTTGGTGTTATTGTGCCGTTAGTTTCTTTCACTCTTCGTGGTTTGGGATTTTTGGTCAGTTGATTTCAGGTTTGGTTCAAACTATTCATACGAATATTGGTTAATAAGGGTTCAATTGAATTACAAGAACTAGTGATCCTTCGATTTCAACAGTTTAAGTGGGGCAGGCCTCGGTTGTTCAAACGAGGTAAGTGGATGTTAAAGAAATGATTAAGTGGGTCGAGTAGAGTCGTTGTAAATTCGTTGGTCTTACGACTAATTGATTGTTTATGTTTTGAACTTAGATTCGGAGGGTTCAAGGACTGAGTGCTCTATTTGCGTAACCAGGTGTGTATCAGTACTCAATAAACAATATCGGTGAAATACCAAAAAGTGTGAAACGTCGATGCCACACGGGCGTGCAGCTACTCGTGTGGTAGGTCGTGTGACTAAACATGGGTGTGTGTAACACAATCTTGACAATGGAAACTGAAAAAAGCCAGAATAGGTGAAAGCCGACGCCACACAGGTGTGCTCTCGTTCTGTGCTAGGCCGTGTGACTAAACATGGGTGTGCGATCGACGAGGCCGGCCATGTGCAATTTCATGGGTCAAGCTGTGTGGGCCCCACGGGCATGTGGGCCCCACACGAGCAAACCACATGAGAGTGTGGAAATTATTGGGCCAGGCCATGTGATTCTCATGGCCAAGGCCATTTTGGGCCGTGTGAGCCGACATAGGCTCGCATTATGCGCTCATAGGCCCATTTTCACTGTTTGACTGCTAAGGTTGCACGGGTCGCTCGAGCCGACTGTAGACCTACTATAGGGCCGGTAAGCTTACCTAGACCCATAACTGACGAATAACTATTATACCCTTGTGTAATGTATATATATTTGTACATGTATGACTGTATTTTAGCATGCTATTTAAATTGTACTGAATACATGTATGATCCCATGGTATATCATGACATGATTGCATGATGCGTTGCATGGGGATGGGTTTTACATTGATCGAAGGTAGCCCAGCTGTATATTTGATGGAGCTCAAAACTAACTATTATTTCAACAAAGGCAAACGCACCTATCGAACAGTAGTATAGCTGTGGTGAGTCCGGAATATCGTATCCTCAAGGACTAAGAGTACTAGAATTAACTATCTTTTTATTATCTAGCCTAATAATTAAGGGAATTTAGTTTTTAATCTAAAATTAACTAATTAATTTAACTAACTATGAAAGCGACAGAGAGCGAATTGGGAAAAATACTTTTGGACAACTTATATGAGATAGGCAATACCTAAGGAAGAATCCACCTAAACTTCAGTTATTACTTTTGATTCATGTGATTTATTCACTTGGCTTAATCTGTAGAAATCCCTGGATTATATTAATACCTCTTTCGAGGCTACTAACAATTGACTTTAGGTTGATTAATTGAAATCTCTTTCTAATTAAAACACCTATTGTCGCATTAACTTGATCTATGGATTCCCTTATTAGGTTTGGCCCTAATCCAACAGATTTCCGTCACCCTATTTCTAGGGTTGCAATCAACTCCGCTTAATTGTGTTGATCTACTCTGAAACAGGGACTTTTGCTCCACTGAATAAGCACATTCGACTTGAATCAATAATATGAATTATCAAACAAGAATAAGAACTCACAATTAAGAATAAGCACAAGTATTTATCTCATACATCAAATAATAATAAGATCTGTCTTAGATTTCATCCCCTTAGGTATTTGAGGGATTTAGTTCATACCATTGAGGGGAAACATATTAGAATAGGGAAAACAACAAAACATAAGACAACCCAAAAACTTCTAAAGAACTTGATGGGAGATCTTCAGTCTTGATGGAGATCCTTCTCCTAAGCTGTTCCCGACGGCTATCTTGGAGTATCTTCTGCCTTCTACTCAGCGTCTATTCGACGTCCTGTCGAACTCTCCCTTTTAGGTTGCCCCCTAGGGTGTTTATATAGGCTTCGAGATGCCTTTCTTAGCCCACAAGTATCCGATTCCGAATAGAATTCATCCTTATTTCGGCCGGGACACGATCGTGTGACACGCCCGTGGTCGATAGCCCAGGTCGTGTTCGATCTGGCTTGCCACACACGGCCGTGCGGTCCCCCCGTGTGCGGTGCTCCAAGCCGTGTAGGCCCATTTTGTCCTTTTTTGGCCCATTTCTCGTTCTTTTTGACTTCCTAAGCTCTCATGAGTATAAAACATGAAATTAAGAGATTAGGAGCATCGAATTCATCAAATTCAATGGAAACTCATCCAAAATTAAGCCAAGCATGGGGTTAAAATATGTGTAATTATGGTTTATCAAATATCCCCACACTTAAACCTTTGCTTGTCCTCAAGCAAAATTCTCAACTCACAATTAAAACTAACTTCCTTGATTCATAATCCTTATCAATAATGTTTCATCATAATTCGTAGATAATTCATACATTGATAATTTAACTAAAAGAGTCCTAAAGATTCGAACAATCTAAGTCATAGATTTTTATAGCACGAAAACATAGGTGTTTCCCCATACCTAAATAATTTCTTCCAATTCAAAACCGACAAGAATTGACATCCTCACTAAAGATTCACTCAAATCACTCAAGGTGTTTAAGGTTCAAATTAAACACTTAAAAGTCAAACATGAAAAGTTAATCCTATAAGCTTGCATGAAAATCAAATCTCCACCACTGTAAAATGAGATAATACACAAATCAAAAGGTCTTAAAAAGGGCTACAACGGGGCTTGGGTTAAAGGTGTGGATAAAGGCTGAATTAGAGGGTTAGAATCGAGATTAAATTCGATCAATTATTTAACTAGAAAATTAACTAACACTGAATAATTACATTGATTGAAAACTTATCACTAACTAACACGAGTTTCTTCTAACGATATGGAACTAACAGTTTCAGCTCATACTCACTAATAATGAATAAGTCTTCGGGTTTTTTTTTTTTTGAACATACAATGATAAGAAAGAACTTTAACAACTAAAATAGAGAACATAGTTAGGAAACTGCTCAATTCAAATCTCGACAAAAAGGGACGTCAAAAGATTAGGGGAAGTAAAAATTTGATTTTGGGTTAAATTTAATAGGTGAGTCAAGAAAAGGTTTATTAGGCTAAAAAGGGGTTCACTAGGGGTTAATTATGAGGGTAGGCTTTTTGGTGGAGTAAGTGAGTTAAAACTTAGGTGCCTTTATAATCTTAGTATATCAAATCAAAAGTGTGGTCTCGACATGTATAATCGAAGCAAGTTCTAGAATAACAGATCAATGTTGACACACTCATAATCAATAAAGTGAGCAAGAAAAATATATTCTCTAAAAGGCTCAAAGACTCACAAAAATTATGATTTTTGATGTCAACCTTGCAAATTTCAAACTTCAAAGTAATATTTAAGATTAGGGAAACAACCTAAAAATTTTAATTACAGAAAATAGACTTATCATGCTTGATTCTCTAATATCTTAAAGTTTAAACCATCAATGCACAGTTACCTATGACTTAATCCGAAACATATCAATGAAAATCATAAATCAATAGAAGTTTCATTCTGATAGTAAATATGAGAACATTACTTTAAAAACAAGACATAATTCAGGGATTTTCTGGTAATGAAATCAATAACCTCCTTACACTTAAGATGTACATTGTCCTCAATGTACAAAGATGGATAATAACAATATAGTAAGAAATCATAAGAGAAGGAGAGAGAGGTGAAACTTCCTCAATTATGGATGAAATCCTTAGAAAAATAGGCACGATGGACTAGGTAGAGGTGCACGGTGGATACTAGGGTTGTGGTGTGGTGATTCCCTAACAGCCTTTTGAATCTAAATCAGAGAAATCAAAATATAATAATATAAATTAAAGACAAGAAAGATAAAGGGAAGAAAAATAAAGAAGAAGAGAAAAGAAAAAGAAAAAATAAATAGACTCAAAGGTCCTTGTCCTGTCGAGTTAATGAAGCGGCCGGCATGAACTTACGTAGATCAGTCTCGCACAGGGAGACTGTACTAGGCTCCTTTCACTTCTTCGACATGGTAATGGTGGGGTAGAGAAAGAGTGAGGGAAAGGTAAAAAGGGAAAATGGAAGGATAAAGGTAATAGAAAGGAAGAGAGGTGTAGTGGTTGAAAACGAATTTGGAGAATGTGAGAAGAAGGGGAGTTTTAAATAGAGTCAAGGATCTGGTTGCTGCCCACGCCCGTGTGCCATGGGCGTGTTAGGTCACACGACCATATCGCATGGCCGTGTTGTGCTTCGTTCGTTTCTCCCACGCCCATGTTGATAAATCAGCGTCGACCACGGCCGTGCATTTTATCGCCACCCATGGTGATCTCTGCCACGCCGGTGTGTAAATCTATGGTGTACACACGGCCACGACCACGCCCGTGTGTAAGATCGTGTGGTAAGGAAACCTATGTTTTGGTTAGTTTTGAGTTAGGTGCTAAAAATCGAAAATATGATATTAGTGAGGTTAGTGCTCGGGTTGCCTCCCAAGAAGCGCTCGTTTAGAGTCTTAAGCTAGACTTACCTCTCATTTGCATATCTCATGGTGGTTTGAGGAGTTGAAACTCCTCACCCCTGCTATCAGTTATATGATTACTATATAGTTCGAGTCGAGTAGTGTTTACCTTAAAAGTGCTGAACTTAGGATTTGTTACCTTAACTGTTCTGTATGGAAAGACATTAAGTACCGTGAAATTGATCTCTTCGTTTGTATTAAGGTTTGAAGTGGCGATTCAAGGGTCTGTCTTATCCAACAATACTTGATCCCCGATCTAAAATTGGTTTGTCCTATTCTCGTGTATTTTTAGTTTCTCCTTGAAATGTGTCTTCCACTCACCTAGTTCATCGATCTGAAGCCTTCGTTCCTCATGAGTTATTTCCTTGTTGGCACGAGGTCTAGAATCTGGCTCAGTTGTATAGTTTCGTGGTGTTTCCTATAAAGAAGTTTGAACCAAATGGTCATTAGTAGAGTTTATGTTTTCACCATGATTACTCGATATCCTAGCCGAGCCAAGAGCCTGAAGAGTGATCGTTTCGTCACCTACACGAAGTATGAGTTCTCCTATACCAACATCAATTTTAGTTCTAGCAGTTGCTAAAAAGGGTCTACCTGAAATTAAAGGAATATTATTGTCCTCATCCATGTCTAAAATGACAAAGTCTACTGGAAATATGAAGTTATCAATTTTTACTAGTACATCTTCGATTATACCCCTAGGAATTCTAATAGTTTTATCAGCTAATTGAATGCTCATCCTAGTTTTTTGGGTTTCCCGAGACCTAGCTGTTTAAACATTTTATAAGGCATAACATTGATGCTTGGCCCTAAATCAGCTAAAGCATTACCAACAGATAAACTACCAATTAAACATGGAATTGTAAAACTCTCTAGATCTTTTAGCTTTCGTGGTAGTTTGTTTTGTAGAATTACTGAGCACAATGCATTTAGCTCCACATGCGATGTATCGTCTAACCTCCGTTTGTTTGCCAAAAGCTCTTTTAAAAATTTTCTTGAATCTGGCATATGCGAAAGAGCTTCAAGAAATGGTAAGTTAATATGTAATTTCTTTAGAAGTTTAAGAAATTTACCGAATTGTTCATCTGTGTGGTCTTTCTTCATCGCATTGGGGTATGGCATACGAGGTTGGTACTCTGTAATTACCGGTTTTGGTTTATCATGGCTTACCTCAACCTTACCTTCCTCTACCACATTCTCTTGCCTCACTTTTGGTTCATCTAACCCTTCACTATCATGAGCGACAATGGCATGAAATTGTTCCTTTGGGTTAGTTTCAGTGTTGCTTGGCAAGTTGCCTTGTGGTCGTTCTCATATCAGCTTAGCAAGCTGTCCTAATTGGTTCTTGATCCCTTGAATCGATGCTTGTTGATTTTTGAGTGTTGTTTCAGTGTTTTAGAAACGAGTTTCTGACACCGTGACGAATTTGTTAGCATCTCCTCAAGGTTCGACTTCTTCTCTTGTGGGTAGGGTTGCTATTGAAAGCCTGGGAGGGGTTGTTGTCGTTGATTTCCTTGGCCACCCCACGAGAAGTTGGGGTGATTCCTCCAACCTGAATTATAATTGTTACTATAAGAGTTATTCTGAGGTCTATAATTATTACCCATATAGTTCATCTGTTCGCTTTCTATGCCAGGGTTGTAGGACGGATATTCTGTGTTGTTCGTCTTTCCTCCATTGGAATCGCACTGCATCACTGGATGTACCTGCGAAGAACCATACAAACCATCAATATTTTTATTTAACAGTTCTACCTGATTTGATAGCATGGTCACTGCGTCGAGGTTGAAAGCACTGATGACTTTTGTTGGTTTTATCCTCATAACTTGCCACTGATAGTTATTCAGTGACATCTCTTCAATAGCTGCTTCAGGAGTTTTGTTATTCAGGGATCCACCGGCGGCTGAATCAATCAACTGCCTAGTTGAGGGGTTCACACCGTTGTAAAAGGTTTGAACCTGTAGCCACAAGGGTAACCCATTATGAGGGCTCCTTCTTAATAAATCCTTGTATCTCTCCCATGCATCGTAAAGTGTCTTTAAATCCATCTGTACAAAAGAAGAGATATCATTCCTCAACTTAGCCGTTTTAGCCGGCGGAAAATATTTTAACAAAAAATTTGCGGTCATTTGATCTCATGTAGTGATTGATCCTCATGGTAATGAGTTCAACCACTGTTTAGCTTTGTTCATCAATGAAAAGAGAAACAACCGAAGGCGAATGGCATCATCAGAAACGCCATTGATTTTGAAGGTATCGCATAATTCTAGGAAATTTGCTAAGTGATTATTGGGATCCTCATCCTGCAAACCATCAAACTAAACAAATTGTTGAATCATCTGTATAGTATTAGGTTTCAGTTCAAAATTATTTGTGGCAATAGCAGGTCTAACAATACTTGACTCAGTTCCTATAAAATTAGGTTTAGCATAATCATACATAGTACGAGGAGCAGGATTTTGGTTCACCGGATTTGCGGCAACCACAGGAGGTAGCGGATTATTATCAGCCATCTCTTCGGTAGTGTTGGTATCGTCCTCTTGCTCTTCTTCTATGTATTGTAGGCTTCGCCTTATTTCTCTTCTGTTTCTGCAAACGGTACCTTCTATATCACTGTCAAAAATCAAGGGTTCTGGCAAACTCATTCTAGTCATAAACTACAATTACCTACCATAAGTAAAGAAAAATTAGCAAAGTTAAATAACAAAATAAATTGCAAATAAGAATGGCTAAAGTAATAAAAATTTAGTTTTCCTAATATCTTAGTCCCCGGCAACGATGCCAAAAACTTGATGGAGCTCGAAACTAACTATTATTTCGACAAAGGCAAGTGCTCCTATCGAACAGTAGTATAGCTGTGGTGAGTCTGGAATATCGTATCCTCAAGGACTAAGAGTACTAGAATTAGCTATCTTTTTATTATCTAGCCTAATATTTAAGGGAATTTGGCTTTTAATCTAAAATTAACTAATTAATTTAACTAACTATGAAAGCGACAGAGAGCGAATTGGGAAAAATACTTTTGGACAACTTATATGAGATAGGCAATACCTAAGGAAGAATCCACCTAGACTTCAGTTATTACTTTTGATTCATACGATTTATTCACTTGGCTTAATCCGTAGAAATCCGTGAATTATATTAATTCCTTTTTCGAAGCTACTAACAACTGACTCTAGGTTGATTAATTGAAATCTCTTTCTAATTAAAACCCCTATTGTCGCATTAACTCGATCTATGGATTCCCTTATTAGGTTTGACCCTAATCCGGTAGATTTCCGTCGCCTTATTTCTAGGGTTGCAATCAACTCCGCTTAACTGTGTTGATCTACTCTTAAACAGGGACTTTTGCTCCACTGAATAAGCACATTTGACTTGAATCAATAACCTGAATTATTAAACAAGAATAAGAACTCACAATTAAGAATAAGCACAAGTATTTATCTCATAAATCAAATAATAGTAAAATCTATCTTAGGTTTCATCCCCTTAGGTATTTGAGGGATTTAGTTCATACTATTGAGGGGAAACATATTAGAATAGGGAAAACAACAAAACATAAGAAAACCTAAAAACTTCTAATGAACTTGATGGGAGATCTTCAGTCTTGATGGAGATCCTTCTCCTAAGCTGTTCCCGACGGTTGTCTTGGAGTATCTTCTGCCTTCTACTTGGCGTCTATTGGACGTCCTGTCAAACTCTCCCTTTTAGGTTGCCCCCTAAGGTGTTTATATAGGCTTCGAGATTCCTTGCTTGACCCACAAGTATTCTATATAGAATTCATCCTTATGTCGGCAGGGACATGCCCGTGTGACACGCCCGTGGTCGATAGCCCAGGTCGTGTTCGATCTGGCTTGCCACACACGACCGTGCGGTCAGCCCATGTGCGGTGGTCCAGGCCGTGTAGGCCTATTTTGTCCCTTTTTGGCTCGTTTCTTGTTCTTTTCGACCCCCTAAGCTCTTCTGAGTATAAAACATGAAATTAAGAGATTAGGAGCATCAATTTATCAAATTCAATGGAAACCCATCCAAAATTAAGCCAAGCATAGGGTTAAAATATGTGTAAATTATGGTTTATCAATATTACTGTATAGTGCCACATTCGATACTCTTTGAAGTGTAGAGATGGGTGGGTTGATTATATCCCCACATGGAGTGTAGGGTTGGACGGAGATGGAGTGTAGAGGTTGGATGGTAGGACTTGTGTACTGTTTAAATCTATTACTGCACTAATCATAGATACTGTAATGGGCTAGGGCCCAAACACGTGACTGTTCTGTACTGAGATGGGTTAAAGCCCAAACTGATATTGACACTGATACTGAACAAGGCTTAGGCCCAAATTGCGTTTGCTTTCTGTCTATTTGCTTATATGGGATTACACATTGAGTTTTCGCAAACTCACCCTTCATTTTTAACTGTACAGGTAATCCCCAGACATAGGCGGATCGGTGCAATGGAGGACTCAGCGGTGGCCACACGACCTATCTATTTCGATTTAGTACTTTATGATTTCGATTTAATTTTTGGGGTATTTTGCTGTAATAATGACCTTTTTGGATTTTTATTTTAATTTAGGATTCTGATCGTTTTGATTTATAACTGCTAGCAGTAGGATAAGACGCAAGTTTTCAAAAAGACAAATGTTTTAGCAAAAATACCACGAATACACAACCTATTCAAATGCTTCCGCAATAAATGACGTTTTGAAAATTAATAACGTTTTAAAGTGAACAACTTTTTAATAATGACTCACGTTTTGAATATGAATGACACGTCTTGAAATCATCATAAAATAACACAAAAAGGTTAAATAGAAAAAGGGTTTTCATTGTTATCACACTTTACGAAAAATACTTCAATGTGACATCACCAGATTCGGCCATAGCGTTTAGGTCGGGTTTGAGGTGTTACAACAAAAGCAACTACTCAGTGCTAGTTTAATGACATTGTCATAAGTGTGTTACCCTCAAAAGATATCATTGATCTCTTTGGGATAATACCTGTTCTCCTAATGTCATCCTATTTTATCTCATAGTAACCATTACATCTTCTTCATGAAAATTCAATCATTATCAAATAGTAATCAAGTTATCCATCACAAATACGGACAACCCGTGGTCACGTGTACTTTTTTATCAACCATGTAATGCCAATGAAAGGATATCATTTATCTATGTTTTGGGCTATGAATTCCACTATTGCGAATAATGCTACATACTACAGAAGTCGTACACTCAACGCAACAACTTTCAGTTCCTTATCTATTTAAACTTAAGCTTTTACTTACATCAAAGTGTATGAGTCCCACATACATAGTCCGCCATCCACTTAGGATTTAGGTATGTCACACTATGAACATTACAAGTGAATAAATTCATAAAAGGATTCAGGATCTATTCTACTTAGGTCTTGTCCAATGTATTGCTAGTCTAGTCAGTCACATCTATGTCTCTATCTTCTTAGAGTCATCCACTCCAATGCCCAAAATAAGGCATGTCCCCAATTGGACTTGATAGACGACATATTAGTCTTTCAATCAGTTTTCTCATTTATGATTAAACTAAGGACATATTCAGGTTTGTCTACTAATACAAGTTGTCTTTCGATACTATGATCTGATCACATAATACCGCTTAATATAAGTTAAACATTAGACAACCAATGAAAAAAATTTGCTTCCATTTTTCTTTGCGTGCAAAAACCATGTGAGGAAAATACACAAAAAGTATTAATGTAATTCGTGAATAATTTTATTAACCAATCTATTTGAAAAAATTACATGTGTACTTCGACGAAAATACTACACCTAAGGTACCAAATCCAACATTTCAACGAGGCAAGGTGGTTCCACAACAACTTATGTTTTGCTACGTTAAGACTAGCGTAAACAACCGTAAACAAAATAATTTGTTTCATACCTTTCTTGGAGCAGCAACAATGGATAAATTGGCTTGAAACTTCAATCACATCAATCCTCATTTTGTCTTTCCATAGAACCCAAATACCACCAGAAAAGCCCTTTGTTTCCATTCTAAACGAAAAATCGAAACTTGTTCTCTGAATAACCTCATCTGCCTTTTTCCCACTTATTCTTGTTTCCACTAACAGTACGATATCCGACTTTTGAGACCTCAAGATATTTTTCAACACAATATCAAATTTAGGACTAGCGGCCCATTGACAGTTCGAGAATTATATCTTAAAATCCATATTAAAATGTAAAAATAAAGTACTTACTGGCCCAATAAAGAGTCACCCGCCACCGGAGCTTCCTTCGCATTATTCGCAACATATATCCTGTGATTGCTCAGCTTCCTCCCATCCGGTACCTCACTCACAGATATTACTTCCATAGGTACATCGCATTCAGCATATGCATTGTTAGTTCTGCTCGAACTATCTAAAATTTTTTAAAACATTTCCACCCATTATGTCAGAATCGGTTTAGTAGGACGTTTCTATTCAACCCTTTTGTGGATTTTATGTCCCTTCTTAGTGATCTCCTTCATGGTTAATGCTTTTTTTTTTTTTTTTTTTTTTTTTTTTTTTGTGCTTGAACCCGTTTTAACTTTACATGGTTCATGCATAATAACCATATTTTAAGAACATCCAGCACCATCTTCAATCGATATAGCCCTATGGTTCATAATGGGCCTCTCAATAACCTTAGGGCCATTTTGTTCCAATCCCACCGCTAATTCACCACTAGGCCCACCTGTTTCAACTTTAACATTTCCACTAGGTCCACCTGCCCAAATTTTCCTTAATCACACCTATCCACCAAAGTCATGGGCACTATTAAGAGTTTGATCCACCCTTACATCATCATTAAACTCTAGAACACCAGCCACTCCTTTCTCCTTATTCATTTGTTTATCACCATCTGCTCATTTCTTCTTTGTTTCTTAACTCCTTTCTCCCTTTTCTTTCCATTTCTACATCCCTTATCACCGACAAAATTTACGTTCCCAAAATCCTGTGATTCCTCAATTATCGTGTCATCCAAATCCACAAGAATATCAAAACGAGTATTTTCTAGGGCTAATTTAACACCATCTTGTTTTTTCCCATTATTGTTTGCTGCCAATTGTTTTGTCGGTCGTCATTTCTGGCCAGGAGCTTGCATCCACGGACCAAAGCTGTTCTGGCCAGCCATTATCTTCTTTATCGACAACGGTGATGGTCTAGATTCATTGCCCGCAGGTCGGGTCTCCTCCGATTCCTTTCTTTCCGATGGACAATGCTCTTGAAGGTGTCCATAACAGTCACACTTGTAACAAATCGAGGGAAGCCCCTTATACTCAATGCAAAAAGGGATGCCGTTGATTCCAACAAAAGCCTTTAGTGGTTTCTTCAGATCTACAACAATTGCAAACCATACAAACTTCCCTTTCGTTCCTTCTGTTGTGTTACAAGCCACCTTCCTCAATGTCCCTGTTATTATTCTGAACAGCTTCTTGTTATAATACCTATACGAGATCCCCGACATTCTCATCCACACCACTATCTTTGAAGGATGTTGCTCATATGTATAGAAGTCCCCACTCCAAGGTTAAACCGTGAGGTAATTCCCATAAACCATCCATGGTCCCTCTTTGTGTGCTTTGGTATAGTATTAACTCAAGGCAAACTTCACCAAGGAATAATCATTGTCTCTGTCAATCACCTGAAACGACCAAACATGTTTCCAAATAGTCTGTATTATATTAAGGAGGGTTTTGTACCCAATTGTTCGTCCCAAAAGCCTAACTACTACTATTAAATCCATGCTTTTATCCAATATTTTTTGCACCCAATCTGAGAAGAAAGTCTCTGGATACAAACCTTCCAATGAAACTCTGATACCATCCTCCATTATTTCTAAGTCATCATTCACCATCACCACCTCTGTAGCCCCAATCTTGTTACCTACGTTCGCCATCAATTTCAACTTAAACAATTTTTCCCCCACACCGGATTCCTCCATAGTGAGATCCTCTGGAGAAGGCTCATTACACTCCTTATTTCGGACTTTTTTAGTGACTCGTTCAATCTCTGAAGGTATCAGTGAGCCAAGCCATTCAAAAA
The DNA here is from genome assembly GCA_025503065.1 of Gossypium bickii. Lineage (NCBI taxonomy): Eukaryota > Viridiplantae > Streptophyta > Magnoliopsida > Malvales > Malvaceae > Gossypium > Gossypium bickii. Next base: position 19,495,515 of record CP106710.1, on the reverse strand, counting down.
CCAACGAGGTTGCAACAACGAAATCCATTACACTACCTAAATCTTTTTTTAATACTGGTAATCCTTATATTTAAGGACGTTTATTTACTTATTTACTTATTCTCAAGGTATCTGGAGCAATTTAACAATTAATCCTCCGTATTTAGTAGTTCCGGTAACTAATTTATTGATTTTATGGCATTTGATCCAAACACGTCACTAATCCTTTGATTTAACTTATTTAATAAAAGTCACAATATCCGCGAACAATTTAGATTACTTATTAATCTAAACTGTCTTATTGCAAAATAATCCATCATTGTGATATAACTTAATATTAGTTAGTTTTTAGGTATCAATGAATTAATATTTACTTATTCATTTTTCTTTTTATGCAAAACCCATTTAAGATAAACATACATAAATAATAATTAATTATGAAATTTTATTTAACTTTAAAAAATTACAAACATAATGATAACAATGTATGAAAGAGACAAGGTTTTAACAACTTTATTATTATGATGGAAAATTAAATATATTTACGTTAGATGAAAAGTTTTTCGTACTTAAAGATAGATTATAGACATAGATATAGATTAGCTTTGTGTATCAAATTTATATTAAAAAATAATATAAAAATAAATTATGATTATGATTAAAATGATAAAATTGAAAAGATAAATATAGTGATGTTTTATTTCAAATCGCATCAATGATTTTTTTTATTTAAAATGTAAAAAGACATAAATACTTTTATAGTATTATTTTTTAAAATTGTAAAAGAAATTCTTTTGAATAATTTTACAATTAAATATAAATCATGATTAATATCAACTCAATTAATGAGTTAAATAATAATAAATATAAATAATTGTTAAAATAAAATTTTTTTATGAATATCTTATTATGTGGATGTCCATCATGATCAAGATAAAATTTTGATGTACTTTAAATTCTAATAGTTATTAGAATTAGATATCTACTTCTTTTAGAATTAAATATTTACTTCTTTTATACTTCTTATGTCTATAAATAGAGACTCTGATGAAGCATTATAAATCATTCCTTTGATTAATAAAATACATTCTCTGTTGCTTTCATATTTTATTTGTTCTTTATTCTCCCCATCTCTCTTTATTTTATAACACGTTATCAGCACGATGATTCTCTATTTTTTCAAAATCTTTCGAAGTCATCCCACAAATCAATTCCTTTTCACCTTAAACTTTCTCTCTTACAACTTCATCTTCAGGATGTTGAAAGATTCAATCTCAGAATGGATTGTGGTTCTTATTCCCGACCTTTGATTTATAATTGTACAAGCATGGGTAAAGAATAGATTTGTCAACGTGATGACAATGATGTTAAAGATCTTCAGGTATATTTTATTATATTTTATTTATTATATCATGTTTATTATAATTGGAGACTAATCATGACAACATGAATAGATAGATTCTAATTTAAAATTCATGCATGTTTGCAATGGTGATTATGAAATAAAGAATCTATTGGGATGTTTATAAGTCCGTCCTACTAGATTTGTTGCATTCCCCAAAGTGAATGTAAACATAAAGAAAATAAAAGATATACTCATAGACCATTAATGTAAACATAAAGAAAATAAAAGATATACTCATAGACCATTAAAAGTGGGAACATAGTCATAAATAAGAGAACAATGAAAGTTCTCAAGATAACTTTTCAAAAGGTAAAGATAACTTATGTTATCAATGTGATATGAAATATTATTGGCCATATATGTGGCATATGCCCAAATATTTTGTTTCTGTTAATAGTCTTTGAGGAATGATATGAAAATGTAGTAATGAAGTCAATTATTACAGATAGAAAATATTTATCTTATTTGGTACTGAAACAAACAAATATTATTCCTGATGGTCTCAAAACAGAATAATATTTCGACAAAGGCAAGCGCACCTATCGAACAGTAGTATAGTTGTGGTGAGTCCGGAATATCGTATTCTCAAGGACTAAAATTACTAGTAATAACTATATTTTTATTATCTAGCCTAATAATTAAGGGTGATTTCTTTTAAACTAAAACTTAATTAAAAATACGACAGATAAAGAATTGAGAAAATACTTTAAGACAATTTTATGAGATAGGCGATACCTAAGGAAGAATCTACCTAAACTTCACTTATTACTGTTGATCCATACGATTTATTCACTTGACTTAATCCGTAGAAATCCCTGTTTTATGTTAATATCCCTTTCAAGACTAAAAACAACTGAGTCTAGGTTGATTAATTGAAATCTTTCTAATTAAAACCCCTATTGTCGCATTAACTCGATCTATGGATCCCCTTATTAGATTTGACTCTAATCCAGCAGATTTATGTCACCCTATTTCTAGGGTTGCAATCAACTCCACTTAATTATGTTGATCTACTCCTAAACAGGGACTTTTGCTCCACTGAATAAGCACATTCGACTTGAATCAATAACCTGAATTATCAAAACAAGAATAAGAACTCACAATTAAGAATAAGAACAAGTATTTATCTTATAAATCAAATAATAATAAGATCTGTCTTAAGTTTTATCCCCTCAGGTATTTAAGGGATTTAGTTCATACTGATAGAGGGAAACATCTTAAAATAGGGAAAAAAACAAAACATAAGAAAACCCAAAAACTTCTAAAGAACTTGATGAGAGATCCTCAGTCTTGATGGAGATCTTTCTCTAAAAGCTATTCATTCCGACTACTGTCTGGAGTATTTTTTCGCCTTCTCTCACGGCGCCCACTGACGTCCCTTTTAGGTTGGCCCCTAGGGTGTTTATATAGGCTTTTGGAACGCCTTTCTTGGCCTACAAGTAGCATTTTCCGAATAGAAATAAACCAGGGGTCGGTAGGGACAAGCCCGTGTGACACACCCGTGTTGGACTCCTTCGATTCTGCTCGTAACATACGGCCGTGTAATCTACCCGTATGCGTGTTCCAGGCTATGTTTAATCCTGCTCGTAACACACGGCTGTGTTCAATTGGTCCAGGCCGTGTTGATTTCCTAGGTAGGCCCATTTTGCCCCTTTTTGGCCCGTTTCTTGATCTTTTCGACTCCCTAAGCTCTCTTGAGTATAAAACATGAAATTAAGGGATTAAGAGCATCGAATTCATCAAATCAAATGGAAAATCATCCAAAATTAAGCCAAGCATGGGGTTAAAATATATGTAAATTATGGTTTATCAATTCCAATATTTGATAGTATAAAATTAGTTGAAAGCTCTAGAAGAGCTACTATATCGCTATCTATAAAGCACAAAATTTGTGATGGCTAATGCATTACTTTTAAAAGTTATTTGTGATGGATCTCATATTGAGATTGAGAATGAGGAAAATATTATATTTCATATGAATAAATAAAGGGGATTGCGTTACTAATTTATAATCTTTGTGATATCCTTTTGTTATCATCCCTATTAAAGGGTTGAAAGCAAAATATTTGACTGTAAAAGATCTACTCATGAGCAATAGAATATGAGAATTCTATCTAAGGCTTATAATGGTTTGATGCACCTAAAGTTGCAAGTTTTTTTTTTTTTAAACTGTGAGTATAACTCTATAATATTGAAAATAAGTTCTCAATTAAAATTACGTGGTAAAATATTACTGATGAGAACTTGCAAGAGAGAAAACTTATGTATGAAAAGTTATTAGTTATGTACCTATTGTACATCTGTAAAATAAGAATCACTCTCAAATTTTGCTATTAATAGATTTTTAAGCATTTGAAGATTTTGGCATATTCTCTAAAGCGAATACTGCATATAATTATCTGAAAATTATATTTATTGACTTGATTGCATTATAGACTTCACATTGATTTAGACATTTCTAGTAGTAAATGTTACAATAGTACTTATATGTGGATACAAATTAAAAGGAATGATAATAAAATTATCAATTTGTTACAAGTTAGTACAATTGAAACACATGTTAAAGTAAACCAGAAGTTTACTAATACAAATGTGTTTACTACTTGGCATGATTAGTTAGACCATTCTGGATCGTATATGATGTGAAAATTAATTGAGAATTCATATGAACATCCATTAAAGAACTAGAAGATTCTTTAATTTAAAAAATTATCATTTGTTGCTTGTTCTCAATAAAAATCGGTTCTTAGAAACTTGCTAGCTAAAGTTGAGATAAAAATGTCTTGCATTTCTAAAATGAATATGTGCCCATTCCTCCACCATATGGATGGTTTTGATATTATATGATTTTGGTAGATGCATCTATAAAATAATCACATGCGTTATCAACTCGCAACCTGTCATTTGCGAGATTGCTTGTTTAAATGATTAATTTCAGATTATGCAACTAAAACAATTCATCTTGCTAATATTGCTGATTTTACATCCCAAGTTTTCAATGATTATTACATGTCAATTGGGATAAAAGTTGAACATCCTGTAGCTCATGTTCACACACAAAATTATTTAGCTGAATTGTTTATCAAATGCCTCCAACTAATAACTAAATCATTACTTATGAGAAAAAAAACTTTCTATTTCAGCATGAGATTGTATTAATTTATATGTTGTACACATCATGCCAATAAATTATAAATACTCCTCATTACAATTGATTTTTGGTCAAGGGCCAAATATTTCCCATCTTACAATTTTTTGGATGTGCGGTATATGTTCCAACTACTCTTGTAACAGCCTGATTTTGGGCCTAGTCAGAACAGTGGTTTCGGAACCGCTAATCCGAGGTTGGAGAAATTATTTTTAATATTATTTTATGGGTTATAGCATGATTATTGATAAACCGTAATATATACACATTTTAATCCCACATTTGGCATACTTTTGGATGATTTATCCCTTGAATTGTGGAATTTGATGCTCCTAATCCTTTAATTTCATGTTTTATACTCAGGAGAGCATAGGAGTATGAAAAGAACGAGAAACGGGCCAAAAACGGAGAAAATGGGCCAAAGTAAGAAATCCACACGGTCTGGAGGTCACCACATGGCCATGCCACCTTAGCAGTCTCGAACACGGCCCAGGGCTCGATTCACACGGGCGTGTCCCTGCCGTGACCCGTTTTAATTTCACTCAGATTAGGATACTTGTGGGCCAAGTAAGGCATCTCGAAAGCCTATATAAACACCCTAGAGGGTAACCTAAAGAGGGAGTTCGACAGAAGGCCCCTGTCAGGGCTTTTGACAAGAGCAAAGCCAGAGAGAGTTGAAATTAGGGAATTACTCGAAGAAAGCCAGTTGATCCATCTCAGAAGTCAGAATCACACTCAAGACTGAGGATCTTCCCTTCAATTTCCTTCAGGGGTTTTAGGGTTTTTCTTTATGTTTTGTTATTTAATTTCTTTTGAGATGTATTCTTTTATAAACATGAACTAAACCCCTCAAATACCTGAGGGGGATGAAACCTAAGACGGATCTTGTTATTGTTTTCTGAACAGTATGATAAATACTTGATTTGTTCTGAATTATGTGGTCTTAATTCTTACTTTAATATTTCAGGATATTAATTCAAGTATTGATGTGCTTATTCAGAGGAGCAAAAGTCCCTGTTTAAGAGTAGATCTAGCATAGTTAAGCAGAGTTGATCGCACTCCTAGAGATAGGACGAAGAAAATCTATCGAATTAGGGTCAAACCTAATATGGGAGTCCATAGATCGAGTTAATGCAACACTAGGGGTTTTAATTAGAAAGAGATTTCAATTAATCAACATAGGGTTAGACGTTACTAGCCTCAAAAGAGGTATTAATATAAATTAGGGAATCTTACGGATCAAATTAAGTGAATAGATCGTCTGGTTCAGAGTTAAATAACAAGTGAAGTCTAGGTGGATTCTTCCTCGGGTATTGTCTTAATCAATTGGTTTTCTCAAAAGTATTTTCCCAATTCGTTCTCTGTATCTTGGCATCCTTAGCTTAAGAACTAGTTAGATAGCTATAATATATTAATTGGAGGTCCTTAATGTGCAATTAGGTCTTATTTACGGTGATGGTCGGCCATAGGGACAAAGAAGTGACAAGGTCAATGGTTAGGTGTAGTATTTAGGGGCTTAATTGAATAATAAAATAAAATAAAGAAAAGCTATCATCTTTCCATCTTTTTCTTCTTCTTCCACCGAAAATATCAACAAGAATAGGGGTTTGGACACTTGAAATTTTCAGCAACTTACACTTCTTGCAAGTAAGTGATTTTGGTGATCATTTTTGATGACTTTTGTACTTTTGAGACCCTTGTAGCATAATCTAGGTAATGAGAGGACTATTTTGCAAAATGGTTGAGATTCTAGGGTTTTTCCATGTGAGTATTTATGTGTTTGTTGAAATTTTATGGAAGAAAATGAATCTAAGTGGTTTAATGAACAACTTTTATGAAAGGATTTTGCATGGAAACTCTTAATAGGACTATTTTGTAAAAGTTATAAAATGGATAGTAAATGTGTGAAATAATTGAAATTGTGAGTTGATATAAGAGAGAATATGAATCGGCTAGGCTTGGATGTGTGAATAATGAACATATTTCATTTTATGAGCCTAGGGGAAAAATCGTAATTTTGTGAAAGTCTTGGGGTAAAACGGTAATTTTGCCAAAATAGTAATTTTTGAAGTGATTTGATTAATGTGGTTATTTAATAAAATAAATATGTCATTATAGATAAAAAAGAACGTGGAATCGACCTTGACCGAGGAAAAGGCAAGGTTTCGGACTAAACTCCAAATTGACATATTTTGTATCAATGTAAGTTTATGTGTAAATGATACATCCTTTTTACTAATGTTTTTACATATTAATGCATTCTGTGAAATGTGAATGAATATTATTGATATCTATTAAAATGATAAAAAGTGAGGAAATTCTCGAATGAACCTTCAGAATAGGAAAAGGATACGGATAAACATCCGTGTTCATATTATTATTGGTAGGCTGTATGTGATACCACCGTGTTTATTACTATTGGTAGGCTGTGTGCGGTACCACCGTGAACATGTAATTATTGGTGGGTTGTGTGGATACCACCTTGTTATTTATTAATGATGGGTTGTGTGCGAAACCACCATGTATCCAGTATTATTCCAAAGTGTTCATTGAGAAAGTTTGTCTAAGTGAAAATACATGTGGCTTTGTGGTGATAAATGCAGGGTATAAGTGCATGTAAATGTGAGTAATATTTAGGATTTATTTGGAACGTGGTAAGATTTGAAATGAGTAAGTATAATTACAAGGATTTGAATTGTTTTTGATTAGTATGTAATGTTCTTGATTGATAAGTATGTGGTATGATGTTCATTGTTTACATATAGACTTACTAAGCTTAAAGCTTACTCCCTTCTCTTTTCCCTTATTTTATAGTGTGAAGAGCCAGCTCGGGATACAGAAACCGTCGGAGGATCATCCACACTATCCATACATTTTGGTATAGTTAGATTTAACATTTTGAGTATGGCATGTATAGGGACTTAGTCTATTATCGAGTGTCATACTGTTTTAGCCAAATGTGTTGGTTTATTTGAAGATGAATTCTTTTTTATCGGATCATAGTTGATGGCTATTTTTTTATTAACATATGAAATGATGATGTTTTTCATGAATGTGAAAGTTGCATGGTTGAGTAAATGATATAGTTATACATGAATAAATGAGTTGCTTGATGTGGCTTATGATGGTGCAAGTAGGGGTGGCAGAAAGAGGCTTCGTAAATAGCCTTGTTCTTGTCCACACGGGTAGACACACGGGGGTATGTTTAGGTCGTGTGCGACACACGGTCTGCCCCATGGGCATGTGGTTTGGCAATGTGTCCCCCTGCATCCTAAGTTGGCAAAACAAAATGCCCAATAGTAACCACACGGGCTGAGGCACGACCGTGTGTCTCAACCGTGTAGAAGATACAACCATAGGATATGGGCATGTGCCCAGGCCATGTGAAGTCTGCACCTGAATTTAGGAATTTAATTCTCCACACGGTGTAAGGACATGGGTGTGTGCCTTGGCTGTGTGACCTTATTAGGTTGATGACGTTAGAAATAAAATGTCAAGGTTTTTGTACACGGGCTAAGACACGGGGGTATCATGGCCGTGTGAGGGACACGGGCCATAGACACGGGTGTATGTCAGGCCATGTGAAAACCCCTATAGGTAAGAAAATAAATCCACACGAGTGAGGAACATGGGTGTGTCCCTATATGCTTAGGCCGTGTGAATTACACGATCTGTCCACATGGCCATGTTATCAAGTCACATGGGCGTGTTGCCCTTCCACACGGGTGTGTGCCCCTGTTTTTAGTGACTTTTCCCAAAGAACTCGATTTGATTCCTAAATGTTTCTAATATGTGTTTTGGGCTTCGTAGGCCCATATTAGGGTTGTTAAGAGAAAGTTTGAAAAGTTTTAAATTTGAACGAATTTTTATGACCCAAAAATGTATGTTAGTAGGTGTTTTGAGTTAGGTAACACCTCGCACTCTGTTTCAGCACTAAATACGGGTAAGGGGTGTTACATTGAATGGTATCAGAACTATGGTTTAATCGGTTCTTGGACTGTTGTAGCGTGTATAAGAGTCTAGCTATACATGCCATAAATATATTATAATAGTGTGGTGACTCTTGACAATTTCAAACTATGTTTTCATATTGTAAATGGATCCCGACCAAGCTGCTGCGGATGATGCTGCTAGTAATGTGCCGGCTCCTGCGCAAGGGACCGCGATAGTAGAAAGTAAACCTGAGACCTTGGGTCAAGGAGAGAAAGCTCGAGAAGCCTTTATCCATATGATGAGTAATTAGTATACTGAATTTGTTTAAGCAAATCGTAATTCTCAACCTCCTCCACCCCCTCCTATACCTCAGCCGATCACTGTAGCTCCTCAAGGTATTGATTTGGTAAGACTGACTAAACCCGCTGTTGATAAGATTCGAAAGCAAGGGGCCGAGGAATTTAGAGCCAACATAGATGATGATCTTGAGAAAGCAGAGTTCTGCCTTGAGAATTTTATGTGGGTATTTGATGAACTTTCTTGCACACCCGATGAATGCTTAAAATGTGTCGTATCATTACTGAAGGACTCTGTATACTGCTTTTGGAAAACGCTGACATCTGTGGTTCCGAAGGAGAGAGTGACATGGAATTTCTTCTTAGAGGAGTTCCGAAAGAAATATATAAGTCAGCGGTTCATCGATCAGAAATGGAAAGAGTTTCTCGAATTGAAGCAAGGCAAAATGTCTGTGGCAAAGTATGAATGTAAATTTGTTAGACTTAGTAAGTATGCTCAAGAGTGTGTATCTACCGAAGCTATTATGTGCAAGTAATTCGAAGATGGGCTGAATGAGAATATTAGATTATTAGTTAGAATCTTGGAGTTGAAAGAATTCGTAGTATTAGTCGATAGAGCTTGCAAGGCTGAAGAGTTGAATAAGGAAAGGAGAAAAGCTGTGATTGAGGCCCGAGATGCAAGCTAAGAGAGCTCAGTGTGAATCAGGAAGTAACTCTGATTTTTGGGTCAGTTTAGATGATTGTTTGATGTTTCATGATAGAGTTTGTGTACCGAAAGATGATGAGTTGATTCGAAAAATTTTACACGATGCACATAATGGTTGTTTGTCAGTACATCTAGCAGTACAAAAATGTATAATGATTTGAAGAAGTTGTATTGGTGGCTGGGTATGAAAAGAGACATCTCAGAGTTTGTTTCTAAGTGTTTAATTTGTTAACAAGTGAAAACCAAACACCAAGTACCTTTGGGTCTACTTCAGCCTGTGATGGTTCTCGAGTAGAAATGAGACCGTATTCCCATGAATTTTGTGTCTGGTTTGCCATTGACGCTAAAGAAGAAAGATATTGTATGGGTTGTGTTGATAGGCTAACTAAGTCGACTCATTTTATACCTGTGCGTACCGACTATCCACTTGAGAAATTGGCTGATTTGTATGTTTCTGAAATTGTGAGACTTCACGGGGTACCCGTATCGTTCATTTCGGATAGAGATCCGAGGTTCACATCACGATTTTAGAAAAAAAAAGTTACAAGAAGTGTTGGGGACGAAACTGAATTTTAGTACTGCTTTTCACCCGCAAACCGACGGCCAATCGGAGAGGGTAATTCAGATACTTGAAGACATGTTGCGGTGTTGTGTCCTTGAATTCCAAGGTAGTTGGAAAAAATATTTACTGTTGGTAGAGTTCACCTACAATAATAGTTTTCAGGCAAGTTTGAAAATGGCACCTTATGAGGCATTATATGGGCGTAAATGCCGAACACCTTTGTATTGGACCAAACTCAAGGAAAATCAGATACACGAGGTTAACTTAGTCAGAGAAACCTAAGAGAAAGTAAAAGTGATTCGTGATTGTTTGAAGACTGCTTTGGATAGACAGAAATCCTGCACGGACTTGAAATGGAAAGAAATTGAAGTAGGTGATAAGGTGTTTTTGAAAGTATCCCCGTGGAAGAAAATATTGAGATTTGGTAGAAAGGACAAATTGAGTCCACGTTTTATTGGGCCGTATGAGATTATTGAAAGGATTGGACCAGTAGCTTACCGATTAGCTTTACCAGCAGAGTTGGAGAGAATACACAATGTGTTCTATGTCTCGATGTTGAGACGATATCATTCCGACCCTTCACATGTAATTCCTCCTACAAAAATTGAGATACGACCAGATATAACCTATGATGAGGAACCAAGTAAGATTTTGGCTTTAGAGGTTAAATAGTTAAGGAATAAAAGTATAACCTTCGTGAAAGTGTTGTGGCAAAAACATGGTGTAGAAGAGGCTACGTGGGAACCGGAAGAAGCCACGAGAAAGCAGTACCAAAACCTTCTATAGCGGTAAGATTTTTAGGGAAAAAAATCCCTAAAGGGGGGAAAGAGTTGTAACAGCCCGATTTTGGGGCTAGTCAAAACAGTGGTTTCAGAACCGCTAATCTGAGGTCGGAGAATTTATTTTTAATATTATTTTATGGGTTATAGCATGATTATACGAGTGCATGAAAATTTTGGTGCATTAATTTTAGTGATTGCATGCTTAATTTTGAAAAGGGACTAAATCACATAAGGTGCGAAAAGTTTTATTCTTCTAGCTAAAGGTGTAAAATAGCTATAGAATATTAATTGGAGGTCCTTAATGTGCAATTAGGCCTTATTTAGGGTGATGGCCGGCCATAGGGACAAAGAAGTGACAAGGTCAATGGTTAGGTGTAGTATTTGGTGACTTAATTGAGTAATAAAATAAAATAAAGAAAAGTTATCATCTTTCCATCTTTTTCTTCTTCTTCCACCGAAAATATCAACAAGAATAAGGGTTTGAAGACTTGAAATTTTCATCAACTTACACTCCTTGCAAGTAAGTGATTTTGGTGATCATTCTTGATGATTTTTATACTTTTGAGACCATTGTAGCATAATTTAGCTAATGAGGGGACTATTTTGCAAAATGGTTGAGAGTCTAGGGTTTTTCCATGTGAGTATTTATGTGTTTGCTGAAATTTTATTGAAGAAAATGAATCTTAGTGGTTTAATGAACAACTTTTGTGAAAGGATTTTGCATGGAAACTCCTAATAGGACTATTTTGTAAAAGTTATAAAATGGATAGTAAATGTGTGAAATAATTGAAATTGTGAGTTGATATAAGAGAGAATATGAATCGGCTAGGATTGGGTGTGTGAAAAATAAACATATTTCATTTTACGAGCCTAGGGGTAAAATCGTAATTTTGTGAAATTTTAGGGGTAAAATAGTAATTTTTCCAAAATAGGAATTTTTGAAGTGATTTGATTAATGTGGTTATTTAATAAACTAAATATGTCATTATAGATCAAGAAGAACGTGAAATCAACCTTGACCGAGGAAAAGGCAAGGTTTCGGACTAAACTCCAAATTGACATATTTTGTATCGAGGTAAGTTTATGTGTAAATGATATATCCTTTTTACTTATATTTTTACATATTAATGCATTGTGCGAAATGTGAATGAATATTATTGATATCTATTAAAATGATAGAAAGTAAGAAAATTCTCGGATGAACCTTTAGACTAGGAAAAGGATATGGATAAACGTCCGTGGTCATATTATTTTGGTGGGCTGTGTGCGAAACCACCGTGTATCCAGTGATGTTCCAAAGTGTTCATCGAGAAACTTTGTCTAAGTGAAATTACATGTGGCTTTGTGATGATAAGTGCAGGGTATAAGTGCAGGGTATAAGTGCATGTAAATGTGAGCAATGTTTAGGATATATATTTGGAACGTGTTAAGATTTGAAATGAGTAAGTATAATTACAAGGATCTGAATTGTTCTTGATTAGTATGTAATGTTCTTGATTGATAAGTATGTGGTATGATGTTCATTGTTTACATATAGACTTACTAAGCTTAAAGCTTACTCCCTTCTCTTTTCCCTTGTTTTATAGTGTCGAAGAGCCAGCTCAGGATACGGAGACCGTCGAAGGATCACCCACACTATCCATACATTTTGGTATAGTTAGATTTAACATTTTGAGTATGGCATGTATAGGGACTTAGTCTATTATCGAGGGTCATACTGTTTTGGCCAAATGTCTTGGCTTATTTGAAGATGAATTCTTTTTTATAGAGCCGTAGTTGATGGCTATTTTTTTTAATTAACATATGGAATGATAATGTTTTTAATGAAAGTGTAAGTTGCATGGTTGAGTAAATGGTATAGTTATACATGAGTAAATGGGTTGCTTGATGTGGCTTATGATGGTGCAAGTAGGGGTGGCAGAAAGGAGCTTAGTAAATAGCCTTGTTCTTGTCCACACGGGTAGACACACGGGCGTGTGTCTAGGCCATGTGCGACACATGGTTTGCCCCATGGGTGTGTGGTTTGGCCGTGTATGCCTTGCATCCTAAGTTGGCAAAACAGAATGCCTAGTAGTAACCACACGGGCTGAGGCATGGTCGTGTGTCTCAACCGTGTGGAACACACGGCTATAGGACATGGGTATGGGCCCAAGCCATATGAAGTCTGCACCTGAATTTAGGAATTTAATTCGACACACAGTCTAAGGACACGGGCGTGTGTGTTGGCTGTGTGACCTTATTAGGTTGATGACGTCAGAAATAGAATGTCAATGTTTTTGCACACGGGCTAAGACACGGGGGTGTCATGGCCGTGTGAGGGACACAGACCATAGACACGGGTGTGTGTCAGGCCGTGTAAGAACCCTTGTAGGTTCGAATTGAGAAAATAAATCCACACGGGTGAAGAATACAAGTGTGTCCCTATATGCTTAGGTCGTGTGAATCACATGATCTGTCTACATGGCCATGTTATCAAGTCACACGAGCGTGTTGCCCTTCCACATGTGCGTGTGCCCCTATTTTTAGTGACTTTTCCCAAAGTTTTCCAAAGAACTCGATTTCATCCTAAAACGTTTCTAAGATGTGGCCTATATTAGGGTTGTTAAGAGGAAGTTTGAAAAGTTTTAAATTTGAACGAATTTTTATGACCCGAAAATGTATGTTAGTATGTGTTTTGAGTTAGGCAACACCTCGTACTCTGTTTCGGCGCTAAATACGGGTAAGGGGTGTTACAGCTCCACCACAAAGCACAAAGATGGATCATTATAAAAGATTGGGAATCTATATTTATATGAGTCTTCTTATAGGTTGATGACGTCAAAAACAGAATGTCAAGGTTTTTTCACACGGGCTTAGACACGGGGGTGTCATGGCCGTGTGAGGGACACTGGCGTGTGTCAGGCCGTGTGAAAACCCCTGTAGGTTCGAATTGAGAAAATAAATTCACACGGGTGAGGAACACGGGTGTGTCCCTATATGCTTAGGTCATGTGAATCACACGATCTGTTCACATGGCCATGTTATCAAGTCACATGGGCGTGTTGCCTTTCCATATGGGCATGTGCCCCTATTTTTAGTGACTTTTCCCAAAGTTTTCCAAAGAACTTGATTTGATTCTGAAACGTTTCTAAGATGTTTTTTGGGCCTCATAGGCCCATATTAGGGTTGTTAAGAGGAAGTTTGAAAAGTTTTAAATTTGAACGAATATTTATGACCCGAAAATGCATGTTAGTATGTGTTTTGAGTTAGGTAACACCCCGTACTCTGTTTCGGCGCTAGATACGGGTAATGGGTGTTACAGCTCCACCACAAAGCACAAAGATGAGTCATTATAAGAGATTGGGAATCTATATTTATATGAGTCTCCTTATAACATTTTTGAGCTTTTAATTCGATATTTAGTTATGACAAGAGTTGCCAGTTTTCCCAACATCAGAGGGAGAGAATAAAAAGTTGGATTAATAAAGTATTTGAAATGAATTATCAATGTCTAAGATCGTTGTACAAAGCAATGTGAATCAGAAGTTCAACAGATAATTCATTTTACAAATCAATATCCTTAGTAGATTGAGCCTAAATCTACTAAGGAATGTAAAAATAGAAAAGATTCACCAAAATGGAAAGATGCAATTCAAGTAGAACTGGGTTCACTTTCTAAACGTGAAGATTTTGAACCTGTAGTCCAAACACCTAAAGGTGTAAAAGCCGGTAGGATATAAATAGGTATTTGTGTGAAAACAAAATGAAATTGATGAAATCGTAAGATATAAAGCTCGCCTTGTAGCACAAGGATTTAGCAAAGGCCCGGCATTGATTATGAAGAGACATATTCTCCTATGGTGGTTGCAATCACATTTAGATATCTTATTAGTCTGGCAGTACGTGAAAAACTTGACATGCATCTAATGGATATTGTTACATCCTATTTATATTGTACACTTGATAGTGAAATTATATGAAAATCCCTGAAGGATTTAAAATCCCAAAAAGATATAAAGTTTCTTGAGAAAATTGCTCGATCAGATTAAAGAAAAGTTATATGGAATAAAACAATCTAGACGTATATGGTACAATATTCTTAACGAATACTTATTAAAAGAAGGTTACAAAAATGATCCAATCTGTCCATGTGTCTTTATAAAAAGGTTTGGATCATATTTTTTGATAATTGTTGTTTATGTTGATGGTCTAAATATCATTGGAACTCTTGAAGTTTAAAGAAATAATTTGAGATGAAAGATCTTAGAAAAACAAAGTTTTATCTTGGATTACAAATCGAGCATTTAAAAGATGAAATTCATGTTCATTAATAAACTTATATGGAAAAGATATTAAAGAAATTTTACATGGATAAAGCACACCCATTAAGTACTCCAATGGTTGTATGATCGTTAGATGTGAATAAAGATCAATTTTGTCCTTGCAAGAATGATGAAGAGTTTCTTGGTCCTGAAATGTCATATCTAAGTGCCATAGGGGCATTGATGTATCTTGCAAACAATACAAGACCTAATATAGCTTTCGTTGTAAACTTGTTAGCAAGATTTAGTTCCTCTCCAACATGTAGACATTGGAATGGAATTAAACATGTATTTAGATATTTTAGAGGGACCATTGATATGGGGTTATTTTATTCAAATGATTCAAAATCCCTATTAGTTGGCAGTGCTAATGCTGGATACTTATTAGATTTACATAAAGATTGATCTCACACAGGATATTTATTTACATGTGAGAGTACTGCCATATCATGGCGTCAACAAAGCAAACATTACTTGCCACTTCTTCAATCATGCAAAAATAATTGCAATACATGAGGCAAGTCGAGAGTGTGTTTGGCTAAGGTTATTGACCCAACATATCCAGAATATATGTAATTTTCCTTTATAGGAAAAGATGTCAACTATCTTATATGAAGATAATGCAACATGCATAGCTCAATTGAAGGGTGGTTACATCAAAGGTGATAGAACGAAACATATTTCACCAAAATTATTATTCACCTATGATCTTGAGAAAAAAAGGTGATATAAATGTTTAACAAATTCATTCTAATGATAACTTAGCAGATCTTTTTACTAAGGCATTGCCAACTTCAATATTTGAAAAACTACTACACAAGTTGACTCTAAGATGTAATGTAATGTTGCCATCAAGGGGAGTCTAAAAACAAGTTGTACTCTTTTCCTTTAACCAAGATTTTGTCCCATTGAGTTTTCCTGGTAAAAGATTTTAACGAGGCAGCTTGTAATAGAAGATTGTGTACTCTTTTTCCTTTATTAGGTTTTTTATCCCACAGAGTTTTTCCTAATAAGGTTTTAACGAGGCACATTATCTACCCAATGGACATCCAATGGGGAGTGTTATGAATACCTTATTAAGTGGATGTCTATCATGATCAAGATAAAGTTTTGATGTACTTTAAATTCTAATAGTTATTAGAATTAGATATCTACTTCTTTTATACTTCTTATGTCTATAAATAGAGACTCTGATGAAGCATTGTAAATCATCCATTTGATTAATAAAGTACATTCTTTGTTGCTTTCATATTTTCTTTGTTCTTTATTCTCCCCATCTCTCTTTATTTTATAACAACAAATATATTTTTTAAATTTTATATAAAATATAAAAATAAAATACTCTCATATTACAAATAAATGTGGATGCCCATATTCTAATCCCTTCATTTATGATATAAGTGAAATGAGATACAAGAAAATTCTTTGTTGATTTGATCTATTATTTACTTCATGTGTTCTTTTATTTGATAATTTTATAACATGTCAAAATAATTATAAAATATAAAAAACATAAACACTTTAATAATAATATTCTTTAATTTATATAATGAATAAATTTTTAATAACATCAGGCAACAACTCAATTAAAAGTTAAATAATGGCAGTTTTCATAATAGCAAGAATAGATAAATGTTATATTAAAAAGAATGTGTTATTCAAAATGAAAAAAAGAGGAGATTTTTAAGATAGTTGTTGTTCCAAAAATCTAATCCAAACTCGGAACTCTGTTCTCCCCCGTTCTCCCGCGACCATGGCCACCACTACCACCGCCACCCTCTTCCTCTCCCCACCACTTTTCGCCGCAAAATACTCCTCCTCCCCCCTCCGCATCAACCACTCCCTCCTTCCCTTCCCTTCTCTCAAACCAAAACCCCTCCTCTCCCCCTCAACTCCAACCCTTAAACCCTCCTTCCTCGTCCGAGTCGACGACGGCGACTCCGATGCCGGAGGACCCGATGACTACGACATGGACGAAGAAGAAGTCGAAGAGTTGGACAACAAGAAAGACTTCGATGTTGAATACGACCCTTTAGCTGCCGCCTCTGCTGCCACCGCTTCTTCTGCTACTATTGACGTCGACATTCAAATTACTGAAAGCAAGAGCTTTGTGTCGACTCAAGGGTGGGACTCGGATATGGTGGTAGACTATAGGATAAATGAGGAGGAGTTTCATAAGATTAGCTTGATGGATTGCGATTTTTTTATTCGGAAACCACCTGACCCGGATAATGATGTTTATGATTTCAGGGAGGTTAGTGGCTTGTCCTCTTACTTATTTTCTCAATATATATGGGTTTTGATGCACTTCCATTGTGATTTCTGCTCATTTTGTGTTGCTTGGTTAGTTTTTCGGATATGGGTTTTGCTTTAATTTTGTATTGAATTATTGTTTCCCGAAATTTTTTATGTTACTTTCATTGGTTTTAGCTTATTTATTTTTGGTTAGCCTTTATGAAGAAGATGACGATATGAGTTTATATAGAACAGTTTTAATCAGGACATTCTCGAACCAGAAATTTTGTCTTCCTGAATATTTAAGGTTATGTTTTGATATCCCATGAGAAAGCTTCATTTAGTGGAGGCCTTGTGTGCGTGTGAAAAACCTGCATAACCATAATAGCTGCTTTCTGCATGGATTCGCACTCTTAGGTCCAATAGTTGGAATATGTTTCTTGTGTATGTGTTCTCATTTGCTTCGTTCTTGTCCAAGTTGCTCTCATCCCTTTGCTCATAACTACATATCAACTCCTCGCAGTGTAAAAACCCTTCTTTCGCAGGGCCGTACTCTTAAATCTAAGCAAACCAAATTTTCGTACTGAGATTGCACAAATAGACTCAGCTTTGAGTGGTGTGAATTTTCTCGCAATTGTCCTGACTTCCCTATTTGTCCATAGTCTATTAATTGATTGATTTGAAGATTGCCTCTAGTTATTCTTGCCGTAGTTGCTCCCATCCCTTTGCTAGTAGCTATAAAACACTCTAAATCTGCTTTTCAGTTTAAAAACCCTTCTTTTCATAGTGACGCACTCTCACATATGGCAAAATGAATTTACTTAGTAGGATTGCACAAATTATCTCAGTTTCACGTGCTGTTAATTTTCTCGCAATATCCCTCGTTACTATCTACTGAATTCTATTAGTTGATTGACTTGAGGATCTTCCTCGCTATTTTCGGTCTTTAACTTTGATCTGATTCTTATTTCTATTGTTTATATGGTTTTCCTTAGATGTATGTCTCTCCACCGGATACGGACGTGTATTCTATTCCAAAAGTTTTGGCTCCAATGCCTCAAAAGGTAAGTAGTGTACTCGTTTTACTTTTTCCTTGTAAAGCATACAATATCTGATTCCTTATATGAAGTTACTGCATCTATAATGTTATAGATTTGAGCTGTGTATTTTACCCTGTCTCATTGTATTTGTTCATCATTTGACTTTTTTTGCCATGGCTAGTTGAAATTGACATCCTTTGAATTGGTATTCTGATTTGTTTTCAATAATGGGCACAACTGTCTTCATGTCAAACTTGCAGTACATCCGCTGTGCGATGAGTGATTATGGCTGCTACAATGTTACAGAGCCACCCATTGATGCACCTCGAGACCCACTTTATAAAACCGAGCGAGAGGTCATGAAGGTATGACTTGTCTATTTCTGAATAGTGTTTCATTTGTTTAAAATGTGAATCCGTTAGCCTTCTAGTTTTTACTCTCCCTGAATCTAATCCCTCCTCCAGCAAACCGACTCTTCCAAGATGTTTAAATGTAATTATCAGGTTGTTATGACCTTTAGAAAATTTGGTTATCTGTCTGTAATGTTCTCTACAAGCATGCTCGAATCTCATCTTCAGTGAATCTAACTCGGCAAATCCTCAATTATTATGTGAGGTTGAACTAGTTTAAAATTTTTATCAAAGAGATAAAATCGTAATTGTTTCCCCTATTTCCTTTGTATTTGTCAATTGCAGCCTACCTTGTTGTTTAACCTCTGTTGAATAACTAAGTTAATATGCTCTTTATAGCACTGCTACAGTTATGATATTGGCTTTATTGAGAAATAAAGAAAACTTTGTATAACCCCACATGCTGGAAGAACCAATAAAGGAGGAGAAATAGGGGGCAAGCTTATACTTGTATGCTAATTGCAAATGCCAATGAAGTCTTAATTTACCGTTGTCATGATTCAAAACTAGGTTATGCTGGTTATACAAAAATTACAGAATTTCAGAATTCATAACAAATAAAAAACCTTCTTCTCATTTATGATATTTAGAAATGTGCTTGTGATCTCAATTTGGGGAAGAAGGGGGGAGGGGGGCAAAGGATGACCGATAGTTATCTTTGAGCAATATTGTGAGTTGATTGCTTTCTTATTGCAGGTTTTCTTAACAAAACATTATAGGAACAGGAGATTAGATGACCCCGAATTTGTGCTAGACTTTGAGGAGATATATGTGATTGATTCAAAGACCAAGTCAATTACCAGAGCAAAGGTTTTGGTAAGAAACTCTCTATTTAAATCTACATTGTATACACTTCTACTGCATATGTGGCTACAAGATGACTTGCATTTCATTCTCTTTTCGATATAATTGAGCTTACTCCAGAACTTATTTCAAGCACAACTTCAACAATTGATGCCGGTTCGAGTGGA
This sequence comes from Gossypium bickii, assembly GCA_025503065.1. Classification (NCBI taxonomy): domain Eukaryota; kingdom Viridiplantae; phylum Streptophyta; class Magnoliopsida; order Malvales; family Malvaceae; genus Gossypium; species Gossypium bickii. The sequence continues at coordinate 19,475,747 of CP106710.1, read as the reverse complement.
AAAATGAAAAAGAAACTAAATTTCATAATGTTTCTATATTTCTACTATTAACTGTGGTTCTTTCTGAGCATAAATTGAAGTTGGGGTAGTCAGTCACTAAGGAATCCTCTTATCCTATCTTTTATCGATGCTACTTTCTGATCCTTATCAGATGTTTGTTACTCATTCAGTGATTTACCATGTTAATTGATTCTTTCTGTAGGTCACTGTTCCAGGAGGAAGAAACCGGGATAGAAAGAATGACCTACTTGTTATACGTGATAACGGAAACTCCTTCAAAATAATTCATTCGGTGACTATCCGTGCTCCGTATCAATTTCTGCCATACTCCCTGTTATTGCATTACTTAATTTACTTTTCTGTGCTTCCAGAGTGAAAGAGATGATCCTACAACTGTAATCGAAAGGGAAGAATGGGACAAAACCAGACAAGACATGGAAAGACATCTCAGGAAGCTACGAGATTTCAGCATTTCGAATTGGTTCTAATCGAACAACGAGGTTGTTTCATGAAGATTGTCTGGATTTATCAGCACGGTGAGAAAATGAAGGATGAACTTGTAAAATCAAAACTTGAGACTTAGGATTAGGAAATTCACTCTCTTCACCAATGGTTCCTAGCTGAAGCTGAAAATGGTCGATGTTGTTGGCATTAGCCAGGCACTTGGCGTGTTCAATTTTGTTGTATGTTGTTAGAACTTGTAATTTAATCTTTTCTTCTCTTGTATAATCGGCGTTTACTTGGAGCAATTGGTCTCTTTTACTTTGAAAATTCTTATACTAGGCCCATTTAATAACATGTTCTCTGTTAGAAAGGGCTGGCCTCTTTTGGTCTAACCGTATATGATATGTTTCTGCTTGCAAGTTGCTCATATCAATAACATATATTGAAAAAATAGAATATAAAATTTCCGTAGATATGGGGACTTTTAAAAATATAATATTATTTAAATTATTTTATTTAATTTTGAATGGTATATTTATAGAATCGGTTTTAATGTATTATTGTGATTTAAATTGTTTGTTTATTGGATTGTATAACATTATTTAAACGGCTCATACTAGTCATGTATTTCATTTTTTTTCTTATCATAAAATATTTATTTTTAAACATAAATCATGGATGATTTAAATTATTTATATGGATTTAACAACATTATTTAAACCACGTCATACTAATAATGTTTTCATGTTTTTTTTTTATGTCATGTTAAATGATATATTTAAACAATTTAATCTATAGATTATTTAAATAATTTATATGGATTTGACAACATTATTTAAATTAGGTCCAACTAACCATGTATTTTCTTATTGTTGTGTAATATTTAAAAAAATTCATATCATAAAAAAATTATTTTTAAATGACATATTTAAATAAATTAGTTGATATATTATTAAAATTTTTGTATGGATTTGACAACATTGTTTAAACTGGTTATGCTAATAATGTATTCATTTGTTTTCATGTTATTTTTGTTTTATCTCAATCTATCTTATATTATTTTGTATAAAATCATGATTATTGGAATTTAATTTTAAATTTATTTAAAAATATTAAAATATTTAATATCTTATAATAATTGTTTAATATAACAAAAGTTCAATTTATTTATGATTATTTTTAATTTCCGGGAATGAAGTTAGTTATATTGGAAGGAAAAAATCGGTTTGAATTTTGATGTGGGCACATCCAAGCCAATCAAGGAGGCTGATCCAGAGGTCTTGCCATTAGGACCTATCACACGATCTAAGGTAAAGAAATTCAGGGAAGTTCTTTCTTTCACTTGTGCTAAAGTCTCTGACTCTTTTGAAAGTGAATGTGCCTTAGAAGATAAGTTTTACAGTGTGTTGCATGCTGATATGTGACATACTTATGCCATACTACTTATATTGGTGTGTTTAGTATGTATATATTATGCTAAGTATGTTTTTGGATTGGGTTGATAGTATTTGTATTGTCTTCAAGTTGTTTGTGTGTTAATGAATAAGTGTGCACTTGTTTACAACTTATTAGACTATGTTATATTAAGTTTACATAGCTTTGATAAGTGTTATATTGTTTTGTAACATGTACACGAAAGGACTCCAGTTCACGAGAGTACATGCAGCTCACCTTCAGCTCAAGTCAGCTCAGAGCGCTCTACACCAGCTCATGTTAGCTCATTTCACTTCTAACTAGCTGAATTCAGCTCAATTTAGCTCCAGTCAGCTCACCTCCAGCTCCACTAGCTCAACTTCAGCTGACAAGTCCAGAAAGTAGCTGAATAGTGTCCTACGTGTCAGGGAGTACACCAGTGCACATGTGGTAGACTATGTGGCGTCCAAGCATGTGGATGTGGATGTGCATGTGCCAACCTTGTACACATGTGGTGCACATGTGTGACCAAAAACCAGCCCGTTCTTGTGCATTTGTGGGGCAATTGAAGAGATAAGGACAATGGAAGTTGTGTGTTTGAATTTCAAACGAAATTAACACATGTTTAAAGTGATAAACATGCCAACTCCCTCTTTTTTACTTGGCTGCAAATTAATTCCGCCCAAAAGGAATTATTTCAATTCAAATTTAATTTTTAAATTCTTTCAAGTTCTTCGTTGTTCAAATTCCCAGCCGGTTTCTAGCGTTATTTCTGCCATTTTTTTTTGAATGTTCAAGGCTGCCATGGATGAATTTTGAAGCATTCATCTTCTACCTTCTTCAAATCTGTCTAGAAATTCCAGTAACATCTTGTCTTCTTCAAATCTGTTCAATTTCGTGTGTTTTTAAGTCTAAAAAACAACCTCTTTGTTTTGTTTAATTACAGGAAGTGCTTGCTATAATCCTATATCCGTAAACACTCAAGGATCGTTGTTTTGCCAAGCAACGCCTTAGCATATGGTAATCAGAGCCTAGGTTGGATTTTTTTAGCACATTCTGCACTCAAAATCAAGAAAACAAAATAAAAAGTTTAAAAAAAAAACCAAATTTGAAAATTCAAAACAAAAAAAAAAACACAAAAAAATCAGATTCGAAACACAACAACAAAACAGAAACAAAAGAAAAAGAAAGTGTGCTAATTTGTTTGAAATGATAAAAGATGCGCATATTATGCCATGAAATGCTTGGAAATCAACCGAAACAACTTATTCTTGTCTGTTCGGTGATAGGGTTGTTGTAAGCATTTCTGTTGCAGTAAGTTTGTTGATTTATTTTTTTTCTTTTTTCCTTCTTATTTTCATCCTTGTTTTCTTCATTTCGTTTGTTAATTTTCCAGCCTTGTATTTCATTGTTTTCAGCCTTTATATCTCATTTTTTTCCAGCCCTATTTTTATTCTATCCCTTGATTCTTTATCCTTGTTGTTTCTTACAAGTTGACACGGTAAACAGATTTTGAAAGATCGAAATTAGTTCCTTTAAAGAACTGATTATGAGAGATTGAGTGGAAAAGGCAATTGAGCGTGTGAGATCAGAAAGGGAGACAAAAAGAGCCTTTAAAGTACTCTCCCGAGTGAAACACGAGCGCTGAGTGAAATTGTTGAGTGTTCTTTCTTTGGGAGTGATCTGTGAGACTGTGTTGAGTGTGCTGTGAGATTCATTCCTTTATTTTCACTAACCTTTAATAGTGTTTTTGCTTGTTTCTTTTATTATTATTATTATTATTTAAAATGACAGGTTCCAATGAGAGCAACCCAGATGGCCGGCAACCAAACTTGCAAATGCAGGCCATAACACTCGAACTTCAGCGTCTTTTAAGATAAGAACTCGAACCCCTACAATCGAGGATGGACAGAATTGACGGTGGTGGTTCCTAACCAGTCCCTAATGAAGGAAATGACGTGAATGAAGTTGATCGGTCTCCGAGGTAGAATCTGAGAAGACATATACAACTTGATGATAATCTGTTTAACATTAAAGTTGCTATTCCATCATTTCAAGGACGAACAAATCCTGAAGCTTATCTCGTTTGGGAAAGCAAAGTCGAACATGTTTTTGAGTGTTACAATTACTCAGAACAGAAGAAGATTCGTTTGGCTGCGATAGAATTCACTGATTACGCTTTGATCTGGTGGGATCAATTGTTAATTAGTTGAAGACGCACCGGTGAAGGTCTAATGAGAACGTGGAATGAAATGAAACAAATCATGCGTAAGAGATTTGTTCCTTCTCATTACCATCGTGACTTATTCCAGAAGTTGTAAACGTTGAAATAGGGGAGTAGGAGTGTTGAAGACTACTACAAGGAAATGGAAGTGTCTATAATGCGAGCCAACATTGTTGAAGATCGAGATGCTACTATGGCACATTTTCTTGCAGGTTTATATTCCGAGATTGCTAATATTGTTGAGTTGCAGCATTATGTCGAGTTGGAGGACATGGTGTATATGGCGATAAAAGTTGAACGACAGTAACGTAGGAAGTCTTCAAATTGAGGTAATACTCTATTTAAATCATTTTCAAATCCTTTATCTACTCCTAACAATTTCAATAAGCCTACACCACAAGCACCACTTCAAATTCGAGATAAGGCAGAGTCAAGCAAACCAAAGACTCCTATTACTGAAATAGGCGTGACAAGCAGGTGGTGACACAAGAACGTTCGAGGGACATTCTGTGTTTCAAGTGCCTTGGTCGAGGGCATGTTGCCAGTCAGTGCCCAAATCAGAGGACCATGATGTTGTTGGATAGTGGCGAGATTGAATCTGAGTCCGAAGAAGATGAACAAGAGCCCCCTATAGTGGACGTTGAAGAAGATGATGATAATGTGCAAACGTTTGCCACCGGTGAAGCACTTGTTGTCAAGAGGAGTCTGAATACTCAATCGATTTAGGATGAACAACAACGAGAGAAAATCTTTCACACGAGATGTCTCATCAATGGCAAAGTATGTGTTGTAATTATCGATGGTGGTAGTTGTACTAATGTTGCTAGTTCTGTGATGGTTGATAAGTTGGGTTTGAAGACGACACGACATCCAAATCCTTACAAGTTATAGTGGCTAAATGACGAAAGAGAAATTAGAGAGACTAGGAAGGTTCTTGTGTTGTTTGCCATTGGAAAGTACAAAGATGAATTACTTTGTGATGTCATTTCGATGGATGCGAGCCATTTACTGTTAGGATGCCCATGGCAGTTTGACAAGAGGATGATACATGATGGCTTTAGAAACAGGTATTCATTTATTCATGCAGATAAAAAGATCATCTTAGCACCTTTGACATCGAGCCAAGTGCAAGAAGACCAAGTGAGATTGTGAAAGAATATCGAAGAAGTTCGAGGGAAAAATAAGATGAATGTGTACGCTAGCAGCAGGGAAATCAGGAAATGTCTTTCCTCTCAGCATTCTATACTTATTTTGTTGTTTAAAGATAATTGTTTATTAGCTTAAATTCCTAGTGATTTGCCTGTTTCTATTTCATCTCTTTTATAGGAATTCGAGGATGTGTTTCTTGATGAAACACCGAAGGGTTTACCCCCTATTCATGGCATCGAACATCAGATTGACTTTATTCCAGGAGCCACGATTCTGAATAGACCAGCATACCGCAGTAACCCTGAAGAGATGAAGGAACTTCAAAGACAGATTTCTGAGTTGTTGGACAAGGGGTACATTTGAGAGAGTTTGAGTCTGTGTGCTGTACCAGTGTTGTTGGTACCCAAAAAGGATGGAACTTGGAGGATGTGTGTTGATTGTCAAGCAGTGAACCAGATTACAATAAAGTATCGACATCCCATTCCTCGCCTTGATGACATGTTGGATGAGTTGTTCGGAGCGACTACCTTTTCCAAAATTGATATGAAGAGTGGATATCATCAGATTCGCATGAAAGAAGGCGACGAGTGGAAGACATCCTTCAAGATGAAACTAGGACTGTATGAATGGTTAGTGATGCCTTTCGGTTTAACTAATGCTCCTAGTACTTTCATACGTTTGATGAATCATGTTGTGCGATCTTTTATTGGTAAGTTTTGTGTTGTGTACTTTGATGACATTTTGATTTATAGCAAGACTTTGCAGGATCACGTAAAACATTTGCGAGCTATTTTGTAGACTTTGCGAGAAGAGAGATTGTTTGGTAACATGGAGAAATGTGTGTTTTGTACTGATAAGCTTATATTTCTTGGTTATATTGTTAGTTCTTAGGGAGTTGAAGTTGATCCTGAGAAGATTAAGGCGATTCAAGAGTGGCCATGACCGACATTGGTTAGTCAAGTTAGATCGTTTCATGGTTTAGCTAGTTTCTACCGTCGATTTGTTCCCCATTTCAGTTCTATTACTGCCCCTTTAACCGGGATTATAAAGAAAAATTTAGTCTTTTCATGGGGTAAAGAACAAGAGGACGCCTTTTTGAAAATAAAGGAGTGTTTGACAAAAGCACCTATTTTAGCATTACCTAACTTTGATAAAATGTTTGAAGTTGAATGTGATGCTTCTGGAGTTGGTATAGGTGCTGTTTTGTCACAGAAAAAGAGGCCCGTTGCATATTTCAGTGAGAAGCTTAGTGGAGCGACGTTGAACTATCCTATTTATGATAAGGTGATGTATGCACTGATTTGGGCATTGGAAACTTGGCAGCATTATTTGTTGCCTAAGGAGTTCGTGATTCACACTGATCATGAGGCTTTGCGAAATATCACAGGTCAGCATAAATTAAACAAACGACACGCTAAATGGGTTGAATTTCTTGAGTCTTTCCCTTATTTCATTTGTTACAAGAAAGGTAAAGACAATGTCGTTGCTGATGCTTTATCACGCAGGTATGCACTTTTAAATTACCTTGATTCTCATTTGATTGGATTTGCATATATTCGTGAGCTATACACTGATGATCTTAATTTTAGAGATAAGTTTAATGCTTGCGCAAAAGGTGTAGAAGGAAAATTTTATAGGTATGATGGCTATCTTCTCAAAGAGAACAGGATATGCATTCCACAAGGATCCATGCATGGTATTGTGATCCATGAAGCACATGAAGGTAGACTGATGGGTCATTTTGGAGTCACTAAAATGTTACAGACATTAAAGGAGCATCTATTTTGGCCTAAAATGCGTAGGGACGTTGAACGATACTGTGAACGTTGTGTGACATGTAAGAAAGCAAAATTAAAGGTTTCACCACATGGTATGTACTTGCCTTTACCTATTCCTGATTCCCCTTGGACTGATATTTCAATGGATTTTGTTTTGGGATTGCCTAGAACTAGGACCGGTAGAGATAGTATATTTGTTGTGGTAGATAGGTTCTCAAAGATGGCACATTTTATTGCTTGCCATAAAACTGATGATGCTATAAATGTGGCTAACTTGTTCTTTAGGGATGTTGTTCGTTTACAAGGTATTCCTAGGTTAATTGTTTCTGACAGGAATGTAAAGTTTTTGAGTCACTTCTAGAGGACTCTTTGGAGCAAATTAGGTACGAAACTTATGTTTTTTACTACTTGTCATCCCCAGACTGATGGACAAACTGAGGTTGTTAACAGGGTTTTATCTACTTTACTTTGTTCCATAATTAAAAAGAACATAAAAACTTGGGAAGATTGTTTGCCACATATTGAATTTGCTTATAATCATGCTGTACATTCTGCTACTAAGATTGTAACGACCTAATTTTCAGTGGTGTCGGAAATGGTGATATGAGATCACTAAATCTGACAAGTAAGATTGAATAAGGTAGTAATTTAATATTTATGAGTCAAGTGAGAATTTAGAAGAATTTGTGGATTGGTGAATTTAGTGAATTAAAAGAATTTATTAGGTCAAATGGGTCAAAAACGAGGTATCGAGATCTCGAATTTGAAAATCGAGCCATAAATATTTTTAGAAATATTTATGGAGTGTTATTAAGTTAGTATTAAAGTTTGGTTGAGAAATTTAAATGTTTGGGTAGTCAATTTAATAAAAAGGACTAAATTGTAACAAATGTAAAATTGCTAGAAGAATTAAATAGCTCAAGTATTAAAAGAAAAAGGATTTAAAGAGCAATTAAACCTAAAAGTGAGAAGGTTGGACGGTAAAGGCAAGGGAATCAAATTTGGAGATAAGGGAAATAAGGGCAAAATTGGAATTTTGTAATTTTAACATATGTATTAAGATAAGATTGAAAATAATCTAGACAAAATCTTCACATTTTCTCAGCCAAAAACGTCAGAAGAGTTCTGGAGAAAGCTGATTTTCATACTAATACATCCTGTGAGTTTAATTCATGCTTTTTCTTGATAATTTTTATGCTTTTATGACTTTTACAATTAGATCCACTTATAGAATTCATTAGTTTTTGATTTGGTGGGTAAAATTAAAAGTTACCCTTGCTGAGAAATGGAAGTTTATGATGAATTATTATGAAAATTGAATTTTAATTTCATATTAAGGTGGTTTTATTAAGTGATTATGATAGGAAATGATATTTAGGACCTAATTGTGAAAAAGTTGTGAATTAGAGGTTTCTGTTGAATTTCAGAATATCAAAGGTTGTGAAATAGTTTGTAATGATAGAATAAAGTTTTGATTGAGAAAAATTAGTTCAATTGATGGCTGAATTGAGCAGGACTAAATTGTAAAAGCTGTAAATTTTGGGGTAAAAGTGCAATTTTGAAATTTGAAGAGCATAATTTGTGAAGTGGAATGGAAATGAAATATATGCTAATGAGTGAAAATATTTTACAATTATAGATCGAGAACCCGAAGCAAGTCGAGGAAAAGAAAAAATGCTGAATAGTCCACGAATTTTCTCAAATTCTCGCAAATCGACTCTGTAAGTTCATATGGCTGAAATTTAATGATTAAATGTAAATTTTATGAATTATATCATGAATCATGAGATATATTTGTTGATGAGTTAAGGATAAAATGAAAATGCGAAAAGTGATTAAATAATCAAATTGAGTGGAACATCGGATTTGAGTACTTACGATCGGTGACAAATGAAAGTGAAAAGTGGTAGCTTCAACTACCGATCGATGAAAAGTGGTAGTAACCCATTTGCTCGATCGATGAAAAGTGGTAGCTTACGCTGCACCGATCGATGAAAAGTGGTAGCTTTTACGCGATCGATGAAAAGTGGTAGCTTCGCACACGATCGATGAAAAGTGGTAGCTTAATTTGCCGATCGATGAAAAGTGGTAGTTTCGGCTACGATCGCGAAAAGTGGAAGTGAAGTACTCAATTTTCCGTAATCGTTCCCTATTTGATTAAAGATGGTAAGTGACAAAAAGGGCCCAAAAGAGTTAAAGTAAACGAATAAATGATAGTGAAATTATATGAAAGCACTCACCAAATTGTGGTTGTGGTGAATTTAATAATTATACGTAATGTATAAGTGTATGAATGTTTAGTAAGATTCATATTTTATGCCTATGAACTTACTAAGTTTCTATAAACTTACTTGAGTGTTTTCAATGTCTCATGTAGATTGACGTGTAAATATACGGAGGATCGGATCAACACTTGAGGATCACACTATCAAGATTATCTCCGGTAGCTTTTGTTTTATGTTTAAAGATTTATATGGCATGTATAGAGTTTAAATGAGATGAAGTAAAGATGTTTTAAACTAGTTAATAATATTTGGTAATGAACCAGTTTTTGAATTACTGCAGTAACGTGATTTTAAAAAAATCACCAAAAATAGAAGAAATGGAATTAGAAAGTGAAAGAGATATGAATTGAAAGCACTTTGAGTCTACTTTCATATAAAAGAAATATGGTAAGCAAAAGAAATGGAAATAATGAGATATTTAAATTTTAGTGAAACTGGTTCTGAATGAATTCGTGATCCCCTGTTCTATCTTTGAAAAATCATTAGAAATTGCACAAAAATAATTGTGGAGCAAAGTTTATATGTATGAAATCCTGAATGAGTCTATTTTCAAATGAAATAAATAATAAGGTCATATGAATTCTGTACAAGGAGTAAATTGATTTGAAGTGAAGAGAGGTCAGAACAGTCAAACAGTAAAACAGGGAAAATTTTAAGAAAAATCTGGTATTGATTGGCCATACCAAAAATTCTGGAAAAATTATAGTAAAAGATATATGAGTCTAGTTTCAGGGAAAATTAACAAATCTTAATTTGGAGTTCCGTAGCTCCAGATATAAATATTTTGGTGACTATGACGCAGATGGACAGTTTTAAATTTTATGCCGAATTAGTAATTTAAGTTTAGTAATGCCTCGTGCTCGACTCCGACAACAGATCTCGGGTAAAGGGTGTTACATTTATTGGTATCAGAGCCCGGTTTAGCGGTTCTCGGAACAATTGTGATGTATAAAGTGTTTAGAAATACATGCCATATAAATCGTGATAGTGTGATGTGTATGATCCGGATCTAAATTTTGTTTTTTTATAAATTTTTTCCGATTTAAAGGAGGTCAGATAGACACGAACGATCGAGGGGAAGAAGTTATGATGAGAATCTGATTTCGAGCGAGCAACAAGCAGTGATGTTCCGATTTCTTTAATGCGAGAGCAAGAATTAAAGAATATGATTTATGGGATTATGAATCAGTGGTATACTGAAACGATGCAACAAAGAAATCAGGCTCAGCCACCTCCTCCCACCACTACTCCATCAGTGGTACCCTCGGTTGCTCCTCCACCTCCTACAACGATTGAATTCGATAAGCGTTCTCCATTGGAAAGGCTTAGAAAACTTGGGGCGAAGAATTTTGGGAAGGGTGATGATGACCCCGTCAAAAGTGAATCATCAAGTTCTGAGTTTGATAAGAATTTTTAAAGAAATGGCTTGCTCACGGATGATTATTTGAGATGTCTTGTGTCACTCTTTGAAAGAAGAGGCTTATAGTTGGTGGGAAACGATTGAGGTGTGGTACAGAGAGAAAATATCTTGGGAATTTTTCCAAAGTGAATTTAAGAAGAAATATGTGGGCTGACGGTATTTGGATAAAAAGAAAAGGGAATTCCTTGATTTACGGCAGGGAAATAAATCAGTGGCTGAATACGAAAGAGAATTTGTCTACCTCAAAGCAAATATGCCCGAGACATTGTACCTCTTTGAAGAAGAAATGTGTATCGATTTGAAGAAGGGTTAAATGATGAGATTAGAATAATGATTGGGGGCAATGAAATACGGGAGTTCGTTGTTCTGTCAGATCGTGCTCAAAAGCTCGAAGAAGTATATAACAGAAAAATGCAGCGGGATCGAAAAAGTAAAGAGTCATTCAAAAGAGGTGCTTCTAAGCCATTTTCAGATTTCTGGCAGAAAGAAATTTAGAGAAGAAAGTAGTCGAACTACATCGGTCTTGGAAAATTGAGTAGAGGTAGATCAAGACAATCCGATTTCAAGGTGTTTGATAGACTGCAGCAAGTGTGAGCAAAGTGTTCGGGATGCTCCTCGACCTAAGTGTCAATATTGTGGAAGACATCATTTCGGGAATGCAGGATTAAGATGGGGGCTTGTTATAAATGTGGGACTCTTGATCATCTTATTCGAGATTGTCCCCAATCTGCAGAAAAATGAAGTGGAAGCAGAAGAGATACGTAAGATCACTCCCCAAAGAAATAGACGTTCGGGCGAGAGCGAAGCTACACTGAGGACTAACCATTCGGGAATGAGAGATATTGTAACCCGATCGAAACAAGGGCACTGCACGCGTACATATGCTACTCGGGCAAGAGAGGAAGCTTACGCTCCGGATGTGATAGCTGGTATTTTCCATCTTTTAATGATTACTGTGTATACTTTAATTGATCCACGGATCTACGCATTCATATATTTGCTTTGCATTAGTGTCGAGAAAAGAAAATGATCATTGAGTCCATCGACTTTGATATGCAAGTCACTAATCCGTTAGGGCAAAGTGTGTTAGTTAATTTAATATGTCGGAAGTGTCCATTTGAAAATACAAGGTTGTGAATTCTCTGCTGATTTAATGTTGTTACCTTTAGAGAATTTGATGTTATTCTTGGTATGGATTGGTTGATTAAACACGATGCCATAGTAAATTGTAGAGAAAAACGGGTTGATTTAAAATGTCGATGTGGGAAATAGTTTCAAATTTGAGTTTGGAGATAAAAGAATGATGTCGAAATTATTTCAGCTATTACACCGTAAATTGATTCGGAAGGGTAATGAAGCATTTTTAGCCTATATTCTTGATACCGGGTTCGAATTGAAGATGGAACAATTGCGATTGTTAATGAGTTTACCGATGTGTTTAGGAGGAATTACAGTTTACCCCGGATCGTGAGGTTGAATTCGTAATTGATGTAATTAAGCATGCAGCTCAATATCAATAGCACCGTATAGAATGGCACCGGTGAGTTAAAAGAGTTGAAGACGCAATTGCAAGAGTTATTGGATAAAGGGTTCATCGGACCGAGTACATCACCTTGGGGTGCACTGTTTTATTTGTGAAAAGAAAGATGGCTCGTTGCGATTGTGTATTGATTACTGATCGTTGAATAAGGTAACAATTAAAAATAAATATCCATTACCACGTATCGATGATTTATTTGATCAATTGAAAGGTGCTTTGCATTGTTTTCAAAGATAGACCTTAGATCAGGTATTATCAATCGAAGGTTAAAGAGTGTGATGTGCCAAAGAGCGCTTTTCGAACTCGGTATGGTCACTACGAATTTACAGTAATGCCTTTTGGTTTAACAAATGCCCTCGCTTGCATTTATGGATTTAATGAATCGGATTTTTCAGCCTTATTTGGATAGATTTGTGGTGGTATTTATTGATGACATATTGGTCTATTCAAAGACAGAATCCGAGCATGCACAACACTTGAGAATTGTATTACTGACTTTGAAAGAAAAGCGATTATATGCAAAATTTAGTAAATGTGAGTTTTGGCTTCATGAAGTTGGATTTACAGGTCACATTGTATCAGTGAAGGAATTCGTGTGGATCCAAGTAAAGTTCAAGTAGATGGTGAATTGGAAAACACCGAAGAATGTAAATCGAAGTGCGAAGTTTTACAGGACTAGCGGTGGTATTATCGTCGTTTTGTAAAGAATTTTTCCATGATTGCTTCACCAATGACTCGTTTGTTACAAAAGAATGTTGAGTTTGTATGGTCTCGTGAATGTCAACAGAGCTTTGAACAATTGAAGAAAAAGTTAACAGAAGCTCCAGTTTGACTCAACCGAGAATCGGGTATACAGTATATTGTGTCTGATGATGCATCTTTAAATGGTTTGGGTTGTGTGTTAATGCAGTCGGGAAAGGTAGTGGCTTATGCTTCACGGCAATTAAAACCACATGAAAAGAATTACCCTACACATGATCTTGAATTAGCTGCAATTGTTTTTGCTTTAAAAATTTGGAGACACTATTTGTATGGTGAGAAGTGTTATATCTATACGGATCACAAAAGTCTGAAATACTTAATGACTCAGAAGGAACTGAACTTAAGACAGAGAGGCGGTGGTTAGAGTTCTTTGAAAGATTATGATTTGGTTATTGACTACCATCCGGGGAAAAGCTAATGTAGTTCTTTGATGCACTTAGTCGAAAGTCATCATTGTTTGCACTTCGGTTAATGAATGCTCATTTGACTCTTAATGACAGAAGGTGTTGTATTAGCGAGAATTGAAAGTGAAACCCATGTTTCTTCAACAAATTCGAAACTGCGAGAATGAAGACCGAAATTGGTATTTAAACGACAAATGGTTCGAGAGAATTTAGATTTGAGTTCAGCATTGATGATGAAGCTATGTTGCGTTATCATAATGAATTTGTGTTCCAAACAATTACGATTTGAAGAATAATATTCTTTTGAAGCACACAATAGTATGTATTCTATTCACGAGGAAAGATTGAAAATGTATGGTGATTTGAAAAAGATATATTGGTGGCCTGGTATGAAAAGAGAAATTTCAGAATTTGTTGCAAAATGTTTGGTTTGCCAGCAAGTTAAAGCAGAGCATCAAGTGCCATCAGGTTTATTACAACCCATTATGATTCCTGAATGGAAGTGGGAGCGTGTTACAATGGATTTTGTGTCAGGATTGCCTATGACTCCAAGAAATAAAGATTCGATATGGGTGATTGTTGATAGATTGACAAAGTCAGCACACTTTATTCCAGTCAGAACAGATTTTTCACTTGAGAAGTTAGCAGAATTGTATGTGTCAGAGATTGTGAGATTACATGGAGTTCCAGTATCTATCATTTCAGACCGGGATCCGAGGTTTACTTCGAGATTTTGGAACAAACTGCAAGAAGCTTTAGGTACTAAATTAAATTTTAGTACTGACATTTCATCCTCAAACAGATGGACGATGTGAGAGCGAGTGATTCAAATTCTAGAAGATATGTTAAGATGTTGCATACTCGAGTTTGGTGTGATTGGGAAAGGTATTTACCTTTTGGTGAGTTTGCTTACAATAATAGCTATCAGTCTAGTATAAAAATGGCACCATTTGAAGCTCTTTATGGTAGGAAATGCAAGACTCCATTGTGTTGGTGCGAATTGAGTGAATCAAAAATAGTTGGGATTGATTTGATTCGAGAAAGCCAAGAGAAAGTCGGGTTATTCGAGATAGTCTAAAAAGCCGCTTGCACCGTCGAAGGCATATGCAGATTTGAAACGAAGAGACATAGAATATGCGATGGGTGATCGAGTATTTTTAAAAGTGTCACCGTGGAAGAAGGTGTTACGGTTTGGCAGGAAAGGAAAATTGAGTCCGAGATTTATAGGACCATATGAAATTGTGGAAAGGGTTGGTCCTGTAGCTTATCGATTGGCTTTACCTCCGGAACTTGAAAAGATCCACAATGTGTTTCATGTGTCTATGTTAAGGCGGTATAGGTCAGATCCTTCACACGTAATTTCTCATACTGAAATTGAGCTTCAACCAGATATGACTTATTCAGAAGAACCAATAAAGATTTTGGCTCGTGAAGTAAAAGAGTTACGGAATAAGAAAATACCATTGGTTAAAGTATTATGGCATCGGCATGGTATGGAGGAGGCAACTGGGAAACAGAGAGTCAATGAGATCACGAGTATCCAAATCTATTTTCAGTAACAAATTTCGAGGACGAAATTTTAAAGCTGGGGAGAGTTGTAACGACCTAATTTTTGATGGTGTCGGAAATGGTGATATGAGATCACTAAATCGACAAGTAAGATTGAATAAGGTAGTAATTTAATATTTATGAGTCAAGTGAGAATTTAGAAGAATTTGTGGATTGGTGAATTTAGTGAATTAAAAGAATTTATTAGGTCAAATGGGTCAAAAACGAGGTATCGAGATCTCGAATTTGAAAATCGAGCCATAAATATTTTTAGAAATATTTATGGAGTGTTATTAAGTTAGTATTAAAGTTTGGTTGAGAAATTTAAATGTTTGGGTAGTCAATTTAATAAAAGGACTAAATTGTAACAAATGTAAAATTGCTAGAAGAATTAAATAGCTCAAGTATTAAAAGAAAAAGGATTTAAAGAGCAATTAAACCTAAAAGTGAGAAGGTTGGACGGTAAAGGCAAGGGAATCAGCTGGAGATAAGGGAAATAAGGGCAAAATTGGAATTTTGTAATTTTAACATATGTATTAAGATAAGATTGAAAATAATCTAGACAAAATCTTCACATTTTCTCAGCCAAAAACGTCAGAAGAGTTCTGGAGAAAGCTGATTTTCATACTAATACATCCTGTGAGTTTAATTCATGCTTTTTCTTGATAATTTTTATGCTTTTATGACTTTTACAATTAGATCCACTTATAGAATTCATTAGTTTTTGATTTGGTGGGTAAAATTAAAAGTTACCCTTGCTGAGAAATGGAAGTTTATGATGAATTATTATGAAAATTGAATTTTAATTTCATATTAAGGTGGTTTTATTAAGTGATTATGATAGGAAATGATATTTAGGACCTAATTGTGAAAAAGTTGTGAATTAGAGGTTTCTGTTGAATTTCAGAATATCAAAGGTTGTGAAATAGTTTGTAATGATAGAATAAAGTTTTGATTGAGAAAAATTAGTTCAATTGATGGCTGAATTGAGCAGAGGACTAAATTGTAAAAGCTGTAAATTTTGGGGTAAAAGTGCAATTTCGAAATTTGAAGAGCATAATTTGTGAAGTGGAATGGAAATGAAATATATGCTAATGAGTGAAAATATTTTACAATTATAGATCGAGAACCCGAAGCAAGTCGAGGAAAAGAAAAATAATCGAATAGTCCACGAATTTTCTCAAATTCGCAAAATCGACTCGAGTAAGTTCATATGGCTGAAATTTAATGATTAAATGTAAATTTTATGAATTATATCATGAATCATGAGATATATTTGTTGATGAGTTAAGGATAAAATGAAAATGCGAAAAGTGATTAAATAATCAAATTGAGTGGAACATCGATTTGAGTACTTACGATCGGTGACAAATGAAAGTGAAAAGTGGTAGCTTGACTACGATCGATGAAAAGTGGTAGCTTTATTTGCTGATCGGTGAAAAGTGGTAGCTTCACGCACACGATCGATGAAAAGTGGTAGCAATTTTGCGATCGATGAAAAGTGGTAGCTTCGCACGATCGATGAAAAGTGGTAGCTTAATTTGCTGATCGATGAAAAGTGGTAGTTTGGCTACGATCGTGAAAAGTGGAAGTGAAGTACTCAATTTTCCGTAATCGTTCCCTATTTGATTAAAGATGGTAAGTGACAAAAAGGGCCCAAAAGAGTTAAAGTAAACGAATAAATGATAGTGAAATTATATGAAAGCACTCACCAAATTGTGGTTGTTGTGGTGAATTTAATAATTGTACGTAATGTATAAGTGTATGAATGTTTGGTAAGATTCATATTTTATGCCTATGAACTTACTAAGTTTCTATAAACTTACTTGAGTGTTTTCAATGTCTCATGTAGATTGACGTGTAAATATACGGAGGATCGGATCAACACTGAGGATCACACTATCAAGATTATCTCCGGTAGCTTTTGTTTTATGTTTAAAGATTTATATGGCATGTATAGAGTTTAAATGAGATGAAGTAAAGATGTTTTAAACTAGTTAATAATATTTGGTAATGAACCAGTTTTGAATTACTGCAGTAACGTGATTTTAAAAAATCACCAAAAATAGAAGAAATGGAATTAGAAAGTGAAAGAGATATGAATTGAAAGCACTTTGAGTCTACTTTCATATAAAAGAAATATGGTAAGCAAAAGAAATGGAAATAATGAGATATTTAAATTTTAGTGAAACTGGTTCTGAATGAATTCGTGATCCCCTGTTCTATCTTTGAAAAATCATTAGAAATTGCACAAAAATAATTGTGGAGCAAAGTTTATATGTATGAAATCCTGAATGAGTCTATTTTCAAATGAAATAAATAATAAGGTCATATGAATTCTGTACAAGGAGTAAATTGATTTGAAGTGAAGAGAGGTCAGAACAGTCAAACAGTAAAACAGGGAAAATTTTAAGAAAAATCTGGTATTGATTGGCCATACCAAAAATTCTGGAAAAATTATAGTAAAAAGATATATGAGTCTAGTTTCAGGGAAAATTAACAAATCTTAATTTGGAGTTCCGTAGCTCCAGATATAAATATTTTGGTGACTATGACGCAGATGGACAGTTTTAAATTTTATGCCGAATTAGTAATTTAAGTTTAGTAATGCCTCGTGCTCGACTCCGGCAACAGTCTCGGGTAAGGGGTGTTACAAAGATGTCACCATTGGAGGTTGTTTATGGATTTAATCCTATTACTCCTCTAGATATGTTACCTTTGCCACAAGAACAGGTGATGAACAGGGATAGTAAAGCGAAAGCAGAATATGTGAAGAAGTTGCATCAACAGGTTAAGGAGAACTTAGAACGGAGGACTCAGTAGTACGAAAAATAATCAAACAAAGGAAGAAAGCGAGTCACCTTTGATATTGGTGATTGGGTTTGGGTTCATTTCCGAAAGGAACGTTTTCCAGCCCAAAGACGGTCTAAGTTGTTACCGCGAGGAGACGGTCCTTTTCAGGTATTGGAGAAAGTGAATGACAATGCCTAAAAATTGGACTTACCAGGTGAATATAATGTAAGTGCCACATTTAATGTTTCAGACTTAACCCATTATGACAATTTTACAGATTTGAGGACAGATCCTTTTCACGAAGAGGGGCTGATGTGGGCACATCCAAGCCAATCAAGGAGGCTGATCCAGAGGTCTTGCCATTAGGACCTATCACACGATCTAAGGCAAAGAAATTCAAGGAAGTTCTTTCTTTCACTTGTGCTAAAGTTTCTGACTCTTTTGAAAGTGAATGTGCCTTAGAAGATAAGTTTTATAGTGTGTTGCATGCTGATATGTGACATACTTATGCCATACTACTTATATTGGTGTGTTTAGTATGTATATATTATGCTAAGTATGTTTTTGGATTGGGTTGATAATATTTGTATTGTCTTCAAGTTGTTTGTGTGTTAACGAATAAGTGTGCACTTGTTTACAACTTATTAGACTATGTTATATTAAGTTTACATAGCTTTGATAAGTGTTATATTGTTTTGTAACATGCACATGAAATAACTCTAGCTCACAAGAGTCTATGCAGCTCACCTTCAGCTCAAGTCAGCTCAGAGGCTTGTTCCCCAGCTCAGAGCGCTTTACACTAGCTCATGTCAGCTCATTTCACTTCTAACTAGCTGAATTCAGCTTAGTTTAGCTCCAGTCAGCTTACCTCCAGCTCCACTAGCTCAACTTCAGTTGACAAGTCCAGAAGTAGCTGAATAGTGTCCTACATGTCGGGGAGTACACCAGTGCACATGTGGCAGCCTATGTGGCGTCCAAGCATGTGGATATGGATGTGCCAACCTTGTACACATGTGGTGCACATGTGTGACCAAAAACCAGCCCGTTCTTGTGCACTTGTGGGGCAATTGAAGAAATAAGGACAATGGAAGTTGTGTGTTTGAATTTCAAACGAAATTAACACATGTTTAAAGTGATAAACATGCCAACTCCCTCTTTTTTACTTGGCTGCAAATTAATTCCGCCCAAAAGGAGTTATTTCAATTCAAATTTAATTTTTAAACTCCTTTAATGTTAACCACACAATGTAATTCAGCCACCTCTTCATTCTTCTATATATTTGTACTTCAAACATTGTTAAAAGGTTAGACTTTTTGAAATAAAAATTACTATGTGAGTTTTCTCTCAAATTCGGTTCTTTTTTTTTTAACTTCTTTCTTGACATTTCAATTCTGAATTGTTGTGTCAATCTTGTGATACTTTGGGTTCCTAGATCACTATCTAGTGGGTCCAAGTCTGTTGACGTAGAACAGATTCGATTCGGGTTTGCATAACAGATTGTGTGAGTTCTTTCAAGTTCTTCGTTGTTCAAATTCCCAGCCAGTTTCCAGCGTTATTTCTGCCATTTTTTTTTTGAATGTTCAAGGCTGCCATGGATGAATTTTGAAGCATTCATCTTCTACCTTCTTCAAATCTGTCTAGAAATTCCAGCAACATCTTTTCTTCTTCAAATCTGTTCAATTTCGTGTGTTTTTAAGTTTAAAAACCAACCTCTTTGTTTTGTTTAATTGCAGGGAAGTGCTTGCTACAATCCTAGATCCGTAAACACTCAAGGATCGTTGTTTTGCCAAGCAACGCCTTAGCAAATTTTATCTACCAAAGCTCTAATTGAGCATTTTATATTTGATATATAATATTATATTTTAAGTTAGTATTTAAAAATTTTAATTTTAATTCCATTTTGAGATTGAATATACTAGAATTTGAGATTGAGTATAAGAACTGAATTTATATTTTTACTTGGTATGTGAATCTAACCAAATAAGCTTGATTTTTCTTTTGGATTTCGACTTGATATGATTATATGACATGTATATGATAAAATGAATAATCATGAGGTGTGACGTGATAGTTGCTCATCTCATCCTTCAATTATAAGGTTGGGGTTTAATCCTCGCCCACAAGAATGAAACACGTTTCATGACTAAATGTCCTCTTTTAAGAGCATTGATCTTTGAAATTTTTTTTTATTCACATTAGTTCTGGAACTTGGTAACTTTCCCAATTTGGTTGTGACCTACACCTTTCGGATGACAGATTTGGATATAAGATGTCACATTGGTTACTAGAGTAACCTAATCAAATCTAAATTAAAATGAATAATTTTTTGTGCATAATTAAAATTTTAAACATTAAAACATAAATTTTAAGATGTCATGCTTTATTTATTTATTTTTGAGGAAGAAGATGTCATTCTTTATAGATAATGAACAAGCAATATGTAACAATTAGATTTTCAATGGAGTTGGAAAATTCAATTTTAAGGTCGAATTTATTAAATTGAGTTAACCGGATGTTGGAGTTGAATAGTTACATGTAGAATAAAGAATTGTAGGGTTGAATTATTAAATTAAATTAAATTAGACCGATTGTTAATTAAAGTACAAAAACTAATTGAAAAGGTAAATAAAATAGAAAGAATTGATGGAAGAATTGAGTAAACCTTGTTTTGCAATTAAGCCATGGCCTTAAGTTTAATTGAGCCATAAATAGAATAATGATAGTGGATGGTGTTGATCACATCCATTAATTTCCACTTACTTTATCATAATTAAGCTTTAACCATTGATTTGTTATTTTTAACTTTAATATTAAGGTTAATAACATGATAAAAGATGTTAATGAGAGAGAGAAAGGATTAATAAATTATTTTCGTTTTTATTTCTTTCACCATCTAAGGAAAGAAAGAAGGAAAACATTTTCTTAAGTTCTCTCCGTTGCCGTTTCTCAATAGCTTTGGTAAGTGATACTTTACAGATGTTTTTTAATAAACTTTTAGCATATGACAATAGATTAAATTAGCCAAATTATTAGAATTGAAGATGAATAAGTTTTGATTTAGGTTTTCATTGTTGGAAAACTTTAGAAAATTGGATGTTAAGAGCTCAAATTCATACATGTGTTAGTTAGTTTAAGGAAAGAAATCATTTGATTAATTATATGTTGTTAGGGACCTAATCGTAAAGGATAAAAACTTTGAGGTGATAGTGAATAATGGCAACATGAGGTTCCTGTAGTATAATTACAATGCTAGATTTAAAGTCGATCGGGTAAATCACAAGATATGAGTATTTCAGAAATTATGGTCTTGAGGGGCTAAATTGAATAAAGCGCATTTCAGGTTTAACTGCTATGTTTCTAAGGTTTATGTGTGAAACTAATGAATTTTCATAATTGAATTTATCGTACGTAGCTAAAGACTAGGCTGGGATGCTACAAGTTAAAGGAAAAACTAAAGCCATAGACGAATAATCTATTCTAGTTTGTGCTATCATAATTTGAATTCAAATTACCCTTTAATAGGTAATTCATTATAATTGAATAATGTCGATATCGAACATAAATCAAGGAACGTATGAATTTGACTATTCAATTTCGACTGATATATGTCAAAATGTATGTATAATTGTGATTTTGCCATCATTTCATGATAATATCTTGATTAAAAATATTTTGATGATTCATTGATAATGATTAATACCCTATTAACGTGTCGAATAAAGTTACGAGTATAGTTGGCATGCCATAAGGTCTGTTTGATAGATGGGAGATCCAACACTTAATGCATGTTATATTTGATTCAACGGTTAATGTGTGTTACATTTGACTCAACACTTAATGTGTGCTATATTGCGATAGTTCTCTAATTCCTCGAGGGTCGAGAATGTATCGCTAGCTCAATTCCATAAGGTGTATACTGGTGTGTTGGCGGATTGTTCCATGTATCCGTTCTCAAATCCGAGTAAGTTAATAGGGGGCATAATAATAATGATAATGATGAAATGGATGTGAATTATAGATGGCAATTGATTATATTAAAAGCATGAGTATTGTGAATGTAATAGCCAATTTAGCCCGGGCCCATACAAAAAATAATAAACCCAAAATAATAAAACAAAGTCCAAGTCTAGTCCAAAATATATCATTTGGCCCGATCGGAATGGCCCATTACTTGAAAAGATTGAAGGTCCATCTACAAGCTTGACATATATGGGAACACAATCTTCAAGGATATGCAATCTTAGATATGATATGCAAATCTTAGATATGATATGCAATCCTAGAAGATATGGTATATAATCTTAGAAAATATGATATGCAATCTTAGATATGATATGCAAATCTTAGATATGATATGCAATATTAGAAGATATAGTATGCAATCTTAGAAGATATGATTTTGTAATCTTAGATATTTAATTTGTAGATACCTTTTAATCTTAGCCGTTGATGTAATTGATCTGTACCGTTGGATTTGGGGAGGCTCAACTATAAATAGAGGCCTCTCCATTCATTGTAGAGCACACTGGGGTTTTGAGTAATAAAAATCCTTGAGAGCATTCACTCAAATTTCTCTCTCTTTTGCGTTCTTTTTTTTGTGGCTTGTTCATATTTTGTTCTTCGCTCATCTTCGTTTCTTTTTTGAGTTGCTTCCGTTCGAGTTAGATTTTGGTGGAGGAATTTCGTTGAATCCTCATATTGCGGGAGTTAGGTTGACTTATGCCTTTTTTAAACCCTTTTTTTATTTATCCATTTAATTGCTTAATCATTATTTATTCATTTATTTTAATTTTTTGCTTTTCCCTATTTACATTAAATTGTTTTATCATATATATTATTATTTTTATTTGTTATATATTATCTATGCATTATAGATTATTTAACTTTAATCATATTATGTATTATTTGAAAATTTGTATGTTGTACATCATCTAAATTGTTTTATTATTAAGGCAAAATTTTCCATATATTGTTTATTTAAAATATGTATATTATCTATTTTTAAATGGTATATTATATACTTATTATAAGTTATCCCTTATACCTTTTTATCCAAAGTTTTTCTTAAATAAGACAATGTTTTATGTTTAGAAATTCGGGAAATAGTGCCCTAACGTGCTGGGTTACGATTTTACGTTTGACTAAACAACTAAATATCCTTTTAATGAATTTTGTAAATCATGAGATGATTTTGGTTATGAGGGTTTAAAACATCATGTCCTAACGTGCTGGATGTGATGTTTGTATTCTTTCGGAACAAAGGAATCTCAAGGTCCAACTCAAATTGTTCAAGTTTTTAAAGAAATCATGTTTTCAAATCTTTTCGAATTTTTGACATTAGGACAATAACTAATCAATCCGGTATCAATTTTGGGCGTTACGAGGGTGCTAATCCTTCCTCGTACGTAACCGACCCCCGAACCCGTTTTCTTGAATTTCGTAGACCAAAATCATTGTTTTAATAAATCAAAATTTTTTTTTTTATTAAAATGATCAATTTCAAGGTGACCCGATCACACCTTGAAAAAAGATTGGTGGTGACTCCATTTTCGTTTTTAAAGTCGATCCTCATTTTTTCAAAACTTATAAAAATGGTTTCGACAGTGAATGAACTATGTTATGTAAAAACAAGATGTTAATTCCATGAGGGTGCATCGATATTGTTGGTATCAATCACGTCGATATTATGGATATCATATACACAAATCGAATACTCTAAGTTTGATTTATTAATGGAATAATATGGAACTTAATGGTTAATGTTGTTGATGTTAAGATATGATTAATTAGTATAATGCTTCTTGTTTATATAAATAATTGGTTCTTAATTGCATTTCATTGTTTATATATACTGAATTTAAATTATGTTAGCACCACTAATTATACATTATTTGGTGAATGGTTTGTTTATTTGTGTACGCAAGTCTTGTATAGATTCAGTAGATTAGTTCAGAAGCATCCAAGACTCAACGACTCAGCTTAGACCAAGTTTGTGCTCGTTTTGTATATATATAGTTTATGGCATATACCTAGGTTGGGTCTTGTGATTTAATGTCTATTTTGATGGTTTTGGTATGTTTTTTGTACCTTGACTCATAATGTTTTAAAATGATGGATTTTGACACTTCATTAGCATAATATTATGCTTGGATATCTATGTTAGTTTATGTAATTTACTTTTCTAGGTTGTGATGCATGGTTGTAATTTACTTCTATATTATTGTCTCGAGACAACAAGAACATGTCTTGAGACTACAATAACAAAACTTAAAAATTACTAAAACCGAAACAAAACTACATATCATACAATGGAAATGAGCTTGGCCAAATGCTTTATATGAACAACAATGGTGATTTCGGCACTAGTAAAATGAAAATGAGAAAGATGATGGCTAATTCTCTCTTGTTTAAGCATTTATTTATTAAATTACTTATTTATCCTTATGATATAAACTTATAAAATCACTAGACCATGTCCATCATTGTCCACCATATTTGTATATGGCATAATTACTAAATAAGTCCATTAACTCACATTGTTAAGGCTATTTAATCCACTTAACTAATAGAACTCAACTTTTGCACCTTTTTCAATTTAATCCTCTTTACCTAATTAACCATTTAAACTTCAAAATTTCTTAACAAAATTTTAATACTACCTTAAATTAACCTTATAAACATTAAATAAATGTTAAAATAGTTACTCACTTGTCAGAGTCGTGGTCTCAAAACCTCTGTTTTCGACACTACTGAAATTGGGTTGTTACATTTCCATTATTTTTATTAAGATTCGAATATAGTAGTAGTTTTAGGTATCGCTCTTTTCTGAAATTAACATCTCGTATATTGTTTTGATGATAAAGGACCAAATACTATTGTATTGGAATGTTAGTAATTTCATACGTGATTCATATCCCCAATTTAAATATCACAAGAGTAAGTATTGTTATAGAAGCCAGTCTAACCGCTTATCAAATATTTATTAATGGTGTTTTAATGATGGATTATTCATTTTGTGTTTAGATTCGAGATAGATCTAATTAAATCTGGAAGTGGGAATTAGAAAGAGTTTTTGCATTGGATTTGCTTAGAACAAGGTGTAAGTTTAACTTAATATGAAATATATATTTGATTCATTGTCAAATAAAATATATAAATATATTAAAAAATTCTGTTAAGACCTATGGAATGTGATTATGTGTGAATACATTATGTATTCGAAAGGGGAATGCTAAATCTTTTAAAATGGATGATATCCAAGTAAGTGATTCTGAACTGATCAATCTGTGATTTTATGATTGTGTTGGTGTGATATATTGATAAATCTGAAATTATGTTTACATTCCAATACTCATGATATGTGATTCAATGGCACTATCTGATATGCATGAAATATAAATCATGCCACTATTACTATTAATAAAAATATTATTCGCATGTTAAGCATGCCCACTAAACTGTTCTGTAAAATACATCTGAAACGCATGTTAAGCATACCCATTGGGAAATTTTGTCTTTGTGTGACATATCACATGCATGGGGTTGGGATGATTTTGAAAGGAAGAAGATTCTGGTAGTTTAATGATCTGCACATTCTGGTGGTTTAACCACGATTTCTAATAGTTTATCTACAATGTTTGGTGGCTTGTCCACATATATCCTTATCTGGCAGCTTGTCTGCAATATCTAGTGGCTTGTCCACTTTGTGATGTGTTATTGGATGGACGAGTTCTGGGGAAATCTTTATTGGTGTGTAATGGATATGGGTAGGAATATTTTCTGAAAAACCTTGCATTGATTTCTAAAAAGCTTTGAATTGACATCCTCATGCACACTGTTACTTGTGAAATTATATTGATATAAAAATTCTGCTATTTTATGAAATGTATGTTAACTTACTGGCCGTTACCTAAGTTAAGACTCTGTGGAATTAAATAGTATAAATTCTCTAATAATATTTTGAATTGTATACTAAATTCCTGTTTAATACTTAAGTCACACACCAGGCTTTATAGTTCACCCCTTTTAGTTTTTGTCCTTTCAGATTTTTCGCAAGGTTAGGATTCGATGACAACATTTGGAGGAGTTTCTTGGAGTTATCTCAATCAAAGTACTTAAAGTCTATTTTGGTTTTTTATTTATTTATGTTAGGACTGTATTAAGTTTGTTTATGGACTAAGGCATGGGATATTACTTTGGGGATTTTTATTCTGATCTACATGACTTTATTGCATGACATTAAGTTTTAAAAAAATACATAAATAGTATTTGATAAGATTATGCATAAGATCTTGGTTTTTATTAAAACTTAACAAAATCACTTTTTTCCACCACGACAATGAAAAAAAGTTTCAAACAAAAATACACTTAGTTTTTGAGGTTTTAAATTGTCTATTGATGTTTTATCGATTTTACACATAAATATTGATTTTAACAAAACAGGGTTCTAACAAAAATTTTCATTACGATTTTTATAAAAATATGTCAATATTAATTTTTTTCCGTTGCAATTCTGAGAAATGAGTTTTTAATAAAACTAGACTTAGTTTTCAAATTTACTAATGTTTACAAATGAGATTTCTAAAGACATTTGATTTCTGAAATTAACATGTTTTCCCGAATAATGATGAATAACCAAGTTTTTTAGTTTTGAATTAATAAACGAATTATTTTGAAATATGATTGAAATTATGAAAGTTTTGAATAGCGATCAAACTTTTACAAATAAATAAAATACCGAAATCATCGATTTCTAAAATTCTTGATTTCATTAGTTTTGAACGAATTATGCAAATGGTATAAACAGTATGTTTGAAAACTATGAAAGATTTTCTGTGCCATTCCGGTGGCCAATGTAGCTTTTTAAATTCATCCATAACGATTGGATCGGGTTTGGGAGTGCTGAATTAAAGAGGATTGGGGCTTTTCCCAGTGGTATCACAATACCTAGCTCCTAAGGACTCCCCCATTTCAAGACTGCCAGGGATATTGCGGTATCAAGCCTTGGATATCGTGATATCACTGTTGAAGGGAGAAAAAATGACCAAAAGGGTAGTCTTTGTCCAACATGTCCCCCAATCAAAAACACACATTCAGGGGCAAATTGGTCAACAAATTTGGGTCTAAAATATGCTAAAAAAAGGCCAAAATATTGGCTGGAGAGAGAGAGAGCCACTTAGACACAAGTTTTAGCTTAGTTTCCAGTTTTCTCTTCATCTTTTAGGGTTTAGTTTTCTCTTCTCTTCTCCATAGCTTACGCTTAATATTCCTATATATTTTATTGTCTTTCTTGATTTTATTGTTGGCAGTTAAGTTAGTTATTACTATAGCTAGGTTTTATTTACTTAGTTAATTCTTCAAACTCTCTTGTATTTACATTTTAATCCTAGTTTAATGCTATTCAGTTTTCTTTAATTTCCTCTATTAAAAATCGATCCTTTAAGGTTCTTGTTTACTTTTCTTGGTGCCATTGTTGTGGTATCCAAGTTTTTACAAGAAAGCTTAGGTTTTTATTGATTTACTTAGTATTTAAGTTAATGTTGTTTTCATTTGATTTCTTGTTGATTATGGGTTTTAATATGACTATGAGTAGTTAAATATTTAAGGTTTGGTTGATGGAAATGAAGGGTAATTCATTTTTGGATTAGGGGACTAAATTGCAAAATAGGACTAAATCAAATAGAATTAAAGACTTAGGGTTGACGTCCCTAAGGGAAAATCAAGATAGGTGAAAACGAGAGGAGATCTTATTGTGCACCAATTCAATAAGTCTTGGGTTAGTTGGTGAGATCGAGAGATAAACCAAACTAATTTGTCTAATTTGGTAAAGTTAAGGTCAAGAGGTAAAATGGAGTCAATTTAGGAGTAATAGAAATTTAGAATTTTAAAGTCAATCAACCGCTCTCTGTTATCGTATTTGCTCGTATTTGATATTTGAATAGTTTGTTTTTTTTACAATTTAGTCCTTTGCAACTTTTAGTAAGTTAGTTATTATAATCCAACTCTTGAATGGTTTGTCGTACTATAGTATCTTGCGAGTAGTTTTTAGACTCTTTGATTGCATGTTTGTAGCTAGAATTCACTTAACTGCTATCTTCTTTGGGTTCAATCCTCGGACTACTCCTGTACCCCATTGTACAAATATATTACAACTGACCTATCACATTTCCAAACACTGTACGTAATTATTTGGATTTGATTCTTGTTTTTAGTGTTGATTTCTTGCCCCATTCACAAGAAAGAGGAGAGGTGGATGACCGCCGCTAGACGTGCGAACATCTTGACTGGAAATACTGCATCAAAATGGATAAGAGATAAAACGGCAATATTCGCGAGTATACAGATCAAATTATAATATAGAAGAATGTTACAACGAAACACTCCGGAAAGTATATCGAGGATTGTACCCAAAGGAGGTTGAATTAAAATAAGACTAATTTTCTATATCAATAGAGCTAAATAGTAATAATCTAAAATTATATTACGAAAAATCAAATTAAAGGTAATCAATCGAAATAACATAAACTAAATAAAATTAAAGACAATCAATTTAACAATCGAAATTAAATCCAGTTAAGCAGGTAGAAGATTAATTTAGTGTTCCTAATTAACTTCAGAACTCAGGTTTTGTCGAGTTAGTTATTAATTAACCAGTTATTACCCTCTAACTAATGAACTAATAGAACAATACACGCTTATCTCTCGACATCACTTTCTTGACCGGGATAAATTATGATTTTCTCGGTAAACTTATCTTTCGATCTCGTTTATCCTAATTTACTTCCTAGGGTCGTCAATCCTAGAGTTTAATCGCACATAATTTAAATCAACTAACTCAAGTTTAAACCCTAATTCATCTGTTAATTGTTTACACATCCGTTTGTTAATCTCCCTAAGGAAATTAGCCGCTCATGGATCTAGATGCAATTATCCCTAATTTCATATTTAACATGCAAAACAATAAATTAAATAAGAAAAGGGAATAAGAAAATAAATTCGTTTCGATGTCAGTTTGTACTCGAAATTCGGCTTTCCTTTAACAGACGTAAAGATAACTTCGATTGCAATTGAAAACCACAAAGAAATAAATAAAAACTACTTAATTAAACTCTTGGATCGAAATCAAATCCAAGTTAAACAAAGAACAAAATTTTGTTTAGGACTAAATTGAAATAAAATAAAAACTGAAAAATAAAAACATAAACCTATACTAAGTGGCTCACTTGGCCTAGCCTCTCAAATGAGGCTAAACACTCATATTTATAGCAAAAAGTTCCAACTTATTTAGGTTTAATTAATAGCCTAAAACTGATAAATATACATTGTGCGGATAGAAACACTCTTGGCTAAATAATTTTGATTCATCGCCCGGTGTCGCGACATCACAGGACTGGTGTCGCAACACTACCTTTCGAGGCTGAATTCCTTGGCTTCGAAGTCATCACTTGAAAATTAAAAAAATTATATAAAATATAAAACATAAAAAAATTATTTAAAATGTAAAAAAAAATTCTAAAAAATTTTAGGTGATGATGTGGCATAATCTCAAAGTGTAACGCCATCAATACCATAACAAAATCTAAGTTAAGAACCAAATTGGAAAAGATTGTCAAGTTTTGAGACAAATGTTGACAAAAGGAAAGTTAAAAGACTAAGGTTAAAAAAATTATCAAATTCAGAAACTAAATGTTATTTTATCGCATAAAAATAAATTCAAAAGAGATACATGTAAATCATTTTACCGAGTTAATAAGCTACACATTTGAAAGAATGACAACCCCATAAATAATAGGGTAATTTATATTGGAAGTCACCCAACTATTAGTAAAGTTTTTTTTTGGTTACCAAATTATGAAAAGTTACAAAATGATCATTCAACTATTCAACTTCTTTTTTTGTCACACAATAATTTGAATTTTTCTTTTTTGGTCATCGACCTTTAAACTACTACCGGAAAGATAACTTGGCAGCTTCTAAAGTTGAGATAATAGCAACTTTAACCCTCAACACTTATAGATCATGTCTTTTAGTCTGGATTCCAATAAAATTAATCCACAAAGAAAAGATGAAAATTATTATCATAGATTTTTTGGAGTTTTCATTTTTTGTATATTTCCAATAAAATTGAGTTGATAGATTTGTTTTTTAACCTTTTAGGTAAAAGAGTTGCAAATAGAAGAAAAAAAAAAAAAAGACAACGTGTAAACATTGAAGATTATTTTTTTTTAAATCAAGACTAAATTGACACAGTGTATAAATGTTGAAGGTTAATGTTGCTATTGTACCAAATTTAAAAGTTATTATATCATCTTTCTATCAAACATTTAACAACTGATAACCAAAAAAGAAAAATCGAGTACTCAAGTGATCATTTTATTATTTTTCATAGTTGAATGATTAAAATAAAAATTTGCCAATAGTTTTGTGACTAACGAGTGTAGTTTACCCTAAATAATATTATAAAAATAAACAAAATATGATATTCCCTTCCCAAATCTCACAAGGTTCCTAAGCCGGCCTTTAATGTCTTGTCCAAATTTCCATATATAAAAACCCTAATGCCCTAATCCTAAACCTAACCCTAACTGATCTCCTTGATTTACTACATATATATATATACACCTTTTATACCATTAAGAAGGGGCAATGGAGACCCAAAGGTTAAGCGGGTGAAGCCGAAAACAAAGAGATCAAACCCATTTCTTGCCAAAACCCAGAAAACAATGTCTGTCACACTTGTCAATAACCCTGAAACAAACATGTCCCCTTACTGTCACCTTGAAAGTTTACTTTACTTTAAACCTTAAATAGAATGTTTTGCTGTTACTACTGTCGTGTGATGCTAAAGTTTCTCTTTTTTATCTTTGCTGTTTCTGGGAAAAATATGCATATGAAGCTGTTCTATACTCAGAATATATGAAAGGTTGCTGTTTCCCTTGTTTTTCTCAAAAACTTTCTGAGTTTCCTTCATTCTAATTTGAGTAATTAGAAAAGATTAAATTTGTTTTTGTACTTGTTTTCTTGTTGCTTTTTATTCTGAAATAAAAAAAAAAAAAGGTCTTCTTTTGCAGAGATTGATTGATGTTTTAGATCAAACATCACGAGGCTTCTGGAGAGGAGTTGTTGGATCCTAAATATTGAGTGTTTATTTTAATCTGTTAAACAAAGGGCATTGCATGTACCAGGAAAAATACATTATATAATATATACATATATAACTGAAGTTGTATGACTTTTCTTTGATGAAAATTAAAACTAATCAATTATCCCCAAAAAAATGAAACGGAATGGAATGGAACCTCTACGAAGGGGTCTGGTTCTGCTCCTTAATTTTCCTTGTAAAAATGGAAGATTTATATCGGAGAGTCAGTTTTGTTAACACTAGTCAGTGCAAACACACAAACTAATACATGAACTGAGTTTTACAAACAAATAAGAAATATCGAGGATCTATCAATACCTCTATTAGCTAGCGCATCCGCTAATTTATTATTATCCTCCTTAAAAACATGCCCAAAAGCAACAACATTGAGACTCGTACAAATATTTCTTAGCAGTTTAAAGCAATCCCGATATTTTCATGGTCTTTATTCAATACCCGTGCACCACGAAACAACCACCTTAAAATTTATTCCACAATGATTTTTTTTTTTTTTTACATTTTTCTATTTTGATTCAATAATCATATGAAAAGCCAATATAATTGTTCTCAATTCACCTTCATTCGACTTGCCTAGAATCTTACCACTATGATCACGTAGAACCCCTCCGCAACCAACAGGTCCAGATTCTCCACACGCTACTCCATTGACGTTAAACTTGATAACGCTACAAGGAGGCGCGTGCCACACAATCCCCAACCTAGGTCCCACCCCCTTCGTGGATTCCACCACCATTGGGATTCAATTACATTACACCCTTCCTTGGATGCTTTTACCCAATAAAGAGAGCGAAGCTTAGCAAGAAACGTAATTTTAATGTCTTAGGTTGGAACTTTCAATATAGCATTATTAAGACGAAGAATAGTAATGAATTTTGAAAGTTGAATTTTATAGAAAATGTTATTTTAATTTTTCACCTCTTTTAACCATTGACTTGCTTTGTTCGTCAAAACATCTCAAAATGAATAGAAAAATTACTGTTTGCTACACGTGGATGCCACGTCAACAATTAAATTTTTAAAATTTAAAATTCAAAAAAAAAATTTAAAATTGATTAATTGCTAATGTGGCATACATGTGGACTATCACATGGATACCACATCAACAAAGTTAATAAACATTATATATTTTGGAGTGATTTAACAAACAACGAAAATTTAAGGATTAAAAGAAGTAAAAAAATTAAATAGACAACTAAAATGATTTTTTTTTAAGTTAAAAGACCAAATAATTCATTATCTATTTATAAACAGTAAATTAAAAAATACCATAATTATAAAAAAAAAGAAAAAAGAATGTTCCAATATGAACAAATTTGTTGATCAAAAGAACCAATATAACTAACATACCAATATGCAAGGTCCACAGATTAGTAGGTCACATCACATATATAGGGTGTAGGGTTTCTATATGCGTACACGGTGAAAGATGAACACCCAGAATCTCAGCAATGAAACGGAATTGAGGAAAATGATAGCATGCGTAGGTTGAACTCATATATACTTTTTGTTTTTGTTTTTCCCTTAATTCACAAATCTACACCTAAACTCTCCATATTTTTATATATTTAAACTTTTCATTTCTCAAAATTGAAATCTAAATTATTTTTTCTTCCATATTGATACATTCACCAGTTAATTGTTAGTCAACATTTAATAGAATGATTTCCATGTTCAAATATATATATAAATTTTTAACTTTTATTTTGAATTTTTAATATATATTTTAAGTTTTGTATATAATTAATATATTATAACAAATAATTTTTTAAAATATATATTTTAATTTTCTAAATTTTTTTTTGGATCATTTTGATACAAATAAATACATAATAATGCTTATTTGTCTTTTGTACCAAGTGACAACATTTGGTTGTTGTTTCTAGAAAGACTTAACGATTGAGGTAATTTAGGTAATGTAAATACAGTTTAAGGCTCTGTTTGTTTCATTGAAAATGACTTCCGGAAAATTATTTCTGGAAAATGATTTAGTTTTTTTGGAAAAGCTAATATTTTCTGGTGTTTGAAGGAATCTGTGTAAAATATTTTCTTTTGTTTGGTAGATTTCTTAAAAATATTTCATAAAAGTTGTTTTCAATTAAATAAACATACATTTGAGATTTTCTTATTTTTTTATTGTTTAATTGAATTTATTTTTATCTATAAATTTATATTTTACATTGTTTTTGCATATATTAAAAATATTATGTTAAATTCAAATTTATTACAATGTCATTTTTTAATTACATGACTACTAAGTGAGTATTTTTTATTTAAAAATGTGACATCTAACAAAATTGACAAAAAAATTAACGATGTCAACAATTGGACTTGATTTTTAAATTTGAAAAGTAAAGGGACTAAATTCTTAAAAATAAAAGTACAAAGACTAAATTACAAATATGTGAAGTGTACATAGACTTATGACATATTTTAACCTTTATACTACAAAATATTTATTATTAATATATTTATAATTGTAATAAATATTTATTATTAAAATATTAATATTGAATATTTTCAATAATATGTGAATAATATTATTTAAAATTATTATTTTTAAAATTTATTATTAAAATAAAATTGAAATATTAAATAATTTATAAAAATAATAAATTATATTTATTATATTAATAATTTATTATATGACTAAATATAAATAATTAAATATGTATGTTTAATAATATTGAAAAATATAATATTTTAAATATTTTTAAAAATAAAAATAAAAATTATTATCAATATAATAATATTAAACTTGATTTAAGTTAATTTTTATATAAAAATAAAATTATCTATAGATAAGCTCTTTTCCGGAAAATGACTTACGGTTTTCAAAATGGTAAGTCATTTTATAGGAAAAAGAGCTTATTTTACCTTAACCTAAAAGTCATTTTCCGTTGACCAAACTATTTTCTGTGAAACAAACACAGAAAAATGCAGAAAACATTTACATGTAAACAAACGAACCCTATGTATCAATATGAGAAATATTGTAATGTAAGTACTAATTTGTCAATTAAGCATTTCTTAAAGGTACATGTAGAATTGTATTGATGGAAAATTACAAAGACTGTACGAGATTAGAATCACTACAAGTTGAATCGGTTATTTCAAACACAAATACAACACAATCTAAACTAAAATAACTCTGGAAAAGACCCATCCTTAACGGATTTTAAGCTGGAAGAAATATGGACAGCGCCAAATATTTGATTCACACGGGATGAGACTAGAATTTCAAACTATGTACTTAAACTTCAACTTTACTAACACAACCAAGATGTCATTGGCTTCCAACTTGATTATTTGGTTCTCCCTCGCAAGTCTTAAATATATGAATTTAGCTTTGATAGTGTACGACATGTTGCCATGTGTTGGATTATTATTCTGCTACAGTTAGTGGAGTTTTTTAATTCCACAAGTAAAGTTTAATAAAATTTACATGTCTATTTTAATTTATTTAATATTCTTTAAGAACACATGGTAATATTTCACCCTATAGAGTTTTTTAACTTCATGCATCAAATAATTTTTCCTAAATTAATTAATCTATTTACATCTTAAAATATTTGTGCTCCAAAATTGTCTATAGCTCCTGTTATAAACTAAAGATTGTCGCAAAAGATTTTTTCTACATACTAGTATGATTTTTATACTTCACATTGGGTTGATTATTTATTTATGTCAATTTAAGGAGTACAAATTTGAAGGCTAAAATATAATCTAATTCTACTTTTATTTTAGAAATTTAGACTATCTACTTTTTGGAGTTAAAAATTTAGGTATAGCTTTTGCCACTATTAAAATCCTTGTATTCAGATTACTGGTGAGATATTTTGAAATTTAAAAAAAAAAAAACACTTGCTAGTCATGTAACAATAAAAATAACATTGAAAATGTTTATGTAGATTTTTTTTCTTAAAAACATTCATTTGAAATCGTCATGATAAAAATATATTTTTTTGTTAGAATAGTGTTCCTAAGAAAAATTAATATCAACATTTTGATTGAAATAGTTAACAATATTAAATAGTTAGATCTAACTAATGACATGGGGGAGAGGGAGAGGGAGAGGGAGAGGGAGAGGGAGATGGAGGGAAAGAGAGAGGGAGGGAGGGAGGGAGGGAGAGTGAGAGGGAGGGAGAGAGGGAGATGGAGAGGGAGGGAGAGAGAGAGGGGGAGAGAGGAGAGAGGGAGAGGGAGAGGGAGAGGGGAATGGAGGAGGAAAGGGAAATGGAGAGGGAGAGGGAGAGGGAGAGAGGGAGAGAGGGAGAGAGAGAGAGAGAGAGAGAGAGAGAGAGAGAGAGAGAGAGAGAGAGAGAGGGAGAGAGGAGAGGGAGAGGAGAGAGGGGAGAGAGGAGGAGGGGGGGGGGAGGAGAGGGGAGGGAGAGGGAGAGGAGAGAGGGGGAGGAGAGAGGGAGAGGGGAGAGGGGAGAGAGGAGAGAGGAGAGGGGAGGGGAAGGGAGAGAGAGAGGGAGAGGGAGGGAGAGGGGGGAGAGAGAGGAGGGACTTAAACTTTCAATTTTTATGGTATGATTTTCATGCTTTATTAAGAGTACATTTATGTCATAGTTCAGCCAACATAGCAATTATTGAAATAATAGAATTTTATTCATACTAAACTTTAGCATACTTAACAAAATTTCAATTTTTTTTAACAAAATATATCCTAATCATAATTACAAGAAAATTTTATTTTGAGAGGAAATAATTTCAATTTTTCGGTCCCCCCACTTAAGATGAATAATGTCCTCATTGTTAGAAGTGAATAGATACTACACATCAGGTAGGATTCTAGAAAAGAGGAGGTGAGTCAATTTGATTGCTTAAGTACCTACCTCTCTCTAGATCCAATCCTAGACATGTATATATCTATTGCCACACTTTGTACTTTGAAACTTGTTCATTTTTATTTATGATTTCCACCTCTTGTTTTATTATGAGAAAAATAAAAATCCTAATAAAACCTAATCCTAAAACATTAAATAACCTATGAAAGAAAATGAAATAAAGTAAAGATCCCACCTTTTTATTTATTTTTAAATCCCTCAGAATCTAACTCATCTTTTTTCCTTCCTCTACATTGGAGTCCATGGTTCGAGTATAAATTCTAGAAATTTAGGCACAAAAATAAACGGGTTATGAAATATATATTTTAAATGCATCTTTGATTGAGTCATCCCGTATATTTGAGTATCTCCAATAATCTTATTGCTGCAACTACATGTGTTGCAGCATAGCCATTATACCAAACTGTTCACTTCGTGGAATGGTGCTAGATAAAGAGACTCTCAGTGTCGAACTTAGGAAATCTGTTAAGGGTGGTTTCAGTTTTAGGCAAGTGGGTGAGTAGCTGAGGGTAAGGTTTAGAGTTGAAGAGGGTGGCAGTTTTAAGGATAGTTTAGGTGCAGTAGTTGGTGACTTCGAATGAAGGTGTTTGGGGGTGGTGATTTAGTGAGTTAAAGGCTGCAACATTAAGGGGTTAAGTGAGATGCACTATTGGGCTACTTGGGAGTGGCGATGGAGCAAGGTAAGGGCTACAGGTTTGTGCTAAAAAAAGGTTGAATATTTCCCTCCTAGTAGTATCTTAAGCCCAATGGTAGCTCCTTTTGTATCCTAAGCTCCTGTACTAAAAGTAAACTAAAAAAAAACTCAAAGAAATTAATGTTCGGGGTTAAAAGTTGACCATTTATTTAACAAAACAAATACTTAAATTCTTCAACCTACTTAGAAAAATATTTTTCAAAAAATTACATTAAATTAAACTCCTAGGAAAGACTGGAGGGGTCACAGATGGTCCCGCTTAAGTCTCGATCTCCTAGACAGAGTTTTAATTAATGTAATGAAGCAAAGAAAATTTTATCTAAATCTACCATTTTATCCAAATGAGAAAAAAAAAACTAAAAATATAAAATACCAATAGAGAAAGTGAAGAGAACTCCCTCCATTTTATTCAGGATCGTCATTGACCATAGTGATGTCAAATGACCATTTGTCATACCAACCATAACCATCTAGGAAGTAATCATATTCTTTCCCATCAAATCTGTCCAACATCTTATTAGGGAAAAAACCCGTAATGATCTTTCCTGGTGGCCTTATTTAACTTCCTGTAATTCCTACAAATCCTCCAACCCATGACTCGAATATCTACAATAATCCATCTGACACCCTTCTTGTGCTTTTCCAAAACAACAAATGGCTCTTCTTCTTAATTCTTGGTGAGCTCAACTAAAATCATGATAGGTAAAAATGGAGATAAACTCAAATAATCATATTTTAATTGAGGAGGCAAAGTCTTTAATTTCATTTTGACTGGATCTTCAATCAACACTTTTGGTTGTGTGTACTCCCAAGATAATAACTCTTATGATTCCAGTGGAACAACCTGAGTGAATCCCTTTGTTTTAGCTTCTAACAAAGCCAATGATTCCTTCTCTTCATCATCACTTGGCAAATCCGCTAGCAGAATACATTCTAATGGATCATCTACAAAATTGAGCTTTAGCTCTGTAGAAGCCAGCGATTCCATCTTGGAAATAACAAAACAATCTTCAACTAGATTTGGGGATTTAGTAGCATTGAAGTCATTAAAAGTCACCTCGTCATAAAAAATTTCTTTTAACTGGGTATCTCGTTGCTGCTTCTGGAATCGTTGAGGATATGGCAATGGTGGAATCTTAGCTTTAACCGGATAAATCTTCTGTGGAAATTTTTTCTACATCTGACAAGGGTGTTAGATAACCAGAACTAACTAGTTTAGAGTTTACCTCATCAAGGATCACTAAATCTGACTTTTGTGATACAAGAGTTTCAACACTTGGTTGAACTTCCTCTTTGTCTTGAGCTACAACAGGTTCATCTTGAACCTCAACCACCTTGGGCTCCAATGTTTTTCCACTTGGCAAAGAGACTGCTTTGCAATGTTCTTTGCCCAAAATTCTTAGATTTTCTGTGTCACCTGACCAAATACCTTGGGGTTTATTTCGAAATTCATTGGTTAGCTGACCCATTTGATTCTCCAAATTTCTTAAAGTGGTATCATTCTTCGCTATGTATGCCTTCAGTAGATTCTCAAGATCACTTGAAGATTCAGTTGGTGGGGGTTGTTGCACTTGTTGAGAATATTCCGACGGATAATTTGGTCGAAATGGCATAACAAAGTTGCTATGGTCCGCCCGTTGATTACTCCATGGAGAAATTGGATGGTTCTGTCATGAAGAGTTGTAAAAATTTAATTGCAGACCATTCCAATTCTGATTTCCCATGTAATAATTTGACTCTTGATTCGGTGGGTAATTTTCAAAGAAATAGCCATCTCTACAGTATTCACAAGAAATATTCTCGAAATGGTTCGGCAGCTGACTTGACAGATTACCATTGAAACCATTAACAATTATGTTCTTAAGCATAGAAGACATAGAGGATACCTAGGCTACCAAAGCAAGTGTGTCTGCTTCATGTACTCTTGCTGCTAGGTTGGTTGGCCACTGATGGTTATTGTTGGCAATTCTTTCAATAATCTCGTAAGCATCATTATAAGACTTAGCAAAAAGGGTTCCATTTGCCGAAGCATCCACCATCATTCTAGTATGAATAATGAGACCAATATAGAAAGTCACGATTTGAACGCTGCAAGGAATGCCGTGATAAGGGCACTTTTGTAATAACTCATTGAACCGCTTCCATATCTCATATAAAGATTCTTCATCAAGTTGTTGAAATGAAGTGATTTCATTTCAGATCTTGGTGGTTAAAGATGAAGGGAAATATTTCATTAAGAAACGTTCAACCAACTCTTACCATGTAGTTATGGAACCAGACGGTATGGAGTTCAAGCATGCTCGTGCTCTATCTCTTAATTAGTATGGAAATCATCTCAGTCTCAAGGCGTCCTCAGTCACCCTGACTAGTTTAAATGAGTCACTCACTTCCATGAATAGCCGAAGATGAAGATGTAGATCTTCAATAGGAATCCCACTAAATTGACCCATATTTTGCAACATTTGGAACATGACCGACTTCAGCTTAAATTGTTGTGCCTCAATCTCGGGTCTCCTAATACTCGGATTGAGCTCATTGAATAGAGGAAGGGCATATTGTTGAATGGCACAATTTTTTTTCATCAGCAACAATGATAGGATTGTGAGTATTATAAGCAAATGTTCATATTGAATTTTGTTTGGATTTTCTAAATTCATATCTTCGATGTAACACCCCAAACCCGGCCTAGATGTTATGGCCAAATCCGGTGAAGTCACAAGGAATGGGTTTATTTACATAAAATTATTTCGGTTATAAACTCATATACTTTATCTCTATTTTTGAAAACATTAATTAGTTGGTTTATTTGCAAAAACCTATTTTACAGCGGAAGCTTAATAAATCGTTACGTTTTTGAAATTCTATTTGTTTTTAGGAAAAGCCTCATTATAGTCAAAATCGTCGATTTCATAAAAC
The DNA here is from genome assembly GCA_025503065.1 of Gossypium bickii. Lineage (NCBI taxonomy): Eukaryota > Viridiplantae > Streptophyta > Magnoliopsida > Malvales > Malvaceae > Gossypium > Gossypium bickii. Next base: position 19,436,365 of record CP106710.1, on the reverse strand, counting down.
AGTTTATCATGGCATGCGAATTATAAACAAACCAAAAAAACCACAGTTAAAAATCATAAAGTCCAGAGAGTCCCCAAAAAAATTACAACTCTCAAATAAGTCCAAAATTTTAGAATAAGCCAAAAGTACTAAGTTTATCAGTTTTACGATATAGTGATCACCACTGTGTCTCGCCGTTCCAATCTGCCTAAATCTGGGGATTACCTGACAGAACAGACAAACAGATGTGAGTTTACGTAAACTCAATGTGTAACCCAACATGAATAGGCAAGCAAACATACTGAAACATTTCAGATACAGAATTGGGCTTTTGCCCATCTCAGATACAGTTACAGATACGAATCTACAGATCAGATAACAGATATGCAAAGTCCTACCCCCATCCTCTACACACCAGCTTCGACCATCCCATCACACCATATGTGGGGTTAAAAAACACCCACCCATCCCTACACACCACATTGTGTCATTACGACATGTATCAGATATAGTGCAGCCAAGCTACTAGAAAAAAATAGGCGATGATTGCCATACAGAACACTTCCTCCACATATATATAAAACCCACCCCATAACAGATGTAGAAATTAGATACAGATTTGTCAGACAACACATGATCCATATGCTTAATATAAATAACAGATTCAAATGTATCGGTATGAACAGGCATACATTAATATCCTACTCAGATCAGTTTATCAGAATCACATAGCATACAAATTAGAGTTTAATTAGCCCTTACCGACCCTACGGTAGGCCCAAAGTCGATTAGAGCGACTCATACGACCCTAGGGAAGTTTTCAGTATAATAGGCCCACACGTCCGTATGGCCCACATGCCCAACTTGGCCTAGCCTATGTGGCCCACACGGCCACACTCGAACCACCATACGACCGTGTGCTGTGCACGGCCATGCCCTCATCAACCACACGATCGTGTTCTCCCACATGGCCTACCACACGGGTGACCACACGCCGTGTGGCGTTGACAGTTTCATTTTTTGGTTTTTGCCGAAGCTTCGTTTTCTGCGTTTCGGGTACACACCTAGTATGATTTTGATGCTGATGCAAATACGAACACTCCAGAACCTAAAAATCGGCATACCAACGCCTCAAAATTAGTTTTAAAACATGATTAAATCGAGAACTCAAACCACGATAACTCAAATCAATGTTCATCGCTTACCCCAACACTCTGAACGATTGACTATGATTCTGCAAGAGGAGAATCACGATCAAGACGCCTCGCTACTACCAAAACACGAGTTCAACATTAATGGGAAAAATTCACATCGCTCTATTGGATTAAAAAAAAGGACTCTAAATTCTAGCAAAAACCCCTTATTTACCGAACGTAAAAACACAATGCTTCGAAACGCCGAAAAAAAGGAAGAACAATCTTTGTTAAAACAGGAAAGAAAAAAGAAAAAATAAGGAAGAAAAAAAGTGGACGTTAGTTTTTTTTTTTTAGCAGGAGATATTTTTGGGAAAGCAGATTAAACCACATCCCACTACATCCACATCCATAACCACCCACTAACTTAGAATCCCAATCCCATCCAAACTCTCTCAGGTAACCGAGCAAAAATAAATTCCCACGTTCGTGCTGGGATTCAAACACAAGACCACCAACACATCAATCCCCTTACCACTTGGACCAATAGGCTCATTCTGACATGAAATTACAGCAATTAAATATAAGCCCATTGAACAAGAATGAGGCTTGAATCCAAAAATTACAAAATTTATCAAGGGTAAGACTTGAACTTAGGATCTCACACACACACCCAGAACACATAACCACTAAAGTAGATAGATATTTGTGTCAAAAATTTCCAGAAGCAAAAATAAAAGAATCAGGGCGTTACATTCGGTTCTTCTTTGGTTCGCTTGTCTTCTCCTTTGTCAGAAAGTCCTTTCAATTTCAGGGTTTACGAGGTGTAAGTCAATAATTTGATCAATGCTCATAAACACCTGAAACAAACACAAACAAAAAATGGAATTAAAATTTAACAGAAAAAATAATAGACCAAAATGAAAAATTAACAATTTCACAAATAATGTCTTTTAAAACAATCCTCAACAACGACGCCAAAAACTTGGAACGACAGAAATGTGCAAGTGTACACAATCACAATAAGTAATAAAGTGACAAGTAAATGTGGAGTTATCGTACCCACAGGGACTGTGAAAAGAATTATTTATGAATGCAATTAGAAACAATTTGGTGAAGAAAAATATTTTGATTTGAGGAGGTGATTAAAAACTAGGATTTTAACTAAATAAAAATAAATAAAAAGAAAATAAAAGTTCCAATGCACGATATCAAAAGATGATTTTAATCAAGATAACATAATTGTGCTAGATTATTTACATTTCTTAACTTAGAATTATCAAACTCATGTTTATGTTGTTACGAATAAATTCACGGCAACTTGGTAATTTGCTAACTTATGAACATACTTACCTACCAAAATCCATTCATCTCTTGACTATATCTCTATGTCAATTCAACTGATTAAACAAATTTTAATAAGCAAATGTGTTAATGCACATACATACTTATGAAATTAAAATAATCTCTTGTACATATCTCTATGCCAATTCAAACTATTAATTCAGTCTCATAAGCAAATAAAAGATTACGTAAGGTACCAATGTATTTCTACCTTTAAAAAGTTTAATCACAATAATCTTGCAAGTTATGCAAGGCTAATGTATCATTAGATATCGTTGCTAATTTAACCCTCAGCTACATTAGATGATTAAACATGCACTGATTAAGTGTCATGCCAATTAATTGCAATTTCAATCCGTTTAAATAATTAATTCATTAGTTACCTTACAATTGTAATGCAAGAATAACTTACTCATGGTTTTACTTAATCAAACATCTCTACCGAGGCCTATAATAACAGAAACACAATTTTAATAACTCAAGTAGACGAAATGCAATCAACATAACACGAATTAAATTTAAGCCATATTAATTAAATTAAACATATCAACATCACAAATGTTCATAAACATGTTCATAACAACAACTATAAAATTAAAAGGATAAGGAACAAGAATCAAATTCAGTGTTTCTCCGAGGCTTGACTAGTTTGCTCCGCTCCTCATTCTCCGCTTGTTATTGTTGAACCGAGGCTTCCATGAACACTTGAATGCTGCTCCAAATGGTGGCTGAATGACTCTTTTTCAAGAGGTGAAATCGGCAAGGGAATGGGGAAGAAAATGAAGAACAATAAAGAGAGAAAAGTGAGAGAGAAGTGAAGAATGAATGGTTTTGAGATGTGTTTGAAATGAGAAGCCAATGGGGTATTTATAGGTTAAGTAGGTTGCTAAAAATAACAGAAATCAGTAGCCATAGAGTCCCCCCATGGTCGGCCACAGATGTGGCAAGTTTGAAGGTTTCAAACTTGCTATTTTAAGGTAGGGGCAAATCTAGGAAGGCATGATAAGTGAAGGGGTTCGAATGCAAATTCAAGGAGTCTTCAAGGGCTGTTTTGCATGCCAAATAATCAGCCAAACAAGCTGATTGGGTCAACATGTCGGACGGTTTTGGGCGGCCCAGTGCTCAGTTGGATCGGTTTTCTCGGTTCAACTCAACTGGGCCTCTTTTCATAATTAGTTAATAATAATTATTTAACCCAAATAAATTGGATTAAAGTTAAAATTAATTATATTATGAATTAATATTCATAATTTGGACCGTCTTCGGCTGAAAAATTAATTCACCTTGATGCTTCAGAACTTGTTTCTCAGTTTTACGCTTCTAACAGTGTCTGCCAAGCCAATTTTCACCCTTTGTGCAAATCTGTCGAAAATGATCAAAATTAATCAAAATTTATTATAAAATTAATTAAAATTCAACATGTTAATAATTTAAGTACAATTTAATTATTTTATAATTATTATATATTTTCGACAAGAATTACTACGAATTTGCATGAATTTGAGTTAAAAAAGGCATGAAAAAGTGTGTATATTTTCGTGTTTCCAACATTATATATGTATACTTGTTTCATCTCTAAGCAAAAAAACACATCTCATTCATAAACTATGTAACATCCTGAATAATTGGGTCTGTGCATTTTATGTGTTTGAATGCTTAAAATATTAATTTGAGAATTTGAGGTACAATTGGGGCTCAAATTGGGCTGAGGCCTTGTTTTAAATATTTTGTTTAGACACTCTAAGGGCTTAAATTGAAGTTGTAGTAGTTTAATTGACATATTGGGCTCGTGGCCCAGCAACTAGGGGCACAGTAAGGTGAGCTATAAGTGGCGTCACTAGTGCATGAGGAAGGCCCAAATTTTTGGTTGCTTGAAGCCCAAGTTATAGGGCTAGATTTTGGCACTTAATTGAGTAAGGGGGGACGGCACAAGGCTATTTTTTTGGGAATTTTATTATATTTATTTCATGTGGATAATAAGCAGATAAAGGCTATTATTTAGGGATTTAGTCTTTAAGGATAATAAGCAGATAAAGGCTATTTTTGAGGAGATAATAGATTAAGATAAGGGAAAAGGGATAGGAGCTATCATGTGTGGCAGTGTTGGCCGAAAATCAATCTCTGCTAAAGGGAGGAATCGATTTTCTATATAAAGAGGGGGTGTTCCGAAATTTTGAAGCCTCTCTTTTATTTTCTTTTCTCATCTTCTTCCTCTCAAAAGCCAAAAACCACCATCTTCTCCACCCTTTCTTCCTCTCTAAAATTTCCTGGTTAGGCCGAATCTTTTAACCTCTATTGTTATTCTTCTTTTAATCCCTAAAAGCCGAAATCACATCTCTATTATTCTATTCTTCTCCTTAATATTCATTGGCCGAATCTCTCTTAGCCATCTCTTCAATTCGTACATCTTCTAAAAGTCGGAATTCTTAGATCTCACTTTCTGAAGTTGTCGAATTCTCTTCAAAGGAGTTTGCTTGTGCCGAATCTTGAAGGAAACAATAGGTAAGTATTGATTTCTGGATTTCAATGTTCTTTCGGCTTTTCAAAAGTCCTTAGCCGAATGGCTATTAGAAACTAATCTTTTATTTCACTCTTCTTTTCGGCATTCTAGGATTTGAAGAAGGAGGCCAATCACATAGATCTCTAAGTTATAGAATCGTGTTACTTTCGAGATTTTAAGGTAAGAGGATTTGTTTATTTATATATATAAAATCGGGTAGAATACTAACCATGGCCGAATATAGGAGGGGCCTATTTTTGCAATTATTCCGCTTTTGAGCAAGGCTTTACATTGAGGATAATAGATCCGGATAGCAAGGGTATCGACATTAATCAGGTGTGTAACTCTCCACACCATCTAGATCTGTTTGTTAAACATATGATTATAAGTTTTATATGTTCTGTTAAATGCCGAAATCCAGGCACAACGTTTGAAACCCAAAGAGGGTAAAGCAAATCACCAGGTCAGTGAATGTTTTGACTTTATATGATAAAAGTATATTGATTTTATGATTGCATGGGTTGGGTTGATGAAAGAAGGAAGTTATATGTTATATGTGTAGCGGTTTATACCATGATCTGTTAAATGTTGTAACGGCTAATGCCGTGATCTGTTATAAGGGCTTCGGCCATAATATGTTGATGAGCAGCATGACTGCCATCTTGGCGTGTAGCGGTGTGGGTCGATTGTAGAAATCCCCAATGGTGTGAATGGCTGGTACGGGGGCGTGTAGCAGATGGAAATCTAGGCAAACGGGTTGGGCCTTGCATATTAATTTTTATTATGTGTTTATTTTGTTTTATAGGCCTAAGGCCAAAATCTAGTGGTGCATGAGGGTTGCACACTGAGTCTCGCGACTCACCCTATTAATTAACCTTTCAAGTGATACCTAGTGCTTCGGACCGGGCTGGAGAGGAACGCAAGGTGGCCATGCAAAAGAACATCTGGATCCAGCAAAAAGACTCAAGTTAATACTTTATATTTTTAATTAATGGATTTTAAATCTCGTTGTAATAAGGCCATGGGCCACTAGTTTATGTTTTGTTTTATTTTGGGCTTTAATTACTTTTAGTTATTTAAATTCTTATTGAACTAATGCATGTATTTAAATTTGGGTTTTTAATTTATAAAGGCATATTTTATTTAAATTATCAACTATTAAACTTCTTTCGAATAAGAAGATAAACTTTAGAAAAATGTTTTCTGAAAATACGACATGTTTTTTCAAAATTTTCTTAGTGACATACCAGATCCGGTCGTGGTGTTTGGGCCGGGTTTGGGGTGTTACAAACTACATCTATCAACATTTCAAAACCACATATTTATCTATATATACATGTCACTACCCAAAAGATACAAAATCTACCAACTTAGATGGATAGTGTGAGCAGGTTGAATGATCCTTCCAAAGAGTCGGCAATGATTAACTACAAAACAATCCACGAAAACCCATAAGCTTACCTAGCTTAGTAAGGACATAGTATAACATTTAATCTAAATACAATTAGACACGATTCACATATAATTTGATTATAAAATTTCATGAATACGAATGATGAGATTATGTAATGATACTCAAAGATACCAGAATAAAATCAGTAGCATGAATATGCCTTCAGGAGTACTAGAGTAGTAACAGGGGCACGTATGTGCATTCAGGTGTACCGAAGTACAAACAAGGACACGTATGTGCATTCAAACAATAATTGTCTATAATCATATATAAACAAAAGAACAATAATATAATTTTACATGTAGAATTTCATTTACGTATTGAAATACTATGTACTTACCTACGATTTAATTCCTGGTCGACACACAAAGACTAGTCCGCTATTTTCCCTTTTCCTCAGTTATTGTCCTTTTGATTCAAGTCTTGATCTATATAATAATTAAATACAATATATTAATCTCATACATATTTCACATTTCATTTCAATGCATATGACCCTCAACTTTTTATTAATTACACATTTTTCCTAAACTTTTACAACTTTTGTAATTTAGTCTTCTAACCCGAAAATAATCAAATTAACCATTTTCACACGTCAAAATTTATAGCAGAATATTCAAGGCTTCTAAAAAGTCCACAAAACACCTTTTATTCACCATTAAACCTTTAAATTTTGACATTTTAACAATTTAATCCTTAAATCAAAATCTAACAAAAATCACAATCAAAATTTCAAACACATAATTCTCATCGCAAACAACCAAGATTCATCAATGGTAACTTCCAAAAGTTTTAACAAATTCAAAAACGAAGGTACGGGCTAGCTAGTCCTAGTTGCAACAATCTCAAAAACATAAAATTCATTAAAAACGGGGTTAAAAAACAAACCATGCATGTAAATATACCTTGACTAAAGCTTTCCCCCTACTATTCAATGGTGTTTCGATTTTCCTTCTCTCCCATGAAGAAGATGGTGATTTTGGCATTTAATTTTATATTTTAATTACTAATTTACCATGTTACCCTTGTTAAAAATTAAAATTTTCAACTAAACCTTGTCCATAGATATCCACTAACATATTATATGGTATAATTACCATCTAAGCCCATTAGATTAAGATTCCATATCCATTTGATCCTTTTAAATAATAGAAATCAACCTTTACACCTTTTTTTCAATTTAGTCCTTTTTCTTTAATTAGTTATCTAAACGTTAAAATATCTTAACCAATTTTTAATACGACTCTAATTATTCCATAAATCTTCTATAAATAATATTTACGAGTCGACATGACAGAAATTTGTGGTCCCGAAACTACTATTCCATCACCATTGAAAAACGGATTGTTACAAGAAGTTTACAAAAATCCAAACCTGCAATTCAGTTTGATACAAACAATAAAATCATATTTCAATCAAAATTCAAAAAATATTTTGAATCATATTTGAATAATTCAATGACATAAACAGTTTCAAATAATTCAATAAAAAATTATTTGTCACTAAACCCTGAGGCTATTTGTATGCACATGGCAGACCATAACTTTAAGAAAATCCAAATCTTCCATGCACTTTAATAACCAGCAAAATCAAAATCTAGTATACAATTTAATACAAGCAATAAACAGGGTCAACACTTTAATCCAAATCTACCATGCACTTTAATAACCAATGGAATTAAAATCTAGCATAAACCCTATGTGAATGCAACATTTTTCAAATTTGAAATCCAAAAAACCCTAAACCCAAATCCCCTTAAATCTAAAAAATCAAAAACCAAATATAGAAACTTACCCATTACAGTGGGTGCAACAACATTGGCTACTTCTCTTCTATTAACCATTGTGGCTCTCAACCCTAACCACTGATATCTTTTATTGTCTTCTTTTTCTCCCGAAACAAAAAATACCAATCCATCAACCTTAAATCGTTCACTCTAACCCTTACCCTAGATGTTCCAATCCTTCAATCATCGAACCCTAAACACTAAAATTGATTTCCAAGCCTTAACCCTGTTGATCGATTTCCCAGTCGATTTTCTTTTTCTCTCCTTAATCCCAATCAATTTGTGTTTTTTTACCCTAAACCGATTCATCTATTCTGATTTTCCCCTAAACCCGTATAAACTTTTACCCTTCTGCTGCTCCTCCAACGTGGCAAGTTAACTGGCCACATTAGCAAGTTAATTTGCCACATCACTAGTCATATTAGGCCAGTGATGAAAAATGTTAATAAGTGACTTATTTGTCACTTTTCGATAACGCTAGTGACTGTTTTGTTATTTTTCAAAAGTTGAGTGGCTGAATTAAAATTGGAGTGATTGTTTTGTCAGCTGTATCAAAATTAAGTGGTTGTTGGCGGAATTTACCCTATTAATAAATATCACTTTTCAAAAATAAAAATCATTTAACGTTTTTTTTTTTGCTTTTTTTTTTAAATTCTTTTACTTGCGTGTACCATAATACTACTTGTAATTTTCATCTTTGACTCTTGGAAATCTAATGCTTTCTATTTTTACTATCTTTCTTTTTTCTTTTTCCTTTTTTTTTTTACACTTATTATTTACTCATCTCCGTTTAATATTTGAAATACATTTAAATTTGATAATTTTTTTCTTGTTGGTTGTTAAATTTTTTTGTTCTACGTTTGTCCCAAATTTTGGTAACTTTTTCTTAATTTAATTTTTAAATTTAGATTCTGTTGATATATGATAGTGTTACTTTGAAATTATGGCAGTCATTCAAAAAATTGTTATTTTTTAATTTCTTCATAAATTTTAATATTTTTTAGATTTTATATAAAATTTTCAAATTTTAAGTGATGGCATGACACAATCTCAAAGTATTATGTCATCACATCTTAATTTAATCCAAATATAAAGACTACATTAAAAAAATTATCAAAATCCAAATTAATGTAAGATTAAAAAAAAAACAAAACAAGTTTAGACAAAACAAAAAAAAAAAAAAATCCTGCTCGGACAAATCTAATTTTAAGACAAATAATACTAAGATAACGAGAGATTTTGATTTTGACTCTTGGAAAATCATATGCTTTCTATTTTTACCATCTTTTCTTTTCTTTTTGACCCTTACTCATCTCCATTTAGTTCACAACTTTTCTTTTTTTTGGTTCTTGAATATTTTTCTGGTCCATATTAATTTTAAAGTTGATAGTTTTTCTCAATTTAATCCTTAAATTTGGATTTTATTAACGTATGATAACGGGTCGCTATGAGATTTTGCCATATCATTACTTAATATTTTTTTAAAAAAAATTATAATTTCATGATAATTTCTTAATACATTATTTTGTTTTTTAGATTTTACATTATCTAAAATTTTCAAGTAATGACATAATATAATCTCAGAATATAATATCATCATATCTTAACCGAATCCAAGTTCAAGGATCAAATTGGAAAAAAATTTCCAAGTTACAAGGACTCAAGTGGATCAAAAGGGACTCAACTGAAAAAGAAATTACTAAATTCAAGGATTGAATATTACATTTTCCCATTACATTTTACATAATTCATTTAAAATTTAGGAATAAAAGAGATAAAACACTTTTTTTTTTATTTAGATTTGATGGTTAAGATATGATTTTAATAATACAGAGTGAAATGTTTAGTTCCATCACTTAACCCTAGACAAGAGTATTATCTAATATTTTATTAGATTTCAAAGGCTTCATGTAATGACACGTGGCATCATAGCATACACCTAAAATTCATCTCTTTTAACGTATCAAACACATCAAAGCTAGCCGCCTCTCATCAGTTTCCCAAGTCTTGTCCAAATTCCCATTAAAAAGAAATACCTAACCCTAGAAAGCTCCCCCTTCTATTCGCCTACTAGGTTTTTACATTTAGGGTTCATAAAAATTTCTTTGATTTTAGTCCCTTATTATTTAATTTTATCCAATTTGATTGGATTTTCCATTCACAAGAACTAAAATTTAGTTTTATTTAATCTATAAGTAATTTATTTCTTTTTAAAATTTACTATCTAAAAATAAATATTTTATATGTTCCAATTATCAAAATCTATAGATATCAATTAGTAAAAATTAATTAAAAAAGCACATAAACTTTTTTTTATCACCACTAATTTATTGGTTCAATTCAGCAATTCGAATTATATTTAATAATTAAAATAAATATTTAAATTTAAATAAAAAATAAGTTTGAACAAGAAAAAAATCAAATCAATGACCACTTAAAATCGGTTCAAATTTAAATTGGATTTTAATTATATTTATTATTATTTTAAATGTTTTATTGGGTTGGTGTCATAAATCAATCAAATACCAATTCAATTATAAAATTATTAAAATATTTGTTTGCGTACAAATTAAGCTATCTTTTTACAAAGATATTTTTATCTTTTATATAATAAATCAATTAAAATTTAATTATAAAAAGATTTGAACTTAAAACATGATAAAAAAATAATTTTACTTTTGTAACCAAAGCGAAATTTTAATTATTATATTTATTTTTTTATTTTTTTACTCAATGAGGTATAACCAAAGGAGCGAAGGTATTGGCCTTGGCCATCTTTGCTAAGTGGGACAATTCCTTTTAGGTCTCTTAAAAATTAAAATATGATTTATTTATTTATTTATTTAGCCTTTCATTAAACATATCAATTGTATTTTTTATTTTTTAAAAATAATAATTTAATTTATGTTTTATACACATTTTTTAGGTTTTGTTTGAACTACCATAAATTTAATTTAATTAATATATTTTCCGGAGTTTGATAAACTAGACCGAATTTCAGACAAATAAAGTTTTGATTATTTGAACACGACGGACTCGAACCGACCCATGACTGTGTGTATGTAATACCAATAACCCTAAACAAACATGTCCGTACTGTGACACTTAGAAAGTATGCTAATCTCCAAACCTGAAATAGAAAGTTTGAAACTGTTAGTTTTCCTCTCTTGGCTCTTGTCTTTAAACCTCATTTTGTGCTCCATTCCTCACCATTTTACAACCAAAAAACACCAAAGCAGAGAAGTAGAAAGACAGAAATCAAAAATGGGGAGAGGCAAGATTGAGATCAAGAGGATTGAGAACTCAAGTAACAGGCAGGTCACTTACTCAAAGAGAAGGAATGGAATCATGAAGAAAGCTAAAGAGATTACTGTTCTTTGTGATGCTAAAGTTTCTCTTATCATCTTTGCTAGTTCTGGGAAGATGCATGAATATTGCAGCCCTTCTACTAAGTACGAAACCTTGTTACTTTTTTTTTGTTTTGTTTTTTCACCTTTTTTTCATGGGGATTTTCTTTTGATTTCCTTTGAGCGTGAAAATAAAAAAAAAAGTTCATCTTTTTGGTGGTGAAGGTTGATTGATATTTTGGACCAATATCAGAAAACTTCTGGGAAAAAGTTATGGGATGCTAAACATGAGGTAGGTTTTTTATTCTTTTATTTTCCCTTTCACTTTTTGATATTTTCTTGCAAGTACAAGGAAAATGACCTTTTTTGGGGTAAAAATATAGCAAAACAAACATGAACTATGAAATCTTTGAATAGATCTACAAATGGGATGTTATTAATTCATCATGTTTGTTGAAAAAGAAGACTAAAAGTTCAAAACTATCTAAATTCTAAAATCTGATATGTAACATCGTCTGTGAACAGATCTGGTAAAAATGATGTTATTCTCCACCTTCCTTTTCCTTGCAAAAATTGAAGATCTATATATACATGGGAGTCAGTTTTGAAAGTATATATATAAATAACAATTAAATGTAACTTTTTTTCCCTGAACAGAAATCCAGTAAGATCTACCTAGTTCATAATGGTAGCTTTAGGGTTTCCTGGTCAAAAGCATAACTTTAACCAGCATGTCAATACTTATGCTCATAGTTCATTTATATAATATACATATTGCTATAGTTTTCTTGTGAAAGATAAACTAACAGTTTCTTTCTTTTCTTTTGTCATAAACAAAAAAACCCACTGCAGAATCTCAGCAATGAAATAGATAGAATCAAGAAAGAGAATGATAGCATGCAGATTGAGCTGAGGTATAAGTATATAAAAACCTTAAACACAGTTATGACATGTAAAAATCATATCAACATAATAAGAATACATGAATTGCTTTTAACTATATATATATTTCCTGCCCTTAAATTAGGCATTTGAAAGGGGAGGATATCACATCTTTGCCTTACAAGGAGCTGATGGCTTTAGAGGATGCCCTCGAGAATGGCCTTACCTGTGTCCGTGCCAAACAGGCCAGTATAGATACGCACACCCACACAAATACATACTTACACACACACACACCCACACATATATATATATATATATATACACATTTAAGTTAAAGCTTCTTATGAATCTGATGATTTTGGTTCCTGTTGTTATTTCTTTGTGTGCAGATGGATGTTCTTGATATGGCAAAGAAAAATGTATGCATATTTGTGACTATAATTGGGTTTAAATTGAAGATAGAATTCTCCCTTCTTCAATTGGCTAACATTTGTTAATTGAACTTTATTTGCTAATGATTTGCCTAAACTGTGTACACTTTTGAGTGTTCTTTTCAGACGAAATTCTTGGAGGAGGACAATAAGCAACTCAATTTCATTGTGGTATTGTTTTTTTCCCCTCATATTTTCTTTTCTTACCAAGTTTCAGAAACACAGTTCAATCTCTCCTTGTTGACCAATGTATGAGTAGATATGTATATATCTGAATGGAGGAGGGAAGAATATTAATCTCATATATGATATATGTATTGTTTCGAAACTAATACTATACATAAAGAACGTCCCTATGGAATATATATGCATGTATCATATATGAAAATAATGATATAAGTATCATGGAGTCTCTTATACTTGGATTGCAATTTTGCACCTTCTATTAAAAATGAGCAAATCAATCCTTATATGTAGAATCAAAGAGAAAACTGGTCTTTTTGTTAAAAATTTCATCCACTGTTATTATTTAAAGTTGGTCTATGTACATCAAAATGAGGCACATGTGGCACACCAGGTGTAATTATTTGGTTATTTCGTCAGCTACACCAGTTTTTAACAATAGAAATAGATGAAAATTTTAACAAAAATGATCGATTTACTCTTTGATTTAATGTATAAAGACCATTTTGCTCATTTTTTTAGTACATGAGTTTACATGATACTTTTACTGAAAAATTATCTAAGGTAGCCTTTGGGAACTGAAATTTGAATTTCAAAATTTTAGCTTTAAAATTTATGATTTATGAATTCATTATTTTCACTAACATACATTTCACTCACATAAATATAAGATTTGGATATTATCCTACTAAATCTGTGAGTGGAATATATGGCCTGTTCTGGAACTATGATTTTGGTCGAAAAATTTGAATTCGAATTTGAAAATCTAAATTATTTGTTTAGATAGCAAATAAAAAGTTGGGTTTTGGATTTGGATTAAGATTTGAATATTATCCTACTAAATCCGTGAGTGGAATATATGGTCTGTTTCGGAACTATGATTTTGGTCGAAAAAAATTTGAATTTAGATTTGAAAATCTAAATTATTTGTTTGGATAGCAAATAAAAAGTTGAATTTGGATTTGGACAAATCCAAATCCAATTCCATAAGAGTTAAATTTAGATTTCAAAATCTATTTTAAAATTTGAAATTTTCAAAATACAAAATTTATTAAAACACTAAAATTTTAGATAAATTCATAGATCCGAAACAGGCCATAAATATCTTGCTAGATGATTAGTAAAGGGCTAAATGCCATCCAATTCTTCCACCTCTCCATTTAGACATTCCTAGTCTTATCTCGCCAACGCGATACATACGTAATGACGCTATTCTCATTGTTGTTTGATGTTCATGAATGGTATATACATTTTATTTTTGGTACATTACAAATTTGGATCAATTTCATTTTCGGGCTTGAATCTTACACCTTAAGCTGCTAACATCGAGCTTCAATCATTAGAATGGCTTATACATAAATGAATATTTGGATATTTTCCCTATTAACATGCATGCTATGAAATTTTGCAGAATCAACAGCAACTGACTTATGAAAATGTGAGAGAGCATATGGATCACCACGGATACCATCGAGCTGCTCGTGCCGACTTCAATTCGCAGATGCCTTTCGCATTCCGAGTGCAGCCAATGCAACCAAACTTACAAGAGAGGATGTGATGAACATTGTGAGGGAGTTAAGGGCTGCAGTTATCCAATAGCTGAAGCTGCCTATATGAGCTATAAGCTCAAAAATGGAGGGGGTGCTTAGTTTCTGAATGATAATAACTTTTAAGTTCTACGAGTATTCCAGTGTTTGTGACAATCTTAGTAATATAGATATCAACTATGAATTTGATATTATGAACAATTATTCTATCTACTTTGAGCAACTTAAATGTGTCTCTATGACTTTTACCATATTTGTGTGTTATTAATATTGGTATTGCTTATTGAGTTTTAAAGATAATAATTTGATACATAAGTCGTATCATATCCTTAATTGATAATTAAAAAATAATAAAAATATTGTGTACAAGACGGTTTTTTAACTTTGCCTGTAAAGTTTAAAAAACTTCACCACTAATGTATCATCTAATAAACTTATTTTTTAATTTATCTATATTTGATTTATATACATTTATATATAATTTTTGTTTGATACATTGATAATGTTTAATTTTTATATTGTCAATAAATCAAATGATGACATATCATAATAAAATATTTAATTGAAATTATACGCAACCAATATATCAAATATTAACATTTTATGTATATTATCAGTGAATTCATCATATTATATTTGTTAACTTTAGTTAAAGCGTTGAAGTTATTATTAGCACATTCTTAAGGATTTTTAGTAGTACTTATTGAAGACAAAATTTGGACAATCAAGTCAAACAAGGACATTATATAGATTTCAATGTGATTGAAGTTTTCATATTTGAAAAGATTTGATCTACAAGGAACCTCATATCGAGAAAATCTGTACCACTTCATTCGATATTGAAGACTTAACTAAAGGCTATTTTTGAGAAACTAGAGACTTGTATTAATTTCATTTGTGCAAGCCATTCACGACTATTTAACAAAAGACTTTTTAGTTTTATGTATGAGATTAAGAGAGAATATATCTTATTCGTGTGCGGAATCTATGCTAGTGCAGAACTATTGTAAGTAAATTGTTCTTGTTAAGCTTTCAAGGAAAAAAATCTTAGTGGAAAGAGTAATCTAGACTGAGTATAAGAGAGGTTAGAAATAGCCACTACACCAAAACAGACTTTTAGCGGCATTTTTTTTTGCTTTTAGCGGCGTTTTTAAGTGCCACTAATAGTATTTGTGGCGCTTTTGAAAGCACCGCAAAAAACGCCGCTAAAGAAGGCGCCGCAAAATTTAGTGGCGTTTATTATGAAAAAACGCCGCTAAAAGTCAAGGCTTTTAGCGGCGCTTTTCAAAAAAACGCCTTAAAAGGTAGGAGCTTTTAGCAACTCTTTTCAAAAAAAGCCGCAAAAGGTATGGGCTTTTAGCGGCGCTTTTCGAAAAAACGCCGCTAAAGGTATGGACTTTTAGCGGCGCTTTTCAAAAAATGCCGCTAAAAGTAGGGACTTTTGGCAGCGTTTTTAACACAAACGCTGCTAATTTGCACAGATTTGCAATGCTCATTTTCTCCAATATCCTACCCTCCCTGCATTAAAACAAACCAAAAACAGCAGGAATTACATATAATTTCAACTGAAGACAGCAAATAAAACATTTAAATCTCACTAAAAGCATTAAATCTAAACGATATTTTAAATTTAATAAAAGATATATGATATACATTAATAAATGAAGTATAATTCAAACAATTCTTACAATAATGTTAAATGTAGCAATGTTAAAAATCATCTTACAACAAGAAAACAAATGTCTAAGATGGCGGCTTCTGCTGCTGCTGGAACATCTTCATCATAGTCTGAAGCTGTAGCTGGAATTCTTCATACTTTATGTTCTGCTCTGCCTCCCTCGCTGCTGCCTCCGCTCTAAGTTGAGCAATATGCTCCGCCTCCCTCGCTACTGCCTCCGCTCTAAGTTGAGAAATTTGCTCAGCTGTGCTCGCTTCCATCTGAGCTATCTTGTCTTTTAGTCTCTGAACTTCAGCACGAGATTGACTCCCGAAAGGCATGTACTGCTGGGAGCCGGATCCAAAATATTGGGTCGGGGTAACCCCAGATCCTTGACATCGAACCCGACCATACCTTTTAAGACCCAAAACATTAGTGATAATTTTGTTATAAATATACTAAAGATTAACAGAACTATCAATCAAAGCAGTCGTACCTTTCAGGACCCAAAATATCAGTAATAATTCTGTTGTCAATCTCCTCGAGATTAACAGAACTATCACTCGAAGCAACCGCTTCATACTCCGCCTTCTTCTCCTTTAGTTTATCCTAATAAATCAACGAAAGAGTTAGAAACGAAATATATAATAAAAAGAAATACAACATAACTTATAATTATAAAATTAAAACTACAAACGATGAATTAAAGTACTATAATTAAACACTATAAATATTTATAATAAATCAATTATTAAGTAAATATACCAAAATTTCTGCAGCTTCGGATGTCATCGGAGATCCGTCCTTCTTCCTATGCGTAATGTCAAAAAGCTGAAGGCGTCCAACTTTTTGACCAGACGAAGCTTCCTACATTATAGCAGAAAAAATATAATGTAATAGTATAAAGTCATTAATATTTGAAAGAAATAATAAATTATGATACCTCGGCCTCAGCTACACAAGCAAAACTTCTAGAACCTGTCGTGTGCGTAAATTTTTGTTTCTGTCTGCTGCTTGTTCCAACTCACTCACGGTCCTACATAATGGAATTTGAATTATGTATATAATAAATACTATAAACCGAAAAATTTATAAGACTTGAAAAGTACGTAGTACCTCTCTTTTCTTTGAATTCCAGAATCTAACTTGATCTTCCCATTGGTACCTCAACATTCCCAGCGAAACATTTCTTAGTTTTTCGTCGAGGCTTATGTCTTTCTTAAAATATTGTTTTTTCAACATGCTTTTATTGTCTCTCCATTTTTTACCCAATGTCTTCTTAACATAGTCATCGGAGACCTCTAAAGCAAATATCTCCTGAACAAAAAAAGTTTAAATAGTTAATATAAATGAAAGTTAAAACAAAGTATTATAAATTACATTCACTTCTTGTTACCTTAATATTATGGAGAGCCTGATTTTTATTGGCATCAGGCATGTGATGCCATGATTCGTAGTTAATGGGCAACATATTGGCATTTCGTGCAATAATGCCCAAATAGCCTGCTAACAGTCGAGCTTCAGATCCAACAGGCTGGCCATGATTGTTTCTCCTTACTTTAACACGCTCGACAGGCTCTAAGTCGTATAAATCTTTAAGCAATGTACGTCCCCAACCTCTGCGCGTCCCACCACCTTCAGCTGAAAAATGAATATATATTATTATATTAAAATTAAAAAATGAATCAATAATAAAATTCAACATGCATGTAAAATAAACTTAACATTACTTTGAAATTCTGCAGGTTCGTCATCTATATCCGGCAGACTAGAAGATTCAACAACTGTTTGTTGTTCACTATTTGCTTCTTCTGAATTTGGAGTAGTGTGGACAATGTTTAAATCTCGTAATCGTCTTCTAGGCATTTTTCCTGCAATACACATGAAATAGTTCAACATTTTAGTAACAAATAACAATAATAATAGTGCATTTAAAATAGTTAAATTATATAACATGCCCAACATTAAAATTATAATATTACATATAAATAATAAATCATAAAATCTTACTAAATCATATTTCGTAAATATCTTCGTCCACATCCTGACGAACCCATTGAAATTGTTGACTAGTACTAGGGATTTGAATTACATTGGTAATTCATTTCGTTTTGAATTACATTGGGATTTGAACTTTTTTAATCTAATGGTAATGTCAATGTTTTGGTAACTTTGAAATTGATGTAGCATTTATAATTAATATCAATTTTTTCCAAAAATTTTATGTATATAAATTTACTAAAAATTATGAATTTTATTTCAAGTTTAAAATAAATATGAATAAATGATTGTCTAATTATCTGATCTGAATATGAAAAATCAACTATTTATATTCATTGTGGGTGTATTTTCTTTTAGTAAGTATATATTTCAAATTTTTTTATAAAATACTAGGTTTAATATTATTATACTAATAATTTATGTAATTTAAATAATAGTTCTAAAGCCTAATTACCTATTTATAACAGTTTTGATCACCATCACATTAATTTCCGATCACCATAAAATCATTCAATCAATAGGAGTCAGAATTCTCACTTCCATCCCCAAAGTTGTTGTTTTTTTAAAATTCATAATTACCAGTAGTATATAATTACTTTTTGATTTAGTAATATAGTCTGACTATAGAATACATATAAAATTTTGTATGCATGTATCATAAATGTATTAAGTTTTTATTTGATTATAAATATCATTTGCTAAAAAGAAGCAATAAAATGTGTCCATCTCAAGAAGAATAATGGACACTACGCTACATTTTTATGGAACATAATCAAAGTGCCAATCATTTAGCCAAACTGACCTTTGCAAAAAAGGAGGATCTACAATTGGTTGACACTCCTACACTCCTACACTCTTACACTCCTCCAATGCTTTTTGATGGAATGAAAAGGAAAGAAAAGGAATCAAGCATATAAAATTTTGGAGTCAAATAAAACCAATCTCAAATTAACATATTCTGACAAAACAAAATAAACGGGAAGGCAGTATAACCAAAACCATATTCATCAAGAACGGGGTAGATGATTACTTTTGTTCTTGCATTTTGCATTGTAAAATTCAGTATAAAGCCAAAGCAAATTCACCTAACATAATACCAGCTTCAATGTAATAATAAAGTCCTTACCAACTAGTATTAAGCTGGTAAAAAAAATACAACAAAAGTATTTCTACAACAATAATATATTATTTTTATATTATGCCCTTTACTGAGTAGGACACTAGCACCTTTAGGGGCAAAAAAATTATAAATGAATACCTTAATGAGAAGACTCTTCCAAATAAAATCCCACTGAAAATAAGCGCACCAAACCACTTGACATCACTATTTTTTGGCCATTAATCTAAAAAATCATAATTAAATTTGAGTTATACATGCCTTAGAATAACATTGTTTACAAAACCAACTCTATTTTCATCATGTCTGCATATAAAGTGAAGCAGTCTGTACTAAAATGCAAAAGAATAATTGGAAGAATAAACAAATAGTTGATCTTTGGGACTTAATAATTTTGAGCAGTATGCACATAAAATACAAACTTCTGGGTGTTAGAAAATAGAAATCAACCTTTGAACATATATAAAAATGAAGAAGATCTTACATTAACTTAATAAATCAACAAAATTTACCGGCGGTGTATTCCATTGGAAATGCTTCTGAACCTGGTAAAAGAAGATAAATAGCATTAGAATTTCTCATCAATGAGTACTGTTGCAAATTGTTTTTTACATGAACTTCGATTTTAGTGATAAAAAAAAAAGACATAATATGCAAACAAAGCAAGAATAAAATCAAAAAGAGATTTAGTGAATATTTTGCTAGTGAATATAAATTCACCCATAATCCATAGTATTAATCAAGCTTTAAGTAACTAATATTTTCAAAAAATAATAAATCTAGCATTGCTCAATAAAATATCAATTGTCAAAAAAAAAAACAAAAGGGAAAAAAAAATTAGGTAAATCACTTCTAACTTTACTAAAACAGAAAAGCCATTACAAAGAAGCTTCAATTTTCTCAATTTTCAACCATTAAAAAATTAATCGAAATGCAAATCAACTGATAACAAAAATCAAAGTTATAAACAAACTTACCAATAAGAAAAATACAAGTTGAAGCTCAAAATCTCGTAAGCAAAGCAAAGGGAAAGCTTGAAACAGATCTAAGGGAAAAAAAGGGTATATATAGCTTAAGTTGTGGAAAGCATTTGAGAGATGATTTTAAGGATCTAAAGAGATCGATTATGAAAGGCTATAGATACAATAAAAGAAGAAGGGGATTTTATTGAACAACAAAAATAATTTTATTTGTATAAAATAGTTTAGGGATTTTCTAGATGGGAAATCAATGGCCGGTAGGAAGGGTGAACTTTAGGGATTTGAAATTGGGGAAAAGGGTGAACAAGAGAGCAAAACGGATGTTAATGGGGGAAAAAGGGGTGAAAATACTTAGGGATTTTGGAGTAGGGAAAAGGGGGGAAATGAACCAGGCAGAACGAAATGGGAAACAAGGTAAGTGTTATCGTGTGGGTAAAAAACAAGAGAGTAAAACGACACTGTTTTGCCCAAAGAAATTTAACATTTGCGGCGTTTTTAACCAAAGCGCCGCTAAAAGGGGAACCTATTGCGGTGTTTTACCAAAACGCCACTAAAAATCTAATAAAACGGTATCTTTTGCGGCGTTTTGTTTAAAAAACGCCGCTAATGCGTTTAAAAATTAAAATTATTTAATATATAAAATAAAAACAATATAAATTTTTTTCATTTAAATAAAAACAATATTTAAAAGAATATATAAAATAAAACAATATAAAATTATTTAATAATAGTATTTTAATTTTTTCATTTAAATAAATATTTTTTAAAAATTTAAATAATATTTAAAAGAATTAGATCAAATTTGAAATCTTGAAAATTATTTAAAATTTGAATTTATTTAATATAAATTACAAACAAACCTGTAACATCCTGAATTTTTGGGCCTATGCGTTTAATGGGTGGATATGTTTAATGTGTTAATTTAAGTGTTAGGGGTCCAAATTGGGCTCAGGCTTAGGTAGAGGCCTTGATTAAAATTATCTGTTTGGGCATTATAGGGTTTAAAAGGTAGTATCTATGTTTAAAATACCAAAGTGGGCTTGTGGCCCAATCTTAGGAGGTGATGCCACACAAGGGAGTAAGGGGCCCAAATTTAAGTTTCATGGAGCCCAATTCTTTTAATTTAAGTTAGCTAAATTTTGGGCATTAGGATTAGGTGGAGTGGATGGCAACAAGGCTAAAATTTAGGGGTTTTAATGTTTAAAATATGTGGATAATAAGCAGATACAGGCTATTATTTAGGAATTTATTTTATGTGGATAATAAGCAGATAAAGGTTAAAATTTAGGGATTTTAATGATTAAAATATGTGGATAATATGCTGATAAAGGAGTGAGGAGTTAGAGATAATTAAGTCTCTTTTAGATAAGCTAGTAGATTAAGATAAAGGAGAAAAGATAGGATTTATCTGCAAGGTTAGGTAAGTGCCGAAATTTCTATAAATAGGGGGAATATCTCTTCAATATCGGCATTTAGGTTTTTCTCTCATTCTTTTCTCTTCTTCTCTGAGTAAAAGCCGAAAACTCCTAAAGTTCCATCTTCTTCTTCATTCTCTGCAAAAGCCGAAATCTCTAAGCCTAATCCCTCATCTTCACTTTGACTCAAAAGCCGAAACTCTTTCCATTCTTTTTCTTCCTAGCCAAAATCTTCAAATCTCTTCCTTGTTTTCTTTTCTTCTTCTCTTTTCCTGTCAGAAACCGAAACTCTTCACTCAAGTATTTTAAAAGCTAAAAACACATCAGCATTCTCTTGTTCATACTTTTTCCGGGATTTTCCTAAAAGCTGAAATCCCTAGATCTCATCTCCTGTGATTGCCGAATTGCTTCTATGGTGCCTACTTGTGCCGAAATCTGAAGGGAACTTTAGTGGAGTCAATCGCATAGATCTCTAAGTTATAGATCGGTAGCACTCGAATCGTGTTACTTTCGAGATTTCAAGGTAAGAAGATCTATTAGTTTCAACATGTAAATTCGGGATTTACTAACCCTTGGCCGAATATAAGAGAGGCCCTATTTTCACATCTTTCTGGCTTTTTGAGCAAAGTTGTAGATCAGTCTAGCAACGGTATCGACATTAATCAGGTGTGTAACTTCTCACACCATTAGATTGAATGCTATTATGTATATATATAAGTATAAATCTTCTATACTTTGTTAAATGCCGAAATCTAGGCATAACGTTTGAAAACCAGAGAAGGGTAAAGGCTAAATATCAGGTTAGTGTTTTCTGCCATTCTTCAGTGAATGTTTCTGTTAAAAAGATATGTTTTGCATGTCGATTTCTATGTATGCTCGGGGTTGGGTGATTGGTAAAAAGGGGAAGTGGTCTGTTCTGGTGGCTTATGCCATTTCAGCCTGGTGACTCTATCACGACTCTGTTTCTGGTGGCTTTTGCCATTTTAGCCTGGTGACTCTGTCACAACTCTGTTTCTGGTGGCTTTTGCCATTTCAGCCTGGTGACTCTGTCACAACTTTGACGATGAGTAGCATGACTGCCATCAATGGCGTGTAGCGGTGTGGGTTGATTGTAGAAATCCTCAATGGTGTGACTGGCAGGTAAGGGTGGCGTGTAACGGATGGAAACCTAGGACTTGGGTTGGGCTTTGCATAATTTCTATTATATTATATTCTGTTATATATTCTATGGGGCTAAGGCCCAAAATCTAATGGTGCACGAGGGTTGCACACTGAGTCTCGCGACTCACCCTTTTATTTTAACAATTTCAGGTGACACTTAGCGTGTCGGACCGGGCTGGAGAGGAGAGCAAGGTGGCCATGCAAAAGAACATTTGGATTCAGCAAAAAGACTTTAGTTTATTATTTTATATTTTTATTTAATGGGTTTAAAATCTCGTTGTAATAAGGCCATGGGCCACTAGACTATTGTTTATGTTTTTGGGTTTATGTTGGGTTTTATTATTAGACATTTTAAATTATGTTTTAAAAATTAAACTAAGACATGTACAATATTTCGGTTTTTATTTAAAATTCACCAAGGCAATTTATAACTTTATATATTATATAACTTAATAAACTATTAAATTTTCGGTATTAACGATTAAACCTAGTAATTGTTTTCCAAAACGCGACATGTTTTGTAAAATCACTCAAGTGACATACCAGATCTGGTTGTAGTGTTTGGGCCGGGTTTGGGGTGTTACAAAAGCAGTCATATACCCAAAAAACTTTAAGTTTATTTTAATAATAGTATTTCAAATTGTTAACATATATTTTTCACACAAAATACCCTAAACCCCTAACCCCTATCCCATTAACCCCTAAACACTAACCTCCGTCCTCTTAACCCTTAAACCCCTATCATCTAACACCTAACCCAAAAACCCTAAACCCATATCATTTAATCCCTAATCCTTAACTAATAACCCCTAAACATTAAATCATAGACTCTAAACCTTAAACCTTAAATCTTGAAATCTAAACCCTAAACCCATAACATTTTAAACTTATAAACCTTAAACCATAAACCCTCGACCCTCGGCCCTAAATCACTAAACTCTGAACCTTAAAACCCTAAACTTCAAATCCTAAATCCTAAACAGTAAACCTTAAACCTTAAAACCCTAAACTTTAAAATCACAAACCTTAAAACTCTAAACCCTAACCTCTATCCTCTTAACCCTTAAACCCATAACGTTTAAACCCATAAACCCTAAAAATGTATCCTTTAACCCCTAATCCCCAACAAATAACCCCTAAACCTTAAATCATGGACTATAAACCTTAAACTTTAAATCATGAACTCTAAACCCTAAACTCATAACCTTTTAAACTTAAAAACCCTAAACATTAAACAATTGAACCACTAAATTATGAACACTAATGCCGAGTTTTTTTTCCAATTTTTATATTGATACCAAAATGGCGTCGTTTATATTCTGGAATAAAATAGCTATTTGCGGCGTTTTTCATTCTAAACATTCAGCAGCGTTTTTGAACAAAAACGCCACTATTTTATTTTTATATTGTTACCAAAACGACACCGTTCTATTTAGAAATAAAATAGTTTTTTGCATTACTATACATTTACTGGCGTTTTTTTCAAAAATGCCACTAATGTTGATTTTTTTTCAATTTTTATATTAAACCGAAACGGCAACGTTTTATTTTTAAATAAAATAGTTTTAATAGATTTTTGTGGTGTTTTAGTCAAAACGCCGCTAAAAGCTCGATCTTTAGCGGCATTTTTCTAAAAGAGCCGCTAATGCTCAGACCTTTAGCGGCATTTTTCTAAAAGCGCCGCTAATGCTCGGACCTTTAGCCGCTAATGCTCGGACCTTTAGCGGAAAAACGCCGCTAATGCCCGGACCTTTAGCGGCATTTTCTTTGAAAACGCCGCTATTTATCGTTTTTATGTAAGCGCCGCTAATGCTCAAACCTTTAGCAGCGTTTTCTCTGAAAACGCTGTTATTTATCGTTTTTAGCGGCGTTTTGATAATAAACGCCGCTATTGTTCATTTTTTTGCGGCGTTTTCCTTCAAACACCCCTATTGTGTAATATTTGTGGCGTTTTTCTTTAAAACGCCGCTAAAAGTCTGTTTTGGTGTAGTGAGCTAGGTGAGCGAGTTGGACTTAAATTACGTTTTTTACCTATTGGTTTATAGTGGATTAATCTCTAGACAGAGCCCCACAAGCGTAGGAATATTATGATTTGCGTAACTAAACTTTAGTGTTCATCTCCTAATTTATAATTATTTATAAGTTAGTTTAGTTGGAATTGAATGAACATTTGAATGGCAAAATTAATGAATTCTCAATTAGTATCAAAGCAAAGCACTAGACGTGCTGAGTGGAGATCCTATTGTTGATTTGCTGTTGAGATGGAGTGAACATATATCAATATCAAGACCCTCTTATGTTGGATGACATGAATTAAGCTTACTGAAAGACAAGAATAAGGGCTTTTATCAACTCCATGATGAAAAAGCTCAGTACTTAGTTTTTTAATCAGTCAAAAACCATTTTATTAACCCTAAAAGGGATCTTAACTAAAAGGTAAATCATACAAAAACAACAAGAAAAGCAACACCCATAGAATACTATCGAACATGGCCACAGGCATACAAAACACAACTCCTAATAACAGAACCCACACACAAAAAAAAAATAACACACAAAACTCTCATATCAACATACAAGAAACTCCGGTCAAAGCCCAGCAAATAAGAGACAACAACTCCCATTGACACCATTCAACCAACACACCAACAAAAGATCTTATCCAAACACCAACCAACAACCAATAATGAAATAACTACATTTTAAATCATAGGACCATTAAAGAAATGTTGAAGTTCAATTGAACCTAGATTAAAGCACCCATTCAAACGTCCAAATTAAATATATTTTCATCAATCCGCACCAGTTCTTTTTTCACCTCTTCTTTATACCCATTACATGTAAACCTAACTTCTTTCCAAGTTCTAATCCTTCCTTTACTTCCTCTCATAACTTGTTCTTATGGTTCAAAAATTCAGAGTCAGATAGTGATTCATTGGTTCATTGTAAACCTTTGGGATGAACCTTGATAAGACACAAAAGAACAAAGGCAATGCTAAGAAGAGTATTACATTGCAAGTTGCAGCTTTAGTTGCAAGAGGATGAAATTACCATGGAGGAATGTTGGAAAAAATTCTATTCAAAAATGGTTTTCTCTATAACACCCCTAACCCTTATTTGTCACCAGATTAGGGTTACAATGTATTACCGATCAACCAGAAATCATACATCATTATAATATTAAATATATTAAACACATCATAAGTCATTCACTCACATGCATTTTGTCCCTAAAACAAGCCTTTGAGGCCCTAAAAATAACTTGAACAAGGGACACACGGCTGTGTCCCAACCCGTGTCCTCACCCGTGTAACTCACTGAGTAGGGTCACACGTCCATGTGCCAGACCATATAACTCTCTGAGTTGCCACACATGCCAGTGTGCCAAGCCGTGTAACTCACTGACTTGAAACATTAAGAAACTCACAAATGACACACGGTCGTGTCACCAAGCCATGTGTGTCACACAACCGTGTGACAACCGTGTCTCAGGCCATGTGAACCCAAAAATGTACCTAAAATCAAGCCATTTCACAACCAATTCATGCATAACAAACCAATTCATTTGTGCACACTTTCAAGGGACCTAAGCATCATTCAAATACACACAATTATGCTATTTCAAGAAACTTAATTCACCTAACCAATCTGCCATTCAAATGCACTACAATAGCATCAAAACATCATTTACCTAAACATGTTAACATTTCCTCAATTCATGCATAAAGACTTGGTTCAAATATGTGCCATAACATGTCACAAATTGACCATTTGTAAGACATCATCAACTTACCAAAAAAACCTTGTTCACAAGCACTTTAAAGTACCAAAATGACATAGCTTAATGATAAACCGTAATATGTACATATTTTAATCCTACATTTAGCATACTTTTGGATTATTTATCCCCTGAATTGTGGAATTTGATGCTCCTAATCTTTTAATTTCATGTTTTATACTTAGAAGAGCATTGGAGGATGAAAAGAATGAGAAATGGGCCAAAAACAGAGAAAATGGGCCAAATTAAGAAATCCACACGGCCTGGAGTTTTCCACACGGCTGTGCCACTTTAGCAGACCCGAACACGGCCTGGGCTCGATTCACACAGGCGTACCACACCGGCGTGTCCCTTCCGTGACCTGTTTTAATTCTACTCGAAAAAGGATACTTAGAGGCAAAGAAAGACATTTCAAATGCCTATATAAACACCCTAGAGGGCAACCAAAAGGGGGCGTTCGAGAGGCCGAAGAGGCGAAGCCAGAGAGGGCCGAATTGTGGGATTCACTCAAAGACAACCAGTTGATTCATCTCAAGAAGTTGGAATCGTACTCAAGACGGAAGATCTTCTCTTCAATTTCCTTCAGGGGGTTTTAGGGTTTTTCTTATGTTTTGTTTTATACTTTCTTCTGAGATGTATTCTTTTATAAACATGAACTAAACCCCTCAAATACCTGAGGGGGATAAAACCTAAGACGGATCTTGTTATTGTTTTCTGAACTATATGATAAATATTTGATTTCTTCTTAACTATGTGTTCTTAATTCTTGCTTTGATATTTTAGGATATTAATTCAAGTATTGATGTGCTTAGGCACTGGAGCAAAAGTCCCTGTTTAAGAGTAGATCTAGCATAGTTAAGCGGAGTTGATCGCACTCCTAGAGATAGGACGATGAAAATCTGCCGGATTAGGGTCAAACCTAATATGGGAGTCCATAGATCGAGTTAATGCAACTCTAGGGGTTTTAATTAGAAAGAGATTTCAATTAATCAACCTAGGGTTAGACGTTAGTAGCCTCGAGAGAGGTATTAATATAAATTAGGTAATCCTATAGATCAAGTAAAGTGAATAAATCGTCTGGTTCAGAGTTAAATAACAAGTGAAGTCTGGATGGATTCTTCCTCGGGTATAGTCTTAATCAATTGGTTTTCCCAAAAGTATTTCCCCAATTCATTCTCTGTGTCTTAGCATCTTTAGCTTAGTAATTAGTTAGTTTTAGATTAAACATCAATCCCCTTAATTCTTAGTCTAAATAATAGAAAGATAGTAATTACTAGTACTCTTGGTTCTTGAGGATACGATATTTCCGGTTTTGCCATAGCTATACTACCAAACGATAGGTGCGCTTGCCTTATTCGTTATCATAGTTAGTCTCTAGGCTCGATCATTCATTATATAAATATTAAGACTTTTAGACACGATCACTTAACAAGCATTACAAGTCCATCAACCAAACATATTTTTCAAAGCATAACATACCAAATCACCATTACATAACATCCTATACATTTCATTGTTAACCTTGGCCAAAATACTCAAAAACTACCGAATCGATTGCTGAATTGTGTGATAGGTCTCTGACGAGCTTCCAACCAATCGAGCTTCTGATAATCTAAAAAAAAGGAAAGAAACTACGTAAGCAAAGAGTGCTTAGTAAGCTCGTATAAACTTAAACTAAACTTACTATGTCATTTTAATAATTCAAAGGTTAAACATAAATCATCACCAATGTAATAAGCTTAGTAAAAGCCTATACAACATCACCAACTCACAAGTTAGTATACTTGTCCATGATACAAATGAAATCAACCATAAGATATGTAAATTCTATGAGTATATGCATCATTTAGCTCATAAGTCTTTTTCATAAGTCATGATTCAATCCATTTACATACTTACTATTTCATTTCCTTTTCTTACCCATTAAACCATCTAGAATTACATCAGATACTCAGGAAAGCTCACACATAATGTGCCTTTACATATAACCGTAACCTTTCTTTTACATCATTACTCACACTGGCTGTGAAATGGGCTTGCTCACAAGAGTTGTGGGTCGGAATGTAAGCTACACGATGCTGCTCACACGAGTTGTGGAGAATCCGCAACAAATGTAAGACCTCAGCCATCGATCGAACATTCAAGACCAACACCTGGAACATGAAATCCCTAATGACATATCATTTGTATCTTAAGAATTCTTAAGGTTCAACCGGGACTAGATATCTGCCAATTCAACATAGTATGAATACATTCATATATTGTTGAATTTGCATTAAAATAACATAGTAAACATTCAATTTAGACAACATTAAAATGAATATTTTTCACACAAACTTACCTCGATAGTTAGGGCGTAGTAATATAGTCGAACTAGTTTGAAGCTTTAGTTTTTCCTCGATCTAAGTTCTAACGTGGTTTATCTTGATCTAAATAGATAATTTCAATGAATCATGTACTTCTAGTATTTAATTTAATCCATAGTTCATACTTATGTAAAATTACCAATTTTCCCCAATATTTTAACTTTTCACAATTTAGTCCCTAAGCTAATAACTTAGAATCTAACCATTTTAACCTAAATTTAACTTGACTCGTGATGCAAGGGACCTTGAAACAACCTATATTTACCAACATTTCACAATAAAACCTATAGATTTGCACCTTTAACAATTTAATCCCTAATTCCAAATTTTATCAAAAATCATTTAACAAAACATGTTTGTTTTACAACAAAGCTTAATAATCTATCATTTAACATCAAAATACATTCAAAAAAATCCATGGCAAGTCCCTCAATCTTAAACAATTTTTCAAAGTAACCCTCGAGGCTAGCTAGATTAAGCTAAAACGATCACAAAAACATAAAAATCATCAAAAACGGGATACATATCATGCACAAGAACAAGGCTAGTCAAATGCTCCAAGATCCTTTAATGGTGTTTTAGGTTGTTAGAATGAAAGAATGAGAAACATGATTCTTGTTTCATATTTTCTTTATTTAATTTTTCTTTTAATTAATCAATTACTATTTTAACCTTTAAAAATTATCAGAATTTCATTAAAACATTGCCCATACACATCCACTAACACCTTAAATGGTCTATTTACCATTCAAGTCCTTTAGTTTAAGATTTCATAGCCATTGGACCTTTTTAACTAATACAACCTTAATATAATCTCATAGACCTATAATAAATAATAAAATAAAAATTTTACTTGTCGGAATTGTGGTCTCGAAACCACTGTTTTCGACATTATTGAAAATAGGTCGTTACATTCTCGTATAGCAAAAAATAAAAATTTTGAAAACTAACTTGATTTCTGATATTTATAGCAATAAACCTTAAACTGAATTTGCACTTGTGTTTTTGAATAGGCAAATCCTTATCGTTCCCAATTTTCAACTAAACGATCTTCTCCACTATTCTCGTACCACGAACTGCTTCGAGTGTGGGCTTGAATGATTCGAATCAAAACACAGAACTAGAAATAGTTTTCTTAACTTTTAGTGTGAAACAAAAATTCTATTCTCAAACAGATGTTGGAGAAAAACTGGTTCAAAACTGGTTTTATTACACAGTGAAAACTTTAAATTTTGAAAATCGACCCGGTTTGTGATATTTATAGCAATAAACCTTAGACTGAATTCGTACCTAAGGTTTCGAGTAGGCAGGTCCTTGTTATTCTTAGCTTTCAACCAAACAATCTTTTCTGTTATTCTTGGATGATGAACTATTTCAAGTGTGGGATCGAACAAATCAAATCAAATACAAAACTAGAATTTTTTTTTCACTTTCAGTGGGAAAGAAAATCTCTTTTAAATAGAAACCAGTAGAATTGCAATTCTCCAAAAATAGAATTTATTCTTAAAATAAATTTTCACTCCAAAATAGCAATGTTAAAAACTTCAGAGAAACTTGTGTTTTTCTCTTTCAGTTGGTGTGATTTTAAGCCTATCAGTGCCATCTATTTATAAGGAGAGTTGGTAGAATCCTAGTTGAAGTGGTAGAATACAAAGAATATTATTTTGATAGAAAAAACCTCTGACTCGCTATTATTTAGGGAGAGCGGCGACTACCCTTGATAGGAATACTAGGGTTTGTCGTCTCATGCATTCCATATCAGGGGAGTTGGACCTCTCTTGTATTGGGTCCAATTATATGCACTTCCTAGACTTTAACCTAACACTTTAAAATTTATTCCAACTTGGTACATGCCTTTTTTTCTATTTCTCAAATTAAATATTATTTTCTCAATTAATTTAAATAAATTAATTTCTAATTAAATAATTTTCTCAACCCAATTCTAATTCTGTTAAAATCATGACGACTTTACTGTAAAAAAAATCTATAAGAAAGTATATTTTCATTTTCTACATTCAATTGGATTCTCAATGACCAATTAATTTAAATCAATTTTTGAACTTCAATTAAGTAATTAATTAATAATTTAGCAAACCATAAATTAATGCTCAAGTTATTGATAAACCGTAATATATACATATTTTAATCCCACATTTGGCATACTTTTGGATGATTTATCCCTTGATTTGATGAATTCGATGCTCCTAATCCTTTAATTTCATGTTTTATACTTAGGAGAGCATAGGAGGACGAAAAGAATGAGAAACGGGCCAAAAAAGGAGAAAATGGGCCAAAGTAAGAAATCCACACGGCCTGGAGTTCACCACATGGTCGTGCCACTTTAACAAACTCGAACATGGCCCAGGGCTCGATTCACACGGGCGTGACCCTGCCATGACCTATTTTAATTTCACTCAGATTAGGATACTTGTGGGCCAAGTAAGGCATCCTGAAAACCTATATAAATACCCTAGAGGGCAACCTAAAAGAGGAGTTCGACAGAAGGCCTCTGTCAGGGCTTTTAACAGGAGCAAAGCCAGAAAGAGCTGAAATTAGGGAATTACTCGAAGAAAGCTAGTTAATCCATCTCAGAAGCCGAAATCACGCTCAAGACTGAGGATTTTCCCTTCAATTTCCTTCAGGGGGTTTTAGGGTTTTTCTTTATTTTTTTATTTAATTTCTTCTGAGATGTATTCTTTTATAAACATGAACTAAACCCCTCAAATACCTGAGGGGGATGAAACCTAATACGGATCTTGTTATTGTTTTCTGAACTGTATGATAAATACTTGATTTGTTCTTAATTATGTGTTCTTAATTCTTGTGTTAATATTTCAGTATATTGATTGAAGTATTGATGTGTTTATTCAGAGGAGCAAAAGTCCCTGTTTAAGAGTAGATCTATCATAGTTAATCGGAGTTGATCGCACTCCTAGAGATAGGACGATGAAAATCTGCCTGATTAGGGTCAAACCTAATATGGGAGTCTAGAGGTCAAGTTAATGCAACACTAGAGGTTTTAATTAGAAAGAGATTTCAATTAATCAACCTAAGGTTAGACGTTAGTAGCCTCGAAAGAGGTATTAATATAAATTAGGAAATCCTACGGATCAAGTCAAGTGAATAAATCGTCTGGTTCAAAGTTAAATAACAAGTGAAGTCTAGGTGGATTCTTGCTCGGGTATTGTCTTAATCAATTGGTTTTCTCAAAAGTATTTTCCAAATTCATTCTTTGTGCCTTAGCATCCTTCACTTAGTATTTAATTAGATAACCATTAATCCCTTTTATTTAGGCTAAATAATAGAAAGAAAGTCAATACAAGTACTTTTGGTTCCCTTAGGTTTGACATTCCGGTCTTGCCACTAAGCTATACTATTGTTCGATAGGTGCGCTTGCCTCAATCATGATGATAGTTAGTTTCTAGGCTCAATCATTCATTATATAAATATTAAAACTCTTTGATACACGATCAGTCATTTCCATACTTAGTGAGAAAACCACATTCATTTCCGAAGGTAACTCATTTCTCTAACTTTATCATTTCTATTTATTTGATTCATCCTACAGTTTATTTTTTTGTTTCAACAAGCTATCGAAATGACCGATTGGACATTTGAAATTGAGGCTCAAATGATTTATAATTAAGTTCCAACTTTTCACCTATTAATTATAAACTCATTTAGTCACAAAGTCATTCCACTATAGTATCGTGATTGAGTTCTCCCCAACAAGGTACTATTACGAAAGCAACATGACATGTACTTGTCTAATGACCTTGTCATAAGTGTGTTACCCTCATAGGATATCCTTAATGTAATACCCTTTACCTGTCTCTAGCACTGGATTAGGGTTATGGGATGCTACCACACATAACATAATAGAATCATGCTATATCAATGTAAAATTTCTCGAAACAAACAGTGATCATCAAACTCATAATCAAAAACATGATATTCATATATTACCGAGGTTAAAACAAACACACGGAAGCTCTAAAATAGTTTAAAAGGAAGAAATGACTCATTTGAAACATTTCAGAAAAAGAAGGAAAAAGTACAAAACAGTAAGGGTCACACGGTCGTGTGGATAAACTGTGTGATAGGCTGAGGCCGTACGGAGCTATGGAACATGGTCGTGTTGTTCAACCGTGTGCAAGGGTAAAAACCGTGTAGGTGGAGTCATATGGTCGTATCTCCAGACCGTGTAACAGATTACGGCTGTGTATGCCAATTGAAACCTAAATCACACAGAGCACACCATCATGGGATATACTCATGTATAGTACACAACCGTGTGTCAGGCTCAGCCTGTGTGCACGTAAAGGACCCTTTTTCAACAAGTCACCTAAACCTAGTTCACTTAGGTTACAATCTACATCACGCCAACATTCAAACTTGTTCAAATAATCATCAAAACATACTCAAAACAACACTTATTTCATATATCTTAAGTGCCTAACCAATATGCCACAATTGGCACCTCAATTCAAACTTTTGCAAGCTAACATTCAATACCTTTCATCCATAAATTCTATCACCTAAACACTTCCATATAACAATTATTTCATGTACCAACAAAGCATTTTCAAGTATAAAGACCAAATATACATATCTTACCAATTCTAAATCTACTTTATCTTGAGTATTGCATACAAGCTCAAATATACAACACCCATTGCACACATATGCCATACCTATCCATTCTTTAATTCATTAAAATGTAACTTATAAAACAAGACCAAAACATTACATATATACATAGACATTCATATTCACAAGCCTACCAACATAACCAAAATACCATTTGAACAAACATGTACCATTTCAAAACATAATTTTCATATATACATATAAATCGTAACACCTATTTACATGTGCATATCCATTAGCTTAAGTAAATCATATTTCAAATAGGTTATTCACTTGCCACTTCATTTCTCATAATAATACCAAATCATCCAACATCATCAACGTCATTAGACCAAAATCATAAAAATCCAAAATAACTTAAACACAAATGCAACCCTATATACATGTCACATAATTGAATATGGAGTAAATAAAGATTACCGAATTAGAGGTTGATAGTGTGAGCTCCAAGTTGATCCGAACGATGCATTTCACAAAATAACCTATTCAAAGACAAGAAAGCAAACAAGATAAGCATTACAAATGCTTAGTAAGCTTGTATGAAATTCATTTAACCTACCTTGATAAGTTTACAATTAAATTATAAAAAACATAATGTAACAAGTACAAATATCATTTGGCATCCTGTTACATTCACAAGTACATCACTTAACACTTCCGAAGGTTAATATGTTAGATTACACATTATTATAATATAACCATTTATCTTTAATATGATCCAAAACACATTTGACCAATTATATCTCAATTCATTTTTGCTTATTTATCAATCACAACTAAAAGCAATATAACTCACCTCTGTCCGCATTTAATTAAATGGACGAGCTACCATACAGTTTCCTGTTATCATAGTTAGCAACAGGTGAGGTTATCACACATGAATCAAATAACATTTCCAACGGTACCATTTAATCTATATAAAAACGTTTAGCAAGTACAAAATTTAAATCATCCATTCTCATGTATCCGTTTTAGATTTAGTATTCACATTATTTAAACAATTTCATTTCATATCATGTTTCTTCTCCTCGCCCGGAGAACTATAACGAATACACATCGGATCCACTAGATAATAATGTTCACACAAGCTGTGAATCAAACATTAACTATTACATGATATTGCTCACACGAGCTGTGAAGAATCCGCAACACATTCAGAATCTTAGCCATCGATAAGGTATCCAGTAAGTCGAGACATTAACAATTACACGATGCTTCTCACACGAGCTATGAAGAATCCGCAATATATGAAGGGTCTTAGCCATCGGTAAGGTATCCCCCACCGGTACATAGTACCTACTATAAAAGACCCAAATGACGTATCATTTGTATCCTAGTTATTCACTAAGTTCACACAGGCCCTTTATCACGTATTTAATCTTTTCATTCTTTTGAACATTTTCGTACATATATCAAGTAACCATACACTTACTCATTTCCATTCATGTATCAAATAACCATATACTTATAACTTAAAGTAATTAACATTTCATAACCATTCCATATCATATAACTATTCGTATTAGCCACATATGTCGTACTTTGCACTATAGTTCTTTCGATGCCAACAATTATTGTATTACAACAATTAACTATTGAACAATTAAATAATACAATAATGAACAATCATTAAAAAATTAAGCCTCATACAAAACTTACCTAATCAAAATCGGCAATGAATGCAGCACCAAGGACTTTTAGGCAAAATTTCCTTTTTCGACGTTTATCTTCCACTTGTTTTAAATCTTGATCTATAATATGGTTTAATTAAATTAATCAATTACAAACATCTCAAAACAGCCTATAGTAATCATAAATTAATTCATTTTTCAATTTTCAAATTGCCCTAAAGATTTTCATTATGTTCAATTTAGTCCCTAAAATTGAAACTAACATAACTTTCATATTTCAGCTCTGATTTTTAAACCCATTTCAAATTCATCCTTCAATAGCCCTCTATTATCAATAATTACATAAATTTCATATCAATTTTAACATATTAATATTTTAGTCCCTATACACAAAATTAACAAAATTCACTTCATAAAATAGTCATATCTCAAATCCAAGCTTCAAATACAACCATTTAACATCAAAACTTCAAGCATTCATCAATGAAAATATTTTAAAATTTTATAAGTTTTGAAAACAAAGGTACAGGTTAACTAGATTAAGCTGCAACAATCTTAAAAAAAATGAAATTTACGAAAAATGGACTCGATTAGGCTTACCATGCTAGGGCCGAAAGATTGAAGTTTAAAAGATGGTTTTCTTCTTCTTCTTCCTTTCATTTTCGGTGAAGAAAGCCAAAAAGATGATGATTGTGGTGGCTTTTGTTTATTACATTATTTAACATATATTTTTAATTTTATTAAAAAATTCTTTTAAAAAGAACATCTCAAAATCGTCCACCATTATTAAAAATGGGTAATACATTCTAAAACCACCCAATTAAGTTTTGTATTCAATTATCCCTTTTAATCTAAAAGCGATTAAATTTTACATTTTTTACGATTTAGTCCTTTTTCCTTAATTAACTATCAAATCATCAAAATTTTCAAAACAAACTTCAATCTACTTATATGATAGTTGATATCCAAAGTTACATTCCTTTTAATATTGAATCTCATATAGTTGATCATACCTTGAATCCAACACTATGAAATTTCCTATAGTTGATGGTGTATTCTCATGAATTTTATAGATTTAGACCTACTACTAACTTTCAAGATTGGCATACTTATCACGCTGCCTAAAACACAATTCTTGAAAGTATGCATTCATATATAATTTAATTATTCAACGTCTTTGAATCATTGTCTCATAATTTGATCAGTTCCTATTCTCGTTCCCACTTATTCAGTTACTTCTTAATTTATGTTCATATTTGACATTCCGAACTTCACTTAATTTTAGTAACACACCTGGATACTTTCTAAATCTTTTTTGAATCTGGGTACTCGTATTCTTACTCTTTACCTGAATACTATAAGAGTTACTACAATGTTTTTGTTTCATTTCTTTATGGTTTGGTTAAGCACCTTTATAATCTATTTTGGTTATTACTTCATAATTATCATTCTTTTACTCCTTCACTTGGTTGTTTACTACACAACTCATATTCAATTTCAGGTGTCAACTCTAAACACACGTTAGTTCACGCTCGTCAATCTCATAACTAATCCATTAACATTTGAAAATCCTTTCAAAATTTTTTTTAACTACATCCATAAGAATCCATAGTTATCTTGAATTCTTACATTCTATCCTACATCCAACCATGAATCATACCAAATTTACATGTTCTTATCACCTCTAGACATTATCAAAAGCTCATGTTTCAGTCATACTTATCCATGTCAGAGTCACTTTAATATATGAATATACATATATGTACTCCATTTCCTTAATGTCAAGGGAGTAATCCATCTATCAATTCAAGTGAGTTGTAGAATCCTCAAAGTTTTCTTTGGTATACCGCTAGTTCTTACTA
This sequence comes from Gossypium bickii, assembly GCA_025503065.1. Taxonomy (NCBI): domain Eukaryota; kingdom Viridiplantae; phylum Streptophyta; class Magnoliopsida; order Malvales; family Malvaceae; genus Gossypium; species Gossypium bickii. Next base: position 19,399,159 of record CP106710.1, on the reverse strand, counting down.
TTTTTGTTTTCACGATCTCTACATCCAAACAGTATCAATTTTTACTATATTTTCATACCTTACTTTATGATTAGAACTATAGTCAAAACTTGTCACAATCACCAATTTGGGCACTTACACCTTTTTTTATCATTGTCTCAACAATTTTTTTTTTGGAATTAATGTTGAATTTTCGAATGTTGATATTTAATGGATACTTTAGAAGAACTCTCATATTTTTATTCAGTTCAAATTGGAGTGATGTCTTCAAAATCTTCTCTGGAAATTCGATTGATTTGACAGCGCCAGTGAAATCTTGATTATCATTAGTAACCTAAGTTTATCTTCTTTTAACCACTCGCGATTCTACATTTTCTCAACCTTACAGTGACATGCCATATACATTTATCACCTTATAAACATATTAAGAAATCAAGTTTCCAGTCCAGTCATAACCCCTAAGAGTTCACCAATCATTAAATCACAAGGCCTTATAATACTTTACAAGTTCGAGATCAGCTTTCAAATCCATTTACAACATTCCACCCCATTTTTTCCCAAGCTTAGAATTTTAAACTTAAGTTGAACTCGAAGTGCGTATGCACAAACAAATCAATACTATTTCTATACGAATTCAATATTATCATGAGAGCATACTTTAAACATTACTATTCTTTTATTCATTCTAAATTTCCAAAACACGGGGAATAGTTCATATGCTTATATTCATGTATATACATATAGAATTATATGGTACTTCAATTAATCATACTATTAACCTTTAGCGTAAGCTTCTAATCAAGATCATACGAGAATCGCTACTAATAAGTCTCAGAGACAGATAAGTCTTAACGCTAGAATCATATATCTACATGTTCTTTATGTTGGGAAAAATTCAATTTTAAAAATAGTTTTATGTCATAGTGAAAAATTAAATTTTTTGAAAATCGAGTCGATTTGTGATATTTATAGTAATAAACTTTTTCCAAAAAGTACCTATGCTTTGTGCGAGATGGATCCTAGACGTTCTTGGCTTTCAATCGAACCACCTTATCCTCTATTTTTGTACCACAAATCGCTTCGAGTGTGGGCTCAAGCAATCACGAATCAAACACAGAACTAAAAATAATTTCTTACTTTAGTAGGAAAGTAAATCTCTCTCAATAGAAACTGATAAAACAGTTATTCCCAAAAAATATAATTTATACTTAGAAAATAAATTCTCACTATTTTTAGGCAAAATAACAATATATCAAAGTTGTGTATATTTAGCGCTACCAATGTAATCTATTTATAGGAAAAGATAGGAGAATTTTAACAACTCATTTTTAGTGGTGTAGAAAATTGTGGTTTCAGAAACTCGTTTTCCAATGATCGAGTCAGTATATATTATTTATTTACTAGTCTATTATTTTTTTTATATTGAACTTTGATCAAGAAATTTTAGTGATTGGGTAGTTAGTTAAAGAACAAGTGGTTAGGCCTTAAAGTTAGTGGTTTTGGAAAATGAGGTATCGGGACCTCATTTTCGTAAATTGAGCTCGTAAATATTTAATAAAAATATTTATGGAGTTGTTATATTGTTGAATTGAATTTTGGATAGGTAAATTTGTTGAATTAGTGGCTAATTAAGGTATAAGGACTAAATTGTAAAAACTATAAAAGTTAATCGTTATTGAATTTTATTAATTAAATGGGATAAATAGTAGTATTAAAAGGGTAAAAATGGTAATTAGGACAATATGAACATGGTTGGTGCTTGTTTTGAAGGAAAAAAATGTTTTTATAATATTAGGGTTAAATATAAAATTAGTACCCGAACTTTTCCAGTTCTCCCAGATTAGTACTTATGGTTTTTTTTGTCCTAGAATGGTACCCAAACTTTTTTTCGTCCACTATATTGGTACCTGAGCTTAATGCCGTTAGCTTTTTGCTAATGTGGTAGCGCTAATCAATCGAATGTCGCTACGTGGTGTCCTCTTATACCTCTTTTTCTTTCCTTTTCATTTTCCCTTATTTTCTTCCCTTTGTTCTTTTTTTTTTCTTTTTCATTTTCCCTACAAATTCACCCAAAGCATCTCCACGACCGACACCAATTTTATAAAATCGTAAAATATCATCGTTGTTCACTGCCGTTCACCATTCAATGTCGTGGTGTTTCCCAAAACTGTAAAATATCATCGCCATCACCATTCAATGTTATTCACTATCGTTCAACATTCACTATAGTTCACTTCCGTTCAATAGGAACTTCGTCGCTGTTCAACTTGGGTACATCTTTTTCTTTTTATTTTCCCTACCTCTATCTTCTTCATCTTTTTTTTTTTCACTCTTCTTCATCTCTCAGTTTTAGGGCCAACTGCAACGAAGAATCGATGCCAGATTATTGGGTTTTTTTTCTTGGATTTTAAATTATTAAAAATAAATTCATATATAAAATTACCTCTAATTGATAAAATATGGGTTAATAAAAAAATATAATTACTTTGTTGAGTTCTTGGATGAAGAAAGAAACCCTTCGAATCCTTTCAAAACATGCCCGAAATGGCTCGAATCTTGTAAATAACTAGTTTCCAAGTAAAAAACCTACAACAAAAATATGAATTAGATTAAGAAATTTAATTTTTATTGCAAAATTCATCGAATTTGTAGCTTCTTTTCCAATATATATACACATAAAAGACGAAAAAAGAAAGAGCAAAATTTCCCATGGGGAAGTAGGAAAACTATTACCTGTTTTTTGATATTGTGAAGTTTGTCTTGAAGCTTTTCTCTTTTGTTCGTAAGAAAAGAAAGGATGGCGGCTGGATTCCCTGAACTTTTCTGCCCTAACGACATTTTTGTTAGGAAAAATAAAATAAAAAAGTTTGTTTAGTTCTCGAGACAGAAGTAGAGAAAATTGAAAACAAAGATTTTTTGCAGAAAAAAACCAAGAAAGATGAAGAAGAGTAAAGTAGAAAGATGAAGATAGAGGTAGGGAAAACAAAAAGAAAAAGAAGAAAAAAAAAAAAGGGAAGAAAAGAAGGGAAAATTAAAAAGAAAAGAAAAAGAGGTATAATAGGGCACCAGGTGGCGGTACGCTATTGGCTAGCGCTGCCACATCAGCAAAAAACTAATGGCGTTAGGCTCAAGTACCAATATACTAGATGGAAAAAAAATTTGGGTACCAATCTGGGACAAAAAAAACTATAATTATCAATCTGAGAGAAGTGGATAAATTCCGGTACTAATTTTATATTTAATCCATAATATTAAATAAATAATAAATTATGATAAAACATAAAAAAATAAAGGTCATTATCCTTTCCCATTATCCTTCCACCGATTTTTCACCATTTTTAACAGAAAGAAAAGCTTTCAAGCATTTAAGCTATTCGGCCCATGCGTGTAACTTCAATCCAAGCTTCTTTTTCGTAAATTTTATATTTTTGATATCGTTATAGTGTAATTTAGCTAACCTGGGTATCAAATCGTAAAAAATTAAAAAGTTTTCCATTAATGATTTTTTATTTTTTATTTTATGTTAAATAGCTTGATTGTAAGCTTATAAATGATTAAGGGCTAATTTGTAAAGTGAAATTTGTTAGTTTTGAGTTTAGGGAATAAAATGAAAATATTTCAAATTTGACATGAAATTTCTATAATTTCTGAAATTAGAGGGCTGTAGAAGAATGTATTTCAAGTTGTATTGTAGAACGAGACTCAAATTTAAAAGATATGATAGTTTTGGTTTTAGGAACTAAATTGAAAACAATGAAAAACTTTAGGAAAATTGTTTAAAATGAAATTAAGTTGTCATATGCCTTAAATAAGATGTTATAAGTGTAACACCCATTACCCGTGTTCGAAGTCGAAACTGGGTTTGAGGCATTACCTAACTTATCTTGCTTAAACATATCACATTGGGTTATAAAATTTCATTTAAACCCATCTTTTGCTCTTTCTCGGCCTACGAGGCCCTAAACATACCTTCGAGAGGTTTCAGAAGTTAATCGAGAACTTTTATGAACTTGGAAAAATTTTCATCAAAACAGGGGCCACATGCCCGTGTTGGTCTAGGGACACGCCCGTGTGTCCCTAAGATATGCCCGTGTTCTCCACCCGTGGTCGACACTAACTTATTTCACACGGTCGAACACATGCCCGTATCCCTAGCCCTTGTCCCTTACACGGCCTCGACCCGCCCGTGTGCCAAAACCTTGGCATTCTGTTTATGACATCATCACTTCACTATGGCCACACGGCCAAGCACACGCCCGTGTCCTTAGACCGTGTGTCGAATTAAATTCCACATTTAATGTGCAGACTTTACACGGCCTGGGCACACGCCCATCCCACACGGCTGAGACACACGGCCGTGTCTCTGCCCGTCTGTTTACTACAAGGCATACTGACTTGGAATTCTAGTATGTAAGGGGCCACACGGTCGATCAACACGCCCATAGGGCTGACCGTGTGTCACACATGGCCTAGACACATGCCCGTGTGTCTACCCGTGTGGACAATTAGATGGCTATCTACCAAGCCATTTGCCACCCTATCAAGAAATCATACTCATACCAAAACATTTCAATATACAAGATGACCAAATGGTATCTCTAAGAACTCAAGAAAATCAAGACATACACAAGGGCATACACTTCATGAAATTCATCTTTATTAGGCATAAGAATTTGCCAAGTATTGGCCTAACTTATAAGACCATTTACAAACTGAATTAGAACAACCTTTATAGCCAACACATTTGGCTTACCAATAAGACATAACAAAAATACTCAAGTCCTATACATGCCATACTCAAAATAAAACTAATTTGGCTATACCAAAAGTGGTTGATAGTGCGATCTCCAACTCCGATGTCCGCAACTTCTCGAGTTAAACTTGCAATACTACAAGGAAAAAGGGCAATGAAAAGAGGTAAGCATAAAGCTTAGTAAGTTTGCATGGAAATAAATAGCAACAATAAGCTCATAATATAATCCATCCATGGCATCAACTAATCATACACAAGTCATAGGTTTCTTGCCATACTTACTCACACTTGCCCTTATTTAGCACATAACATGCCACATATCGTAATTGTTTCTTCATGACTCATTCACGAGTACCTGTATTCACTCATTCACGTGACTTTAGTACTAATCTCATTTCTATTTCCAAGTTCATCTATATATCCCATTAATCACTAGGGATACTCAAGGACGCATATTCATCGTCATTGATATAGGTACAAAGCCAATGCCACATCCCGGATATATGGTCTTACATGGGGTTACCTTTGATTGCCAATGCCATATCCCGGATATGGTCTTATACGGGATCTCACATCAAACATCGATGCCATATCCCAGATATGGTCTTATACGATTCTCATATTCAATACCGAAGCCATATCCCAGTTATGGTCTTACACGAGATCTCAACTCGGTGTTGAGGCCATATCCCGAACATGATCTTATACGAGACCTTATCCATTTCATATCTCGATGATAGCATTTTCAAATTCATTATAGTCCACTAGGACTTCAACATCTTATTCAACATCAATTACTCAATTTAGTAGAGCATCATGCATCAATATAATACCAAGCATTCTCAAACATGCTAGCATAGATGTTGAATCTATCACATACAAACTTACCTCGATTTCAAAATAAGCTAAACCGTCGATCTAATCCGAGACTTTATTCTTTCCTCGATCGAGGTGAATTCTTGGTTCTTCTTGCTCTATAATAGCAAATTAGCTCATTTTAATCATCACATTAATAAAAGAATTTTAATAATCATGCTTTGGCAAAATTACTATTTTGCCCCTAGACTTTGGCAAAATGACCATTTTACCCTTAGCCTCAGAAATCAATTCTAATCACATTTCTACCTTCAACAAGCCTAGGTAAACATTTAATTCTCTTATGGATATCATCAAAAATCAACATTCCATACATTTACTACAAACTTTATAACCTTTTCACCAAGGCCCTTTTAGGTGTTTTCATGGCAACACCTTTCACAAAAGTTATTCATCTAACAACCAAGACTCATTTTCTTCCATAAAAATGCAGCAAATAACAATGAAAGCTCTCATGTAAAATCTCTAAACTCTTCACCATATTACAAATTATCCCATTATTTGAAAGCTTAAGCTTTAGGGGTTCCAAAAGTACAATTTTTATCAAGAAATGATCACTAGAGCACTTACTTGTAAATAGAAGAGTATGCTGAAATTTTTGAAGCTTTCAACCCTCTAGTTGCTGCTAATTTTCAGTGGAGGAATGAAGAAGAAAATATGGTATCTTTTCTTTCTTTATTTTAATATAAACCATCAATTTAGTCCACCTAATATCAACTACTTTGACCAATTTTGACATAATTTGTCTCCTATGGCCGGCCACACTATCTCAAGGGGTCTAATTGCCCTTTAAGGACCTCCAATTAACATTATATGGCTTTTAGGCACCTATAGCTTATAAAATAGAACTTTTGCACTTTATGCAATTTAGTCATTTTTTGCAATTAAGCATGAAATCGCTAAAATTAAAGCACAAAAATTTTCATGCACTAATATAATCATGCTCTGACTCATAAAATAACATGAAAATAATTTTCTCTAACCTCGGATTAGTGATCCTGAGATCACTATTCCGACTAGCCCCTAAATCAGGCTGTTACAATAAGGTAATTGGGACTAATATTTTGAAATGAATGACCATATAAATTAAGAATTGAATCAACTGATAGATAATCGAGAAAAAGAGAAAATTGCATATTAGTCATTTACACTTTTATTATTGTTGGTTGTACTTAGGAGGTTCATATTGTGTAATTATGTTTATAAATGTATTCAATGTGCTTTAATCATGATTTTTTTTATATAAATCATTTTTTTAAATGTATTTAAAATGGTACAAAAAGGGTGAGAAAATATTGAATTGTAAAGAGTTGATCTGATATACATATTCAGCCCGGATGAACATAGGATGGGATGCAATTAGCATACCAATAGGGTTAGTTGCGCACTTGTACAGGATTTACACTACGGTGCCTACTGATTTGCACTACGAAGCCTACTGCTCAGCACTTTGGTGCCTACTGTTAAAGCACTTCGGTGCCTACCCGTGTGGTGTAGTCACCTGCATATCTGTATCTGTTATTATTATTCAATGGACTAATGGTTTTAAAAGGAATTGAATTGTTTGATTTAATATGGTGATTGGAAGTTTATACAGTTATATGTTTGATTGATCAAATGATGTATTCATTTGATAGTTCTAATGAAATGATATTAATTGAATTGAATTGTACAAGAAAATTGATAGATTATATGGTTGTATATGAAATACTCACCTTATGGTTGTGATATGCTGTGACGGGAAACTTAGTTAAACTTGTTATTTTGATATGTTTAGTTACAAAATGAGATAAGTTTATTGTTTTAACAACTATGAGCTTACTAAGCATATATAATGCTTACCCTATTATGTTTTCATCTTGTAGTTGTCTTTTGCGGAACGTGAAGATTGGATCAACTTAGAGCTCACACTATCCAATCTTTAAGTTGGTAGTCTTTTATTCAATCTGGACTCAGTTATGTGGCATGTATATAGGAAATATTATGTACATATGTTTACCTAAGACATGGAGTTTTGAATCATGAATATGGCTTGAATTTTCAAATGGCTAGAAGTTACATACCTATATGAGAATGCCTAAATATATGATACTTGTGTATATATCTTATTATGTTTGGATGTTAACTTGAATGGTTCTAGTTTTGGACCTTATATGATGCTTAAATTTGAGGGTAAATGTGTTGTGTATTAATATGTACACTTTGTCGTGTTGTTAGGCAATGGATGAAGCATAAATCATATATTTGATTATGATTTGGTTAATATTGGAATGTGAAAGATGAATGGTAAGCTATACTTGAGTAGTTGATGAATACATAGATTGATAAGCTTAGCAAAATGTCCATTTCATATGGGATAGCTTGATTGGTCTTGTAGCTGGTTAAATGGATATGTTGGTATGCATTTAAGTTGGTTTTGTGCAGGTTTGAATGACCAAATATGCATCATTTGAGCATATTGTTTGGCTTGGCACGAAATAGGTACCAAATGGTCTTATTTTACCAAAAACTGAGTCCTCGTGGCAACGTGGAATTCTTCTTGTCGTAACGTCGGCCAACAGTCTTTGACGCCTTGATGTCAAGTGGTTCGACGTCATGACATGACTCACTATCTAGCAACGTCACAACGTGGGAATGACTCGTCGCGACGTGGAGTCCAAAACTTTCAAACTTTACAATTTGGTCCTAATTCATGGTTAGGTCATCAATAGAGCTTTATTAGGCATGATTTAGTCTCGATTTCTATTTGAATGATATCATATGATCACGATTGAGATATGAATGGTTATTGCATGATTATTTTAATATTTTTAGTTCTAATTACAATAGTAACATCTCGTAGCTCGATCCGACGACTGGACCGAGTAAGGGGTGTTACATGAATCTTGGTTGACTTAGTATAATACAAATAATACTTATCTGATAGAAAAACTAGTTTCCTAGTTCAATTAGGAGTGAGCGGTGGCACACCCTAGTTAAATATACTAGGATTGTTGCCCCCCATATGTATCATAAGGGGTTTTCGGCCTCTCCTGTATTAGGTCTAATTATATGCGTTTCTTAGACTTTTAACCAAACACTTTATAATTTAATCCAACCCAGTACATGTTTTTCTATCTCCCAAAATAAATATTATTTATTAATTAAATAATGTTATGATTAAATAATTTTCTCAACCTAATTCTTATTTGTTTAAAGTCATGACAAAATCCATAAGAAAATATATTTAATTTCCATATTCAACAGATTCAAAATGACTAATTAATTTAATTCCATTTTTGAACTTCAATTATTTGATAAAAAATATTCAAAAAATTTAAATTAATTTTCAAGTCATTTCCATACTTAGTGAGAAATCACATTCATTTCTGAATGTAATTCATTCTTTAACTTTTATCTTTTCTATCCATTTTTGTTCATTTGATTCTATATGCAATTCGTTTCTAATTTCAACAAGTTAGTGAAGGGACTGATTGGACATATTTAATTAGTGCTCAAATGATTTATAATTAAGTTTTAGCTTTTCACCTATTAATTATAAACTCATTTACTCACGAAGTCATTCCATTATAGTATCGTGATTGAGCTCTCTCCAATTACATACCATTATGAAAGTTACTCAATCACTGCTAGTCCAATGACTTCGTCATAAGTGTGTTACCCTTATACATATCCTTAATCTCTTTGGCATAAATTCGTTCTCCCGATGTGATCCTGTTTTATCTCATGGTAACCATTACATCGTCCTTCATAAAAAGCCAATCACTATACAATAGTAATTAAATCATTTATTATAAAGACAAGTAATCCGTGACCACATTTACTTCTCATCTATCATGTAATGCCAATGAGAGAATATCATTTACCTATTTCTTTGGCTATGAATTCCTGTAACACCCCAAACCTGGCCTAGACGTTATGGTCGAATCTGGAAATATTATGAAGAAAAGTTATAAACTGACTTTTTCTCTATGAAGTCATCATATATCTTTGTTACTAAAAGAGTCCATTTTATTTAAAATCGTATTTTTATACTTATTAATCAAAACTATCAATTGTTTACATTTTTCAAAATAAATCAAATAATTTGTGGCGAAAGTTCTTAAGATGTTATATTTTGGAAAATTGAATTTGTTTTCTTGAAAATGGTTGATTGCATAAAATAGTTGTTTTCGTAAAATTGTTTTATCAAACGTCATGCTAGAAATTCCAAATTAAAATCCAAATCCAAAATAAAACCCAAAAGTCTAGAGAGTCCAAAATTTACAAAACTTTTAGCCCAAAATTCTAACTAAGTTTAATTTAAGTAAAAGTAGTTTATGGAAGAATGGACGTAATCGAACTCCTATCGCACCAACCCGCCTAAGTCTGAGGGTTACATAAGTGTGACAGACAAACAGAGAGTGAGTTTTATAACTTAGTGTGTAACTAATAGAAACATAATCACAGACTGAATACACAACAGAACAATTACTGACAAATGTCTCATGTAGAATCAGAGTCACATACAAATTACAATCCTACCCCCATCCGCTACACACCATCTCTGACAATCCCAACACACCATGTGGGGTATAAAATGACCACCCATCCTTAAACACCACTTAGTGTCCTTACAACACTTTTCAGAAAAAATTGCAATAGTGCTGCCAGTATAATGGCAAGTTAACGCCTCACACAAAACACTTCCTCCATATAAAACATAACCCGCCCCAAAGCCAGGTACAAACAAAATACCAGATATATTAGATCAATAGACATCAAAATATATATATCAAGCATGCTCATATTCATACAAAACAGATCAAACATATAGCATCACATTACATGCATTTAGGCATTATTTACTTCGATTTCATACTAACAAAATAGCAAATTTCATGCTTTAAGGCTTATATAACATATACCGACCTCACGGAAGGCCCACAGCCGATAGGGACGACATGTATGACCCTAAGAAAAAATCATAAATTTGGGCCCACATGCCCGTGTGGCCCACATGCCCAAAATAGCTTGCCCGTGTGGCCAAAACAGGCCAAAATGGCCTAGACCGTGTGTCACACACGGCTATGTGGCGTCGATAGGCCCTAATTTCAGCTTTCATTGTTTATTGTTTTTCAAGTTTCTCGTTACACACCTGATTCAATTTCGTCACAAAAACACCCATGGAGTAAACAGTACCTAACAATCAACAATAAAACGCCTAGAATCAATCTTAATTCCTCAAATTCTATCGAGTAACCACTCGACTATAATGCAATCATACACAATTCCAGCTAAAAGATTGCACTCATAACCTTTCAAAAACTTACCCACGTCCACGGCAACCCATAATCTATAATTCGCAACAGGAGAATCTCGGAATCCTTGAATGTCACCTAGCAACAATGATACATAGAGTCAACTTACGCTTCAAACAGAGTACTAAAACATTAACAAAGGTTCCTGCTAAATCCACATAAAATCTTTACTTACAACACTTACTAACACTATCCGAATAAATTGAGTTGCAAAAAAAACGAAGAAGATCCCCAACACCATGCAATAACACAATTGGAATCAAACCGAGGCAAGAAACACCACTAATTGAAGGAGATAGCAAAGAACGAAGAACAATCAAAAGAAAAGGGAGAAGACATTGAAGAAGAAAAAACTGACGTGAGAGAAAAAAATGGAAAAGAACTGACGTGAGAGAAAAAAATAGAAATATGGAAAAGAGGGATTTTTGAAAAATAATAAAATAAAATAAAAAGATAAAACCAACCCCCCTCAAATCCCCAACTAACATATTTTCTTACCCAATTTCACTCTAATCCAACTACCTCTTAACAGGCCACTACAATTCCTTAACAAAAAGATAATACCCTCTCGCACACATCAAGTCTCGAACCCAAGACCTCAAACACACTCCCACATCACTTAACTACTGTAACAAGCATTTAATTATGGAAGAAATTAATAAACTAGAACTTAAGACTTTTAGGATGTTACAACTCTACCCCCTAAAGAAATTTCGACCTCAAAATTTACTTGATTCAAACAAATACGGATACTGTTGACGAATTGAGTCCTCAGGTTCCCACGTAGCTTTCTCAATGCCATGATTCCACCACATAACCTTAGCTAACAAAATAGATTTCCTCATCAAGACTTTAACATATCGATCCAAGATTTACACCAGCTCCTCCTCAAAAGTCAAATCGGGTCTAACTTCAATCTCCTCAACAGAAACAATATGAGATGGGTCCGACCGATACCGCCTCAACATAGAAACGTGAAATACATCATGAATACGGTCTAAGTCCGAATGTAGCTCTAACAGATATGCAATTGTTACCACACATTTTAGAATCCGATACGGCCCAATGAATCTAGGGCTCAACTTACCCCTACGTCCAAACCGTAGGACTTTCTTCCATATTAAGGAACACATAATCACCCACGGCTTATCAATGTCCCTCCTTTTTCAGATCCACATAAGACTTTTGTCTATCAGAAGCCACCTTAAGACGATCCTGAATCAGTCTAACTTTGTGTTCAGTCTCAGAAACTAACTCAGGATCCAAAACCTGTCGCTCACCCAACTCCGTCCAACACAATGGAGTACGACACTTACGACCATATAGAGCCTCGTAAGGTGCCACCTGAATACTAGACTGAAAACTACTATTGTAAGCGAACTCGACTAATGGTAGAAAACCCTCCCAACTACTTCAGAAATCGATCACACAACTCCGAAGCATATCCTCTAGTATCTATCTGACGATGGAACACAGTTCGACCATCTGTCTGAGGATGGAACGCAATACTGAAACCCAATCTAAAACCTAAAGCCTCATGAAGTTTTCTCCAAAACTAAGAAGTGAAGCTAGGATCTTTATTAGAAATAATTGAGAATGGTACCCCATGAAGTCTCATGATCTCTGAAATATACAACTTGGCCAACTTCTGAAGAGAATAATCTGTCCGAACAAGAATAAAATGGGTAGACTTGGTCAACCGATGTACGATAACCCACACAGAATCCTTCTTAGTAGGTGTTAAAGGTAACCCACTAACAAAGTCCATAGTTACACGCTCCCATTTCAACATGGGAATCTTAATGGGTTGAAGCAAATTAGACATTTCTCTACGGCTAAAAGCATCAACCACTACATTGGCCTTACCGGGATGATACTTAATAATGCAGTCGTAATCCATAAGCAATTCAATCCATCTATGCTGCCTAAGGATATATTTAAGGCTCTTATGATTGGTGTAAATAATACACCTCTTACCATACAAATAGTGCATCCAAATATTTAAGGTAAAGACAACAGCAGCTAACTTGAGATCATGCGTCAGATAATTTCCCTTGTGTAACTTAAGCTATCAAGATGCATAAGCCACTACCTTACCGTCTTGTATCAGAACACATCCTAAACCGACGTTCGACACATCACTGTATACTACGAACTCCTTACTAGATTCAGGCTGTATTAGAACAGGAGCCTGAGTCAAAACATATTTGAACTTCTCAAAGTTTGATTGTTGTTCATCAGTCCAGACAAAAGGGGTGTTCTTCTACAATAACTTAATTAGAGGAGCTGCAATTAACGAGAACCCTTTGACAGATCCTTGATAATAGTCTGCAATACTTAGAAAACTACGGATCTCAAAAACATTCCTAGGCTGTTTTCAATCAATCACAACCTCAATCTTTCTAGGATCAACTCATATCCCCTCCGTAGAAACCATATGCCCTAGAAAAGTTACTTCTCTTAACCAGAATTCACACTTGCTCAACTTAGCATAGAGCTGTTTCTATCAAAATATCTGAAAGACTACTTTAAGATGTTTGTTATGATCATCTTCTGTTTTAGAGTATATCAGAATGTCATCGACAAAAGACCACAAAAAACTGATCCAATAATGGCTAGAAAATCTAGTTCATCAAATCCATGAATGCAGCCGGAGCATTCGTCAAACCAAAGGGCATGACTAGGAACTCGTAATGCCCATAATGAGTTCTAAAAGCAGTCTTATGAACATCAATATCCTTAACCTTAAGTTGATGGTACCTAGAACGGATATCTATCTTTGAAAACACTGAAGTCCCACGAAACTGATCAAAGAAGTCGTCAATCCTCGGAAGTATGTACTTATTCTTCACCGTTAACTTATTTAACTGACGGTAGTCGATACACATCCTCCTAGTACCATCTTTTTTCTTTACAAACAAAAATGGTTTCTCCTACGGAGACACCCTAGGACAAACGAATCCATGATCAAGGAGTTCCTGAAGCTGGGCCTTTAACTTCATAAGCTCCTTCGGTGCCATACGATAAGGAGCAATGGACACCGAAGCTGTACCTAGCAGAAGCTCAATATTGGATTCGACTTCCTAATCTGGAGGTAAACTCTCGAGAAAAATGTCCAGAAATTTCTTAACCGTTCAGATGTTCTCAATAGATGAACCTACAGAAGTTGAATCACTCATAAAAGCCACATACGCTTCACACCCTTTCCTAACCAGTTTTTCAGCTACAAGGGTAGAAATCACATTGGATAAGTAATCACTTCGCTTGTCGATCACAACCACCTCCATATCATTCTCAGATATCAGAACCACTCTCTTAGTAGCACAATCCAAACTGACTCGATGCTCTACAAACCAATCTATACCTAAAATCAGATCAAATTCTCCAAATGGTAGTTCCATCAGATTAGCCAGAAATACAATCCATTGTACCTCTAACGGTACATTCTTATACAGTCTATTAACCCGAATAGATTGGCCCAATGGGCTGAGTACAATAATCTCACCAAAAGTGCTCTCAACCAAAACCTCTAAGTTTACATAAATAAAGCTAGCAACATATGAATGTATTGACCCCATGTCTATCAATGCAAAATAAGGGGCATTATAAATAAAGAACATACATGTAATCACATCAGTGACATCTTTATCTTCACGACGTGTAGCAACATAAACCAACGCAAACTGCCTCACCTCAGTCTGATTAGCACCTCTTCCCGATGCTCACTGCCCTTTACCCATACCATTACCACCCCTGGTAGGACCATGGCCCCTAAGCCGCTGTTAAACTGCCCGTTGAGGCTGAACAAATCCCGGAGCTAGAGCTTGTATCTGATCAGAACGCTGTGGGCAATCTCTAATATGGTACTCCATCGACCCACACTATAGATACGCTCTCAACCTCCTCAAACATTTACCTAAATGGCATCTACCACAGTTTCTACACGGTTGAGCCATAGTAGGAACAACTGGAACCCCAACTTTTGAAAGCCCATTAGATCTGGCCCGTTTCTTAGCCTTTGAACAGAACTAGAGAGCTCTAAATCCCTCTTATTCTTACCCCTCTCTCGGTCCCTATTATCGCGTTTAACACGCTTAACCTCCTTAGTGATCTTCACATTGTCTACCAAGACAGCAAATTCTTGCTCCTTCTGCAGAGCTATTAGGACTATCAGATTATCCCTTAAAGTATCATCAAAACGAGCACATTTCTCATACTCAGTCGCAACCATCCCACGAGCATAACGGTTCAATCTAAAAAATTTAGCCTCGTACTCGGCCACAATCCTATCCCCTTAAGTGAGATTCATAAACTCGCGTCTATGAGCATCCACATAACTCACCCCCATATATTTACTCTAGAAGGCAGTCTTAAAATATTCCTAAGTAATTTGATCTGGTTGAGTACCCTCCTCAACCATTAACCACTACTAATACGCCTCATCGCGAAACAGAGATACTGCACCCTTTAATTTCTGCTCAATGGTGCATTCGATATCATTCATTATCCTCTTAGTGGCCTCCAACCAGTATTCGGCCACAGTTGGGGCGACCTTAGTGACGCCCCTAAATAGCTCAGCACTATTAGACCGGAGTCGTTCAGTTACTGGCCCACGGCTCCAAAAATTAAAATAGGGCCCAACGACCCTCTCTAATACTTTAAGCATAGCTTAGGACAATGTGTCATCTCCAGCCGAGTGACTTTGAGACCCGGTCTCAGCAGTAGGTGTAGCCGGTGTCTCACTCATATCTATATTAGGCATACTGCCCATCGAGGACTACTCAGCTCGAGTCCTTCTACGGTGCCCACCGCGCGCACGAGCACTCATCGTATTCTCAGATTATCTACATTACGAAGTTTAATATATCAGTTTTAGTATTTATTAGCAAGTATTTAATGTTTCAAATAATTATCAGAAGTAATTTTAGAAATTTTAAGAATTTTCAGTCTTTAACTAACTCAGTGCAGTTTTAATAGTTTCAGAGTTTTCTAACTAAAGTATTTCTAAGTTAGAAGTACTTAAAAAATTGGCACTGGAGATTCGGTGTTCAACAAACTTACTTTTCAAATTTAAAAATAAACTTTACTCAAAAAATAGTTTTTACAAATATAATTTTGAACCTAAAATTTTCACAGCCCGAGTTTTATAACTAGGCTCTGATACCACTAAATATAACACCCCAAACTCGGCCTAGACATTATGGCCGAATCTGGAAATGTTACGAAGAAAAGTTATAAATTCAATTTTTTTCCTATGAAACCATCGTATATCTTTGTTACTAAAGAGTCCACTTTATTTAAAATCGTACTGTTATACTTATTAATTAAAATTGTCAATTGTTTATTTTTTTTAAAATAAATCAAATAATTTGCAGCGGAAGTTCTTAAGATGTTATATTTTGGAAAACCAAGTTTGTTTTCATGAAAACGATTGATTGCATAAAACAATTGTTTTCGTAAAATCGTTTTATCAAACGTCATGCTAGGAATCCAAAATTAAAATCCAAATCCAAAATAAAACCCAAAAGTCCAGAGAGTTCAAAATTTACAAAACTCTTATCCCAGAATTCTAACTAAGTTTAATTTAAGTAAAAGTAGTTTACGGAAGAATGGACGTAACCGAGCTCCTATCGCATCGACCCGCCTAAGTCTGAGGGTTACCTGAATGTGACAGACAAACAGAGAGTGAGTTTTATAACTCAGAGTGTAATTAACAGAAACAGAATCATGGACTGAATACACAACAGAACAGTTACTGACAAATGTCATATGTAGAATCAGAGTCATACACAAATTACAATCCTATCATCATCCACTACACACCATCTCCGACCATCCCAACACACCATGTGGGGTATGAAACATCCACCCATCCCTACACACCACTTAGTGTCCTTGCGAAACTTTTTAGGAAAAATCGCAGCAGTGTTGCCAGTATAATGCCGAGTTAACGCCTCACACAAAACACTTCCTCCACATAAAACATAACTCGCACCATAGCCAAATACAAACAGAATACCAGATATATCATATTAACAGACACCAGAATATTATATCATGCATGCTCATATAATAGATATTAAACATGCTCATACAAAATAGATCAAACATATCGCATCATATTATATGCATTTAGGCATTATTTACGTCGATTTCATACTAACAAAATAGCAAATTTCATGCTTTAAGGCTTATATAACACAAACCGACCCTACGAAGGCCCACAGCTGATCGGAACGACAAGTACGACCTTAGAGAAAAATTTAGAAATTTTGGCCCACAAGCCCAAAATACCTTTGCCCGTGTGGCCCACATGGCCAAAAATGGCCTAGACCATATGTCACACATGGCTTCGCACATAGCTTGTTACACGACCGTGTGGCATCGACAGGCCCCAATTTTGGCTTTCGTCGTTCGCTATTTTTCGAGTTTCTTGTTACACACCTGATTCGATTTCGTCACAATAGCACCCACGGAGTAAACAGTACCTAACAATCAATAATAAAACGCCCATAATCAATCTCAATTCCTTAATTTCTATCGAGTAACCACTCGACTACAATGCAACCATACACAATTCCAACTAAAAGATTACACTCATAACCGTTCAAGAACTTACCCATGTCCACTGTAGCCCCTAATCTCTAATTTGCAACAGAAGAATCTCGAACTCCTTAAATGTTACCTAGCAACAATGATACACGGAGTTAATTTATGCTTCAAACAGAATACTAAAACATTAACAAAGATTCTTACCAAATCCACAGAAAATCTTTACTTACAACACTTACTAACACTACCCAGATAAATCGAGTTGCAAAAGAAATGAAGAAGATTCCCAACACCATACAAGAGCACAATTGGAATCAAACCGAGTCAAGAAACACCACCAATTGAAGGAGATAGCAAAGAACGAAGAACGATCTAAAGAAACGGGAGAAGACGATGAAGAAGAAAGAACTGACGTGAGAGAAAAAAAAAAATGGAAACGTGGGAAAAAAGGGATGTTGGGAAAAATAATAAAATAAAATAAAAAGATAAAACCAACCCCCTTCAAATCCCCAACTAACAGATTTTCTTACCCAATTTCACTTTAATCTAACTACATATTGATAGGCCACAACAATTCCTTAACAAAAAGATAATACCCTCTCGCACACATCAAGTCTCAAACCCAAGACCTCAAACTCACTCCTACATCACTTAACCACTGTAACAAGCACTTAATCATGAAATAAATTAACAAATCAAAACTTAAGACTTTTGGAATGTTACAATTCCACTATTGTGAATGGTGCTATATATTGCAGAAGTCGTATACCCAAGGCACTAGCTTTCAGTTTTTTATCTTTTTAAACTCAAACTTTTACTTACATCAAAGTATATGAGTCACACATATATAGTCCATTATCTACTCAAGACTAAGGTATGTCATACTATGAACATCAAAAGCGAATAAATCTATAAATGGATTTAGGATCTATTCTACTTGGGTCATGTCCAATGTACTACCAGTTCAATCAGTCACATCTATGTCTCTTTCTTCTGGAAATCATCTGCTCCGATGCTCAAGACCAAGTATCTCCCCAATTGGACTTAATAAATGACATATTAGTCTTTCAATTGGTTTGCTCATTTCCAATTAAACTAAAGATATGTTTATATTCATCTACTAATACAAGCTATCTTTCTATATTACGATTCGATCACATAATACCACATAGTATTAGTTAAATATTAAATAACCAATGAGCTAATATTTGATTTCATTTTGCTTTGCATGCAAAAACCATTGAGGATAATATATAAAAGGGTATTAATATAATTTATGGATAATTTTATTAAACTAATTTGTTCGAAAAAATAAAAATATACAAACGAATATACTACACTTAGGGCAATAGATCTAACAATCTATTCAAAGGTATATTCATTATACTGAACTTCATGATAGTCTTATTCAACAATTTAACACAACTCAATGAAGTTCATTTCAAGTTATCTAATATAATTCATTTTAAACTTTATATCTAGATCTTTATACTCTTACTTAGTCATTTAACTTTTATATTCGTAATTTTATTAGACATAATTCACACCTTCTTATCAACTATCACTAATGTAGCATAATATCTCAACATGACAATATCATTAGAATCACCTAAGCTTATTATATTTTTATTTTTATCCAATTTTAACAATTAGAACCATTAACTCATGTCACTATTCATTTGTTACTATTTATAATCTCGGTTTGCATGATATACACCAAACTTTCAACTTTCGAACTAACACTTAGGGTCCATTTGTTTGACTGAAAATGGTTTCCAGAAAATAATTTCTAGAAAATGACTTACTTTTCTGAAAAAAGTTAATATTTTCTAGTGTTTGGATAGATCTCTGTAAAATATTTTCTGGTGTTTGGCAAATTTTTTGAAAATATTTTATAAAAACTGTTTTAAATGAAATAAATATACATTTGAGATTTATTATTTTTTCATCCTGAGTTTATTATTTTAAATATTAAAATTATATTTTACATTGTTTTTACATATATTGCAATGATTTATTTATAAATAAATACATTAGATTAAATATATTAACAACCATAAATTGAAAACAACCAAAGCAAATAGACGATTCGTAATTGTGTTATAAAAAAATAAAAAACAAAGATTGAATAAAAAAAATTAACTTCCAAACCACAAGTAATATTACAAATTTTGATACTAGATCATAATTTTTGGACTAAAGTTCATACCAGACAATAATATACAAATAAAGTTCATACCAAACAATAATATTCAAAGAATGAAAGAATTAACAAGTTCTTGGACTAAATTTCAATTGTTTTTTGATTAATAGCTTTATATCTCCATTTCTCTTTCTCTAAAAAATCAGCAACCAAGAACCTTGAAACAAATACCCAAAGCCTATAAGTGTCTTCAAAACTAGTGAGGAACCCAATTGTAGCTGTAACATCTATTCCAGGCTGAAACTCATCTTTTTCCTTCATTTCTTCATGTTTAACACTGAACCAAATGTGTTGTAAACACCAAATGCAGAATGAAATATTGTTCCTATTAGTCAGTTTTTGCACTAATGCAGGATCAATCATTTCCCCTTTCCAATCAAATACATTAAAAGCCACTGTTGGGCCTCGATCAAACATTACTTTTGGACCATAGATTTTGGTTCACCATCTGAAATCTCGAGACTTTCAACATTTTCGTTGGCATCCTCCTCCTCTAAGGAATTCTACAACTCACAGAAACAACAAGATATCCATGTTTACTAAAGATTCCAAAAATGATAAAACAAATAGTCCTACACTCACATTACTCATATTATAGGCCATCAATTCACCATTACTGTGATCATTATTAGAAACCTCTTTTTTAACTGATCCATCGCCATCAGCATTCACGAACTTTACACCACCCGAAATAACATTTAAATCGTCCCCCTTATCCTACAGGATTGAACTTAAGCGAACCCTTGAGCTTGAAAAAATCAAACTTAACTAATGCACAAACAGTGTCAGGATAAGGAACATTTGAAAAAAGCCACAACATGGATAAAATCAAACAAAAGCATGCTCTAATCGAGTATTCTAGGAGAAACTCTAGGCTTTTTGACAACCATTGGCATATCCTCAAATTATCTATTGTCATTTCTTTAAATACATCATGGGATTGAATACTTATAGAACATTAAGAAGAAGAATTATAGTACTTTGAGGAATGAAATAAAGACAATGGTACTAAGTATACCGGCAAGGGAATATTGGTAAGTGGTACCTTTTGTATTTAAGTAATTTGTTAACTGATTTTTGAAATATCAAAAGTTTGCATAACCCCACACCTACAATACTATAACAACTATTTTTACTTCATATCATACAGTGATCACTACCATCACAACATTGCAAATGGTCCATAAAAACACTAACAGAAAAAGTAAAGAGATGAACTATCACCAGATAATCAAAGGCATCTTTCTAGACTTTGCCACTTAAATTTCCAGTTTCAAGATTTTCTACATTTTTATTGGAACCTTCTCCTTGCAAAGTGTTCTGTACTTAACACCATTAGGATACAGTTCCTTATTTAACTATACATCCAATTCCTAAACTCATTACACAAAATTCCTCACTAATTAAGCAAATAGTAAGGGAAAAAACTCACTCAACTCACAGACCATCAATTCAACATAAATCCTTAACACTACAAACCTTACCATTCATAGAAGTTCATATAACCAATAATCATCAATGTAAATTCTACAAATTACTCAATTCAAGCAACCTATACCATGTATCTAACACTCATACAGCTTCATGATTGATACAATTATTAGGCAATTAAAATGCAAATAAACATAAGAAGTTTACCTGTGATTCGCTTGAATTAGCCAAAATACGACTAAAAGGCTCACCTTTCAACAAAATCACAGGCAACCTATCAATGTCCCAACCAAAAACTTTACAAACAACCAATCCAAAAGCTCTATGGCCTATCTTACACTTTGTTTTCAAAATTGACATACAATACTATACAAGTCCAACACACCCTTGGAATTTCTTACCTAAATTTTCCCAATGCCACCACAAACCAAGCAAAAGAACTCACCTTTCTCATGATTCTCCTCATAATAGCCCCTCAACTCACTGTTATTCACAAAAATTCTCATAAAAAACATGTCTACTTCATTCTTTTCTTCTTCATCATCATCAAAATCATCATCATCACCATCATCGTTTTCTTCATCACGAACCCTGTTCTTGAAAAACTCTTTGCAACTGTCAAGAACCTTGTTTTGCATTTGCATGTTGGCAAACCTGGCTTGGTCTTCGATTAAAACAGGTTTGACCATGGGGTCTGCTTTAGACTTAGGTTCTGGCCATCCAAGAGAGGAAGGTGATGTGGGTTTTTGAAAAGATCGACCAATCGAGCCAGTCGAGTTGGGGTCCGTTTGTTTGACGACAAGGAGTAGATTAGGGTGCAAAGGATGGGGGAGGGGGAAGGGGAAGGGGAAGGGGAAGGGGAAGGGGAAGAGGCTTCAACTAAGTAGATTGGGGAAGGGAAAACCTTTGGAAAACATTTTACCAAAATAAAATCCGTAAGACATTTTACTAAAATCAACACTTCTTTTCCTGTGTTTTGTAAAAGGTTTTACGATGGGAAATTATTTTCAGCCAAAGAAACATTGGAAAAGGCTGAAAAGTTTTTCCGTAAAAGCTTTTACCCCTAAACAAACGCACCCTTATTAAGTATGTACACATTCAACAAGCATATAACATAACCCACATAACATTATACACCCATTTATTCATAATTATAATACTTATTCATACGACAAATAGTTAATCATGCATTTTTCAGTGCCAAGTCATCAAGAGCTCGATACCATTACCCTTTCTTGAGTATCCTTTGCCTTTACATATCTCTAACATCATATCTTTATAAAACACTAGGGAACAGTGTTTACGTGATTTTCATCAATCACTTCTCATCCTCAAGGGGCAATTATAAATATATCTCACCCACAAGGTATTAATAAACATGATACTTATATTAACATCTCAATCTATATAAACAATTTAAAAATAGACTCAACATCCAAACTTAGCTTGGTATTGGCACCAATCATGGCATGTACCTCTAGACTCAATTACAAGATCTGGTTTAGTCCGTGAATCGACTAAACTCTAGCTCTGGTATCACTAAATGTAACACCTCAGACCTGACTCGATCACTGGATCCAGATCCATGTTGTCACATTACATTGTCGAAGCAACTTATGCTATCTCATTACATAATCATAAAATTAAAATCATACTTATCATTAAAATCAATTTAACCATCAATCATACTCACACATATACATTCACAATGTTTAAGATTCAATTTATCATGTTATGGGGTTATGTAGGGTCAAATTTAAAGTTAGGACTTGATTCCAAACTCAATTATCAAATTTCTATGTTATGTCTCGAGATAGATGACTTCTTGTCTCGAGATATGCTTCATTTTTTTTAGGTATTTTACTTTCGAATTTAATTTGTCTCAAGACATTATAAATTGTGTCTTGGGGTATGCCCCTTATGTCTCATGGCTAGGTCTTGAGGCCAACCTCCCCTGTTTTCTTATTTTAGCTTTGATATTTGAATGTCTCGAGACAAAGGGTTCTTGTCTTGAGACCTGTAATAGGATAAAACTTATTTGGCTTCGATGTTTTCTTGTCTTGAGACAAAGACAAAGACCACTTTGTCTCGAGACTTTTTAGATAAAGTCTCAAGACATTAAACATATAGCTAGACAATAAGGTAAATTTTGTTTTTATGGTCTCGAGACATATTCATGTTGTCTCGAGACTCACTGGCAAAATGACCAAAATGCATATTTTCAAGAGTTTAAACCTTACAAAAATATACCTTAAATGTACCTAAACTTTATCTCAGTGCAAGATCATCATTTTAACACATATAAACACAACAAAAACATCATCAAATCATAACTATCAATGTATTATTGCCTAACCAACTAATTCACATATTCAAATGTATATAATCTAGCATAATTATCTACTAATTCAAGGGATGAAATTCACTTTTATAACTCTTTTAGGTCAAATACTAAATATACCAGAATGCAAACTCCACACCAAAAGAGATAATAACATATCCTGAACTAAGTTGTCGAGTGCGATTCTTGATTACTTTAAATTTACGTCTACTCTAGTTTATTCACAAATAAGTGTAAAAACATTTAAAATTCGCTTAAAACATTAAAATGCATCACTAACCCCTAATATCCTAAAATTATTTAAAACACTGTAAAATTCAATATTTTCACTTTAAAACAAGCTAAATTAAATGTGAAATGAACTAAAATTTATAAATCAATTTTCTACCCATCAATTATACTTGCCCTAACCATTGCTTGCTCCTTTGCTTAAGCTAATGTAAAGGGAAAAGAAACTCGAATTCTTTTACTGTGAAATAAATTTGAGTATTTTTAATATAAAAATAAAATACTACAAGTCGTAAATAAAATATCAAAATTTGTACTTTGATCACCAAACCTTTATTAATATTCTTATTCACACCCAAAAAGAAAAAAAAAATCGTCTGAACACATTTTCCAACAAAAACAGATATATAATCAGAAAAAAATAAGCAAGAAAAATTCTAATAGGAAATGGCAACAACACCCATGAGAAATACACGTGTCAAATGGGAGAGCATAAAGTATCGGTGTCCTAATCAAACTCGGCTTACAAATTAAAGAAGGAAAGGTCAAAATTGATATTTTAATATCTCATCTTCCTTTCCTTCTTTCTTTTTTTCCCTTTTTTTTTTTCTTCTCAATTTTTCTCTCTCATATTCCTTTCTCCCAAACAGGTTTATAAAAAAATATTCCTTTTTTAATAAAAATAAAAAGATATAAAAACGACCTTTTTCTTCCTTCTTCAACGGCCTCGTTCCTCTTCTCTCTAACAAAGTATTTTTTCTCTTTTTACTTTTTTTGTTGAATTTAATTTTTTTCTTCTTGGTTAATTATTTCAATGCATTATCCTTTTATTATTATTATTTTTTGGGATATATGCATTAGTGTGTAGATTCTGAGATGAAGGGTTTTTCGATTGTGCAGAGAAAGGGATTCTAGGGTTTTCTCCGAGGTTCTTCTCAGAGAGAGCTTTGATAAGGTAATGTTTTTATCTGTTATTTTTTTATTAAGGTTTTATTGGGAACGATATGATTAAAAGGGATGAAGGGGGATGTGCTTGATTTTGATTATTGGGTCAAACTTTTTTTTTTCCCTTTTTTTTCACTTCTTATGTAGGTTTGGAGTAATGAGTTTGCAGCATTGTTGATAATTTGTTTGGAAACAACTGAGATGGGTTCATGTGGGGATATGACTTTTGTTAACGAACCTTCGCGTGAAGTTGCTGCTGCTGCTGCCGAGCAACATTTGTGCTCTGAGTCAATGGGGAAACTTGTCTCTGAGCAACGGGATTGCGTTGTGATTGATTCTAATGGGGATTGTGCTAGTGAACCGGGTGAAGATGAAAACAGTGCTTGCAAAAGGTCTGGGGATATTGATTGCAAAGTTGGAATAAAGGGTGAGGCCCAAATTGTTGGTTCTGGTACGAAGGGCTTGATGGGTGGTGAATGTTGTGAAAACTCAGTTTGTTTGAAGAAAAATGGGGGTGAAATTGCTGATGCTTCTTGTTCAAAAGCATTGGTGGGTGATATGTGCGGTGATAGTGTGGTTTGTTTGGAAAATAATCAGGGTGAACTTATGGGTGATTCTGGTTTGAAGGAAGTGATGGGCAATGCGAATGATGATACTGTGGTTTGTTTGAAAGATCAGGGTGAAAGTATGAATGATTCTGATTCAAAGGAATTGATGGATGATAGGTGCAGGGATTGTATAGTTTACTCAATTGAAAATCAAGGTGAAAAAGTGGATGGTTCTTTTCCACTTGACTTGAGGAGTGATACATATCGTGATAGTACAGTTTGCTCCATTGGAAACCAGGGTGAGAATGTATATGGTGCTGGCTCGAAGGAATTGATGGGTGATATATGTGGTGATGCTATGGTTTGTTTAAATGATGATAATCAAGGTGAAAATCCAGATTGCTCTGGGCCAGAGGAATTGATGGGTTATGTTGATAATACAGGTTATTCAAATGAAATTCAGTGTGAAAATGTAGATTCTGGTTTGAATGAACTGAAGGGTGATAGGATCAGTGATCATGGGGCTGGTTTGAATGAAAATCAGGATGATGTTGACATTCATGATTCAGTAACTGATGTGTGCTTGGAAAAAAGTGGACCTTCTGGAGAGGATGATACAAATGCTGCTAAAGGATCACTAGGCTTGTCTCAGGACAAAAACACTGCATCTTTGAGCAGTGGCATGGAGATTTCTACTAACTGTGAAGATCAGATGAAGGGTGACAATGAAAATGTGGTTGGTTTGATGTTAAAAGAATGTATGGGCAATAACCAAGGTAGGATTTGTTTGACTGAGAATATGGGTATAGATGATCATCTCAACTCAGAAAATAATGTTTCACAGGATGGGGAAATGCCAATAGAACTGAACACAATGTCTACTTCACCTAGAAGTTCTGTTAAACTGGATAAGCAGGATGACGATGAGAGGGTCAATGGTTCCATTCTTCAAAGGATTGTGGAATATGGGGAAAAGAAGTTTGAAGAGAAAAATGATGCAGTAGAGAGGAAAAGGACTGATGCTCTGAACCAAATATTGCTTTCAGAGAACTTTAAAGGGCCCTTTGAGTTAATAGATGCAACTGGTGAACACAAGAGTAAGGATGGTAGGAGTACCTATTGTTCCTCTTCGGAAGTAGCTATAGAAGAAAAACGAGAGGTATTAACTGAGGTTGAGGCTAATATTTGCAACCAAATGTCATTTATTCAGGGTAGTCACTTGGCTTCAACATCAATAGGCATTGGTGATTGCAGGAGTGATTGTCCCCGACAAAATGACCTGAAGGATAGTAACACTATCATGGGTCCTTCTCTAGATGGCGAAAGTGGTGCTTCACCCATGATAGAATCTGATACGTGTGGCAAGATATCTACTTCATGTTGTGTTGAGACAATTTCCAACTTACAACAAACAGGTGATTCAGTGGGTAGTTGTGACGGGCATAACCAGAAAGATGATCCCAGTAGCAGTGGTCTCTCATTGGAAAGTTTTACTAAACCTGTGGAAACTAAAAGTAATGATGATTTATGCATTGAGTTGCTAGCTTCAAGGAGATTACTTGACACACGGAAGAATGCACAAACTGTTGGTAATGATATTAGTGATTCATCAGGAGATGGTGTTGCAGAGGTTTCTGAGGGGAGGACTGATTTTCTTGCATATACAAAGGCTGAGACTTCCAGTGAAATAATAATAAATGCCAAAGGAAAGGCCTGCAACTCGAACAGGGATTCTTTTCAGCAAGGTGCAAACTGTCTTTGTGATAAATCAACTTCTTTGTCATGTCAGCCCATTGATGTTGTTGACAATGGTTTGTCTGGTAGGTTGGATCCACAAGATCTTTTGGCAAAGGATGCATGTGCTGCAATTAGTTCTAGCAGTTCAATTGACTGTTCTGGACAAAGAGAAAATGAAGGGAAGGATATCGTCAAGGCTGATTGTGTTTTAGAAACTAAAAATTGTCCAACCACATCTTCCTCTTCTCGAAAGGGCAGACAGAAAAGTAAATCAAGCCGAAAGACTCCTGCCAAAAGGGGTGCTAGGAACTGCAGTAGCACAAAGCTGCGTCGCCCACACGAAAGTATTGAATTCCTTTTCAAAGCTACAAGAAGGAAGAGAAGCTGTTCATCAAAACCAGCTCGTTCTTCCATTTGGGGATTGCTCAGTAACATTGCCAAATTTATTGAGCCATGTCCTGATTCTTCATGTAATGGAGTGCAGAATTGGAAACCTTCTAAAGCTAGGGGTGGCCGAGGAAGTGGGAAACGAAGCAAAAACCGAGCTGGTCAAAACAGAAAAGAATCAAGTGGGCTAAGTAACACTTTAACCAGTTGCCTGCGTCTGAAGATTAAAGTGGGCAAGGAAGTTGCTCCAAGTAATGTGAATACTTTGGTTGCAGAAGTGGTTGATCCATCAGTTCTTATTGGTACTTCTTTTAGTAATTATGGGAAGGAAACCAATTTACAATATCCAACAGTAGCAAATATTGTTGAAGATAAAGTAGAACTGGGTAGTGAAATGCAGTTTCAGTCCAAGGAGGATCAAGAAATGGTGAAAACATGCTCTGATGTTTTTCTTACGGAAGTAAAGCTAGCAAATAAGGCTGTCAGGTGTTCTGAAAATCTTGAGAGGATGTCTGAAGATGCTACAGATAGTTCCCTTATAAGTCAGTCTGATGCAGTTGCTGAAGCATCTCAAGAAGCAATGGAGAACAAGTGTATGGACCCTGGAACTTCACCAGATTCAGAAGTAATCAATACAATTCCTGATGCACAAATTGGGTTAATACACCAAGAAGAGTCGCTTGATACTGTTTTGAATACTTCTGGGGCTTTAGCTTCTCCTAGATGTGCTAAGACTAGCAAGGGTAGCAAGAGGGGAAAGAAGGATAATCATAGATCTCCTGGTGCAGCCAGCACTAGGAAAGCTAAATCATCTAAGAGTCGCCGAAGCAGAGAAAAAACAACAGGTAATGGACTTGTCTCCAGCGAGGCTCTTACTTCATCCTCTGCTGCAAATTCTTCAAGAGAGAATTGGATTGGAGTCCCCAAAGAGGCAACAGAAATGGAAAATAGTATGGATATTAAAGATTGTTGCTGTCCTGATGTTCCAGATACAAAGAACACTAAGCATTTCTCTTCCTCTAATAGCAAGCGTAATCAACTTTCCAAAAGTTCAAGATCTCAGGGAGCGAGCAAGGGAAAGTCCAGAGTCTCTGATTCTGTCAAGAGCAGGAAAGGAAATGGTTCTAAGCGGAGGGGAGATGAGTCGAAGTCAGTAAGTAAGAGCAAAGTAAAGGAGAAATGCTCTGATGAGGAGATTGTAGCCAGAGGAGGAAAGAGCCCAGTAACAGGTACTGGAACTTTAAGTATTTGTGTAACTATCTCTTCCCTCCTCCTCTGTTCTTCTCATCTTATTGTTATAATTAATCTCTAATAATTTTCACATATCAGTTGTCATTCTTCTTCCTTTCCATTGGGATAAATTGATTCGGAATAGAAGTTGGAGACTGTTTTAACTATTTTTGCAATAGTTGGTGCTGCAGGAAATCAGATTTCAGATGATAATGAGCACTTAAATACTGGAAACAGTATTGAATCTGCAAACATGGTTAATGTTGACTTGGTACCAGATGGTGTCATGGAGCAGCATACACAGCCTGATAATGCTTGGGTGCGTTGTGATGATTGTCATAAATGGCGGCGAATACCAGTTTCACTTGTAAAGTCAATTGATGAGGCATACCATTGGTATCTATCATTTCATACACCTCTTTATTATCTTAGAATGCAATTTATGTGAAAATTTTTATCATATGCTGGTGGTTCCATGTTTGTTTTGTTAGCTCTTAAATGTTTGAGAACAGTCAACCACTTGTCCAAACACATCACAAATTTGATTTAGGAAGGATTGCTTGAATAGTCAGTTAATTTATGCTTTTCTCAGCCTGATTCTGGTATGATGATATCTATGCAATTTGGACTTGAATATCGCTTCCATCCAGGTTCTGAATAGATTTTGGGGGCTGTGTTGCTTCCACAGTAGTGAATTTATGGAAATTGCCTGACCACCTTAATTTCTTTTACAGAAGATTCTAATTGTTGCATGTTACTGCTTAATGCTTATATGTAAGACAAAAGACAGAAAAGTCACATTTTAATTGAGCTAAAGCAGGATGGTTTTAACATATATGGCTGATGCATTATTATTATTTTTGAAGTAAAAGGAAATATATGAACAGTTGCTGTGCATGGTTTTGAGATCTGGTCTCTATTCAATTCAGAATTTACTTTGAGCCATTTTATTGGGAAGAAATTGCCGTCTCACTGGATTTTTCACTTCCTTTTAAGATTTTAAAGGTGGAATCTGTATGAGAAGGATGCTGTTTATCCTATCTCTGTTAAGTCCACCTTTTATCCATGGAAGTCTTCTTTATGATTTCAGGATTCCTTAGCCTCCAGGAGAGGTGTGCAAGACTTACTGACCTCTATTGCTAATTATTTGTTGTGTTTCTCTTGAGCCTGAGGTGATACGTTATCAACTTGTGGAAACTTAATTGTTCTTCTAATGACCGCAGTCTTCATAGACCATGGCATCTTACTATCTGATTGAATGTTTTATCTTCTGATTGAGCTTGTGTTGCATAATATGTTCTCCATTCCAAGTGTGTTCTCATTTTGTTTCTTTTCATAAGCTTAGATACATACAAAACATAATGTCTTTACTTTCCTCAAGTTTTTGACTTTAAGACATTGGTGACTTTTGTCTTGTTGCACCGAGTAAAGCAGTCTGATGTCTTAGAATATTTCTATTTTGTCATTTACTTGGAAGGGTCTGTGGGGACAACGTGGATAAAGCATTTGCTGGTTGTTCAATCCCACAAGAGAAGTCCAATGCGGATATTAATGCTGAGTTGGGCATATCTGATGCTGAAGAAGATGGTTGTGATGGTTTCAATTATAAGGAATTGGAAAAGGGATTTGAAACTAAACGTATGACAGGTATAATGTTTTCTATTGATAGCCAAACTGCATGAATGAGTTGTAGATAGACGCTGTTTTAGTATAATGATTATTTTCCTTTTTGATCATCCTTTCATACTCACTTTCCAATTTATTGCAGTGTCACCATCTTCACATTTTTGGCGTATTGATAGTAACCAATTTTTGCACCGTGGCCGGAAAACTCAAACCATTGATGAGGTCCAACTCTGAGCCTAATTTGATTCTGTTATATGTTTACATACTACTGAGTCTGCAGTTGGATTTTTCATCTTGTCAGTATACTCATTCCATTTTGTTGTTATGCTAATAATGATCGGAGGGGCTTCCTCTAATAACTCAATGTGAAAATATAGGTATTACTGTAAGATGCAACATTTCAGTCTTAAGTTCTAACATATGGATGGTCCTTCTAAAGATTATTAACGAACATCAGTTAGAGGATCTGTTAGTCATGGTTCAAAGTAAATGCTACAAACAGGGAGATAATATAAAAAATACATCTTGCTTGGTTATCAAAGGCAGTATGACTTTATCATGGAGGGGAAGCTTATTAATCTTTTTAGGTCTTTTGATTCTTATTTATTTCCACCTTTTCCTTCCTATAGATTTTATGCTGACATAGTGATTCATGTGATAATATAATGTAGTTTTTATTTTTTGAAACTACATTAAAGTATCACATGAGCTCACTATGTCAGAATAAGAACTAATGGATGAGATCCTCTATTGCTTCTTACTTTAAGGGGAGGGGAGGGGGTTGTGGCGGGAAGTATTTCCTATGTTTTAACTGCACTACTAAGGTTAGATTTTTTGAATTACTAAATCTCCCCAAGTAAGGCCTTGGTAGCAGAATTTGATCCCATGTCCTGGATAAATAACTTTATAAGTTAAGCTCTCTAACTCCTCTCTTTCCTTGCTTTAATTTTCTTTCAGTGCATCACAAATATTGACATATAATATAAACTTTAACTGAATTGGAGAAAAGAACAACT
The DNA here is from genome assembly GCA_025503065.1 of Gossypium bickii. Lineage (NCBI taxonomy): Eukaryota > Viridiplantae > Streptophyta > Magnoliopsida > Malvales > Malvaceae > Gossypium > Gossypium bickii. The sequence goes on along the minus strand of CP106710.1, from coordinate 19,368,007 downwards.
TTTCTTTCTGATTCCATTCTTTCATTGTCAGATTGATACTTTTGTGGTTATATTGTTTGCTTTTGTGTTTCTTTTTCTGTAATTAACATTTCAGTTAAATTTTAAGCAGATAATGGTTTGCCAGTGCAAACGACCTCCAGACGGTAAGCTTGGTTGTGGGGATGAATGCCTAAATCGGATGTTGAATATTGAATGTGTTCAAGGCACTTGTCCTTGCGGGGACCTCTGTTCAAATCAACAGGTTCTTCACTGTTTTTAGTAGCTGACAATATACAATCTTTTTGCAGTATATATTTGGTTGTCTTTGTTTCTAACTTCTAAGAAGACTTCTTTTTAAGAGTATTATTTTCTTCCAAACCTCTATTTTGCAGTTCCAGAATCGCAAATATGCGATGATGAAGTGGGACAGATTTGGTAAGAAAGGTTTTGGGCTGAGGATGCTAGAGAATATATCTGCTGGTCATTTCCTTATTGAATACGTTGGAGAGGTAAACACATGATTTTGTTTTATAGTACTTTTATGCTTGTTGATCTTGACAGACTTGTTGAACTTATAGTCAAATTCAAGTTATGGCTTTTTTATATTTCATTTTTGTAATTGTTTAAGTAGATGTTACCTTTAAGTAAACCACAGCCATAATGAACACTGTAGTTGAGGCTTCCACCCCTTACTAGACTTTTAGGTAAAAGCACCTAATGTATTGTCAAATGGATTTGCTGAGTAAGCATGCTTAAGGAATTGTTCTGCTGTGTCATGGGTAAGCTTCATTATCTAGTTTATATAATCTATGCACTGTCTGAAGCAGTAAAGTGCAGTAAAGTCTGTTTCTTTTCAACTTTCTTCAATGGAAATTAAGGATTCATATCCTAGAGGAAGGACAAAGTTCGATGTATCTAGTTATTATTATGATCTCTCAATTATTGTGTCATATGATATCATGTTGACTGTTGGTTTTTTGTGCAAGCCATTTTCCAAATCTGATAGCAAGTTAACCAATTCCTGTTGTCTCAACTGAAACTTTCTCTTATTTTTTATGTATTCAAAAGCTACACTTTTTGTTGTACAAGAAAGAAAGTCATAATTGTTGAAGGCCTGTTGTTGTCTGATCCATAATTCATGCATGAAATAATTCTGATTGTCCGGGTACTTGGAGTAGAGTGGGGATGTATACTATGCTGACTCTACTTTTGTAGTCACTATATATATGTATAATTATGGGTGGCATTTGAATTATTTGGTTCATCAGGTGCTTGATATGCAAGCTTATGAGGCTCGGCAAAAGGAGTATGCTTCTAGGGGTCAGAGGCATTTCTATTTCATGACATTGAATGGCAGTGAGGTTTGGATGATATCCTTTTCCATTCATCTTTTACAAACATAATATGACCATCAACTAGCATACAACACTGATAGTAAGAAGGCAGTAGCAAGTGAAGAAAGTTTAACCATCTCCTGCCTGTATTTGGTATTGTTAATTTAATTATTAAACGCTTAGTACATGTATGTGTACATAGCTAGAAACATAGTTTTGTGAACTTATTTGAAAAGTAGCTTTTATTTATTCTTCATGATAAACCCTTTTATCACTGAAAGTACTCTCGAGAAACAGAGGATGCTTCCTTGCAGCTTTAGCTTTGCCTTTTAAAGTTCATGCTTTATATGCCGCTGCAGCCCCATGTTTGCTCATAATTGTAATTATCCATTTGTCCTGAATGATATTTTCCATAGTTTTCTCAGTTTATTTTGTTTATCAATAAAATCCACTATGTTGTATATTTTTTTGGTCAATTTATTACTTTGATGGTTTGGTCTCAAGGATACTTTTCCCTTCTTCCAGGTAATAGATGCATATGTAAAAGGAAATCTGGGGCGCTTCATTAACCATAGCTGTGATCCCAATTGTCGTACTGAAAAGGTGATTTCCACCTCCTTTTATAATGCGAGGATATCTCCACTATATGGAACCTATTAAAAGCTAGATTGATAAATTTATTTTGGGAATTTCTGTTACGAACTTTTCTTTTGGAATTTGATTTGCCAAATCTACTAGTATGACAGGCATCTTTGCCTTTTTAAGCTTTGTTCGTGAACTGACCATGGCTTTAATCTATTTTTTTATAGTAATAATATATCAATATGTTAAGTGACTTAGATTATAAGGGTGTAATAAAATTAGCTTCTTGTTTTGCCTTTCTCCCTCTGTACCTTTCTCTGTCTTTGGGGCTTGTCTCTGTATATCATTTGGTCAATCATATTTTGATGTTTTCCTTGTTTATGTTTCCTGAATATAAATATGGCTAACCTTGTTTCCGTTGTCTTTATCTTTCTCATGAGCAGTGGATGGTGAATGGTGAAATTTGTATTGGACTGTTTGCATTGAGAGATATAAAAAAGGTAAGTTTGCAGAGTATGTTATTGATGCCAAGCATAATATGGGATCTTGCATTTACTTTTCTTTTTTCTGGTTTGGCTCATACATACAACTTGAATTTCACATAACTGATCTACCGAATTCCTTTAAGTTGAGATAGTTGAGATTTTGAGCTCCTAGTCCAAGTTGCTTGCTCAAGTCTTAAAAATTTGAACTTTTTTTTTTCCAAACATAAACCCCAAAAATTTAGTCTGTTCAGCGTGACTCCTAAGTTCCCGACAAGCCCTATTAGTAGATTTCTGCCATATATTAGCTGGTTAGCCTTTTATTGAGGCTAATGACTAATTCCTGCTACCATGTTGAGTGGCTGGCAGAATACAAAGATTAATGATAAAATGCCTATTCTAGAGGCACTTCCTCATAACAAGACAAAATACTTAATTAGCGAGTTGAGAAACCTTAAGTTGATCAGTAAACTTCATAGTAGTCACGCATGATTCATGAATCCCCAATGTCAGAAAATTTAATGCAGTTGGTGTCCTTTCTGCTGAAGATTTAAATAAACCAAAAACAGAGGGGAAAACCTCAATAGTCAAGATAATAGCTTAAGGCTAAACTGGAGCATGCAGAATCTGATGTTTAGGCAGAGAATTTTTGGAGGGTATAGGGTACATGGACTGAACTTGAAGAAATTGTTATGCCATTTCACAGATACACACACATATATACACGTGTGTCTGTGTGTGTATGTCTGTGTCTTGTCTTTCTGTTGCATGAGAAGTCATCTTAGTATATATGTGTGACGAGCTTGGTATATTTGTTAGGGTGAAGAGGTTACATTTGACTACAACTATGTGAGGGTATTTGGAGCTGCTGCAAAAAAATGTCACTGTGGTTCACCTCATTGTCGGGGTTATATAGGTGGTGATCCACTTAGCGCTGAAGTCATTGTTCATGATGATTCAGATGAAGAATCTCCTGAACCGATGATGCTTGAAGATGGTGAAACCTGGACTGGTTTTAAAGATGTTATATCTAGATCAAGTTTCTCTGATGGTGCAGCAATGCAATCTGTGGAGAGTGTAATAACTGATCGTGTACTGATGCCTGAGAATATGCCAGAAGCTGAGGACTCTGTGAACCGTTCTGCTTCTGCCACATCAGAATTGTACACGGTTGAAACTGAAGATTTGAAGGGAAATCTCCAATTAGCCATTCAGCCTGAAGAAGCTTTGCCTGTGACAATTGCCAGTGAATCTGTTCAGCCAGATGGTACCGAGGAACAGAAGGCTATGAACAAAACCTCATGTTCCATTCAGAAATTAGATGCTTCTCAAGATATGTCAGATAATAGATTATCTTCCGATGTTATTGATGCTAATAAGAAGTCAAAGTCTGATGCTGCAGAAGACAAACAGGTTTCTGCAAAATCACGCCCCCTGATGAAGACTTCTCGTTCATCCAGTTCTATTAAGAAGGGGAAGATTAGTAGTAATTCTCTGAGTGGAAATAAGGTTCAGACAATATCCAACAAATTTCAAGTATCAACTGTCAAGCCCAGAAAATTCTCGGAAAATTCTAGTACTTGCCGATTTGAAGCAGGTTAAGAAACCTCTTATCTTTAGAATGAGATGTTTGTAAATTTTCATTTTACTGATACATACAATTGGATGCTTGCAGTGGAGGAGAAACTTAATGAGTTGCTGGATTCTGAGGGGGGAATAACAAAACGAAAGGTTAGTGGTTAAGTTTTTAAATTAGCTTTTCTTTTTTCTTTTATATTTCATCATTTTTACTAGCTTGCTCTCTGCTTTGGCATCTCTTCTAATCATACTAAGATGATACTTATTTTAATGAGGAAATTATGTGGATTTTCTTGTATTGCAGCATGCTTCTTTATTTCTGAATTTTATACCTGATAATTTCATTGGACATTTTGATTTGTGACAGGATGCTTCTAAAGGCTACTTGAAGCTTCTGCTTCTCACAGCTACTTCCGGTGATAGTGGCAGTGGTGAAGCAATTCAAAGGTCAATTTAGTTTCTCTTATTTTAGATACCTTAATAACATTATACTTTGTGCACACTATGTAAGTTTCCAGTCTGATTGTAGCTTTCTCCTTGTGCAGCAATCGAGAGCTTTCAATGATTCTTGATGCACTTTTAAAAACAAAATCCGGACATGTGCTGACTGATATAATTAACAAGAATGGTATTCTTTCCTAACATTTGCCGCACAGCATCCAATTATGGGTACTTCGCTGCAGTTGCGTCTCTGTTGTCTGCAAATAATGGCTGTTGCTTTGGTTTTCAGGTTTGCAGATGCTACACAACATAATGAAGAAATACAGAAAGGACTTTAAAAAGATACCTATTCTTCGGAAGCTTCTAAAGGTGCAGTGTGGAAACTGTGTTGTTGCATTATTATTTTGTGGTGATTATATAATGATATTTGTGAATATTCTATGCATGCCGTTTCTAGTATTGCTTCTTGGAATTTAAGGTGAATCACAGTATTTGAATTGAATGGTAGTAAAAAGGATGTACTCCCCTTTTCCTATTTTCAGGGAAAAAAATATCGAGGAAAGCATTCATTATCATGGGTTAAGTGCTTTCCTTTGATGGTTATTTTCTACAGTAGTATTTGCATTTTACTGCTGAATGAAATGGCCTCAATGCTTAAGTAGTTTGCTTTGAAAGAAAAAACAGTTTGGCAGCATACGATTCACCTGTAATTCTAAATTAAATGATGATCTGCTGCTGTGCCTGGTTAAGTCGGTGATAGTGCAGACAGATCATCTTTTTAGTTTTCCACACCTCTTTTGCATAATTGTCTTTTTTGGATAATCTTCACCTTCATTTGAAGTATAAGGATATTTACATAGTCAGCTCTTTTAGGACACAGTAAATGGTGCATCCCTAGGGTAAGGTTCCTTTATGTAGGAGGAAAATTTAAAAAAAAAAAAAAAAACAAAGCAATATGAATGCCTTTTGCCTCGTCTGCCACTACCGTGGCAGAAAATTTCGCATAAGTCATTTAGTATATATGTGCATTTGTGTGCGTGTAAGGATGGTTTATCTGAATACCTCACTTTTTTGGACAATACAAAAAGCTTGCAGTTAGGTCCACTGAGTTGTCATTCTTAAGCTGGTAACCCAGAAGTTTCAAGCTATGATAATAAAGTGTCATGCGAACTTGAAATTAAATAACAAAATTCTGTGGAAAATATGACAAGACTACAGTTTGCAACTTACTTCTGCAGGTTTTAGAGTATTTGGCAGGCCGGGGAATTCTTACACAGGAGCATATTAATGGAGGTCCTCACTGTGCTGGAAGGGAGAGGTTAGAGAATATAACTGAGTTTTGTTTTGATTGAACATGCTTTTCTGTCTTTTCTGTATCTTTACATGAAAGCCACGCTTTCTCATGCACAGCTTTAGGGAGTCGATTCTGTCATTCACAGAGCATGATGACAAACAGGTATTGACCGACAAACATTCTCTTTTATTGTTTAATAGTATAGCTTCTGTAATCTATGGACTAGTCTTCTTTCCTTGGATGTATTTCAGATCTAATTGTTCATACCTGTCTTACAGGTCCATCAAATAGCCCGAAATTTTCGAGATAAGTGGATTCGAAAACCTGTTAGAAAGCTTGGCTACAGGGACAAGGATGAGGGCAGGATGGAGTTTTTTAGGGGTTTGGACTGTAACAGGGTTTCAGCATCTCACAATCATTGGCGTGACCAGGCCATACGATCTACTGAAGCAATTAATTGCATCATGCAATCTGTGGTTGGATCAACTTCAGCAGATACTTCCACCCGAGAGGGTGGTTCCTCATCATCAGTTTGTGTTTCCCAAACCAACAGTACCAGAATTCGCAAGCGGAAAAGCCGCTGGGATCAGCCAGCGGATACAGAGAAAATTGATTCTCAGTCAACAAAGAAACTCGAATGTAGCTCGTTATCTGCTTTAGGTCAAGCAACACCAGATCAGATAGAGAAGATGAACAGTGGGGATAACAAATGGCAAGACAGTTTTTCCAAAGGTGAAGCTATTAACATTGAGAATGGAAACCAAAGCTTTCAGCAGGATGCTCCACCAGGGTTCTCATCTCCTCTCAATGCATCTTTGGTGTCGTCTACTGCTTCATCAACTGCTACAGGTTTCCCTCCACCTAAAGTTGGTCAGTTGAAGTGCCCTGATGTGGTTATTGCTCATCCACAGAAGAGATTCATTTCACGTTTGCCTGTTTCATACGGAATACCACTGCCCATTTTGCAGCAGACCGGATTACCAGAAGGCGAAAGTCTAGAAAGTTGGGCAATAGCCCCTGGCATTCCTTTCCACCCGTTTCCGCCTTTACCTCCATGTCCCCCCGACAAGAAAGACACTCGATCAGTTTCTGCTGCTCTCTCCACTGGAATTAATGCTGACTCAAAAGAAGGGCAACAGGAGAGCCGTCGACCTTCCACTAGTTGTCCTGATGAGAGCGTTGCAAGCACAGCTGGTGGAAACCACCCAGATTCAGACATTCCAGGTACTGACATCCAACAGACATTGAAAAGAACGAGAGAATCCTCATATGATTTGGGTAGGAAGTACTTCAGACAACAGAAACGAAAAGGACCGCCATGGGATAAATCTGAAAGCTTGGGAAACAACCACACAGGCGAGATATGCTGCATAGATGTAGGAAATATAAACAATGAGCCCCGGAATTCATATTACTCGGATGATATAAACCAGTAGAACTGGAAAGGTCCCAAAGATCTTTTTATCTGGAATCAGTGCCCATCCAAATCAACATTATTGATTTATAGAAAATTTTCTGAGAACTGGATTTTCTTTCATTTCATACATTTGATGTATTTTCCCTCAATTCTTTGTTTCCTGGGTTTAAGTTCCAGTGGAAATGTGTAACTTTATTAGATTACCAACTTGTGAAGGTAATTAATCTCAGGTTCTTTGTGATTAACGGTGTTTGCCTTCTTGGAGGTGGCATTTTGTGTTCATCTTATTATATTTGGCTTATCAAGAAAGGATATGATGTTTGCCAGCTTAGTTTTGCATTCACTATCCATCAGCAGCATTGGACAATCTGTTTCTATAGCTTGAATGATCGGTGGATCATTTCATCAAGCTTCGCATTTTCCTCCCCTACTGTTTCAATTGATATTAAATTTATAATCGTTTTAAATGTAATGCAACCAAAAACCCATTCCTAGTAACAATTTAAATCTTGCCTTTGATCCCAATTTGGATTAGGGGTGAGTGTTATTGTACTGCTGGAAGTTATTTCTAATGTCTAAATTCTAAATATATTTAATTTTATAAATATTTTTTATTTAATCTATAAAAAAATAATATAAAATATTTTGTAAAATTGCAAATTAAATCAACTCTTATTTCAAAAAAATTGTGATTGAAAACATACTAAATAAAATTCAGCGCAAGGCGAAGTCAAATATTTATGAGTGGAAATCAGGGCAGAGAAAAACCCATCCCTATTTGCGATTTTGCATTGTACTCAAATCTATTTACATTTTGAGAGTTGATAGAATGCAGACAAATTACATTCATAAATAGATTAATTCAATTGAATTAATAATTATACAATTAATTGCATAATTCATTCAATTTCATTCAATTAGGTTCAGGAAAATATGCATGCATATAATGTGGATATACTAGTACATAAAACGATTCAAATAGATCATTGAATGTACGATTAATTATAATTCATTCGTTTAAGTTTGAATGATTAATGATTGTATGATTATTAGTAGAAGTGGCAAACAAGCAAGTTTAGGTGAATTCAAGTCGGGTTATTTCGAGTTTGAATCTTTTTAGGTTCAGGTTATTTTGAGTTTGATCTCGAGTTCAAGTTTATTTTATATTTGATGTAATTATATATCTATATAACGTAAATGTTTACATCTCAATGTTTTTAAAATTGGGCTAGATCAACCAGTTCGAAACAAGGTAAAAATTGATTGATCGTGAATTAGTACAGATCGATTGAACTAGATTTTATATTTTTTAAATAGTTATTTGGTTTTTTTATGATTTTTAGTAATTCATAATAATTGTTAAAGAAATTAATTTTGATATAAATTATTAGTTTATTATATATTAAGTAAATTATTATTGTAATGAAATAATTTTATTAAAATTAACTTTTGTTAGTGTCACTTGTTAACATAAAAAGTATTACAAGTTAATTATGTTAATTTTTTTAACATTAATCTCATTATAGATTGTTATTATATATGTTTTTTTTGATTTAATACTTAAAACTGCTTATAACCTTTTTTTCAAACCTTATATAAGAGAATAACACATTTCAGCGCACTTGAATCAATAACAACAATGTCAATATTAATCGAACTAATACTCTGTCAGCTAATTATATTAGATTTTTAAAATAATGAAATAGATTAACTTAATTTTTAAAAGTTTAAAAAGAGGTAAATAGGACTGAATTTAGATTCCGACATACTTAGCATTTAATATATATTTAATGATTCAAAAACTCATTTTCCAAAAGGAAAGTTTAAGATGTGGTAACCAGTTGAGTCTTGAATTGACATTTCAATGAATTCAATTATTTTCATTAGTGCAATGGCTGAGATGATTTTAGATACAGGATCGCACCACACTGTAGAGGTTGTGACAGGCAAATGTCAAATCTCTCTACACATCTCTGTGGTTAGTTCCAAATTTTCAATTCCCTCTTTGACCAAGTCAGCTATCAAAACTAGGCAACTGTGTACTACATCATATATAATAATAATAATAACAACATTGAAATTCAATTAATTCAGACATTAAAGGAAACTAGTATGCAACAACAATGGTCAGTTGTGGTAGCACAGACAGACTAGCCACATGTAATAAGCGTCGGTTTCAAAAGCACCATGATTTACAAAGTTGCACCAAACACAAAAACTTACGTTAATAAGCCTGAATGCCATACCATTCATTAATTGTCAAAATCCTCACCAGTATGCATGCGTGCCCAATGCTACAGCTGCTTCCATCCTTTACTTTATAATATTGATTCAGTTCAGATATTTCTCTGGTCAGTCAAAGCTTTCAAATACGACCGGTCCGTCCATGGTTTAAATGCACCTTCATGAGCCGTATTCTGACAAAATACTCGTAAAAGCTTAACTTCATACATAATAAGCTGCTTAGGAAACTACAAGCTATTGAAATGCACAAAAATGCCTCTCTTTGTTTAAGTCATTAGAGTTTCATTATTCATATACAAACTATAAAAACAGCTTTTTGCTTTATATAAGCATTATATCTTCTATTATTTCAGCATCATTACATTTGAATCTACTAGCTAACCTCATTCAAGTTATTTACTAAGCCAGTTTGTCCCTTTCACTGAATGGTTATACCTTTAAAACGGGTTGATCGGTAACACAAAATCCGATGCTTTTCCCCGTTTCAAATATATTAGCATGAGATGATGTACCAATGATAAAACACTCACCTTCAACCAAAAGAAAAATCCACGTAAGAGACATAAAACTTTACGTGTATCAGGCCTGAATTCATCAACTGTCGTTCTTAGATCTGCAAGAGGAACAAAATGGTTATTAAAGCTAACATTGTTTGAGAATTTCACTTGTATAATGCTGAATAAATACTGAAACTAAAGAAGGAAACCATTATCAAGCTCAATAAGTTCTGCTTAACCAAAAACTATGGAACCAATGCAAAATCTGAAAGTGCAATAGAATGAAGGACCATTAAAATCACTTGCAAAAACAATATCTTGTTCGTCAGTCTTTGCTTTCAAGAAACGTTTCTTGTTCAGTAACAATCAATAAACTCGGAGAAACCAAATGTACCTTTGTACCAATCAAGGTACGATTTTCCAACGGTTTTGGTTGAATATGATTTCATTCTTCCATGGCGCAAGTCTTTAACACCCTGCACTGGTTTTCTTTGAGTTACATCTCGCCAAAGATTTTGAAACTCCTCTCGGTTATAGGGAGTTTTAAGAAGATCCATAAGCTGCTCCCTGAACTGAGACGGACTAGAACTTCTGATGCCATCCCCACACTCTTCACCAGACTTTTTTTTCCAGCAACAAGCACCATGGAACCAGGAAACAAAGAAGGTAAATGAATTAACAACATACAAAACTGAAGGAACAAAATATACTAGAAATCCCTTTCTTGAACATCCAGATGAGGTTAGAGAGTTACAAAGCAAAGATAAAGGAAAATAAGAACAAAAGCAATATAGAGAGTTACAAAGCAAAGATATATATATACCAATGATTGATAGCATTTTGATGGCACAAATGGTGTATAATCTCCTTTGCATAAAGGCATATTATCCAATGTAAATACTTCTACATCAGGACAACTGCCATCATTTTTCTGATGTGTACTTTGATGACCCTTTTCATAGCTCGGTTCAGTTTTGGTGCCAGACTTATCAAGTGAAACAAGAAACTGAGTGCAGTGTTCATCTTTAATAGCATAATTCATCATCTTCGATGGTTCTCCACTTGATCTACAAGCAACTGGATCAGCCTCAACTTCCTCTTCTAGTTTGTTTTCATTATCTTCACTTTGTCTTTCCTGGCCAGGAGAATTTCTTAATTTTTTCTTACTCCTATCAACTCTGATCTCCAAAGGTCTCTTCACGGTATCAGGCCTTGCTTTCCTTGAAAAACCACCCAAAATGTCAGAAACCTTGGCCTTTTCTCTTTTCAAATTACTCTTGGAATTAGTCTGCCTATCCACATTCTCAAAGGACTCTTCTTCCTTTCCCTCATACTTAAGTACAAGTGAGATATCAGAACTAATTGGAATTTGGACCGTGTATGATTCCCCATTCTCATCCAGTTTTAAATTCTCCAAAAAACAATTATATTCAGGATTCTTCTTCAGCTCTTCTTCCTCATCGTCGTCATCGTCACCACCACCACCAGCAGCACCATCAGCAGCAACAGCAGCAGTAGCAACAACATCATCATCATCATCATCACCATCATCATTGCCATCAGGATGAAAACCAAACTGCTCAAGATTGTTAAAAAATTGTCCATACTCAGAATCTTCCATGTCAATTTCGTTATACTGATCCATAATTTCCTTTTCAAAATCCTTACAAGTTTAAAAAAAATGCCGGTGTTTTTTCTTCAATAGACTATAAGCCTTGAATCCTTCAACAACTCTGCAACTTCATCGTAACATGTAACATTCTTCAGTTTCCCTATAATAATAAAACAAATACATAAAGAATAAAAAAACCTCTCATTTTTGCGCTCAGTTCTCTACCAGTCGATCACATTGTGCATGCAATTACAAAAATAAAAAGGCTGTGCATTATACTATAACAACCAAAGAATGAAGATTTTTATTTCCAAACATAAAAAAGAAACCATCTTTATCCCTTCATAAAACTGCTACGAGTTAATCGAGGCTACTTTTAGTTAAAAGAACCAAAAAGAAAAAGAAAAAAAAATGCAAAAACAGAAATCGCACAGTGGCTTGATTCTGTTTTGTTAAGCTTTCTCAGGAAACAAACAGAAAAGAGTAAAGCAGTAGAGCAGAGCATACCGGAAAGTCTGGAGTGTTGCTTTGCTTAGTCTACTGTTGGTCGCTTTTGTTGAGTTGAAGTAACCAACAGCTTAAAACTCGGCGGAAGAGAGACACAAAAACATTGAATTTAAACAAGGAATTGAATGTCACATTGTGTTTCTTTTCTAATTAGAAAAGGCTTGAAACAATTTTGGTTGGCCCATTTAAGTAAGGGAAAAATACTTGGATTTGCTGTTGGCGTCCATTTGTGTATCTTGGCTTACGTAAATTTCGTTCGGTGTGAATTGATTAAGGCGAGCTATAGTAGTAGCGTATGTTGGAGTTGGATTGAATTGAGAGAAAATTTTAATCCAATTAATAACTTTTATTTTATTATATTAATTTAGTTGGATATTCAACTCGAATATGATATTATTAAACTTAAATTAAAAAATAAACATCTCAAATTAAAATATTGTTACAGTATAACTAAACATATATATTTAAAAACTTTTTTCAAAGCAATAAGAAAAAATTTTTTTAGTATGATAAACTTGATACTTAATTAAGTCCATTTTAAAAATTTTAACTTTTTTTATATATTCTTTAAAAAAAATTTATTTTTTTAAATTTTAAAATTATAAATTTTAGAATTTTTATTAATATTTTGAATTTTAAAAATTATTTTGAATTTTTTTTATTTTTTGTTTGGAGAGACCAATTTGTTTATTTTCAAAATTGACTATATAAGCAATGTCCACTACTCTTGGTACTGTATAAGTCACATAACTTACCTTATTTAGAATTGAAAATACTTTGTACCAAAACAATTGGGGCCATAACTTAGATGATATTATGAATGTGTGTTGACCTATATTTAAAGATCGGTCTTGTGGAGTAACAAATCTTTGAAGATTTAATCGATTAAGATAAAGCAAATTGAATCTCGTCTCATGGAGATTGAATTTGTTGACTTAAAAACTTATCTCAGAGATCTTTAACTTATTCTGAACTTTACGAGGACATTTGTAAAATATTTTTATTAAGCTATTTTAGTGGGATCTTGATTGTAATTAATCTTTATTATTGCAAGCCTTAAACTCTTATATATATATTGAAGGCTTGTGTGAGTTAAAGGGTGGAGAGTTGAGTACTTAATATGTTTGTTAGGAATTTATTATTGTGAGTGCATTTTGTAAGTAAACAAATGAGTTACTTAGTTTACGAACCATATTTTCTGCAGGGAAATTTAGTGGAGAGAGATATATATTTTAAATATAAAAGTGAGTTTTTTATACCGATGTGTTAGGACCTAAATTACTCTTTGTACGAGGTTTAAGATAGTAGATTATCAATCTAGACAAAGCCTTATGATGTAAAGAAACCAAATTGCGTAAACAACTTATTTGTATTCTTTATTTTTGTTGCTGTGACAGTCCCAATGAGCACTCCTCATAGACTATGCCCATATTCTAATTTTGCATGAAGTTAATTTCAGGTTTAGTCGATCGAATATGTATTATTCATGATTTGTATTTATTATTGTACTAAAAAACTCTTTTAAGAAAAAAACATGTGAAATTTAAATTTTCAACTATTACCAATGTATCTATACTTATTACAAAATACATAATCAAGTTGGTGTCACGAGCTAATAGGGTACCAATTCAATTGGAAAAAAAAGAATAATATACCCTTTCATGATAATTAATATTACTATGATAGTGCTTTTATCTTTTCATACTTTTATATAATCTTTAAATAAAATAATTAAAAATCACATATTTAAGGATTGAACATATGTTTAATAAAATTTATTACGTTTTTATCACTCTACTTATAATCATTGTTAAATAAATTTTAAAATATTAACCAAATAAACAACACCAAAAATGAAAATCTTAAATAAATATTTTTAAAATATGAATATATATTATTAACTTTTTTTTAAAGAAAATAGTATTTTTTTTAAGAGAATTTTTAAGGGTGGAAGTTGTTTTTAGAAAATGGGTATTTATTTCTTAAAGAGAAGTATTTTCTGTATATCTAATTATTGATAGGGTTGTAAACTAATAAAACATTTAATGAACTACTAGTAAACTATTTGTATAATGTTTATTTATTAAACTAAATAAATAAGTATGAACAAAATATTCATGTTCATTTATTAAGTAAATAAATTTAAATAAAGATTATTCAATTCGTTTATGTTAAAAAATAAACTTATTTATTTATTTATTCGTTTATTTAAATATAATATTTTTTTTATAAAAAATAGTTTAATAATATCTTTCTTTCTATTTTCATATTTAAAATTAGATTCTTTATCAAAGAAAAATTATATATTTGCAATCATTACACTCTACATGCTTTACTTTACTAGATTTTTTATGGTATTACAAATGCTTCCCTCAACTAATGTTAGTTTAATTTTGTTGATTTGTTTATTGAATTTTTTTTTGTCTGTTTAGTTTATTCTTTGTAAATATGTTTATTTATTGTTGACGAACATATAGATGAACATTTTGTGAATGTTAATTTAAATGAATTGAACCTGAAAATATCAAATAATAAATAAATCAATGATAACAAAATAAATTCATATTTTTAATATATTTATTCTTGACTAATTATCGGATAAAATGTTATTAAATTTGGATTTTTATTATCAGGAATGAAGTGGGTGTGCTGAATTCAAACTCTTACAAAAATGGGCTAAATTGGAACAAAAAGCAAAGAGGAGGTGTAATATCCTGGAATAGGGGTTATTAGTGATTAAATTATTTTGCATAAATATGGTCGTTGTGGTGCTAATTGAGGTATTCTAGGGGCTAGTTATAAGCCAAGGGAAGGCCCGAGCTATAGGAAAAATTTTGCTTTTAAGTGTTAGTTAAGGGAAGCTAGGCTAGGGAGGCCTTAAGGAAAATTTTGAGAGTTCTTGGACATAAGAATCACCTTGGTAAAGTCGTTGCAAGGCGCCACCTAGGGCCTTGGTGATGACGCCATGGGCAAGGGCCTTGGTTCGAATCATGGGAGTGTGTTTTTATTTTTGCTCTTTGCGTTAAGAAGGGGGACTGAGCTAAGGAGGCTTTAAGGGGAATTCGTGAGGGATTTATGCCACAAGAAATCATGTGGTAAAGTGGCAATGGAGCGCCTAGGTGCAAGGAGAAAGGTTGCGTCAGCAAGGGATGGGGTTCGAATCGCGTGGGCAGTAAGATGGGTGGCTTTTATTTTTATTTTTTATTTTTTTTTAAAAGCCATGTGTTTAATAAATTATGATGACAAGTTGGTTGGAAGCATGGGAAACGGCAATAAAGAGATTGTGGGAGAACTTTTAAATTGAGGCATGAGCATTTTTAATATATAATGCATTTGGGCAGTAACATTGTGGGAGAATTGATGGAATATTATAAATTGGGATGTGGGAGAATAAACAATTGATCATATAAGCCATGGAAGGTAAGCATGTACAAGGCAAAATTTCCTTTAAAGATATGTGCAAGTGGAGGGCAAGGCAATATGGAGAAAAGAGAGCATGGAAATTAAAAATTAGTGAGTGGATCCAATCTTTTAAGCATGAGAGAAAATTGATGGAATAATTAAATTATTTGCTTATGGGATAAAGTAGAATGGACGGCAACATGTAATTAGAAATAATGGATTTTGGATTTATGAATAAACAATTGAAGGAGGAATGTAATGGAAGGCATGTGAATCTTTGAATTTGAATTAAATAAACATGGCATTATGGGTGAATTAAAGAAGGAATATCTATGGTATGGACGGCATAATTTGGGGGAGTATAAGGAATATAAGATAATGGATGAATAAACAAATGGAAACCAAAAACATGTGTTGATTGAGGGGAAATCTTTGAATTTGGGATGAATAAATAATTGGAACTCAAGCCATAAGATTAATGGAACACTTGGATGGCATGATAAATAAATCCATGTGCCAATTGGGAGAATTTTTAAAAGGATAAAACAAGCACTATGTGAAACAAAACATTCATGGTCTTTCAAAGTGGACGGCATGGGGAGTTGGAGACATGGATAATTGTTTTTTTTAATGGGGCACTAAGGGATAAGCTTTGGGTTGTGATTAAATTCCTTTTAGTATTCGGCCAAGATGGGGATTTTGTTTTATTTGTTTTAAATACTGAGATAGTGAATGAATGGGGGTTATTTAATTTATTTTGAATAAGTGTGGATTTATTTTATTTAGTTTAAATAGGTAAATAATTGGGATTATGTTTGATTTATTTTAAATGATAGGATAAGAGATAAAGGAGGAGAAGAAAGTGGGATATGATAGGAGGAAGGTTGGTGGCCGAATGTGGGATTCTTGGTGGGTGCCTAGTCGGTTTTGAGGCATAGATAGGGGGTGTGTGTGCCGAATTGGGTAGTATAAATAAGGGTGATCATCCTTTGGAAATTCTTTTTCTTCATTTATTTCTCCTTTTGCTGAAATTGTTAGTCAAGGAATCCCTTCTTTTTCTTCTTTTCACGTGAAGCTGAAATCCTTCCCTCAAACTCACCATTGCCAAATAGTTCATCACCATTTGAGGCCATACCGATTGCATCTCTTCTTTTGGGGCCGATTCATTCTTAGACTAAAAGCCGAAAATCAAGCACTTTTTCCTTGTTGTCGACTACTTTCTTTAAACGTGGGTGGTGGGTGCATTAAAGGAAATTTCTCGGGTTTTAAACATCAAGGTAGGTAGTTGCTAATATTCGGCCAAGGGCCATTTTTCTAGATTTTACGTGTAAGCCAATCCTAACATTTACTAAGTAGGGAGATCGACAACTTCAGGAGCAAGTGACGGATTCGGGACTTCGACCTAGGTAAGGGTTAATTTCGGCCAAGGGTTATACCATAAGATGTTTCTGTGTAAAACCGAAACTAACACTGAATTTATAGGGGCTAGTCAACAGGAATAAGCAAAGCCTTTGGGATTTGGTAAAAGACCAAATCGGCATTAAGGAAGGAGTGCAACAATCGCAAGGTGCAAATCGTTTAGACGTAGGTTTCGGGATTGAGTAGACTGTGCTAAAAGGTGCGTAGTTATCGCACTGTTCTCCTGTTATTTGTGCATGTTGTTATATATGTATATGTGTGATGTGATATGAATGGTAGCCAAAATAATGGCTAAGATGGTGGAAACCATGGTGAAGTAACCGGTTAAACAGGTTAGTATTTTACGATGCTGAACTACCTGTGTTATATGTATGAATTTGTGGTAAGCATGTGATGTATATTCTTTACAATGCTACTCTGTCATGATAAATACGTGCACATGGGGATCGGGATGTGACTATCGAAGGACAGGGTGTACACTATGTACGTGGTCTGATGTTAGCCTTGTGCTATATTGGCGCTTGATGTTAGCTAGGTGCTTCATCAAGGAGGGGTGTTGGCTATGTGCCACCTCCTGGCGGATGATAGCTGTGTGCATCACCGTAGATAGAGGATGACCTCGAGTCGCCTCGTGGATACAAATGTGTGGGGTCACTTATGTGATCGGTGGTTTAGCCACGGCCTTGGGCAGCAGGTCTGCTAAGGTAGGATATGTGGGATCACTTAGTGGATCGGTGGATTAGCCACGGCCTTGAGCAGCAGGTCTGCTAAGGTAGGTGTAACGGATGGACTTAGGTTGGGTTGGGATGCATTTTTGCATGACTGATTATGTGGACTGTGTGGATATGGGCCAAGCCCATATGTGTAGAGACATGTGAAATAGCTATGCACTGAGTCTGAATGACTCACCCAAATTTTATCAACATCACAGGTGATGCTTAAAGCTTGGACCGGGTTGGAGTGGATACGAGGTGGCCATGCAGAAATTATTTTTATGCCATGCAGAAGACATTATATTTATTTTACTCAGATTATTATTAAGTACTTGGGATTTATTTATTTATTGTAATAAGGGCCTCCTAAAGTTTTAAGGTTTACTATTATGTTTTAATCGGATGGATATGATTTTATTTGGCAATTTATATCTCAAAATTATATATTAAAGTTTTTCTTTAAAATCAGATAATATGTAACATCAAAGTTTTATTTGTAATTTTAAACACACAATGTTTTATTAAAAACAAAATTTTTAATGTTTTTCCCAAAAGTGAAATCAGTTTTCAAACGTTTTTCCGCAGTGACATACCAGATCCGGTTAGGGCTCGTGGGCCGGGTTTGGGGTGTTACAGGAGGGCTTGATTGAAAGATTGAAGATACAAAGATAACTGGATAAAGATTGAAGGGTTGAAGATTTTTTTAAAAGTGGCTAGATAAAGATTGAATTCTTTTTTATATTGTTACAACTCTGTAATTAGTTTAAATTTGATTTTTAAATTTTAAATTATTTAGTAATAATATTTAGGATTATTTAGTGATAATATTTAAGAAAAATCTAACTAAATTTTAATAATAGAAGTGTGTATAAATATCTAATGGTTGTGCTTTGGAATCAATAAAATTCCTTATTTTCTTTCCCTTCCTACGTCACTTTTTCTATTATGCTGTTTCATTCTTTTTTTTTATTTTTTTACTTTCAACTTTTTGGTTTAATTACCTTTCAAGGTCCTATCCCTTTCCACTTTCCACAATTTCATTTGAATCATTTATTTTCAAGCATGATTCTTTCCATGATTAACTAAACCCTTTTTAACCTTAGTTTGGTAATCGTTTCGACAAAGTAATCGTGAGATATGAACCCATACTAAATACTTTGCAATTCAATATTCGCTATCTTTCCGGTATATGGGATAGTATAAATTCGTCCCTTAAAGTTAATTCGATTTCAATTTAAAAAGTGCGCGTTGGGTTGGAATCATTTGGCGTACAGTTGGGAAGTTGAGTTGGCGATGCTGTATTCAAAATCTCGCGAACAAATTGGCGTGTTCAATTGGAAAAAGCTAGTTGGATTTCGTCAAGAGAGATAGTTGTAAGGCCCAATTCTAGCCCGGGCTAATAAGAGGCCCAAACTAATTAACCAAAATAAATTAAACAGTCCAGTCCTTTTTACAAGACCTAACACAGGCCCAAATCAACAAGCCCCACCCAAATCCTAAGCCCAAATGGCCCAAAACCTAAACCAAAATCAGAAAACTAAACCCTAATCTGTAACATCCTAGATTAGGGGTTATGCGTTTGGAGCATAACCCAAGTGCTAGTGGGTTTTAAGGGTATTTGGAGATGTTTTAAGAGTTTTTAGAACTTTAGAATGAAGGTGAAAGCTTTGGAAAAATTTTGGATTTAAGTGTAAAAAGAGGAAATTAGGCTAAGGAGGCCTTAAGAATAATTTGTGGGCGTTTTGGGTCATGAAAGGGGGCTTGGTAAAGTGGCTTAAGGACGCCACTTAAGGCCTGGGAATGACGCCAACAAGGGTCTGGAGTTCGAGTCTTGAGGGCAGCATGGGGGTGTTTTATTTTTGTATTTTACGTCAAGGAGGGAGGTTGGATTGAAGACGGCTTTAAGGAAATATGCAGTGGTCTTTGGACATAAAGTAGGCCTTGGTAAAGTGGCTGCAAGGCGCCACTTAAGGGCCTGGAGGTGACGTCTGGCGCAGGTCTTTGGTTCGAGTTACAGAGGAAGCGAATGAGATTTTATTTTTATGCGTCAAGTAGGAGCTTGGCTTGGGAGGTCTTAAAAGAATTTGTAGCGGGTTTATGTCATAAAAACCGCCACAGCAGAGTGGCTTGGAGCGCTATATGCGGCTTGCGGCAACAAGAGCCTTAGTTCGAATCCCGTTGGCAACATGGGGCATGTTTTTATTTTGCTTTGGCGCTAGGACAAGGGGGAGCTTGGGAATGAGGTGTTAAAAGAAGTTCAGGGTGAATTATAACACAACCAGCGCCTTGGCAAAGTGGCAGGGACGTTGCCTGCAGTTAAGGGTTCCAACAGGTCCCGGGTTCAAGGCGTGGGAGCAGCAGTTTAGTGTTTTTATTTTGCTTTTGCATCAAGGAAGAGTTGGAAGAAAGTGGACGGCTTGGGACTTTCAATTGGAGGAGGATTTTAATTCTCCTAATAATTTTCGGCTAGATAAGATAAAGTTGGATTGATTTTTATTTATTTTAATATAGGATAATTATGGTTTTATTTAGATTAAATAAGATTTTATTTTATTTATTTTAGGAGGTGATAAGCTTGGTTATTATTTATTGGAAATTCGGCTATAAGGTAAGATAAATGTTCGTTTATTCAATTTATTTTGAATAAAGGTTGATTTATTTTATTTAGTTTAGATGAGTAGATGGAAGATAATTATGGTGATATTTTATTTGAATAAGTAAGGATTAATTCAGGTTATTTTGAATGAGATGATAAAAGGATAATTGTAGATTTATTATATTTATTTTGAATAGGTGATTAAGAGATAAAATAAGAGATTAAATTGGGATTTGATAGGTGTGCCGAATTTGGGTAGTATAAATAGGGGATGATCAGCTCTTGGGATTTCTTTTCTTCATTCTCCTCTTTGACCGAAAGTTTTTAGTCAAAAGAAGTTCTCTTTTCCTCTCTTTTCTTTGAAGCCAAAACCGAATGTTGAAGTAGCCATAGGTATCTTTTCTTCTTTGCTTTGTTCATTCGAAATCATCATCTTCCCCAAGAACTATTCTTTCTTCCATTATTGACAAAAGTCGAAAGCCCTCTACCCCTGTTCTTTATTACCGAATCCTCTAAGCATAAATTCCCTCCCCTTTGGCGTGATCTCTTTTCATCATTAAGGTGCCGAAACTCTTTCTTTTTGGATCTAGAAGTCGTTTCTCTAAGGGTGCTGGCGTAGTGGTAAGTAAGTTCTCTCCTAGCAATCGGTTTTGAGTTCTTCTTAATAAGTATACTGAAATCTATAGTGGGCTTTGGTCTAAAGTGGGCCGAATGTCCATTAAGACCGTAGTGATATATTCTTTTATGTAGCTAACGTCAAGGTGCCTTGATGAAGTTTTCCGGGATTCGTTTCATCAAGGAAGCACTAAGGAGCCCTTTTGGAATTAAAGTGATCAAGGCAAGTATGGTATTCGGCCTTAGGCCATATTTGGTATTAAGTGTGACCAATTCTATCTATGGATGTTAGGGATAAATCGGCAAAGATAATCAAAGCCTTCGGGATTTGGTAGGAGACCAAATCGGCATTAGGGGAGGAGGAAAAACTCCGTTCATCGTGTTAATTCAAGTAGCTAGGGATTTCGCTGTATAGTCAGGTGTGTGATTAACCCACCGTTTTCTGGGTTTTTGCTATAATTGCATGTGTGATTTATGTGCTAACAAAGCAGCATTGATGATTATGTGGTAATTACCCTAAAAAAGGGGTATATCGATATTTGAGTTAGTATTATCTCGTTGATAAGAATGTGAAAGTGCCGATGTGAATGTGACTATGCCTATGGAAATATGATTGCTTGCCTTAATAACATGTGCATGCATTTATTATTATGCCGTTTTTACATGTGCATGTGCATGGGGTGGGATATGAAAGAAGGTACGGGTGTACTTCGAGTACATGGTTTGATGTTAGCCTTGAGCTACATCGTGGATTGACGTTGACTGAGGTCACGTTGTAGATTATTTGCGATTAAGTTCGCGTGGTTTGATGAGTAGCTATGTGCCTCATCGTGGTTGATATCGGCTATGTGCCATATCGTGGTTGATGAGTGACTATGTGTCCCATTGTGGTTTTGGTGTTAGCTACGGCTACATCGTGGATTGGCGCTGACTGAGGTCGCGTTGTGGATTATTGTGCTTAATTGCACGTGGACGGCATGGAATGCCTTTTGGAGTGAAAAGGAGAGGGTGATTTGATAATCCCCTGGTGTGTGGTAGGCTGGATAAGGGGGTGTGTAGCGGATGGACCCTAGGTTTGGGTTGGGTTTCATTATTGCATGATTTCGTATGTGAACATATGTGAAAATGGGCCAAGCCAGTGATATGTGGACTAATGTGGAAATGGGCCAAGCCCAGTATATGAATGTGGATCAGTGTGGAAATGGGCTAAGCCCGATATGTGGAATTATGTGGTTAATTACCCTGTTACCTGATAAGTGATTTGAATGTGGGCCAAGCCCAGAATGTGATAATATGTGAATATGATAATTGTTATCTGATATATGGGTCATTAAGTGGTTAACATGTGGGTGGAATTCAGTGGTTTAATTACACACTGAGTCTGTATGACTCACCCAATTATTTATCAAACATCGCAGGTGATATGATGATCAGACCGGGTTGGAGTGGATACGAGGTGGCCCATGCAGAAGACGTTTTGATTATTTCAATCAGTTTCTTATTAAGTACTTTGGTTTAATTATTTATTGTAATAAGGCCCAGTTAAAGTATTTGAATTTTGTTATGTTTAAGTTAGATTTATAATTAAGTTAATACTTTGTAAGTTTAATTTTAAAAGCTATTTATATCTCAAAAGTCATATTAAAGTTTTGAATCCGGTATTTTTATAACAACTTAATTTTTACTTTGAATATTTTAAATATCGAAAAATGTTTTATTAAAGGCAACAAATTTTTAACGGTTTTTTACTTTTAAGTAAGAAATTTTCAAACGTTTTCCGCAGTGGCATTTCAAATTCGATCGTAACGAATGGGCCGGGTTTGGGGTGTTACATAATCCATAGCTAGGTGCGCCGCAACAGCCTCTAGCCCACTCCACGTCGCCACCACGTACGGCCTCCATACCTCCGCCCACCGCACGCCACGTACCTGCAAAGGACAAACAACGACAACAAAAATAACAAAATAATGTATTTTACATTTTTTTCTTTCTTTCAGCTATAAAATCGAAAGGAAAACCTTTTTTTTCCTACGGACACATAAAAAAAAACGAAGATCAAAAGAACAGAATAGAAAAAAAAAGTTTCGAAAGAGGTGATTCCTTTTTTCTTTATCGTTTTATTTTTGAATTGTTTTTTTATTTTATAAAGGAAAATAAAAAAAAAACAAAAGAAGGGTTAGAAGAAACAAACCTTCGAAGCTCCGTCGCTGGGGACGGCTGAGGTGGCACTTCCGATGAAAAATGGCCGAAAAACTGAAAGGTTTTTTTTTTTATTCGGGTCGTTTTTGAAAGGCTTTTGGGTGATTTGAGGTTAGATTCGGACACAGGAACGTTGAAACAGTCAAAATACCCCGTTTTTTGGATTTTAGCCGCCGTACACGGCGGTCACTGCCGTTGTCGGCCGACGGTCATGACAGACAAATGGTGGCCCTATTGGCCGGAGAAAATGGAAGAAATTGAGAGAAGTTTTAGTTTTTTTTTTTTGAGTAAAGGTTAAAAATGAAGTTTTAAAATATTTTTTTGGTTTATATAGAAGTGCGAAATGACGTCATTTCGCTGTGGCTTTTTCAATGCCAAAATGGCGCCGTTTAGCTCCTTGACCCGCGCACGCGACCCGACTAGAAAGGGGATCCGCGTGTTTTTTTCAACTTTTGGGGTAATTATGCCCGTGGTCCCTCCATTTCATTCGCGCGCTGCAATCCGGTCCCCTTTCTTTTTATTTCTGATTTTCCCAAGTTTTTGATTAAAAGATTCGGTTGAGTCCCTTTTTTTGTTATTGTTGCTATTTCATTAGTTAAGTTAATATTATTACTACTAATTACATTTTCTTTCTTTGTGTGTGTTGATTTTATTTGTTATTATTGTCATATTATTACTATTTCTATTGCTATTATTATTATTAGCATATTATCATGATTATTTACGTATCGTTATTAATTAACTATTGTTTTATTACTATTATTTCTTTAATATTTATTTAGTATTTGTAAATACATTTATCATATTATTATTTATTATATTTATACCCTCTTAAATAATTTCCAACTTTAGATCCTTTATTATTCGTATTATTATTTTTAACATTATTTTCATCATTGTTAGTATTTTTAAACTACTCAATGTTTCTATATTTTTAATTCATTAGTAGTTATTATTAAATTTTAGTTTTTATTTGTTCATTTACTTATTTTCATATACAGCTAGTTTGTTTTATTATTTTATTACTATTTACCTTTTCATTTATTTTTGCTCTTATTATTGTTATTTATTGCGTTCATTATAATCCTGTTATGCATGCTAGTACCATGATTTTTATACCTTATCAAGCATATTATGTCATTATTACTACAAATTCGCGTCACATTAATCTTTATCCGATACATAAACTTTTATTAAGTAAATTTTTTTGTAATTCAAGATTCGAGAAATCGTACCCTAACTTACTGGATTTCGATTTTTCTCGTCGAGCCTAAAGAGCCAATTATATTTTTTAAAATCAAAGTGTATAAGTTAATGATGTGTCTAAAACTAACTATGATCACAATAAAGGCAAGCGCACCTATCGTTCAATAGTATAGTTATGGTAAGACCGGTAATATCGTATCCACAAGGACCAAGAGTACTAGTAATTACTATCTTTTTATTATCTAGCCTAAGAATTTGAGTGGTTTCTTTTAAACTAAAACTAATTAAAACACGACAAAGAAAGAATTAGGAAAATACTTTTAGGCAACTTATATGATAAAGGCAATACCTAAAGAAGAATCCACCTGGACTTCACTTATTACTTTTGATTCATATGATTTATTCACTTGACTTAATCTGTAGAAATCTCTGATTTATGTTAATATCTCTTTCAAGACCAAAAACAACTGACTCTAGGTTGATTAATTGAAATCTCTTTCTAATTAAAACCCCTATTGTCGCATTAAATCAATCTATGGATTCCCTTATTATATTTGACTCTAATCAAGCAGATTTTCGTCGCCCTATTTCTAGGGTTGCAATCAACTCCGCTTAATTGTGTTGATCTTCTATTAAACAGGGACTTTTGCTCCACTGAATAAGCACATTCGACTTTGAATCAATAACCTGAATTATCAAAACAAGAATAAGAACTCACAATTAAGAATAAGAACAAGTATTTATCTTATAAAACAAATAATAATAAGATCTGTCTTAGGTTTCATCCCCTTAGGTATTTAAGGGATTTAGTTCATACTGATAGAGGGAAACATCTTAAAATAGGGAAAACAACAAAACATAAGAAAACCCAAAAACTTCTAAAGAACTTGATGGGGGATCTTCAGTCTTGATGAAGATCCTTCTTCCGAGCTGCTCCCGCTGGCTGCCTTCGAGTATTTTCTACCTTCTACTCGACGTCCTCGTTTAGGTTACCCCCTAGGGTGTTTATATAGGCTTTGGAATGCCTTCTTGGCCCACAAATAGCCTTTTTTCGAATAGAATTAATCTTAGTTTCAGCAGGGACACGCTCGTGTGACATGCCCGTGTTCGATAACCTCAGGCCATGCTCGCTTCTGCTCACCATATACGGCTGTGTGGTCTGTCCGTGTGCGACATTGCAGGCCATGTTTGATCCTGCTTGTAACACACAGCTGTGTTTGATGGTCCAGGCCGTGTTGATTTCCTAGGTAGGCCTGTTTTGCCCCTTTTTGGCCCGTTTTTCATTCTTTTAGACTCCCTAAGCTTTCCTGAGTGTAAAACATGAAATTAAAGGATTGGGAGCATCGAATTTATCAAATCTAGTGAAGATTCATCCAAAAATAAGCCAAGCATAGGGTAAAAATATGTATAAATTATGGTTTATCAAATATCCCAACACTTAAGCCTTTGCTTGTCCTCAAGCAAAATCCTCAACTCACGATTAAAATTAACTTCCTCAATTTATAATCCTCATCAATAATGTTTCATCATAATTCATAGATAATTCATACATTGATAATTTAACTAAAAGAGTCTTAAAGATTCAAACAATCTAAGTCATAAATTTTTATAGCACGAAAACATCGGCGCTTCCCTTTATCTAAATAATTACCTGTAACACCCTAAATTAGGGGTTGTGCGTTTGGAGCATAACCCTAGTGTTAGTAGGCCTTAAGATTGGTTTGGGTGTGTTTTAGGGGTTCTTAAAGCTCGAGGATAAAAAGGGAGTGTTTTGGAATTTTTTTGAAAATTTTGGGTTAAAGGTGAAAATTGGGTGAAGGAGGCCTTAAGTAAAATTTTTGGAAGGTTTTGGACATGAAAGTCCAGGTAGTAAAGTGGCTTGGAAGGTGCTTTAAGGGCCTTGGAGGCTGCGCAAGAAGGGAGGAGGTTCAAGTTGCAAGGGAAGCAAAAGGGAGAAATTATGTTTTTGCATTAATGAAGCCTTGTGGCTAAGGAGGCTTTAAAAGAAAATCAAGGTGGTTCTGTTACAAATGGAGGTCTTGGTCGAGTGGCTAGGGACGCTAGCAGAGAGAGCTTCTCGAGGTCGGGTGTTTGAGTCCTGATGGCAGCGCGCGAGTGTTTTTATTTTGGCTCCTGGCGTTAAGGTGAGGAAGCCAGCGAAGTATAGTTTAAAAGAAAATGTGACGCGATATTGGCACGAAGGGCCGATCGGCAGATCGGTCGAGCGGCTTTGGGATTTCTCGGTGTCGGCCGAGACACGGGGTGCATTGGGATTCTTTTTTTTCGTCGGCGTGGGAAGGAGGCCTGCATGGGGCATGCACGCGTGATTAATGCTGCTGGGAAGCATGAGCTGTTTTCTTTTATTTTTTTTGTTTTATTTTTTTTTTTATCATTTGGAGTATGGGTTATAATTGTTAGTTTATTTTAGATATGAGATAGTGGTTATGTTTATTATTATTTTATAGAAAGGTGATGGGCTAGTTTATTAGTTTAATCAAGGATGGGGTAGTTATGGGGGATTGATTAAACTATGTGGTTTTGAAATTTTGATGATGGAAATTGATGTTTGAAATTAGTAAAAGGAAGAGCATGATCGTGGGAAGCATGGGGAGTTGGCCGGCCTTGTCCTTTGTTCTTGGCCAAATTGCTTGAATCTTTGACTTTCTTTCCCCATTTTTTTTGGTGCTTGGCCGATTGAAGCTCTCTCTAGGGGCTATCTTAGTCGGTTTTCTAATAGCAAAAAGGTGCCAAAACTTTTGATATTGTTTCCTTCCCTACCCAAGCTATTCATGGCCAAATATAGTTCTTGCTAAGGAGGTATTTCGATTTGGTATGCCCTTGCTTGGCCGACTTCTCCACCATTGTTTGAAGGACTTAGCTGAATCCTTATTGAAGGTGTTGTCGACTACGCGTTTGTGATCTCTTCGATCGTTTTGGTAAGTAAGTTCTCTCTTAGCAATCGGTTTGGATTTCTTTCCATTAAAGTACCCAAATTCAATGGTTAAACCTTGATTTCTAAGGAGGGTCGAATGTGCATTAAGCTTTTATAAGTATTCTTTTGTGTAGCTAGTGTTAAGGAGCATCAAAGGAGCCTTCGGGGTTCGATTATTCAAGGTAAATGGTAAGCATAATATTCGGCCAAGGGCTTTTGTTCATAGATTTGTGTGTGAGCCGATTCTAACAATGTTTTAGTAGGAATTTTGATAACTTCGGGAGCTAATCAACCGGAACAAGTGGTGTTTCGGGATCGAATTAAGCTAGGTAAAAGATTCATAGCATTCGGCCTTAGGCCATTTTTAGTGATTAAATGGCTAACCGTTTCTGTTCATGATGGTTTAGAGGCTAATCGACAGCAATAGGACAAGTTCGGGATTTTAGTTGATATTAGATTCGATAGATCAGAATCTCGCTATAATCAGGTGCGTAGTTATCGCACTGTTCTCTTGCTTGTTATATGTGTTGTATGTATTATTTCATGTAAATGTATGTATATTGAGCATGTTAGTCGAAATAAAAGCTATGATGAAGGATACCCGTGGTGGGTGATTGAATAATCAGGTTAGTGGTTACTGTATTAACTTTTCGATTATAAATGATTATCGATGAATGTAAAATAATGTGATGACATGTGATGTGTATTGTTTTGAATAGTATGTTTCCATGGTTTATATATATGTATACATATGTATGGGAATTGTGATTAATATGTGGATCACTATGTGATCGGTGGCTTAGCCACGACCTTGAGCAGTAAGTCTGCCAAGATAAGATGTGTGGATCACTATATGGGTTGAGCTTCATAATTGCATATTCATAATTGTACATTCATAATTGCATATTCATGTATATGGACTGTCTGGATATGGGATAAGCCCATATGTGAGGACATGTGTACTAACTATACACTGAGTCTTGGTGACTCACTCAATTTTTTTTATTTTAACCTTTCAGGTGGCGCATAAAGCTTGGACCGGGTTGGAGCGGATACAAAGGTGGCCATGCAAAAGCGGATTTTTCATGCAAAGGAATCTCTTGTTTAATGAATTAAGTGCCTATATTTTCAGTATTTTGATTAAGTATGTATTGTAAGAAGGCCCACTAAAGTATTTCAGTTCTTTTATTAAGTATCTTTATTATTATGCTCTATTATGGATGGACAATTTAAAATGCTTATTGCAAATGATTTTATTTCCGTGAGTATGTACAATAAAGTTTGGAATCCCGTGTTGTCATAATAATTTAGCTTTTACTTAGAATATTTCAAGTCACGAAAATGTTTTATTAAACTCAACAAATTTTATCGGTTTTACTTCTAAGTAAGGATATTTTTCGAACGTGTTCCGCAGTGGCATTCCAAATTCGGTCGGAGTGAATGGGCCGGGTTTGGGGTGTTACATTACCTTTGATTCAAAACCGACAAGACTCGACATCCTCACTAAAGATTCACTCAAATCACTCAAAGTGTTTAAGGTTCAAGTTAAGCACTCAAAAGTCAAGCATGAAAAGTTAATCCCATAGGCTTGCATGAAAATCAAATCTCCACCACTATAAAATGAGATGATACACAAATCAAAATGTCTTAAAAGGATTGTAATGGGGCTTGGGTTAAAGGTGTGGATACAGGCTGAATTAAGAGGTTAGACTCGAGATTGAATTGACAAATTACCTAACTAAAAAAGATGAACTAATACTGAATAATTATATCGATTGAAAACTTATCACTACTAACACAAGCTTCTTCTAAAGATATGAAATTAACTGTCTAAGCTCATAACACTAATAATGAATAGATTTTCAACTTTTTTTAAGAACAAGTACACGTTATAAGATGAATTTAACAATTGAAATAAAGAAAATAGATATGTAACACCCCAAACCCGACCTAAACGTTACGACCGGATCTGGCATGTCACATAGAAGGGTTGTTTGAAAACTCAAGTGTTCGTTAAAAAGTTCACATTCTTTTTGAAACTTCGAGCTTTGTTGTTTGTGAAAAACCAGATTTGTTTTTATGATTTTCTTGTGAAAACGTTATTATTATTACTATTAAAATTATTCCCAAAAACTTATTTAATACAGAATTCAATTTCAGTAGTCTACGAAAATGTGATATTTTTGAAAACAATTATTGTTGTTTAAGGAAAACTACGTATTCGTAAATCTAGCAGTTATGAAGGAAAACTTAAAAGAAATTATACCAATGGCCTTATTACAAAAATATTAACCCAAAATAGAATAAAACTAAATAGAGCAAAATAAAAAATTTACTAAGTTCCCGAGAAATTATTCCCGATGTATGGACACCACAGAGTCCTCCGCAGCTCCCAAATTTGCTATCACTGGGGATCACTTCAATGTTATGGAAAAAGAGGTGAGTTACAAGAACTCAGTGTATGATCCTGATTCTAGTCGTAGTCATAGTTTCAGTCTGGGCCTAAGCCCCATACAGTATCAGTTTGGGCCCACGGCCCCAAAGCCATGGTAATGCAAACAGAAAATGCAGCCCCAACCTAATAGTCCATCCGCTACACTCCACCCGTACCAGCCCTACACTCCATGTGGGGACCAAGTCAACCCACCCAACCCTACACTCCATTAATGCGATCAGTTGCGCCAAGATAAACGCGACAAAGTTTTCGATGATCGATATATGGTGATCCATCGAAATTAGTATATTGTGGCATAGCCACCAGTACAGAATGTGGCAGAGCCACCAGAATCATAATCGGCACATAGCCATCAGCGACGGTAATATAATCGGCACACAGCCTTGGGTAAATAGGATCGATACAGAGTCATCGATATCTGTTAGGCACAAAGCCACGGGTAAATACGATTGGCACAAAGCCATATTCAAGATGGCACAGGGCCAACCTCTTCAATAATGCAGCCAAGCTGTTAATAACGGTATATGTGGCCGAGCCACCAAAATAATATATGTGGCATAGCCACTAAAACAGAATGTGGCAGGGCCACCAGAATACACTTCTTCCGATCATTAAACCCAACCCAATGCAATATGCCGTGTATATCATGCTCAATCATTACACGTGTATGCAAAATGACCATACTTAGTAACAGTCATTTCAACACATATTAACAACAAATCAGACACACGCCCACAGTCAACTTAGTCAAATTCATAGTCTAAATCAGTCATTTACCTACAAGGGCAAAACAGTCATTTACCCTATAAGGGTATTTCAGTAATCCTACCATTCAGGGGTATTTTGGTAATTCTACCCTATAGGGGTAATTCGGTGATTTTACCCATCGAGGGTATTTTGGTAATTTTACAATTTAAGGGTATTTCGATAATTTTGCAAATCAGGGGTATTTCAGTAATTTTGTAAACCAAGGGTATTTCAGTAATTTTGTCAACCCCTCAGAAGGTCTATAGTCGCCTTGAGCGACTCAAGCATTCTAAATAGAGAGAATGATGCAAATGGGCCTAAGGCCCATTCTCGGCCCAAATGGGCCCACACGCTCGGGTGGCCTATTTAGCCTAAATCTAGCCATAGATATAAGATTCACACAGTCTAATCCAACATCTACTACACAATCATACAACCTATTCATATGGGCCCACTTGGCCCCGTTCGGCCCATCGTGGCCCAAACAGCATCAGCCCATAAGAATATACTCATGGTGGCCTCGACTATCGCGTCGAAGCTCCCACACGTGCGCTCGCACGCTTGTGTGGCTACCATCGTCGTGTGACCGACATTTAAGCATTTGCCGCTCTATAGCTAGAGCAGGGCGAAATACATACTTGATAGGAGTCTGAAGCTAATCCGCACTCCGAATGCTCCTATGCCCAAACGCCCACCAAGGTATCCTTCCTCTTCTCATAGGTAGCTCTATTTAAAGCCAGCTTCTCACCTTCCCTCTTGCTAGCTTTCCAATGTGGGATCCCTTCTTCAGTAGAGTTTAAATCCAACACAAACTCTGGCCGTCCAATCTGCAAAATAAATACTCCCTTGCTTGTCATGAAATTCGAACCCAGGCTCCCCTGTAGCATAATCCACGTCGCTAGCCACTTTACCAACTAGCTCCTTATTGTCTTAAAACATGCGCAACTAAATATAAGTCTATGGCCAAAGTTTAAAGTCCATTTAAAAAGGAAATCAAAATACAAGCACCAAGACTTGAACCTTGGAGCCCTTGCTTCCTTGTGGCATCATTCCCTTGTCTCTTATATGGCGCCATTTGCCACTAGACCATAACTCTTATTTGTCATTTTTCTCCACATTTTATTCTTAAAGCCTACCTACTAACTCCCAGGGTTTTATTCACCTAAAACCAAAATTTTCCTAAAGCCCAAGTTTGATCCCGGGATTCATAGAAGCCCCCTAACCTTCCAAAATCACTCACCTAATAGGTCTAACTTGCATAAATGCCGTTCTCATGTCCTTAACAATTTTAAATGCTCCCACGCCTAAGGCCCAATGGGCCCAATTCTACTAGGCCCAAATTTGGGTCGTTACAAGATAGGCAACTGATCAAATCAAATCTCGACAAAAGGGAAGTCAATAAAGTATGAGAAAGGGTGATTCAAAAAACAGTTTATTAAGCTCAAAAAGGGTTCACTAGGGGTTAATTATGAGGGTAGGCTTTTTATGGAGTAAGTGAGTTAGATCCTAGGTGCCTTTATCATCTCAGTATATCAAATCAAGGGTGTGGTCTTGACATGTATAATCGAAGCAAGTTCTAGAATAACAAATCAATATTGACACATTCATAATCAACAAAGTGAGCAAGAAAAATATATGCTCTAAAAGGCTCAATAATCTCACAAAAATTATGGTTTTTGATGTCAATCTTGTAAATTTCAAACTTCAAAGTAACATTTAGTTTTAGGGAAACAACCTAATAAAAATTTAATTCTGAAAATAGACTTATCATGCTTGATTCTCTAATGTCTTAAAGTTTAAACCATCAATGCACAATTATCTATGACTTAATCCAAAACATATCAATAAAAATCATAAATCAGTAGAAGTTTCATTCTAATAGTAATATGAGAAAATTACTTAAGAACAAGATATAATTCATGGATTTTCGAATAGTACTATAGTTAGCCTCCCCACACTTAAGATGTACATTATCCTCAATGTACAAAGATAGATAATATAGTAAGAAAATCATAAGAGAGGGAGAGGAGTGAAACTTCCTGAATCATGGATGAAATCCTTAGAAAATGAAAATTGTAGAAATGGAGCCAATGAAAAGCATGATGAACTAGGCAGAGGTGAAGGTGGGGGAGAATATTCCAGTTCCTTAGTAACACCTTGAACCTTTTTGAAACTGCGGAGTCATCAATAAATTTTTAGGGGGTTTTAGTAAATGGATTTCATTATGATTACTCGATAATAAATAATCAAAGATAAAAAGAAATCAACATAATTAATATAATTTAAAGACAAGAAAGAGAAAGAGTTTAATAGTTTAAAAATTTAAATAAAATAAAGAAAATGAAAAGAAAAATAAAAATAAATGGACTCAAAGGTCCTCATCCCCAGATGGATCGTGAGGTGGGGGTGGCAGCGATATGTGAAAATGCTGACAAATTTGTTGCAGCGTCGCTTCGATACTGTCGAATCGTCAAGCATTGTCATTAAATTGCTGAGTACAGTATTGCTCGAAACGAGTGAGGCGCTTACAGATGTCAGTCAATGAAGCTACTGCATGAACTAGTCGATGCGACGGTGGTGGTGCAGACCGTGGTGCCTCATGATGTAGGGGGACATCATCAGCAATGTCCTCTGGGGCGTCCTGATCGGTGGGTTGTGATAGCGGGTACTGGGAAGGATTAAACCCACGTCGACGCTCAATCATCCTCATATGAAGCATAGTCGCGATGCCCTGTGGAGACATCTGCCCTTTAAGCGTGAGCGAGGAGGACTGAACTGCAGTGTTCAGGAGCCCAAAATATCGAGCCAGGTGCGTTACATAGGGGCCTATGGAAATGACCCCCCTCCGATGTCGCTCCGTCTGATGCTGAATGGTGAGGGCGATGAAGTAAGCGAGATCAAACACGTGCCCTTGTGCCATGCACCATAAAAAATAGGCGTCGTGGGTGTTGACAATGCCGGTGCTCTCTTGCCCACTTGTCAAAGTATGAGCCAGGATGGCGTGTAAGTACCTCAATGATGGGGCGAGAGCGGAGGCCTTGGAGGACTGGGATCATATGTCGCCGAGGCAGGGACCAAATCTCTCCAACATGATGAAGGGGAGTAGTGGATATGGCGATGGAGATCCTCGAAGTTTTCATCCTCCATGAACTCCTCCGTGTAAAGTCCCGAGGCGACCCCAAACTCTAGGATACTCATCTCTCGTACGAGGCCCCCAAGACGAAATTGGATTGTGGCTGGGTCGTCAAAATTGGTCATCACCGTCTGTAGGTGGAATGTGGAACAGAGCTTCAGAGTGAGCTCTAAATATGTCGGCTCGACAATCCCGAAGAAGCGCCCCCACAGATCGGTAGTCAGGAGGGCCCGAACGGCGTCGGCTAGTTGGACCTGCTCTAAGGCGGCCCAATCAATACACCTCCCCATACCGAGGGGTCGCGTGCGAAGTAACTGAAAGAGTTCCTTCTGA
This sequence comes from Gossypium bickii, assembly GCA_025503065.1. NCBI lineage: Eukaryota > Viridiplantae > Streptophyta > Magnoliopsida > Malvales > Malvaceae > Gossypium > Gossypium bickii. The sequence goes on along the minus strand of CP106710.1, from coordinate 19,334,290 downwards.
GGCTCCGAAGGAAATTGTAGGAACGAGTGGCGTACTTCAGCAGAGGCACTCGAGGAGGTCGCACCGGGTCCCTTCCACTTTTTTGAAATGGGGACGTCGGTCTTTTTTCTACGTGGGGGAGTCATTACGTACCTGAAAAATGCCAAAGGTTTCAAGTATCAATGCTAGCCAAAATGTACTATCCTAGTAGTCCTAAATAGTATAATCCTATAATAGTTTAGTAAGTAATGCTAAAATCACTAAGAAGAAGTAATGACTAAATAAAAGCAAACTAAATAAACTAAACAATCAAAATAAACTAAAAAATTAGAAATAGACATCATGATAAGAACAATAGTAAAAGTAGAGAATATGATCAAATAAATAGATAAAAATGAATGAAATGAGTAACAATGCTGGAGAAAGATGAACCGATGAGGGTGTTGACGCGGTGGCAAGGATGTGGCGGTGGTGCATGGGTGTGGTGTTTGGACACGGGCGTCTACTGCCCGTGGGAAAGGAAGGGGGAAAGGGAAAAGGGAAAGGAAAAAATAAGGGAATAGGGGGAGTCGACGGTGGTGGCCAAAAGAGGGGACTGAGTGGATAGAGTGGAGAGTGGCTAGGTTTTTAGGGGGAAAATTTGGGGAGAAAATGAACAGTGGGGTGGTTTAAATAGAAATTGAGGCATACAGCCAAAGCCCATAGCCGTGTGCCCGCTGTTTAGCCCATGCGTTTCGTAAATTTTGAATTAGGGCACGTCTGAGTCATGACCCACGCCCGTGTTTCTTGGGTGTGTTGGGTCACACGACCGAATCGCATGGCCGTGTGATGCCTTATTTGTTTCTCTCACGCTCGTGGTAATTAGTCAGTATCAACCACGACCTAAAGGCACGGGCGTGTCCCACACTCATGTAATTTATTCAGTTTCAGCCACGGCTTCTGGGCACGAGCGTGTCGCACAGTTTCCACCACGCTCGTGTGAAAGGCCGTGTGGGTATGGAAACATGCGCCTAATTGGTTAGTTTTTAGTTAGATGCTTAAAAAAAATTAAAAATATGGATGTTAGTGAAGTTAGTGCTTGGGTTGCCTCCCGAAAAGCACTCGTTGAAAGTCTTAAGCTAGACTTACCCTATTTTCATCTCTATATGAAGGTTCAGGGAGCTGAAGCTCCTCTCTCATATCCCTAAAATCTTCACCATTATATATTTTAAGTTATTGACCGTTTACCTTGAATGTGCCATAAGTCGGATGAGTTACCTCAATTGTGCCATAGGGAAAAATGGTTTTGATTATGAATGGACCTGACCATCTTGATTTCAGCTTTCCAGGAAACAATTTGAGCTTCGAATTGTATAGTAGAACAAGATCTCCAACTTCAAATTGCTTCGGTTCTTCAAACAAGCATCATGGCGTCGCTTTGTTGCTTCCTTATATAAACTTGAGTTCTCGTAGGCATTAGCTCGCCACTCATCTAGCTCGTTCAACTGCATCATTCTTTTCTCACCTGCAAGTTTAAGATCATAGTTTAAGAATTTTATAGCCCAAAATGCTTTGTGCTTTAATTCAAATGGTAGATGACAACTCTTTCCGTAGACAAGTCTGTATGAGGATGTTCCTATGGGAGTTTTAAAAGCGGTTCTATAGGCCCATAAAGTATCGTCTACTTTTAATGCCCAATCTTTCCTGTTTGATTCTATGATTTTCTCTAGAATACGCTTAAACTCTCAATTTGCTACTTCAACTTGTCCACTGGTTTGAGGGTGATAAGGGGTAGCTGTTCTACGGTGTACTCCATATTTCTTTAAGATTTTATCAAACTCAGTATTACAAAAATGAGTACCCTTATCACTAATAATTGCTCTAGTGTTCCAAGTCGAGAGAAGAGTTTCTTAAGAAATCTCACCACCACTCTACCATCATTAGTAGGTAAAGCTTGAGCTTCCACCCATTTTGACATATAATCAACCGCTACTAAGATGTATTTATTCCCAAATGAGCTAGGGAATGGACCCATAAAATCAATACCTCATACATCAAATATTTCACATGATAGCATATACGTTTGAGGCATTTCATTGCGTTTGGAGATATTACCTATTCTCTGACATCTATCACACGAAGTAACATACCTGTTAGCGTCCTTGAACAAAGTGGGCCAATAAAAACCTGATTCTAGCATTTTATGTGCTGTCCTAGTCCCATTGTAATGTCCTCCTGTTGGTCCTGAATGGCAATGTTCTAGAATTTTGCTTGCTTCTGCCTTTGTAACACATCTTCAAATTACTTGATCTGCACATACACGAAAAAGAAAAGGGTCCTCCCAAAAATAGTTTTTCACATTAGCAAAGAATCGCTTCTTTTGATGATGTGTCAACCCTTTTGGTAAGATGTTAGCAGCTAAATAATTCACAATATTTGCAAACCAGGGTACCTCGGAGTCGGATAAAGCCAAGAGTTGTACTTTAGGAAACGAGTCATTTATCTCATTCTCATCGATTTCTTTGATATGTGGATTTTCAAGCCTGGAAAGATGGTCTGCTGCAAGATTTTCAGCTCCTTTCTTATCCTGGATTTCCAAATCAAATTCCTGTAAGAGTAAAATCCATCTTATTAGTCGAGGTTTTGCATCAGATTTAGTTAAAAGATAACGAAGGGATGAATGGTCAGTGTAAACGACAACTTTAGATAATATTAAATACTGTCTAAATTTATCAAATGCAAAAACCGCAGCTAGCAACTATTTTTCTGTGGTGGTGTAATTTTCTTGCGTGGCTGTTAATATATTGCTAGCGTAATAAATCAGCTGAAAATGCTTGTCTCTTCGCTGTCCCAAAACCGCACCTACTGCAAAATCACTCGCATCACACATTAGTTCAAAGGGTAAATTCCAATCAGGTGAAATTATAATTGGAGCATTTATTAATTTATTTTTGAGGGTATTAAATGCATCTAAACATTCCTGATCAAAATGGAAAGGTACATCTTTTTCTAGTAATTTTGTTAAAGGCTTAGCTATTTTAGAAAAATTCTTAATAAATCTTCTATAAAATCTAGCATGTCCTAAAAAGCTTCTAATGGCCTTAAATGAACTTGGAGGAGGTAATTTTTCTATGGTTTCAATTTTTGCTTTATTAACCTCAATCCTTTTACTAGAAATTTTGTGACCTAGCACAATCCCTTCTCGAACCATAAAGTGACACTTTTCCCAATTAAGCACAATGTTTTTTTCCTCACATCTCATTAAAACTTGTTTTAAATTTTTAAGGCAAAGGTGGAAAGAATTACCAAATACTGAAAAGTCGTCCATAAATACCTCCATAATATCTTTCTCGAGTTCATCAAAGATGGTTAACATGCAGCGCTGAAAAGTAGCAGGAGCATTACATAATCCAAAAGGCATTCTACGATAAGCAAATGTACAATATGGACATGTAAATGTTGTCTTTTCTTGATCTTCAAGAGCTATTGGGATTTGGAAGTAGCTAGAGAGTACGTCTAGGAAATAGTAGTACATATGCCCAGATAATCTTTCTAACATCTGATCAATGAAGTGTAAAGGAAAGTGATCTTTTCTCGTGGCATCGTTCAACTTCCTATAATCAATACAAACTCTCCAACCTGTGACTGTTCTTGTTGGAATCAATTCATTCTTTTCGTTAGCTACAACAGTCATGCCTCCCTTCTTTGGAACAACCTGCACAGGACTTACCCAAGTACTATCAGAAATAGGATAAATAACTCCAGCATCTACAAGTTTAATTACCTTAGCTTTAACAACTTCCTTTATGTTGGGATTCAATCATCTTTGAGGTTGCACACATGGTTTATATTCATCTTCCATTAAAATTTTGTGGGTGCAAAACAATGGACTTATTCCTTTAATGTCAGAAATCTTCCAAGCTATGGCTCTTTTATGCTTCTTTAGTACCTGTAGTAACTTGTCTTTCTATTTGGGTTCTAGTTCTGAAGAGATGATTACTGGTAGTGTAGAATTATCTCTGAGGAATGCATACTCTAAATGATTTGGTAACTGTTTCAATTCCAATTTGGGAGGATCTTCAATAGAGGGTTTTTGTTTTAGTTCGTCGTTTATTTCAATGCCCTCATACTTCTTTTGTTTTAGGGAGGAAGTATTAGAATTTAATTCACTTTTTATCTGCCTCATCTCATTGGTATCGTCATCTGGCCCCTCATATTGGGTAAGACACAGTTCCAACGTGTCTTCATGTATGATTTCCTGAAAAGAATCTTTAATAAAATGATCAATAGAATCAATAAAATAATAGGAATCATCTTTATTTGTAGAATATCGCATAGCATCATAAATTTTAAAAATAATTTCCTCGTCGCCTACCCTTAGCACAAGTTTACCATCACCTACATCAATAACAGCCCTAGCAGTAGTTAAAAATGGGCGACCTAAAATTAAAGGCACCTCAACGTCCTCATCCATGTCAAGCACAACAAAATCAATAGGGAATATGAATTTATCAACTTTTACCAAAACATCTTCAATAATTCTCCTAGGATATTTAATAGATCTGTCAGCTAATTGAATACTCATCTTAGTGGGTTTTGGTTCCCCAAGACCAAGCTGCTTGAACATTTTATAAGGCATTAAATTAATACTGGAACCTAAATCAGCTAATGCTTTCTCAATAGTTAAACAACCAATTAAACAGGGAATAGTGAAACTTCCTGGATCTTTCAATTTGGTTGGTAGCTTATATTGGAGAATAGCTGAACATTTCTCATTAAGTTCCACGGTCGATAGCTCTTCAAACTTCCTTTTATTTGTTAGAAGCTCTTTTAAGAATTTTGCATATGTCGGCATCTACGAAATAGCTTCAATAAAAGGTAAGTTAATATATAATTGTTTAAAAAGTTCAAGAAATTTACCATATTGTGTGTCTATGCAGTCTTTCTTCAATTTTGTCGGATATGGGATCGGTTGTTTATACTCTTTAATTACCGGTGTTACATTCTTGTTTATTTCCTCTCCCTTTTCCTTATCAGTTTCTTATGGCATCTTCTTTTTAGCTTCAACCAATACCTTCCTATTGCTTAGTGTAACTGCCTTCACATGCTCTTTTGGGTTAGGTTTGATGTTACTAGGTAAACTACCTGGTTGCCTTTCAAAAACTAACTTAACCAGCTGTCCAATTCGATTCTCAAGCCCTTGAGTAAATGCTTGCTGATTTTTCAACGCTGTTTTGGTATTCTGAGAATGAGTTTCTGACACAAAAATAAACTTTGCTAGCATATCTTCAAGGTTCAGTTTCTTCTCTTGTAGGTAAGGTTGCTGTTGGAAGCCTGGAGGGGGTTGTTGTCTCTGATTTCCTTGACCACCCAATGAGAAGTTTGGGTGGTTCCTCCAACCTAAATTGTAAGTGTTACTATATGGATTATTCTGAGGTCTAGAATTATTACCCATATAGTTCATCTGTTTGCTTTCTATGCCAGGGTTGTAGGGTGGATATTCTGGATTACTCATTCCTCCTTCATTTGTATCACACTACATAACTGGATATACCTGCGAAGAACCATACAAACCATCAATCTTTTTATTTAAAAGCTCTACCTGGTTTGATAGCATGGTAACTGCATTAAGGTTTGAAACACTGGCGGCTTTTGTTGGCTTTATCCTCATAACTTGCCACTGATAGTTATTCAGTGCCATCTCCTCTATAAACTCATAAGCTACTTCAGGGGTCTTGTTATTTAGGGTTCCATCGGCGGTTGAATCAATCAACTGCCTAGTTGAGGGGTTCACACCATTGTAAAAGGTTTGAACCTGTAGCCACAATGGTAGCCCATGGTGAGGGCACCTTCTTAGTAAATCCTTGTACCTCTCCCATGCATCGTAAAGTGTCTCTAAATCCATCTACATAAAAGAAGAGATAACATTCCTCAAATTAGCTATTTTAGCAGGCGAAAAATATTTTAACAAAAAATTTTCGGTCATTTGCTCCCATGTAGTGATTGATCCTCGTGGTAACAAGTTCAACCACTGTTTAGCTTTGTTCCTCAACGAAAAGGGAAACAACCGAAGGTGAATGGCGTCATCAGAAACGCCATTAATTTTGAAAGTATCGCATAATTCCAGAAAATTTGCCAAGTGATTGTTTTGATCCTCATCCTGCAAACCATCAAACTGGACAAATTGCTGAATCATCTGAATAGTGTTAGGTTTCAGTTCAAAATTATTTGCAGCAATAATAGGTCTAACAATACTTGATCCAGTTCCTGATAAATTAGGTTTAGCATAATCATACATAGTACGAGGAGCAGGATTTTGATTCACCGGATTTGCGGCAACCACAAGAGGTAGCGGATTATTGCCGGCCATCTCCTTGGTAGTATTAGTGTTGTCTTCTTGCTCTTCCTCTATGTATTGTAGACTTCACCTCATCTCCCTACGATTTCTACGAGCTATATTTTCAATCTTACTGTAAAAAAGTAATGGTCCTGACGGGTTCCTTCTAGTCATAAAGTAAAAGTTCCTGCCAGAAGCAAAGAAAGGAAAAATTAGTAAACTAAAAAAAACAAGAATTGCCAAAGTAATAAAAATTTAGTATTCCTAATATCTTAGTCCCCGGCAATGACACCAAAAACTTGATGTGTATAAAACTAATTATGATCACAATAAAGGCAAGCGCACCTATCGTTCAATAGTATAGTTATGGTAAGATCGGTAATATCGTATCCACAAGGACTAAGAGTACTAGTAATTACTATCTTTTTATTATCTAGCCTATGAATTTGAGTGGTTTCTTTTAAACTAAAACTAATTAAAACACGACAAAGAAAGAATTAGGAAAATACTTTTAGACAACTTATATGATAAAGGCAATACCTAGGGAAGAACCCACCTAGACTTCACTTATTACTTTTGATTCATATGATTTATTCACTTGACTTAATCCGTAGAAATCTCTGATTTATGTTAATATCTCTTTCAAGACTAAAAACAACTGACTTTAGGTTGATTAATTGAAATCTCTTTCTAATTAAAACCCCTATTGTCTTATTAACTCGATTTATGGATTCCCTTATTAGATTTGACTCTAATCTGGCAGATTTCATCGCAACCCTCAACTCCGCTTAATTGTGTTGATCTTCTCTTAAACAGGGACTTCTGCTCTATTAAATTTGCACATTCGACTTTGAATCAATAACCTGAATTATCAAAACAAGAATAAGAATTCACAATTAAGAATAAGAACAAGTATTTATCTTATAAATCAAATAATAATAAGATCTGTCTTAGGTTTCATCCCCTTAGGTATTTAAGGGATTTAGTTCATACTGATAGAGGGAAACATCTTAAAATAGGGAAAACAACAAAACATAAGAAAATTCAAAAACTTCTAAAGAACTTGATGGGAGATCTTCAGTCTTGATGAAGATCCTTCTTCTGAGTTGCTCCCGATGGCTGTCTTCGAGTATTTTCTGCCTTCTACTTTGCGTCCTCGTTTAGGTTGCCCCCTAGGGTGTTTATATAGGCTTTGGAATGCCTTTCTTGGCCCACAAGTAGCCCTTTTCCGAATAGAATTAATCTTAGTTTCGACCGGGACACGCCCGTGTTCGATAACCTCAGGCCGTGCTCACTTCTGCTCACCATACACGCCCGTGTGGTCTGCCTGTGTGCGACATTCCAGCCCGTGTTTGATCCTGCTCGTAACACGCGGCCGTTTTCGATGGTCCAGGCCGTGTTGATTTCCTAGGTAGGCTCGTTTTTCCCATTTTTGGCCCGTTTCTCGTTCTTTTCGACTCCCTAAGCTTTCCTAAGTATAAAACATGAAATTAAAGGATTAGGAGCATCGAATTCATCAAATCTAATGAAAACTCATCCAAAAATAAGCCAAGCATGGGGTAAAAATATGTATAAATTATGGTTTATTAGTTAAATAAAAGCTTATCCTCGAGAATTCAAAAATGTTATGTCCTAACTCACTGTGTGTGACATTTTGTTCTCTTGAGGTAAGGATTTCTAAAAATAAAGGCAATATTCTGTATTTAGAATTTTGAGAAATTGTGACCTAACTTACTGGGTTCCGATTTTTCATTTGACCTAAATAACTGAATATCCTTCCTAAACTTAAATTCATGAGTTTTAAAAGTCAAAAGACAAGCTTAGTTTCGAGGATTTGAAATGTCATATCCTAACTTACTGGGCGTGACATTTTACTGCTTCGAAATAAGAGGGCCTTAGCATCCAATTTAATTCAGTTTTCTTTTAAGTGAAGAGAATCGTATTTTAAAATCTTTCCAAATTTTCGACATTAAGACGTTAATTAATAAATTAGGTACCAATTTTGGGCATTATGAGGGTGCTAATCCTTCCTCGTGCGTAACCGACTCCTGAGTCTGTTTTCTCAATTTCTGTAGCCCAAAATCATCGTTTTAAGAAATCAAAATATTTTAACGATCAATCTTAAGGTGATCCGATCACACCTCAAAAAAGATTGGTGGTGACTCTATTTTCGTTTTTAAGGTCGACCCTTGTTTCTTTTTTCAAAAAATGGTTTCGACAGCTTGGCGACTCCACTGGGGATGACAAGAGAGTCAAGCCGTAAAATTGCTTTTTTTTTGTCTTGTTGTTGAAAGTTGAAAATCTGATTTGAAAAATTACTCTCCTTTTATTGCGTGTGTTTGTGTTATTTCATATGATTGCTGTGGTTTGAGTATCGTAGAATATTTTTGCATCATATTTCATAAGGACCGTTTGGTCTTACCTCTTTTAAGTGGGGGTGAGAAGCTATTCCTTCGTGAGGTTTTCACCTTCGTGCAGGATAGTGGATCGCTTTTGGGATACATCCGTACTTATGTCTTCGTGAGATTTTCATCTCCGTGCAGCCATAGGGAAATGTATTCCCCTAAACTAAACTCGGTCCGTATAAGCCTATAATGGGTGAGGATCGAGGAATCTGCTGGTTCGGGTACCTCAATTTTAGAACCAAACTGCATGTAGAAGACCCTAGGAGCCCACCCTTGATAGTACTGCGCCAAACCCTAGCGGTTACCCAGATAGGTGCTTGATTCTCTTTTATTTTCTTTGAGTTTTGTTTTTGTATATTGTACTGGCTTATTGTGTTTTTGCTATATTTGCATGTCATTTCATATTTGAAAAAGTGTCGATTCACGTTCGATTACTAAATTAGAGAGCTTGTCATGGATAACGAATTTCTTGATAAAGTGGAAGATAATGCGGTTGTCTGTGTGTGGGTAGAGAAAACACAATTAGAGAAAAGGGATAGTCTAGCCGAGGGGTACACATCAGAATTATGGGACTACACCTGTATCAGTGTGAAAGGGGATAGTCTAGCTGAGGGGTACACATCAGAATTATGGGACTACACCTGTATCAGCGTGACGCAAAATGACATTCAGGAATTAAAAGAGATATGAGATTAGTGGAATGATGAGACCAAGCAGTTGTTCTACTATAATTATGGGGATTTGCCGTATCTACTCGACATCAAGGTAGACGAGCATTTATTTTGGGCCTTCGCTCTGTATTGAAACCCTATATATAGTTGCTTTACCTTTGGGAGGGTAGATTTAGTACCCACCGTCGAAGAATATACATCTCTACTGGGTTGTCCAAAGGTTGAAGTCAATAAAGCTTATTCTAGAGCCGCTTATGTCCCGACCTTTTGGAAGAAATTGATGAACATTACAAGAATGAGCAAACAGTGGATTACAGCTAGGATCAAGCAAAAAGGCGAGTGTAAGTGCATCCTATGGAAGAGTTTGAGAGATTTGATTCTAGCGCATCCTTATACGAAAAAGAGAGTCGATGTGTTTGCTTTGAGCATCTATGGACTAATGATCTTCCCTAGGGAATCAGGGTATATAGATGAAGCAGTCTCGAATCTCTTTGATCAACTTGATAAAGGGGTCACACCTGTTCCTACAATCTTAGTTGAGACATTTAGATCTTTGAACGCATGTAGGAGGGCTGGTGAGGGCAGATTTATAGGGTGCGCGTAGTTGTTGTTAGCTTGGTTCTACAGTTATTTTTGGAAGGTGGATAAGGTTTCTTATTGGGTTTTCTCCGAGAATTACTCCCCATTAAAGGAGATAGTGGCCACACCGAGAATTCCCGACGAAATTCTTTACCGATGTGGGAGTTTTAACTGGGTCCCTTTGCTTGGGATTTGTGGAGTCTTTGGGTATGCTCCTTTACTCGTATTGAGGCAATACAGATCAAGACAGTTCATACCAGCAACGCATGGGTAGGTCAATGTGAGTTTTCATACAGGAGAGATAACTACAAGAAAAGGGTAAAGGAGATTTCTAACGCTTGGAATCAGACTCGTCGAATGAAAAGGATGACCGTAGGTTCAATGACGAATCCCGAGTATAGTGGATGGTGGAGTAAAAGAAGTAATGATAATATCTCCAGGCCAAATTTAGAAGGCGTTCGACCGATGGAAGAGTACTTACAAGTGGTCCCATCAGAACTAAAAATCATAAAGCAATACTTCGAGAGGAGGAATTTGGAACTTGAAAAGAAGATAGAACAATTGGAGGAAGAAAAGGTGCATTTAAGGTTAGATGCTGATGCTCAAAAGCTAGAGGCCGAGAAATTAAGGAAAGGAAAGAATAAAGCCGAGAAAGACTTGGACAGTTTGAAGATAGATTACAAGAGATCCAAGAAGAACGTCGGATTGGGAAAAACGTCGGAGCAATAGCGACAGGAGATCTAAGAAGAAAGAACCAAAGTCGATCGGTGGGAGAGAAAATTCCAAGAGGCTCAGGTACAGAAAGAGGCTCTAGAAAGGAGTTTATTAGAAACCCAAAACGACAAAAGAGAATTAAAGGCTAGAGTGGCAGAACTTGAAAAATTACTTTATCAGCATAAAAATCGTAATTCTACAGTTGAGTTGAGGGCAAGTTTAAACAAGATTGAAGAAATGAAAGGAAAGATAAAAGAACTAGAATCTGCATTACAAAACTGTGAGCTCTGGGTAGAGCTTCTTGAGGTAAGTGAGGAATGTTGGAAGGAACAACTTCACTATTCTCAGAATCAAGTTAGGAACAAAGATTACATTATAGGCGAGGCCGTGGCTCAGATTCGGGAGGTAGCTGATCATTTACAGACCTTGGCAATTCAGGCTGACATGCTAAGCGTGAAGTATGAGCTAGAATCAGATCAAGGTCAAGAGTTAGCTTCGTTGCTAAGGAAAGTTAAAACTTTGAGCATTAGGGTGAAGCCATATTTGTAATCTGTTTTATGTAAAGAATTTTGTTTTCTAGTAAAGTTTTCTAAATGAAATTGAATCAGAATCGACGCCTTTTTGCATTCATTTCATGCGTTCGCATTACATCACATCATGTGCATTAAATTTCATGGAAAGACCCTAATTGGTTAAAATCATTTTAGAGTTAATATGGAAACCAACAAAAACTTACCAACCAAACATCATTACGGTACCCGAGCAAAGACAAAAGACATGGATCAAAGATTGGAATGACTCGAACAACTCTAAAAAGAGATACAAAATCAACTACAATTGCAAATGCAAGAGCAACTGGCTAAAGTCCAACAGGACATGATGGATCGAATGATGGAATCCCAAAGAAATATGATGACTCACTTGACCCAACTATTAACTGGAGTAATAGATAAAGGAAAGAGCCCCATGGTTAATGCTGGAGAAGATAATGAGGAACCTCTCTATCCTCCGGGTTTTACTCCAACAAATACACAGACACACCCTGAGATATACCTTCGAAGACCATCCGTCACGATTAACCCTCAACAATTTCAGGAGGGTGTTTTGGTACTGATGAACTTTCAAGATGGATTAGGTTCTAGCCTAGCTAATCCTGTTATCCCTGAGCTTGACGAAATGGCAGAAAAAGAAAAGGCAAGGATAGAATTGCCAAAGCAGATAGAGGACCAAGGTAATTGGCTAGAGGAAAAGTTAAGGGCAATGGAAAACACTGATAGTCAGCATGGAATTGATGCTAAGGATTTGAGTTTGGTCCTAGACCTAGTGCTTCCCCACAAGTTCGAAATGCTAGAATTCAAAAAGTACAATTGGACCAGTTGCCCCGAAGCTCACATTACCATGTTTTGAAGACAGATGACCGGGTATGTTAGCAACGATCAACTACTAATACATTGCTTCCAAGACAGTCTGGTGGGAGCATCATCCAAATGGTACAACCAATTGAGCCATATGATCGTGGAAATCAGAGTCTTAAATTTATAATGAGAATGATCGAACCTGGAAACTAAACAACGATTTTAAGGCAAGCGCACCTATCAAACAGTAGTATAGTTTAGGCCAGACCTGAATATCGAATCCCAAAGGAACCAAAAGTACTAATACTAACTCTCTTTCTATTATTTAGCCTAAGAATTAAGTAAATTTTTATCTAATCTAAATTTAACTATTAACTAAACTAAAGACGCAGAGACAAAAAGGATAAATTTGGGAAAAATAACTTGGAAGGAAAACTCACTTGATTAAGACGATACCCTTAGGAAGAATCCACCTAGACTTCACTTGTTATCTAACTCTGAACTAGACGATTTATTCACTTGACTTGATCCGTAGGACTCCCTAATGTATATTAGACCCTCTCTCAAAGCGAATAATGACTAACCCTAGGTTGATTAATTGAAATCTCTTTCTAATTAAAACCCACAGAATCGCATTAACTCGATCTATCGATTCCCATATTAGGTTTCACCCTAATTCGGCAAAGTTTCATCACCCTATCTCTAGGCGCACGAACAACTCCGCTGTAATTATGCTAGATCTATGAATAGGCAGGGACTTTTGCTCCACCACCTAAACACAACATACTTGAATCAATATCTGTGAAATATCAAAACAAGAATTAAGCACACATAATTAAGAACAAATCAAGTATTTATCATATAGTTCAAAAAACGATAACAAGATTCATCTAGGTTTCATCCCCTTCAGGTATCTGAAGGGTTTAGTTCATATATATAAAAGCAAACATCTCAGAAGAAAAGATAAAACAAAATATAAGAAATCCCTAAAACCCCCTGAAGGAATTGAAGGAGAGATCCACCATCTTGAGTATGATTACGGCTTCTTGAGATAGACCAACTGGTTATCTTCGAGTGTTTCTCCACAAATCTGACCTCTTCGGCTCGGCTCCTTGGCCTAGCTAACCGCCCCCTTTCTAGTAGAACTTAGGGGGTTTATATAGGCTTTCGAAATATGTTTCTTCTCTCCTAAGTATCCAAATCCGAATGAAATTGCTCTTTCCAGCGATAGGGACACGGCCATGGCACGTGTAGATCGTGGCCAGGCCGTGCTCGGACTTTTTTAATGAGGCATGGCTGTGCAAATCGGGGTCAGGCCGTGTTCTAGTAGATGGACGTGGCACGGCCGTGTGGGCTTAAGTTCAGGCCGTGTCGATTTCCTCTTTGGCTCAATTTGGTCCGTTTTAGGCCCGTTTTTCGTTCTTTTCATCCTCGGGTGCCTTACTGGGTATAAAACATGAAAACAAAGGATTAAGAGCACCTTTTTACAGAAATTGAGGCTTAATTTATCCAAAAGCATACTAAATGTGGGCTTAAAATATGTTACTTTTACGGTTTATCAAATACCCCCACACTTAAGCTTTTGTTTGTCCTCAAGAAAAATTCTCAATTTACAATTAAAACGAACTTTCCATAATTCATAATTCTTACCGACAATGTCTCATCATAAGTCATAGATAATTAATACATGGATAATTTAACTCAAAGAGTCCTAAAGATTCAAACAAGATAAGTCATACATTTGTATCACGAAAACGTAGGTGTCTCCCCTTATCTAAATAATTACTTTTAATTCAAAACTGACAAGGATTAACATCATCACTAAAGATTCACTCCAATCACTCAAAGTGTGTAAGGTTCAAGAAAAGAGCACTCATAAGTTGAACCTGAAAAGTTAATCCCATAGGCTTGCCTAAAAATCAAATCTCCACCACTATAAAATGAGATGATGCACAAATCAAAAGGTCTTTAACAGGGTTGTAATGGGGCTTAGGTTAAAGGTATGGATATAGGCTGAATTAGAAGGTTAGAATCGAGATTGTCCTGAAAATTACCTAACTAGAAAAATGAACTAATTCTAAATAATTACATCAATTGAAAATTTTAATAATACGAGCTTTTTCTTCAAGATTTGAAATTTAAACATGTAAGCTCACAACTAGTAATGAATATACTTTGATTTTTTTTAAGAACAAGTCATTATAATAATAAGAAAGAACTTTTACAACTAAAATATAGAACATAGTTAGGAAACTGTTTAGAATCAAATCTCAACAAAAAGGGCAGTTAAAAAGGAATGGTGATAACAAATACAAAGGGTTTTGGGTTAAAATTAGTGGGTGAGTCAATAAAAAGGGTTGTTAGGATCAAAGGGGTTCACAAGGGGTTAATTATAAAGGTAAGCTTTTTAGTGGAGTAAGTGGGTTAAAACCTAGGTGCCTTTATAATCTCTGTATATCAAACCATAGATGTGGTCTCAACATGCATAATCAAGGCAAGTTCTAGAATAACAGTCCAAAGTTGACACACTCATAATCAATAAAGTGAGCATAAAAAAGAATATATGCTCTATAAGGCTCAAAATCTCACAAAAATTATGGGTGTTTTGATATCAACCTTGTAAGTTTCAAACTTCAAGATAACATTCAGATTCAGGTAGACAACCTAGAAAATTTTTATTTCTGTAAAATTAGACTTATCGTGCTTGATTCTCTAGTATTCTTAAAATTTAATCATCAATGCACAATTAAATATGACTTAACATATCAATAGAAATCATGAATCAACAGAAATTTCATCCTAATTAGTAATATGAGGAAATTACTTAAGAACAAGGAATAATTCAGGAATTTGAGAATAATGAAAAAAATTAGGCACTTTCTCAGGAAATTGAGAATAATGCAGAAAGTTAGGCATTTTCTCGAAATAACTATTCACCCCCCACACTTAAGTTGTACATTGCCCTCAATGTACAAAGATAGATAACGACAGTTAATATAAAATCAAAAGGGAAGTGGAAAAGTGACACTCCCTGAATTATGGATGATTTCCTCAAAAGGTGTGGAAAATTAGTGAGAAGTGCCGTCTTTTATTGTGGCGGTTACTAACAAGCTTTGTGCTAGATGAAGAAATTAGGGAGCTCGTGAAGAATTAGCTAGGAGTTATTAAGACACAATTAAAATAATCTAAATATATAATTGAAAATGATAAAAATAAATAAAAAGAGACTAAGAAGGAAAATAAAAGTAAAAGAAAAGAAAAATAGACCGAAAAGCCCTTATTGATGGATGGTTCGCGAGGTGGGTGTGACCTCTAAGGCTGCTGAGGTGCTGGTGGTGGCGGAAGTGGAGTGATTCCCAAACAACCTTTAGAACCTCTAAGGCTGCATTGAGTTGGTGGTCATGGTTCCGGTGTGATTCCCTGGCAACCTTTAGAACCTAACACTAAGAAAGTAAAATATATTAAGTTAAATTAAGTATAAGATTGTCAAAGAGAAGGAAATTGAAGCAAAAGAGACAAGAAAAATAGAAACTAAATGGTCTCAAAGACCCTTGGCTTGTTGTTTGGACGAAGTGGCCGGCATGAACTTATCAATGTCAGTCTCCCTAAGGAGGACTGTGCATAGATTTCGCCGTTTCTTCGACATTGAGTTGGTGTAGCACAAGAGTATAGAGACTTTTTATAGAGAGGGGAGAAAAGGGAAAAAAGGAAGAAAATGGTTGAGAAGAGGGAGGGAGGGGTTGTGGGTTAAATAGGGCCTCAATTCTGACATTCCCCCACGCTCGTGGTCCGAGGGTGTATCGTTTAACACGGCCGCCTCGCACGGCCGTGTGTCCAGGAGTGTTGGCTCGCTATGCCCGTTTTTCAGCCGGCCACGCCCGTTGGTGATAAGTTAGTATGTTGGCACGGTTGGAAAGCACGGGCGTGTTCTGGCCGTGTTTGGCAGGTCAGTATCTTCACACGGTCGTAAGGCACGACCGTGCTACTTTTTCGGTGCCCGTGTTGGAATGGTTGGGTCCATGAACTTCAAAAATTGGTTGAGTCTAATTCGTACTGCCTCTGCCATGTTGGTACAAAGATTCTTGAGGTACACAGGCCAAGGCCACGGCCGTGTGCGAGGCCGTGTGGCCTGGAAATCTTCATCCTTGGTTAGTTTTAAAGTTAGATGTTAAAAAAGAAAGAATAAAATACATAAAAAAAATGAAAACTATAGAAGTTAATGAGGTTAGTATTCGGGTTGCCTCCCGAGAAGCGCTCGTTTATAGTCTTAAGCTAGACCCTCTTCTCATTTTTGTGTTCATGGTGGTTTAAAAGTTTGAATATCTTCCCTCATGTTATTAGTGCTGTTCTCACTATAAAGTTTAAGTTGAGAAACGTTTACCTAAAAAATACCAAATATAGGATTGCTTACTTCAGTAGTTCTGTATGGGAAAATGTTACGTACCGCAAGAGGAATTTCTTCATTTGTGTTCAGGTCTGATGTGATGATGCAAGGATCTGCCTTATTTATTAGTATCTGGTCTCCTATTTTGAGGTGATTTAATGTTCCTATGAGCTCTTCTGGGGGCTTCTTCGATTTGACTTCATGTGGTTCTGGTTTTTCTTTAAATTGTGTTTTCCACTCTTCTGATTTGTCGATCTCAAGGCTTCGTTCCTTATGTGATCTCTCTGTGTTGATATAGGGGTCATGCTTCGACTCAGGTTTGTAACCTTGTGGTGTTTCCTGTGGTGAAAGTTGAACAACTTGGTTATCAACTATTTTTACTTTCTCACCTTTCATCAATTGTTGTCCTGGCCGAGTCGAGAGCTTGTAAACTGATCAATTTGTCACCTACCTGAAGTATGAGTTCTTCTGTGCTAACATCAATTTTAGTCCTAGCAGTTGCTAAAAAGGGTCTTTCTAAAATTAAGGGAATTGAATTATCCTCATCCATGTCTAAAACAACAAAATCTACTGGGAAAACGAATTTATCAATTTTTACAAGAACATCTTTGATAATACCCCTAGGAATTCTAACAGTTTTATCAGCTAATTGAATGCTCATCCTAGTCTTTTTGGGTTTCCTAGACCTAGTTATTTAAACATTTTATAAGGCATGACATTTATACTTGCCCCTAAATCCGCTAATGCATTATCAACAGTTAGTTTACCAATTAAACATGGAATTGTAAAACTCCCTGGATCTTTTAGCTTCCGTGGTAGTCTATTCTGTAACATTGATGAGCATACTGCGTTTAATTCCACAAGTGGTTCCTCGTCTAATTTGCGCTTGTTCGTCAGGAGTTGTTTTAAAAACTTCCTCGAATCTGGCATCTGTAAAAGAGCTTCAAGAAGAGGTAAGTTGATATGTAATTTCTTTAAAAGTTTAAGAAACTTACCAAACTGTTCTTCTGTGTCGTCTCTCTTTATCGCTTTGGGATAAGGTATGCGAGGTTGGTATTCTTTGATTATCGGTTTTAGTTTTTCTTTGCTTACCTCAACCTTACCTTCCTCTACCATATTTTCTTGCTTTGAAGTGGGCTCGTCTAACCCTTCACTGTCTTGAGCTGTGATGGCTTGAACTTGCTTCCTTGGGTTAGTCTAGGTGTTGTTCAGTAGTCTTCCATGTGGTCTCTCGGAGATTTGCTCAGTGAGTTGCCCGAATTGATTCTTGAATTCTTGTAACAATACCTCAAGTTTTGTTTCTACTTTCTGGAATCGTGTTTCTGAGGATGTTATGAAGTTTGTTAGGACTTCTTCGAGGGTCGGCTTCTTTTCCTGTGGGTAGGGCTATTGTTGGAAGTTTTGGGATGTTTGTGATCTTTGATTTCTTTGACCGTCACATGAGAAATTGGGGTGGTTTTTCCAACCTGGATTATAAGTATTACTATAAGGGTTATTGTTAGATCGGAAAGTGTTACCCATATAGTTCATCTGTTCACTTTCCATGCCCTGTCCATAGGGTGGGTACTCAGGATTTACCACTCCTTCACTTGCGTCGCACTGCATAATTGGATGTGCCTGCGAAGAACCATAAAAACTATAAAATTTTTTATGTAATAATTCTACCTGATTTGATAACGCGGTCACTGTGTCAATGTTGAAAACTCCAGCTGTTTTAGCTGGCCTTGTCCTTGTAACTTGCCACTGATAGTTATTCAGTGACATCTCTTCTATAAACTCGTAGGCCGCTTCAGGAGTTTTATTGTTCAGGGTTCCACCGGCAGCTGAATCGATTAGTTGCCTTGTTGAAGGGTTCACACCATTATAAAAAATTTGGACCTGTAACCACAATGGTAGTCCATGGTGTGGGCACCTCCTTAACAATACCTTGTATCTCTCTCATGCATCGTAAAGTGTCACTGAATCTATCTACACAAAAGAAGAGATATCATTCCTTAATTTGGCCGTTTTGGCCGGTGGAAAATATTTTAATAAAAATTTTTCGGTCATTTGATCCCATGTAGTGATTGACCCTCGTGGAAGAGAATGTAACCACTGTTTGGCTTTATTACGGAATAAAAAGGGAAATAACCTAAGACGGATGGCATCATCAGAAACGCCATTTATCTTGAAGGTGTCGCAAAATTCTAGGAAATTTGCTAAGTGTGTGTTAGGATCCTCATCCTATAAACCATCAAACTAAACAAACTATTGTATCATATGTATAGTGTTAGGTTTCAGTTTAAAATTATTTGCAGCAATAGTAGGCCTAACAATACTAGACTCAGTTCCTGTTAAACTAGGTTTAGCATAATCATACATAGTACGTGGAGCTTGATGTTCTGCCAACTCTGGAGGTGGCGGATTATTTTCTGCCATCTCTTCTGTAGTGTTAATTTCGGCTTCTTGCTCTTCGTCTATGTAGTTTAAGCTTCGCCTTATCTCTTTGCGATTTCTACAAACGGTACCTTCAATATCACTGTCGTAAAGTAGAGGTCCTGTCGAGCTCTTTCTAGTCATAAACTAGAGGTACCTGAAAGGAAAGAAAGAAAGAAAATTTAGTAAAGTAAAAAAATAAAAGTAAATGTAAATTTCAAAAGTAAAAAAATAAAAAAATGGCTAAAGTAATAGAAATTAAGCGTTCTTAATATTTTAGTTCCCCGGCAATGGCACCAAAAACTTGATCGTGGAAATCAGAGTCTTAAATTTATAATGAGAATGATCGAACCTGGAAACTAACTCTGACAACGATTTTAAGGCAAGCGCGCCTATCGAACAGTAGTATAGTTTAGGCAAGACCGGAATATCGAATCCCAAAGGAACCAAAAGTACTAATACTAACTCTCTTTCTATTATTTAGCCTAAGAATTAAGTGAATGTTTATCTAATCTAAATTTAACTATTAACTAAACTAAAGACGCAAAGAGAAAAAGGATAAATTTGGGAAAAATAACTTGGAAGAAAAACTCAGTTGATTAAGACTATACCCTTAGGAAGAATCCACCTAGACGAAAACACTGAGAACCTCCAATTTAAGAAAATCCCAATGACGTATAGGGAATTGTATCAAAGTTTATTTGACGCACACGTGGTATCTCCTTTTTACGTAAAACCATTACAGCCTCCATACTCCAAATGGTACGATGCAAACGCTCAATGTGACTACCATGCAGGAATTTCAGGGCATTCAATAGAAAACAGCATTGCCTTTAAGAAAGTAGTTGAAAGACTTATTAAAATGGGCATTGTGAAATTTGATGATGCATCTAGTGCCGAAAATCCGCTACCTAATCATACTGATAATGGGGTAAATGCGTTGATGGAAATGTGGGGAAAAGAATCAAGACCGATATTGTAGAAGTAAAAATTCCTTTGAGATGGATCTGGATGGAGATGGTAAAAAGGGGATTGAGCATTTCGAATCCTGAAAGGAGTTGTGAAAGCACTAGGAACTACTGTGAGTTCCATCATGAAGAGGGGCACAAGATCCAAGAACGCGTAAAATTCAGAGCCTTGGTGCAAGGTCTGATGGACAATAAAGAGATAGAGTTCTGTGAAGAATTTAAAGAAGAAGGAAGCATATGCGCGTCAGAATCAACAATGAAGGTCCCAAAAGTCAATCATCTTGTGGTCATCATTTCGTGACCTAAAAGCAACGAAGCTGGAGTAAGAAGACACCAAAAGATCATAATTCAAAAACCGTTGGTCTTCTCTTATCAAGATAACAAAAGAGTTACCCGGAATTATGATTGTAATGTGACAATCCCAGGAAAGGAGAACTCAGCTAACGCTTTAAAAGAGAATCAAGATGTAGGTTTTCATACGTGTCGTGGAAGGCGTTATGATTTGATAAATGCCAGAGCAGAACCCGTAAAAGAAAAGACCTTAATGGTGGAGCAAAAGAAAGAAAAAGTAGTTAGACTTGAGCCGCTTGTTAATGAGCCAGTAAAAGAGGAGGAAGCTAAGAAATTTCTGAAGTTTTTGAAGCACAGCAAGTATAGTGTTGTGGAACAGTTGCATAAACAACCAGCTCGCATATCCGTACTGGCTT
This sequence comes from Gossypium bickii, assembly GCA_025503065.1. NCBI lineage: Eukaryota > Viridiplantae > Streptophyta > Magnoliopsida > Malvales > Malvaceae > Gossypium > Gossypium bickii. The sequence continues at coordinate 19,313,797 of CP106710.1, read as the reverse complement.
TACTCTTGAGTTCGGAGGTACACCGAAGCGCATTGATGAAAGTGCTGAACGAGATGTACATGCCCAATGATATCTCTGTCAATAAACTGAACCGACTGGTTAATAACATAAGTGCCGATAACTTGATCTTCTTCAACGATGATGAAATACCACTAGGGGGTATGGGATCCACTAAAGCTCTGCACATTACTACCAGATGCAACGGGTACATATTGCCAGGGGTACTGATCAACAATGGATCGACACTGAATGTATGCCCCTATCCACAGTTAATAGGTTACCTATGGATAGCTCACACATGAAGGTATGCCAGAATATAGTGAGGGCGTTTGATGGCACAGAAAAGAGGGTCATGGGAAGAATCGAACTACCTCTGTTGATTGGCCCAAATACTTTCGAACTACCTCTAGTAATGGATATCAAGCCCTCCTACAATTTCTTATTAGGAAGACCTTGGATACATTCGGCGGGAACAGTGCCTACGTCACTACATCAGAAGTTAAAACTAGTATCAGAAGGTTGGCTGGTGACGATAAATGCCGAGGAAGATATTATTGCGGCTGTAACTAGTGATGCGCTGTACTTGGAGGCAAAAGAGGAGGCAGTTGAATGTTCTTTCCAGTCTTTGGGGTTTGTGAATACAACATTCATTACTGAGGGGAACAGGATTTCAGTGCCAAAAGTATCCAAGGCTACCAGGATAGGATTACAGCTAATGGTAGGAAAGGGAGCTTTACCGGGAAAAGGACTAGGGAGACATCTTCAGGGAAGAGTTGAGGCTCCAATGTTGAAGGACAGGCATGACCACTTTGGCTTAGGGTACAAGCCAAATGCGAGACAAAGAAGGAAGAAATTGGAAAAGAGGTAAGAAAGAAGAAGGGCACGCGAAAGTGGGAAAGAAATCAGATTGGAACTAATGATATTCTACCACATATCCAAAACTTTCGTATCAAGAGGGATTATTCATCCCGAGCGAAGGATGCCAAGGAAAGAAAGTATTGAAGAAGTGTTGGGAAATGTTCACATCAATGCCATATATGAAGAAACAACTGAAGGAGCGACTTCGTCAAATATTCGCCCTTTTGAACCTAGGAGTGTTCTGAACAATTGGACTGTAGAAAAAATTCCTGTAGTTTTCAAAGCTTACTCAGAGTAATGTTCAAAACACACTTGTTGCTTTAAGCCTAGAAGCAATAAGAATTCCTTTGTGAAATAGGCTTATGTCCAAACATCATTATGAAATACATATTTGATATCATTTTGAGTAAATATTCGTTTATTCTTTTAGATTCTTTCATTTTGTCTACACAAGTAATTATGTTAGATTCTTTCATTCCTTGGACCTTTTTCCAAACCATTCTTTCATTTCATTCATGATCATACCCCACAAATAATTATTCTTAAATTCATTTGTTCTTTGTATATTCCTTTGTACCTACAACAGGTTCTCGGATATCAACGACATGAGTAACACTGCTGAGGAATTAGAACCTCCTTTTGAGCAAGACATGTGTTTAGAGGGATCCTAGGACTTTGAAGATGACATAGACTGTGGCTTATCTCCGAACTTGTTAAGAATGGTAAAACAAGAGGAAAAACAAATTCTACCTCATAAAGAGACAGTAAAGATTGTGACTTTGAAAGAAAGAAAGGTAGTGAAAATTGGAATGTGCATGACCGAAGAAATAAAGCGAGACACTCGTAGAGTTACTTCAAGAATTCAAAGATGTCTTCACATGGTCATACCAAGATATGCCCGGGTTAAGCATTGACATTGTTGTACACCGCCTCCCCATAAAAGAGGATTGCAGTCCGATTCAGCAGAAGCTCCAGAGAATGAGGCCTGACATTGTGCTAAAAATAAAAGAGGAAGCCAAAAAGTAGATCGATGCTGGATTCTTGCAGGAGGTCAAATACTCAAAATGGGTAGCCAACATTGTGCTTGTCCCTAAGAAATATGGGAAGGTACGAATGTGTATAGATTATAGAAACTTAAATAAGGCCAGCCCAAAAGATAATTTCCCCTTGCCTCATATTGATACTCTAATAGACAATATGGCAAGCTATTTGCTATTTTCCTTCATGGATGGCTTCTCGAGATACAATCAGATAAAAATGCATCCTAAAGACATGGAAAAGACTTCCTTCATAACCTTGTGGGGTACATTTTGTTATAAGGTGATGCCATTTGGGCTGAAAAATGCAGGAGTGACATATCAAAGGGCCATGGTAACCTTGTTCCCTGATATGATGCACAAAGAAATCGACGTTTATGTCGACGATATGATCGCAAAGTCCCAAACAGAAATTGAACATTTCCAAGTTTTAAGGAATTTATTCTTGAGACTGAGGAAATTCCAATTAAAGCTCAATCCAACAAAATGTACTTTTTGAGCTAGATCGGGAAAACTGTTGGGCTTCGTAGTCAGCGAAAAGGGAATTGAGATTGACTCAGAAAAAGTCCGGGCTATAAAAGAATTGCCACCACCGTGCACTCAGAAAGAAGTTCGAGGTTTCCTTGGAAGGCTAAATTACATTGCTCGATTCATTTCACAATTAACCGAGAAATGTGATCCCATATTTCGTCTTATTAAGAAATGTGATGATGAATGCCAGAAAGCTTTTGATAAGGTTAAATAGTACTTGTCAAGTCCTCCAATATTGTCACCTCCATGCCCAGATAGGCCATTAATATTGTATTCGACAGTGTTTAATAACTCTATGGGATATGTGCTGGGTCAACACGATGATTCGGGAATAAGAGAAAAGGTGATATACTAGCTCAGTAAGAAATTCACTGAGTGTGAAATGAGATATTCGCCAATTGAGAAATTGTGTTGTGCCTTGATTTGGACAACTCGAAGGTTGAGGCAATACATGTTGTACCATACGACCTGGCTAATCTCGAAGTTGGACCCTCTAAAATAAATGATGGAGTCAATTGCTTTGAATGGAAGGATGGCTAGATGGAAAAACCTGCTCTCTGAATTTGACATAGTTTATGTGAGCTAAAAAGCCGTGAAAGGAAGCGCAGTAGCAGATTTTCTAGCCAGAAGAGCTCTAGAAGATTATGAGCCTCTGAAATTTGACTTTCCCAATGAAGAACTAATGTATGTGGCAGCTACTAAAGAAGATGCTACAAAAGATCACCTTTGGAAATTGAACTTTGATAGAGCATCAAATGTTGTAGGTAATGAAATTGGGACAATCTTGGTATCCCCAAATGGAGATCATTATCCACTCATGTGCAAATTGGATTTTGATTGTACAGATAATGAAGCATGTATCATGGGACTTCTTGTATCTATAAAACGCAAAATTAGAGCACTGGAAGTATATGGAGATTCTGCACTGGTGATCTACCAACTGAAAGGTGAATAGGAGACAAGAGACCCCAAATTGATTAATTATCGAAGGATAGGTCTAGGGTTAATTGAGGAGTTTGATGGTATTACTTTCAATTATCTCCCGCGAGACGAAAACCAGATAGCAGATGTTTTGGCTACTTTGGCTTTCATGATCAAAATGAGCAAACAAAAGGACGTAAAACCCATTTAAATGAGTATTTACGAGGCCCCAGCTCATTGTTACAATGTGGAGGAAGAAGAAAGAGATGATCACCCCTGGTACCACGATATATTATGATACGTGAGAAATCGTGAATACCCTAATCAGGCAACCGAGAATGATAAGAGGACGTTGAGAAGACTAGCTTGTGACTATGTCTTAGATGGGGAGATCTTGTACAATCAGCTACTATTGAGATGTGTGGAACCTGTTGAAGCTAAGAAAATTCTGGAAGAAGTCCACGAGGGTGTTTGTGGAACACATGCTAAGGGTTCTACAATGGCTAGACAAATTATGAGATTCGGGTACTATTGGTCTACCATGGAGGGAGACTGTATCAATTATGCTAAGAGATGTTACAAGTGCCAAATTTATGGAGACAAAATTCATGTACCTCTTTTTCCCTTTGCATGTTATGACTTCCCCACGACCTTTTCTTTGTGGGGTATGGATGTCATCTTGCCGATCTCGCCAAAAGCTTTAAATGGGCATCGATTCATCTTTGTAGTCATCGACTATTTCACCAAGTGGGTAGAGGCTGCTTCATCTACCAGTGTTACTAAGTCGGCAGTCAGCAGATTCCTAAAAAAGGAAATCATATGTCGATATGGAATGCCTGAGAGGATCATATCTGACAATGCATTAAACTTGAACAACAGCACGATAGCGGAGGTCTGCAGTCAATTCAAAATCAGACACCACAATTCATCACCGTATCGTCCAAAAAAGAATGGTGCAGTGGAAGCAGCCTGTAACACCCCAAACTCGGCCGATGCGTTATGAGCGGATTTGGTATTTCACACGAGCAAAACATGTTAAACCTTTTTTTTGGTAATAAAATAGGTATTGCCTTTTTAAAATCAAGAAAACAAGTTTGATTTGAAATATTTGATAAAATACTACTAATCTCGAAGATTGATTGATAAATCGATCAATTTGAACTAATGATCTTATAAAACGTGACTTTGGAAAATGACGTTGAAAATTCGAAAGAGAATCCGAGTCTTTTGAAAATTTCATTGATAATTTGAATGAAAATTTCTGTGTTAAAAATATTTGTAAAAGTTTATTTTGAAATCCATTTGTTAATCGATTTTGGAAAACCTTTATTTAAATTTTTAGAAAATTCCCATTTAAAACAATTTAAATAAAATAATAAATATAACAAACATAAAGCAAATAATAAAATACTCCAGAGGCCTTATTACAACATAAAACCCACAATAGTAAAGTGAACGAAAATAGAAATCTAAAGTTCCAAAATAAAAACACCATTTTTGAAGTATGGCCTCCACCAAGTCATCCATGCCCCAAGTCCACGTCACTGAGAATTACCTGAAAGGGATAAGAGAAAGAGGGGTGAGTTACAAGAACTCAATGTGTAATCCCCTTACCGTTATCCATTGGGCCTAAATCCCATTAAGCAATAATTTGGGCCTAAGCCCATTTACAAAATAAAGTATCAATTTTATCATGTGAATGAAATGCAATTCCCAAACCAAACCTAGTAATCCATCCGCTACACACCACCCGTACCAACCAACACACCTGTGGGGATCATCAGTCAACCCACCCCGCCAACACACCAAATGCAGGCATTAAGCCATTTATAGAAAATTTATTTGTGGACAAGCCACCAGAGTAACAGAATTTACGTGGCATTGCCACTATACAAATTTATGGCAGAGCCACCAAAATTTTGTGGTAGAGCCACCAGAACTTCTCTTCATCATTATCCCGTCCCATGCAAATCATGTATATAATTCATAACAAATCATAATATAATAACAATAATTTAATCAGATTTTTATTACAAAAATTATGGCCCATATATCAAAATATCAAATTGGCCCATTTAGCAAAATATCAAATCGGCCCATGTATCAAAATATCACATCGGCCCATATATCATATTATCACATCGGCCCATATATCAAATTTTCAAATCGGCCCATATATCAAATTATCACATCGGCCCATATATCATATTATCACATCGTCCCATATATCAAATTATAAAATCGGCCCATATATCAAATTATCAAATCATCCCATAAGGCAATATGTCAATTCAGCCCATTAAGCAATTTCGTATTTTGGCCCTTTAGGGGCATTTCCATAATTCAGCCCGTAAGGGCATTTTCGTAATTTGGCCCGTAAGGGCATTTTCATAATTCGACAATCGTACCCGCTAAGGGTAATTCGGTAATCTCGCAACCTAGGGGTATTTCGGTAATTTACCCTCTAAGGGTATTATGATAATTTCGTAACCTAGGCTTAACTACTAATTTGGGGCATAACATTTGAAACTGTCCATCTGCGTCATACTGACTAAATTGACCATATCTCGGTTAGAAAACTTAAAATCTAGATCCGTAAATTTTCATTGAAACTAGACTCATATATCTTCTTATTGCAATTTTTCCAAAATTTTGGGCTTAACCATTTAGTATAGTTTATTTCTTAAAATTTCCCTTGTTTCATTGTCCAACTATTCTGACCTCTCTTATCCAAAATTCAAATATCTCACTATACAGTTTTCATATGTTGCTCCCACTTGTTTCTAATGAAAATAGGCTCACTAAGGAATCTATACATATAAATTATAACCCATAATTCACTTTTTACAATTTAATATGATTTTACCAAAACAGATTAGGGAACCACGAAATCATTCAGAACCAGCCTCACTCAAATTAACATATCTCAAAATATAAAATTCCTTTTTCCTTCTCTGTTTCTTCCTTATCAAAATAGGCATAGTAAGCTTTTATTTATCTCATTCACTTTCTAATTCCCTTTCTCCTATTTTTCGTGATTTTTCAAAAACACGTCACTGCTTCTAATCGAAACTGTTTTATTACAAAATATGATTACCACTACGATCATACGCACGTCCGAGTGATCACGGATGCCAGTTTTCGATTTTCTTCGGTATTTCAACGGATTCACTGAATATTTCATACAAACTTTTAGAGAAGTGTGAGATTACACACCATTTCAAATATGTATACGGAAGGTACGGGATTACACACCTTGATTAGGATTCCCTAAAGAATCACTCTTTGTTGACCCACTATATCCGAAGGATTTGTAAAAAGAATATATCAAGTGATTTCATCCCTAAAACATAATTGATTAGTCGAAACTTCAATCCAATTTGCAACATAGCCAAATAGAGATATAGCGAAAAATCCAAAATGAACCCCCTTACCTTATCGATATTGGATCCAATTTCCACCATTTGACTTCGGCTAGAACAATACACGATCTCCCACTTAAAGCACTACGAAAAGAGGGTGGTTAAGACATGAAGAAGTAGAAGATAACACCATTTTTGGTTACGATCACGATTTACAACCGAATAGTGACAAATACTTATTCGACTAAAGAGAAAAGAATATGATCATAGAAAAGAATTCACTTATCGATTTAATCGAAGAAGGAATGTCACCTCAAACGAGAAAGAAATTATGAAGGAGTGATTGTGGATTGAGAGTTTCGGCTATAGAAGAAAATGAACAAGAATAGTTTCAGTTATGAGGAATGATCAAACAAGAATATGTTATTTAATGGTGGTGTCGGTTTAGAGAAGGGAAAAGATTAAAGGAATGGTTAAAAGGAAAAGGATGGGAGGTTGGATGGATGCTAGGTGATTCGGCTATCAAAGGGAGATGAACAAGAGATGAAGGTCTTGACCAAACAAAAGAGGAGGAAAATGCACAAATATGGTAGGAGAATTTGGCAAAGAGAAGAGAATAGAAGAAAAACTAAAACTCACAAAGAGTAGCAAATTTTGAGAAAATGACACAATTGATACCAAAGGTATTTTTTACCAAAACAAACACTATAGTCTCTCCAAAACACCAAAAAAAAATTCAGCTATCACCCCCTTTAGCCCCAAAATCGTCCACATTCATGTCCCTAATAGTCAAAAATTTGCCAACCACCCTTTCCATAACACATCCCTTGAAAAAGGCCACATGTTCCCCCTACTTTCCCCTTTCTCTTGATTTCTTTCCTCACATTCATCCTTTCCTATTTTCCTTAGCCATCTTGCCAAAAATAAAAAGTCCACCTTACCATATTTACATGCTTGGTCGACACTTAAGGAAAGAGTGCAAAAATAATAGTTAAAGTTTGCACACAATGGGATTTGAACCTCTTCCCTCAAAGTCCATCACTTGATGCCATAACCTCTTTACTACTTGCTCATTTATGCAAGCACATTACTCCTTTATTTATATAAGTCTTGAAGCTACTTACCATCTCTCCTTAAAGTGCTAAAATACCAAATTTTTTCTAAGGCCCAATTAAACCCGCGACTTCATAGAAACCTCGTAACCTTCCAAATTCACTTAACTAATAAGTCCAATCTTGAAATAATGCCATTCTCTTTTTCTGAAAATTTTTAACACTCCTAAGCCTAAGGCCCAATGGGCCCAATCATACTAGGCCCAATTTCGGGATGTTACACATCCAATAAAAATGATTAAGAAGATCGTGGGGAAAATGATTGAAACTTATAAAGATTGGCACGAGAAGTTACCATTTGCTCTTTATGCTTATCGAACGTCTATCAGAACTTCCAACGGGGCAACGCCTTTCTCATTGGTTTATGGAATGGAGGCAGTTTTACCCATTGAAGTAGAGATACCTTCCCTTCGACTTTTGTCAGAGCTAAAGTTAGATGAAACAGAATGGATTCAGTCTTGATATGATCAGTTGAATTTGATTGAGGAAAAGAGGCTAAGGGCTATTCGTCAAGGTCAGATGTACCAAAAATGAATGATGCGAGCTTATAACAAAAAGGTTCACCCAAGAGAATTTCATGAGGGGGACCTGGTATTGAAAAAGATCCTCCCCATACAAAAGGATTTCAGAAGGAAATAGATGTCAAATTGGGAAGGACCTTATGTGGTAAAAAAGACTTTCTCCAGAGGATCACTGATTTTGACCGAAATTGATGGGAAAAACTTGCCCAATCTTGTAAATTCAGATTCAGTCAAGAAGTACAATATTTAAAGAGGAAAAGTGGCCAAAGTGAAAACCCGCAAAGGGCGCCTTGAGACCAAAGGGGTTTTGAGTCGAAAACCTGAAAAGGGCAGCTCAATTTGTGATCAAAGATGGGGCATGCGGTGATCTTGCTGTACCTGAATTAATGAAGAGAGGGTATACAACATCTTCGGGCATCGACAAAGTGCTCTAGATCTCCTAAACACATATTGAGCTTAAAATGGTCTTCAAAAAGTTCGCACAGAGAAGCTCAGGCTGCGATATCTGGGGCAGCTATTTTTTCCCCTCACTATTTTGTATTCCAACAATGTTTGCTTTCTTTAATTAACTCATTCTTTTCAAATTTTGCTCCTGATAAGTTTCAGTTTTGTCCATCATTATGATCATTTTCAAGCATTTTGCATTGAAGTAATGATTAATGGACTAATAATACTTTCACAAAAGGGTTTCGCATATTACTTTAGAAACTTCTAAATAGTACGGGAACCTGAATCATGACTAGTATGTAAAACTCACCAAGCCTACGGGTTGGAAATATTTGAGAAAGAAATCTAAATAGTGACTATTTCTTCAGATTTTCTATCAAAAATATCGGCTGAACAAGAAGACAGGATATTACATCAGTGATACAACCTTGAAGAACAATAAGCAATGACAACCCAATCATTAAAAAAAGGGATCATTCTCATGACATTCTGCATCCGTGCAAATATCATCCATTACACATCTAGTTAGGAGCATTCGATTCATTCTGATCATTACATCCTAATCATTATGCATAGGCATAGGTCCATAAAATCAATTCTACAGGTTATGTCCCCTAGAGGACAGTGTAGCAAGATCAGTGAATCCACAAGTCCTATACCTCTAAAGTTGCTGTAGGTCAGATCAAATCTATCATGGCGAATCTTATCTCCCTGAACTTGCAGTGGAACAGATTGAAGCCATTAACCTTGTCTCCCTGAAGTTCCAGTAGAGCAAGTTGAAGATAGCGAATCTTCTTCTACTAAAGTTGTAGTGGAGTAGATGAAAGCCATTAACCTTATCTCCCTGAAGTTGCAGTGGAGCAGGTTGAAGTTACCAGTCTTATCTCCCTGAAGTTGCAGTGGAGCAGATTGAAGTTAGCGAATCTTATTTCCCTAAAAGTGCAGTGGAACAAATTAAAGCTACGAGTTGCAAGTCCTACACCTCTGAAGTTGCAGTAGGTCAAATCAAGTCTACCAAAACCAAACCTTATCTCCCTGAAGTTGCAGTGAAACAGGTTGAAATTACCAATTCTTATCTCCTTAAAGTTCCAGCGGAGTAAATCGAAGTTACAAATTACTTCTCCCTGAAGTTACATTGGAGCGGATCAAAGTACCAATTCCTATGCCCCTGAAGATGCAGTGGGAGAGAACGAAGCTACTCAAAGAAGAGAGGCACCAAAACAAGTAGGGACTCTACGAGGCCGAGCAAAATTGGCCCTTTCAAAGTTTTTGCTCCATTCCCGTTATACGACAATGAACAAAGAGGGGCAGCTGTAAGGCCCAATTTTAGCCCGGGCTAATAAGAGGCCCAAATTAATTAACCAAAATAGACCCAAAATAAATTAAATAGTCCAGTCTTTTTTACAAGACCCAACACAGGCCCAAATTAACAAGCCCGAACCAAACCCTAAGCCCAAATGGCCCAAAACCTAAAACAAAATCAGAAAACTAAACCCTAATCCCTAGCTAAATGCACCGCAACAGCCTCCAGCCCACTCCACCTCCGTACGCTCCACGTCGCCACCATGTGCGACCTCCGTACCTCCGCCCACCGCACGCCACGTACCTGCAAAGGACAAACAATTTAGCAAAAATAACAAAATAATGTATTTTACATTTTTTTTCTTTCTTTCAGCTATAAAATCGAAAGGAAAACCTTTATTTTTTTTCCTACGAACACAAAAAAAAAAAAAACAAAGATCAAAAGAAAAGAATAGAAAAAAAATTTGAAAAAAGTGATTCCTTTTTTCTTTCTCGTTTTATTTTCGAATTGTTTTTTTTATTTTGCAAAGGAAAATAAAAAAAACAAAAGAAGGGTTGGAAGAAACAAACCTTAGAAGCTCCATCGTCGGGGACGGCTGAGGTAGCCACTTCCGATGAAAAGTGGCAAGACAATCGAAAGGTTTTTTCAATCAGGTCGTTTTCGAAAGGTTTTTGGGTGATTTGAGGTCGGATTTGGACACAGGGAGGTCGAAACAGTCAAAATACCATGTTCTTTAGATTTCAACCACTGTACACTGCGGTCACCGTCATTGTCGGTCGACGGTCATGACGGACAAACGGTGGCCCTATTGGTCGGAGAAAAAGTAAGAAATTGAGAGAAGTTTCAGTTTTTTTTGAGTAAATGTTAAAAATGAAGTTTTAAAATATTTTTTTGGTTTATATAAAAGTGCGAATTTACGTCGTTTCGTTGTGGCTCTTTCAATGCCAAAACGGCGTCGGTTAGCTCCTTGACCCTCGCGCGCGACTCGACCCGAAAGGGGATCTGCGTGTTTTTTTAACTTTTGGGGTAATTATGCCCGTGGTCCCTCCATTTCATTCGCGCGCTGCAATCCGGTCCTTCCCCTTTCTTTTTATTTTCAATTTTCCCCAATTTTTGATTAAAAGATTCGATTGAGTCCCTCCTTTTTTTTATTGTTGCTATTTCATTAGTTAATTTAATATTATTACTACTAATTACATTTTCTTTCTTTGTGTGTGTTGATTTTATTTGTTATTATTGTCATATTATTATTCTTATCAATATATTATTATTACTATTTCTATTGTTATTATTATTATTAGCATATTATCATGATTATTTACGTATCGTTATTAATTAACTATTGTTTTATTACTATTATTTCTTTAATATTTATTTAGTATTTGTAAATACATTTTTCATATTATTATTTATTGTATTTATATCCTCTTAAATAATTTCCAACATTAGATCCTTTATTATTCGTATTATTATTTTTAACACTATTTTCATCATTGTTAGTATTTTTAAACTACTCAATGTTTCTATATTTTTAATTCATTAGTAGTTATTATTAAATTTTAAATTAAATTTTAGTTTTTATTTGTTCATTTACTTTCTTATTATTTTATTTCATATACCGCTAGTTTGTTTTATTATTTTATTACTATTTACCTTTTTATTTATTTTTGCTCTTATTATTGTTATTTATTGTGTTCATTATAATCCTATTATGCATGCTAGTACCACAATTTTTATACCTTATCAAGCATATTATGTCATTATTACTACAAATTCACGTCACATTAATCTTTATCCGGTACATAAATTTTTATTAAGCAAATTTTTTTGTAATTCAAGATTCGAGAAATCGTACCCTAACTTACTAGGTTTCGATTTTTCTCGTCGAGCCTAAAGAGCTAATTATATTTTTTAAAATCAAAGCGTATAAGTTAAATAAAAGCTTATCCTCGAGAATTCAAAAATGTTATGTCCTAACTCACTGGATGTGACATTTTGTTATCTCGAGGTAAGGATTTCTAAAAATAAAGGCAATATTCTGTATTTGGAATTTCGAGAAATTATGCCCAAACTTACTGGGTTTCAATTTTTCATTTGACCTAAATAACTGAATATCCTTCCTAAACTTAAATGCATGAGTTTTAAAAGTCAAAAGACAAGCTTAGTTTCGAGGATTTGAAATGTCATATCCTAACTCATTGGGCGTGACATTTTAATGCTTCGAAATAAGAGGGTCTTAGCATCCAATTTAATTCATTCAAGTTTTCTTTTAAATGAAGAGGATCGTATTTTAAAATCTTTTCAAATTTTCGACATTAAGACATTAATTAATCAATTAGGTACCAATTTTAGGCGTTACGAGGGTGTTAATCCTTCCTCGTGCGTAACCAACTCTCGAACCCGTTTTCTCGAATTTTGTAGGCCAAAATCATCATTTTAATAAATCAAAATGTTTTAATGATCACACCTCAAAAAAGATTGGTGGCGACTCCATTTTCGTTTTTAAGGTCAACCCTTGTTTCTTTTTTCAAAAAATGGTTTCGACAATAATGATCGGATTTAGACGACCCATACGATTGATGTCGTTAATTCGAGTTGGGATTTTCAGATCGCAAGGCTGTCGAAGTCTTAAATTACGGGAAAGTGCCACATGGTTGGAAATTCAACAAGGGTCGATTTACAAGTGATACTGGGATCGAATATGAGAGGAAGAGTTGGCAGTTTGAAGGATCCTCATTTGCTATAACCAGTTTATAGCTTGGAAGGGAAAATTTTTTTTAAGGATCGATTCAAGATTGGAGTACACCGAGGCTAAGGCTAAGCTTAAAAATATTCTATTTACCAATTTACTTTATTTACTTAAATTTTTTCTTTTTGCAATTTCAAATCTGCTTTTATTTTATTTTACTACACTTTGTATTTCCTTATTTTATTATATTTATCAATTTAAACCCCCCCACTTTTCTTTTTATTTTTCAGCTTTGCTACACACCAGTCGTGGGACGACTATGACCGCGACAGCGATTTTGCTTACAGAAAAAAGCAAAAATAGATAGCCAATTCTTGTGGATTTGACCCTACTGCTCTATACTACTATTACTGTTATTTTTCGTAGGACTTTATATTTGGTGGTTTTTACGGCCATCAAATTTTGGCGCCGTTGCCGAGATTGGTAAAAATTTCTAGTTTTTGTTTGTTTTCTTCATGACCAGATCAGAATCGAGGACTTTAGCATTTGAAAAAAAATAGAAAAGTTGGCTCGGACACTTCAAAGAGAAGCTATTCGGTATGGTAAACAACCACAACCTGACTTTGAAGAAGGATCTTACACCGAAGATATTTACTCATCCGAAGATTCAGACAAAATGATAGATCAAACTATACGCCAAATTGCAGCTGCACCAAATGAACAACAACTGCTATGCATAACTTATCTGGCGGGCGAAACACCGTTCGAGTTAAAGTCGCGATTAATACACTTATTGCCTACTTTCTGCGATTTGAAAAATGAGAACCCCCATACTCGTCTGAAAGAGTTCCATATGGTTTGTCTAAACATGAAACTAGAAGGAGTAATTGAGGATTAAATAAAACTACGAGCTTTTCCTTTTTCATTAGCTAACTTTGCTAGAGAATGGTTATTCTATTTACCTCTAAGATCTGTTAATACTTGGATTGATATGTCTCGATTGTGTCTTGATAGGTTTTTCACAGCAGCTCGAGCAACCGAATTGAAGAGGAGTATAACACCCCGTTTTTAGGTCAAATCAGAACAGTGGTTTTGGGACCAAAAATCTGAGGCCAAAATATTTATTTTATTATTTTATTTAAGTTTATAGCATGATAATATTATTGTGTGAAAGTTTCGTTAAAGAAATTTTACTGTTTGAATGCTTAATTCGGTAAAAAAGACTAAATCGCGTAAAGCGTAAAACTTGTGTTCTATTAGCTAAAAGTATTTAATAGCTATAGAACCTTAATGTTAACGTTCTTATGTTGAAATTATACCATTAACATGATAGTGGATGATAGTGGATTGGTAAATTTGAAATTATTAAAGTTCATTAAGGTTAATATTAATAAAATAAAACAAAATTCTTTCTCCATCCATCTTGTTCAACAGAAAGTTAGGGATAAGGAAAGCCATTTCTTTTCTCTTCATTCTTCCAAGCTATTTTGTTCAATCAAGGTACGATTTTTGCTTGGTTTTTAATGATTTCTATGTTTTTGTAATCGTTGCAGCTCAATCTAGCTAGCCCGTACCTTAGATTTTGAAACTGTTAAAGATTTTGAGAGTTGCCATTGATGGACTTATGTGTTCTTTGGTGTTTGAAGTTGAAATATGAATTTTAGATGATAGATTTATATGTTATGTAAAGTGATTTTTGACAAAAATGTCAAAAAGAGATTAGATTGTGAAATGTGAAATTTTATGTGGTAAAAACGTGAAATAATAAAAGATATGGGCTGATAGGAGTCCCTATGAAATTTGGCTAGCATGTATTTGGATTGAATTGCTTGAATTTGTATTTTTGTGAAATAAGGACTAATTTATAAAAATGTGAAAGTTTAGGAGTAAATGTGTAAAATAACCCTAATATTGGTTTTGGACTAAATTGAATAAATGGTTGATTAAATAAGTTAATTTTGAATATATATAGATCAAGATAAGCCGAGATTGGAATTAGATCGGGGAAAAAGAAAAGTGGACGAATAGCCGATAATTGCTAACCGAGAGATACGAGGTAAGTTCGTATAATTAGAATTGAACTTTAAATACTTATATTTATTTGAGATATATGTTTGTAATTGAGTATTTGATACACTTGGAATATAAATGCTTAATTGATATAGACTGATTATTACCGAGCCCCGTTTGAACCGTATGAATTCATAGGATACGAGTGACATGTCACTAGGGTTACCATTTTGGTGGAGCTCCTGCATTTGTTACAGACTCACCGCAGCTCGTATGAGCTTACTGATATATCAACTCGTTAGAGCTTACTGTTTCCAGCTCGTTAAAGCTTACCATTTCAGCTCAATAGAGCTTACTGTCCGTCAGCTCAGGAGGAGCTTACTGATCATAGCTCGAAAGAGAGAAAATGATAATGAATTGATGGATTACTGATGTATATCACCCGAGTATCCTTTGAAGTTCTAATGGGTTCAACGGGCATAAATATTATTTATATAGATGAGTACTGTTATTGAAGGAATTATTGATACGATTGAGATTGAAATGTTGAATATGATATATATGATATATGAATATGGTATGATACAATGTATTGATTATTGAGATTGAGATAATGGATGATTACATGTATTTATGTGACTAATTTGTTGATAAATACTTTTGTTAGGCTTAATTTGGTATAATGTTTTGGTTGTGTTTAAGTATTCAAATATGGTATGTTTTGGCAAGTAATAAATGGAATAGAAATATGCAAATGTTATCTTGATATATGGTTAGTATATGAATGGAAAATGTATGTGAGTTATTAGGCATTTGAATTCTACATTGAAATGGGAGTAATATGTGTATGAGATGTTACGTATTGGCTACCAATTGAATTGTAAAATATTGCAATTTATGCTTGTGTATGCATGTAAAAATAGGGTGGTAAAATGACTAACAAATGGCCTATTTTTGTCCACACGGGTGAGACACGGGCGTGTGTCTCAGCTGTGTGCGACACACGGTTATGTTGCACCACCGTGTGTCCCCTGGTGTTGGAATTAAATTGAAGTCGGTATGCTCCACATAGTCTCACACACGGTCGTGCGACTGGCCATGTGGCACAAGTCAGTATACCCCCTAAATGGCACACGGCCTAGCACACGGGCATGTGACTTAGCCGTGTTGCATAACTTAGTATACCCTACAGGTTTGGCACGGCCTAGTATACGGCTTGGCACATGGGCGTGTGTGGCCATTTCGAAAGGCACACGGGCTAGACACACGGACGTGTGGTCGGCCATGTGACCCAAGTCAGTATGCTTGACACACGGGCGTGTGGTCGGCCATTTGACCCAAGTCAGTATGTATGCCTTATTTTCACACGGTCTGATACACGGGCATGTCTGGAGCCGTGTAAGGCACACAGCTTGTTCGCACGAGCATGTGACCCCTGTATATTTGAAATTTTTCTATGTTTCCAAAATTTTTATAAGTTATTGATTTAGTCCCGACCCACTCCTTAAGGCCTCGAAGGGTATTATAAGGGACAAAATGATTGAGATTATATAATGATTGTTTAAATTGATCAAATGATTGACAAAAGTACAGTTATATGTGTTAGAAGTCCGGTAATACTCTGCAACCCTATTCTGATTACGGATACGGGTTAACAGTGTTATAAGAAGTATAGTCGAAATACAACAAAAAGAAGTAGAATCACTCTATGAATATTGAGAGCAATACAAGAAGTTGTGCCCAAGTTGCCCACAAAATGGCCTTCCTGAAAAGTCACTCTTACAGTATTTCTACGATGGGTTATTCTCAATGGAAATAAAAATGATTGATGCCACTAGTGGAAGGGCTTTTGTGAACATGACTCCCCAAAGAGCTAGAGAATTAATTTCAACTATGGTTATAAATTCTCAACAGTATCGACCACCTATGGAACCTACGGAAAGGGTTCATGAGTTAAGTACTCCTTTCATAGTAAACTCCTTTCATAGTAAATAGATTGATGAACTTACTAATATGGTTAAAAATATACTTGCAGGACAGATGGTCCATAATCAAACACGTACAATGTGGGGTGGAGGGATCACCCAAACTTGAGCTATGGATTGAATCCTTGATATAATCAACCATATCAACCAAGACCACCTTCACCTCAACAGTATCAACCTCCAGAGTCATCTCTTGAAGCCATAGTAGAGAGGTTGGCCATTAGTAATGAAAAGCTCCAACAAAAGTCTGAGGTGCACTTTTAAGAAATTGATCAATAAATAAGTAAGTTAGGACTTACGATTAGTCATTTGGAGAACCAAGGAAAATTGTCATCACAAACCGAGCCGAACCTATGTCAAAATGCAAGTGTAGTGACCGTAAAAGATGGAATATAGTCAGAACTAGTGCCTAGCATGAGTCATGACCGCGACGTTGAACAAAAAGTCAAACTAGCAGCTCCCACTGTGCCGGCACCTCATAATACCTCCCCCATACCCTGGAAGGCTTGCCCAAGTTAAAAAAGAACGAGAGGAAAAAGAAATCCTTGAGACATTTAGGAAGGTAGAAATTAATATTCCTTTACTTGATGCAATTAAATAGGTTCCACACTATGCAACTTTTTTGAAAGAATTGTGCATCGGAAAAAAGAAGATCTAAGGAAACAAATGGGTGAATGTGGGAGAAAATGTTTCTATAGTGCTACAAAGGAAAATCCCGCCTAACTGTAAGGACCAAAGTATATTTTCTATATCTTGTAAAATAGGTAATATTGACATAAATAAGGCCATGTGTGATTTGGGAGCGTCTATTAATGTAATGCCTTTATCTATTTTTAAATTGCTAAACACAAGTCCTTTGAAAGAAACAGGGGTGATTATTCAATTGGCAGACATGTCATGCATATATCTAGAAGGGGTGTTGGAAAATGTCCTCGTTAAGGTAAATGAACTAATTCTTGTTGTAGACTTTTACATCATCGATATGGATGACAACTACTCAAAAAATGCTTTTGATATTCAACTCGGGAGACCATTCCTAAGTACCGCACGTGCAAAGATTGATATTCGAAGTAAAACCCTCACTATGGAATTCGACGGTGAAGTGGTAAAATTAATTTTTATGAGGCGATGGCCAACCCAGCACAATGTCGAATATTTCTAGTGTTGATATTATTGAACCACTAATGAAATTTCATTTAGAGTATAATGAAGAGGATGGGCTACAAATTGTACTTCGCAAGAATTTAAACCTCAATACGATGGATAAATTGAAGGAGATAATGACATTTAGAGAACCGATTCGTGAAACTGTTATTTTATTGGAGACTCCACAAGTTCCTAGAAGTCAAGGTAATTATTTTGAACTATTGTATTCTAAAACTAAACTCTTGCCTTCTATTTTACAGGCTTCAGAATTAGAACTCAAACCGTTATCGATAAATTTAAGTATTCCGATAGAAGAAAAGGCAAACCTGTAAAGCCCTAAAATTTCTATTTTGGCTTTTGTGGGAATTTGACACAACTGTATGTCTACTTCAGTGGTTAGGTGTTCTAGGTGTGTGTGGCAAGTCCCAACTTCAAGCCTTGCAATTGGCAAATTTTGGGATTTTTCTGATGTAAGCCTTACACTTACTTAGTGTGCTTATATTTAATTATTGGTAGAATCACATCAGAATGGGCCTGTTGGTCTGGTGGTTAAGTTGTGTTAGATTGTTGAAGGTTTTGTATTTGAATCCCTGCGCGAGCGAGGGAGTTTATTTTTTCTCATTTGACCAAGAGAGTTTCGGTCAAACTAAAAGTCTAAAAAATGGATTAGTGGGAAAAAATATGGGATTTGGGAGTTAATCTGATAAAATCTTTTTGTTTTCAAAATTAATTTTGATTTGTTTTCTCAAATTTTCCCCTCTTTTCCAAAAATAATTGACGTCAGTTTCTCTTTTCCTTTTATCCTAAATTTCATCCTATTCCCAATTCTGTCGATTTTGCTGTGGAGTTCCTACATTTTTGAGTTTTCATTATCCATCGTTCTGGTAAGTGAATTCTTGATACTTTGTAAGTTGGGATGCTAAAATTTTTGACTGGGGTTATATTGACGTTATTGACAGCATCATATCACGAGGATCAAAGCTCTCATTGTGTTGTTTCGTAGTTAACTGATTCGTGGTGTTAGGGTAAGTGTTACACACCTTAAAAGTGTTGCTGTCGGTTTCCCAATTTTTGTTCAATCGTGAATTAGGATTGATTTTGGGGTTTCTTATGATGGTTTTTAGGTTATGTGATCTTAGAAGAGTTCGACATTGAAAACGAACTAGGTGTGTACCTGATTACGTAGAAGTCGGGGTTTTGGCGAAAGCCGAAAACCCCACTATCGACGCTACAATGGCATTTGGTCACTCGTGTGGTAGGTCGTGTTTCCTAACACGGGCGTGTGTTTAATGAGGCCAGGCCGTGCACGAATGACACTGCCTTGTGATGGCTAGGCAGGCCGTTTGTGACACATGGACTGAACTGATTTGGGCTGTGTGGGCCACACGGGCGAGTGGGTCCCCACGGGTAAACCACACGGACGTGTGGGATTTTGGGCCAAGCCATGTGGATCACACGGCCAAGGCAAATTTGGGCCGTGTGGACCACATGGGTGTGTGGGCCCACACTGGCAGGCCACATGGGCGAGAGAGCCCATTTTGACTTAATTGATTGCTAAGGTTGCACGGGTCGCCTAAGTCGACTGTGAACCTACTGTAGGTTCGGTAAGCATTAATTAGACCCCTAATTGTGTAACTGACAGATTGATGGATATATATTGAGCAGGATGATAGTATGCATGTATACATTTACTTATTATATGCACTGATATCATGAGATAGCATGTCATGTATTGTATGTTGCACTGCATGGGGTGAGTTGATTTTATATGGAGGAAGTGTACTGAAAGGCTCTTAAGCCTAATATACTGGCAGCTCAGCTGTAAATTACTGTTTTGTGCCGCATTTGGTACTACCTAGAGTGTAAAGATGGGTGGGTTGATTTAATCCCCACATGGTGTGTAGGGTTGGACGGAGATGGTGTGTAAAGGATGGTTTGTAGGTCTTTGTTACTAAATACTGTATATTTATTACTGATATTGTGATGGGCTAAGGCCCTTGTGCATACTGATACTGTCACTGTGATGGGCTAAAGCCCTAATGCATATCTGATACTAAAACTGAAATGGGCTTAGGCCTAGACTGCATTTGGTTGTTTGTTGTGATTGACTGTATTCATGTTGCCTGTGGGGATTACACACTGAGTTTACATAAACTTACTTCTTTCTATTTCATCTGTACAGTTAATCCCCAGACTTAGACGGATCGGTGCTGCGGAGGACACAACGGTGACCACACATCTACTGAATTGATTTTAATTTCATTTACAATTTTATTTCTTATTTTCTTTGATTAGGGTATTTTTTATGTAATTTAGGCTTTTGGAATTTTACCTTTATTTTGGATTTTAACTGTGTTCGTGGATTTTAAACTGCAAAACACAATGGAAACCAAGTTTAACTAAAAGTAATGTTTTCCTAAACGCAAATGGTTTTTCTTCAAATATTAAGGTTTTTAAAAGCTTCTGCTACACAAAGTGTTTTAAAATGAAACCAGTTTAATGAGAGAATGATTTTGAATTTGTCAAGAGATAAGTAGAAGCCAATAAACGGGAACAATTTAACTTGATAAATACGATTTCAAATTCCATTCCATGCGACATCGCCAGATTCGGCCATAACGTCTAGGTCGGGTTTGAGGTGTTACATTTAGTGATATCAGGGCCAAGTTACAAAACTCGATTGTGGATTTTGGGTTTTAAAACTTGGTTTTTAAGAACTGATTTTTAAATGATTTGAAATGAATTAATTGAGATTGTGGTACACCGAGTCTCCGGTGCTGATCTTGTAAGTATTCTGATAAACTGTTAAGCTATTCTGCTCTGTAAGCACTTTAGTAGTGTATACTAAAACTGTAGAAAAACTAAGATTGTAGCAAAACTGATAGAAACTACGATGTGCGAAAATCATTCTGAATTACTGAAACTGTTTACATAAAACATCTGCTAATAAATATCGAAACTGTAACTGATTCATAAAACTATTAAAGTAGATAAAACCCCGAATCTATGATGAGCGCACGAAGTATCCATGAACGAGGTCTAGAGGCCGATGTAGAGGCTGTAGAGGGGCTCAAGTTGAGTCCTCTTCACTGAGCAGTATGCCAAATCTGGACACGAGTGAGACACCAATGTCGCCTGCTACTGAGAGTGGGTCTCAAGATCGCATGGCTAGGGACGACGCATTGTCCCAGGCTATTCTAAGGATATTAGAGAGGGTCGCTGGACCCAATACTGGATCTAGGGGTCGAGGGTCGGTTACGAAATGACTCCAGTCCAATAGAGCTGAACTCTTCAGGAGTATCACTAGGGTCGTCTCTAACATGGCTGAATACTAGATTGAGGCCACGTAGAGGATCATGGATGATCTAGATTACACCTCCGAGCAGAAAGTAAAGGGTATAGTCTCACTACTGCAAGATGAGGCTTACCAGTGGTGGTTGATTGTAAAGGAGGGCACTCAGCCCGAACATTTGACCTGGGGTTTCTTTAAGACTGCCTTCTAGGGGAAATATGTCAGGGCGAGCTACGTAGATGCCCGTCGATGGGAGTTCCTGAACCTTACTTAGGGAGACTGATCTGTGGCCAAGTATGAGGCCGAATTCCTGAGGCTGAGCTGCTATGCTCGAAGTATGGTGGCAGACGAGTATGAGAGGTGTGTTTGGATAGGCTGAGGGATAACCTGAGGGTCTTGATTGCTCCATAGAGGGAGCGAGAGTTTGTTGTACTAGTAAAGATGGCGAAGATCTCCGAGGATGTTACGGGTGCTGAGCGCCAGAACAGAGACCTTGAGAGGGGTAAGAACAATAGGGATTTGGAGCCTTTGAGTTCTGTACAAAGGCCTAAGAAAAGGCCAGACTTGACGGGCCAGTTAGAGATGGTCCCCCTGTTATTGCTACGGGACTGTAGCCATGTGTCGATTGTGGTAGGCACCTCAAGGCGAGTGTTGGAGTAGGACTGGGGCGTGTCTGAGGTGTGGATCATTGGATCATCACATTAGAGAGTGTCTGTTGAGGGTCGATCAGATGCAAGCTCAGGGTACTAGCACTGCACAACCACAGAGCGTAGTTCAGCAGCCACCTAGGGGCTGTGGTCAGGCTAGAGGTGGTAACCATATGGGCCGTGGTCAGAGAGCACCGAGTAGAGGTACTGGCCAGACTGAGGTAAGGCAACCTGCTCTTGTTTACGCTGTACGTCGCCGAAAGGACAAAGATGCTCCAAACGTCATCACAAGTACGTTTCTTATTTATGATGTTCCTTACACTGCATTGATATATATAGGATCTACACATTCCTATGTAACCTATTCTGTTTCTGAAAATCAGGGGATTCCGGTTGAGAGTACTTCTAGCGAGGTGACAGTGCTGAGCTCACTAGGGCTATTTGTTAGAGTTAGCAAACTATATAAGAAAGTCCCTATAGAGGTACAAGGGGCGATATTTCTGGCTGACTTGATGGAGCTTCCTTTTGGGGAGTTTAATATGGTATTGGGAATGGACTGGTTGGTCAAGCATCTTGTAACCTTGGACTGTACGACTAAGAGGGTCGTATTGAGAACTGAGGAGGAGGATGAAGTAGTTGTAATTGGAGAACGTCGTAACTAATTGACTAACGTGAACTCTGCACTGGTAGCTGAGAAACTAGTTTGCAAAGGATGCGAGGCGTACTTGGCCTACGTAAGTGTTTCCGCTTCTGGGGACTCTACTGTAAAGGATATGCGTATTGTAAGGGATTTTCTAGATGTCTTTCCTGAGAAGCTACCAGGTTTACCTCCGAATCACGAAGTGGACTTTGGGATTGAGCTTTTTCCTAGTACAGCTCTGGTGTCTATTGCTCCCTATCAAATGGCACCAAAAGAGCTTACGCAGCTTAAGGCTCAGATTTAGGAGTTGTTGGACCAGGGGTTCATCCGCCCTAGTGTGTCTCTGTGGGGAGCACCGGTATTGTTTGTTGAGAAGAATGATGTATCCATGAGGATGTATATTGACTACCGGTAATTGAATAAGCTGACCATCAAGAACAAATATCTGTTACCAAGAATCGATGATCTGTTTGACCAGTTCCGAGGGGTGTCTATGTTCTCCAAGATTGACTTGCATTCTGGGTATCATCAGTTGATGGTTAAGGAGGCACTCCAAGATTGACAACATTTAGGACTCGTTATGGTCACACGAGTTCCTAGTGATGCCATTTGGACTGATTAAAGCACCGGCAGCTTTTATGGACCTGATGAACCGAACGTTTCATCCCTATCTGGACTGGTTTATGGTGGTGTTCATCAATGACATATTGGTTTATTCGAGGACTGAGGATGAGCATGACGAGCACCTTAGGATTGTTCTTCAGATTTTAAGGGAAAAACAACTCTATGCTAAGTTCAGCAAGTGTGAATTCTGGTTACGTGAAGTAACATTTTGGGGTTATGTGGTGTCTATTGAGGGGATTCGAGTCAATCCTCGAAAGATTGAGGCTGTAGTGGATTGGAAACAGCTTAAGAATATGTCTGAGATCTGCAGCTTTTTGGGTTTGGCGGGTTATTACCGGCGGTTTGTGGAAGGCTTCTCACTGATTGCAACACCCTTAACTAAGCTGCTACTTACAGGCGAGTGGGTCCACACGGGCATGTGGGATTTTGGATCACACGGCCAAGGTAAATTTGGGGCGTGTGGGCCACACGGACGTGTGAGCCCATTTTCACTGAATTGATTGCTAAGGTTGCAGGGTCGCCCAAATCAACTGTGAACCTACTGTAGGGTCGGTAAGCATTACTGAGACCTATAATTGTGTGAACTGACTGATTGATGGATTTATATTGAGCATGATGATAGTATACATGTATACATTTACTTATTATATGTACTGATCATGAGATAGCATGTCATGTATTGTATGTTGCACTGCATGGAGTGGGTTGATTTTATATGGAGGAAGTGTACTGAAAGGCTCTTAGGCCTATACTAGCAGCTCAGGTGCAAACTACTGTTTTGTGCCGCATTCGGTACTACTTGGAGTGTAGGGATGGGTGGGTTGATTTAATCCCTACATGGAGTGTAGGGTTGGACGGAGATGGTGTGTAGAGGCTAGTTGGGTATGACTTGTTACTGAATATTGTTGTAACATCCTTTAACCCTAAATTGTTGCCGAAACAGGGTTAAGAGGCATCACCGGACATATCGGACAATTTACAAATAATTTTTAAATAAATATCAATTATATCATAAATTTATATAAATTTGTGCTAATTGACTTCATTCATGTTTTTTTAAATTCGATATAACCCTTTTATAAATATTTAACCTTCCCTGCAATTTCAAACCGAGACCAAACCAAAACCAATATTACAACCAATGCAATTTCATATTTAATCGTATTAAAATCATACCTATATCATTAATTTGATAATTTACTTTATAAACATTTATATTGCTATTAAAAATTAACTTATAATTTCATTCATTCCATTTTAAATTTAGTACCAATTATACCATGCATATCATATAAATTTTTGTACCATTTCGTTAGTTTAAACACCAAAATTCTAAATACCATTCTTTACTGTAAGAATCGTGTAGCATTTTAAAGTGACCAAAATAACACCTATGTACACGCCACTTTTACCAAAGATGACTACATCACCGAGTTTTATGTTGGAGTCGGGATCACTCTGGATGCTGAACCGAGATTCTGAACACCTATTAACCTGGACACTGAAATAACTGTACGCTGAGTATTTCATACTAAGTGGTATTACCATAATTCAAATTATAAACATAATAAGTATAATTATTAAATTAAACAACTAAACATACTAAAACCAAATCAAACATAACTTTCATTTCTTTAACATTCGTTACTTAATTTAAACTTTCCATCAATTGAAATCATATAATTTCATATTGAGCCAACTAACATTTCATGAACCTTGGGTTCATGCTTTTTCATTCTCTTTTCCAATTTCAATTCACAAATTCAATACACATTCCTTTTTCACATTTCTTCAATGGCTCAACCGATTCATTTCATTTAATTTAGCTTTGCATTTTTTTTACCCCTATTAATAAACTCAAACTTTGGCGGATACGCGGATCCAACCAAACACACCAGCTTGGCACCCAGTGCCTCATCAGATAGTAACACCCAGTGTCTTATCGACTCGAGGTCGAAGTATCTTTAAACTCTTCCAATCCTATGGCATGCCAACTATATCCGACTCAACCCGACTAGTTAATAGGGTATTGGTTCAAATAGCAATTTCTCTTTCTCTTCCAATTGATCACAAATCATCCAAAATTCAATTCATACATATTATCAATTCAATCTCAATCTCAAATTCACAATTCAAATCACTTCCAATTCAATTTCACAATTTAATTCAATATACTTTTCATATCAATCACATGTAATTCAATTTATAATTCAATACTAACACATATTCATCATTTAATTCTATTTTTCCCAAGTTCATTCAATATAGTCACTTACCTCATTATTTATTTACCATTCACATAATTTAAATTTATCATAAAAAAATTAAATAAATTGAATTATAGTAATACACACCTGGATTCCGCGATTACTCCTCGATAACTTTTTCTTTTCCTTTCGATGCTGACGCCTCGGGTTCTTTGTTAGCTACGAAAATAATAATAATTGAACTATTAATTACAGCACTAATTTATAACAATTAATTGAATTTCTATCCAATTTATACTTTAATTCCAATTTGGTCTTAACTAGATTTATCTACTTTTCTAACTCAATTCATACTTTATTTCTATCCAAATTTCAACCAATCTTATACATATCTATCAAACTTTCATCATAAATACCTAATTTCTAAATTCTTACAATTTAGTCCCTACAACACAAAATTTATGGCTTCTTTTACAATTTAATCCCTTTATTAATTCTAACTTTAAATTCATTCAATTAAACCCTTACTTCAACTTTTTGTTCAACATAAACTATACTTGAAAACCTATGAACTCTCAAAATATCAACTTAATTTCAATAAAACCTTGCTCTAAAGCTTTTAAATCATCAAAATTAAGAGAAAATGACTTAATTTAACTTACCAATTAAACTTCAAGCTTCAATTCCCTAGTTCCCCTTTTCTTTTTCTCTCTCTTTTTCTTTCCCTATTTTCGTTGCTTCTTCTCTGCAACTTTCTTCTTTTCTTTCTTTTCGTTGTTTCTTTTTACTTTATATCTTATATACATACCTATATATATATATTAGTTAGTAGTAGTAGTGGTGCTAGTAATAATAATAATAATAATAATAATAATAATAAGCTATTCAATAACAAATACTTATTTTACAATTGGACAATTATATATTTTACACTTGTCTTTAATTAATTTGTTTATCACAACTAAATCTTATGATATAATTATTTAATTAATAAAAATCTATTTAATACCAATTATAAATAATACATTTGTATACATACTTCTTTGTACATTTGTACAATATCATGACCATTCATTTGGCAAATTTTTAATCTATTACCATACAAAAATCTTATACTATAATTATTTAATTAATACAAATCTTTTATATTTTTAATTATATGTATTACAAATGTATTCATGTATTCTACAACATTTGTACACTGTCATCACCCTACAATTGTCACCATATGATTTATTTATCACAAAAAATCTCATAATATAATTATTTATCTCATAAATATTTTATTAATTTAATTTAATAATAATAAATATCTATTTACTAATTAAATAAAAATATTAGAAATGTATATATTTAAATTAATACATTTGTATTTTATATTTACCATACACTTGGCAAAATCATAATTTATTATCAACCAAAAATCTTATACTAATTATTTAATTATTAAATATCTTTTAATTTAATAATAATAAATAATAAATATCTTATGCTTAATTAATAAGCAAATTAAATCTATAAACTACAATTGTATACATATTTTAATTACACATGTATTATTTTATCACCATCCATTTGTCAAAATCATAACTCATTTATCATATAAAAATCTTATAATATAATTATTTTAAATTAATTTAATATAATTTATAACTAAAATAATATATTTATAACTTAACAAAAATCTTAGATTTTTGTTTTAATATTTGCGGCCTCAAATATGCTAAATGGCCTATTTTCCATTTTGGTCCTTTTTATTTTCTTTTAATCTACAACTCAACTTTTACCCTTTATTCACTTTAGTCTTTTTTCCTAATTTCTCTCAATTAAGCTAAATTCGCCTAATTAAAGCCTAATCAAGCACACTACTAGACTCCTAATTACTCCTAATAATTGTTTACGAACTTGGTTTACTAAGACGGAGGCCTGATACTGCACTTTTTTCAATGCCCGTGAATTTTGGGTCATTACAACTGTATATCTATTACTGATACTGTGATGGGCTAAGGCCCTTGTACATACTGACATTGTCACTGTGATGGGCTAAAGCCCTAATGCATATCTGATATTAAAACTAAAATGGGCTTAGAACCAGGCTGCATTTGACTGTTTGTTGTGATTGACTGTATTCATATTGCCTGTAGGGATTACACACTGAGTTTACGTCTACTGAACTGATTTTAATTTCATTTACAATTTTATTTCCTATTTTCTTTGATTGGGTTATTTTTATGTAATTTGGACTTTTACCTTTATTTTGGATTTTAACTATGTTCGTGGATTTTAAACTGCAAAACACAACGAAAACCCAGTTTAACTAAAAGTAACATTTTCCTAAACGTGAACGATTTTTCTTCAAATATCACGGTTTTTAAAAGCTTCCGCTACACGAAGTGTTTATTTTAAAATGAAACCAATTTAATGAGAGAATGATTTTGAATTTGTCAAGAGATAAGTAGAAGCTAATAAACGGAGACGGTTTAACTTGATAAATGCAATTTCAAATTCCATTTCATGTGACATGCCAATTCGGCCATAACTCTAGGCCGGGTTTGGGGTGTTACAAAACCCGAATGAAAAAGATGAAAAAAGCCTAAATCCACCAATAATGGAGGAATCTAGGAAATACTTCAAGGACAATGAGAAAAGGTTGAGATCTTTCTACGAGAACTTTCAAGTGCACATAGTAGAAGAATTAATTCTCAAGGAACCAAACGAATAACACTCAGGTCGTCGAGCTAACGACGTTAAACAAAAGCGCTTTTTGGGAGGCAACCCACATTTATTTTTTTATTTTTATTTAATTAATTTAATTTTGAATTCTAGTTTAATTTGAGAATTAAATAAAATATTGTTTAATTAATTTTCTTGTGTTATATTTCAGGTACACAAACCACTCGAAGCAATCTTTTGACGAAGACACGATTCAGCTACTAGAGAACAAGAGGAGCAACCACCTTCTACTGTAGATGAATGACTTCATCGCATTGAAGCTCGCTTCGAAATAATGGAAGCCAACATCTCAAGCATCCTTAACATACTACGAAGCAGTCCCTCCTACCATCCTTCGACCCATTGAATATACACGGGGAGTACACTTTGCTTCAACTTTTATTATTCTTTTTGCATATTGAGGGCAATGTGGGCTAAGTAGGGGGGATCATGCCATACTTTCTTCTTTGCATGTGTTTTGCTAAGAATAATTTTTTTAATTCATTTTGGAGATTAACCTCTAATTCTTATGTTTAGTTTCTTAAATAAGTGGGTGAATCATGAATAACTATTGCTTGCTTGATCATTCAATATTTTGTAGAATTGAAAATGTTATGCCTTAGTCAATATTTTATGAAAATTGTTGGTTTTTTTTTTTTTTGCCTAATGAAAGTACTCGTTTTAAATAAATTTGCTAATAGCTTGGTTAAAAGTGAAGATTCGGGAATGTGACCAAGTTGAATAACCGGGGTGAGGTGCTTGGGTTGTCATCTTATTTCGCGTCGAAAGGTTTGGTGACGAGTCGAAGCTTGTAACACTCAGCTAACCGAGTTTCCTTGAGAAAGGAGAAATAAATCGATTAGGGACATATGAAATTGAGTAACTGGGATGAGGTGCTTGGGTTGTCATTTCACTTCGCGTCAAAAGACTCTACATTTGGAAAATAATAATAAAATATAAAATATAAAAAATTAAAAAATAAAAAAATATAAATAAAAGTATATATTAGGTATGATCGTTCCGCATGTTTGATTTAGTAAAATAGTTGAATTTGACATGCTGTTCGAGATTTTATAAAATGTTTATTGATTGAGTTTAGCAATTGTTTATTTTTTATACACCTCATTGTTTGCAGTATGCTTGACTAGGAAAGGGGGTTTTTGATTTTGGAAGGGATTGACAAATTATTTTTAATGGATATCATGCTTAAGGACAAGCATCAGCTAAGTAGGGGGAATTTGATAGCAAGATAAACTCGTATTTTTAATATATTTATTCTTGGCTAATTATCGGATAAAATGCTATTAAATTTGGATTTCTCTTATCAAGAATGAAGTTTGTGTGCTGAATTCGAACTCTTACAAAAATGGGCTAAATTGGAAAAAGCTAGTTGGATTCCGTTAAGGGGGATAGTGATTGGATTTAAATGACCCACACGATTGAGGTCATTAATTCAAGTTGGGCTTTTTAGACCGCAAGGCTGTCGAAGTCTTAAATTACAGGCATGTGCCACGTGGTTGGAAATTCGGCAAGGGTCGATTTGCAGGTGATATTGGGATCGACTACGAGAGGAAGAGTTGGCGGTTTGAGGGATCTTCAATTGCTATAACCAGTTTATCGCTTGGAAGGGAAAATCTTTTTCAATGATCGATTCAAGATTAGAGCACACTGAGGCTAAGGCTAAGCTTAAAAATATTTTATTTACTCATTTATTTTATTTTCTTAAATTTATTTTTGAAATTTTGAATATATTTTTATTTTATTTTGTCACACTTCGTATTTCCTTATTTTATTAGCTTTATTAATTTAAACCCCCTATTTTTTATTATTTTAGTATTGCTACGCACAGGTTGTGGGCACGATTTTGACCGCGACAACGATTCTGGTCACGACAAAGGCAAAATTAGATAGCCAGCCCCTGTGGATTCAACCCTACTGCTCTATACTGCTATTATTGTTATTTTGTCGTAGGAATTTATATTTGGTGGTTTCGACCCTATAAAATTTTGGTGATGTTGAAAATTTAAACGAACACTAACTGAATATGAACTACTTAAAAAATAAATAAACAGACATAAACAAAACTAAAGTTTTGTTCGTTTGAGCTCAGTTCATTTACACCCCTAATTACTGAGTTGGTGTCAATTTACTCATGATACCAAATTCAATCAAGCATTCTATTTAGGACCCATTTGGAAAGCCACTTAGTAATTAGATTTGAGTGTAAATTGCTTGTAATTACATATCTCTGACATGTTTGGGCAACTATTGTAATTAGGAGATCCCACTAAATTGAGTGTGAGGGTGAGAATTAAAGTAATTACACGGTAATTACAAACACTTACACTCAAATCCAATTACATCATGGCTTTCCAAGCATGCCTATAAATGATTTTTAATTTTAGGGTAAGGAGGGATTCACTTATCCTTCTATATATTTTTGTACAATTAATATTGTAACGATCCAACAGTTATATTTCATATTATATTTAGATCACGCATGTCAAATTTAACGTAAATTTAAAATTTCTAACTATTTCACTTAATGTAAAAAAAATTCAATCATTCAATAAATATTAATATATACAATATTTTAGATCGATATGATAGAGATATTAGATTAGTTCGAAAATTTACATGCATGACAAGCATAGTTATTTCGATATATTCAATAGTTAGATAATTAAAACATTAATCATACAACAATATATGTAATGGTGTAAAGTTTTACACCATGTAAGTGAAACTCTCCCTTTTACGATATATATTTTATTTTTAAAATATAATTATATGTTATTTTATTGATCTCGTTTATATAATTTAAAAAAATTTATTAATGACAGATAATTTCATTTTGACTACTAAATTACATAGTATATACTGTAAATTATTTATACTAACTAAATTATAATATTTATTATTAATTATTTATATTTGGTCAATGACTAATAGAAGATTACAAAGAGTATAACAAATATTGTAAAAACCAAGCAATTGCCTTATCACTTGAATAGAAAAACCAGCGTATAAATATACAACCTATTGACTTATCCTATCTTCTGCAATAAGGAAACAATATACAAATCCCATAGATTACTCATAATCAAATCCCATAATATATATACAAATCCCATAGGTTACTCCTATACAAATCCCATAGATTACTCTTAACACCCCTCTCAAGTTGGAGCATAAGGATTCACAATGCCCAACTTGCCAAATAAAAAGTCAAAAATGTTTCTTGCCTAAAGCCTTAGTGAAAATATCTATGATTTGAACCGTAGTAGGAATGTAAGAATGCGTAATCAAACCCTCTCTTCTCTCATGATATACCAAATTTCTAGCAATATGCAAAGCTGATTGGCTATCACAAAATAAGGTAATAGCCTTGGGATGATGAACACCCAAGCTAAGTAACAAGCCCTTAAACCATTTTAACTCACAAGTAACGATTGCCATGGATCAATATTCTACTTCTGCTGATGAACGTGAAACAGTGTGTTGCTTTTTAGTCTTCCATGAGATAGGAGAATGACCAAGGAAAATAAGCCAACCTGTCAATGATCGACGCATAAGAGGACATGCTGCCCAATCAGAGTCACACCACCCTGTTAATGTCAACTCACTATCCGAACGCAATAAGATACCTTGACCCAAAGTTCCTTTCAAATATCGCACAACACGTAAAGCAGCTTCCCAATGTTCTATGCAAGGTTGCTTTATAAATTGAGACAAAATGTGTACAGAGTATGCCAAATCTGGCCTTGTAACAGCCAAATATACTAGACGTCCAATTAGACGATGATAAGACTTTGGATCTGTGAGAAGAGCCCGGGAAGCATGAGCAAGTTTGTGATTTTGTTCAATGGGAAAGTCGGTCGGTTTTGCCCCTAAGAGACCAGCCTCTGTGATAATATCGAGAGTATACTTGTGCTAACACAAAAATAGGCCAGAGGAACTTCTCGCAACCTCTAGGCCAAGAAAATATTTAAGGTCTCCAAGATCCTTCACATGGAAACAATCACTCAAATAGGCTTTAAAAGCCTTTATTGCAATAGAATCGTTTCCAGAGATAATCAAATCATCAACATATATTAAGACATTAATCTGAACACCAACCTTAGTATAAGTAAACAAAGAATAATCTGAGTAAGATTGTAGGAAACCACGACCTAGAACCTCATCCGGAGCATTAACGGCCAAAGTAGGAGTTGAAGTTGTCTCAGGAGTGACAATAAGAGGTTGGTCGGCCAAAGTAGTAGACTCAACTTAAGATGACGCAGTAGCAGTAGGTGCAGAAGAACTCGGTGATGCAAAATCTATGGGATTATGGGTTTGCACTTCATCGTCCAAAAATTTTGCGAAATCAAGATCAACATCAACATTTGTGTCAAAAGTGTCGTTGGGTTCAACATGTGTACTCTTCAGATCAATAAAGGGAAAATTATTCTAAAAAATTTTCACATCTTGTGAAACAAAGAACTCTCGTGTGTCAAGGTCGAACAACCTCTATCCCTTTTTGCTAAATGGATAACCCACAAAGATACATCAGCGACTTCTACTTTCGAACTTGTCCTCTTTAGTCTTTTGATTGTAAGCAAAACATAAGGAACCAAAAATTCTAATAGCATCATAAGAAGGTGTAACACCCCAAACCCGGCCTAGACGTTATGGCCGGATCTAGCATGTCACATTGCAAGGTTTTTTAAAACTACGTGTTCAATGAAAACCCTTCCTCAATTAAAAACTTTTTACCGTTTATAAATCTCGAATTTCATTGCTTACAAAACAAGATTTGCTTAAAGTTATTTTCCTTGCAAACATAATATTACTTTCAAAAACGTGGTTTGTTGCAGAAGACTAACTTTAAAAGTTGCAAAAACATGATATTTTGAAAATAATAGTTATTATTTTAAAAGCCCATGTTTAATCGTTTAGTAGTTCATAACTAAAAGAATTACCAAATGAAAGTTAAAAAGAAAATCCCAATGGCCTTATTACATAAATTATTAACCCAAAATTAAAATTAAGTCCAAAATTGCTAAGTTCCGTTTATTAACAAATCTGACGAATGGCCACCTCCGAGTCCTCCGCAGCTCCAAATCCTCTAACGCTGGGGATTACCTGCACAGTTAAAAGAATAGGGTGAGTTACAAGAACTCAGTGTGTAATCCCTTATAACGGTCATAATCTGGGCCCGAGCCCATACGGTGTCAGTCTGTGCCTAAGCCCTATTCGGTAACAATCTGGGCCTAAGCCCCAAGTCAAAACAATGCAAAGGATATGTGCCCACCCCAATCCAACCAAACTCTCCACCCGTACCAACCAAACTCTCCGTCGGGACCAAGTCGACCCACCCAGCCAAAACTCTCCAATAATTCAGTCAAGCTGCTAATAACGGTATGTGTGGCTGAGCCACGAAATAAAGTATATGTGGCGAAGCCACTATAACGGTATGTGGCGATGCCACTAAAATGGTATGTGGCAATGCCACTAAACGGTACTTCCTTCGATCAGTAAACCTAACCCAATGCAATATGTTATGAATTCAGTGTGTTACGATTATAAACAGATATACAAAATCACATAAATGATATTTAACTATCACCAAGGGTATAACAATCATTTTGTCACTTAGGGGTAAAACGGTAATTTCACCCCATGAGGGTATTTCGATATTTTACCCATCGAGGGTATTCCGATAACTTATCCACGAGTGGTATTCTGGTAATTCACCCACTAAGGGTATTTCGGTAATTTACCTGCTAAGGGTATTTCGATAATTTATCATCTAACGGCCTTTCTGAAGGCCCACTATCGCCTCGGACGACACATGTTCCCTTTTTGGTCACTACGGTGTAATTGGGCCTAAAATCCAATTTCGGCCCAAACGGGCCCACACGCTCATGTGGCCCATTAAGCTCATTTTCGGTCTCAGTTCTACGGATTTCGCAGTCACATCACTCATTAGGGAATTTCCATCGATTTGGCTCATGTGGGCCCGTTAACCTATTGGGCCCACTTAACCCATTTCGGCTCAACAAGGCCCATTACGGCCTCAATTCTGCGAGAGAGTTCGTGACACTCTCAATGGTCTATCGCCATCACTAGTGGCTCGGTTTATCTCTGCGAGCACTCGCACGCTCGAAAGATCTCAATTGCCGATACTCCGGCTTTTCGGTATTTCAGCTTTTGGCCGCTTCACAGAATAGCGCATAATGACACAAGCAAGGGTGTGAGATTACACACCTTAGTCTCTGAATTTCTTCTTGAATTCGTGGACACCAACCTAGTACCATCAAAACTTTTTTTTTAGCCTTCAATTGCTAAAATAACCCTCTCCTTAAAGTACACACTCCAATATATCTTTCTTACCTTGCCTGAACGAGAGTGTTCCTGTAACACCCCTTACCCGTATTCAACGCCGAAATAGGGTATGAGGTATTACCAAAACCATACACTTGTAAACGCATTAAACTGAGTCATAAAATTTCATCTAAATTATACAAAATGAACTGCTAAATATTAAAGGCCAACACTTTAGGCCAAACAAATTATGACATATATAGATGACTAAGTCCCTATACATGTCATAAACTTAAGAGGTTTGTATTCACTTTTACCCCACGATGATAGCTTGATCGTGTGATTACATCTCCGGCGATCTCCAACTCGAGTTAGTATACAACCCTATAAGATATGGGAAACGAAGGGAAGTAAGCTAAAAAGCTTAGTAAGTAAGTATGTAAATAATATGAAATGGATTTAACATGTTTACAAAATAACACAATCATATCTACATTCAAATTCACTATTTATTCAAGCTCGGAGCAAGCTATCTATTCGAGTCACAGTCACTAAATTATTTTTATCTAGAGCTACGAAACTCCAAATTAAGATCCATAAACTTTCCCTGAAACTAGACTCACTTATCTTGTTACCATAAAATTTTTAGAATTTTTGGTTTAGCCAATTAGTACAATTTATTCTTCAACATCTCCCCTTTTCTGCTGTCCAACAATTCCAACCATTCTTAGCTAAAATTTAATTATCTTTTTGTATAGAATTCAAATAATGTTCTAGTTTGTTTATTATAAAAATAGACTCATCAAGGAATCTAACCATATAAATTATGTCCCAAAATTATTTTTTTAAAATTTTCAATGATTTTTCCAAGTCAGAACAGGGGATCTCGAAATCACTCTAAACCAGTCTCACAAAAATCTAAATATCTCAAAATACAAATTTTTTTTTTTGCTTTCTCTGTTTCTTTCATATGAAAATACACGCAATAATCTTTAATTTCATATCTAACTCAACTACTAATTCCAATTCTACCATTTTCTGTGATTTTTCAAATTTACTCTACTGCTGCTGTCCAAAACTGTTTTATTTTTAAATTTACTCTTTCATAATTTCACTAACTCCATTTCCTCTTATCGAAAGTTCGCTCAAATATCGAGCATATTGTTCATAAATTTTCACACTTACACCTGCACTTATCCATCACTTAGTCATATTCAAGTACACTTAGTCGTTACATAGTCACATGTATTTTCACTTAGTCAATTTCCCGTTGAACTCATCGGAATAATAACAGATACACGGTGGCCTGCACATAGTACCACCCTTGTAGCCGAAGCTATCTAGTGCACATAGTAGCCTGCACTTAGTACTACTGTAACATCCTGACAAGGGCCTATGCGTTTTCGATTTAAATGTACGAAGTGATATGTTTTATGTACTAGGAATAAATTTCGAACATCTTTGGAAACCTAGAAATGCGTGGAAATGGAAATGAACATTTTTGGAAACTTGAACATTTTTGGAAACCTGAACATTTTGGAAACCTGAACATTTCTGGAAACCTGAACATTTTTTGAAACCTGAACATTTTTGGAAATGTTTCAAAAATGGAAAGAGAACATTTCGGGAAACTTGGAAATGTAAGAAAAATGGCAAGTTACAGAGCCGATCGAAAATTTTAGGAAACTTAGAAATAATTGAGAAATGTCAAGTTTTAAAGTTTAAAATAGGAAATTAAGGCAAGGGGGCCTTAAAAGTAAAAGTTGGTAAAATTCGACACACAAACAGGCTTGGAAAAGTGGCCTGAAGATGTCACTTAGGGCCTAGAGAAATGGCGCCACATGCAAGGTGTTGGGCCTGAGTTCGAGTCACTTGGGAAGCAAATAAATAAGGTTTTATTTTTTCTTCCAAGGCTAAGGGGTGGACGGCACCTGTTTCTAGAAAAGGGAGGAGTTTTATTTTCATAAATATTGATTAATAAGGTGATAAATAAAAAACTTTTTAATTTGGATTATTTAGAAGAGATAATAAGGATTTTCCTTTATTTATTTTTAAATAAAGAGATGATATTATCACAAGGAAGAGTGGTGGCCAAGTCAAGGACTCTTGGCCTAGTAATTTCGGCTAAAGAAGGAGAATTAAAGGATTTTCTCTCATCTTTTCTTAGTATTGCCGAAATTTCCTTGACAAACCCTCTCTCTGCCGAATTTTCTTCTCCTCTTCTCTTCTTCTCTTTTCTTCATCTGTCAAGCCAAAACCTTTTCTTTTGATCCCTGATTAAAACTCCATAGTCGAATCTCTGTGACTCTAGGCAAGAAAGCAATCGATTAAAGGCATTAAAGGTTTCTACAATTGTTGAAAACAAGGACCAAGAATCTAAGGTAAGATAAATATATATTTGGTCGAAGGTTATGTTTTATATGTTAGATCTAACATAAGAATTATAGGAATTTCGATATCATTAAAGGGAGCAAGGAACCGATTTTTGAGATCTCATCGTAAGGTAAGTGGTTATAATCAGCCAATGTTCTCTCTTAAATGTCTAGATCTATTTGTTTTAACCAGAGACTAACCAAATCAATGGATTTAATGGTTAGCCGATTTCAAGGGAAGAACACAAATCTTCGGGATTTGATTATCAATCAAATCGGCAAACAAGGTAAGTGTTAGTAATACCATTCCTATTAGGATTTGGTTTTAAAATCGAAAAGGTTATTAATATGTTTGTATATGATGGGCCGAATATAGGAATTAACAGATCTAAAGCCTAGATCAGGATTTTCGGGATCTCAAGGAATCTATTAAGCAAATCAGGTGTGTACCCATACTAACCTTCAATACGTTATATGGCAATTATTAATTATATGATTATACATAAGAATGTGAATGTGGCTAAGTGCCCTAATGTGGTACAAAAAGTACTCAGGTACGTTTC
Organism: Gossypium bickii; assembly: GCA_025503065.1. Lineage (NCBI taxonomy): Eukaryota > Viridiplantae > Streptophyta > Magnoliopsida > Malvales > Malvaceae > Gossypium > Gossypium bickii. The sequence goes on along the minus strand of CP106710.1, from coordinate 19,276,512 downwards.
CTACTTCTGATAGGATTATGAATATGTTATATTTTTAACATGTGATAGTAATATGAATGAGAAAATAAGTATGTTGTGCATGATATAAAATATGTGGGGCATTCGGGCTATATGTGAAAGGGGAAGTGAAGGTGTTGACTTCGGTCTCACCATCTGAATATGGTGACTACGGTCACATAATTTGAACATGGTAACTTCGGTTACATTATCTGAATTTGGTAACTTCGGTTACATTATCTAAACATGGTGTCTATTGACGCAATTATCTGGTGGCTATGCCACGAAATTATATGGGCGATGAGCACGTCGACTGCAGCGACTACCTTCGATGGTGTGTAGCGGATGGAGGGTCGACTTAGTAGTCCCCACGGTGTGACTGGCAGGTACGGGGGTGTGTAGCGGATGGACAAATAGGCTTGGGTTTGGGTTGCATCATCATTTATTTTTATATGAATATGAACTTGATATGAACATGTATGCCTGATTTGTTGAATGTTAGTATTGTGTGCACATTGAGTCTATTGACTCACCCCATTGTGGGACTATTTTTCAGGTAATGAGCAATAATAGACCGGGTCGGCTGGAGCTAAAGGTGGCCATGCACAGCAAGAAAGGATTTTTAATATTTGGGACTTTATTTTTTTGTTTATTAAGCATTTCAAGTTTTTAAGTTTGGGAATTACTTGATGTAATAAGGCCGAAAAGGCCATAGTTTTATTTTGTTACTTTCATTTTCTTTTAACTACTATGTTATGAATTATTTTATATTTTAAGTTTAAGTAAAATTATTTCTTTAAAAGAAAACCCTAAATTGTTTTGTCACCTTAAACTAAAAGGATTTCCAAATAAAATAAATGGGTTTCCAACCTAAGCCCAACCCAAAACCTTATTTTTTTTCAAATAACACAAGTTTTTTCTCTAAGTAACAAGAACTATGAAACCGGTTTACTTGAGGAACATACCAGATCCGGTTCAGGCTCGTGGGCCGGGTGTGGGGTGTTTTAGTTTGGTATCAGAGCCAGGTTTTAAAACTCTCGGCCTGTGGGCTAAGGCCCAAAACGTTTTCAAAGCGAGCCAAATGATTTTCTTTGAAATTGAACAGGTTCCCTGGCATGGCACCTAAGTCTCCGACCCGCAGTCCGCCAGGTAAGTACCCCTAACTCTACGTGTGATTATATGATTTATGAATTGAATAAGGGTAGAAAAGGCATGGAACGTAGAATAGTATGATAGGAATATGGAACCCTAGGACTAGTTTACTCAAACACCAAAGCGCATAAGACTTAATGCACTAAACAAACCTATGGCTAGGTCATCTGAGCTAGGGTGTGGTAACCCCCATGCACGCATGTCAGGATTGGATCAGGAAGAGCACGGTATTTAAGCGGTCCTAGTGACTCACCTCCTCTTGCGCAGAATCTACCACAGTGCGAGTAGCCGGTTCACCCTAACTCGGAAGGCTCGGTGGTGTGGCAACCTCATGCGCATGTCAGGAATGGTTTGGTGGGAGCTTGGTATTTAAGCGATCGCGTGACTCACCTCCTCTCCACTCGAATCCTACAGTGCGTAGCTTTGGTTCACCCTGACCAAGAGGGCTCGGTCATAGGCTAAACATAATAACTAAAACCCGAAAGGGAACTAGCCATGTTTAAAAAAAAAAAAAACAACAAACCCTAGTTTTAAAATTCTTAAAACTTTCTTTTAAATTTGTAAAAACTATCTTCACAAAATTTCCCGAAAAATTTTTTATTTGTGAAAATTTCAAAAATGCCCTTAGTGGTAAAATTACCAAAATGCCCTCGATTTACAAAATGTGAACCTACCCAACAGTTTTGCTAAAACTTCATTATTTTATAAATGTTCACAAACCCTAATATGCAAACTATCAAAAATACCTTGATTTTGGAAAAAATTACAAAATTGCCCCTAACTTACAAAATGACCAAAATGACCCCGGTTTTCGAAATCTTTGCAAACATCACCATTTGAAAAGGGAAACTCTCAAAAAGAACCCTCAAAGTTTTGCAATATCCATAACTTAATAAATTTTACAAATTTACCCTTGTTTTTGGAAAATTACCGAAATACCCCTAGATTTCAAAATTTTTCCAAAATTACCTCGGGACTCTAAAATCACCAAAAGACTTTCGACAAAATCACTGAGGAACTTTTTATTTTAAAAGAAAAAAATTTCGGAAATGCCCCTGTAGGACCAAAATTACGAAAATAGCCCTGGGTAGTGGAAAAACAACAACGATGAAAATTACAACGTTTCTCTGAATGAACGAAAGTTCATAATTGTTGGATGGATGAATGAATGAAAGACTGTGTGCTTCTGTGAATACGAAAGAACTACTCCTAAAACTCTTTACATAAAACTCCTTCGCGGGTAAATAAGTGGAACAATGACTAATTCATAAAAAACTTAATCGGATCTCGACGCTAGAAATGAGCTCAGAGGATGTGGTCGCCGTGGACGAGGTAGAGGAAGGATGATCGTGTCGTAACCCGTTAGATCGGGTCGGGGTTACGACAATGAGATACCACACCGCCACCACCCCCATTTGTGGGTCTTTGGAAGCAAGCTCGGGCGGGGAAGATCTTTGTGTCGCGGTGTCTTTGCGAGTTTTGGAATTGGTGGCTGGTACGGGTGAAAATTCGGGAACCCGAAAAACTGTGCCTGAATGGCTCCGAGCTAATGGAGCCGAGATGTTTCGTGGAGTGTGCAGGTGGCACCGAAGATGGTGAAATCTTGGTTGGAAGCGACGGAGCGCATCATGGATGAGCTTGATCTGACCCCTGAGGAAAAGTTGAAGGGGATGGTGGCACTATTACGCGATGAGGCGTATCAATGGTGGTTAACTGTGCGGGATGGTGCCACGGCTGAGGATCTGACCTGGGAGTATGTTAAGGAAGCATACCAGAAGAAGTACGTGGGAACCAGGTACATTGATGAGCAGAGGAAAGCTTTTCTGGGGCTGGTCCAAGGAAATAAGTCAGTTGCAGAATATGAGGCTGAATTCTTGAGGTTGAGCCAGTACGCCCGAGGTGTTGTGGCGACTGAGCATGAGCGCTGTGTCCGTTTTAAGGACGGGCTAAGGGATGATCTGAGACTGTTAATAGCACCGCATCAGGAACGAGAATTCTCTGCTTTGGTAGAAAAGGCCAAGGTGGCCGAGGGAATCAAGAACTCTACAAAGCAGGCTACAGATAGAAGTAGGCCCAAGAGAAGTTTTGGGTCATCTGGAAAAGTTCATAAGAGGCCTAGATTTGATGGGCCGCGAGGTCAGCAAGCTGGATTCGAAGGGCGATATCGTCCTTGTGAGCATTGTGGAAAGAAGCACTTGGAAGAGTGCTGGAGAAAGACGGGAGGATGTTTCAAGTGTGGGTCCAAGGACCATATGCTTAAGGATTGTCCCAAGCAACCAGATGAGAGCCGACCGGCACTCGAGAATGCTAGCCGCAGCGGGTAGAGGCGGCCATGAGCCTCAAGCGGGGTCGTGGGTTCGCCAACCGAGGTAATGGTAATGCTGGCAGAGGCCGTGGAGCACAGGGCCGAGGTGCTGCTAATGCTGAAGCAAGGCAACCGGGTTTGGTTTATGCGGTTCGCCGGAGAGAGGATGGAGATGCACCGGATGTTATAACCGGTACGTTCTTCATATTTGACAAGCCCTATTTTGCTTTAATTGATGTGGGCTCGACCCATTCATATGTTGCATGTAGCGTAGTGGAAACAATAGGCCTAGACTCTGAACTTTCGGGTAGGCAGATGACTATAGTAAGCCCATTAGGCCAAACTGTAGTGGTAGATAAGATCTTTCGGAATGTACCCCTAGAGATTCAGAGAGTGAATTTTCGGGCTGACTTAATGGAATTACCTTTTGGAGAGTTTGAACTTATACTCGGAATGGATTGCTAGTAGAGCACCGAGCTGTGTTGGATTGTGCGGCTAAACGTATGGAACTAAGAACCCCGGAGGATGAGGTAGTAGTGATGATCGGAGAAAGGAGGAACTACTTGTCTGATGTAGTTTCGGCACTGAAGGCTGAGAAGATGGTTAGGAAAGGGTGCAAGGCATTCTTAGCCTTCATAAGTGCGTTAAGTGGGAAGGAAGAAGGTGTTCGGGGAGTTAGAACCGTAAGGAATTTTGAGGATGTATTTCCGGAGGAATTACCAGGAATACCCCTAGATAGAGAGGTGGAGTTTGGAATAGATTTGCTACAGGGAGCGACTCTGTGTCAATCGTTCCTTAGGATGGTATTTGAAGGAGTTGGTGGAGCTCAAGGCTCAAATTCAAGAGTTGTTGGATCGTGGGTTCATCCGACCCAGTGTGTCTCCGTGGGGGGCACCAGTCCTGTTTGTGAAGAAGAAGGATAGAACTATGCGAATGTGCATAGATTATCGTCAGTTGAACAAGCTGACCATTAAGAACAAGTACCCTTTGCCAAGGATCAATGACTTGTTCGATCAGCTGAAGGGGGCCACAATATTCTCGAAGATAGATTTAAGGTCGGGATATCATCAGTTAAAGGTGAAGGAGGCAGATATCCATAAGACTGCTTTTAGGACAAGATATGGCCACTTTGAGTTTGTGGTGATGCCGTTTGGGTTGTCGAACGCTCCAGCCGCGTTCATGGACATGATGAATCGGGTTTTCCAACCCTATTTGGATAGGTTCGTCGTTGTGTTCATCGACGATATTCTGGTGTACTCGAAGTCGGAAGAGGAGCACGATGAGCATCTCCGAGTTGTGTTGGAAGTGTTAAGGGAAAAGAAGCTTTATGCCAAATTCAACAAGTGTGAATTTTGGCTTAAGGAGGTGGCATTCCTAGGACATGTGGTATCCGTCGAAGGAATAAGAGTGGACCCTAGGAAGATCGAAGCAGTGTTGGATTGGAAACCACCTAGGTCCGTGGCTGAAATCCAAAGTTTCTTGGGTTTGGCAGGGCTATTACAGAAGGTTTGTGGAAGGGTTCTCGTCTATAGCCGCGCCTTTAACAAAGTTGCTAAAGAAGGAAGTACCCTTTGTATGGACGGATAAGCAACAGGAGAGCTTTGAAAAGCTTAAGAAAGTGCTGATGGAAGCTCCAGTGTTAATTCAGCCGGAGGCAAGCAAGGATTTTGTGGTGTATTATGACGCTTCGCATACAGGATTAGGATGCGTGTTAATGCAAGATGGTAAAGTGGTCGCGTATGCGTCTCGGCAACTAAGGCATCATGAGGTTAATTATCCAACCCATGACTTGGAACTAGCAGCAGTGGTTTTCGCCCTTAAGGTTTGGAGGCACTACCTTTATGGAGAAAGGTCAATTATCTACACTGACCACAAGAGCCTTAAGTACTTGTTGACTCAGAAGGAGTTGAACTTGAGGCAACGAAGGTGGGTAGAGTTGCTGAAGGACTACGACTGTTCGATAGAATATCATCCGGGCAAGGTGAATGTAGTGGCTGACGCCCTAAGTAGGAAGGTGGTGTCAGATCTAAGGGCCATGTTCGCCCACTTAGGTCTGTATGATGATGGAAGCCTGTTGGCAGAGTTGCAAGTCAAACCCACATGGCTGAAGGAAGTGAAAGAGGGACAGTTGGTGGATAGGGATCTAAGTGCTAAGTTCCAGCAAGTACAGAACGGAGAATTAAAGGACTATGGCGTTAGTGATGAAGGAGTATTGTGCTATAAAGGAAAAGTCTATATGCCGAAGGACGCGGAGTTAAGGCAAAGGATTCTTCGGGAGGCGCATGGTAGCCCTTATGCCATGCATCCTGGAGGCACTAAGCTGTATAGGGATTTAAGGGAACAATTTTGGTGGTCTGATCTTAAACGGGAAGTTCTCGAATTCGTGGGAAAATATCCGCGTGTCGACAGTTAAAAGTGAACACCAAGTCCCATCGGGATTGCTTCAACCAATCGAGATTCCCCAATGGAAGTGGGAGAGAATTACCATGGACTTCGTTAGTGGGCTACCCCTTACGCCTACTAAGAAGGACTCGGTATGGGTGATAGTAGACCGTTTGACCAAGACCGCGCACTTTATCCCAGTGAGAGCGGACTATTCTCTTCAGAAGCTAGCCAAGTTATACGTGGCGGAGATCGTAAGGTTACATGGAGTTTCGGTATCGATCATCTCCGACAGAGATCCAAGGTTTACGTCTCGGTTTTGGAAGGCACTTCACCAAGCTTTAGGCACCAAGTTGGACTTCACTACAGCTTTTCATCCACAATCCGTGGCGATGATCGAGCGGGTTATACAAGTGTTGGAGGATATGTTAAGGGGTTGTGTTATGGAATTTCGAGGAAGTTGGGAGGATTATTTGTCTTTAGCTGAGTTCGCCTACAACAACAGCTATCAGGCTAGCATTCGGATGGCACCATATGAAGCATTGCATGGTCGGAAGTGTAGAACTCCTACTTGTTAGACCGAGTTAAGAGAACGTCGAGTTTTGGGCCCGGAGTTAGTGGCAGAAACTGAAGAGAAAGTTGAGTTAATTCGGGCACGGCTAAAAGAAGCCTCTGATAGGCAGAAGTCGTACGCAGACCTTAAGCGGAACGAAATAGAGTTTGAAGTGGGAGATCAAGTATTTCTGAAGGTCTCACCGTGGAAGAAGGTAATGAGGTTCGGTCGCAAAGGGAAGCTAAGCCCAAGGTTTATAGGGCCCTATAGAGTTCTGAAGCGAGTTGGGCCAGTGGCATACCAGTTGGAGTTGCCGCCAGAGTTGCAGCAGATGCACGATGTATTCCATGTGTCTATGTTACGTTGTTACCGATCGGATCTGTCCCATGTGGTACCAATCGAAGAAGTGGAGCTAAGGCCAGACCTATCCTACGAGGAAGAGCCGATTCGAATCTTGGAACGTGATGTGAAAGTACTACAAAGGAAGTCAGTACCTCTAGTCAAAGTGTTATGGGGCAATCATGGATCAGAAGAAGCTTCGTGGGAGTCTGAAGAGACAATACGACAGCAATACCCTCAACTATTTTAGTTAGGAAATTTCGGGGATGAAATTTTGTTTAAAGGGGGTAGAACTGTAACATCCTGACAAGGGCCTATGCATTTTCGATTTAAATGTACGAAGTGATATGTTTTATGTACTAGGAATAAATTTCGAACATCTTTAGAAACCTAGAAATGCATGGAAATGGAAATGAACATTTTTGGAAACTTGAACATTTTTGGAAACACGAACATTTTGGAAACACAACATTTCGGAAACTGAACATTTTGGAAACCTGAACATTTTTGGAAATGTTTCAAAAATGGAAAGTGAACATTTCGGGAAACTTGGAAATGTAAGAAAAATGGCAAGTTACAGAGCCGATCGAAAATTTTAGGAAACTTAGAACTAATCGAGAAATGTCAAGTTTTAAAGTTTAAAATAGGAAATTAAGGCAAGGGGGCCTTAAAAGTAAAAGTTGGTAAAATTTGACACACAAACAGGTTTGGAAAAGTGGCCTAAAGATGTCACTTAGGGCCTAGAGAAATGGCGCCACATGCAAGGTGTTGGGCCTGAGTTCGAGTCACTTGGGAAGCAAATAAATAAGGTTTTATTTTTGCTTCCAAGGCTAAGGGGTGGACGGCACCTGTTTCTAGAAAAGGGGGGAGTTTTATTTTCATAAATATTGATTAATAAGGTGATAAATAAAAAACTTTTTAATTTGGATTATTTAGAAGAGATAATAAGGATTTTCCTTTATTTATTTTTAAATAAAGAGATGATATTATCACAAGGAAGAGTGGTGGCCAAGTCAAGGACTCTTGGCCTAGTAATTTCGGCTAAAGAAGGAGAATTAAAGGATTTCTCTCATCTTTTCTTAGTATTGCCGAAATTTCCCTGACAAACCCTCTCTCTACCGAATTTTCTTCTCCTCTTCTCTTCTTCTCTTTTCTTCATCTGTCAAGCCAAAATCTTTTCTTTTGATCCCTGATTAAAACTCCATAGCCGAATCTCTGTGACTCTAGGCAAGAAAGCAATCGATTAAAGGCATTAAAGGTTTCTACAATTGTTGAAAACAAGGATCAAGAATCTAAGGTAAGATAAATATATATTTGGTCGAAGGTTATGTTTTATATGTTAGATCTAACATATGAATTATAGGAATTTCGATATCACTAAAGGGAGCAAGGAACCGATTTTTGAGATCTCATCGTAAGGTAAGTGGTTATAATCAGCCAATGTTCTCTCTTAAATGTCTAGATCTATTTGTTTTAACCAGAGACTAACCAAATCAATGGATTTAATGGTTAGCCGATTTCAAGGGAAGAACACAAATCTTCGGGATTTGATTATCAATCAAATCGGCAAACAAGGTAAGTGTTAGTAATACCATTCCTATTAGGATTTGGTTTTAAAATCAAAATGGTTATTAATATGTTTGTATATGATGGGCCGAATATAGGAATTAACAGATCTAAAGCCTAGATCGGGATTTTCGGGATCTCAAGGAATCTATTAAGCAAATCAGGTGTGTACCCATACTAACCTTCAATACGTTATATGGCAATTATTAATTATATGATTATACATAAGAATGTGAATGTGGCTAAGTGCCCTAATGTGGTACAAAAAGTACTCAGGTACGTTTCCTACTTCTGATAGGATTATGAATATGTTATATTTTTAACATGTGATAGTAATATGAATGAGAAAATAAGTATGTTGTGCATGATATAAAATATGTAGGGCATTCGGGCTATATGTGAAAGGGGAAGTGAAGGTGTTGACTTGGTCTCACCATCTCGAATATGGTGACTACGGTCACATAATTTGAACATGGTAACCGGTTACATTATCGAATTTGGTAACTTTGTTACATTATCCGAACATGGTGTCTATTGACGCAATTATCGAGTGGCTATGCCACGAAATTATATGGGCGATGAGCACGCCGATCGCAGCAGCCGACTACCTTCGATGGTGTGTAGCGGATGGAGGGTCGACTTAGTAGTCCCACGGTGTGTGATTTGCAGCACGGGGTGTGTAGCGGATGGACAAATAGGCTTGGGTTTGGGTTGCATCATCATTTATTTTTATATGAATATGAACTTGATATGAACATGTATGCACGATTTGTTGAATGTTAGTATTGTGTGCACATTGAGTCTATTGACTCACCCCATTGTGGGACTATTTTTCAGGTAATGAGCAATAATGGACCGGGTCGGCTGGAGCTAAAGGTGGCCATGCACAGCAAGAAAGGATTTTTAATATTTGGGACTTTATTTTTTGTTTATTAAGCATTTCAAGTTTTTAAGTTTGGGAATTACTTGATGTAATAAGGTAGAAAAGGCCATAGTTTTATTTTGTTACTTTCATTTTCTTTTAACTACTATGTTATGAATTATTTTATATTTTAAGTTTAAGTAAAATTATTTCTTTAAAAGAAAACCCTAAATTGTTTTGTCACCTTAAACTAAAAGGATTTCCAAATAAAATAAATGGGTTTCCAACCTAAGCCCAACCCAAAACCTTATTTTTTTTCAAATAACACAAGTTTTTTCTCTAAGTAACAAGAACTATGAAACCGGTTTACTTGAGGAACATACCAGATCCGGTTCAGGCTCGTGGGCCGGGTGTGGGGTGTTTCAACTACACATGTGACCAAAACCATCACTTACACATAGTGGCCTGCACTTAGTACCACACATGTGATCGAAACTATCAGCACGCATAGTAGCTGCGCACTTAGTACTACACATGCGACCTATCCATGCGGTACACGTAGTAGCCTGCACTTAGTACTACACACGTGACCTAAAACCTTCTTGTAGCTCTCTTGTACACATAGTGGCCTGCACTTAGTGCCACACATGTGACCTAGCTACCTCATTCGTATCTTTTCTATTCCGAAGGTTCAACCGGGAATTCTCACTTTTCAACATTTTTCCAATTCATCCATAATCAATCACAATTCATAATTTGCATCAAGTAATTTCTCCATATCCAACTATATCTCATATAATATAACCAAAATATTAAAACATAAATAAAAATAGTGTATTATTTACATACAAACTTACCTCGAAAGCAAAATCGGTGAAAATGACTTATTCGTCAATTTCTCGTTCTAGTTCCAAACCTCGTTTTCCTTGATCTATAACAACATATTTCACTTATTTAATTAATGTACTATTCAAAACAGTCCTTAACTCAACTTTTTTAAAATTACAATTTTGCCCCTAAAATTTTACATATTTCCACTTTTTTCCCAATACTCGAAAATTAGACTTCAGCCCTTATTCTTATGTTTTATAACATGTTGATCATTTTTCCCTTCTATGGCAACATCAAATCCTTACTCTAACATACACTTTTGAACATTAGGTATTTTTACCGATTATGTCGTTTTACTCGTTTTCACTTAAAATCTCTTAATAAAAGTTTTTTAACATAATTTCGAGCTTCATATTCTACCATAAAACATCAAAATAAACATTTTTCACCTATGGGTAATTTTCCAAAGATGAACCCTAGCATGAATTATTGGTAGCATAAGCTAAATCGAACTGTCGGGACTCCAAAACCGTAAATAACTTGAAAAACGGGGCTAGAACGGACTTACCATGAGCTTGGAAAGTTGAGAAAACCCTAGCCATGTCTTCTCCTGGCAAATTTCGTCCATATGGAGAAGATGGACAAATTTTGCATTTTAATTTTGTTTTTAATTGATTTAATTTACAAAAGGACCAAAATGCCCTTACAAAAAAATCTTATCTAGCATATACCATATCCATTTTTGTCCAACAATTTAACCAATGGGCTAATTACCATTTAAGAACCTCTACTTTAAAATTTCATAGCAATTTGACACCTCTAATTTCTAGAACTCAAGTTTTGCACTTTTTACAATTTAGTCCTTTTGACTAAATTGAGTGGCCAAACGTCAAAATTTTCGAACGAAATTTTCATGAAATCGTTCCGTGAAATTGTAGACTATAAAAATAAATTTTCTTACGTCGAATTTGTGGTCCCGAAACCACTGTTCCGGCTAGGCCCTAATTCGGGATGTTACAGTTCCCTAATCACTCAACGTTCATAGCTCAGACCTAAGTCCACGCCTTGCCCAGGATCTGAATTGAAAATAACACTTGTTAGACAGAAGTAACTACCATAATCTCAACACAAGGTAATTTTTGAAACAAAGCACGAAGGGTACCACAACCTACCCAAACCGATTATTAGCAAGCTTTTATGAAAATCGACTTACCAGGAATGATAGGACCGAAAAGTGCCCAGCCAACCCCCCTTGCCAACAGTGCAAATGAAAATGGCTAGTCTAGTCAATGAGAAGTGTTCGGCCTAACCAACGAGAAACTACTGGAGATGAATAGAAAAAAATGGGTTACAAGATAGTGGGGTAATCGGTTAACAAGAAAAATCAAGGTTTTAAGGAAGTTTATGTTCGGCTAACAGAGAAATCGAAAGAAGAAGTAGTGTAAGTCTTCAGTTTTAGAGAAAAGAAAAGGAGACAACGAGGTGTGAAAAGAGATGGGAAGGGAAGTAGTGATTCGGCCTATCTAGCGTTTAGGCTATTAACAAGCAAAGAAGAATGTACGAAAAGTGAGAAGAAGAGAAAGAAATAAGCTAAGAATTCGGCAAAGGAGAATTGAGGAGGAAAGGAACCGAAATTCTATAGATGAAAAACCCAAAATGCAAAACTCTCCCAAAAGAAAACTAGAGAAAATCGGCACTCTCCCCTCTCAAAGCCGAATATGCTTCCAAAACACCCCTCTTCAGCCTTAATTCCCCCTTAGCTAGACTCCCACTTTCGGCCAACACTTCCCACACCCATCAACTCCTTGATTTTCTCCTTTTTTTCCCTCCTACACTTGCTCTCCTTCATCCATTTGAATCGTTTGACCAAGTCTCCAACTCCAATTGAAGATTTTGGTCCAAACTCTGCTTCCTCCACTCTCAAGCCACAAAATAATATCCTTCATTTGCAACCTAAGGGATTCGAACCCCTCCCCTCATTGCTCTCCACTTGACACCACATCACCACACCATATGCTCCACTTGTGTTAGTAAAACACACTCAAATATACTTAAGTCCAACCTCAACCAACCCTCTCCTCTTAAGGGCCAAAAACTAAAATTTTTCCAAGGCTCAGACTCTATCCCAGGGCTCCCTAGAACCCCCAAATACACTCAAATAACAAGCTGAGCAAGCACAATATGCAATTATGCAAAAATTTACAACCCCTAACTTTTAGGATGTTATAGAAGAAGAGTAGCTAAACAATTTGTAAAAAGGAGTAATGTTGCCAAGAACACTCGAAGGGGTTCTATTGATCAAATGAGCTGCTACTAAAACACACTTTCCCCAAAAGAAAATAGGTAAATGAGTTTGAAAACGTAAAGCTCTTGCAACATTAAGAATGTGTTTGTGTTTACGCTCAACTCTCCCATTTTGTTGAGGGATACCTACACAAGAAGTTTGAAACAGAATACCAATTGCTGAAAAATAATTAACCAGACAAGTGAACTCTGTTCCATTGTCACTCCTAACTATTTTAATCTTTTGTGAAAATTGTCGTTCAACCATGGCAACAAAAGACATAAACATTTGAAAAACTTCTATTTTATCAACTAACAAATAGACCCACATTGCATGAGAGAAATCATCTACTATAGTCAAAAAATATTGAGCCCCACAAGAGGACTTATGTCTATAACAACCCCACAAATCAATGTGCACCAATTCAAAAATACGACTAGCTTTATTATCGCTTAAAAGAAACCTATCTCTAGAGTGCTTGGCCCAAAAACAAACTTCACAAGTGTTATTCAAACTACCCCTACAATTACAAACAGGAGGAAGTAACTTCACTATTTTCTCTGAAGGATGCCCCATTCTACTGTGCCAAAGTGCAAGAGAAGATGTTTCTTCGTCAACAGTGATTGCTTGAATAGAACTGGTTTCCTCCTTGAAGTAGTAGAGTCCATCTTTCTTACTTCCTATTCCAATCAGCTTCCTCGTTTGGTCCTGTATAAAACACATATTAGAGTTAAATTGGACAATTTCGTTAGTATCGTCATAAAACTGTGAAAACAAAAATAAGTTGCAGTTTAATTTTGGAACATAAAGGACATTTTGTAAAGTGATAGCAGAAGACAATTTTACAGATCCTTCCTTGGTCGCAGTAATCTTTTGACCATCACAAAAACCCACAGGACATTCAACAATGTCTTTTATATCAAATAAAAAAGAAATATCCCCTGTCACATGACTGGATGCACCAGTGTTGATAATCTAAAGTCTTTTATTGAACATACCATTCAAACAATCATTAGAAATAGTCAAATTACCAAACACGCTTGCGAGAGCTTCCATTGATCAGCCGTAAATGCTGAAAGAGGTGTTGCTGAAGTGATGTTATTGTCACTCAGTCCTATAACACTATCAAAAGCAGTAGTTGTTATTGCATTGGCACGCACTGAAACCCCTCCTTGGTTGTGACCAGCCGATTGCAAAGATGAAACAGAAAGTTGGCCATGCCCTGCTTCACCAGATTGTTTCATTCGTTCCTCCCACCACTCCGGATAGCCTATTTTGTCAAAGCAGTTACTGACCTCATGGCCAATCTTCTTGTAGTGAGTACATAAGAGGTGAGATTTATCAACCTTTTCAATTCGCCCACAACCCCTTCCACTCGGGCACAGAGCAAAACCAACGACTGCAGGCTTTTTTCACTTTGAAAACCATCCGCACCTGTTCATCTTGAATTGCCAATTGGTATGCACGATTGAGTGAAGTTAAAGGATCCTGAGCAAGTATGTTCCCACGAAGCTTTCCATAGTACTCAACATTTAATCCCAATAAAAATTGATGCAGCATGCCATTTTCTCATCTACTCTCATGAGTTTTACTGACAGTACAATTAGAGCAACAGGAACATGTAATTATTGGTTCATGTGATGCAATTCTTCCCACAAAGTAGTTAGTTTTCCATAATAGGAAGCAACACTGATTGGTTTTGGTTGTTCACAAAAAGCAATTTCTTATTTTAGCTGTTGAATTCTCAGTCCATTTACAAGAGCATATCTTTCTTTCAAAGTATCCCATAAACGTTTCGCATATTTATATTTTGAAAGAATACGCTTTACCTCGATAGTAATGGTGTTCCTAATCAATGAAACAAGCATGGCATGAATTGCAGTCCAATCTGCATCTGTACATGGAGGAATAGGTGCTATGATCTTGCCATCAAGAAATCCAAACTTCCTTCGTGCTTGAATAGCAGTTTCTATTTCAGCTGCCCAATCATCGTAATTGTCATGGTTGAGGCGTGTCAAAGTAAGAAAATCTCCAAGTCTGTCTTGAAGACTGAGAAAAAAAGGTGAGGATATATCTATTTTAGGTGGTGGTTTTGGCAGCATGTCTTCATCTCCAGCCATTGATCAAAGTTTTGAATCATCAAGGCTTGGATACCATGTAAAATTCAGGCCATTGCCTTATCACTTGAATAAAAAAACCAGCGTATAAATATATAACCTATTGACTTATCCTATCTTTTGCAATAAGGAAACAATATACAGATCCCATAAATTACTCCTATACAAATCCCATTGATTACTCTTAACAAATATGAAATGCTAGAATAATTAGATAAAAATTATAAGATATTTATTTTTCTTGTTAATATTATTAGTAATTGTATTGTTGAATACTTTCTAATTTAGGGTTTTTCTATTTGTTTAGATAATCTTTTCTCAAATATTATAGATAAATTTATAATGATTAATGTTTTTTTAGAATTTAAAATTATATACTTGTGGAATTACAATTTATACTAGGAAATTACTCTAAGTACAAATCTCCGGTAAGGAAAATCTCGAACACATGAACGGAACTCAAACAAAAAAAGAAGAAATAGGACAAGGCTCCAAGGTGTGTATCAAGCCACTATTTTAAGGTTATATTCGCCCCACCTATTTTTGATGTGCAAAAGAGTTTCAAGAAAATTAACCTCGAGGATACAATGAAGCTAATGACTATTTGCGTTTTGCACTAACAAGAATAGTCCACTAAGCACTGAGCAATTTATAAAAAGAAACTAAATTTCTACAAAGAAATTCTGCAGTAATTCTTTATAGAATTATCTAATAATATTAAAAGAATAGAGAAAGGATAGAAATCATATTAAAACTTGTTGGTGTGATTTCCAAGCGAAATCTTGTAACACCCCTAAGCTCTCTCCGTAGTCGGATGAGGGTCACGGGCATTACCAACAAATCAAAACAAATAATCAATCATAATCAGCATGTAAAATAACCATTAACATTATAATATACAGGGGTGGTCATGACAATCTAATACTTTCATACTAGAATCTTATAAAATCAAATAACGAATCATGCTATGCAATGCTAAACTTGGTCTTCCATTGTCTACACTCTTTCACTATCTATCCCTTCTTGAATGTTAGAAGTTGGTTACATACAAGACTATTCCAATTATTAGCATCAGAGTATTGGTCTATACTCCGACTATTTATTTTCTTTATCTTCGATGATCTTAGTAGAATGCACTTAATTTAGGTTTACTAATCCATTCCAATTCAGAGTAAAGTTACTCTCATAGCCCCTATCTCGAGTCTATGGGACCCTAAAAATAGTTTAAAAACAGACAGGGACTAATTTGGAACAGTTTTGAAACTTTAGGGTTATTTTCAAAAATTCTAAAAAAGGGGGACACACGGCCTTGTGGAACACCCCAGGCCGTGTGACTCTCGAAGTTAGGACACACAGTCATGTCTCAACCCGTGTCCTTACCCGTGTAACTCACTAACTTGAAACACACGGCCGTGTCTTTACCCATTAACTCATTAACTTGGGTCACACGCCTGTGTGTGTTGCCGGTGTGTGATACATGGCTGTGTGCACCTAAAAGTACCTTAAAACTCAACTTTATCATTTTCTACTTGCTTGAGCACTAAGCAACTCAATTACCAACTACTTAACCTATCCAAAACACAATTAAACATCAAAATTTTCCAAAACAATCATCCAATATGCCTAACCAATGTACCATCATTCGTACCACATTTTATATCTTCAACACATCAATAACACATGAACCATTCAAGACTTTCATTCATAGCACATTTACCATAACTGAACTAACTTTCAACTCCTAAAGTTACTAAATTTGAAGCTAAACACATACCAAGCACTAGGCTCAACTATAACAACATATATATACAATTATCCATCATTTAACTAAGAAACCAAAATATCATCATCATAAACATATCAACAAAGACTCCCTAGGTACATGCCATTACAAAATAAGATATCGCCACACTTGAGCTCAAGATTTGATATTTGATGTTGAGTTGGCGATAAGTCGAACAGTACCTAGCCTGGGCAAGGAAAATAAAATCGCACACTGAGTATAACTCAATGGTATTTCTATAATCCGAATAATATAAACTTGATATAAGTAATTAAAATTCAAAATGCAACAAGTGAAGCTATGTACATGTGTTTCAAATCAATAATATAATTTTGCTTATTCCTTATTCACATCTACTAAAATTTCCAAATGTTCAAGCACATATTAATGAAATTTCATATAGCATTTGCATATTACAACTCATGCAATGGCATGATTCATCTCTTTGATCAACACTTGAATTCATTTCAAGTTTCACATCTAATTTCATATTTCATTTCTCATCTTATATTCAATTCTCACCTTTGTCATTTCAATATCAATCACATAAATTATTATTTAATTTTCCCCCTATCCAACCAACACACCAGTTTGGCACCTAGTATCTCATCGGATAAATTCGAAGTAATAACTGCACCCATAGCTATATAAACTGACACTCGGTGTCTCATCAATTAAACCAAAGCAAATTGGCACCCAGTGCCTCATCGACTCAAGGTCGAAGTAATCCTTAAACTCTTTCTATTCTATGGCTAGCCATCTATATCCGACTCGGCCAGAATAGTTAATAGGGTTTCATTTCACTTTTCAATACAACCAATGTCTTAATTTCACATATATACACAGTATCACATATAGTCAATTCAACAATACTAAAATCTATCTATTTAATCCCTAATACTTAAACTACTCAACAATGTCAACATTTAAAATCTTGAACAATACTGAAAATTACAACATGGGTCGGGTAGTTCAAAGTACTGAAATTCCAAAAGTATAAAAATTATAAGAAAAGGACTAAATTACACTAACCGAAGGTTAAAACCCCTAATTGCCGTGCGTTCCTTTCTCAATTTCTTTCCTCTTCTTTCTCTTTTGATTTTGCATGAATAAAGTCGCTCACCTTCCACTTTCATTCTTATTTCTTTTATTTTGTCTTCATTTTATTTATTATTATTATAATATACATACATTAAAGTTAATTTAAATCATAATATATGTATCATGATATTAATTGTTTTTAACCCATGCCCGTCTACTTTAAAAGAAACGAATGTATAATTGCTACTTTGGCCCCTTTAATTTATTTTAATATATAATTCAACTTTTAACTAATACGCGATTTAATCATTGTACCTTAATAACTTCTAATTTCATAAAATTTACTAATCCAAAAATTAATTCATCTCTAAACTAACCTCGTAAATTTTTTTATAAAAATATTTATGAGTTCTTTTTACGAAAATAGAGTCTCGAACCTCACTTTTCAACACCCCTAACTATCGGGTCATTACAAATCTAATTTTTATTTATAGAAATTTTCATGGCTCTTCATAGAGACATCTTTCAATAAGTCTTTTATAAATAATAATGTCTTTAAAAAAATACATAACAATTCATTTAATATTATAACTATCAAATAATATTATTTGAATAGTTATAATTTTCTCAAAAATCAAGTGATATGACTCATGACTAATAATCAAATTATTTAACTTTTGATTAATTACATCATATCATTTATAGTTATTGGAACACTATAAATATTTGAAAATGTTCCAACAATTATAATATAATTATTCTATCAATCAAACACGTCTAGTAAATTAGAATTCCTTGTAATTACAAAAGGGTGAGTAATTACAATTTCATCCAATTACTTTGTGGTATCTAAACACTCTTATAGCTAATATAAAAGCCTAATTGAATTTGATGTCACGAGTTAACCGATTATCAACTCAATCAAAATCATTATCAAAACACCGATAAAATGTTTTAAAAATTAAATCAAATGAAAATGATAATTCTGTCTATACTAAAAAGGTTTAATATAACATTTGGTATCTAAACTTGACCCTTTTTTCTAATTTAGTAATGCGACATTTTTAGGGTCAATTTGGTAGTTGAAGACATTTTTTTTTTCCAATTTGGTACCTAAGATTTTTTTTTTCCGATTTGACATCTAAATTTGTCAAACATTATACAAATTACTCTAATATACTAATAGTGTTTTAAGGAGGTAGCAACAATAATCAATGTATGATCAACATGTGGCAGATAACATGCAATTTCTTTTTGTATTTTAAATGTTAAGTTACTTTTAGTTTTATTTATTTATTTTTTAAATTTAACATTATGAATTTTTTTTTACTTTGAGTTCTTTTAAAACTCATGTTTTCTTCTTCAATATCCATTTGTTAAGCATATTTTTTGTGGGGTTTACTAAAATATACCAAAATTAAAAAAAATTACGGAAAAGGACCGAAAATTTAATTATTTACGGAAAAGGGTCATTTCCCCCCAAAATGCATCCACGTCAGCAAGTTTTGGGGGGATGCACTAGGAAAGCGCTTTCCTGGTGCAACGGTAAAAAAAAAGGCCTATAAAAACCCCCACCCTTTTATTTTTTTTCACAACAAAGTCCTTATTCATTTTTCTCTCAATTTCTTCTCAAATTTCTCTTAAATTCCTTGAAACTTCCTCTCAAATTTCAGAATAGTCCTTTAATATTTACAAAAAAAGCCCTTTTTTAAATTTTTTGAAATATTTTTTTGATAAATTTTAAAATATTCGAAGAAGGAGCAATGGCCGGGGAATTAATTCATCTCGACAATAAACACATTTCCGTCGATCAAATGACAATGGTAAGTTTTAGTTTTAATTTTAATTTTAATTTTAATTTTTCAATACTATTTAATATTTTTTAAGTTTATGCAATTTTAATTAAATTTTATTTTATAATTTTTTAAACAGTCCGTAGATCGGGTGTTGCAATGCTATATTCGCAATATGTCTGGTCCGTCATCGCCGTTGATCGAGAATTACCTGCGGGAAGCGGGTTTTTGGCACGTGGCCACAATAGGCCGGGGGTGCAAGTTGGACCCAACGTTAATCAGTGCGTTGATAGAGAGGTGGAGACCCGAGATGCACACTTTCCATCTTCCATGCGGAGAGTGTACTATCACTCTTGAAGACGTGCATTTGCAATTAACATTGCCGGTGGATGGGTACGTAGTCACCGGGTCTGAAACTTCTGGTGATTGGGCAGCCGTATGCTACGAGCTTTTGGGTGCTATTTTGGATAACATTTACGGAGGTCGGATCGAGATGGGCTGGTTACGAGACACATTTTCGGAGCCGAATAATGGTTCGACCGAAATAGAAAGAATACGGTATGCTCGGGCATACATTCTTGAGATGATTGGAGGCTGTTTGATGCCGGACTTGTCACGAAACCTCTTACATCTGAGGTGGCTGCTGAAACTCGTTGATTTTAGAGCAGCCGGTGAATTGAGTTGGGGGTCTGCCGTGCTAGCAAAATTGTATCGGTAGATGTGCAGGGCGACGCGGCCGAATAAAGCGAAAATCGGAGGTTGCCCATCACTACTGCAATCATGGGCATGGTTTCAATTTCCATTTTTACGTCATCGAGTCGACCACCCATATACATTCCCACTCATAACGAGGTAAATGTAATATTAGATTTTAAAATTATTACGTAGATTTAAAATATAATTGTATGCTAAAAATTTATTTAATTAGGTGGACCCATTCGGTGAGTTATGTTGGAATACATACTGAGCTTGAAGATATACGGCTTCTATTAGAGCAACGGTCGGAATCATAAGTAAGTATTAAATAAAATATATTTTCGTAATAAAATAGTCGTTTCGTATTTCGTATTTAGAATTTAGTATTTCATATTTAGTATTTAGTATTATGTATATAACTAATATTTTTATCATGTTAATATAGTTTCAATGGACACCATACGAGGATCCGGCAATTCGGGCGGTAATTCCGGAGTTCTTTCAAAATCCGAACATTTGGCATGTGAAGGTCCCATTGATCAAATATGCCACTGTGGAGACGCACCAGTAAGATCGGGTTCTGGGTTAATTTGGATTCCGACAACCGATTCCCGTGGCACCTGAGGTGCTCGATGATGAGCACAAAGTCGACTTACGGCGCTTGTAATACTGCGGATTGGCCAAGATTTTGGTCAGCATATATCGAAATGTGGGAGAACCGGTATGATTATATACCTACTCGGGAACCGATCATCGTTCTTGAGTTAGCGTGCGTGCCGGAATACATGCCATGGTTTAGGATCCATGGCAAGCCGTATTTATTTTCGAAAAAGAAAAGGCGACGGCAACTTCGTGAACAAAGGGAACGACGGGGCCCTTTAAATCCAAGGAGAAGGGGTGATGAGACGGGACCATCAACAGGGCCAACACAGTCACCGGGCCTATCAACAGCGCCCACACAGTCACCGGGCCCAACACTTCAGCCGACGACACCGACATCACAGCCTTTTCAGATTATGCCAGGTGCATACCCTAGCCCTTATATGTATCTTAACCCTTATATATTTCCTTTTCTCAGTCCCACTGCAGGTTGGAATGCATGGGCCGGTTCGAGTCCGTTCCCGACTACTCCAACTGGCCAGTCGATCTTGAGGCCACCGTCGCATGAGGGATCACACAAGGCACCGTCGGGGAGCTCTTCTTTTTACCAGTCTCCTTCGCCCTATGGGATTCAGACACCCCCGCCATGGTTTATGCAAACACCTCCGCAATCATTATTTTATCAAGGTGGGTCATCCTCCCAACACCCACAACCAGACCCCCTGCCGGAGGAACTAGAATCCCCGCCTGAGGTTCCACAGCCCCCGCCGGAAGCTAGAAAAAGGAGGAATCCATCGCGTAACCGTCGACCACCCCCATGTGGCACTGATTCCGACTGGCACCAACATTGATTCCGACCGCCTTTTTTTTTATTTTTATTGTAATTTAATTTTTTACTTTTTAATAAAATAAAAGTTGTTTTTTATTTTTTATTATAATTTAATTTTTTATTTTTTAATAAAATAAAAGTTATTTTTATTTTTTATTATAATTTAATTTTTTATTTTTAATAAAATAAAAGTTTTTTATTTTTTATTGTAATTTAATTTTAATATCTTTAATAAAATAAAAGTTGTTTTTATTTTTTGTTGTAATTTAATTTTTTATTTTTTAATAAAATAAAAGTTGTTTATTTTTTATTATATTTTGATTTTAATATCTTTAATAAAATAAAAGTTATTTATTTTTTTATTGTAATTTAATTTTAATATCTTTAATAAAACAAAAATTGTTTTTATTTTTTTATTGTAATTTAATTTAATTTTAATATCTTTAATAAAATAAAAGTTGTTTATTTTTTTATTGTAATTTAATTTTAATATCTTTAATAAAACAAAAGTTGTTTTTTTATTTTTTTATTGTAATTTAATTTAATTTTAATATCTTTAATAAAACAAAAGTTGTTTTTTATTTTTTATTGTAATTTAATTTAATTTTAATATCTTTAATAAAATAAAAGTTGTTTATTTTTTTATTGCAATTTAATTTTAATATCTTTAATAAAACAAAAGCTGTTTATTTTTTTATTATAATTTAATTTTTATATCTTTAATAAAATAAAAGTCCAAGATTTTTTTATTGTAATTAATTTTTGTATTTTTTTTTGTTTTGCAAATTAGTCTGTAACACCCCTAACCCGTATCCGTCATCAGATTAGGGTTATGAGGTATTACCCAACATAACATAACCCCAAACAAGCATTCACAAATAAATAATTTAAGTACCTATCATTTGTTTATTCAAATATTGTAATCAACTAACATGTAATAAAATTTAACTACTTATTTAGTTATATATAACAAGATAGAATAATATGAACATGTATATACTGTAATATCCTGGAATAGGGGTAAAAAAAAATTTTTTTAAAATTATTTTGCATAAGTGTGGTCATCATGGTGTTAATTGAGGTATTTTAGGCGCTAGTGATAAGCTAAGGGAAGGCCCGAGCTATAGGAGAAAATTTATTTTTTAGGTATTAATTAGGGGGAGCTAGGCTAAGGGTGCTCTAAGAAAAGTTGTTGGGGGTTTATGGCATAAGAAATGCCTTGGTAAAGTGGCTTCCATGCGCCACTTAGGGGGCTGATTATAACGCTAGTAGGGGCTTGGGTTCGAATCAAGGTGGCAGCAAGGCGTTTTTATTTTTGGGTGTTGGCGTTAAAATGAAGGGGCTGAGTTAAGGAGGGTTTAAAGCATTTTGTGGGCATTGGTGGAAAAGAAAGTCAGTTTGGTGGAGTGGCTTGGGGCGCCACTTAAGGATCTTGGTAAAGGGACTCAAGTTCGAGCCATGAGGGAAGCGCCTGGTGTGTTTTATTTTTGTTTGGGGCGTTAAGGCAAGGGTGAACTAAGGAAGGAGGCTTTAAAAGAATATGGGGGGAGTTTATGACGCAAAGAGAACAGCAGCAGAGTGGCGTGGGGGCGCATCCTGCAGCAAAGGTCCTAGCTGGTCCTAGGTTCGAGTGGCGTGAGCATCAAATAGGTGTTTTCATTTTTTTTTTTCATGCTGGCGCCAAGAGAGAAGATGGGAATTGGACGGCACATGGGCAATTGGAAGATAAGGATAAGCTTGGTGTTTAAATTCGGCAGAAAGTGTGGGATAAACAATATTTTTATTAGTTTTATTATTTATTGGAAGAGGTGGCTGAAGGATAGGATAAAAGATAATATTGTTTTTCTTTTTTTTATATAGGAGATTAAATGGGGATAAAGTGGCTGGATATGGGTCTCTTTTTGAAGTCAAATTCGGTCATGTGGGGGATAAATATTAGTTTATTTTGTATTTTATTTGGAAGAGGTGATAATGGATAAAAAGGTGGATTTTATTTTATTTAATTTGAATTGGTTTGAAAGGATGGTGTTGAGAGGAAATTAAGGAATTTGACTTGTTCAAAGTTGTTTGAATTAGTGGTTGGGAGTGATTTTGGGTGGTGGCCGAATGTTGGAGTCTTCATGGGGGAAATGGCCGGTTTTGGTAGGTGAATAAGTGGGGAGTGCCGAATGCATTTTGGTGTTTTTCGGTCAACTTTAGTCTAGTGCACCTAACCGAATTTTGCAAACTAAGTTCTCTCATTTTTCTTCCTTGAAACCAAAAACCCCAGGCAACCTATACTTGCCGAAAATTAACACTTGTGTCTCCTAAATTTTGCTAGTAGCCGAATGTTCTCTTGAATCCCTAAACCTTATTTTGTTTGCTTCTTTTTCTTTTGTTCTTAGCCGAACCATCCCTCTTCCACTTCTAATCTCCCATTGCCGATTTCTCTTTTCTCCTTGAATCACATTTCTTTTGTTTCTACCTTCAAGACTCTAGCCGAATCTTCTCCCCTTGTTGCCGAAACTTCCCCTCTCCTATTAGTTTCACCTTGGCCGAATATCAGGAGTGGTGTTGATCTCTTTGGATTTCCTTGAAGCAATCAACCTAAGCTTTCACTCTTTGGTAGTCAGATTCGGTAAGTGGTGGTAGGTATTCGGCTAAGGGCTACAAAATGTTATGTCTTTTAGTTAAAGCTGAATCTAACATGGTTCCATTTAGGATTTTGGCGGACTTTTAGGTGCCACGTGTGATTCGGGGTTTAGTCAATGTGCTAATCAGTGCGCGTAATTATCGTGATCGTTTCTGTTAATTGTTTATTAATGTGTATACTTGTGTATGATGTGTGGTAGCTGACAATAATGGCTAAAGTGGTGGATACCCATGATTTGGGGTAATCGGTTAACAGGTTAGTATGTTGTGATAGTAAATTATTTATGATGTATACGTGAGATAATAATGAGCATATGATGTATACACATTCAATATGATGATTTGACATGATGCATTGGCATATGTGCATGGGGATTGGATTGATCAAAGAAGGACGGGGAGTACATATTTATGTACGTGGTCTAATGTTAGCCTCGTGCTACATTAGCGCTTGATGATTAGCTATGTGCTACATCAAGGGAGGTGTTGGCTAGGTGCCCATCTCGGCGGTTGATGGCTGTGTGCATCACCGTAGACGGATTAATATTGGGATCACTTATGTGATCGGTGGCTCAGCCACGGCCTTGAGCAGCAAGTCTGCCAAGGTAGGATATGTGGGATCACGATGTGATCAGTGGTGGATTAGCCACGGCCTTGAGCGGGGAGTCTGCTAAGGTTGGTGCAACGGATGGACTTAGGATGGGTTAGGTTTCGTAATTGCATATTGATTTGTATGATCTGTGTGGATATGGGCCAAGCCCATCTGTGGAGGCATGTGTGATGATTATGCACTGAGTCTGTGGACTCACCCTATTTTTCTTAACCATCGCAGGTGATTCATGAGCTTGGACCGGGTTAGAGTGGATACGAGGTGGCCATGCAGAAGAAGATGTCCAAATTATTTTTATGCATTTTATAATAAGTATTTTGGGAATATCTTTGATGTAATAAGGGCCTTATTATTATTTTTGGCATTATTTTAATTATGGTTTGGTTAAAATTAAATTACTATATAAAAATGAATTTATTTTTAGCAATCTATTTATTCAAGATATATATATGTGTGTACTAAAGTTTTAATATAGACATTTTAAAATAACAAAGTTTTACTTATAATTTTAAATGGACATGGTTATCAAAAGTTAACAAATTTTCATGTTTTATTCTAAAGTCAAAAAGATTTTCAACCGTCTTTCCGCAGTGACATAACCAGATCCGGTCAAGGCTCGTAGGCCGGGTTTGGGGGTGTTACATATACATTTCGTGCATAAAATATACTATTCACATGATCTTTACCGAATGCCTAATAGGTAATTATGAACTTCTATAGCATGCTTTAAACATTATCTTATTTAACCCTAATTCGTATAACCCATTTCATGTAAAAGGCATTTTTATTCAATACAAACAAAAGACCCAATTCATCAAGTCATCAAAACTCCATTCTCTGAATACATACATGATATAATCACTTTACTAAGATGAATTAACCATTATCAAAACCAAATATACATACACCAAACCTTATTTCACACTTTCAATCTTATAACCAAGCGTCAAACACATACACATCATGAATCATACTTTCATCATAACATATTAACATGACCGAACTCTTATAAACCCAAAATATCATATTTTAGCCATTTTCGCATGGCATACATAAATATAAAGTTACATATACTCGTCATTTGCAACAATTCTAAAGGTAACATAGCCTATACATGCCATTAATACAAAAGATCTGTAACACCCCAAACCCGGTCTATGCGTTTAGACGAGATTTGGTTTGTCACACCAAACATATTTTCGTTTCTTTTCAAGATTTACGATAAATTAATGCTACAAAAACTTTTGAAAATCGAGTTTAATAAAAATTTAGTACGAGGATTTGAAATTTTGGTGTTTCAAGAAAAATAATTGTTTGAAAACTTAACGTCAAAATATAATTGTCAAAATCTTAAGATAATAAACTTTGAAGAAATTTAAAATAATTTATAGTGTCCAAAAATTTTGTTATAAAACCAATGTTCTTAAGAAAACTTAGTATATATAAGATAAAACCATATTAAGAGTTTAGAAATAAAATTTAAACCATCCATACAATAAATTCCATGAAACATACTTAGAGGCCTTATTACATCAAACCAATAATAGTAATTAAAATAAAAACTTAAATAAAGTCATAGTTCATAAAACCCAAGTTCGTAGTATGGCCTCCACCAAGTCATCTTCCGGCCCAAGTCCACGTCAATTTCCATTACCTGAAATGGTTAATAAAATTTGGGTGAGTTACAAAGAACTCAGTGTGCAACTCACTTACCACCATTTTTGGGCCAGATCGTCAAGATATCAAGCTGGGCTTGAGCCCATTTACAGAATTCAACCATACATCATAAAATAACATAATAAAAAAAAATGCATGTAAAATGAATTTCCCGAACCAACCTAGTATCCATTCGCTATCACCCCCGTACCAACCAACACACCTGTGGGGATCAAGTCAACCCACCCCGCCTAACACACCAAACATGGGCTTAAAGCCCTTAAATAATTTTGTAGTGCACTACCGAACTAGATTGTGACATTGTCACCGAACTAGAGGCATTAAGCCAAATTTGTGGCAGAGCCACCGAACTAGAGGCATTAAGCCGAATTTGTGGCAAAGCCACCGAACTAGATATTTGGCAACTGGCCATTCTTCTCTTCATTTATCCTACCCATGCAATTATGCGTATATAACAAAATATAATCATATAACAGATTTTCAATTAATCCATAACATCGGTGGGTTTATCATCAATCATTTCATTAGGCCCATATAAATAAATAATTTAGTAATTTGCCCATTTAACAGTTTAGTGGGCTTTGGCCCGTTTTTCGAACTAAAGTATTTTGGCCCAATTTATCGAACTAGAGTATTTTGGCCCAATTTATCGAACTAGAGTATTTTGGCCCAATTTATCGAACTAGAGTATTTTCACATATTTCTCGGTTTTAACCGTTTGCATGCATTTTCACAAAAGTATCAATTACTATAAAATTTCCGGATTTACCATTTTCACGATTTTATCGCAATACTTATGATTAGAAAATCTAACCCGAAAATGAGTGTGAATTTACACACCTGGTTATGGAGAGAACTAAACTTTCCCGCTCTTCAACACCTATACGTATTGCATTAATTAAACACTATAATCTATAATGAAACCGATCTAAATATAGCGATCTAGAAATTTACCCTCGGATTTTCGTAAGACTTCTACTTGTGATTTCTCTCCGATTGATGGTTCGCTAACCGAATCGAATCCACGAACAAATAATGGTTCGGAGTCTGAACGACTCGAACAATTGATTTTCCTCGGTTGAACGTCCGCAACCCGGTGGAAAATCCGGATTCGAAATAGTCCTTTGCTTGTACTTAGGGGAATAATAGAACCTCCCTTCTTAGAAGGCTAAACACCGCCCTTTTCTTCCCTATTTTGAATGTCTTTAAAGGCAAAGAACATTAATCTAATGATATCGAAATAATTCTAAAGTTTAAAAGATGTGATTTCCTTACCACGAGAATCGATTCCTATGCTTTGTCACCCACAACTTCTTGATTCCAACTTTCCGTTATCGCACTAAAGTTTAACAAAATAAACGTTAATAAAATAAACGTTTATTTCGATCTAATAAAGCCTACAAACCAACATCAATATTCGGCCATAACCACTATTAGCTAATCAAAACGAAAAGAATCTCTTACCTAATCTCCACGTCGAAAAGAAAGGATTTGAGAATGGTATTGATAGATGAAAGATTCGGCTATGTGAGATTAAGGAGAGAAGAAAATAATTTGGCTTATGAACACCTTAATATTCGGCCATGAAAGTATAGGTAGAGAGAATTTCAATTGAAAAGAATAAAATAGAAGAAAGATGATGATGATGTTGCTTTGATTTCAAAGTGAATAGAAGAAAAAGAAAAGAAAAAGATGAGCTTGAGAGAGAGATGGATATTCGGCAATGGGGAGAAGAAAAGTGAAAGAGAAAAGCTTTTTGGTGTAGGAGATTTTTGGCACTAATGAAAATAAGGCACAAAGAATACCAATTGATGTGCAAAAATGACCAAATGGTCAAAAATTAACAAGGCTTACCAATACTCAAATTCGGCCAAAGGAGAAAAGGTTGAGAGAATAGCAAAACTATGCACAAAACTAAAAATGACCAAAACAAAAACTAAAATTCCTAGCCAAAACTATCACCAAAATTCGGCTCCCCCTAGCCATAATGCAGTCCATATGCTTGGTCTTTAAGCCAAGATATTGTTTCCAAAAATACTTCCTTGATTCTTGCCTCATATCCTCACATTTTCCTTATTCTTTTGATACCCTTCCTTAAGTTCAACATTTCCTTATTCCATTGATATTTTAACCAAAAATAACAAGTCAACACCTTCCTTAAAAGCTCTTGGCCGACACTTGCTATATTGATGCATAAAAATTCAAAATAAAATTCACCTAGATGCTACACAAGGGATTCGAACCTTCTCCCTCATGCCTAAACCCATGCGCCAACACCACTTTGCCATGCACTCATCTTATGCCTCACTTTGACACTTAAATTAATTTATGTGTCATAGCCACTTAATCCACTTCCATAAATAATTTCTTAAAATTTAAAAATATTCCATCTAATAAAATTTTAAATCCTTCTTCAGGACTATACTAACCACGAAAATAAATCAGAAAATTTTACTTTCTAGAATAATTACTCAAAGCACACAAAGAAAATAAATTACTCGAATTTTCGTGGTGTGACAACTCTACCCTCTAAAAGAAAATTTCGTCCTCGAAATTTACTCGGCTGAAAAGATGAGGGTATTGTTGTCGAATTGCATCCTCGAGCTCCCACGTAGCTTCCTCCACTCGTGGTTACGCCATAACACTTTGACCAACGACACACCGTCTTCTTTCTTAGTACCTTAACGTCTCGGTCTAAGATTTCCACCGGTTCTTCCTCAAAAGACAAATCCGAATTCAACTCCACTTCTTCTACCGGTACTATAATGCGAAGGATCCGATCTATAGCGCCTCAACATGGACACATGGAAAACATTATGAATTTGACTCAGTGCGAGGTAATTCGATTTGATAGGCCCTGGACCAACTCGTTTCACCACACGATATGGTCCAATGTATCTAGGACTCAATTTGCCCTTCTTCCCGAATCGAATATCTTCTTCCAAGGTGAGACCTTCAAGAAGACTTGATCTCCTACGGCATACTCGATATCCTTACGTTTGAGATCCGCATACGACTTACTGTCTATCGAAGCTTCCTTTTCAGCGTGCTCTAATAGCTTTCACTTTTTCTTCCGTTTGAAATCATCTCGAGTCCTAACAAGCGCCGATCGCCCAACTCGGTCCAACAAATAGGAGAAACGACACCTACGACCATACAATGCCTCGTAGGGTGCCATCCGAATGCTAGATCGGTAATTGTTGTTTATGCGCAATTCGCTAACGGTGAAAATCCTCCCAACTACCTTTGAAGTCGATTACACATCCCCTTAACATGTCTTCCGAATCCGAATCACTCTCTCCGAGTGACCATCGATCGAGGAGGATGAAAAGTCAGATGAAGTTAAGCTTTGTACCCAAAGCTTCATGCAAAGCTTTTCAAAATCGAGATGTAAACCTAGGATCCCGATCCGATATAATCGATCTGGTACCCCATGCAACCTCACGATTTCGAGATACATACGGTTTCGCCAACTTACACGCAGCGAGTAGTCGCATTTAACCGGTAGAAAATGAGCGATCTTCGTCAAACGATCAACAATTACCCAAGCGAGTTTTTCTTAGTAGGCGTTAAAGGTAACCCACTAACAAAATCCATTGTTATCCGCTCCCATTTCCAAAGAGGAATCTTAAGCGGTTGTAAAGAACGACGTGACAATTGATGCTCGCCTTCACTTGCGACAAGTTAAGCATTTTCCCACAAATTCTGAAATCTCCCGCTTCAATCCAGGCCACCAAAACCGCTCACTAAGATCCCGATATATCTTATTTCCACCGGGATGCATAGCATAAGGACTACTATGCGCCTCCGCAAAATCATTTGCCTCGGATCCGAGTCCCTAGGCATCTGAGACTCTTCCACGAAAGCACAATACACCTTCGAATTTATTCCAAAATCCTCAATTTCACCATTTTCCACTTCTTTGAATTAAAAGTCTCAACTTCTCATCTAACATCTGTTTTTCCTTAATTTGTTCCAACCACAAAGGCTTCACTTGAAGTTCCGCTATCAAACTACCATCCTCATACAAACTCAAATGGGCAAACATAGCTCTCAAATCAGATACCACCTTACGACTTAATCGTCCGCCACCACATTAGCCTTTCAGGATGATACTCAATAGAGAAATCATAGTCCTTTAATGACTCCACCCATCTCCGTTGTCTCAAGTTTAACTCCTTTTGAGTAAGAAGATACTTAAGACTCTTGTGATCCGTATAAATGATAGACTTTTCACCATAAAGGTAATGCCTCCAAATCTTTAAGGCAAACACCACTGCTGCTAACTCCAAATCATGAGTAGGGTAGTTCACTTCGTGCGGTCTCAATTGACGAGAAGCATAAGCTACAACTTTCCCACTTTGCATCAATACGCAGCCTAAACCCGTATGTGACGCATCACAATAAACTGTAAACTCCTTCCCAGCCTCAGGTTGAATCAATACCGGCGCTTCCGTTAAAACCTTCTTCAGTCGCTCGAAACTTTCTTGCTGCTTATCAGTCCAAACAAACGGCACTCCCTTCCGCAAAAGCTTAGTTAGAGGTGTAGCAATCGCGAGAACCCCTCAACAAAGCGTCATAATATCGACCAAACCCAAGAAACTCCGAATCTCGCTACCGACTTTGGTGGTTTCCAATCAATATAGCTTCAATCTTCCGAGGATCCACCCTTATTCCTTCGGCTGATACAACATGACCCAAGAAAGTCACTTCTCTTAACCAAAATTCACATTTACTGAATTTGGCATACAACTGATTATTCCGAAGCACTTGCAATACAATCCGCAAATGCGAGTCATGTTCTTCTTCGCTCCTCGAATAAACCAGAATGTCATCTATGAATACCACTACAAACCGATCTAAGAATGGTTGAAAGACCCGGTTCATCATATCCATAAATGCAGCTGGTGCATTGGTCAACCCAAACGGCATCACCAAAAACTCATAGTGTCCAAGTAACGGGTTCGAACATTTGTCTTGTGAATATCCGCTTCTTTCACCTTGGTGGTGGTAACCCGACCTTAAATCAATCTTGAGAAAGCGAAGCTCCCTTCAATTGATCAAAGCAGTCGTCAATCCTCGGCAGAAGGTACCGATTCTTGATCGTCACTTATTCAATTACCTATAATCGATACACATACGCATTGACCCATCCTTCTTCTTAACAAACAAAACCGGTGCTGCTCCCCACGGAGACACACTCGGTCGAATAAAACCCCGATCTAATAGTTCTTGAATTTGGGCTTTAAGCTCGACAACTCCTTCGGTGCCATTCTATAAGGAGCAATGGACACTTTGGAGCGATTCGGGCAAAAGCTCAATACCAAATTCCACTTCCGATCCGGAGGTACACCAGGAAGTTCTTCAGAAAAACATCAGAAAATTCCTTCACCGTTCTCACATCTTCCATCGATGACTCTTTGGCATCTAAAGCACTAATAAATGCTAAAAATGCTCCATATCCTTTTCGCACCAACTCCGCCTTTAACGCAGTAAATCACGTTTGCCAAGAAATTTCTCCGCCGCCTATCATAACTACCTCCTTATCCTCATGATTCTTATCAACATCCGCTTTTCAAAGATACGGTCCAATTGCGCCGGTGCTTAACCAACCAATCCATGCCCAGAATGATATCAGATTCGCCAAAAGGCAATTCCATCAAATTTGCCAAGAATGTTTCTCCTTGAATAACTAAGGGCACGTCTCTAAACAGTTTATTAACCACCACCGATCGACCTAAGGGACTAATCACCTCATCTCATTATCGGAAATTTGAGTCTAATTTCAAGTTTCGATTATGGTGCTAGCAACGTACGAATGAGTAGAACCAATATCTATCAATGCAATAACAGGTACATCAGAGATGAAGAACGTACCGGTTATCACATCAGGTGCATTGCCATCCTTACGGCGTCTGACCGCATATACCAAACCTGGCTGTCTTGCGTCCGCGTTGCCTCTAGGACCATTGCCTCGACCCACTGTACCTTGACCACGTCCAGCCCCATTACCACCACGACCCGGTCCACGACCTCTCGGTGGTTGCTGAGCTCCTCTTACCGGTGGTGCATCAGTAGCACGAACTTCTTGAGTTGTATCCATACGTCGAGGGCAACTCCTATATTGATGCTCCGTCGATCCACATTTATAGCAAGCACCCGTTTTCCTCCAACATTCTCCGGGATGTCTTTTCCCACATTCAGCACAATCTCGACTCTGATTAACAGCTACTGGTGCTCTTCCTTGAGCTGATTCCTCATTCCGGGGCCTCTTCAGAAATCTTCTTGAAGAACCCGAATGCTTCAGATCTTTCTTGCCTCGAATTTGCTCCCGATTTTGACGTTCCGAGTTCTTAGCCTCTTCGGCTATCTTGGCCTTCTCCACAAGAGCGGCAAAAGTTCTAACTTGTTGTGGGGCTATCAGAACCCGCAACTCGTCTTTCAAACCGTCCTCGAAGCGCACACAACGCTCATGGTCCGTTGCTACTATCGTTCGAGCATAGCGACTCAAACGTAAGAACTCAGCTTCATATGCTGCCACCGTCTTATTTCCTTGCACCAGATTCAAAAATTCCTTCCTTCGGGCATCCACATAGCTTGTTCCCACATATTTCCCTTGAAAGGAAGCCTTAAAGAACTCCCAATTAACCAAAGCAGCATCAGTGCCTTCTCGGATAGTAAGCCACCATTGGTAAGCTTCGTCTCTCAACAAAGATACCGCTCCTCTTAGCTTTTGTTCCACAGTGCACTCAAGATCGTCCATAATTCGCTCTACTGCCTCAAGCCAATATTCAGCGACATTGGGAGCTACCGAGAGACACCTCACGAAAACCTCGGCTCCACCTGGATTTGATCGCTCCGATATCGACCCACGAGCTGTTGGTCCGATTCGGATCAGCGACCCTTTCAAGTACTCGTAGCATTGCTCGTAACAAAGATTATCCTCTTCCATATGGTCGTGCGATCCGTCTCACTCTCGAGTGACGCAGGTGCATCCATTTCCGGCATATGACACGGCACATCAGTTACGCCCCTAACACCTCGTCCTCTACCACGGCCACGCCTACCGCGTCCACGACCACGTCCTCTAGTGCTCATAGCGACTAATTCGATTTAATCTGATTAAGAGTTTTATGAATCAGAATAATATTTCAGTTGTTTATTAACGATGTCTTATGATATGAAAGAGATAGAATGTTTTCGCAACAATATCCTATTGTCTCAATCTCTACGGTTTTAACACCTAAAACTAGAAGTTCTAGAGTGTTTCTTATAATCATATCATAATCGTAATGAGACAATCGATATCTGAGATACTTACTTGACTTGGCGCGGGATGCTCATGGTGCCATACTACCTTTAAATCAAAAGTCTAGATATTTAAATTATTTTTCAAACAGATTTCATTATCGAACACAAACCACAGCCGAGTTTTAAACAAAGCTCTGATACCACTAAATGTAACACCCCAAACCCGGTCTATGCGTTTAGACGAGATTTGGTTTGTCACACCAAACATATTTTCGTTTCTTTTCAAGATTTACGATAAATTAATGCTACAAAAACTTTTGAAAATCGAGTTTAATAAAAATTTAGTACGAGGATTTGAAATTTTGGTGTTTCAAGAAAAATAATTGTTTGAAAACTTAACGTCAAAATATAATTGTCAAAATCTTAAGATAATAAACTTTGAAGAAATTTAAAATAATTTATAGTGTCCAAAAATTTTGTTATAAAACCAATGTTCTTAAGAAAACTTAGTATATATAAGATAAAACCATATTAAGAGTTTAGAAATAAAATTTAAACCATCCACACAATAAATTCCATGAAACATACTTAGAGGCCTTATTACATCAAACCAATAATAGTAATTAAAATAAAAACTTAAATAAAGTCATAGTTCATAAAACCCAAGTTCGTAGTATGGCCTCCACCAAGTCATCTTCCGCCCAAGTCCACGTCAATTTCCATTACGAAATGGTTAATAAAATTTGGGTGAGTTACAAAGAACTCAGTGTGCAACTCACTTACCACCATTTTTGGGCCAGATCGTCAAGATATCAAGCTCGGCTTGAGCCCATTTCTGTAATTCAACCATACATCATAAAATAA
Organism: Gossypium bickii; assembly: GCA_025503065.1. Lineage (NCBI taxonomy): Eukaryota > Viridiplantae > Streptophyta > Magnoliopsida > Malvales > Malvaceae > Gossypium > Gossypium bickii. Next base: position 19,242,349 of record CP106710.1, on the reverse strand, counting down.
CATAATAAAAAAATGCATGTAAAATGAATTTCCCGAACCAACCTAGTATCCATCCGCTATCACCCCGTACCAACCAAACACACTGTGGGGATCAAGTCAACCCCCACCCCGCCTAACACACCAAACATGGGCTTAAAGCCCTTAAATAATTTTGTAGTGCACTACAGAACTAGATTGTGACATTGTCACCGAACTAGAGGCATTAAGCCAAATTTGTGGCAGAGCCACCGAACTAGAGGCATTAAAGCGAATTTGTGGCAAAGCCACCGAACTAGATATTTGGCAGCGGCCATTCTTCTCTTCATTTATCCCACCCATGCAATTATGCGTATATAACAAAATATAATCATATAATGATTTTCAATTAATCCATAAGATCGGTGGGTTTATCATCAATCATTTCATTAGGCCCATATAAATAAATAATTTAGTAATTTGCCCATTTAACGAGTTTAGTGGGCTTTGGCCGCTTTTTCGAACTAAAGTATTTTGGCCCAATTTATCGAACTAGAGTATTTTGGCCCAATTTATCGAACTAGAGTATTTTGGCCCAATTTATCGAACTAGAGTATTTTCACATATTTCTGGTTTTAACCGTTTGCATGCATTTTCACAAAAGTATCAATTACTATAAAATTTCCGGATTTACCATTTTCACGATTTTATCGCAATACTTATGATTAGAAAATCTAACCCGAAAATGAGTGTGAATTTACACACCTGGTTATGGAGAGAACTAAACTTTCCCGCTCTTCAACACCTATACGTATTGCGTTAATTAAACACTATAATCTATAATGAAACCGATCTAAATATAGCGATCTAGAAATTTACCCTCGGATTTTCGTAAGACTTCTACTTGTGATTTCTCTCCGATTGATGGTTCGCTAACCGAATCGAATCCACGAACAAATAATGGTTCGGAGAGTACGAACGACTTGAACAATTGATTTTCCTCGGTTGAACGTCCGCAACCGGTGGAAAATCCCGGATTCGAAATAGTCCTTTGCTTGTACTTAGGGGGAATAATAGAACCTCCCTTCTTCCGAAGGCTAAACACCGCCCTTTTCTTCCCTATTTTGAATGTCTTTAAAGGCAAAGAACATTAATCTAATGATATCGAAATAATTCTAAAGTTTAAAAGATGTGATTTCCTTACCACGAGAATCGATTCCTATGCTTTGTCACCCACAACTTCTTGATTCCAACTTTCCGTTATCGCACTAAAGTTTAACAAAATAAACGTTAATAAAATAAACGTTTATTTCGATCTAATAAAGCCTACAAACCAACATCAATATTCGGCCATAACCACTATTAGCTAATCAAAACGAAAAGAATCTCTTACCTAATCTCCACGTCGATAAGAAAGGATTTGAGAATGGTATTGATAGATGAAAGATTCGGCTATGTGAGATTAAGGAGAGAAGAAAATAATTTGGCTTATGAACACCTTAATATTCGGCCATGAAAGTATAGGTAGAGAGAATTTCAATTGAAAAGAATAAAATAGAAGAAAGATGGTGATGATGTTGCTTTGATTTCAAAGTGAATAGAAGAAAAAGAAAAGAAAAAGATGAGCTTGAGAGAGAGATGGATATTCGGCAATAGGGAGAAGAAAAGTGAAAGAGAAAAGCTTTTGGTGTAGGAGATTTTCGGCACTAATGAAAATAAGGCACAAAGAATACCAATTGATGTGCAAAAATGACCAAATGGTCAAAAATTAACAAGGCTTACCAATACTCAAATTCGGCCAAAGGGAGAAAAGGTTGAGAGAATAGCAAAACTATGCACAAAACTAAAAATGACCAAAACAAAAACTAAAATTCCTAGCCAAAACTATCACCAAAATTCGGCTCCCCCCCTAGCCATAATGCCGTCCATATGCTTGGTCTTTAAGCCAAGATATTGTTTCCAAAAATACTTCCTTGATTCTTGCCTCATATCCTCACATTTTCCTTATTCTTTTGATACCCTTCCTTAAGTTCAACATTTCCTTATTCCATTGATATTTTAACCAAAAATAACAAGTCAACACCTTCCTTAAAAGCTCTTGGCCGACACTTGCTATATTGATGCATAAAAATTCAAAATAAAATTCACCTAGATGCTACACAAGGGATTCGAACCTTCTCCCTCATGCCTAAACCCATGCGCCAACACCACTTTGCCATGCACTCATCTTATGCCTCACTTTGACACTTAAATTAATTTATGTGTCATAGCCACTTAATCCACTTCCATAAATAATTTCTCAAAATTTAAAAATATTCCATCTAATAAAATTTTAAATCCTTCTTCAGGACTATACTAACCACGAAAATAAATCAGAAAATTTTACTTTCTAGAATAATTACTCAAAGCACACAAAGAAAATAAATTACTCGAATTTTCAGGGTGTGACAAGATCATCTTTGGTAAGGTACCAAAATAGTAGTTGATAGTGTGCTTGATTTCGACAAGAAACCCCAAGTACGAGCTTAAATTTCAAGACCTATAAATAGTCAAATGAAATCAACAGTAAGCTTACTTAGCTTAGTAAGTGATAAGCAATGGTTTATATGAACAACATTTCAATAACAGAACTTTAAATGAATCAATTCAATCGTAAAAGAGCTCATAACAGTATACACATGTAATCGATTAATATGCAAACCTTACCTATTTTCATATGCCTCAAAACCGCATATTATTATATCACATATTCAATTTGAATAAATTCCTTAATTAATAGATACGTCTCATCCTATAATTTCATGAAGTAGGAGTAACTTACCTCGTTAATCCCGTAATGTCCCATATATCATGCATCATTTTCATACGCAAAATTTCTAAATATCTCCATTCATTAGTCAATATTTGGATGAATTCATAACCCTGCACACTTAGTGGCAACTTCCCGTAACGTATCGCTCACAAAGAGCCGTTACTTAACATTTTCGCACACTTAGTACCAACTTCCCATAACGTATCGCTCACATAGAGCCGTTACTTAACATTTCTGCACTCTTAGTGCCAACTTCCCGTAACGTGTCGCTCACATAGAGCCGTTACTTAACATTTTCGCACACACAGTGCCAACTTTCCGTAATGTATCGCTCACATAGAGCCGTTACTTAACATTTCGCACACACAGTGCCATATAACCAATTTCGCACACACAGTGCTTGGTGTAAATATTCGCACACACAGTGCTCATTAACAAATCTCCTCTTAAACATAACATATATATTCACATATTATAAATATGAACATACACAAATACGCATATTCAAACCAACTCTTTCTTCCTAAAATTTACCATCACATTCAGTTACACTCAAATAAACACATATTTATTTATTCAATCACCCCATCACCTATTTCATGTTCCACTATTAAATACTACTCAACTCATAATTATTTATCCAGTCCAAACATATCAAAATTTCATACATAAGGCAAATATACATTCGGCCAGTACAAATATTTAATCGTATACCCTATCACATTGGTAATATATATATCTTTATACATATTTCAACCATCCAAGGTATTTATATAAATAAATACATGTTCATGATACTATCATATTCGGCAAACACATTTAAAGTCACCATACCACATTTGGCATCATCAAATATATATACACTCACACATATCTGAATATTCTATTCCCATATATATATATATATATATTTATCCCTTATCACAAGTGCATATATTTGGCCAACTCAATTATTCAATGGTTATAGATATATACATGTATTTATTAATCCACATTCAGCTATCACATATAATAATTCCTATGCCTTATTCGGCAATTTGAAAATAAAATTTATTATGTCACTCAAACATGTACAATTTAATATAGAGATAATTCAAATTAATCCGATTGCTTAAAACTTACCTCGAAATTTGACGGATTGAGCTTTCCGACTATTCGTTCAACTTTGTTTTTCCCCGATCCAAAACCTTTTCCCTTTTTACTTGATCTAAATAATTCAAACTGAACTCATTCAACCACATATTATACTTTGGACAGGAATAAATATTCAATTTAACCAACAATAAAGCTCAACCGAACAATCATAAAAATGTTAAATTTTGACAGGTTTGAATCCTCAACATGTTTTGCCTAATCGAATTATCATAAATCTTTTTTTTTTTTTTACATTGGACAGCATGTAAAACCACATTCGGTCATGCACTTAATCCAACCAAATTTGTGTTAAAATTTTCACATTGGACAGCATGTATAACCTTAACAAGATAGCACTTAATTCAACCAAATTTGTCTTAAACATTTTCGTATTGGGCAGCATGTATAACCTCAACAAGACAACACTTAATTCAACCAAATTTGTCTTAAATTTTTCATATTGGACAGAATGTAAAACCTCAGTCGGACATACATTTAATCTATACCAATTTGGACAGCAACAACTTTTTAAGAACATAATTAATCAAGGAAATTAAAGCTCAATTTACCACCTTTATGCAAATTTATCATGTTTATCAGTAGTGTAGGTACCAAAACCGAAAATTTAAAGGTTCAAGACCTTACAACTCAAAACATAAAATATCCACAATTTAATCACATCAATGAAGGGCCGAATGTTCATAGCCCTTCTTTCAACTCCTTTCTTCCATCTATTTGCTATTTTGCATATTCCAAAAAATTTCTTTCTATTAATACCTCCTTATACTAAGCTCTATCCAAAAATTCTAAAGAAAATATTGTTAACCTTGCATGCTTTTAACATATTCTACCATTAATCTCACAAACACAATTTCCATCCATGGCAACTTTCGACTTTCACAACCAATTCAAGAATTTGAGCATGGGCTAGTTAATTTACAAGACAATAACCTCAAAATTATTAAAATTAACAAAAACTAAGTGAAATTACTCACCTTAATAAAACATGCAAATGCCGAAATAGATGAAAGCTTAACTCCTCTCTTCTTTTTTATTTTCGGTCAAGAAAGCTAAAATGGTAAACATGCAATGGTCATTTGCTTTTATGTTTTATTAAAATAGATTTTTAATATAAAATATGTACTATCATCACTACATAATAAATTAAAAATAATAGCAAAATTCTTAGTGGATGCATGTTGCCGTCCACCACATACTAAAAAGGTTAAATTATAACACAAAATCCCTTAATTAAAAAGACACTTTGATTTAATCCTCCCTATCAAGCAATTGGCAAATTTTATCACTCTTGCAATTTAATCCTTTTTCTTAAATTAATCACCCAAACATGAAATTTAATCAATGATATTTTAGCACATGTTTAACCACATAACATAGATATCAAAATAATAATTAAAAATATTATTCTATGCCGAATTCGGGGTCCCGAGACCATCGTTCGGATTAGGGTCGAAATTGGGCTTTTACATGGTCATTCTACAAAAGTTCACCGTTTTCATCAAGAAATAAATAGAATTTACATAGCCACCAAGAGACAAAAAAGCTAAGAAGACTATCAACTATTCCGATTTGGACACGAGCAAGATGTATGGCCTGGGTTCCTACACCATCCATATAACCTCCATTGGTTGGTCATTTCTCGGATATCCATATTGTTGCGTATTCTACTCGAGCAAGGTCTACCTTTTGGTTTGCGCCACAGTTGTCTATCCGGCAACAGCTTATACGGTGCAAGTGGCCACTTACGTTCATCTGGGACTGGTGGGAATACGTGTCTCCACATGTTGTACATGTTTTCTATTTTTTACACTTCGTCGACATAGCTCATGGGATCAAGACGGAGATTCTGACAAGCCGCAAGTACATGAGCGCATGGGTAATGAAGTGCATCAAATATCTCACAGTCGCAGGTCCTATTTCTCAAGTGTACACGATATTGCCCGCCAACAATACCTTGATTCGGTCTGTCAAACTCCGTCACACGAAACCATAGGTTGTCGCGATCGTGACACACTGTGTGCATGGTGTTGGCCCGTGCTTTCCCCTTGTTAATTTCTCGCAAGACCTTCACGCAACATACATGGCCTCCTTGCATTTGGCCTTTATAACTCGCTTCTCACTTTGGAAATAATGCCGCTAAACGAAAATATGTCTCTCGCACAACTGATGTTATCGGCAAATGACGCGTTTGTAACATCTTGAATTTTGGGCCTGTGCATTTTGTGTAATGTATGCTTAAATATGCTAAATTGAGAATTGGGGTGCTAATTGGGCTCAGGATTGGGCTAAGACCTCAGTTAAAATATTCTGTTTGGGCATTATAAGGTTTAAAGATGGTTATCTGTGTTTTAAGGGACAAAATGGGTTTGTGGCCCAAAGGTAGGTGGCGCTACCATGGGCAGAGGATGGCGTCAGAAGCAAGGAAGGGAGGAGGCCCAAGGAATTGGGTCAAAATTCGGCAGTCCAAGGAAGTTAGGAGGGGACGGCACAAGGCTATATTTTAGGGATTTTATAGTGTTTTAAATTAGGTGGATATTAAGCTGATAAAGGGGGAAAGAGTAGTGTGAAGTAGGTCTCTTCAGGATAGGAGTTTTAATAAGGATAAGGAAAAGAAAGAGGAGCTATCTAGGGGGCTAGAGGTGGTCGAACATGGGACTGTATGTGTGAGGGAAGGGACGGCTATATAAAGTAGGCATAGCCGAATCTTGTGAGTTTTCCCGAAGTTCTCTCTTAGTTTTCTCTATTGCCAAAACCTTCCATTTTATTTTCTTCTTCTGCTGAAACTTCTTCTTGGCCGAAATCTCTAGGGCTTCTTTTTGTTTTCTTTTCTTAAGCCAAAACCAAAACTCTCCACTCAAGTATTTTTAAAAGCCGAAAACATATCAGTCCTCCCTTGTTCATCTTTTTGGAATTTCCTTAAAAAGCCGAAACTTTTAGATCTCTAATCTTTTGCGGTTGCCGAAATCTTTTGCAAGGAATAGTCGAAACCTTCAGTAGAGGTAAGTACCGATTTGGATTATCTTTTGATTTTTTTCGGCTTTTGGAGGCCATCGCCGAATGGCCATATGGAATTAATCCTGTGTTTTTCTTTCCTTTTGGCATTCCGGGATCTGAAGAGGAGTCAATCGCGTAGATCTCTAAGTCATAAGTTCAGTAACACTCGAATCGTGTTACTTTCAGGATTTCAAGGTAAGAAGATCTATTAGTTTCAACGTGTAAATTCGGGTATTTATTAACCCTTGGCCTAATGTAGGGGAGCCCAAATCTTCGTATTCTTTCGGCTTTTGAGCAAGGGATATTGACTAAGAGTGTAGTACTACGCGGTATCAGGTGTGTAACTTCTCACATCATTAGATTGAATGTTAATATATATACATAAGTAATAAATCTGCTACACTCTGTTAAATGCCAAAATTCTGGCATAACGTTTAAAAACCCGAGAAGGGTAAAGGTTAAATATCAGGTTAGTGTTTTCTGCCATTCCTCAGTGAATGTGTCTGTTAAAAACGATATGTTTTATACGTCGATTTCTATGTATGCTTGGGGTTGGGTGATTGATGAAAAGAGGAAGTGATTTGTTCTGGTGGCTTATGCCATTTCAGCCTGGTGACTCTGTCACAACTCTGTTTCTGGTGGTTTTTGCCATTTCATCCTAGTGACTCTGTCACAACTTGACGATGAGCAGCTACCTGCAGCATGACTGCCATCAATAGTGTGTAGCGGTGTGGGTTGATTGTAGAAATCCCCAATGGTGTGATTGGCAGGTAAGGGTGGTGTGTAGCGGATGGAAACCTAGGATTGGGTTGGTTTTATGTATGTTATCTTTTATATTATGTTTTATATTCTGATCTGTGGGCTACGGCCCAGTCTGATGGTGCACAAGGGTTGCACACTGAGTTTCGCGACCCACCCTATTATTTTAACAATTTCAGGTAGCACTTAATGCATCGGACCGGGCTGGAGAGGAGAGCAAGGTGACCATGCAAAAGAACATTTGGATTCAACAAAAAGACTTTAGTTTATTATTTTATATTTTTATTTAATGAGTTTTAAATCTCATTGTAATAAGGCCATGGGCTACTAGACTATTATTTATGTTTTTGGGTTTATGTTGGGTTTTATTATTAGACATTTTAATTTTATGTTTAAAATTAAGCTAAGACATGTACAAAATTTCGATTTTTATTTAAAATTCACCAAGGCAATTTATAACTTTATAGCTTATATGACTTAATAAACTATTAAGTTTTCGGTATTAATGATTAAATCTAGTAATTATTTTCCAAAAATGCGACATGCTTTGTAAAATCACTCAAGTGACATACCAGTCCCGGTTGTAGTGTTTGGGCCGGGTTTGGGGTGTTACAGTGTTCCTTTTAGAACAGAATTTATGCATTCGGCCAGGTTTGAGGTCATATGACCATATCGTAGGCCGCCATCGTATGCTTGTGTCCACTGTTCGAAAAGAATATTGCATAGGTAGTTTGTGCCTTCTTCGTTAACTGATCACAAACTCGCCAACATCTCGTGAAAACGGTCCTTATTGATCTCGTACCCTGCCAATATAAGTTGATAGCGAATATTACATACCACTCTTCAATTAAGAATAAATTGAATATTACAAACGAAATTATATTAATAGATATTACATACCCATATTGGTCACTTGCCGTCGTTGACTTGTAGATCGATGTTGCCCATGGTAGTTAGATGCAACATGCCTTAGGCAATATCGATGGTGTGTGCGATGCCACAGGCTTCCCTGTCACTCTATTGCAGCTAGTATTCCAGGGCCCCGATCCGATATAACCCATATATCAGGTTGGGGGCAGACATTCCTTCTTAATCTAGATAGGAAGAAATCCCAATCATCAGTTGACTCCCCCGGTATTATTGCAAACGCAATTGGAAGGATTCTCCCACTGTCGTCCTGTACCACAGCTAGCAATAGTCGATGCGTATATCTACCATACATAAAGGTACCGTTAATTTGTACCAATGGCTTGCAGTATATAAATGCGTCTTGGCATTGCTTAAATGTCCAGAGCAGATGCTTGAACACTTGACATCCACGGAGCAATCGATCATTGTAGTAAGTCGGTTCCGTTTCAAGGTCCGTTATGCTGCCTGAGACATATCTCTCCAGCACCTGACACCACTGCCACACTTCCTTATATGAAGCGTCCCACCGACCATGCAAATTTTCCAACGCCTTCTGCTTGGCTATGCAAGTCTTCCGGTAAGAGGGCGTATACCCCAATTGGCTGCGAATATTGCCAATTAAGGCCGGCACTGTAGTCTTGGGATTGGCCTTCACCGTCGATATTATTAAGTCAGCCAACATCTCTGAATCCATCTTCGGATGATCTTGTGAAACACCTGTCAACGAAGTACGTTAAATAATGCAACATTACGTAATATTAGTATTGTTTAAAAACCTTGAACATCTAGTGATACTGTACCGGCAAGACATGTATGTGGACCTTTATACTTTTTGATCTCCCACAAGCCTGTCTTTTTCCTCAACGAGGCCATGATTTTCCATGAACATGTATCGTCTTGCACTGCACACTTCGCCTCGTACTTATCGAGCTTGGATTTAACCACGTTGTAGTTAACCCCGTTCTTGATGCTATATTGTTTCAATGCACCAAGAAAAGTATCCTTGTTGGAAAACTCTTTACCAACTTCTAATTCGCCCGAATCCAATGACAAACTTGTACGGTCACACGTTCTGTGTGGCAGTTCAGGAAACTCCAATGTATCGTCTTGAGATAGATCGACATTATGCATGTGGGCTGGAGGCGAGTACGCCCTGAATAGCGGATCTTCTTCTTATTTATCTGAACCGCCTTCAACATCTTCAGGTACGATTGGAACAGGCTCCAGTTCAGAAAATAATGCAACTTCTGCACCATCAGGCCCAGGCTCTCGAGTTGGATCAACATCGGACTCACCATCCGACCCATCATTATCTGCAATGAATGAGGGCCCTTCGTCGGTGGATGTCGTGGGGAGTACAATATCCCTTCTTAAACAACTTTCGTAACGTTCCCAATCATATGTGGATTGCCAACCACTAGAAGTTGATGACGTTCCCCAATACGTATTTCTAGCATCGAACGTCGAAGGAAGGATATGCATGTCCCACCCACCAACCAAGTGTCGTGCAGGGGTTGTGTTTTCCATACTACCACCAAACACGGGCACTTTTGTATTCTGCCTCCCACTAACAAAGTGTCAGCTTGGGGTCGTGTATTCCCCTCGAACAGCAGTAGATGTTGAAGTCGAAGGAAGATCACTTGGCGATGAAAATTTTACATATACCTCAAGATAGGGTGATCCACTGGCAAGATGAGTCTCCACCATTGCCTCTAAGCTCTGAGGACCTTTGATGTCGAATGAGTCATATCTCACCGTATCAACCGAAGCGCAAAATCTATACTTAATATACTGAACTTTCGTTGGCGTTGTTCCGAAGATTTTACGCCTAATTTTTTTGCGAAGTTCTATCAAATCTATGTTTCGATTAAAACCCAGTCGCGCTGTGTTCTCCGATAAAAAAACAACACCATTTTCGGTTTCACAAACCCTACCATCGTAGTAAATAACAGCATTAATACGTTCACTAATTTTTAGTTTCTATTTTTCTTTTGCCTCAATTTCTGTTATGCAACCTGAGAATGAAATTTGGCTAATTTATAGACTAAGGATTGCCAGAGACTACTGTAGCAAAAGAGCGTCCACGTGGGAGTTTTTTCCAGTACTCTTGCTGACAGTGCATCCTGCTTGAAGCGTTTTGGTCACTATTTGTTCAGAAACGTCTTCTCAAAATTATTTTACCAGAGACTACTGTAGCAAAAGAGCGTCCACGTGGGAGCTTTTTTCAGTACTCTTGCTGACAGTACATCCTGCTTGAAGCGTTTTTGGGCACTATTTGTTCAGAAATGTCTTTTCAAAATTATCTTGCCAGATACAACTGTAAAAAAAAATTCAAATAATTTTTATTTTGTTGATATATTTTTTCCAAAACCCTAAACCTAAAATTATTCTAATTAATTAACCCTAAAATCTAGTCCATTAATTTTTCCCTAAAAATTCTAAACCCTACGACCCTAAAAATCCCTAAACCGTAGCCCTAAAACCTTAAACCCTAAACCCTAACACTAAAAAGAGCTGAAAGCCTATCGGGGGGTGGAGGGAAAAAGCGCTCCCTTGAGGGAGCGCTTTCCTGGTGCATCCCCCCAAAACGCACTGACGTGGACGCGTTTTGAGGGGAAATAGCCATTTTCCATAATTTTTTTTAAATTTTGGTATATTTTAGTAAATCCCCCATATTTTTTAACATAACTTTTCTCTAACATTGAGAATATTTTTATAGAATTGATGGCTTTGTAAAGACTAAGTCATGCTTTAAGCATGAAACCCCCTTAAATCATTTATTCTATTAACAATTAAAATAATCTCAATTATAATGAAAAGTATAATTTGAGCATATTATTTAGTAAACATAGAAAGCTTAAATAAGTGTGTAATAATTTATTGCATTAAATTTCATGTCATTTATCACTTATAAGTCATACATTAGTTATTGTTTTCCCTAAAAAAATAACACCATTAATATTTTAGAGTATTTTGTATAATATTTAAAAATTTTAAGTACCAAGTTGAAAAAAAAAATAATACCAAATTAAAGAAAATGTAAAATTCAAATACTAAACAAAATCTAAACACCATCTAAAATCTTTTCTAACATTTATCATATTAAACTTGTTTTTACCACTGCTGCAATTTTTTTCTCTTACCAACTAAGATTTTCTGGAAAATGGTAGTGTGACAGTCTTTAAGTTTCTTGCAACTTAATAGATGAGTTTTTTTTTTCTTTTGTTAATATATTATTTAATATTTATATTTGGCTTTAATATTTACTTTTTTATTTTAATTTGATATTTAAGTTTGGTTTTGATGTTTAAATTGACATCGAAATTAAGAAACATCATGCGACCTAATAAATATTTGATAGGTGTGTTATAAAAAAAAAACATAAGTACTTAATTGAGACAAAAGAAACTCTTTAGGTACCAAATTGAACATTGAAATTAAATTTAACCATTTAGGTACTTGTCTGGAACAAAGAAAAACTCAAGTATCAATCTAAAACGACTTAAATACCAAATTGAATATTGAATCCAAACTCAAGTACTAAATTAAACATTAAATATAAATATAAGTATCAAACAGTATATTAACTTTTTTTTACAAAATTTCTTTTAAAAAAATTAAAATAAATGTAAGTTTAAAAGTTTAGGGTATAAAATTTTAGAGATTAAGATATATATAAAAAATTTATTTTAAATCTTAAAAGAATTAAAAATCTAAAAAAAGAATTTGATGAATAGCATCAATTCCCAATTTTTTTAATAATTCAAATTTATCACTATTTTCAATATTTTATCTCGCTTTCTTTAAAAATCCTTATTATCTTTCAATTTTTTTGTTAATCTTTAACATTTTGTAAGTTTATTAAAGGAGTATAACTGACTATAGTTCTTTTTTTTTTTTTTGGGAAATTATAAGAGGACAAAGTCCTAACAGTAACGCGATTAGCGCGACTTGAACTCAAACTATACTTAAGTGTTGAACACCCCGACTTGAACTCAAACTATACTTAAGTGTTGAACACCCTAACCATCAAACCAACACGATTCCACTTACTTGAGTTTTAATTCTTCATCTACACCTTTTTGTGTTTATTTGGTTGGTTTTATAATATTAGTTGAGTTTTTCATATTTAATTTTTCTTTCCACAAGCTTAAATAATAATAAAAACCCATGATGTTCTCCATTCCCATCCATTTCCAAAATTAATGTAACGATGATTCATAAAAGAACACCAAGACATGGTTCTCCCTTGACGTCACTCCTCACCACTATTCAATTCCATTCAAAACTAGGCACCAACTTTTATGATTTATCCATTATAAGTACAAAAAACAATATATTATGATTAAGCATTTTTTGCATCATTACTTCATTATATATTTCCTACCAATCAATCAAAGCTTAGAAAAATGCTGTATGTACCAATATAAATGAAAGACATAAATTATTAGTTTTCACATTTCTATGGTTATATTATATAAATAAAGTTAATTTTATATCAAAATTTTCCAAGATTTAAATCATTTCATACACGATGCTACAGTTGAAACAGTGTTAACATTTGCCTTATCAATGTTGGTTCAGATAAAATCTAACCTCCAGTCATCTCATCCCAAGGCATTCAAATACAAGGTGTCCAACCATGGTGGAAATACATCTTCATAACTAGCAGTTTCTGATCAAATATACACAGTTAGATATCTAGAAGCTTTGCTAAAAAAAAAAAAACCCATAGTAATTTCTGCCATTTGCACCAAGAAATCATAGAATTTATTAACATAGAGTTCCAGTTTCATAAATATGGCTTAAAAAACCATAAAAATTCATGGAATGCACATAAAGGCAGTATATGTTTAGATTAATTAGTTTTATATGCACAAACTGTTAAAAGGGTCCTTCTGGAGGTACGCTTTTTTTAAATTTTACAATAGTTCCATTGCATAAACCTGCTCTTTTCCCTATTCTAAATTTGCTAGGAGAACAAGTTAGGAGTTAACGAGGACAGTGGCAGGATGAAACAAAGGAACACTAGACAATGCACCAATAATATAAAACACTCACCTCCAACCAAAAGAAAAATACACGAAAGAGACATAAAAGTTTGCGGGGGTCTGACCTATATTCATCAATTTTCATCTTTAGTTCTGCAAGAGTAACGAAATAAACATTAAAGCTAACATTGTTTAGTAAATTTCATTTAAAAGATCTGAGAAAATACTGAAACTACAGACCGCAACTGTTAACAAGTTCGGCAAGTTCTGCTCAACCAAAACCATGGAACCAAAACAATCATCAAAATCTGATGGGCCAAAGAAAAGGTAGACACAACTACTCAAAGTACTTTCAAATGAAATTTGTCTTTGATAAGAGCTGCACATTGAAGAATATTGGATAGCAATCGTGCAATAGTAAACACTGAATTATATTTCAAGTGGAATAAACAGTTGCAAGGGGCAATGATCTCAATTACTATGTGCATACTTTAGACATAACATGCATATTTAAAAAAAGAACAAACAAGTAAACACCAACAGAAGTTGGAGAAACCGGTCTTGCCTTGGTGCAAATCAAGGAGTGATTTTTCTTTAGATTTGGTTGAATAGTTCTTGATTAGTCTGTGGCATATACTTCCAGCACCTTGCATTGGTTTACGGTAAGTTACTTCTCGCCAAAGATTATCAAACTCCTTTTGGTCATAAGGAGTTCTAAGAAGAGCCATAACCTTCTCCCTAAACTGGGGCTGGCTAGGAGTCCTAATGGCATCCTTACACTCTTCTACAGCCTTTTCAGAGGCAATATGTACATTCAACAAGAAAAAACAGTAAAAGAATAAGCACCATATGAAGGGTGGAAATGTAATAAAACAAAACATTTCATGAACCTCCGGATGGGGTTAGAAAATATAAAAACTGTCTTTGTTTTAGTTTTTTTTCCTTTGGAGGAAGGAACAAATGTAATTCAAAGAGTTGCAAAGAAAATATGCATACCAATGATGTTGATGGTACAAATGGTGCATAACCCCCTTCACGAGTATCATCCGATGTGAGGATATTCAAATCAGAACAACTTCTGTCATACTTCCGATTCACATTTGTATTGCAAGTTCCATGGATGAATTCCGGGATCTTATCCAAAGAACCTAGAAACTCTTTCAAGCTTTCATCTACCACACTATCACAAGTTATCTCCTTAGAAGGTTGCTCACTACTTTCATCATACTTCCTATGCCTATTTGTGTGGTAAGTTCCAAAGATAAATTCTGGATACTTTTCGAACTTATCCAGAGAACCTAGAAGCTTTTCCCAGCTTTCATCTATTTTACCATCACGCTTAATCTTCTTAGAAGGTTGTACATCTGATTTATGAGCAAGTACAGAAATATAATCAATAAGAGAACTCCAAAACATTCCATAATCTGAATCAATATCTTCCATGTCAATATCACTAAATTGTTTGTTGATTTCCTTTATATTTCTAACTCTAAAACTTTCGCTTCTTGCTTCCGCTAACAGATTATCAAACCTTAAATCCTCCAACATTTCAGAACCTCCATTATAACATTTAACATTCTTCACTTTCCCCATTATAACAAGACAAATTTTAAGAAAAGAAAAGAAGGAACCTTTTGCTTTTTATCTCAGCCCTCTAAGAACAAATCGCACTCTACCTGCATTGCAAGAGAAAAAAAAAATAAAAAGGGTTAAATTCTGCCATTCATACCTGCTTTACAAGAAAGTTGAGGTATTTTTATACATATACAAGATTCTGCAAAGTCTCAGAATCAGTTGGCCTACAATTTAGTAAACATATGCTCGCTTTCTCCAGAGCTGCTTGCCCTGTATGTTTCTTTCCTCGCGAATAACTTAACTCAGGTTAAATAAAAGGGTAAACTGCACGCATGGTCCCTTTTATTTAACTCAGATTACATTTTAGTCACTTATATTTGAAATATTATGTTTTTGTCACTTAATTTATCGAGTTGTAATATTATAGTCACTGAGCCGTTAATTGCCATTAACGATATAACGGTAAGCTGATGTGGCAAGTTAAATTATCATTTCAAACAAAAATTTTAAGTTAAATTATATAATTAGTCCCTATATTTTCTCATTTTGAGCAATTTAATTTTTTAATGTTATTTTAACTTTCCTTTTTTATTCTTTATTTTGCATTCTCTCCTGCTTCTTCATCTGTTTTCCTACCTTCTCCGTTTCTTTTAACTTATCAAAAAGAGTCAAATTGATAGTAAAGAAAAAAGCAGTTCATATTCTTACAATCATTTTCTTATGAAGTGCCCAAGTCAACATATTTGCCTCAATAAGTAAAAAGAAAAATAATTAACCTTGAAGCCTTCAGAAAATATTTTATTGATTGTTGCATTTTACAACTTATTTGCTCTTTAACTCCTTCTGAGTGTGTGCCTTACATTAAGGTACATGTCAAAAGGAGATTCCTTTCGTTATCATGACATCAGATGACACACATGCCCGTACGGTGGACCTTTTAGAATCAAATTCTTATTTTGGGATGAAAGCTTCACAAGTTAAACTTCTAAAGCAGGTATGTTTTCTCTCATTGATGTGTGGTTGGTGAAAGCTGTTGTTAGGTGTTTTACCTCCTTGTATTTGCTTGCAGGAAAAAGTTGCATGCTTAGATGATAATGATGCTAGGCTTACCTTGGACCCTCCTAACAAATATAAAATTCAGGTAGCCCCCATAAATGTTGTATAAAAAACATGTTTATATTTTGATTGCTATAGCCATTAGGTTCTTCTCTTGACTCTTTTCTGGTCTTTTTAGACAAAACCTCATGGCCATGGTGATGTACACTCACTTCTTTATTCTAGCGGCCTTCTGAATGTATGATATGTCTCTCAAATACTCTTCTCATGCCTTTGCAAGTTTTCTTTACATTTAGATTTGCCTGTTGTCAAAAACTTATTTCTTAAGGGCACAGAAACTCACTTATATGATGATACTTATGTGATTGTGTCTGCCCTTGCCCTTGCATCTCTTTATGGTAGTAAGACTAAAACAATGATGGTCTCAAAACCCACATTAAGCTATAACATCTATGTGGCTCTCTTAACTGGCTACCATACACACATAAATAATCCATTTTCTAATGCTTCTTGACCTTAATCGTCTCAAAATTTATTTCTACTAGGTCAGTGACATTGCATAGAAAAGTTAACTGTCAGTCTCTGGAAATTGGTTTAATGGATAATTCTTTTTATGTTCCACCATGTTGAACATTTATCTTCACTTTTTGCTAGGCATGATTCCAGATTGTGATGGGTTATCTTTTTCCAAGACACAAATGGACTGTTGTTCAAGGTTAGAATCTCGATTTGCATGATTTTATCTATAATTTTCTTATGTCAGCAGTGCAAAACTGGTAGAAATAAAAATTTACTATTTCAATGTAGGCAATTCCAGCTTCCCTGGGAGTCTGTGCACCTAAAGAGTACCATGCCAATTCTCTTCTTGTTTCACGGAAAGCAAAAGAAGCTATTAGAGGAATTACTAAACTCACTCATAGTGATGGTATTTATATACAAGACTGAAACTTCTATAACTATTGGAAGCTAGAATTCCTTATATGCTTATAACCTATTTCTCTAGGGATGATGGCATTTAACTAAAAAAAGGTCTACATTTCAGTAATTTTTTATTTTTCTAGTGCCAACTTTTTCTTTGTGCTTGTACGTGTTAAAGTTCTTTTACAACATATAGGATAATGCAAATTGCCTCTTTTCCTCTCCTCCTCCAATCTCCTTTCATTTTCTTGTATATGATGTATTATCATGTATCATGTATCATGTAACATGAATCATGTTTATTTTTTATTTTACCCACATGACTATTTTATGTTATTTTGCTATCAGTATATCATGTATCATGTTTAAATATATTTGTCCATTTTCATATTATGCCCAAATAAGTTAAATGTACATCACTTTAAATGTTACATTCATTTTTACTCGATGCATAAAAAAGGAAAATTTTTTAAAACCAAGGCAACGTTCTTTATTTAGAGATTCGAGAAGTTGTGCCCTAATTTACGAGGTTCGACTTTCTCTTCGAACCTACATTACCGAACATCTTTTTTAAAACTAAAAACACATGAGATTTAAATAATAATTAAATAATGAGCAATCCATTTTCGAGGATTCGAGATATCATGCCCTAACTTACGAGATATGACCTTTTCGTTTTGGTTACCTCGAGATAAGAAGGTCTTTTACCTAAGTTTTAATTTAGTTAACTGATTTTAAAAAAACATCATGCAAAGATGGATCGTATTTTAATTCGAATTTTTAACTTTCAACACTAAGACATCAAGTAATCAATTAGGTACTAATTTTGGGCGTTATGAGGGTGCTGATCCTTCCTCATATGTAACTGATTCCCGAACCCATTTCCTGGATTTTTGTAGACCGAAAATAATTTTAATAAATATAATATTTTATTAAAATGACAAAATCTTAAGGCGATCCAATCACACCTAATTAAAAAAGATTGGTGGCGATTAAATTTTTGTTTTTTTTTTAAATAAAACTCCATGGCCAAAAAAGGTTTCGATAGGTATTTTGGACATCAAAGACCCTACGATTTATGTAACACCCCTATCCCGAGTCCGTCGCCGGATTAAGGTTAAGAGCGTTACTGGACAGATCGGAAACATTCACAGACGAAATCATACATTCAATCATCATTCTCAGACATAATGTCCCTTAAACGGGTCCTCGAGATCTCAATCATACTTATAAGTCGAGTCGAGACTAAACTGAAACACATATGAAATACCATGAAAATTTAAAACTTTTCTAAAATACAGAGGAGACACGCCCGTGGGAGGAGACCGTGTGCCCTTCACGGCTTCTAGACACCCCCGTGTATCCATCCTTGTTTATACCGACTATACCAACACGGTCATTAGGCACGCCCGTGTGCCATGGCCGTGTACTTTTAGGTCATATACTGACTTCCCCACCACGGCCACCAAGCACGCCCGTGTCGAGGCCGTGTACTTTTTAGTTAGCTACTGACTTGCACACCACGGCCAAATGACACACCCGTGTCAAGGTCGTGTGATGCTAAACTGCATCCTACAATTCGCCTACGGTCGTTAGGCACGCTAGTGTGCCACAACCGTGTGACATTATAGGCCATTTACAAGGCCAAAATGCCACCCATAAGGGTCAAACGTACAAGCCATATTTAACAAGATATCTCATGCACATATAACCATCAAAACATACCAAAATAATCAACCAATTCATGCATATTTGTTAACTAAAGTAATCACACTACAATCCATTCAATACTCATTCAATCTAACTATTCAAACCAATTCCAGACATACCAATTTGCATAACTAAATCTAAATTATACCAAGCTCCTTTCATCCATATATACTTACCATCTCACAAACATTTCATGAAACAACTAAACATGCCAAAACAACTTCACATATCACATTCATTAAGGCATATTATCAAAACATAATTAGTCAAATCACATGGCTAAGTTCATTATACAATTCATACCAAAACTAGCCTATACATGCCATATTGAGTTATATACATTCTCAAAGTGGACCAAAATAAGTTTTAGTAGTGTGATGACGATCCTTGACAGTCCCGAGCCTTCAGTAGCTTTGACGACCTATAAAACAGATTAAACACAAACAGAGTAAGCTTTCCAAAAGCTTAGTAAGTCAATATATATATAAATAAACTTAGTATGGAAGGCATATATACAAATGAATTCATTGGCAAATCAATCACTTATCAACCCTCACATATTTTCTTTGGTTCATACTTCATTAACCATTTTCACCATTCAAGAATCATATAAACACACATAGCTCATCTAGCCAAAACAATTCTTATCATATCATAAATTTCTATATACGTATTATCATAGTAAGATCATTTAGATACTTACCTTATATACACATATAGTGTATAATAAACGCACCTGAATGGGATTTAATACCGCATAATAGTTCATAGCTCGGAATAGTCGTACAATACCAACGTCCCAGACGAGGTCTTACATGCACTCAGATGTAGGTGCCACTGTCCCAGACAGGGTCTTATATATATATAGTCAGATAATGATGCCTACGTCCCAGACGAGGTCTTATATATAAACAGATAATGATGCCTACGTCCCAGACGAGGTCTTATATATAAACAGATAATGATGCCTACGTCCCCGACGTGGTCTTACTCGTAAACAGAACAGATACCTATTCCTAGATTCATACGAGGCTTTTCAAACTCAAACAATATATCGAACTTATCTAGGAATTCAATTACAGAATTTCTCATAAGCATTCATGATCAACATTAATCAAATGAACAGGTATAATTTCATATAAGCACATTATTTGCATAGTGACTTACCTCAAATTCTGTTTATCGAAACGAGAACGGCTATTCATTTACTTTCGCTTTCCCGCGATCTAAATCCGTTTCCTCGGTTCTTGATCTAAACATATTCAGAATTAACTCTTTTATTCACTAGTTCATTCAATTTAATCCAAAAATATACATTTAGGGCTATTTGCAATTTAGCCTTCACATTTGCACATTTTATCAATCTAGTCCATTTTTCACAAAACACCAAATTCACAAAATCCACCCATGCTCATGCTTAGCCGAATATCCATAGGGACTATACAAGTCCAAATATTTCATCAAATTGAAAATTTAGTCCTCCAAAATAATATTTTCTCAATTTAGCCCTAATCAGCTAAATTCATCAAAAATTCAAGAACAAAGTATGTTCATCTAGCTCATATATTTCATTTAAACCAAAAATCATCAAAAATCTTAACATCTCATCAATGGCATCTCACTCAAACATCATCAATTTATCAAATTAAAACATGGGTTTTGTAGCTCTCAAAGCAACGATTACAAAAACATAGAAATTATCGAAAATAGATAAAAAACTAACCTTGAATTTTAAACCCTCAAATGGTCGAACCTTAGCAAGCTTAAGTTCTTTCTTTTTTTTTCTTTTGAATTTCGGCAAGAAGATGACAAAATAATGAAGCCACTAACTCATGTTTCTTTTATTATACTAATATAACTTATAAATAGTATAATATAAATTTAACTTATAAAATAACATATAAAAGCATACTTTATACACATGTTGCCGTCCACCATAAATAAAAATGGGCTATTTGCCCTTTAAGGACTTCGCTATAATAAAGCCACATCAATTTAGCCAAAAATCAAATAAAAGGCCATTTTTACCAATTATGCAATTCAGTCCTTTTGTCAAATTAAACACACAGACAGATAAATTAGTGCACGAAAATTTCACACATACAAATTCACATTTCAACGGCACAGAAAATAATATTAAATTATTATACAGACTCGAATTTGTGGTCCCAAAACCACTATTCCGACTAGGGTATAAACTGGACTGTTACAATTTATGCTTCATTATTAGTAATGCACCATGAAATTAACTTCAGGGAGATCGTTAGTGATCAACGTGGAATAGAATCAGCTTGATCCTCTACTTAGAGCCGCCGGACATCCAGATGGAGATGTTAATTGTGATACTGGTTATTCTCCTTTTCTAGGAAATATAAACCAAGTAATTTTTCCAGCTCAAAATCATTATTTAGATGTTTCACTTCTAGGAAGATGTCTAGTGTGATAATGAGGATTCTTTACTTTTGTAATTGATATGGTTGGAAGTACAAAGAATCACCTCATTTTACACCAGTTGAAATCTTCATTATCATTGTAATATTCATTAAATTTTTGCGGTGGAACCTCTTATACATATGTAGAAAATGTTTCATTCATTGTCTAATTGCGTTCTCCCTCCGTCTCTTGTTATTATTTCTGTTTACCAGTTGATTTTGGAGTTTGGTCCATACATTAAAGAGCTCACCAAAACAGGAGGTGATATTAAGGAATTCGTTAACCCCAAGTAAATTGTTCACCAGAACCTTATCATTTATGTTTTCATATATTTTGTTCTTTGTAAAGAAGAAATCGAGTGAATATGTCATCTGTTTTACCCTATATTACTGCAGGTATAAAAATGCTAGTAAAACATCATTTAAGTCCTCAACTCGACTAGAGTGTATGATGCAAGACTATCTTAAAACATTGCCTCCATCAACAAAAGTCGAATTTACGGTAATGGGTGGTTTGAATCATTTCTTATAATTTCACTTGACTCTTTTTAGCGTTAATAGGTTGTCTTACGTCAAATAGGATCCTACTTCTCTTGTGGTTCTGTGAATGAATTTGCTGTTAATGTAAATATATACTCATTATTAACCTGATGTAATGCAACTGTGTAGGTAATGGATACATGGCTTGCTTATGCACTGTTATGAGTAGCTTTAAAGTTAGTTAAAAGGAAGTTAGTTTGTTAAACAGAATTAGTTAACCGTTGTTTAACAGTTAGTTAATAGTAGTTGTTATCTTCATGTTTTAAATACTCTTCTTCACCTGGATGAATAACATACAAGATTTCTTCTTCAACACCTTATTGTTGTTGTTAACATGGTATCAAGAGCCAAGGTTTTCTTGGTGTAATTTTTTTTTCTTTCTCTTCTCTCCATGGCTACTGAAGTTGTACCAGTAGTTGATACACCTCGTCATTCTTCCAACATTGGGGAAGCAGTTCATTCGCAAGGGCCTGGTAGCTTTTGTACACAAACAGTTCATTATTTCTCCAAACATGACACTATTAAGCTTGCTGAACACAACTTTATTTTAAGGACGCATCAGCTTTTGTTGATTCTTGAAGGTTATGGTCTCGAGGGATTTGTACTAGGCACAGTCCTTCCTCCTTCTCCGTTCATAACTGGAACCGAAGGTCAAAGAAGCAAGACAAGTTTCTAGCTTCTTGGCTATTGTCTACTATCACAAATGATGTCTTGGTACATCTCACAATTGCTAAGACTAGCTTTGATATTTGGACGACCATTGAAAGAAAGTTCAGTGCCAAATCCAATATCAAGATCTCAAGTATGTGTCATGCCCTATACTCGCTCAAGAAAGCGAATCTTACAATCAAGGAGTATGTATCCAAGGTAAAGAATCTTAGTGATAGTTTGATTGCTGCTGGTAGTTTTGTCTCTAAACAAGAGCAAGTAAGTGTTATCTTGGTTGGTCTTTCGATCAAGTTTGAGTCTATTCGGGTATTTGACTCCGCAACTCATTTATCTCTTAATTTGTTGATTGAAATGTTACTTGATTGCGAAGCACGACAACTGGCTCTATTGACAAAAGTTCCTTGCCAAGCCAATTTTGCTTCTCATCAACAAGACATTGGAAATAGCTCGAAACAATCTGCTGAGTCAAATCGATATTCTCAGGAACATAAGCAAGGCTACAGAGGGTAAGGTCGTGGCTGATCTCGTAATAGAGCTCGTGAGAATGGTCGAAGTTGGTCACCGTCTAGACCACAATGTCAACTATGTGGAAAGATTGGACATATGATGTAACACCCCTTAACCCTAAACCATCGCCGGAACAGGGTTACGAGGCATTACCGGACATATCAAACAACTTACGTATAATTCACAAATAAAAATACAGTACTAGTATAAATTAATAATTAAGTCCCTAATGAACTCTAGAAATTTATAACATATATTAAAATGTAACAGGACTCATTTAAGTATTTCAGAATATATTTTTTTTTCTATAAAAATTTCGACAGCATTTCTGCTTATTTTCACATAAAACCCCCTGCAATTAAAACTGTATTCATTCCAAATATAACCAATTCAACCAATTCCAAAATCCAACAATTCAACCAATGCAATTTCATATTTAATCATATTTAAATTATACTTATAACATCAAAATACCAAATATCATTCTTTACAACAAAAGTCATGTAGTAATTTAAAGTGACCAAAATAACACCTATGTACATGCCACTTTTATCAAAAGAAGAATACATCACCAAGTTTGTTCTGGAGTCGGGATCGCCTTGGATGCTGAATTGGAACTTTAAACACCTATTAACCTACGCACGAAAACAACCGTACGCTGAGTATACATATACTCAGTGGTATTACCATAATTCAAATTATAAACATAATAATCATATCATTAAATCATATAACTATAAATTTTACTAAACCAATTCAAACATAAGTTGGTCATTTTTAATGCATTATACAATTCAAATTTAGCTATTCAACAATTGAAATAATACATATTCATGTTGAGCCATTATCCATCTTATGAACCAATGTTTCATGCTTTCCAATCTCATACTCATATTCAATTCACAATTTTTCAATTCATGTTCTATTTTCACATTGCTTTCAATGGCTCAACCATTTCATTTTATTCAATTTAACATTTCCTTTAGTTACCCCTATTAACAGACTCAAACTTTGGCGGATACACGGATTCCAACCCAAATACACCAGTACGGCACATTGTGCCTAAAACGGTACATAGTACCTTAACAGTATACGACACATAAGTGCCTGAAACGACACCCGAGGTGCTTGATACGACACACGAGGTGCCTGAAATATGACACATAAAGTGCCTAATATACGACACATAAAGTGTCTGATCGGCAAAGCCGATAAATCCCTTACTCTTCCAAATCCTATGGCATGCCAATTATATCCAACTCAGCCCGACTAGTTAATAGGGTATTCCATATTACTTTTCAATTTCAATTTCACATACAATTCAATTTCAATACATATTCATCATTCAACTCAATTTCCATTCAATTCAACAAAAACACTTACCTTATAATTTACTTACCATATACATAAATTAATTTAACATTTAATGAATAAATAAGTAATTTGAATTATAGTAATACAAACCCGAATTTGCTTGATTATTCCTCGGTAACCTTCTCCTTTCCTTTGTGGGTCGATGCCTCGAGTTCCTTTTTAGCTACGAAAATAATAATAATTTACATTATTAATTGTAACATTAAATTACAATAAATAATTGAATTTTATTCAATTCCTTATACACAATTATATTATTTACTTATAAATTCTTTCTAGGCTGTCTACCTGAGTCATTGTCACTAAATTATCTATATCTTGAGTTACAGAATTCCAAATTAAGATCCGTAAATTTTATATGAAACTAGACTCACATATCTTCTTGCCATAAATTTTCAAAATTTTCTATTCAACCAATAAAGTACAGTTTATACTTTAAAATCACCCCTATTCTGTTGTCTGATAGTTCTGACCACTCTTTGCTAACATTTAATTATCTTTTTGTACAAAATCCAAATAATGTTCTAATTTGTTTCTTCTAAAACTAGACTCATTAAGGAATCTAACCATATAAATTATGTCCCTAAATTGTTTTTTTTACAATTTTTAATGATTTTTCCAAGTCAGAACAGGGGATCTTGAGATCACTCTAAATCAGTCTCACAAAAATCTAAATATCTCAAAATACAGAATTCCTTTACTTTCTCTATTTCTTTCATATGAAAATAGACTCAATAAGCTTTAATTTAATATCTCAATCAACTTCTACTTCCATTTCTACCATTTTTGGTGATTTTTCAAATTTACTCTTCTGTTGCTGTCCCAAAACTGTTTTCTTATAGCTTATTTTGCAATTAAATCCTAATTAAGTTTACTTATTTTCTTAACTTAATTCATGCTTTGTTTCTACTTAAATTCCTTCTATATTCAACTTGGCTATCTAATGTTCATAATAAAACCCTAATTTATAATTTCTTCCAAATTGATCCCTATAATACAAAACTTATAGCTTACTTTACAATTTAATCCTTTTACTAATTCTAACTTAAATTTCATTCAATTTAATCCCTTATTCATCTTTTCTTTAACATGAAATTTGTTTAAAAGCTTATAAGCTGTAACATCCTGAATTAGGGGTTGTTTAAAATTTAATTAATTTCCTATGTGTGTGCTTGAAGAATTAAATACTATGATTTATTTGGCATGTTCTAAGGTCTAGAATTAAACCCGAGCTAGGCCTGACTTAGTATTAAAATTTTTTTTTAGTACCTAAAAGGAGGGAGCTAGGTGAGATAGGGCTTTAATAAAATTTTGGACGAAATAGGGCAAACAATGGGCTTGGTACAATTGGCTTGGTGCGCCTAAGGGTGAGGCAAGGGAGGTCTTGGGTTCGAATCAAGGTGGCAGCAAGGTGTTTTAATTTTTGGGTTTGGCGTTGAAATGGAAGAAGGCCTTAAAAGGAGCTGGGATGAGTCTAGGACACAAAGAACTCATTGGCAAAGTGGTTTCCGTGCGTCACTTAGGAGTTGGAGGGGAAGAAGGGCGCAGGTTCGAATAGCTGGAGCAGCAGTTTGCGTTTTAATTTTATTTTGGGGTGATGGGCTTAAGTAGGGAGGCTTTAAAAATAAATGTTGTGGTTATTTGACATGAAAGTCAATTTGGAAAAGTGGCCTGGATGTTGGAAGAGAGGGCTGGGGCGTGATGGTGGTTCGAATCAAAGAAGCAGCACATTGGTTTTTTTCCCTTTTTGCTGCTGGCGTGACAAGGTGAATTGGCCTGCACATGGGTTCTTTGTTTAACATTCGGCTGGAAGAGTTTGATAAGCACATGGTCTCTTTTATTTTCATTATTTATTTGATAAGATAAAAAGGGATAATATTAGCATTATCATTAGATTATTATGGGATTATTATTTGATTATTATTTAAGGTATTCAAATTATTTTGAATAATTTGAAATATGTGGCCTAGAGTGAATTAAGGAATTGGTGGAATTTTAAACTCTTCAAAGGAAGAGTGGACGGCAAGTATAGGGGCATTAGTGCCAAATTTGCTTAGCCAATTACTTGGTAATTTCGGCTAAAGCAATTACATTTTTTTCAAGTCTTTTCTTTTCACTCCCTTTTCAACCTCTATCAAAACCGACGGCACCATTAATCCTTTACCTTTCTTTCTTTGTTTCAAAAACTATCTCTACTTCTCCTTGCCGAATCCCCATTCTTAATTCCCCTTTTTTTTTATTTCTTTATTGGCCGAATATTCATTCCTTATTGCCGAAACTCTAACACCCTTTCTCTCATTATTTTTCCCTCTAGCCGAACCTATACCCTACCTACTTGCCGAAACTCTTTTCCTCCCCATCAAACTCTCTTTGGCCAAATACTAAGGGTGGTATAAATCTCTTCGGAGTTTCTTCTGCAATCGATTGGTGAAGGTGAGGGATGGCCGAAACTTTCTTCCCCATACTTTCTTTCTCTGTCGACTTATAGGAATGGTAAGAAGTCAATTTCGGCATTTGATGGCAAGGGTATTAATACTTTTTGAAACCGATATATTGTAGGGTCTCCGGGATATTTGGAATCAGGCGATCTAGGCTCTATTCCTTGGTAACTGAACTTGGTAAGGAGGTAAGGATCCATTTCAAAGTTCATGAAGTCTTTTATAATCAAAGTCAAGGCTACTAACTTATTGATTGCCGATTTAGGAAGAAAAAGCACTTTGAGGGTGGTGGCTAGTATTCAAAAACATTTGGGTAAGGTTTGGGTTCACAAGGAACCCTTTTCAATTATTTTGGTTTGGCCGAATAGGCCATGGCACTAATCTAGTGGTTGGCCGAATATAGGAGCAGGAAGTCTAGGGTGCCGATTTGATTCTTCGGGATTTGGAACGACCGTTGGTGACAGGTGTGTACATACACACTTTATAATCAATTAACTTGCTAAATAATTTGTGTATGTTAAATCGGATTGATGTAGATTTGGATTGGATACCACGAATGGTATAAGCAAGGATCCAGGTAAGTCCTTGATGATTATAATGCTTTTGAGAAGCATGGCATATTTGGTATATGTGATTTAAATATATGTTGGCATGAAATCTGTTGTATATCATGGATTGATGTGGGTTACATGAGTGGAGGTGGCAGTGATATTAGTGTCGACGGACACCAGTGGTTTGGTACCACATTGTGACTACGGTCACCAGAGGTTTGGCACCTCCAGAGGTTTGGCACCTCATAGCGTCTCGTCCCAGTGGCTTAGCACCACAGTGGGTTGGCCCCACAGGCGATATTAAGGGATTGACGCCAGTGATTTGGTATCACACGATGGGTTGGCCCCATCATTCGATTTGTGTCTTCGGACACCAGAGGTTTGGCACCTCTAGTGATTTGGTATCACAATTGTGACTTTAAGTCACCAGTGGTTTGGCACCACCAGTGGTTTGGTACCACACGGGGTAGAGAAAGGAGTTTGGATGGCTAGGTTGGGTGCATGATTTAGTGCATGTTAATTTGTTATAAATTGTGTATGATGTGGCATTAAACCGGGGGAAGGGTTACATACTGAGTCTTGGTGACTCACCTTCTTCTTTACATTTTTCAGGTGACATGTAGATCGCGGATGTGGAGCTGGATGGACTCGAGGTGGCCATGCAGTGGACTTTGATTTAAATAAACTTTAATTTTAGTTATTTTATTTTTATTATCGGTTGAATTTTTAACCAAGTTGTAATAAGGCCTCCTAGATTTATTTTTTTTATTATTTCATGTTTTGGAATAATCTGTAATTTAAACTATTTCTTAGTATTAAGTTAAGTACACATGTTTTCTTAAAATCCAAACGCAAAATGTTTTATCGTGCCATCGTATTTTTGAATCGATAACAATCGGCTTAATGAATATTTTTAAAATAAACCTAAGTATAGTTTTTAACAAGAGACTTGAAAACACAAGGTTTTCGAAAAAACTTAAAACGGATTTTGAAAAGATTTCAAAATGTTTTCTCGGTAGCAACCCAAATTCGGTCGTAGTGTTTGGGCCGAGTTTGGGGTGTTACATAAACTTTCAAACTATCAAATTAATTTCATCAAAACCTTGCTTTAAGGCTTCTAAAATATCAAAATTAAGAGAAAAGAGCTAAATTTAGCTTACCAATTAAACTTGAAGCTTTAAATCCCAAATTTTTCCTTTTCTTTTCTTTCCCTTTTTCTTCCCCTGTTTTCTTCTTGTTCTCTATTTCTTTTCTGTTCTTCTTTCTTTTTACTTTCTTTTTATTTACTTTATATTACTTTAATATTAAGTAAACAAATTATTTTATAACAAATGTACCAATATTTTTATTACAAGTGTACCTATATAATTATTACTATTACACTTGTCATCTATTTTTATTTTTATTTTATATATTATCATTTAATAATAATTTATATATCCAATATAAAATCATAAAATAATGATATACATTATAATTTAATATAATAAAACAATAAAAATCTTAGATTTTTATCATCAATTGCCGCCTCATTTATGCTAAATGGTTTAATTGCCATTTTAGCCCCTTTTTACTTTCTTTTAATCTATAATTAGACTTTCACTCTTTATTCAATTTGATCCTTTTTCCTAATTACTTTAAATTAAGCTAAATTCACCAAACAAAAAATATAATTAAACACACTATTAGACTCATAATTACTCCTAATAATTATTTACTAACTCGATTTACTAAGACGGAGGCCCGATAACACACTTTTTTGGTGCCCACGGATTTTGGGTCGTTACATATGGTTCAGACCTGTTATCACAGTTTTGATGAAAATTTTTCTGGTGTTGGTTCCACTAATTCGATGACAGTTAACTATCATCAGCTACATGGCCAGGGTTTTTCTTCTACTGCTCTTACTTGTCCACCTGTGTCTCATTGCTATGGTTTGTGTTCTCAGCCTTCATCCAATTAGTTACCTCTTTGAGCTTCTGCTTCTTCCCTAACTAACCAGACCTGGTATCCTAACTCAGGGGCAACAAATCACATCACTCCTAATATGGCAACTCTCACAACTGCTTCCCCCTACGCAGGTACAAGTCAAGTGTCTATTGGTAATGGTGATTTTGTATCCATAGCTCACATAGGCTCTTCGTACTTATTGGCTAGCTCTAGGCTCTTACGCCTCCAGATTGTTCTACATGTCCCTACAGTGTGCAAGAATTTGCTGTCTGTAGGACAGTTTGCAAGATAATGCTGTTTATTTTAAATGTCACCCAATTTTATGTTTTGTGAAGGATATACAGACAAAAAAAACTCTTCTAGTGGGCCACATGTATAATGGACTCTATAGATTTGATGTGTCACATTCTGCCAAATATGTTGTTGCTTCAAAGCCAAGATCGCATCTTCTATACACTACTCAAGTTTCTTCTTCTCCTGCATTATGGCATAACAGACTCGGTCATCCATGTATCAACACTATGCCTAATATTTTGCGTACTTGTAATGTTTCTTTCACATTCAACGATTTGCCCAACATATGTACAGCTTGTCAACTAGGCAAATCTCACAAATTGCCTTTTAGTTCTTCACAAACACTGTACTCTTCCCCATTTGAACTTGTAGTGTTTGATGTTTGGGTACCAACTCATGTGCAATCGAACGACTTCTCTTATTATGTTTCATTTGTAGATATGCATAGCAAGTATACTTGGCTGTATTTTCTCAAGTCCAAGTCTGAGGTTTTTCTATGTTTTCTTCACTTTCATCGAATGGCTCAAGTTCAATTCTATTATTCCATCAAGATGCTTCAAAGCGACTGGGGGGAGAGTGTCGTTCTCTGTCTAAAGAGCTATATCATTCTCTGTCTAAAGAGCTATCTCGTTTTGGAATCCAACATAGGGTCACATGTCCCCACACTTCAGAGCAGAACAGGGTTGCTGAAAAAAAACACAGACAAATAGTTGACATGGGGTTGACTCTGTTAGCTCAGTCTTTCATACCTTTGGAGTTTTGGTCTTATGCATTTTCTCATGTAGTCTATTTGATCAACAGATTGCCTACTCCTATTCTACACCAGACCAGTCCGTATGAGAAACTCTACAAGCTTCAACCTATTTATTCTCATTTAAAGGTGTTTGGTTGTGCCTGTTTTCCGTATTTAAGGCCCTTCCATCAACACAAACTTCATTTTTAGTCTAAGTGATGTGTTTTTCTTGGTGTTGGTATCAATCAAAAAGGCTATAAGTGCCTTGCTGGAGATGGTCGTGTATTTGACTCTCGCCGTGTAGTTTTTGATGAGTCACAGTTTCCCTTTCAGAGTGGTTTTTCTTCTGGTTCAGATGAGGACTCCATCAGGATCAATCATTAACGCTCTCATATTCCTCTGATTGACTGTTCTTCTTCTTTTGGTCATACATCCTCTACTCCATCCGGGTTAATTAGGGGTTCTCCTATGTCAGCCTCTCCTCAAGCTGCTTTTTCTGTCATACGAGTTTCTAGGGACCAATCTCCTTCGCTTGGGATGAGTGCTGATCCCTCAGCAGTGGTTAGTGTGCCACCAGTACCTGCTCAGTCTGGTTATCTTACAATAGCTACTCCTCCTGTGAATCTACATCTTATGCAAACTCGCTCAAAAAGTGGTATTTTCAAGCCAAAAATATTCTCTTCTGCTCTGACTGAGAATGAGCCTTCATCCATTAAAGAAGCTTTTCAAAGCCCGATCTGGACTGCTGCTACACAAGCAGAATATAATGCTTTAATCTCCAATCACACTTGGGATCTCATGCGTTTACCTGCAAGTCACAAAGCTGTTGGATGCAAGTGGATTTTCAAAGTGAAGAAGAATTCAGATGGTTCAGTACAAAGGCAGGTTGGTTGTTAAGGGTTATCTTCAAGAGGCAGGTGTTGATTTTTAGGAGACATTTAGTCTTGTGGTCAAGCCAACAACGATCAGAGTGGTTCTGGCACTTGCTGTTTCACTCGGTTGGTCTCCCAGACGGGTGGACATCAATAATGCTTTCTTGAATGGTGATTTGCAGGAAGACGTTCACACGATACAACCACCAGGGTTTGAGCAACAAGGGACAGATGGTCAACAACTGGTATGCAAACTAAAGAAATCATTGTATGGTCTCAAACAAGCACATCGGGCTTGGTTTCACAAGCTAAAGGAGTTTCTCATAGACTCCAAGTTTGAAGCATATAAGGCTGACAACTCCCTTTTCATTCATAAATCAGGATCTCAGTTACTTTATGTCCTGGTCTATGTCGATGACATTATTGTCACTGGGACTAACTCTCGGGCCATAGAAACATTTGTCAAAGAGCTCAATGATCATTTCTCTCTGAAGGACTTAAGAAAGTTGAGTTATTTTCTTGGCATTAAAGTCACCTATACTCCGAATGGCATCTTTCTTAGCCAAAGGAAATATATCCTTGATTTACTTTGAAGAGCCTCTATGGACAAGTCAAATGGTTCCCCTACACCTATGATAGCTACCTGTTATCTATCAGCTCATGAAGGCAGCCCTATTGAAGATGAATATCTTTTCAGAAGTATTGTTGGTGCTCTTTAATATGTCGTGATTACCAGGCCAAACATTGTCTTTTCTGTTAACAGGGTTTGTCAGTTCATGCACAAACCTTTGGATTCACATTTTTAAGCTGTAAAAAAGATCCTACGATATTTGTAAGGGACTTTGAGTCATGGGTTACAATTCACTCGATATGCAAAGTTTTTTTCTGGAAGGATATTCTAATGCCAGTTGGGGGTCCGACTCTGATGATCACAGGTCCACATCGAGGTTTTGTGTTTTCCTTAGAAGGAATCCAATCTCTTGAAGTTCCAAAAAATAACAAGTAGTTTCGAGATCTACAGCAGAGGCAGAATACAAAAGCCTTGCCCATGTCATTGCAGAAATAGTATGGATTCAATCCTTATTGTCTGAGCTTTGTGCTCCTGTTAAGACCAAGGCATTATTTTGGTGCGATAGTTCAGCTACTGTTGCAGTCACAGGCAATCCTGTCATGCATTTCAAGTTCAAGCATGTCGAGTTGGATTTATTCTTTATAAGGGAAAAATTTATGAATGGATCCTTTCAAGTAGGACATGTACCCAGTCAAGACCAGATTGCTGATATCTTGACAAAACCGCTATCACTAGGGCCATTCAGCAAGTTTAGGAGTCAGCTTCGAGTGGTGACCAATGATCATGAAGTTCAAGAGAAGAAAGTTGTTAAGTAAGTGGCATGTTATGAGTAGCTTTGAAGTTAGTTAAAAGGAAGTTAGTTTGTTAAACAAAATTACCTAACCGTTGTTTAACAGTTAGTTAATAGTAGCTGTTATCTTCATGTATTAAATACTTTTCTTCACCTAGATGAATAACATGCAAGATTTCTTCTTCAACACCTTATTGCTGTTGTTAACATGCACCAGTGAAAAATAACCTTGAGGATGCTGTTAAGGTACCAAAAGGGAACCCATATCACAGTGCAACTTCTGGATAAATGGCCATATATCTCATCCTTAAAAAGGTGATCATGTTGTTCTTCTGCTAAAACTCAGCTCTATATTTTCTCGTTCTTTAGGATGTTTTTCACTCTAATTCTGTCTCTCATCTTATTGTTAAACAAAAAATTTTATCCATTTGCTAGGTGGGTGTCCAAATGGAGGTTCCTGTGCAACAGGCTTTCAACGGCCAAGAGGTGGAAGTGTGGCCACGTGAAGCCTAAATGTGGGATAATCAAAAGCAAAGTTAGTGGAAGTTGCTCTATTTCTCGAAGGTCTACCTTGGCCCTTAAGGGGCGAGATATCTTGGATGGAGCTCTTATCATCCATTCAACTGTCGATGCAGAGGTATGCCATTGACGGTAGATGCATCCATTCCCTTGCACTCTTTTGTCACAGTGTTTATTAGATTTGTTATTCAATTCCATGTTTTGAATGTTGTTCATGACTTCAATTTTCTTACATTCTTCTTGCTTGATAACTCTGACTTGATCA
Source organism: Gossypium bickii (assembly GCA_025503065.1). NCBI lineage: Eukaryota > Viridiplantae > Streptophyta > Magnoliopsida > Malvales > Malvaceae > Gossypium > Gossypium bickii. The sequence goes on along the minus strand of CP106710.1, from coordinate 19,209,010 downwards.
CTGCCTTCCCTGTCATTTCATTATTAGCTTTCATATGAGTATGTAATCCTTATCTGCTTGTAAATGTGTAAGTAAACTTTTTGTGTGTTGGATGGACAATTTAGTTTAGTTGAACAATATGGTAATAACAGTGTGGTTTTGGAAATAGGTAAAAGTTGGAGGATCAATAAAAAACAAGGGTTGGCTGATTGAGAGAATCAACTAAAAAGATACAGCATTCCGGAGAAACTGAGGGTCCGAGGTTTCAGAATGGAGGAAACCTACAGTCAACCTGGCAAGTACACTTTAAAGCCATGAATTTAATATGGATAAATAATGTAATTTCAGATTTAATAATAAAAAAGTATTATTCAAATGTGTATGTATAAATATAAAAATTAATAAAAGATGTTTTAAATATTTAAAAAATGAATAATAAAAGTAAAATGTTATTTAATTATCATTTTTCTTCCATTTAAAAGTTTTTTTTTAAACACTTGTGCTATTGTAATTATTACATAAAGACATTAAAATTTATAACAACTATAATATTAAAAAAAAATCTATATTCCAGAAAATAACTATTATCAAATCTTAAATAAATATATAAAATTTTTAAAATACTTATGGATTACAAGTTGTGAAACTATTTGGAATATCCCACAAAATCCTTGGTCAGATTATCACGGAATTGTTTCTTATAGATTTGGGTCTTAAATAAGCTAAAAAAATAAAAAATAAAAAAGCTATTCAACCCACCGGAACCCAAACCCATGGAATCAACCTAGAAAAAGAACTTAACAAAATCTAAAAAAAAAAAAATAAAACCAAAATTAAACACAAAATCTAAAAAACTTAACAAAGTGGAGGATTAAATTCTAAAGTTCAACACAGTAGAGTGATTAAACCCAAAATTATACCTATATTAAAAATCTAGCTCTAAACCTCAAATTAGCAGCAAGAGTCTGAGAATCAAAGAACAAAGTGGCCATGGAAATGAACTATTATTAGCAGGAGGAATATTCGTGGACGTCTGAGTAGATCCTGGTAGGGGAGTTGGGAAGCTTTGTTTTGGGTTTTCGATTAAATGTGTGAAAGCGCTAAGAAAGTTTGATGAGAAGATGATGATAATGCTACGGACATGTTTGGTTTCTTAGAAGATATTTTTTTCAGATTTTGTAATGTCGGGGAAAATGAGTTTGGGTGGGTGGTGACCCGGCTGGGTTGGCAGATTTTTTTTTTTGTATTTTAGGTGAAAATATATGTTTTAATTTTAGATTAGATGATCAAATAATAATTCAACAAGTGTATATTTTATTTTTAATATTATTTTTTCAAATTTGTCATGTTAGATTTTCGGACAGAAAATATTATTACCATTAATTATTGTTTTTAATTGTTGAGTTTTGAAATTGATAAAAATTAAATTATTTTACTTTTTATATAATAATTTATTCGATTTCGAAATTAATATATTATCATTACAGTTAAAATGTTAATGAATTGCATTACACTTTGATTATTAAAAAAAATTCTGGTATAAAAAGATTTTCAAGTTTGGATTTAGACCCATTAAAATTATATAATTTATTATTTAAAAAATTATTTTATACTATTATTTATTTAATTTGAATTCGGATTAAGACCGAATCAAGTTCGCCTAAAATTAAAAAATTTGTAGCTAAGCTTGAGTCGAAACAGGCTAAGCCAACTAAACTGGATGGGCTACTTATGAAATGATTCTACTTGATTTATTGACATAGATGATTAAATTTAGAATATAAATAACATAAAACAATAATTCAAAAAATAAGGATAAAGATAATAACAAATATATTTAAATACTTGAAATCCTAAAATTGCGTTATTACGCTCTCACAAAATTGATGATCGATAAAGTAATAATCGTGAATTAAATATGATAAAAAAATTCTTTAAATTATGTTATTATATTTCGTAAATTTAATAATCGATAGAACAACAATCTTAGATTGAAATTAAAAAAAGGTGAACCGATAAAAAGAATATATAAACCAAGATCCAAAACGATATAATGAAATATAGTATGTAACCTTCTCAAGTAACTTCGGATTCTTCTGTATCCACGTGTCTCTCTATTTTTCACCTATTATAATTATTTATAACCAATCAAGCATAAAGCAAATACATATAAAAAAGAAAATGGGTCCACTCTTATTTGGCATTGGTTGCAGTAGGACACGTGTTCCAATTTCATCTACAAAATCACTATGATGGTTTTCTTATTGGGGAATATTTATAGAATATTTTGTGTAAGCAGATTATTAGTCATTATTTGACTTTACATTATCATTTTACGTGTGCCATAGTCATCTCATTTTAGTATTATCATCTAACTCGGGAATTTACTAAAATATACCAAAATTAAAAAAATTACAGAAAAGAGCCAAAAATTTAATTATTTACGGAAAAGGGTCATTTCTCCTAAAACGCGTCCACGTCAGCGCGTTTTTGGGGGATGCACCAGGAAAGCGCTCCCTTGAGGGAGCGCTTTGTGCCACATCAGCCAAAAACGCGCCCTCAAGGATGCGCTTTGCTGATGTGGAGCGTTTTTGCCCTCCACCCCCCAGTTTTTAGTGCTAGGGTTTAGGGTTTTAGGGCTACGATTTAGGGATTTTTAGGGTCGTAGGGTTTAGGATTTTTAGGGGAAATTTAATGGACTAGATTTTAGGGTTAATTAATTAGAATAATTTTAGGTTTAGGGTTTTGGAAAAAATATATCAGCAAAATAAAAATTATTTGAATTTTTTTTACAGTTGTATCTGGCAAGATAATTTTGAAAAGACGTTTCTGAACAAATAGTGCCCAAAACCCTTCAAGCAGGATGCACTGTCAGCAAGAGTACTAAAAAAAGCTCCCACGTGGACGCTCTTTTGCTGCAGAAGTCTCTGGTAAAATAATTTTCAGAAGACGTTTCTGAACAAATAGTGACCAAAACGCTTTAAGCAAGATGCACTGTCAGCAAGAGTACTGGAAAAAGCTCCCACGTGGACGCTCTTTTGCTACAGTAGTCTCTGGCAATCCTTAGACTATAAATCAGCCAAATTTCATTCTCAGGTTGCATAACAGAAATTGAGGCAAAAGAAAAATAGAAACTGAAAATGAGTGAACGTATTAATGCTGTTATTTACTATTTTTTTTATCGGAGAATATAACGCGACTGGGTTTTAATCGAAACATAGATTTGATAGAACTTCGGAAAAGAATTAGACGTAAAATCTTCGGAACAATGCCAATGAAAGTTCAGTCCATTAAGTATAGATTTTGCGCTTCGGTTGATCCGGTGAGATATGACTCATTCGACATCAAAGGTTCTCGGAGCTTGGAGGCAATGGTGGAGACTCATCTTGCCAATGGATCACCCTATCTTGAGGTATATGTACAATTTTCATCGCCAAGTGATCTTCCTTTGACTTCAACATCTACTGCTGTTCGAGGGGAATACACGACCCCAAGCCGACACTCTGTTAATGGGAGGCAGAATACAGAAGTGCCCGTGTTTGGTGGTAGTATGGAAAACACAACCCCTGCACGATACTCGGTTGGTGGATGGGACATGCATATCCTTCCTTCGACGTTCGATGCTAGAAATACGTATTGGGGAACGTCATCAACTTCTAGTGGTTGGCAATCCACATATGATTGGGAACGTTACAAAAGTTGTTTAAGAAGGGATAATGTACTCCCCACGACATCCACCGGCGAGGGGCTTTCGTTCGTTGCAGATGATGATGGGTCGGATGGTGAGTCTGATGTTGATCCACCTCGAGAGCCCAGGCCCGATGGTGCAGAAGTTGCATTATTTTCTGGACCGGAGCCTGTTCCAACCGTACCTGAAGATGTTGAAGGCGGTTCAGATGAAGAAGAAGAAGATCCGCTATTCAGGGCGTACTCGCCTCCAGCCCACATGCATAATGTCGATCTATCTCAAGACGATGCATTGGAGTTTCCTGAACTACCACACAAAACTCGTGACCGTACAAGTTCGTCGTTGGATTCGGGAAAATTAGAAGTTGGTAAAGAGTTCTTCAAGAGTGATAGTACACTCTCCGCATGGAAGATGGAAAGTGTGCGCCTCGGGTCTCCACCTCTCTATCAACGCACTGATTAACTTCGGGTCCAACTTGCACCCCCGGCCTATCGTGTCCACGTGCCAAAAACCCGCTTCTCGTAGGTAATTCTCGATCAACGACAATGGCGGACCAGGCATATTGCGAATATAGCATTGCAACACCCAATTTACGGACTGTTTAAAAAATTATAAAATAAAATTTAATTAAAATTGCATAAACTTAAAAAATATTAAATAGTTTGAAAAATTAAAAATAAAATTAAAATTAAAACTTACCATTGTCATTTGATCGATGAAAATGTGTTTATCGTCGAGACGAATTAATTCCCCGGCCATTGCTCCTTCTTCGAATATATTAAAATTTATCAAAAAAATATATTTCAAAAAATTTAAAAAAGGGCTTTTTTGTAAATATTAAAGGACTATTCTGAAATTTGAGAGGAAATTTCAAGGAATTTAAGAGAAATTTGAGAAGAATTTGAGAGAAAGTTGAGAGAAAAATGAATAAGGACTTTGTTGTGATAAAAATAAAAGGGTGGGGGGGTTTTATAGGCTTTTTTTTTTTTACCGTTGCACCAGGAAAGCGCTCCCTGACGTGGATGCGTTTTGGGAGGAAATGGCCCTTTTCCGTAAATAATTAAATTTTCGGCCCTTTTCCGTAATTTTTTTTATTTTGGTATATTTTAGTAAATCTCCCATCTAACTCCGTTTATTTGTCTTTAATTAGAATCTCATTTTATTATCAAATTTTTCAACAACAATTAATTAGAAAAAATTACTGTAAATAATATTTTGTCTGTGTTGGTAAAGTTAAAGATTTTTTTAATATTAATTTTATTATCGATTTTGATCATATTTATTTTTTTAACTACTCATAACATACTCATACTAGTCAAGTTAAAACTCAATTGTTATTGAAATGGCTAGATTTGAATTTATGTAAATTATGATTAAAATGTAAAGTTATTATGATATAAATTATGTAATGATATTAGTTAAGTCTAAATTAATTAAATTGTAAAAGGAAAATGATGATGATATGATTAAAGAAATAAAATAGAAAAAGGAAATTTAGTAGCATCTTAGCTCAACTGAGAAAAGAAAAAGAAAATTCAATTTGATATTACTCTATATGGGGAAACTTCTTCTAAGTTTCCTTGCATGTCCATCGTCTTCCCCCATAAAAGAATTCGTAATTAAAAGAAAAAAGCATTAATCCACTTTCTTCTTTAGCCATTTTCGTATACAAATACAAAGCAACCTCCCCAGCCCCCTTCATCATTATGTTGTCTTCATCATCATCATCGTATCTGCAAGAAGCCCTAATTTGTAAAGCTTCAACGTTTGATGATGGTGATCATATCCTCTTTGGTAGTAAAATGTCTCCCCTTAGTAAGACCGACTTGCAACGCGTATTCGAGAAGCTCGACAAGAATGGAGATGGCTTCGTTAGTCTGGAGGAGCTGAATTGGTTGCTCCAGAGAATCGGGTCTGTCCAATTCAGCCTTGAAGAATTGGAGCCCTTGGTGGGAAAACCATGTTTGAACTTGGATGAATTCTTCTTCTTTTATGAATCCATCTCGAACCCACCGGCACAGGGTGGTGACGAAGAGGAGGAGGAGGAGGAATTGGTCATTCACGGCGGCGGTGAAGAAGAAGACAGTGACCTTGCGAAGGCTTTCAAAGTGTTTGACTTGAATGGGGATGGGTTTATTTCATGTGAGGAGCTTGAATACGTGCTGGAAAGACTGGGTTTGTGGGATGAAAAGAGTGGAAAAGACTGCAGGAGCATGATTTGGTATTACGACACCAATTTAGACGGCATGGTTGATTTTCAAGAATTCAAAAACATGATGTTACATTCCAGTTCTTGAGTCATTCTCAAACATCCCCATATCTGAATAAATAAAAAAAGTTTGATTTCATTACCATTTTTGAGCTACGCTTGTTTCTCGCTTCTATGCTATTAGGGATTTTCATTGCTATAAATATTAATGACTATACAAATAATAATATTGTATATTTAAAATATTTTAATTAATATCCATATGCTTCATGCAATCATCATGTATGAATGAGCTACAGCTTTCTGTTACCCCTATTTCTTCTTTCTTTTTTCTTTTGTTTTGAGCGAGTTTGTAACTCAACCTTTTTTTTTTTTTTTTTTTTATGTTAGGTCAGAATATGGTCTTATTTGAAGTTTAGTCCTTTTTTTTATTTCAATTTTTTTATTTTTTTAAATTTCAAGATTTAGATTCACGGTTAAAATTCTTTTGTTAAATTTATTACTGTGTGGTATTTTAAAATAATATATTTATACTCATATTTGCAGGGGGGGAGCCAATAATTTTTTTTATGGAACTAGAATTAAGTTGTATAATTTTATGAAAAGAAAAATATATTTTCACCATTTTAATAACTTATATTTTTAAAATTTTTAAAGAATTAAATAAAAATTATTATTTTTGGAAGACTAAAGTATAATTTTACTTCTAATTTTAGGGAGGCCAAGACCTTACCACCGCTCTTAATCATTTGATAACCATGTGAACAACATACAATTTTCTTTTGAAAAAAAAAACAACATACATTTTTAAATTTAATATATATAGAATAAATTCTCAAATTAAAAATATATTACAAAGTAAATATATGAAAAATACAGAGAATTTGAGCATATTTTAAGCTTTATGTTAGTTGAACACAAAAAATATATATTCTTAGCGAAAGAAAAACCTTTACAATTAAAACTAAAAAAGACGTGTTCATTTTGATTAATTTTTATTTTTTATATTATTTAAAGACATTTATTTTTTCTTGGGTGGTTAAATTTTTTAATAATATATAAAATAACAATTGGTATATATTTATTTATTTAGAACTTTTTCGATAGGAATAATAACAATTTTAATTTTTAATGTTTACAGTTTTTGTTCAATTCATTCTTATTTTTTTTAGTTAAATTTGGCTCTTAATTTTTTAAAAATAGTTGAACTTGTCCATAGAAAGAATTGTGTTGTTTTTTTTTTTAATAGAAATATTAACTAAAATGTTAATTTTTAAATATGATAATTTGTGTGACAATCCACTTGTGCTTTATATTTTTTTAATTTTTAATTTTTATAATTATAATTTTTAATTAACATATATGACAAATTATAACATATTAGTATAGAGTATATATGACTTGTCATGTGGTTTGCCACACTAATATCGTTTAAAACAATATGTTTTAGTCAACATTTTTGCTGAAAAAAATATAATTTAACTCTTTTGAAAATATTAACGAACAAATTTAAATAAACTTAAAATTAAAATTAAAATTAAAAAATAAGTTTATCATTAAATCTCAAATGTAACTTAATACTTTAAAAGGATATATGGTCAACTTTGTCCTAACAAATAGAAATTGAAAGGGGCATGGTAAAGAGCATTGAAAGAGCTCCACACGCTAAAAGTACGGTAAAGTACTTGGCGGAAACGAGTGGATCTTGTATTAAACTTTTCACCGCCTTTGACCCTTTTTCATTAATGGCCAATTATGAATCTAATATTTTATTGACAACAAATTTTTTTAAAAAAAAAATAGCTTCGACCAAATAAATAATAATATTGTTAATTGTTGAAACATAGTATTAATGGAGATAGAGAAAAAGGAGAGAGTTGGTGTTGAGGAAGATGGGTTCATCTATTTTAAGGCCGGCAGTCGAAAAAATAGAGGAACTCAGGCAAAAGAGGGGTGAGAGCGGGTTTTTTACCCTAATAATATAAAAAAATATCAAAATAGTATGTTGCTAAGATTAAGTACCAAAATGGTACATTTAAATGGGTGAAGGGTGGTGCATAGGCGGCACCACCCTCATTTTCTGACAATATACAGTAAAAAGTTATTATTTTAGTAGTGGAGGGTGTCAAACAGGCGGCACCAGTGGAGGGTGTTAGATAGGCAGCATCAGTTGTGCCTATCTGATAGGCGGTACACCAGTATATTTTTCCTCCCCACCCAGAATATTTTTTATGAAAGGCATGTTATTTTTTTTGATTATTTTAATTTTTTTTATGTGGGTAAAAGATGAAACTATTGATATGAAATTTGGAATTTATGAGATAAATTAGGAATTAGTTTATATGTTTTAATTTTTTAAGATTATATGTTTTTTTAAATTTTATTTTATGTTTTTTATAAAAAATAAAAATGAAATTTATTTTGAACTTCTATGAAAAAAATTATATTTTAAACAAAAAATGTTTACTTATTATCATTTTAAAGTAACAATAAAAATATCTGTATTTATTATGTATCGTTTATGTTATGTTTTTGTTATTTTTTTTCTAAACTGATACGAGCCGGATGGGGGACTGGGGGGAATATACTAGGTGTGCCGCCTATCAGATAGGCACCATCAGTGTCGCCTATCTGACACCCTCTACTGGTGTCGCCTATCTGACACCCTCCACTACTAAAATAATATATATATTACTGTATAGTGTCAGAAAATGAGAACTTAATTTTAACAACAACCCATTTTCATTTTTTTTTATAATATTCCGGTAAAAAACCCGATGAGAACTTAGCTTGTTAGGATTTTAGGAAAGGAGAGAAGTCTATCTACAATATTAATATATATGTATATAGTTGAGAGATGGTTTTAATCTAATTATGTCACTCAGTGAACTCTGGGTGGCCCAATAGAGAGTGCAACTAGATCTAGATTCAAATAAAGATATAACCTTATGAAATATTGATTTGTGTCGTTAATGTTAATTTTTTTTTGATTTTAAATGTTTAGCTTTGAATTTTATATTATGATGCTGAACTTTGTCTAAATTTATTCTAGTTGAAAATTTCTCACGTGTAGAATATATTTAGAATTAATAAGACTTAAATTAATTTTATGATTATATTTGTATTTGTAAAAGTGAATAAATAAAAAGTGTTGAATACTCTTGTACTAAAAGTAAATAGAGGGCTAATACAAACTAGACTGTAACACAATTATGATGTGAATGAAAAACATAATTATATAAAAATATGTATATTTATAAAAAAAATGATTTAAAATGTTTTGGTTGAATGGGAAAGTACAAATATTGAAAATTATAGAGGCTTGTGTTAAAATTTTATTATGTGTATCTATACTTACTATTTAAGTGTTTTATTGAGTTGATGTCACCCTTAACCGAGTCACCAACTTAGCTGTTAAATTATAAAAATGCCCTTTCGAATGTAAATTAAGTTATATTATTCGATGGTATTTTAGTTTTTTTATTTAAAAATCAATAAAAATATGCAGATAGTGAGTTTTAAACCCGAACCAATTGCATTAGAAAAGCTTTATTTTAATATTTTTATGCAATTTAATTTTAATTATGCACACTTTATTACTTCCATCAATTGCATCTATACTATTAATAATGTATTTGATTAAATTAGTGTCACAAGTTAACTCAACACCGACTCAAGATTAATAACAATACAATGATAAACAATTGAATCCATTTTTTTAATTTTAATATCGTATATATATTTCATGTGTAATTATTATTAATTAATTTTAAATCATATGTTTCATTATTTATTATCTGCTATTTTTAAACATATATTTATGTTCTATATGTGTAATAAGATTTCTGATATTTTTTTATTTTCTATATAAAATAAAAGATACCTTCAAAATAATACAATATATTTTCACTGATATCCAATCGAATTTAAATTTAAATGATTGGTGATCCTAATTCAAATATATATACTAACTAAGTTTGATAACTAACGTCTATTACGTTGAGTCAGTTTTATCAATTTCCTTCCATTTGCAATGAAAATTGTGTATGGACTTTAGTGAATTTGAGGACCCACTTGCTTCAATCTTTGATTTTCATTACTCTCCAAAGGAAAAAGAAAAGTAAATTGTTGACCAAGAAAATTGAAGGACAAAATTCATTGGTGATGTGGAGCGTCCAAATAAAATAAAAGTAGTCACAATTTTAATTAATTTTTATTATTTTTCTTGCGGAAATAAATCCATGGTTGTTGGTTAATGAAATTTCACTACATATATTCAAAATATTATTACAAACAAGTTTTAAAGACTGGCACTTATTTTTTATTATAATTTAAAGATTAGTTTTTTTTTTTTCAGAAAATATTTTCGCCGACCATAAAGTGAAATATAAAGTTAAAAATATTTAAAAATAACAAATATTGAACTACTTTAACAACATAGACGACTATTTGAAAAGGACTTGATATTAAATATAGACAGGTACGGTAATGTACCTTTTGGTACGTTCCACGAAGTTCCACAAGACCAAGGGGCGGCGCAGTGGGGACATGTTAGAGTTTTGGGTCCTATTTTTAAAAAAAAATTAACTATTTAAAAATTATAATTTCGTCTTCAGCCTTTAAGTTATATATGTTTTATTTTTTATTTTTTATGTGAACTCTTCTGTTGTGGATCTAAAAAAAATTAAATGTTAGAGTTGAAGACTTAGGTTTAATTTGGATGGGCGGTGTGTTTACTTCCGGTGAGGTTAAAAATAGTGGTGGCTGTAAGATTAGTTACTGTAACGGTGAGATTGGATATTGTAGCAGTGAGATTAAAAATAATGGTGGAGTGTGTGTTCGGATTCAAACGCAGCGATAGCAATGAGGTGAGAATAAAAAATTGTATATTAATGAAATCAGATTAAAATTGATATATAATAGAAGCTTTTTAAATTTTTTTACTTTTTTTAAAATTATTAAAATATGTAAATTTATAAATTCATTTAATAAAATATTAAAATGTATCTTCCAATATTTTATTATAAATATTTTAATGAATTATATAATCAATTTAAATTATTTATTAGATAAAATGATAATTATTTTTAATTTTTATAGTTAAATATTCTTTTATAACAATGATAAATATTATTTTCACAAAGAGTAACATTATACTTGGATCAAATTTTGAAGTATCTAAACGGATGATTTTTAATAAAAAAAATATAGTAATATAAGACATAACAAGTTTCATTATTGCTAGAAATTAGGTTATGATACAAAATGTTTTTACAAATATAGATTCATTAAACTAGTTGCAATGGTTTCCCTTAACATCGCGATTTCAAGGTCACTTTCACTGTTAAAAGAACTCGATTCACCTCTATCAAAATGGCTTGAAGAGACTGGCATGTCGGGTATATTCTCAAATTGTTGAAAATCCTCATCATTTGACCAAGCATATCTTCGAATGTAATTATGCAAAACCATTGTTGCAATAACTATTAAAACTTGCTTGTTGAATGAATAGCTTGGAATATCTCTTAATATTGGCCATTTTTTTTCCACAATCCAAATGTTCGTTCAATCACAGAGCGTAACGAAGAATGGGCATGATTAAAGATTTCTTTTTTTCCAGATACTTGATGATTACCTCGATAGAAATCAGGTAAATGATATCGTTCCCCCTATATGGACCTAGAAAATCTGCCATTTGTGGATATCCTGAATCCACAAGATAATATTTTCCTACAAAAAAGTAAAATATAATATCAGGTTTAAAAATAAATTAAAAATTTTAATATTTTTTTATGTAAAGATTAATTAAAAAATTAAAGTTCAACCTGGTGGAGGGTGTGGAAACTTTAACTCTTGTTTTCTAAGTGCTTGTAAAAAAATTCTACTATCATGTGATGTTCCTTCCCAACCAGGAAATGCAAAAATAAAGCACATGTTGAAGTCACAAACTGTCATAATATTTTGAGTTGGTTCACCTTTCCGTTCGATATAAGGTATTTGACAAGAAGGCGAAATGCATGCTTTTATGTGTGTTCCATCTATGGCCCGAGTACAATCCTTTAAAATAAATACAAGTAATGAGATAAAAGTTAGAAATAATTTATATTTTAAAAATATAAAGATTGGGTAAATTTTACCTTAAAGTGAGGCCAATATCTTGTATCATGTCGAATATGGTTCGGTACTTCCTCGAATTGACCTTCAGTGGGTTTAATCGTTTCTATTCCCATTCGAGCAAATATATGCAACATATCAGTAAAAATTCGACTAACAGTTTCCCCAGATCGTTGAAATCACTCTGTTGCATTTGAATTTGATTTTCTATTTCCAAGAATGTAGAATGATAATGCTAACTTCTCCATCGCTGATACTTTCCCATGCGTTAAGCCATAATTTGTTTGTAAATCATGCAACAAGCTGTGAAATATATTTTTTGGCATCCTAAAACTATTCATGCAACGATCATCATGCTCATTTAATACTGCATCCACCCACATTTGACCTGTATAATTTGAATCCATACGTGATTGCATAGTGAAATAAGTTTCATGGTATACCAATACACTGCTTAACACATATTCTTCCTCTTCATGATAATTGTTGTGCTCACCTTGCGTAAAAATTGTGGCTATTCTTTGTTGATCTTCTTCACTTAATTCAGGGGTATCATAATTCATATCAAAACTATTATACATATTGTTAAATTTATCCATAACCTGAAAAAGTAATTAAATGAAAATAAATTAATATTTTGTGACATTCTATACAACACAGAAACTTGAATAAAAGCATAGCATAAAAATACCAAACATAAAAAATATCATACATTAGTTTTACATATAAAAAAGTAGTATAGCTATATTACAATAATAATTCTAAGGAGCTTATGGTGGAGGTGGTTGATGGTATGGTTGGAAGGGAAATGAGGATATTGCTACCAAGAATGAAAATGATGCAATTGGATTTTGTTCAGCACACTCACGTCGAAGCCACCAAACCCTAACATCTAGATCTAAGTTAAAAAAACATTTCTCGTTTCACCGGTATTTGGAACATTTTGATGGCAAAATAGTACAGTTCATCTTTTTTTTGGAATTTTATCTCCCAAAGCACGCAAAGCATCCATTGCATTTGAAATAGTATATTGAGAGTAAGGAAAAATAATTTCATTCACTGACTTCCTTGGACTAGCCATACTCTCACACAATTTCTCAATATGAGTAGTTAATGTATTTCTTAATAATTTTCTACTTGAGCTTGATTTTTTCCTTTACCGTGTACAACCCCAAGTGTTTGCTTTCTTCGATTAGGAGTTTCATGAGAAGGGTTTGATGGTACCTCATTAGGAGGAATACCTTCATTCTCATTACTATGTTCATCTGAATCAGCAAATCCCTCGTTAGGTGTATCATCTCCCATAGGAACCCCACTTAGAAGAACACCAGACGAAGGTGCCCATGCATTCTCTCCAGTGGCTACAATGCCACCAAACATTTGCCACATTAACTCATTCAATCGTGGTTCAATTCATTTCTTCTTAAATCCTTTAAAATCAGGATTTTCCTACATAACATGTTAAATGTTAAATGTTATACTAAGATTTTTATAACTGTAAATTATTAATTTCAATAAACTTTATGCATTAAAATAATGATAAAGTTAACACTAACCTGTATTTTTTTCAGCCCACAATTCTTCGGTAGCATCAACCGTCTTTTTAGATGGACACCATCCAATACCTGTAGATTCCTTAAGCAACTCCCTCCATAACCTCCATTCCTTTTTTAATGTACCCCACTTATTTTTCAATTGAGATTTTCCATAATTTTTTGTGTTTTTGCTTGAAAAAGAGCAATGACATATTCCCATCCTTTTGAGTTTAGATGAGTTGTCGGTCTATTACCAGCATTGACTTCATTCACACAAAGTTCACAAAATATCAACGTCAGCTCATCATCCCAAACAGCTTTTGTTGCTAAGGTACTATCTCCCTCCACAAAATTTCGTGTCTTTACCATCTATTATTATTATTTTGATTTTAAATGTCAACCGACATAAAACCATAAATATATACTTAGATATAATAATATAGTTTCATAAAAAATAAGAATAATACATCAAGAATGGATGAAAGCCATGAGATGAACACTAAAGAAAAAATTCTCAATGATTCATGGTAAAGAAAACAACGAGGATATAGAAAGGATAATTTCAAAATGAATAAAATTAAACTACCTCTTGCTTTTGGATGGTTTTAGATAGATGCTTTTGTCGCTGCAGACATTAAAATTAAAAAGGGGAAACATTAGGATAAATAAAGAAGAGACAAGAATCACTAGCAGATTCAAGGAGCAACCATCATTGTGCTGCTTGAAGCGAAATCAAAAAGGGGAAACATTAGGATAAATAAGCAATAAGCTGCTTAGCTCTTGTGTAAAATTGCACTTGATGCTGTCAAACCACTTCAAATTCTCTAGAATTTGGATTAAAACAATAGTACGAACATGTTTCTACCAGAAAAAGTGTAAGCAAACTTGAGTAGTTTGGTTTTTCTTAGCAACACTAGTAATCAAAATTTTACTTTAGTCTCAAAAAAAGCATGCATTTAATCACTCAAAGTTATGGCATCAATCTCATAGTTTCTGAAGGTCGAGACTGTAAAACTACTCATAATATCAAATCATCCTAACCCATTTTCTTTTAAAAAGGGTAAGCCTTTGCAACATTCTTATTAGAAAATATGAGAACAAGACATAGCCAAACCAACAGCTTGTTCCACATTAGCTTGTTACGTGGTTTAAAGTATTCCCTATACACCAGTAAATGTACTTAGTGGATATTCTATTATCTGTATAACTAATTATTTAAGATGGTAGTAATTTCAACTAATATACGATGACAGTGCAGGAATAAACAAGTGGAGTTTACAAGTAGGAATTATTAGCCCATACTTTTGACACATTTCATAAATCTAAGTTTAAACAGTAAATTGAAATGTAGACAAAGCAAAAAAAAAAAAAATGCTATCAGATCAACAAAATCAGAACAAATGATGAAAGCCATAAGATAAACACTAAAGAAAAAATTCTCAAAGATCCGTGGTAAACAATAACGAGGATATAGAAAGGATAATTAATTATGACTATCTTTTCAAAATGAATAAAGGCATTTTTAGAGGCATTAAACTACCTCTTGCTTTTGGATGGATTTAGATAGCTGCTCTTGTCGCTGCAGACATTAAAATTAAAAAAGGGAAACATTAGGATAAATAAAGAAGAGACAAGAATCACTAGCAGATTCAAGGAGCAACCATCGTTGTGCTGCTTGAAGCGAAATTGAATGAGAGATTACATAATTGGCTTTCTGAGGGTGCCTTCCTTCCTGACTCTTTGTATTATCGTCAGTAACTTCAATAGAATTTAGCTGTCAAAGAAACCATCGTTAGAGCTTTGTTTGCATATTCTATGCAGAAGTCTATGACAAGAAATTAATGAAAAATACCTTCAAAAAGCAGACTCTAACAAAAGCAAAGGATAAAATGTAGCAGCTACAACCAAGAACAAACCAAAAAAGAGGGAAGAAACTAGCAATAATCACTGTTTTAGTTCTCAAATATGAAAAACAAAATGGTTGGTTTGTTCCCAAAGCTGAAAACAAATAAGGTTGGGAAAGAAATTAATTTAACTTTCAAGGATAAAATGGTAAAATAATAAATAAAAGCATGGGTATTTTTGTCTGCTAAAAATACCTAATGCCCCAGTGGGTAGACTGAAGCTTTTAGCACCAGTCAAAATATCTCTATCCAGTGCAGCACGTTTGTGCCACTGCAAGTGTCCTAAACAGCCATCCAAATCACTGTGGTGCAGTGAGATTGAAAACCAAGACAAAATTATACGAAAGATTCCAATGCACTGTGTGCGCGATGAATCCAAAGGAAGCCTTATAATGCTTGAATCAACAATTAAATTGGAAAAAAAAAGGATGAAAAATGTAATTAACCCATTGTAGAAACATAAATTAGGGATGGATCCTGGAAGGTGCTAAGATTGAAGACTGACGGTTGACATTAAAAAGTGAAAAGACAATTCATGTATTTATAATGAAAGGATAATGTTTAATGGATTTTAAATTCATTTTTTAATATTTATAAACCGATGCTACTTTATAATTTTTTTATTAAAATAATTATTAAAAAATTAATTAATTACAAAAATAAGGTGGAGAATAAATTAATTATGAAAATAATATTTTTGCTATGATAACTTTGAGCAGCACCTCACACGTTGGCGAGACCAATAAATTTTTAAAAAAATTGATAGGAAAAATGTAACACCTCAAACCCGGCCTAGACGTTATGGCCGTATCTGGCAATGTCACACGATAGTGTTTTTGAAACCTCGTTGTTACGTGAAAACATTTCATGTTATTATCTTTAGTATACCTTTGTTAGAACTTAGGAAGTCATCTTTAATCATTTAAAACATTTGTTTTGAAACATCCCTCGTTGCAGAAGCTTTAATGAAACAGTTTAGGTGATCATGCGTTTAGAAATTAATTTAACTTTTTGAAAATCGAACTTCCTACGACCAGCAGGTATAAATCCATAAAGTAAAATAAATAAAAATCCAAATTTAAAACCAAAGTCCCAGAGGGTCCTTAAATTACAACCCAAATAATCAATAATAATCAAATCATAAATCGTAAATTGAAAACCATGAAGTCCAAAAATTATTGTGGTCACCGCTGAGTCCTCTGTCGCACCGATTCGTCTAAGTCTGGGGATTACATGTGCACATTAAACAAAAAGGGTGAGTTTACATAAACTCAGTGTGTAATCCCGCAGAAACAAACAAACAAACAGTATTCATAGTGCACAGTTGAACAGTCTTGGGCCTAAGTCCTTTTCAGTATCAGTGACAGTTTGGGCCTTAGCCCATCACAGTATCAGTAGCAGTAATAGTTATGCAGTAGCAAAATCCTACCCAACCAGCCTCTACCAACCATCTCCGTCCAACCCTACACTCTATGTGGGGATATAATCAATCCACCCATCCCTACACTCTAAGTAGTACCAAATGCGGCACAATACAGTAGTTTGCAACTGAGCTGCCAGTAAATTAGGCTTAAAGCCTTTCAGTACACTTCCTCCGAATAACAACCTCCAACCCAATGCAATGCAACACACAATGGATGACATGCTATTATGCAATTTCAGTACATATATTCAGTTCAGATATTAACATACCCAGTACAGATATCATTTAGTCAATTTCACACATTTATGGGTCTAAATAGCTCTTACTGACCCTACAGTAGGTTCACAGTCGACTTGGGTGACCCATGCAACCTTAAAAACATTTCGATAAAAATGGGCCCACATGCACATGTGATCTGCCCGTGTGGCCCATTCGGCCTAAATTGGTCTTGGCCGTGTGATCCATTTTTAAAGTAACCCATGCTAGCTCAATACTCATATATGTTTTCACTATTTATATGTTCATTTAAAGCTGTTTACTTGAGTTATTATCACTAAATTATTTATATCTTGAGCTAAAGAATTTCAAATTAAGATCCACTTGATATTTTTGAAACTAGACTCAAATACCTTTCTACCATAAAATTTTCAGAATTTATAGTTTATCAAATAAGTACATTAAAATCTTTAAAATTATCCCTATTCTGCTGTTTGGCAGCTTCATCCTTTCCTTACTAAAAATTATTTATATCGTAGTATGGAATTTAGATGATGTTTCTGTTTGTTTCTCTTGAAAATAGACTCATTAAGGATTTAAACATATAAATTTAATCCCCTACTTATTTTGTTTACAATTTTTGATGATTTTCCTAAGTTAGAACAGGGGAACCCAAAATCATTCTAACCTTGACTTACAAAATTTATTATATCTCATGATTTACAATTCCATTGCTTACACTTTTTCTTCTATGAAAAACTACACTCAATAAAATTTAATTTCATATTTTATTAGACCTCTAACTCAATTCCCACTATTTTTGATGATTTTTCAAAGTTAGACTACTGTTGTTATCCAAAACTATTTTAGTGCAAAATGTTGATTTCCAAGTTTATAACACCCTTATTTCCTTTCTCTACAATTTTTCGCATCATTTTCTCTTATTTCTCGACAGCAAGTAATTTTGGCTTTTCGCCGAATCCCGTTTTCTACGTTTCGGGTACACACCTGGTATCTTTTCTGATGCGTAAGCACTCCTAAGCCTCTAGAACCTAAAAATCGACTAACATATCTCCAGATTAATCACTTAATTCATTTTTAATCAACCAATTTCACAAGGAACTCGACTAAAAACCTAGCAAAACCCTTACCTCGCTTGAGTAACCACGACTTCGCATAATCACAGAGTCGATTCAAAACCACCAGCCCCTTGATTAACTTCTAAACACCAAAAATGAATTCCCCTTTTAGAGATTAACCAAGAACAATTAACAATAGACAAAACCGTTACTTACCGAACATGCGTAACCAACGATGAACAATCAAATCAATTGGAAAAAAAAGAAAGAAACAGAAGGGGAAAAATAATGGAAATTTCGGCAGCAACTAGGGGAAAGAATCGACAGAAGAGAGAAAAAAGAAGAAGAAGAAAATGTCAGAAAAAGTTTGGGGAATTGGAGAGAAAACCGAAACTCTACTTTTTTTTTTCTTTTTGAAACAAAAAGATAATCAAATTATTTTCTGATAACCTCCCCAATTATCTCCTAAAATCACTCCCTATGAACCCACTAAAACACAATAACTCAGAATTTTGCCCCAACACAACTCTTAGCCGAAATTGGAGCAAAAATACTGTCTCCACACCATCACAGATAATTGAGCATAGGACCTCCAACACTCCAACACTCCACTTAACCACCAGACCAACAGACCTATTCTAATATAAACTTACCAACAATTAAACTTAAGCCCTTTGTATAAGGTTAAGGCTTTATTTATAAAAAAATACTAAAATTTGTCCAAGTAAGGCTTAAACTTGCCACTGAAGCAAATAGATATTGTGTGACACACATACACGAAATCAAAAATTAAAATTTTGGGGCGTTACAATTAAAATGCTGAAAAAGTAAAAAAAAAAAAATTAATTGATGCCGCCAATGTGTGAGCCAACATTATTGATTAAATGGCTTTTGCGAATGAGGAATAATTATGTTTATTTGTCGTTCCTCCTTTAGAGATTCAGGAAATTTTAAAAGAGGATAGATTAAGGGGTGTTTTAACCTAGGATATTCCTATGTAAATCTTCTAATTTTATTTTCAATCTGTTTTTTTACACAAAAACTTTTTTAAAAACGTTGTTGTTTTAAGGATTAAAATGGAGGAAAAAGACATTAAATTTAGGAAAAATGCATTTAAGGTATTAAATGCATTGAAAAATCATTAAAATATTAAATGTACCATGTGCTAGAATCACAAACCATTAGTTTTTTTATAGAAACAACACCACAAATTTTTTTTTTGACTTTTTTTTTATTTTTATTTTTAAGATTGTGAAAATTTATTGTTTGAAGATTGGAGCCCAATTAAAAGTAGAGCACTCTCAAAGCGGAAAAATTATTAGCAACTTGAAAGCCCGTGGAGCATGAGCTGCTTCAGGTTATCAAAATAACCGAAGCCAGCCTTTTCATTCCAATCATGGCTTGGGCCCTTTAATAATGTAACTCAACCCTAATAATTTTGTGGTTTAACTGTGAGGGAAGCTTAATCAAGTTTGAATAGTGGTAAGTTTAGGCTTAATTCCAACATTAATATTTAAGTTGGAGCTTGACTTTTATTCAAGTTCAACTTTAATTAAGTTGATTTATTTAATTTTTGTAGTTCAACTTAATTAAACACATTCATATTTAAATCTAAACTCGCTTGTTATCAAAGTTTTTCTTATATAATAAAGTATTATAATGCCCGAATTCGATTTTGTAGAAGGGGGATCGATTCTTTGGGTGGAATTTTTGAAGTGTCATCTTCGAGGAGATTGATCTGAACCCTCAGCAACGGAAGGTATTGTCCCTTGAGAACTAAACTATTAATTTTTTCGATTTAGTCACTAAATTTTTTGAAATCAAACATTTTGGTCACTCTCTAGCTAGAGTTGATGTGAGCTTTTTTATTGGTTTAATAACAAATTTAATCCTTCAATGTTTAAATGTTTTATCAAATTGATCTTAAACATAAGATATTCAACAAATTTAGTCCTTAATATTTATAAAATTTATCATTTTAGTTTCAATTTTAAAAGATTTAATAAATTTAGTATCTCAAATTGAAATGATTTAATATATTAAAAATATTATAAAAAATAAAAATATTAATCTAAGGCTCTGTTTGTTTGATGTAAAACATTTTCCGGAAAATATTTTCCAGGTTTTCTGGTGTTTGGTTGATGGAAAATGTTTTCCTTGATGAAAACATTTTACAAACACGGGTAAAATGCTTTCTTTGTTCCCGTAAAACATTTTCCAAAATTTTTTTCGGGAAGACATTTTCCAAGCTTTCCCAAGTTCATCCAGGTACATTTTCTTCCTCCTTTCTTCCCTTCTTCATTCCTTCTCCTTCTTCTTTCTTTCTCAGCCTATTTCTTCTTTCTTTCACACCCTTAGTCGGTCCCTCACCCTCCTCCTAGACAGATCACCCTTCACCGTCGATTCATCTTATCTCTTACCTCAACCGGTGCCTTTCAGGCGGAACTCACTCTCTCCTCTCGATTCTCTGCCGGCAGCCGCTACAACCCACCCCTCACAGCCTCTTTCCGTCGCTCAACTCAGCCCTTGCAATCGGTAGTCAGTCGCGCAACTTGCAATCGGTCGCGATCGGTAGTCGATCGTCAGCACTGCAAGCGGATGCTGTCGGTAGTCGATTCATGCGACTCACAGCAGCAAGCAAGTTTGTCGCCGCCAAATCTCACACCCCGAGGTTTCTGCAAATTTATTATTAGGTTTATTTGAAATCTGTTGCTTGTTTAAATTTCATAATATAGATCGTTGAATATATTCTGCTCCTAACTTTACACAGGCATCCAATGTGTGCTGAAGTAAGTACAAACTTGGTGTTGAATCTAATATTTTTAGCTGTTGGATTGGAAGGAAAGTTTGGTTCTTGTTATATTTTACATCAAACAAACAGAGCTTATAATTTCTTCTTTTGTGTGTCCCCTGTTTGTGGATGTGTTTATAAGCATGATTGTGGATGTGTTTTGATCCTATGTTGTTCTTTATTTACTTCCATAGAGGTGAGAATCTATATGAACTGGTTGAAATTAGGGAAATGGGGAAGCTAGGAAAGGCCTCCCTTAGGTGCAAACCATGTGGTAGCGGAGTGGCATCATTGATCGGTTTTCTTTGGTATGTTTCCTGTTTTCATATGCAGTAGCCAAGAACTAAATAATTTAGTTTTAGAGCAAAAATGAAATTACATTCTGAGTTAGGATGACATGTTTGCATTATAAGGTAGTGATTAGCTAAATGATTACTTCCCCGTCAACAAACGCCAACACTTCAAAAACATTTCCTCGGAAAAATCAAATTCCCCTAATAAAACCTATGAGCTGAAATTGATTGGGTAGCTCATAAAGTAACGGTTCCAATTGAAGGACCATAACCTGAAAACAATGGCATTCTTGTATGGGAAATGGTGATTTCTTCTTCGTTTTTTGGTCCCAGTTCTTGCAGCACGAACTGCAACGTGCTTTGATGTTGAATGCATGCATAAACATGTTAGATGAATCCTATGTTGTACTGTCATATATAATCATTTGTAAAAATAACATGTTCTAGATCTTCTTTGTAAAATAATAAACATGTCCTAAGTTAGTAATATGTTACATATCATAATCATTTGCCTACTATATGAATCTTAATGATTTTGCACATGTTTCACCTACTGGATTTGATTAAATTTCTGTCTGTTTTTTGAAGGAATTTCTCATGGTAGTCATCTTTTGTCTTTACAAGGACAAAAACAGCTACGAAATAGCTTGATTTATGTCCAAAATAATTTTAAAATATTCTTCTCTGTTGGTTGTTTTAACTAATGATTTTTGTGTTTTTACCCTTTAATGATGACTTTTTTTTCCTAACATGAAACAGTTGTTTCACCAGCTCCATGCAAAAAATAATAATCTGTTCCCACTTTGTACTTCCTGGAATATATATATATATATGTATGTATGTTAATTTTAATTTTTTTCATTGATTATTGTAATTATGACTTGCTTTTTTGTCAAACCATCCTGTACTCATAGCCAATCATAAAAAAAAAAAACTTGAGGGTTTCGTATTTTGCCTTGTGTGTTTTTTGGCAAGTAATGATAAAACTGCATTTATATTTTGGGGGTCTTTTTATTCATACATTTCATTCATTCTTTTTTCATATTATGATGAATCTTTTTGGTGATCATCTTTCTTTCTCTAAAGTAAAGCTTAAAGTTAGTGACAAAACTATGCTGTTTTTTTGGTGATTCGAATGCATCAGCTACATTGTTCTTGCTGTTGGCTTGCAAAGTTTGTGGAGCTTGTCTCTTGCATTTGTTGATAAAAATTCTGCTTACCTTTAATTATTGCATAGGTCCCTTTTTAATAGAGATTACAATAATTAAATAGAGTATATGAACTAAATAAGGTTTTACCAAACACAACTGCTATTCTAAGAGTCCTAAAGCAGTTCTTTTATCATGAGTCCTACCTAACTTCTCCTAAAAAATAATATAAAAACTTTTATATAATTACTGGTATCTTCATACAAGCTTTACAAAAAGCTTAAACATAGTTTAAACATACTTTGTTGTTTTTGGTGCTTGCTCAAGAAGAAAGGAATTTGGAGGTTGGTATTTTCCATCAGTAGGATTTGATGATAAGTAAAACAAAATAGATGTCAAAAAAGGTGTTTTGAGAGAGGATTATAAAATCTCAAAAAAAAAAAAATCACAAACGATTCATGTATTTATATTGTATCAATATTTAATATATTTGTATTTTTTTATAATATTAATAATTTCTAAAATCCAAAAGGAAAATTACATGTATATATAATTATATATAAATATAAATATATTTATATGGATGTAATTGACATGAATTTGCATGTATATGGATGTAATTGACATGAATTTGCATGTATATATAATTAGCTTGATATGTATGTATGCACTTTAGTCATGGTAACTTTTCATATATGTGATCTTATGAAAATGTTGCATCTTTTTTGTATTAAAATTGTTTTTTTTTTGGTGGCATATTTGTGTAGATGGATCGTAATCAAGATCAAAATGCAATTGTCGGAGTCGTAGCTTCAGTTTTGGCTTTTGGGGCTCTTTGGATTAAAAAATTAAAAAGTAGGAAAGAAATTGCTTCTCATCCTCGTGTGAATCGAGATTATGAAAGAGAAAATTATATTAATAGTATTTTATATAGTGGTGATCAGCATTGTATTGATATAATAAGGATGAGACCGATTGCTTTTTTTAATTTGTGTGATATTCTTAGTAGGAATAATTTGTTAGAATCATCTAGATCTGTCAATATTAGGGAGCAAGTAGTTATATTTTTACATATAATTGGTCATAATGTAAGGTTTCGAGTGGTTGGATCTAGATATTATAGATCAACTGAGACAATTCACCGTTACTTTAGGGTTGTATTGAGAGCTATTTTGAAATTGTATAAACTAGTTATTAGATTAACTGATGAGTCAACTCCTAGTGAAATCAGAAACAATCCAAGATTTTATCCTTATTTTAAAGATTGTATTGGAGCATTAGATGGAACTCATATTCGTGCATCCGTTCCACTTAGTATTCAAGGAAGATTTCGTGAAAGTAAAGGGGGACGACACAAAATGTATTATTTGCCATTACATTTGATTTGAAATTTTCTTATGTTCTAGCTGGTTGGGAAGGTAGTGCACATGATTCTCGTATTTTAAGTGATGCACTTTCACGCCCAGGAGGATTAAGAGTTCCGGAAGGTAATAATTATCATTAAATACCAAATAGTTCTAGTAAGCTCATAATTTATTAGTATTAATTGTGTTCTGTAAAATTGTAGGTAAATATTATATTGCTGATGCTGGATATGGCATTCGAAATGGATATATTACTCCATATCGTGGTGTCCGATATCATTTAAAAGAGTTTAGTGCTCAAGGGCCTGAAAATGCAAAAGAACTTTTTAATCTTCGTCATTCATCATTACGAATCACTGTTGAACGTGTTTTTGGAATTTTAAAGAAACGGTTTCGTGTATTAGATGCTGAGCCATTTTGGAAATTTCAAACTCAAGTAGATATAGTTTTGGCTTGTTGTATCATTCATAACCATATAATGGGAGTTGATCCTAGTGATTTACTTAATCAAGGATTATACGAGGAGTCTGAGTCTGATTTGATAATACAAACTCTTACGGAGCGAGAAGAAATAGAAGAAGCAAGAGAATGGTCTCGCTAAGAGAGACGAAATTGCACAAACTATGTGGGTGATTATATGGCTAGAAATATTAGGTAGGTTTAGGGCTTAAGGTTATTGTTTTTATGTTATGTATGTTTTAGTAAAATTTTTTTTTTGTTAATGTTGGTTGGATAATGATATTAAAATTTTAGTTTGTTGGATTTTGAAATTATTATGTCTTGAATTTGTTAGATATTGATTATGTTTTAAGCTTATTAGATATTGAATTTATTATGTTTTAAGCTTGTTAGATATTAAATTTATTATGTTTTGAGGTTGTTGGATATTGAAATGATTGACAATGATAATTATTAATGTAGAATGGGTAAGGGCAACAAAGAAGGGACCTCCAAGCAATTCAGGTGGACAAAACCGATGGAACATGTTTTTCTTGAAATTCTAGCAGAAGAGGCCCAGAAAGGAAATAAGCCTTCTAATGCTTTCAAAGCAGTTTCTATTAATCGAGTTGTCGGGTTATTTCTGAAAGATTTCAAGTCCAATGCGATGCGAAACATGTGGAAAATCATTGAGGACTATAAAAAATCAGTGGCAGATTATATGCAAAATTCGAGGTGAAAGTGGTTTCGGATGGGATGATAACATGAAAATGATCACATGTGATAGAGCAACATATGATGCAAAGTGATGATGGTAATATATGTATATATATGTTAAGTTTATTTCAAATGTTTTTTACTTGTTATTCTAATTGTGTATAATATCCAACAGGCACACAAGAAGTATGAACCATTTTTGAATAAAAGCATTGATCATTATGATGAAATGGCTTTGGTTGTTGGCAAAGATATGGCAACAGGAGTTTTGCCGAACATTTGTCGACATAGATTTGGATGATGATAATCAAGATTCAAAGGTTCGTAGACTACACGACAATGAAGAGGTGAAGAGGTAAGAACAAATGTATCTTCATCTGGCACATCCAAACGTAAAAGAAAAAATGTTCAAGAAAGTGTCGTCGATGAACAAATTAAATTTGTGGGTGAACAACTTGGCAAAATTGCTAATGCTTTGGAGCAATTTACTGCGGATAAGACACCACAGCTTTACGAACAGGTGATGTCGATGGAGGACGAAGGATTTGATGATGACTTCACGTGTTCTCGTGTTTGATTATTTAGTAAGTCATGAATCGAAGCCAAAGCTTTTCTAGTTAAAAGTAAGAAGCATAAAAAAATTTGGCTTCAAAAATTTGCTCAAGGTTGAAGATGTTGATACTTTTATGTAGTGTAATATATAGTTATGCACTTGGACAATGTGACAATATTGTTATTATGTGGTGTACTACTAATTATGTATTTGGATAATATTTCTAGTATTAATTGTGATTTGGAAACTAATTTATAATTATTCAATCCTTTTTTTTATTTTTTTAACACAATTACAAATAATTTATTTGACTTTGGTTGTTTTCAATATGATAATAAATCATTGCAATATATGTAAAAACAATTTAAAATATAAAAAATTATTAATATGTAAATAAATTTATTAATATATATGTAAAATCAACTTTTCCAGAAAATATTTTCAGGAAATCTGCCAAACAACAGAAAATATTTTACACAGATTCATCCAAACACCAGAAAATATTTTCTGGTAAATCATTTTCCAGAAAATATTTTCTGGTAAATCATTTTCCAGAAAATATTTTCTGGTAAATCATTTTCCAGAAAACATTTTCCGGAAAACATTTTACTGCCAAACAAACAGACCCTAAATAACCTTTTTCATAATAGGAAGGATGAATACAACATATATTAAATTTCATTACATTTACCAAAGAAGCGTTGGCAAAGAAAAACGGAAGCCACGTGACCGTATCTTCTATTTCGGTATTTCCTCTTCTTTTTCTTCTAAGGCTCCGTTTGTTTGGCAGTAAAATATTTTCTGGAAAATGATTTCTGGAAAATGATTTACTTTTCTGGAAAATGATTTACAGAAAATATTTTCTGGTGTTTGGATGAATCTGTGTAAAATATTTTCTGTTGTTTGTGTTTTTCACGAAAATATTTTCCTAAAATTTGTTTTTACATATATTAATAAATTTTTATATTTTAAATTGTTTTTACATATGTTGCAATGATTTATTTATAAATAAATAAATTAAATTAAATATATAATAATACTCAATTATGAAGTTACATTATTAACCGTCATAAATTATATAATCAATTTAAATTATTTATTAGATAAAATGATTATTATTTTTAATTTTTTACAGTTAAATTTTCTTTTATAACAATGATAAATATTATTTTCGCAAATAGTAACATTATACTTGGATCAAATTTTGAAGTATCTAAACGTGCAATGTCGAGCCTTGAGCTGGTCATCAATGCTAAAAGGAAGAGCTGCAAATCACATCTGTTGGGATTTTGACAGCAGAGGAAGAAAACAGAAGCAAGTAACCCGGATGATGTAAAGATTAACTTTATTACTTAATAAAATATTTTCCGGAAAAGCTGTTTTTACATATATTAATAAATTTTTATATTTTAAATTGTTTTTACATATGTTGCAATGATTTATTTATAAATAAATAAATTAAATTAAATATATAATAATACTCAATTATGAAGTTACATTATTAAATCGTCATAAATTATATAATCAATTTAAATTATTTATTAGATAAAATGATTATTATTTTTAATTTTTCTGATTAAATTTTCTTTTATAACAATGATAAATATTATTTTATAAATAGTAACATTATACTTGGATCAAATTTTGAAGTATCTAAACGTGCAATGTCGAGCCTTGAGTGGTCATCAATGCTAAAAGGAAGAGCTGCAAATCACATCTGTTGGGATTTTGACAGCAGAGGAAGAAAACAGAAGCAAGTAACCCGGATGATGTAAAGATTAACTTTATTACTTGAATAAGCACTATACCATATACATTAGTCTGGATTATATGTGTTAGTTTTTTTAGCAAAAAATTAAGGAGAAAAAGAAAAACGAATACAAAGAAGTTTGAACAAGAAGAAAACTGAATTTGATCTTCAAAAATCAGATCTTTTTGAATAAACAAAATGCCGCCGCTTTCTCGTTCAGTTGGACTTGGATCTTTGGTCGCATCTTTGGTTTCTTCGTTGATTTCATTGCGAGAAAACAAATAAAAATCGAGTACATACATTTCATTTAAATATTGCATATTCCAATCTTATTGAATAACATTAATTTATTAATTGATGAGATCTAACTAGTATTTTATGATATACATGTAAAATAAGCTGAAATTTTCATGTCATAAGTATATAAAATATTGTTTTCAGAATTGATGCAAAGTGTCTACTTTAAACTAGTATCCCCTATAAGATCTCCTGTGATGGATCGAGAACTCGAATGAGGCCCCTGTAACATGAACTCGGATAATTAAAATGTTGAAATCCTAAGGAGCAAAAATTTGCAAAATTTGAAAACCATTCACTACAGTATAATGATGTTAAAATTAGCTCCAAACAAAATGATTACATCATGGAAGCAGAACTTCAACTGGTATAAATCATATAACAATCTAGAACATAATGATAGGACTTGAGAGAGGTATCAGAAAGTAATTACAGAAGAAGAGGTAAAAGTGTAATAGTTCTCCCTTCTGCTTTGCAAAGCACAATCAGATACACTGACAATGGGTAGCATATAAAGGCTATGTCCATTGAGAAAGTGTGGCCATGTATTAATTAATCATAATTTTGGGGGTTAAATCAAATATGCTAATCCAACATCAAAAAGAACCATTCACATAGATGTTTCCACCATTTAACAATATATGCAACAGAAGTACTATTCATGTTTTATAATAAAAAATTAATTTAAACCGTATGCCTAGCATAAACTAGGAATAAAATCAAGAAATAGCTTTGCTAATAAAAACACAATAATCTCCATAATGAATAAACCCAAAACACTTAAAGTACCTTGCTTAGTGGTTTGTTAGGCTGAGACACTATCTAATCCTGAACTATATTTACCGAAACTAAAATCCAACATTATAACTAAGATTTGGAGCTTAAAAAACATTTCAACTCTATTAAAAATCATCAAGAACTATCATAAATCTCAGCACTCTCTCACTCTACAACTCACCTAAAGCTTTGAGAAATCGCTCTTTCTCAAATATGATTTTTCATTCTAATGTTGTTTTAAACTTAAAAACATTTGGAATCTAACCTAAAATCAATAAAAAAACACAAAACCGAAGCTCCTCTCTCAAGAATACTTATAAGATTGTTCATAACATGGGTTGTTCATAACATTTGGCTAGCAAGGGAAGCCAGTAAGTATTGTACCTAAAAATTAGCATATCTAAAAAAATCAACAACCCAAATTTTGATTAAAAATGCACATCAATTAAAAGGGTTTAAGGTAGGAATCAAATGCAAAACTTGGAGAAACTTAAACAAAATGAAATCCCCAAAAAGACCCAGAATTTGAAAATGGTAAAAATGATAGATTTAGCAACAATCAAGAAATTGAGCTGTGAAAGTGATCGCCTGTAAATGGCTCTATGGAGCGTAGGGCCATCGTAAAGCCAACGGTTCCTATCGACAATGAATGAGGAATTCAAGTCGGTTCTTGGCAAAGAATCGCAAGGTCCAAACTAATTTCGATCTTTTGAGCTTCGATCCATTCCAGTCCTTGCTCTTTCTCCATTTCCATCTCTTCTATTTCCACATAAAAACAAAATCCCATTAATAGAAAAGCAAAATCAAAGAAGCAAATTAATAAAATAACATAAAGGAAAAGAGAGATTAGGAAATTGGTAATCAAAACATAAAGGTTAAACATTAGGACTTGGTTTAGTATTGGAGAAAATAAACCTAAAATCATGTTCGAATGCCCAATCCCTTCCATAAATCTTAAAATTCGATCAAGGAGCAAATGAAATGAATCAGAGAAATTGAAAAAAAAAATAGGTTGAATCAATTAGAAAGTGTAAAGCTCTAAACTGCGAAAGAGGGAGTAAAACTTACCTGAACTTAAGAAATTTGTTGGCTGAGAAAGAAAGAAGGAAGGAGAAAGGATGACGAAGGGAAGAAGGAGAACCTACCTGGATAATGAAGGGGAAAGTTTTAGAAAATGTCTTACCGAAAAAAATTGATAAGACTTTTAAACAGAAATAATGAAGCTATTTTATCCGTATTTGTAAAATGTTTTACTTGAAAAAAAATATTTTTCATCAACCAAACGCCGTCCGAAAAATATTTTCTGGAAAACATTTTCTAGCAATCAAACAGATCCTAAATCTCAACGCATTTTCTACTGGCATTAATTACTATTGGATTTATTTATTTTATTTTATTAAATATTTCCACCTTTGAAGCGTGTACTACACGCTCTCCTTCTCCACTTATCCTCTCTCTCTTCCGTCGATCTTTTACTTTCTTCTGCAAATCAAAGCTCTCTGTTAGTTCAAAATTAGAAAATGAAAAGCTCTCTGCTTCTTTGTTG
This sequence comes from Gossypium bickii, assembly GCA_025503065.1. Classification (NCBI taxonomy): domain Eukaryota; kingdom Viridiplantae; phylum Streptophyta; class Magnoliopsida; order Malvales; family Malvaceae; genus Gossypium; species Gossypium bickii. Next base: position 19,179,189 of record CP106710.1, on the reverse strand, counting down.
AATTTTTTTTCTTCCATCCTTCCTGAGAAAATTTACGAATAAAAATAGTTTTAAACAAAATGAAACCGACTGCTCCGATAACTAGTACTACAGCAACCGTCACGGCATCTTCGACGACGATTGTGGCCCTTAAAACCCTCAAGTCTGTTAAGCTTGTAACCATTGTTGTCCTCTTTGTTTCCCTCGTTTTCCTTGCTACTCATTTATCCTCCTCCTCTTCTTCTTCCTTCTCGATCAATTACTCCTTACTAACTCCGCAAGCGTCGCCTCCGGTTTCTCCACCACCACCTTCTCCCCCTTCTCCGCCACCATCTCCTCCTCCACCGGCAGTGCGAAGAACGGGGATAATCGACTAAAATGGAGCAATGTCGGACGAATTCTTTGTCGGAGAGTCAGGTTCGAACTCTACGACTGGTTTAACGGGGAGTTCAGTGATGGCGACGAGGAAGGACGAGAACAAAAAGAGGAGGAAAGAAAGAGTAAGAGCGACGATGACGTTAGGTTGGGGTTGAGAAATATAAGGTATGTGATAAGAGTAAAGTTGATTATATACCGTGTTTGGATAACAAGAAAGCAATTAAGCTGTTTAGTAAGAGTGAAAAAGGGGAGGAATACGAGAGACATTGTCCTGAAAAAGATGAGATGTTGGATTGTGTGATTCCAAGGCCGGAAGGGTACCAGAGATCCATACCTTGGCCTAGAGTCGTGATGAGGTAAGTTTTTACTTGAATTTTATTTTATTTTATTTACTATTTAAGGAAAAAAATAAATTGACTTGTAATTAAGCTTTCTAGTAGGAGACCTTGATGATTTTAGTAAGGTGTAGATGGGAGTCTTGGTTTCAAGTAATTGTATTTTGGGGTGTCAAGGAGGTTGTTTTTCTGTTGATGGGTGGTTAGCTAAGAAATTAGATGTCAAATGCTCTGAACTAGGTAGACAAAAGGCGTTTAGTGAGCTTGGGTGATTGCCTAAGGTATCAAGTGAATGAAGAGACTCTTCATGGACAGTATTTTTTCTTAAGTTTAGTGGTGCTTACTACCGTAAAGCAGTAGTAGTCTTGGTAGAAAACTATTAGAATGTTATGTTTTTAAGTACTGGCCCTGGATCAGTGTTAGCATCTCCCGGATGCATCTAGATTGTTGCTGAAATTGTCTAAGCTCAGTTTTAGTTGTAATCCCCCCCACTACCACCATAATGGAAATGCAGGTGAATTGATTTTTGGTGCATTGCAGAACTTTGAGAATGGAGAGTATTGAATGGATAATAGGTTTTGATTTCCAAACTTTATGACATAGGAATAACGAAACTAGTGACCGCTATTTTAATGAAAGACGATATCTACAACACAATGAGATAAGTTTAGCTTAGACCTGCAAGCAACCATCTCTAGCCTCTAAGTTGGTTTAATTATTGATACTTTGCTAGTGGTTGGATTCATCAGATTTGTGGTCTTTGACTTCTTAGTTATTGTGCAAGTAAATTTCTTTCAACTGAGTTAAATTTTTTTTGTCTGTGGAGGAAATTTCTTGACTTTGACCTATTTAACCTGAGCATAGATGTTATGATATTTTAATATCCTTCTTCCAGGAATTTATTGGGTTAATGCCATGTCATTCTCTATAAATTGTCCCATGCATTATCCAGTTATTACTGTTGCTGTTACAATGGAAACAAATTTGATATTTCAACTTTCTTTTGGTTCTATATCTCAAAGTAACTATTTTACCTTGTCAAAATTTCATTGAAGGTTCTTTTGTCTAATTGTGAGTTATAATTGCAGGTTTGGTTCAGCAATATGCCACATACTCATCTAGTTGAAGATAAAGGTGGGCAAAATTGGATATCAATAAAGAAAGATAGGTTCATTTTCCCAGGAGGTGGAACGCAATTTATTTGTGGTGCTGATCAATATTTGAATCAAATTTCACAGGTTGTCTGCTTTTCCAATCTCTACTTGTTTCTAGTACTTGTTTTTTACATGGGTTTGATAATCAGCTTTCTGCATACAGATGGTTCCTGAAATTTCTTTTGGCCACCATGTTCATGTTGCATTAGATATTGGTTGTGGAGTTGCCAGTTTTGGTGCCTTTCTTTTTCAACGCAATGTCACCACTTTATCAATAGCACCAAAAGACGTTCATGAAAACCAAATTCAATTTGCACTAGAGCGTGGGGTACCTACCATGGTTGCGGTATTTGCTACTCATCGCTTGTTGTATCCAAGTCAGGCTTTTGACTTGGTACATTGTTCAAGATGTAGAATTAATTGGACCCGTGATGGTAAGTTCTTTTTTATTTGGACATATCCTAAACAACTGCTATATCTTGAATTATTCGAAAACTGTTTGCAACTGATCAAGATTCAGTTGTCTATAATTGACTATTGCAACCCAATAATGAAATTTAAATTCTTCCAACGGCATTCTTTCATGGTTATTTGAGCATTAAATCTTTTAGTTGTTAGGATTGTATGTATGCAGGTGTGTATCCTGTGTCTGTATGTGGTTGCAGGCTTAGTAGGTTGAGTTTGTAGGATTGTATATGCTATAATGTACATCCTACCTCTTTGATCTTGATGCTTCTTTCTATTTTTTTCTTATGGTGAAGATGAAATTTTGCTTCTTGAGGTCAACAGGATGCTTAGAGCTGGAGGCTATTTTGTCTGGGCTGCACAGCCTGTATATAAACATGAAGAGATTCTACAAGAGCAATGGAAAGGTAGGCCTCTCATGTCATGTTTTTTACTGCCCCCCTCTCCCCCCTTTCTCTCTCCACACACACACCAAAACACTTTTTCTTTATGGTGCTTGATATTGCAATATAGTGTTTTAGATGCTTTGAATACTTTGCTTAATTGAATAATAAGAATGAACCAAAACATCAGTTGCATGTATAATACCTTGATCAGCTATGACTTTCCATTCCACCTTTATCTTTTTTTATTGTGTAAAATGAAAATAAGATCGATACATTGAAGTAGCTCAGACTTATTTGCAAGCTGATTTATCTACAGAAATGGAGGATCTTACTGCTTGCATATGCTGGGAACTAGTAAAGAAGGAAGGATGTATTGCCATATGGCGGAAGCCTTTGAACAATAGCTGCTATCTTAATCGTGAGACTGGGGTGCTACCTCCCCTTTGTAACTCCAATGATAATTCAGACAATGTTTGGTATGTCCCATTTCAATACATAAAGGTCCATATTCAAATGATGATAAAAAATCTTAGATGAATGAATTCATTAGATTGGTACTGGGCCATTCTTTCAAACTCCTTATATTGCAATATTTTGTTTAAATCGCACTTCAGATCATGGCCCTAGTGTAATGAAGCATCAATAGCTTGAGGGATTAGACTTTTGAAACCACCTATGAGTTGAAAATCTCTGAGCGTGTTTTCTTTTACGTAGTATGCCAAATCACTATCTTAATGTTTTTAAAGAATCGTTGTCAGATGTTGGTACCTATAGTTAGTAATGCAGAAAATAGAAAATATTTGACTTCTGTAGCCATTTACATTTCTTACAAATCAGCAAGAATTCACCAAGTTCTTAGACCATTCTCTTCCATTTTCATGTAAAAAATTAAACCTAATAGATAAAGTACTAGAAAGAATAGCTTAATAGAAGAATTGAGAGATTAGTTAAAAGTTGAGAATGCTTAGACCATTTTCAGGAGTAAGCTGGGTGCTTGTTACCTTCCTCTGCTCATTAAAAGAACTTTGATATGACATATGGTAGAAAAGCTCAAGGAGGTTTAAACCAGCCAGAGTTGAACAACTCATAACAAGTTGCAGTGTAACATGTTTGCAGGTATGTTGATTTGAGGGCCTGCATCACTCAATTGCCAGTGAATGGTTACAGCTCTAATGTTAGCACATGGCCTGCACGTCTTCATGATCCACGTAACAGGATTCAAAGCATAGAAATGAATGCCTATATATCCAGAAAGGAAATCTTTAGAGCTGAATCGAAATATTAGAATGAAATAATAGACAGTTACGTACGTGTTTTTTGTTGGAAAGATTTGAAACTACGGAATGTGATGGACATGAGAGCTGGACTTGGCGGGTAACATCTTATATAACATGCTACTTCATACACTTTTCTGATTTTAGAATGCTTTTTATTTGATAAGAATGGAAAAGAATGTATTGCATTATTTTGAAATTTTTGTTTATTTTGACTCTTGACAGGTTTGCAGCAGCATTACATGATCTTCAGATTGATTGTTGGGTTATGAATGTTGTTCCTGTTAGTGGGTTCAACACCTTGCCTGTTATTTATGATTGTGGGCTTATAGTGTAACACCCCTCATCCGTATTCAACGCCGGAATAGAGTTAAGGAGCATTACCGGACTTACAATACAATTATACATACTATTAACATACATTTCATCAATTCAAACATTCGTCAATAAACCTCAATCAATATGTCCCTAATACGAGCCTACGAGGCTTTATTCATGCATTGGAAGTGGTTCGGGACTAAACTGATAACCTTTAAAATAATTTGAGCACTTGAAAAATTTTTCTCCAAAATAAGGGACACACGCCCGTGTGACTAGGTCGTGTGTCTCACACGGCCACCAGACATGCCTGTGTCACAGGCCGTGTGGACATTCGAAATGGGATCACGTCGTGTCCCAGCCCGTGTCCTACCCTGTGTCCAAACAAGTGAGCTTACTGACTTGGGTCACACGGCTAACCACACGCCCGTGTGTCTAGCCCGTGTACTCTTCGAAGTGGCAACACACGCCCGTGTGCTAGGCCGTGCCAAACCTGTAGGGTATACTGACTTATCCAACACGGCAAAGTCACACGCCCGTGTGCTAGGCCGTGTACCAATTAGGGGGTATAGTAACTTGTGCCACACGGTCGATCACACGCCCGTGTGTGAGACCGTGTGGAGCATACTGACTTCATTTCAATTTAAACACCAAGGGGCACACAATCGTGTAACATGATTGTGTGTCACACACGGCTGAGACATACGCTTTTGTCTCTACCCCTGTGAAAATAAATAGGCTATTTACCAAACCATTTTGCCACCCATTTTACACATACCTAAACAAGCTCAAATAGTTCCATTTCAAGACATAAATAAGTAGCCAAAAGTCATCAACCAAAGTTCAAATCAAACTAATTCTTTACCATCGATATAAATCACAAATATACCACAATTTGCCATATAATTTTATACCTAATTCACATATACCATTCAATTAAGTAAGCCATTCCAAATATGCAATATCCATTCAACCTCAATCAGTCATTATAGGTCAATTACCTAACTCAAAATAATACCATTTGCACATTTATAAACAAAATCAAGTTCACCATCACAAGCCAACTCAAATGGCCTAAATACATGTTCATCAAACATACCAAATTGACTCAAGTCTATACATGCCATATACCATATATACACACTTCAAAAGTACCAAAATAGATGTCCAATAGTGCGATGAAGTCCTTGACGATCTCTGGATTTGAGCTAGCTTTGAAAATTAAACAAAGTACGCTATAAATCTTAGTAAGTTCGTATGTAAATATGAACTAATCTCAACAATCATTAACACTTCAGAATGGATAACATAATTAACATTTAAAGCATCAATCAATGAGCTAACATAAAGTTTAACCATATCATAACTCATAAGTCCTCAACTTCTTCTAACTTGTTACTAGAATAGTTTACAGTACATACTTGTACTGATACATATTTATTTACCACCAACTCTCTTACCAAATCACTTCGAGCTTATAAATGTTTACGATACAAATATTCGATTTTCCGATACCATAGTCCAACTATGGTACATATGTTGCCAAGGCCCTGCCGTGGTCTTACATTCATATGCCATAACTTGGTTATGGTCTTATTATCCGATTTGTTATAGCCTAGCTATGGTATTATTCAGCAAATCGTTCACTTAAATCGTACATTTAAATTAAGTTCTACACATTTAACCATAGGATAAGTACAATCTTAATACCATCCATCCATTGAATAAATATATATTTAAGTTCAAATATATGAATCTTAATACCATCCATCCATTGAATAAATATATATTTAAGTTCAAATATATGAACTTACCTCGTGTACGGAAATGACGAAACGGACCGACTATACAATTACTTTGCTTTTTCTCCAATCTAAGTCCGAATTCCTCTTTTCTTGATCTATAAATAATTAAAATTAACTTATTTAATAAATTATTCATTCAATTTAGTCCAAAACATATTTTAAGGTATTTTTATACTTTTGCGCCATATATTTCACATTTTTCACAATTTAGTCCTTATTTCATAAAATAAAAAATTCATGAAATTCAAGACTAACCCATGCTAGCCAAATTACCATAATACCCTTAGCAGACCATAATTTTCATTTATTTAACATTTTAACCACTAACTTTACATATTTCTCAATTTAATTCCTATTTTGCATTTTTACTAAAAATTACTTAACAAAACTTGTATATTTATCAACAAGCATTCATAATCTACCAAGAAACTTCAAAATACACATGTATTCATCAATGGCATCATTCAAAATCTTTAACAATTTTGCAAAATAGTCCTTGGGCTAGCTAGACCTAGCTGCAATGATCTCAAAAACATAGAAATCATTAAAAACGGGACAAAACATATACCCAATTGCTTGAATTTTGCTTAGTTGAATGAAGAACCCTAGTTTCTTCTTGTTCTTCTTTAATTTCAATTATAAAATGATAATGGAAGCCTTTAATTAACTTTGTTTTATTTATTTTATGTTTAATAACCAAATTATATAATTAACCTTTAATAATAAACCATTTAAAACACCTAAAATGTGTCCATATATGTCCACTAATCTTTCAAATGGTTTAATTACCATTTAAGGACACCATATTTAAAAACCAAAGCTATTTGACACTTTTAACTAATAGAACACCTATTTTGCATGTTACGCGATTAATTCCTTTTTCTCAAATCAACCATTTAAACGATAAAATTATTTCACGAATTTTTCACACATACATGCTATCATGCTATAAATATTAAAATAATAAAAAAATAATAATTTCGACCTAAGATTTGTGGTCTCAAAATCACTGTTCCGGTTTGACCAAAAACGGACTGTTACATATAGGAGTTACGCATGATTGGTATAGACAACTTTCACTTTGCTCTAGTTTTCATATTCTTCCAACATCATGTGCTTGGTGGTATTGTAGCATCTGTTCAGATTCTATTTAGCCTCGTATATAAAATACAGGAAGCTACAATTTGGACCATGATTCCCACCAAGTGTAATGTTTTTGAGACTACAATGAAATTTTGCAACATAAATTATGCACCTTCTATGCTTGACCTGAAGGCAACAATGGTAAAATACATCTAAATGAGAAAAGGATACAATGGTAAAAGATATCTAAATGTGAGAAGGAAATCATTTTGATGTCATCATCAAAATTTCTACTCAGATGTATTTTCTAGAAGCCGTCATGTTTGATTTAGGTAAGGGAAAACCTTTCCTCTCCAATATTTAAAGTTCAATACATAGATTTCCAAAAACTCAGCTTCTTTGAGCTTTGGCTTGAGGCTTAATTTATGTTTAGCTAAGCCATATAGTAGTTAGCTCATCTAGTTAATTAGAATGAACCAGGATGGGTCTTGAACTAAGTCAAGTAGTTGTCAAAATAGCACTTAGTAACACCTATCTGCGAAACCTTTAAACCTTTTTGGCTGGGAAGTAAGAGGACCTTCCACCATGTTTATACAAGTAAGAGTACTTGAACTAAGTAAGAGGGCCTTTCATGGTCTTCAATGGGTTTCTTTTGTAGCTCATTCATTATTGAGTTTATGAATGCTTTTAAGTTCATCTGTAGAATTTCTACATATGATTTCATATTCCTTTTGCTTTATACTTATGATTCTTAATTTCTTTTTCCCAAGTGTGAACCATTCGATACTTATCCTAGAACATATGACCTATTACATGCAACAGGTCTTTGCTCTGTTGAGAAAAAGAGGTATTATTCATCCTCTTTTCCTGTTGTGTCCTAGTTTATGATAATAATGCACATTCTTAAGTTACAGTTTGTCATTTACCTTCTCTAGTTGATATAGGTGTAATATGTCAACCGTCATGCTAGAGATGGATCGCATGCTGAGACCTGGTGGACGTGCATATATACGAGATTCAATCTCTGTTATGGGTGAACTTCAAAAAATAGCAACTACAATGGGATGGGTGGTTGTGCTGCACGAAACAGGAGAAGGTCAACATGCGGGTTGGAAAATTTTGATCTCTAAAAAACATATGTGATGTGCTTGCTTGATGAATATCCGTAAAACCATGTTGCTTTACAACTTTGGGAAGTACGTTAAAATCACATATAGAAAGAAGCTGCAACTCCCTGAACTTAAAAGTAAGAGCTGCAACTCGTTCCAAATAATATAAGTATAATCTATTGTTCTATGTATGTAGTAAACATTAATAATTGGTATTACTACATTTGGACGAACATATACTAAATGATTTCATTTTTCTCTGTTGTATTCCAAGTGTAATTGTACATTACAAAGTTTGCCATTTTAGTACATGTTGAAGTTGTCAATGTAACTTTTATGTCTTATTGATTCTCTTTAGGAAAACTGTTCCATGTTTCAGTTGAACGAATATGTCATTTAATCATGCTAGGAACTTTTAGAGAATGTGTTAGGAAGGAGACAACAATTTTACCAATCATTTTTGTGGGATAAAAGGAGACAAAAAGATCCCTTCATTGACAACTTGTAACCCAAGATTTCTCCAATCAATGATCATCAGCAATAAATGTAACACCCCTCACCCGTATTCAATGCTGGAATAGGGTTACGGAGTATTACCAGACTTACAACACATTTGAACATACTTTTCTCATACATTTAATCAAAACATGCAATCATCATTCAATCTCAATCAATTTGTCCCTAATACGAGCCTACGAGGATTTAAATATGCATTGAGAGTGGTTCGGGACTAAACTAATAACTTTTAAAACATTTGGAATACTTAGAAAATTTTTCTCAAAACAGGGGACACACGCCCAAGTGGCCAGGCCGTGTGTCTCATACGGGCACTAGACACGCCCGTGTCACAGGCCGTGTGAACATTTGAAATGGAAGCACATGGCCGTGTCTCAACCCGTGTCCTACCCCGTGTCCAAACAAGTGAGCTTACTGACTTGGGTCACACGGCCAACCACATGCCCATGTGTCTAGCTCGTGTGCTCTTCGAAGTGGCCACACATGCCCGTGTGCTAGGCCGTGCCAAACCTGTAGGGTATACTGACTTATGCAACACGGCCAAGTCACATGCCCGTGTGCTAGGCCGTGTGCAAATTAGGGGGTATACTGACTTATGCTACACGGTCGATCACATGCCCATGTGTGAGACCGTGTGGAGCATACTGATTTCATTTCAATTTCAACACTAGGGGACACACGGCCGTGTAACATGATCGTGTGTCACACACGGCTGAGACACACCCCGTGTCTCTGCCCGTGTGGACAAAAACAGGCTATTTACAAGCCAATTTGCCACCCACATTTGAATGTACCTACATCAACCCAAATGGCACCACAACATAGCATAATATGACATTATAACCAACCAATTCAAGCTTAACTCATATACATTCACTACTCCCATTCTCTATGCACACTAATCAAAAAACATATCATACCATTTATACCAAACTTCACACTTACCATTCAACTATTTATACACTTCCAAATATGCATCATTATGCATCAAGATCATAAGCATATAACTACTCCAATATCAATCAAATTACCTCCACAATTTTTAAAATATACAAGCCATATATACCTATTCATGAACTCAGAACATAAGCCATATATTTATATATATATATACACATGGTTCAAACATATCAAAACAAGACAACTTTCATGGCTATATACAACTCATTACCAAATTACATACCAAAATGACCATAATCCTATACATGCCATATGACCAAACATAAGCTCAAAAGTACCAAAGTGATGGTTGGATAGTGTGATGATATCTCCGACGATCCCCGAATCCAAGCTAGCTTTGAAATCACTACGAAAAACAAAGAAATACACAAAATAAGCTTTATAGTGTAGTAAGCTCGTATGAAATCAACTTAAACTAATCATAAATTCACAACTCAACAATTTGAATTAATCAACATGTAAATCTTTTTAACTAACAAACCTTTCACATCTTTAATCATAAAATTATATGCATACTTCATAATTTATTCAATTTAAAGCTTATACGATTCATGTACATACCTATACCAATCCGTAATGAACTCATACCTATTCGGAATAATGTTGAATACTCAAAATCTTGCACACTAACTGCCACATATAGCCGAAGCTATTTTAATCTCGCACACTAAGTGCCACACATAGCCGAAGCTATCTCAATCTCGCACACTAAGTGCTATATATAGCCGAAGCTATCTCAAATCGCACACTAAGTGCCATATATAGCTGAAGCTATCTTGAATCGCACACTAAGTGCCTTTTTATCGCAAAATTGTCGTCAAACATTGCTATAGTCTCGTATGCACAATTTATGCAATACCAAAGCATTTAAAGCATAATTATAATAATGCTTATTACATACGAACTTACCTCAGATGTAAAAATGATAACGCGGTCAACTAATCCGAAACCTTGTTCTTCCCTCAATCTAAGTTCGTATTTTGCTTTTCTTAATCTATATAATATCAAATTCAACTCATTTAATTATCTATTTATTCAATTTACTCCAAATTTCACTTTAAGATATTTTTACACAATTGCCCCTAATATTTTACATCTTTTACAATTTAGTCCTTATTTCATAAAATCACAAATTCATGCAATTTAATTACAACCCATGCTAGCTGAATTTCTCTAGTACTCATATTAGCCCATATTTCTCATTTATTCACAACATTTAACCACGCATTTTCACATTTTTACAAATAAATTCATATTTTGCATTTTTACTCAAAATCACTTTACAAAACTTGTTTAACTATTAACAAACATTCATAATTTATCAAGAAACTTCAAAACACATGCTATTTCATCAATTTCAACATCTAAAATCTTTAACAATTTTGCAAATTAGTCCCTAGGCTAGCTAGTACTAGCTGCAACAATCACAAAAACATAGAAATCATTAAAAACTGAGTCAAAATCACTTACCAATTTAACTTTGCAAGTGCCGAACCCTAAAACACAACCATGGAGTTTCTCTTTTCTTATTTTCGGTGAACTAGGCAACTAAGAAGATGATAACTTTGTGTTTTAATTTTTTAACTTAACTTATTTTATAAATTACCATTTTAACCTTGTTAATTAACCATTAAAACAACATATATAATGTCCATAAAAGTCCAACGACACAAATAATGGTCTAATTACCACATAAGGACCTCTAAATTAAGATTCCATATCTATTAGATACTTTTAGCCAATGGAACTACACTTTTACACTTTACGCGATTTAGTCCTTTTTATCAAATTGACCATTCAAACGATAAAATTTCTTAACGAAATTTTCACACAATCACTCAATCATGCTGTAAAAATTAAAAGAATAATAAAATAAATATTTTGAATTTGTATTTGTGGTCCCGAAACCACTATTCTGATTTGACCAAAAACGGGCTGTTACAACTCTCCCCTCTTAGGGATTTTCGTCTCCGAAAATCTTACTAGTGAATAGGTTAGGGTACTGTTTTCTCATAGTTTCCTCGGGCTCCCACTTAGCCTTTTGAACTCCGTGACATTGCCACAAGACTTTCACTAAACCTATACGTTTATTTCTCAACTCTTTGATCTCTCGAGCCAAAATTCTGGTCGGTTCTTCGTTGTACGTCATATCAAGTCTCTGACGGGGAAATCACATGTGAGGGATTCGATCGATATCAACGTAACATCGACACATGAAACACATTGTGGATTTTCTCTAATTCAATCGGTAAAGCTAGCCGATATGCCACAGGACCTATTCTTTCGATGATCTCATACGGCTCGATGAATCTCAGACTCAATTTGCCTTTACGACCGAAACGAAGTATTTTCTTCCACGGAGATACTTTCAAAAACACTTTGTCACCGATTTGAAATTCAATGTCTTTTTGTTTCAAATTCACGTACGATCTCTGACGATCTGAAGCTGCTTTCAAACAGTCGTGAATTACTTTCACTTTCTCTTCGGTTTCTATAATCAAACCTGAAAGAGAAGCGGAAAGGGACATCTTGAACTCAGGGGGAAGGGACCTTAACGACAACCAAAGAAGTGCGTGCATTTCCCGATCAAAGAAGCCCTTGAACTCACCTTCATTCAACAAAGAAACTTCACGCATGAACTCTCCTCGGATTGGACTCTTTCGACAAATTTTTTGCCAGCGTGAGCGCATTGAAGTGGGGAATGAAAAAGACAGAGTGGCCGCAGGAAAGGAACTGGCTTCATACTATATAAGTAAAGGGATTTCCTCTTCCCGGAATGAAAGAAACCCCGTAAACCTGTTTCGCTAAGCTCAACCCAGTACAATGGATTTCGGTATTTACGACCATACAATGCTTCGTACGGTGCCATCTTTATGCTCGATTGAAAGCTATTATTATATGCAAATTCAACCAGTGGCAAATATTTCTCCCAGTTACCTTCGAACTCTAAAACACAACATCGAAGCATATTTTTGAGAATCTGAATTACTCTCTCAGACTGACCGTCGGTTTGCGGACGAAAAGCTATACTGAAATTTAACTTCGTCCCCAGAGTTCTTGTAATTTCTTCCAAAGCCACGATGTAAACCTCGGATCTCTATTCGAAATAATCGAAACTGGCACCCCATGCAATCTAACGATCTCAGCAACGTACAATTCAGCTAATCTATTGAGTGAATAGTCAGTACATATCGGAATGAAATGTGCTAATTTCGTTAATCGATCAACGACAACCCAAATAAAATCTTTCATTTTTGGAGACAAAGGTAATCCCAATACGAAATCCATCGTAACTCTGTCCTATTTCCACTCTGGTATCATCACAGGTTGAAGTAAACCCGATGGCACTTGATGTTCAGCTTTAACTTGCTGACACACTAAACATCTCGCTACAAATTCAGAAATATCTCGTTTCATACCCAACTACCAATACAGTTGTTTCAAATCATTGTACATTTTAGTACTTATAGGATGAACGGATAAACAACCACTACATGTCTCGTGTAAAATTTTCTGAATCAACTCCGGATTTTTCGGTACATAGATTCTATCTCGGAACGTCAAACAATCATCGGATCTGATTTGGTACTCTGAATAGCTAGTCGACTCAGATTGCACTCTTTTAGCTTGCAATTCACTATTACATTTCTGAGCTTCGCAAATTTGTTGAAGAAATACTGGTTTAGCTTTTAACTTAGCTAGAATCGAACCATCATCAGATAGTGTCAACTTTGTATTCATTGCTCTCAAGGCAAATAACGATTTTCTACTCAAAGCATCTGTGATTACATTTGCTTTCCCCGGGTGATAATCAATCACTAACTCATAGTCTTTTAGTAGCTCGAGCCATCTCCGTTGTCGCAAATTCAAATCTTTTTGAGTCATAATATGCTTTAAGCTTTTATGATCAGTAAAGATGTGGCATTTTTCACCTTACAAATGGTGGCGCCAAATTTTCAATGCAAATACAATAGCGGTCAACTCTAAATCATGTGTCAGATAGTTCTTTTCATATGGCTTTTAACTATCTGGAAGTATAAGCTATCACTTTTCCCTCTTGCATCAACACACAACCCAAACTGTTCAATGACGCATCGCTGTAAATCATAAATTGTTTACCCGACTCAGGTTGAATCAACACTGGTGCCTCAGTTAACAATGCTTTCAATTGATCGAAGCTTGTTGACATTTTTTGAACCATTCAAATTTTACATCTTTTTGTAGCAGTCTGGTCATTGTTGTAGCAATCATCGAGAACCCTTTTACAAAACATCGATAGTAACCAGCCAATCCAAGAAAGCTTCTGACCTCGAAATACATGTCTAGGTGGTTTCCAGTCAATAACTGCAGAAATCTTGCTCGGAGAAACTCTTATACCTTCGACAAAAACAATGTGCCCCAAAAATCCAACTTTCCAGAGCCAGAACTCACATTTACTGAATTTAGCATACAATTTCTTATCTCTCAAGATCTGCAACAGAATCCTCAAATGCTCGACATGTTTAGACTCATCTTGAGAATAGATCAGAATGTCATTAGTGAACACAACAAAAAATTTGTCTAAATACAATTTAAAGATCCGATTCATCAAATCCATAAAAATAGCAAGAGCATTAGTTATTCCAGGCATAACAAGGAATTCATAATGTCCGTACCTCGTTCTAAACGCAGTTTTCGGCACATCTGAGTCTTTAACTCGTAATTGATAATAACTAGATCTCAAATCAGTCTTTGAAAACACTGTTACACCTTTCAATTGATCAAACAAATCATCTATTCTCGGTAACAGATATTTTTTTCTTTATCGTAACCTTGTTAAACTGACGATAGTCAATACACATTCTCATTCTTTCGTCTTTCTTCTTAACAAACAATACTGGAGCACCCCGGATGAAAAAATCAGTCGTACAAAACCTCTATCTATTAACTCTTGTAACTAAGCTTTCAACTCTTTCAACTCTGTCGTAGCCATTCTATACGGAGCTATAGATATTGGTGAAGTTCCCGACACTAGTTCAATAGTAAATTCAACCTCTCTAATAGGTGGCAACCCCGGTAATTCTTCAGGAAACATATTCGGATATTCACAAACAACTGTCACTGATTCAATCTTTGATTCAAACACTTTTGTATCCAAAATATAACCAAGATAAGCTTCGCAACCTTTCCTCACACATCTCTGAGCTGACATAGATGAAATCACGATAGGCAATTCACTCGATTGAATTCGAATGATTTCACTATTCTGACATTTCAATTTAATAATGTTTTGTTTACAGTTCACAACGATATCATGTAAAGTCAACCAATCCATACCCAGAATCACATCGAACTCATCAAATGGTAAAAGCATCAGGTTAGTTGGAAAACAGTAACCCCGAGTCATTAAAGGACAATTCTTACAAACTGTATCAACTAGAACATACTTGCCTAAGGGGTTCGATATTTTAATCACAAACTCAGTAGACTCAACAGGAAAAATCTTATTAGACACCAACTTCATACATATATACGAATGAGTCGATCCAGGATCAATCAATGCAATAATTTTAGTGTTGTAAAGAGAAAATGTACAGATAATAACATCTGGTGATGACGCATCTTCGCGAGAGCGAATAGTGTAAGATCTAGCAGGTACTTTGGCCTCAGATGTCATTGTAGAATCTCTCGTTGTACCATGATTACCACTTGCATTTCCCACATTTCTTGGCGGCCTCCCTTGAGTAACTGTATTGCTTGACCTTGCATTCTGAGATTTATCTTTTTCATTTAACTCAGGACAATCTTGAATAAAATGATCTCGTGAACCACAACTGTAACAAGCTCTATTATTATTTTTCATCCAACAATCTCCAAAATACCATCTTCTACATTGGTGACACTCGGGTTTGATGTCTTTCACGTTGCCAACACTCGATACTGATGTGACTTGAGCTTTAGGACTGGTGTATTGCTTTCCACGATCTCTATTGGAATATCCCACTGAAGTTGTTGATCGATTAAAATAGTCTCTAGATTTCTTTGACAAGGAATGATAAGGTTTACTCATCAATCTCTTCCTCAAATCTCTTGCCTCTGAATCAGCCTTTCTCTTTTCTTTGCTAAGTTCCTCGGCTTTGCAAGCTTTCTTGAACAAAACAACAAATTCCTTCAATTCTAAAATTCCAACTAGAAGTTTAATGTCCTCGTTCAACCCATCAACGAACCGCTTGCACATGATTTCTTTAGTAGAAACCTATTCCCTGTAACGCCTCAATTTTTCGTAAATTTCGGCTTTTGCAATTTTGTGACACAATGTCTATCTGCTTCAGTGGTCATGTGTCCTGGGTGTGTTTGAGAGGTATCAAGTTCAACCCTTGGCTTGTGAAAATTTGGGGTTTTTATGGAATAAAGCCTCACCTTTGCTTAGAAGGCTTATAAGTATTTATTTGTAAGAACACGTCAGAATGAGCCTGCTGGTCTGGTGGTTAAGTGGAGTGTTAATTTGTTAAAGGTCCTGAGATCGAGTCCTGGCATTGGCATTATTTTTGCTCTATTATGGTATAGTGTTTCGGTAGAATTAAAATGCTGATAGTGGGTGGATGTGGCCGGATTTGTAGGGCATTGGATAGCTAGTTATGTTGTAGTGGGATACTTGGGAGTTGGGGGAATAGTGGCAAGTGAACAGGAATTTAAATCTAATTCTTTTTTTTTAAATTCAGTTTTCTCTCCTCTTTGTTTTTCTATCGTTCTTGTCCTATTTTTTTTTTCCCTTTTGTTCTTTGATTATTGCTCTCCCAATTCTGTTCGTGCGTTTATTGCCTTCTAAAGTCCATTGCGCCGTCTCCGTCGATAGTTGGTAAGTAGTTGAGTACGTTAAAGTTTGATTTTTGCTAAGTTACTGAATGGGGATTTACAACTTCTGTTTGGATGACAGAGAATAGGATTGTGCGAGGCTCCTCTCGTGTTGATTCGTAGTTGGTATCGTGCGTGGTTTTGAGTTAAACGTTAAGCGACCATGTTAGAGGCTTGTTGGTATTGTGTTTCGGGATAACTGTGATCTAAGACTGATTTTGGGAATTAATATATCGATTATAGGTTTAAGATTGCTTAGATATCGCTTTAGCATCAATCGAAACCAGGTGTGTATGCGAAAATACAGAAAATGAGGTTTCGACGAAAGCTAAAAGCCTCTCTGTCGACGCCACACAGGCGTGTGGTCGCCTATATGGTAGGCCGTGTGCAAGACTGTAAGTCACTACACGGTCGTGTGATCGACGAGCCAGGCCATGTGTGAGTGACACGGCTGTGTGACAGTCAGGCAAAGTCGTGTACGACACACGAGCTTGTCCAATTGAGCCATGTGGGCTACACGGGCATATGGGCCCACACGGATGAACCACACGAGCATGTGGGATTCTGGGCAAGGCCAATTTGGGCTGTATGGGCCACACGGGTGTGTGGACCCGCACAGACAGACCACATAGGCGTGTGAGGCCGTTTACATAAAATGGTCTGAAAGGTTGCACGGGTTGCCCAAGCCGAATGTGAACCTAATGATGGGTCCGTAAGCAGTTGTGAGACCCATAGCTTTGATTATGTGATATCTGTATTAAAACATGTTACACTTAGTATGAATTCTGATATTTGAGTGTATGGACTGTTATTTGCATAAAAACATGTCATATTATGTATGTTGCATTGCATCGGGGTGGGGTGATGATATTTGGAGGAAGTATCTGAAAGGCTCTTAAGCTTTATTATCGCGCACTCGGTGTAACTACGATTATGTGCGCATTCGTGCATGCATGGTGTGTAAGGATGGACGGAGTTGGTGCGTAGAGGCTGGTGGGTAGGATTCTGCTATTCTGTCTGATTTGCATGTTATGTCTGAAAGGGGCTAAGGCTCTTGAGTATATCTGATTCTGTATCTGAGTGGGCTAAGGTCCACATCGTTCTATAATGGGCTTAGACCCGAACTGTGAAATTATGTCTGTTATCTGATATTACTGTGTATATATTTTCTATGGGGATTACACATTGAGTTTGCGAAAACTTACCCTTTTCTGTTTAATCTATTCAGGTAATCCCCAGCAGTAGACGGATCGGTGCAGCAGACTCGGCAGTGACCACGGTTCTGTACCTTTAACGGTTTTTACTTCTATTTATGGTTCTGATTATATTTGGGCAGTTTTATGTAACATGGCCTTGACGGATTTTTGTTTAAAATTTGGGATTTTTATTTTATTAACTGCTAGAAATAGGATAAGACGTGAGTTTTCAAAATAAACAAATGTTTTGTCAAATACACACGAATTCACAAATTATTTTAAAAGCTTCCGCAACGTATAGTATTTTGAAAATGGATAATGAATGAATGAACGATACGTTTTTGACGGTAACCTAAGAAATCGAAAATGACCTTATTGAAATTACATTTTCCAAAGCACTATCATGTGGCATTGCCAGGTTAGGCCATAACGTCTAGGTCGGGTTTGGGGCGTTACATTTAGTAGTATCAGAGCCAGGTTGCAGAACTCGGCTATGGATTTGGGTTTTTAAAATTGGTTTTTTCGAAATGATTTTTAAATGCTTTAAAATATTTTTGGAATGAGTATGTGGTAGACCGATTCTCCGATGCCAATCCTATAAGTGTTCTGAACTTTGTTTAAATTTGTCTGAAAATACTACTTGTATGCTTAAAACAACCGATAGGTAGTATACTTTACTGAAACACTCTAGGTAGTGTAAATTGAAAACTGTAGCAAAACTGAAAATCACAGTGAGAATACGATTCACGATAACGAACTTTGAAATTATGATACTGTTCTGCATAAAATATCTATTAATAAATATCAGAACTGTAACTAATGTATAAAACTGTTAATACAAATAAGTTTCGAATTTATGATGAGCGCACGAGGTATCCGCAAACGAGGTACTAGAGGCCGTGGTAGAGGCCGTAGTGTAATGCCCCGAATTTTGGGCCTAGATGAATTGGGCTTTGGGCTTTGGGTCTCATAAATATTTTTAGCAAGAAAATGAAAAATGACATGTTGGCTTTAAGGGTTTAATAAACTTGGAGTGTTTAGGGGTGTTGGAGAAGTGCTAGGTTCAAAATTTGAGGAGAATGAATTTTTAATTAATTGTTAAAGGAACCAGGGCGGTGAGTAGTTGGGCTTTTAAATAAAAATAGGGAAAAATGACATCAAAGAGCCTTATGGTGGAGTGGCTAAGTGACTCCACTTAGGGTATAGGAAGGTGGCGTTATGGGCTAGCAAGGAGATCTAGGTTCGAATCCTAGCTTAGTGTTTTTTTAGGAGTTTAATTTTGGCCTTCTAGAAGGTTGAAAGTGGTGTGACGATGGACTCTAAGGAAAGTGATCAGAAGAGAAAATGTAGAAAAATGATTGGGGAGTTATCAGGGAGAAAAACGAGGAGATGAGATGGGGAAGAGTTGGAGTCGATTGGGACTTTGGGGGGGTAGGCAGAGTTTTAATTTTGTGTATAAATAGGGGGTGCCGAATTCCCTCTGTGCTATTTCGGCAATTGGAATTCCCATTGTGCTATTTCGGCAACTATAGTGCTCTGCCAAATTCTCCTTCACTTTTTATGTTCTAAACCTCGCCTCTTCCTTATGTGTTTTCTTTTCTTCTCTCCTAAAGCCTTAAATCGAATATCATTCTCTTCTTTCTCCCTTGCTTGTGCTGTCCCACCTTCATCTCAATTGTTGGGGACCAAATATTCGTGACTTCAAAAGCCGAAAACCTTTGCTCTTGGAGCCAATTTCTTCATCGCCCCAAAACTTGTGCCGAATACTCTAGTGACCAAATCTCTATCGTGCTGTCATCATTCCTTTTATTTTTGGTGGATCAGATCTTGGAAAAATTAGAATCAAGCTTGGATCTACAAGTCTCTGCCAAAAAGCTATCCATACGTTTCGGCTTTTGGGTAAGTGTTCTTGATTTTGGGATAAGTTGGCCGAATAGTCTATAGTAAGGGAAAGGGTGACTTAAGTGGATACAAGTCACCTATTATTTTTTCTTTAATGATTAAGATTGATGCAGATCTAGGGGATATTCGTGAGTAGTAGCTAAGAAAGGGCTATTAGGACTGGTGGCACACGGTAAGGTTAAGGTAAGGTTTCGATTTTTGGTAAATATTGTGGTTAAGTGTGTAATTGATTGGAGGTTGGTATTGGTTGTAGGTTCAAGGCTGAGGGTAGTGTAACACGTCTCATTTACCAGGTGTGTACATACACTTCACACACAACAAATCAGTAAAAGCTGAAATACCGAAAAACTAGAATGCTGAAAAGCTGAAAAGCTGAAAAGTTGGCACCGGCAACCACACGAGCGTGCGAACATTCGCATGGGAACACCGATATGACTACTGGGACCAAGAGAGCGATCTCATGGTCTGGGGCCACTGTTTGGCCAACAGGGCCAGAAGTGGCTAAATGGGCCTGCGGAGCTCGTGGGCCCAAATCGGCAAGAGTTGATATGTAAAATTGAATGATGGATTGATATGGATGGTTGTATGATTTGATTATGATCGGGTCTAATGGGCTACTTATACATGATTGGGCTTAATGGGCTATATGGACATGATTGGGCTCAGTGGGCCTTATGGGATTTTAGAAATGCATGCTAGGGTTTTAATGGACTCTAGGCTTAGTTCTGATGAATTCTTAAGCAACATAAAACTTAAATTAATAATCGAACATGTCTGTGGACAAGTCGCTAGGGTAGAGTGTGGCAATGGACATATGCATGTCTAGGATTGGATCTAGGGAGAGCTTGGTACTTAAGCGATCCTAATGACCCACCTTCCCTTCTCTGGAATCCTACCTGGTGCGTAGTATCTGTTCACTTTAGCCGCGAGGACTTGTTGACTGGCCAAGGTTCGTAGTTAAGACCCATACTGTTAAAAATTATTGAAATACCCCTGTAGGGTAGGATTACAGAAATACCCCTGAATTGCATAATTATCGAAATACCCTTGATTTGTGAAATGACTAAAATACCCTTATGTGTTGATTGTAAGTTTTATTGATGTTATATGTACATTTGCTACATTCATATGACATTCTGTTTAGGATGCATATGGGTGAGAATTATGGAACGTAGGAAGTATAAGAGGATCGCATGGTTGCTTGACAACTGTGGATCCACCGATGGCTTTTTAAACCCATTATATGATTAGCAGCTTTGCTACAACATTAGGTAGTACCACAACTGGGCTACCCTTGATGTGTATCGGATGGGTGGGTCGATTTAGAAATCCCCATAGATGTGTTTCAGCGGGACGGGGATGATGTGTACCGGATGGATTATTTGGGGAGGGTTTGCACTGCATTGCATGTATGATATTATTATGTTAATAATATGATATGTATGCTATTTGTTTGATGAGGGTCGTACACACTGAGTTTTTTGAAACTCACCCCCTCCTTTTCAAACTTTTCAGGTGACCCTCAGTAGGTGGTTCGACGAATGGTGGGACTTAGAGGTGGCCAACTAGCAAGATATTATTATTTGGATTTTCTTTAAAATTCCTAAATTTTGAAATTATTTTGGTTTGGATTGTAAAAAGGGCATTGTATCTCCAATTTGACTCTACATTTGGGTTTTGTTATTGTTTCAACTGCCTAATTATTAAACTTAAATAAATTTCTAAAGTTTAACATGGTTTTCGAAATAACTATAACATATGGACGTTTTCTTAAAACATGGGCTTTCATCATAACTTAACAAGTTTTTCCTAAGCTATGTGTAACACCCCTTACCCGAAACCCTTGCCGGAATCGAGTACGTGGCATTACTAGACTTGACTATTAACTCGGGGTGTAAGATTTTAAAGCTGTCCAACTGCGTCATGCTGACTAAATCGACCATAAATCGAGTTACAAAACTTAAAATTTAGATCCATAAATTTTCCTTGAAACTAGACTCATATAACTTTTCACCATAATTTTTCCAGAATTTTTCATGTGGCCAATTAGTACAGTTTATTCATCAAAGTTACCCTTATTACACTGCTTGACAATTCTGACCTGTCTCTACAAAAATACAGTTATCTCATTGCACAAATTTCCTATATTGTTCTTGTTTATACCAATGAAAAATAGACTCATTAAGGGTTCTACACATATAAACCATGCTTCTTAATTATATTTGTACAATTTTTGACAATTTTTCCAAAACAGAACGGTGACTCACGAATTCATTCAGAGCAGGTCTCACTAAAACTTAATTATCTCATAATATATAAATCTTTTGCCTACTCTGTTTCTTTCATGTAAAAATAGACACAATAAGGTTTAATTTCATATCTCATTCACCTTCTAATTCAATATACCTTAAATTTTGGTTATTTTTCTAACTCACATCACTGCTGCTACTACAAGCTGTTTTGTTGCATTTTATGAAAGACTAGCTTCTAACCGAACCTACCTACATCCCTAATTCAAGGATTCATTTCGTATACAAACATTTCCTTAACAAAAACGATTAAACTTTGATTAAGAATGCATAAATATTGCCATCATGAACCAACATACATATCAAGACACAACAGCGTACTTAACAAAAAAATTTAGCCATATTCGCATGGCTATTATATACATGAACCTTAAAATTTCATCAAACAAAGACCAAGTCTTTCCTATACATGCCTTCGTTTAAGACCAAAATGAAAGAGTACCCAAAATGTAGATTGATAGTGTGAGCGACTTTCCAAACGATCCGGACGAGCTTGTAGCTTGCACCTAATCTATAAAACAGAGGAAACATTTCACACGATAAGCTTGCTAGCTTAGTAAGTCCTAATTTCATAAAAATAACATTTGAATTTCAACAATTAAATTACTATAATTCAACTTGTGGACTTGTACTCATACTTATTTTCAAACTTTAATTTTCATACCCATATTAATAAGTATGAATTCGTAGAAACGATATCTCTTCACCCACATGCTTATGATCAAAATACTTGTTTATAAACCAACCTTTCGAAACCCAAAATGTCATCGTATAATCATAGGTACATGCATTTATATACTTAAATGTCAATTACTATAACATGGCATCAATTACACAACCACTCATGTGGCCGAATATGCCTAGTCATGTATCCTCATATTAGAAGACCAAGATACAACAATCATATCATTCATTAGTAAAGCCGAGAACACATATTATAACCATATATATATGTATATATTCCACACTCGTAACACATGCCATTTGTAATAAATTACTGATTTTCCTTGTCTTATATAAGTAAGAAATTCATTCCTACTTCACATACTCACCTGAGCCGTTAACTCGATAAGTTTGCTTTAATTCGCCTTGAACATAAATTTCGGTTTCTATTTTGTAAAATACATCACCGGCATCAAGCCTGCTAGGAGTAAAAGCCCGATAAGTAACACCGGCACAAGGCCTGCTAGGCGTAAAAGCCCGATAAGTAACATCGGCACAAGGCCTGCTAGGCGTAAAAGCCCGATAAGTAACACCGGCACAAGGCCTGCTAGGCGTAAAAGCCAGATAAGTAACACCGGCACAAGGCCTGCTAGGCTTAAAAGCCCGATAAGTAACACCGGCACAAGGCCTGCTAGGCTTAAAAGCCCGATTTAAATCACCGGCACAAGGCCTGCTAGGCGTAAAAGCCCGAGTCGTGTCAATACAGTTAAACATTCTCAACAATTCCAATCACTTACTCAACATAATTCATCAACCAAATATGTCAATATACCTTCGACCATAAGGTAAATGGATACTAAAATTTATCAAATTTTTATTTCATATTCCTTTCGAATATCTAATCAAACATACTTGATCACTTCACATATAACAAAACAATTTCAAATTCACTACCATAATTCACATTCGCAATTTCCACATTTCTATCCTAAAAATGTAAAATTTCAACTTTTAATAGATTCAAATTAGTCCCTTGACATGTATTAACTTAAGGACTTACCTCGGTTGTGTCGAGTCAGTCATGCGAATCGGCTATTCGAGAACCTTCGTCTTTCCAGGTCTAATTCTGCTTTTTCTTTGCTCTTGATCTAAAACACATTAAAATTTAGCTCATTTAATTGCATTTCATCTCAATTTAGTCCCAAAACACACAAATGGGCAATTTACAATTTTGCCCCTAATGTTTTCCATTTTACAATTTGGTCCAATTTACACAAAACTCAAAATATGCAAAATTTCCTAACACTATAGCTAGGCCGAACCTTCCCCATAGCCATGGGTGTCCATGCATTTCATCTATTTGACATTTTAATCCTTCACAATTTTATTCTTTTCAATTTAGCCCTATATACTCAAAATCACCAAAAACTCCAATACAAAACTTGTAAATCTTTAACATACATTTAATCTAAGACCATCAATCATCAAAACTATCCAAGCATGTTAATGGCCGAATCCTATATACATAGTATTTTCAAAAATTTAGACATGGGTCGGGTAATACACGAAGCAACGATCTCAAAAACGTAAAAATTATCAAAAATCGAAAATCGACCATACCTTAATCAAGCTTCTTATCTAGCCGAAAATCAAGCTTCAACCATGGAGTTTCTAGCTCCTACATTCGGCCAAGGAAGAAGAACAAGGTATGTTCTCTTTCTTCCCACTTATTTTCATTATTTAATGTTATATTAACACATATAATTTACCTTATTTACTAATATATTAACATAACATATAATAGGCTAAAATAACATATAATTTGAAATTAGAAAGGCCCATTGCCGTTTCCCTTGTTGTACATGGGCTAATTGCCCTTTTAGTACACTCACTTAAAAAGCCACAATCAAATTAGTACCTTACTCTCTAGCATACAACTTTTACGCTTTTCTCGATTAAATCCTTTTTATCAAATTAAGCACTTAAACGATAAAATTTTTCTACGAAACTTTCACACATTTTCATTCACATATAATAGACATGAAATAAATTATTAGAACATTTCTCGGGCTCGGATTCGTGGTCCCAAAACGACCGTTCCGATTTGGGTCAAATTTGGTCTGTTACACTATGGATGTTTTCAATTATTACGTTTCCGCAACTCTATTATTAAATACCAAGTTTTATAAATTGATTGTGTTTTAAAACTTCCGCAACTAAGAAGGAGTTTCAACATTTTACTTTATAAAGGGTTTTCAATGAAAACAAGGTTTTCGCTAAAACACTTCAATGTGACACGTCAGACTCGGACCTAACTTCTAGGCTGGGTTTGGGGTGTTACACGTAGGGGGCTCGAGCTTGGTCCTTAGCATCTGAAATCTACCTAATCTAGATACGAGCGAGACGCCGATCTCACCTGCTACAAAGAACTAGGTCTCATGATCGTGACGCTGGGGATGACACACTATCCCAAGCCATGCTACGGATTTTAAAGAGGGTCACTGGGCCCAACATCGGATCTGGGGGCCGTGGGTCAGTTACGGAAAGACTCCGGTCCAAGGGGCTGAGTTATTCAGGGGCGTCAGTGGAGTCGCCCCTAATTTGGCCGAATATTGGATAGAGGCCACGGAAAGAATTTTGAATGATCTGGATTTCTCCGCGGAGCAGAAGCTTAAGGGGGCTATTTCTCTGCTTCGCGACGAAGTGTATCAGTGGTAGCTGGCAGTTAAGGAGGGCATTCAGCCCGATCGATTGACTTGGGACTACTTTAACATGACGTTCCAGAGTAAGTATGTAGGAGCCAGCTACATTGATGCTAGGAGGCGCGAGTTCCTTAATCTCACTCAGGGGGAGCACTCAGTGGCCGAGTATGAGGCCGAGTTCCTAAGATTGAGCCGGTATTCCCGGGGCATGGTGGAGACTGAGTATGAGCAATGCGTCAATTTTGATGATGGACTTAGGGACAACTTACGGGTTCTGATAGCTCCACAGAGGGAGTGTGATTGTTTTGCTTTAGTAGAGAAGGCAAAGATCACCGAGGAGGTTAAGCGCGCTGAGCGCCAAAATCGCGAGAAAGGAAAGAATAAGAGAGAATCGGAGTCCTCGAATTCTGTGATGAGGCCTAAGAAAAAGGCCTGACCTGATGGACCAACGAGAGTTGGGACTCCTATTGCACCTACTGGGGTGGAGCTTTGTGGACACTGTGGTAGACGCTATCCGGGTTAGTGTTGGAGGTCGACTGGGGCATGTTTGAGATGTGGCTCTACTGAGTATTGTGTCAGGGATTGTCCATTGAGAACCGATCAGATGCAAGCTGTGGATACTGGTGCCGTGCAGCCGCCGAGACTAGTTCAGCAGCCACTTAGGGGCCGAGGTTAGGTCAGGGGTGGTAATGGCATGGGCCGAGGACAGAGAGCACCAGGCAGATGTGCTAGATTGACTGAGGCGAGGCAGCCTACACTGGTTTATGCTGCTCGTTGCTGTGAGGACCGAGATGCTCCAGACGTCATCACGGGTACGTTTTTCATTTATGATGTTACTTATTTGGCATTGATAAACATAGGCTCTACACACTCATATGTAGCTAGTGCTGTGTCTGCAACTTTGGGGATTCCGGTTGAGAGTTCTTCGAGCGAGTTAATTGTTGTTAGTCCTTTGGGGCAATCTATCTAGGTTAGTAAATTATATAAAGATGTCCCGTTGAGGTTCAAGGGATAGTATTTCTAGCTGATCTGATGGAGCTTCCGTTTGGGGAGTTTGATTTGATTTTGGGAATGGACTGGCTGGTCAAGCACCGAGTAAGTCTGGACTGTTGGAACGGTGGAAATGTGCAAGTGTACACAATCGTAACAAGTAATAAAAGTGACAAGTAAATGTCGAGTTATCGTACCCACAGGGACTGTAAAAGAATTATTTATGAAATACTTTCAAACACTTTGGTTAGGAAAAATATTTGATTTTTGGAAACTATTTGGAAACTAAAAGAAAAACAAGTAAATTAAAATAAAACAAAGTTCAAGTGTGCGATTTCAAAAACTGATTTTAATCAATATGACATGATTGTGTTGGTTTAATCACACTTCTTACCTTAGAATTATTAAACTTGTGTTTATACTTGTTAAAACATGGCAACCCGGTAAATTGCTAACTTATGAACACATTTACAAATCAAAGATCCATTTATCTCTTGTACATATTTCTATGCCAATTCGAATAGATTAAACAGATCGCAAAAAGTAAACATGTTATTGCACATACATACTCATTAAATTAAATAATCTCTCGCATATTCCTATGTCGATGCAAACGATTAATTCAACCTAACAAGCATATAAAAGATCATGTGAAGTAACAAAGTATTTTTACTTTGAAACAATTTAATCACAAAATCACGCAAGTTATGCAAGGCATACATATCGTCAAATATAATGCTAATTTAATCTTGACTACCTTAGAAGAATTAAACATGCAGATTAAGTATTGTGTCCATTAATTACAATTTCAATGCGTTTAAATAATTAACTCATTAGCTATCTAAACAATTACAATGCTAGATAACTTAGCATAATTTTACTTAATCAAACATTTCACCGAGGCCTTTAACAAGCATAAACATAATTTTAATAATCTAAGAGGCGAAATGAAATCAAACCAACACGAATTAAATTCAAGCTAAATTGATTAAATTAAACATTTCAAAAGCATGAATATTCATAAACATGTTTCGTCAAAACAACAACAAATAATTTAAAGAGATAGGAGCGAGAAACAAATCCGGTGGCTCTCTCCGTGACTTGTGCGATTGATTCCTCCTTCGTTCTTCGTTGTCCTCGGCTATCAAGGGGCTTATGAACTCTTCAAAGGCTGCTTCAAATGGCTGGAAAACACCTCTTTTCCAAGAGGGGAAATCGGCACAAGAACAATGGGAAAATAGAGTGGAAATGGAGGGGGAAGAGTTGAGAGAAAGGAAGAGAGAATGAGAGAATGTTGGAGAAGTGAGGGATGCTTTGAATGAGCAGCTAGGGGCTGTATTTATAGGTGTTAGGGGCTGCTAAAAATAGCAAATAATCAGCAGCTAAGAGTCCCTCATGGCCGGCCATCCTATGTGGCAAAGTTGATGGATTCAACTTTGCCAAAATTAGCAGGGCAATCTAAAAGCCTTGAATTTTGGAGGGGTTTGAATGTGATTTTGAAAGATCTTCAAGGGCTCCTTTGCAAGCTGAATAAATCATCAAATAAGCTGATTTGGGCCTTCATCATGGACGGTTTGGGCTGCCCAATTAGTGGCTGGTTCGGTTCAATCGGTTCGGTTCAACTAGTGCGGTTTAACTAGACCCTTTTTCATAATTAATTAAAAATAATTTATTTAACCCAAATTAAATTGGGAATAAATTAAAATTAATTAAATTATGATTAAATCTTCATAATTGGACCACCTTGGGCTGGAAATAGAGTCGCCTTGACACTTCAAATCGCTTCTCAGTTTAATTCTTCGAGAGGTGTCTTCCGAGCCAATTTTTTTTCCCTTTTTGCGATTCTGTCGAAAATAGTCAGATTTAAACAAAATTAATTATAAAATTAATTAAAATTTATCATATTCATATTTTGAGCACAAATTAATTATTTTATAATATTTAATTATTTTTCGACAAGAATTTACCCGGAACCACATGAAATTGGGTCAAAAAGGGCATGCAAAAGTATATAAATTTTCGTGTTTCCAACTGTACAACAAAAAGGGTGGTTTTGAGAACCGAGGAGGACAACGAGGTAGTGGTGATTGGGGAACTTCGAGACTACCTGACTAATGTAATTTCTGCGTTGGTGGCAGAAAAGTTGGTACGGAAGGGATGCGAGGCATTCTTGGCCTACATCAGTGTTTTTAATTCTGGGGACTCTTCGGTTAGGGACATCAGAACCATAAGGGACTTTCTTGATGTTTTTCCTGAGGAATTACTGGGTCTGTCTCCCAGCCGAGAGGTAGAGTTTGGGATTGAGCTCTTTCCTGGTACAGCTCCAGTGTCCATTGCCCCTTACAGAATGGCACCGAAGGAGCTTGTGGAGCTTAAGGCTCAGATTCAAGAGTTACTAGATCATGGGTTCACCCGCCCTAGTGTATCTCCGTGGGGAGCACCTATTCTATTTGTGAAAAAGAAGGACGGATCCATGCGTATGTGTATCAACTACCGTCAACTGAATAAGCTGACCATTAAGAATAAGTACCCCCTACCGAGGATTGATGATCTGTTTGACCAGTTCCAAGGAACTTTAATTTTCTCCAAGATTGATCTACGATCAAGGTATCACCAGTTGAAAGTTAAAGAGATTGACGCATAAGACGATATTTAGGACTCGTTACGGCCATTACGAGTTCCTAATGATGCCATTTGGACTGACGAATGCACCAGCAGCTTTTATGGATCCGATGAATCGAGTGTTCCAGGCTTATCTGGATCGGTTTGTGGTAGTATTCATTGACGACATTCTGGTGTATTTGAAGACTGAGAACAAGCACGATGAGCATCTCTGATTGGTATTACAGACTCTGCGTGAGAAATAGTTGTACGTAAAGTTCAGTAAGTGTGAGTTCTGGCTCCGAGAAGTAACCTTTTTGGGGCATGTGGTTTCTGCGGAGAGGATTCGTGTTGATACTCATAAGATTGAGGCTGTGTTGGATTGGAAACAATAGAAGAATGTGTCTGAAATTTGTAGCTTTCTGGGGTTGGCGGGTTATTATCGACGCTTCGTAAAAGGGTTCTCCTTGATCACAGCACTGTTGACCAAGCTTTTGCGCAACGGAATTCCCTTTGTCTGGACTGATAAGCAACAAGAGAGCTTCGAGAAGCTCAAATCTGTTTTGACGCAGGCTCCGGTTCTGATACAGCCTGAATCTGGGAAGGATTTCGTAGTATACAATGATGCGTCGCATATGGGTCTGCGTTGCATTCTGATGCAGGATGGTGCGTCACATCAGCTCAAGACGCATGAGGCTAACTACCTGACACATGATTTGGAGTTGGCAGCGGTAGTCTTCGCTCTGAAAATCTAGAGGCACTATCTGTATGGTGAGAAGTGTACCATCTACACTGACCAAGAGCCTCAAGTATCTCTTCACCTAGAAGGAGTTAAATCTTAGGCAGCGTAGATGTGTTGAACTGCTTAAGGATTATGATTGCACCATCGACTACTACCCTCGTAAGGCTAATGTGGTGGCAGATGTTTTGAGCCGTAGGGCCATGACTGATCTGAGAGCGATGTTCGCTCGACTCAGTTTATTTGATGATGGGAGTCTGTTAGGAGAACTTCAGGTTAAGGCTACATAGATTGATCAGATCAGAGGTAAACAGATAAGGGGATAAGTCACTTGAGTTGCAATTCTGCTAGGTTGAGAATGGGGATACTACTGATTTTGGGATTAACAGGGATGGGGTACCTTTTTTCCGCAGTCGGATCTGTGTGTCGTATGATGAGTATTTAAGACAGTCGATTCTGAGGGAGGAGCATTGGAACGGTAGAAATGTGCAAGTGTACACAATCGCAACAAGTAATAAAGTGACAAGCAAATGTCGAGTATCGTACCCAAATGTCGAGTATCGTACCCACAGGGACTGTAAAAGAATTATTTATGAAAATGATTTTAAACACTTTGGTGAAGGAAAAATATTTGGATTTGAGAAATGATTAAAAACTAGAAAACAAAGTAAACTAAATAAAATAAAATAAAGTTCTAATGCACGATTTCAAAAGCTGATTTTAATCAAGATGATATAATTTTGTTGGATTAATTACAATTCGTAACTTAGAATTATTAAACTCATGCTTATACTTGTTATGAATAAATTCACGGCAACTCAGTAATTTTCTAACTTATGAACATATTTACAAATAAAAAATCCATTCATCTCTTGTACATATTCCTATGTCAATTCGACCGATTAAATAGATTTATAAAGATAAACATGTTATTGCACATACATACTTATTAAATTAAACAATCTCTCGTATATTCTTATGTCGATTCAAACGGTTAATTCAACCTAATAGGCATATAAAAGACTATGTGGGGTAACAAAGTATCCTTACCTTGAAACAGTTTAATCACAAAAATCTTGCAAGTTATGTAAGGTATATGTATCGCTAAATACAATGCTAATCTAATCTTCAGCCACCTTAGAAGAATTAAACATGCACTGATTAAGTACTGTGTCCATTAATTACAATTTCAATGCATTTAAATAATTAATTCTTTAGTTATCTAAATAATTATAATGCCAGAATAACTTAGGCATGATTTTACTTAATCAAGCATTTTACCGAGGCCTATAACTGCATAAACACAATTTTAATAATTTAAGAGGATAAAATGCAATCAACCCAACATGAATTAAATTCAAGCTAAGCTGATTAAATTAACCATTCCAACAACATAAATATTCATAGATATGTTCATCATAAAAACAATAAAAATTAAAGAGATAAGGAACAAGAATCAAATTCGGTGGTTTTCCGTGGCTTGACTAGGTTGCTCCGTTCTTCCTTCTTTGTTATCCTTGCCGATCAAGGATACTACGAACACTCAATTTTTGATCCAACATGGCTGAAGAATACCTCTTTCCCAAGAGGAGAAATCGGCACAAGAGCAAGGAACTTTGAATAGGAAAATGAGAGAAGAAATGAGAGAGGAGAGAAAAGTTGTGAGAGAAGAGATGTGAATGAAGGGATGCTTTGAATGATCAGCCAAGGGGGTTTTTATATCTGAATGTGGAAGTTGAAATTTGCTAAAAGTAGCATGATTTTAAGTTAAAAGGCATGTAAAAACACGTAAATTCTCGTGTTTCCACACCCCCAAACTTAATTAATTGATCGTCCCGAGTAATGCACAAATTTGAAAAGAATTTTCTCGGAAACACTTTTGAAAAACACCTTCAGAACAACATTCTTCCCAAAATCATGAAATCAATATACTTATGGTCAAAAACAAGAAATTTGATAATTATGCTACTCAAGTATATAAGCCGTTCAAATTAATCTCAATAATTACTACAATTGCAAAATTAGACTAAATGCTTCTTAATAAAGACATGTTAATCCCTACCATTTTGATTTTAATCCCTTATTTAAAAATTAAACTGCAATAATTAAGCGTAACTGATGTCTTCATATGTTGAACAGAGCAATTCCTCTCCACTAATGTAGGTAACATTGGAACTTTGAATCAATAGGTCTTTAATAAGGTTGTAGCGAGGCTGGGCTTAGGGGTAGGTAAAAGATAGATAAGCGTAAAATCGAACCTTTGAAATTTTTACCCTTGATACACCATCTTATGCTCTTTTGTACATCTATTTTGTTTTGAGTGCATGTTTTTTTTTAAATCGAGCACTTGTTTCATGTACTACAATTTTCGAGCAACTGATACTTCTTTTCAATTCCCCCAAACTTATTTTCAAACAACATTTTGAATAGTACTGAGTCTAGTGTTTGGGACAATTTAAAAGATAATGAAGAAAAAAGTGATGGCTAAATATTGCAAAGGTTCAAATAAAACTATGCAATATAGTCTCAAATAAAACTGGTCCGATGCACTAGGTGCTACCTGAAAATGTTAAATAATAGGTTGAGTCGCGAGACTCAGTGTGCAACCCTCATGCACCATTAGATTTGGGCCTTAGCCCCACAGAATAGAATAACAGATTAATATATAACAAAATTATGCAAGCCCAACCCAAATCCTGGGTTTCCATCTGCTACACACCACCCTTACTTTCCAGTCACACCATTGGGGATTTCTACAATCAACCCACACCGCTACACACCATCGATGACAGTCATGCTGCTCATCGTCAGATCATGGCCGTAGCCACTACAACAGGTCATGGCAAAAGCCACTACAACAGGTCACGGCAAAAGCCGCTTCAACATGTCACTGCAAAAGCCGCTACAACAGAACACTTCCCCTTTCATCAAACCCAACCCCATGCAATCATAGAAATCGGCATACTTATCACATATGTCATCTTAACAGGAACATTCATTTAGGAATGACAGAGATCACTAACCTGGTGATTCACTTTTACCCTCCTTGGGTTTCATCCGTTATGCTAGGATTTCGGCATTTTACAGAATATTTCAGATTAATAAACATATTTTTAATAGGCAATCTAAATGGTGTGGAAGTGTTACACACCTGATAACACGTAGTACTACTCTCTATGTCGATACCCTCACTAATCAGATCTACTGTCCTTTATCTACTACTTTGCTCAAAAGCCGGAAAAACGCGAAGATAAGGCTTCTCGAAATCCCTGTGATACGATCCAAGGGCTAATGAACTCTGGCTTAGAAATCTAAGTGATTGAATCCCCTCTACAAATGATTTCGGCTACCCCATTGCAGAAAGATTTGGCAATCCCAGAAAAAGATCGAAGCGTAGAAGAGTATAGATCTAGGAATTTCGGCTTTTACGAAAATCCCGAAAAGATGAACTAGATGTGTTTTTCAGCTTTTAGAAGAATTGAATGAGGAGTTTTGGCTTTTAGTGAATAGGAGAAGAATAACAATAGGGATCAGAAGATTCGACTAAAAGGAAAGAAAGAAGAAAGGGTGAGGGAGGTGGTGATTTTCGGCTTTTGAAAGAAAAGATGTTGAGAAGATTGGGAGATTTCGGCTTTTGAAGAAATCAAAAGAAAAGAAATTGCAGAGGGAGACTGAGGATTTTGGCACAGGAAGAGAGGAAACGAATAGGGTTCCAAATGCCCGAAATTGATGAGCTATCCCCTCTATTTCAAGAGAATTTCGGCACCCCCTAGAGTTGGAAATTCGGCCAACACTGCACTCAGCAGATAAATCCTATCTTTTCTCTCCTTATCCTCATCTGACTACTCATCCACAGTGTCATGGATGACACTACCTCTTCCTTCCTTTATCAGCACATTATATTATCAAATTAAATAAATTCCTAAATTTCCTCCATTATCTTCCATATTATCAACTATAATATCTACATTATCCCATTTACATAAATCCTCCTATTTTTGAGCCTTGATGCAGTCCAACTCCACCTAATTAGTGGCCAAAAATTAGCTAACTTAAACTAAAAGAATTTGGCTCCATGAAACTTGAATTTGGGCCTCCAATTGACGCCACCTCCTTGCTCTCTAAGTGTCGCTACTGACCACTGGGCCACGAGCCCATTTTGTATTTTAAAACACAGATAACATCTTTTAAGCCCTATAGTGTCCAAACTGAAAATTTAACCAAGGCCTTGACTACATCCTGAGCCCAATTTGGACCCCTAACACTTAAATAAACACATTAAACATATTCACCCATTAAACGCATAGGCCCAAAAGTTCAGGATGTTACAGTTCTACCCCCTTTAAAGAAATTTCGTCCTCGAAATTTCCAACTAACCATTAATCGTACTACCCAAGTCTCACCACTATGCTTTCGCTGCGCACTCTAAACTAATAATATATAAACATTGCACGCATACAGTTTCTATACCCAAAAATATAGCATCCACACGGAACATACCCGACTAAATAGTAATTGAACAATCTCGAGCCTTATGCTCTTCAGACACGCATCTTAAACACGTTCCTGACTTCTTCCAACATTCACCCGATGACGCCTTCTGCAATACTCGCAAACCCGGAAGTTTGGACGTACCTTAACATGCTTCACAGAACGAGACTGCAACCCTAGAAAACTACGATCCCTTTTTTTCTTACAGTCCACGCACCCAACCCGAAGTGTTTCACCGATTTCTTTAACCTCCTTCAGTACCTCCCTAACTAGCCGAGTCAGCACATCAGTCCTAACACTTCCACGGCCTCGGCCGCAGCCTCTTCTTCCACTTCTAGCGCTTATCGTTGGTTCTCGTATTATCTGAATTAGAAATTTTATGAATTATTAATTTCTTTCACTGATTAACCATGAACAATCTTATGGGAAGTAGTTTTAAGAGTAGTTCTTTCAAATTTGAACCTATCTATAGTTTCAGTCTCAGGTTTACCTCCTAATTCTAGAAACCACATACATTCACACCTCAACATACATATCACATCCATGAAGTCACATTCACCACATAAGGGTATTTTCATCATTTCACTGCCCAGGGGTTTTTTCGTAATTTCATCCTACAGGGTTTCTTTGTAATAAAGTATCTTGGGGATTTTCGAAATAAAGGTTTGTATATATATAGATTTTTTAAAACCGGGGTATTCTGGAGAATTTGATTTCAAAAGAATAATACTGGCGTTCAGGTGTTTGTGGTTGTTGGTTGATGTTGTGTGTTGTATGTGTTTTTTTTTTTAAATCCGTTGACTTTGTAAATCGGGGTATTTCCGTAAATCTGGGGGTATATTTGCAAATCATGGGTATCTTGGTGGTTTTCAAAATAAGGGTATTTTGGTAATTTCGTGAAGCAGGGGTATTTTGGGAATTTTGTAACCCGGGGGTATTTCGGTAATTTTTGTAGACTAGGGGTATTTCGGTAATTTTTTGTAAACCAGGGGTATTTTAGTAATTTTTGTAAACCAGGGGTACTTTGGTCATTTTGCAAATCAGGGGTAATTTGGGAATTTTACAAATTAGGGATATTTTGGTCATTTTATAAATCGAAGGTAATTTAGGAATTTTGCAAAATAGAATGGCTGGTCCCTTTCGGGTTTTAATTATAAATTTTGGCCCATTAACAAGTCCTCACGGTTAAGGTGAACAGTCACTACGCACCAGGTAGGATTCCAGCGAAGAGGAGGTGAGTCACTAGGACTGCTTAAGTACCAGGCTCTTCCGGATCCAATCCTAGACATGCGCATGCCTGTTACCACACCCTAGTCTTGCGACTCGTTCACGAGTTTGTTTAGTGAAATTAAGTCTTATGAGATTTAAGGAGTTGTTTAAGCTAAGCCTAGAGTCCATCAAGTTCTAATCTAAATAGTCTACGTCCCATAAAGCCTATCAAGCCCACATACATATATAACACACAGTGAGTTCGGAGTACTTACTTGGCGGACTTGGGCCGGAGACGTAGGTGCCATGCAAAAAAAAACCATCCTGTATCATTTATAAATATACATGTTTCAAAAACCCATTTTTAGAAAACGTTTTGAGCCCCAAAACCCCAAAGTCGAGTTTTGAACCTGACTCTGATACCAATTTTGTAACACCCCAAACCCGGCCCAAACACTACAATTGGATCTGGTATGTCACTAAGGAATTTTATAAAACATGTCACATTTTGGAAAACGAGTATCAGGTTTAAACATTTTAACCGGAAAACTTAGTAATTTAATATTCTGTATAAAATATAAATTTAAATGATACCTTGGTGAATTAGGAAAAAAAACTAAGTTGTTACATGTCTTAGCTTAATTTTAGCATGAAATCTAAATGTTTAGTAATAAAACCCAACATAAAACCCAAAATAAATATGAGTCTAGTGGCCCATGGCCTTATTACGTTGAAACTTAAAATCCACTAATAAAAAAATATATTAAAATAACTAAATAATGAAAGTCCTTTCCTGAATCCAAATATTCTCTCGCATGGCCACCTTGCGCTCCTCTCCAGCCTGGTCCGATGCACTAGGTGCTACCTGAAAATGTTAAATAATAGGTTGAGTCGCGAGACTCAGTGTGCAACCTTCATGCACCATTAGATTTGGGCCTTAGCGCCACAGAACAAAATAATAGATTAATATATAACAAAATTATGCAAGCCCAACCCAAATCCTAGGTTTCCATCCGCTACACACCACCCTTACCTGCCAGTCACACCATTGGGGATTTCTACAATCAACCCACACCGCTACACACCATCGATGACAGTCATGCTGCTCATCGTCACATCATGGCTGTAGCCACTATAACAGGTCATGGCAAAAGCCACTACAACAGGTCATGGCAAAAGCCGCTACAACAGGTCATGGCAAAAGCCGCTACAACAGGTCACGGCAAAAGCTACTACAACAGAACACTTCCCTTTCATCAAACCCAACCCCATGCAATCACAGAAATTGGCATACTTATCACATATGTCATCTTAACAGGAATATTCATTTAGGAATGACAGAGATCACTAACCTGGTGATTCGCTTTTACCCTCTTTGGGTTTCATCCGTTATCTTAGGGATTTCAAACATTTCTGAATATATTTTAGATTAATAAACATATTTTTAACAGGCAATCTAAATAGTGTGGAAGTGTTACACACCTGACAACATGTAGTACTACTCTCTATGTCGATACCTTCACTAATCAGATCTACTGTCCTTTGTCTACAACTTTGCTCAAAAGCCAGAAGAACGAGAAGATAAGGCCTCTTGAAATCCCGAAAGTGATACGATCCAAGGGCTACTGAACCCTGGCTTAGAAATCTAAGCGATTGGATCCCCTCTACAGATGATTTCGGCTACCCCATTGCAGAAAGATTCGACAATCCCAGAAGAAGATCGAAGCGTAGAAGAGTATAGATCTAGGAATTTCAGCTTTTAAGAAAATCCCGAAAAGATGAACTAGATGTGTTTTTCGGCTTTTAGAAGGATTGAATGAGGAGTTTCAGCTTTTAGTGAATGGGAGAAGAATAACAATGGGGATGAGAAGATTCGGCTAAAAGGAAAGAAAGAAGAAAGGGTGAGGGAGGTGGTGATTTTCGGCTTTTGAAAGAAAAGATGTTGAGAAGATTGGGAAATTTCGGCTTTTGAAGAAATCAAAAGAAAAGAAATTGCAGAGGGAGACTGAGGATTTCGGCACAGGAAGAGAGGAAAAGAATAGGGTTCCAAATGCCCGAAATTGTTGAGCTATTCCCTCTATTTAAAGAGAATTTCGGCACCCCCTAGAGTTGGAATTTCGGCCAACACTGCACCCAGCAGATAAATCCTATCTTTTCTCTCCTTATCCTCATCTGACTACTCATCCACAGTGTCATGGATGACACTACCTCTTCCTTTCTTTATCAGCATATTATCTCCCTTATTATCACATTAAATAAATTCCTAAATTTCCTCCCTTATCTTCCATATTATCAACTATAATATCTTCATTATCCCATTTACATAAATCCTCCTATTTTTTAGCCTTTTTGCCATCCAACTCCACCTAATTAATTGCCGAAAATTAGCTAACTTAAACTAAAAGAATTGGGCTCCATGAAACTTGAATTTGGGCCTCCAATTGACGCCACCTCCTTGCTCTCTAAGTGGCGCTACTGACCACTGGGCCACGAGCTCATTTTTATTTTAAAACATAGATAACATGTTTTAAGCCCTATAGTGTCCAAACTGAAAATTTAACCAAGGCCTTGCCCACATCCTGAGCCCAATTTGGACCCATAACACTTAAATTAACACATTAAACATATTCACCCATTAAACGTATAGGCCCAAAATCCCAGGATGTTACATTAGCCTTTGTGGCTCGTTCAGATTTTATTCATGATTCCTATCTCTTTTTTTATTGTGCAAAAATAAAAATTCCTAATTAACCTAATCCTGAAATAACTTAAGACTAAAAATAAAACAAAGTTGAGGTCCTCCCTTTTTTATTTGTTCGCCGATCCTTCCTAATTCGACTAATCTTTTGCTCCATCACTATTGCCTTTGCATGAATTGCCTTGCTCCCTCTTCGATAATGAACTCCGTGCTTCAAATATGAAATCTGGAAACTCAGGCACAAAAATAAATGGGTCATTATAAATTTTCCTAAGGGCACTCCTCATCGGGTCATCCCTTTTTTTTGAGTATCTCCAGTAGGCTTGTTGTTGCCATTGCATGTGTTGCATTAAGTTCATTAGCTTTGACAGCTTATCACGAAGATCTGGGCTAGGTGGTGGAGCTCCAAACATTGAGGTTTCATTATCAGGTTCAGCTTTTGGTTCCATTGGTCCTGCTTCATTAGAGATTTCAGTTGATTGCTCTGGCGGGCTCTCTGTGGGGTCATTTTCTGCTTTTTCGAGATCCTCACTCTCTTCAACTCGTTGCTGTAGAACAAAATCTCCAACTACTCAGTAGAGGTCCCACTCGGTGATTGTGCCCTGACTATACCCTGTCTTCTTTACGTTCGTAAGAATTTTTTCTTTTAAGCACAAAATTGTTATCGTAAAGGGGAAATAGGCTGGGCCAGAATGTCTAATGGCACAATTTCGCATTTCTCTTAGGATGATTTTACCCACATCAATGGTCTTTCCAGTTAGAATCGAGTATAATAGGACCATTCATTCTAATGAGATTGTAGTCCCATGCGAACTAGGCATAAGGCTGAAACGGATGAAATAGAACCATACGTTAGCAAGTGGTGTCAAATACTCTCTTCGAAACGTGTGGATTCCTTGCTTTGACACAGTCTACTTGGAACCTGGAACTGTAAGTTCCTCGAGAATTTCTTGCAAATTCTCAAGCTTAATGTTGCTCAACAAAGAAGAATATTCATCATTTTCGAAATCAGGTAATTCAAAGAACTCATTAATAGCATTTGAATTTATTAGTACCTTGATTCCGCATACTGGAACTTTGATTAATTCGCTTGAGGTTAAGTTCGCATAAAATTCACGAACTAGTTCCTCATCTACACTTGGTCTCTTTTCACAAAACAATTCCCAATTGAGGGCTTAAGCAACTTGACGAATACGTGCCATAAAGTCTCTGTAGTTGCTTTCCTTCAATGTGAAGCCCTCAATTGGGACTTTATGGCTTTATGCCATAAAGTATTCGTCAAGTTGCTTAAGCCATAAAGTCTTATGTTCAGGTCTCTTACTTTAGCTTCTTCACAGTGGAACTTATTTTGCGTTTCATCGATTTGAGCGGAAGCACGAGTTCTCTTGCGAGACATCATTGACCTGAACATAAGATGGGAAAAATTATTTTCTCAAAAATTTAATTAATAAGAATTACTAATATTTCAATAGATTGAAAAATTAAATAATTGAATAAAATTAAAACTTAAGAAAAAATTGTTCTTACCACCTTCCTTGTAAAAATTAAGAACTCCTAAAATAAAATATACTTATGAAACAAAAGATGGAAAATTAGAGAAGATTTGAGTGTTTGGCTAAAGGACTTGGTGTGTGGGTGAAGGAGATGTGCTGCACAAGTGTACAGAGCAACAAGCAGCAGCGCACATGGGGCTGAAGTAGGTAGCGCGCACAAGGGCTAGTCCGGATGTGAGAGGAGATAGTGTGGCAGCAAGCAACACGCGTAGTAGGGAGCTTCGGCAAGCAGGCCTGGTGTGCTAGGCTACTGGTGTGTGCAACGTGAGCTGGAGGCAGTAGGCGTGAGGCGTAAGCACAGGCGCGTAGGGTCGAGCGATGAAATACATGTGGCATGGGAGGCCATCGCGTGGCGTGCTGTGTGTGTGAGAGCCATCTGGGCGCAGGCGTGCTGACTAGGTGCTTCAGCTAGGAGGTTTCGACACTTAAACTTTTGGGGTTTTGAGTGATAAATGAATGGGGAAGAGTATGGGTGGAATTTATAGTGAGAGTAGTAGGAATTAGAGTAGAACTCTTAGAGTAATTTAAGAATTAAAATATCCTAAGTCTAGTCCTACTCAACAACAATTAATAATTAGATATATGCATATGAAACTATCAATTGCTATTAAATTATTAAAACAATAATAAAATATGATTAAAATTAAACTAATCCTAATTCTATGCTAAGTTGATAAAAATTAATATATAAATTAACATAGATATAATTATATATTAAAGTTTGTTATATTATTATTATATAAAATATATATATTAAGTAAAAATATTTATTTTAGATGCCTTTTGGAAATATTTACAAAAAGAGGCACCTAGTTTTTATTATTTACAAAAATAATAACCAAATTTTAAAAATAATTGAATTAAGTCTCTAGACTTAATGAAAATTTGAAATTGAGTTGCAATTTAAGACTTGGGTCAAAATTGACCTTTTCATTTGAAAAACCAAAAAATTATTTTGTCATTTAGGGAATAATTTCTCGAAAAATTATGTAAAAATCAATTCCTAGGAAAGATTGGAGGGGTCACAAGCGGTCCTGCTTAAGTTCCAATCTCCTAGATAGAATTTATTTAAACATAATAAACGTGAAAATATACCCTAAATAATTTATTAAAAACAAGAAAATTTAACTATCTGTTAAACTGAACAAGATTTGATCCCGTTCAGGTTTTTCTCTGTAGTAATGTTTCAAACGCTGAGCATTGACTTGAAAATTACCTCCATTACCTTGGAGTTCAACAACTCCATATGGATAGACGTGATGAATTGTAAATGGATCGGACCAATGTGATTTTAACTTACCTGGGAAGAACTTCAATATGGAATTAAATAACAAGACTTGCTGACCTGCTTCAAATTCTCTAACTCGAATGTGCTTGTCATGCCTTTTGTTGAGTCTTTCTTTGAGTAATTTGGCATTTTCATATGAGAACATTCAGAATTCCTCTAGCTCATTGAGTTGGAGCATCCATTTCTCTCTAGCAAGCTTAAGATCCAAGTTGAGTCGTCGAATAGCCCAGTAAACTTTGTGCTCTAACTTCAGAGGTAGATGACGTGCTTTCCCAAAGACCAACCTATAGGGTGACATTCCTAAAGGTGTTTTGTATGCTGTTCTGCAAGCCCATAAAGCATCATCTAGTCTCTTGGACCAATCTCGTCGGTTCGGGCAAACTACCTTCTCAAGTATGCCTTTGATCTCCTTATTCGCCAACTCAGCTTGCCCATTTTTCTGCGGATGGTAAGCTGTTGCAACCTTATGTTTCACTCCATGTTTACCTAACAACCATTTTAACCATTTGTTCACAAAATGGGTCTCTTCGCGCTGATAATAGCTCTTAGGGTTCCAAACCTTGTGAACACGTGTTTCTGCAAGAACTTCATCACAACCTTAGCATCGTTCATCAGATAAGCTTCAGCCTCAACCCATTTGGACACATAATCTACTGCTACCGATATGTACTTGTGACCAAAAGACGGAGGGAAAGGACCAAGAAAGTCAATACTCCAAACATTAAACAATTCTACCGAAATGATATATGTTCGAGGCATCTCATTTCTGTTGGTGACATTTCCAACCCTCTGACATCGATCACAACTCTTTACGTAAGTGTATGCATCCTTGAATAGTGTTGACCAAAAGAATCTGGCTTGCAATACTTTGGCCGCTGTACGTATACCTCCAAAGTGTCCTCCACTCGGGGCTGAGTGATAGTGGTATAAAATCTTCGGTATTTTATCTTCTGCCACACATCTCCTGATCATCTGATCTGCACACTTTTTAAACAAGTATGGCTCTTCCCAGAAATAGCATTTCACATCGTGAAGAAACTTTTTCCTTTGTTGATATGTTTTATCCATCGGCATCAAACCATAAGCTAAATAGTTAGCAATATCAGCAAACCAAGGAATATTATGGACATGATTTACCTTCAGTATGTGTTTATCTGGAAATGTCTCCTGGATCGGTACAAGTGGAGAATTTCCCTCTTGCGGCTCCAATCTAGACAAGTGATCTGCTACTTGGTTCTCTACTCCCTTTCGATCTTGAATTTCTAGATCGAACTCTTGAAGTAGTAGTACCCACCGGATCAATCTCTGCTTAGCGTCTTTCTTGG
This sequence comes from Gossypium bickii, assembly GCA_025503065.1. Classification (NCBI taxonomy): domain Eukaryota; kingdom Viridiplantae; phylum Streptophyta; class Magnoliopsida; order Malvales; family Malvaceae; genus Gossypium; species Gossypium bickii. Next base: position 19,136,927 of record CP106710.1, on the reverse strand, counting down.
CCAGTAAATATTTAATTGCCGAGTGGCTCGTATAGCAATCACTTTGGTACCTACAAGATAAGATCGAAACTTGTCGAAAGCAAACACAATAGAAAGTAACTCTTTTTCCGTTACCGTATAATTCAGTTGAGCTCCGGTTAGAGTTTGACTTGCGTAGTAGATGGGATGAAAAACTTTGTTCCTTCGCTGGCCCAAGACAGCTCCAATTGCGAAGTCACTTGCGTCACACATCAATACGAATGGCAAATCCCAGTCTGGTGTGACGATTATGGGTGCCATGACTAATCGACTCTTCAAATCATTGAAGGCTTTTAAGCATTCCTCATCAAACTTGAATATGGAGTCCTTCTCCAATAATTTGCATAAGGGTTTAGCAACTTTGGAGAACTCCTTGATAAATCTTCGATAAAAACCGTCGTGGCCCAAAAAGCTCCTAACACCTTTTACAGATGTTGGAGGTGGGAGTTTCTCAATAACGTCTACCTCGATCCCATGTCTCGTTATCCGATGGCCTAGAACAATTCCTTCTCGTACCATAAAATGCCACTTTTCCCAGTTGAGTACGAGATTTGTTTCTTCGAATCGCCTTAGTATCTTAGCTAGATTGGCTAAGCAATCATCGTAAGTATCTCCAAATATTGAAAAATCATCCATAAAAACTTCCAAGTACTTCTCAACCATGTTAGTAAAAATAGACATCATACATCTTTGAAATGTAGCAGGTGCATTACATAAACCAAATGGCATGCATCTAAATGCAAACGTCCCGTATGGGCAGGTGAATGTCGTTTTGTGTTGATCTTTCAGTGCTATTATAATCTGATTATACCCTGAATATTCATTGAAAAAATAGTAGTAATCTCGTCCTGCGAGTCTATCCAGCATCGGGTCCTAGAACAGAAAAGGAAAGTGATCTTTCCTAGTCCCCTTTTTCAGCTTCCGATAATCGATGCAGATTCTCCATCTCGTAACCATTCTAGTCAGTATCAACTCATTGTTCTCGTTCTCTACGACCGTGATACCTCTTTTTTTTGGCACGCACTGGACCGGACTTACCCATGAACTGTCTAAGATGGGATAGATAATACCCGCATCTAACTACTTGATGATCTCTTTTTTTACTATGTTCTTCATGATGGGGTTCAGTCTCCGTTGTCCATCGATCATTCCTTTTCCACTATCTTCCAGGATAATCTTGTACATACATATAGATGGACTAGTACCGCGAATATTGGCTATGGTCCATCCGATGGCCTTCTTGAATTGTTTCAAAACTAAGATAAGTTTCTCTTTTTGCTTAGTGGTAAATTTTGCTGAAACAATCACAGGAAGATTAGAAGCGTTACCTACATAAACATATTTTAAATGAGAAGGTAATACCTTGAGTTCTAATTTAGGTCACTCCCCGATCGATGCTTTTGGTTGGGAATAGTCTCTCTTTTCTAACTCCAAAGATTCCAAACGGGATTGCGGATGGAATCCCCTTTGATTAGCTTCTAGCAAAGCTAAGTAGTCATCCTCCTCTTCATTATTTGGAGGATTCGATGTCAAAATTCTTTCTAGTGGGTCCTCAACACAGTTGAGTTCCTTCTCCACTATTAAATCCTCTAGATCGGACACTGCAGAGCAATTATCAATTGTGTCAGGAAATTGCATATACTTAAAGATATTAAATGTTACCTGATCATCTTGAACACGCATAGTCAGCTCACCCTTCTGCACATCGATAAGAGTCCTTCTAGTTGCTAGGAACGGCCTTCCTAGGATGATTGGTACTTCTTTGTTTGCTTTAAAATCTAGAATTACAAAGTCAGCAAGAAAGATAAACTTATCTACATGTACCAATACGTCCTCGATTTTTCCTTCTAGATGTGCTAAGGATCGATCTGCTAGTTGAAGCGTAACTGTAGTTGGTCTAACTTCTCCTATCCCCAACTTCCTAAATATTGACATAGGCATCAAGTTGATACTTGCACCTAAGTCACATAATGCCTTACCACAATATGTTGTTCCAATGTTGCACGGTATGGTAAAACATCCAGGATCCTTCAATTTTGGGGGTAGTTTATCTTGAAGATATGTACTGTATTCTTTCGTCAGAGCTACCGTATCAAATTCTCCATGTCTTCGTTTCTTAGACAAGATATCTTTCATGAACTTGACGTAGTTCGACATTTGCTCAAGTGTTTCAACCAATGGGATGTTGATATGAAGTTGCTTGAGTACGTCAAGAAACTTCTTGAATTGAATCTCCTGCTTCTGCTTCTGAAGTCTTTAAGGGTAGGGTAATGGTGGTTTCATTATTGGAACTGATTTTGGTTGATTCATATTTGGTGGCAATTCTGCACCTAACAAAGTTATTAGTTGATCAGAATTAGCTGGTCTTGAGGTTACTTTGTCGGGTTTTGCAGATTCTGGTTCTAGTGAAAATGGGATTTCAACTCTTGGTTGAACTTCTTCTGAATCTTGAGCGTCAGCTGGCTCCTTTTCAACTTCGACAGTGTTGGGCTCTACTGTCTTTCCGCTCCTCATTGTCAACGCTTTACAATGTTCCTTCCCTGGATTTCTCGGATTCTCCGTGTCACTAGGTAGAGCACCTTGTGGTCGATTCCTGAGTTCAGTAGCAAGCTGGCCCACTTGATTCTCCAAATTCCTTAGAGTGGGGTTGCTTTTCACCATGTATGCCTTGGTTTCTGAACTTACTGGGGGAAGTTAGGCGGCTGAGTTGGTCTGGGTTGGGCGTAAGTGTTACTGGTTCCAGCCCCTTGGTTGCTCCAGGACAAATTCGGGTGGTTTCTTCACGATGGGTTATAAAAATTGGATTGTAGTCCTTGCCTCCCTCGGTTTTGGTTCTGGTTACCCATGTGAAAAATGGATTCTGGGTTCGATGGACATTCTTCAAATTAATGTCCTTCCCCACAGTACACACAGGCTATATTCTTAATTTGGTTAGATGGTTGGGCTGCAAAACTGTTAGACCTATTAGTGGTAAGATTCTTAAGCATTGAGGAAATTGAAGATACCTGAGATGCGAGTGAAGTGAGAGCGTCCACTTCATGTATTCCAGCGACTCGTCTTCCTAACGTTGCTCAATTGGTTGGCCATTGATAATTGTTGCTGGCAATCCTCTCAATAATTTCTTAAGCCTCATTATAAGACTTCGAAAGGAGAGCACCATTAGTAGATGCGTCCACTACCATCCTCGTGTGAGCGTTGAGACTATTATAAAATGTCTCAAGTTGAATGCAATGTGGGATTCCATGATGAGGGCACTTTCGTAATAACTCTTTAAATCTTTCCACGCCTCATACAAGGACTCATCATCCATTTGTTGGAAGGCAGTGATCTCATTCCTCAACTTGGCATTCTTGCTTGGCGGGAAATACTTCATGAGGAATCTATCGGCTAACTCTTGCCACTTAGAAATGGAGTTCGGTGGCAACGAGTTCAACCAGGCACGAGCTCTGTCCCTTAGCGAATATGGGAACAACTTCAGTCGTAATGCATCTTCGAGTACTCCGGCTAACTTGAAAAAACCGCTCACCTCCATGAATAGTCTCAAGTGCAGATGAGGGTCTTCGGTAGGCATTCCACTGAATTGGCCCACTGTTTGAAGCATCTGGAACATGACTGGCTTCAGCTCGAATTGTTGTGCCTCGATTTCGGGTCTCCTAATACCTGGATTAAGATCGTTAAATACTGGCACAACATATTGTCGCAAAGCTCTATCCTTATCATCAGCAATGAGGATAGGATTCTGAGCAAGGTTTGCTCCGTTTCCTTGATTCATATTCTCAAAGTTCATCTCTTCAGTCCTTCTTTGGTTCGCTTGTCTTCTTCGCTATCGAAAGGTTCGTTCTATCTCAGGGTCTACAGGGAGTAAGTCAATAATCTGGTCAATACTCATAAACACCTGAAATAATCACAGAAAAATTAAGTAAAAATTCAATAGGAAAATAAATAAACCAAAATGTAAAATAGATTCACAAATAATGGCTTTTGAAAAACAGTCCCCGACAACGGCACCAAAAACTTGGAACGGTGGAAATGTGCAAGTGTACACAATCGCAACAAGTAATAAAGTGACAAGTAAATATCGAGTATCGTACCCAAATGTCGAGTATCGTACCCACAGGGACTGTAAAAGAATTATTTATGAAAATGATTTTAAACACTTTGGTGAAGGAAAAATATTTGGATTTGAGAAATGGTTAAAAACTAGAAAACAAAGTAAACTATATAAAATAAAATAAAGTTCTAATGCACGATTGCAAAAGCTGATTTTAATCAAGATGATATAATTGTGTTGGATTAATTACATTTCTTAACTTAGAATTATTAAACTCATGCTTATACTTGTTACGAATAAATTCACGGCAACTCGATAATTTGCTAACTTATGAACATATTTACAAATAAAAAATCCATTCATCTCTTGTACATATTCCTATGTCAATTCAACCAATTAAACAAATTTATAAAGGTAAACATGTTATTGCATATACATACTTATTAAATTAAACAATCTCTTGCATATTCCTATGTCGATTCAAATGATTAATTCAACCTTATAAGCATATAAAAGACTATGTGAGGTAACAAAGTATCCTTACCTTGAAACAGCTTAATCACAAAAATCTTGCAAGTTATGCAAGGTATATGTATTGCCAAATACAATGCTAATCTAATCTTCAGCTACCTTAGAAGAATTAAACATGCACTGATTAAGTACTGTGTCCATTAATTACAATTTCAGTGCATTTAAATAATTAATTCTTTAGTTATCTAAACAATTATAATGCCAGAATAACTTAGGCATGATTTTACTTAATCAAGCATTTTACCGAGGCCTATAACAACATAAACACAATTTTAATAATTTAAGAGGACGAAATGCAATCAACCCAACACGATTAAATTCAAGCTAAGCTGATTAAATTAACCATTCCAACAGCATAAATATTCATAGATATGTTCATCATAAAAACAACAAAAATTAAAGATGTTGAAACCATTTTTTAAGAAAAAACGGAGATCGACTTAAAGAACGAAAATGGAGTCGCCACCAATCCCTTTTTGCTTAGGTGTGATTGGATCACCTTATAAAATGTTTTTTTTCAAAACATTGATTTTGGCCTACGAAATACAAGAAAACGGGTTCGGGAGTCGATTACGTACGAGGAAGGGTTAGCACCCTCGTAACGCCCAAAAGTTGGTACCTAATTGATAAACTCATGTCCTAATGTCGAGAATTTTAAAAATTTAAAATACGATCCTTTTATTTGAAAGAAAGCCAAGACTCACTTATCTCAAAGAAATAAAATGCTACACCCAATGAGTTAGGATGCAACATTTCATGACTTCGAAACTAGGCTCGCCTTCATTTGTAAAAAAAAAAAAAAAAAATTCTTACCTGAGAAACAAAATATCATATCCAATAAGTTAGGATACAACGTCTTGAGTTCCAGAGAATAAATTTTGATTTGAAGTTTATGGGTTTCAATTTTAAAAAAAAAGGAATACTTAATATCTTAAGTTCAACGAGAAAAATTGTGACCCAGTAAGTTAGGGTACAAGTTTTCTCGAAGCTCTCAAATATTATGTATCGTCGTTTTTTTAAATCTTTTGAATAAAATGCGATAATCTAGCAAAACGATTTAAAATGATTTGAGTAAAATATTGCATTAATACATTACAACATACATACCAAATAGCAATTCACCATAATTACAAGTCATATTAACAATTAATACTAATATAGACAATTTAAAGAAAGAATAATATGAAACAACGAATGATACAAATAATAGAAAAACTATACTAAAGCAAAAAATCATAAATAAATAAAAGAGCATGAATAAACAAATATAAGATATAAAGTAGTAAATAACGAAAGATAAAAAACTACTAAATAAATATGAAACTTTATATGCAAGATTAAGTGTAAAATAAAATAACAACATAGAATGAGTGACATGTAATAATAGATATTGCAAATTAAAAACATGTGTAAAAATGATATGATATAATCTAAATATATATTAATCAGAAAATAGGTAGAATACATTTTTAAATAAATAAATGATATATAATTTTAAATAAAAATATATTTATAATACCATAATCTAATACATATATGCGTAAAGTGAACCACACGGGCGTGTGGGCCCACACGGGTGAACCACACGGGCATGTGGGATTTTGGGCCAGGCCATGTGATCCACATAGCCAAGGCCAATTTGGGCCTTGTGCACCACACGGGTGTGTGGGCCCACACGGGCAGACTACATGGGCGTGTGATGCCGTTTAAATGAAATGTTCTGAAAGGTTGCACGGGTCACCCAAGTCGACTATGAACCTAATGAAGGGTCGGTAAGCAGTACTTAGACCCATAGCTTTGGGACTTGATTATGTGATATATGTACTGAACATGTTACACTTAGCATGAATTCTGATATTTGAGTGTATGGACTGCTATTTGCATAAAAAACATGTCATATTGTGTATGTTGCATTGCATCGGGGTGGGGTGATGATATTTGGAGGAAGTATCTGAAAGGCTCTTAAGCGTGTTATTTATATACCTCACCGCAACTTTTCGATTATGTGCCGCATTCTGATGACAAACATGGTGTGTAGGGATGGGTGGGTTGATTTTATCCCCACATGGTGTGTAGGGTTGGACGGAGTTGGTGTGTAGATGCTGGTGGGTAGGATTCTGCTATTCTGTCTGATTTGCATGTTATGTCTGAAAGGGGCTAAGGCCCTTGAGTATATCGATTCTGTATCTGAGTGGGTTAAGGTCTACATCGTTTTGTAATGGGCTCAGACCCGAATTGCGAAATTATGTCTGTTATATGATATTACTGTTTGTATATTTTCTTTTGGGATTACATACTGAGTTTACGAAAACTCACCCTTTTCTGTTTAATCTGTTCAGGTAATCCCTAGCAGTAGACGGATCGGTGCTGCGGAGACTTGGCGGTGACCACGGTTCTGGACCTTTAACGATTTTTACTTCTATTTATGGTTCTAATTATATTTGGGCAGTTTTATGTAATATGACCTTTACGGATTTTATTTAAAATTTGGGATTTTTATTTTATTAACTGCTAGCAGTAGGATAAGACGCGAGTTTTCAAAATAAACAAATGTTTTGTCAAATACACACAAATTCGCAAATTATTTTAAAAGCTTCCGCAACGTATAATGTTTTGAAAATGGATAATGAATAAATAAACGACATGTTTTTGACGGTAACCTAAGATATCAGAAATGACCTTATTGTAATTACGTTTTCCAAAGCACTATCATGTGGCAACGCCAGATTCGGCCATAACGTCTATGCCGGGTTTTGGGTGTTACATTCCCAAGCATACTTGCACAACCGTACAAATTCTCTTTCGTGCCCAGTCATAGTCATTCGACCCTGTTTCAACTCTAGAAACTCTTTATGCTATTGATCAAGGAACCGTTGGCTTATATATTTCTTCCGGAACTTGGTCTGAAAGAACTCCCAGGTGACTCTCTCTCTCGGCACCACAGATACTAACGTATTCCACCACTGATATGCTGTGTCTCTCAACAAGGAAATAACACACTTCAAACATTCAATTGGCATGCACGAAAGTTCATCGAATACCCGAATAATGTTTTGAAGCCAAAATTCATATCATCCTAAAAGTTCATCCATAAACAAAGATTACAAACTCACACTATCCAAATGATAAACAAAGCAAAATCCTTATCACATTTAACTATGATTTTATTGAAGTATCCTTAAGAACAACGGTATTAACCTGTTTAGAAAGATAAGCTTCATACATTTCTATAACGAGTCGAGGATCCTTTTCAACAAGTTCCATATACTATTCATTTTTCGTAAGCTTGTCCATGTTGTCCGTAATCAAACACAAAGCTGTATCGAGCACGAGCTTGGCGCCGTGCTGGGGGGCAAAGGCATAGGTCATAAGTGAATTATCCCAATTCAATTTTGATACAAGGAACTTCTCGTAGAAGCCTTTGAGATGCTTCACCTGGTATTTTTCAGCCAAAACAAGAAGATCACAAGCCATTTACTCATCAAGCCATGCTTTTGCAGTGTACAAATAATTCACAAAGGCTCGCTGAGCATCGTATGATACGTCACTGATCTTGATTATTCCACTCCTGTTTTTTTTTCCATCTCATTTTCAAGCATTGTTTTGAATACTGGTGAACGGTTCACCTGGTTTCACATCCAAATATTCATACATATAACAAGAATAAAACAATTAATGCTTCTAAAAGACACATTTCCTGACTTAGGTCCAGTTTTTTAGCTACTGTAAAAGAAAATAGCCATCATCCAAATGTAATTTTCAAAAATTTCAAGTCTGGGTCACATTAAAATTTTAAATTTTTTATTTGAAATTGAAATTAGAGCAGATGAAGCAAATTGGTGGGAGTGGTAATAGGAGTAGTACCAAAAAGGCTTTATGGGCGGGTACAGGAACATAGGACAAGCCATCATCGGAAGCGACCAAAACGACGTCGGGGAAGAGGGGACCAGAGGAGGTGGAGGCACCATGGTGGGCGTAATCCAGTGGAGACCAAAAACGTAAAAAGGCGACTTTGGCTTTGAGATCTTCAATCTCTCGCTTCAATTCTTGCTCGGTCTCACTAGCTTTCTCGTAACACTCCTTGCACGTCCCGGTGTCACGTGCCGCCTACATTTCCTTGCACGATATGCATCTCATCGTCTCGGTGTCGCTCTCGCTCTCCATCTCCGACTCTGATTGGGCCGCCCGGTGACTCCGATGCCTTCTCATTTTCCTTTTTCGCTCTACGGGAAAGAATGTGCGGCTTTTGCCATTGGCTGTTTTTTCTTTAACGATTCCCAATATAATTTTTTATTTCTACTTTTTGTTAAACCTTATAATAGTTTGATTCTTGTATTTATTTACACTTGGTATTTGTAATTGTACTACACTTTTTATAGTTAAAAAAAAATCTTAACTCATAAATTGTTAATTAAATTATTTTTTATACTTAATTTTCTTTTTTCATAAATAATATTTAAACTATTTTTTCTCAATTTGGTACATTCATTAATTAAACCATTAGTTAAACAATTTCTATTTACAAAAATGGCTTAGCTCACCAATTAATATCTAAATTATAACTTTTTTTCAAGTTGATACTTAAACTTTTTTTGTCACGTGCTACCTAAACTGTTCTTTCATTGCCCATTTGACATCAAAATATTATTTCTATTAAAAAAATTTCAGCAATAATAGACCCTCACATCATATAAACTTTAATTTTTTTAATTATTTTATTTTCATTTACATTATTTCTCTCTCTCACACTCACTATATATATATTATATTTTCTCATTCTTCTTCCATTATAATGACAATGCCAACCATGTTCAAAATTTGCCCTCTCGAGATCGAGATGTTAGCAATTTTTTTTGTTTCGAACTTCATCACATGCTTACTCGACTTGACCAGATCAAAAAGTTCTTTCATTAATCAAAATCAGTGTTTTCAAAACTGGACTAGATCAACCGATTAGATTGATTGGACCGAGAATAGGCAAAGTGCCTACCCGAAGATAGGGGTTGAACCAATTGACTAGCAATTAATACATACTGATTGAATCGAGCTAAAAGATGGTGCCTAATCGATTCAACCATTAGTTTAGTTTTGAAAACTTTGATCAAAACCATGAAGCCCAAAATGGGAGGAAGAGGAAAAAAAAAATATAATGCATATATTGTTGATAAAAGTGTATAATAAGGGAGGAGAGAAGGAGGAGGAGGCGATGCAAAGGAGGTCGGTTCACCTAGATAGGCAGAGAGCCGAAGAAGGAAAGAAGTAAGGGAGTAAGGGAGACTAAGTGCAGGTAGAGGCTTAAGGTTGTTGAGATGGCCCCAAAAGAGAGATCCTTCCTTCATCGTTCTACAAGGTATTTATAAGGAGTAAGGTCTTTTGTCCAGTAATGCTACGTCACTGAAAAATCCGAGACATGGTTATTGTGTGGTTGATCAAGTGGTAAGGTCGTTGTACATGGGTTGTCGTCGGGTGTGACACAACTCTGACATTCTTCTTGTTGAGATAGTACAAGGTTGTTATGCCTAGTGGTCCCCTCTTAGAGGTAAGTGCATTCCTGCTAAAAGCGAGTGGCTGGAGGATAAGGCGTTTGGGTGGTGATTAGTTGGGTGAGACGGAGGTCCATCTGTGGACGTCTCTAGGTATCCTCTTGTGATGTCATGTGCCCTCACTAGATAGGGGGTATGATATATATATATAAAAGAGGAAATAATAATTTTTTTGCCACATAGCAAGTTTTAATTGACTATCTTTTTAAAAAATAAAAATAAAAATAAAAATAGACTTAATGGTTTGACTAACGGTTGAACTTAAGAAAAAAAAAGTAGTTTAAGTACCACTTGTAACAAAACAAATGTTTAGATACCAACTTGAAAAAAATGTATAGTTTAAATACTAATTAATGGGTTAAGCCATTTTTAAAAAAATAGACTTAAAAGTTGGATTAATAGAGCTACCATTTGAGAAAAAAAATAGGTACCATTTATGACAAAAATAAGTTTAAATACCAAGATAGAAAAAAATGGTATAATTTAAGTACTGATTTATTGATTAAGCCATAATAAAAATGGTATTATAGGTTCTGATCATATCCGTTCTTTTTTAACACAATGTCTAGAACTATCCATAGCTCCCAACTCATAAATAGGAGGATAATGTACTTCAGTGCACTCGAACCCATGTTCTCCTACATTGACAATAATATCCATGCCAATCGAACTAAGACTTAATCGTCAGACTTACTAGAATTTTTAATGATTAACTTACCAAAAAAAAGTACTGACAACAACTTACAATTATGATTAAATGGTTAATTTACTAAAGTATAATTATGTTTTTGGAAGGGTTAGACATAAATTATAAATTTTTAAAATGATTAAAATAAAATTTCATTATTGTAATTCAAGTGGTATTATAGTTGCAAGTTAAGGTCATATAAACTTTGGTCGGTGGTCTGAGTCATCCCGTGCTCATATACTTTCATTATTCACAAGTCAAATACTAGCACATCTCTCGAGGCTTGTAGGTTATATCTCAATCAATTGAGGCATCCTTGCTGCGAACTATACTTATCTCTTTGTAAAAGTTGGGGACAAAACTTCGATATGGGGACAACATCTTTAGTTGTTGGGGGCTCGATCCGCTACCTGACAGACGACACTTCAAAGATTTCTCTCGAAAGAATTGTTCACCCTCATCAATATCAATTTATTATTTTACAATTTAATTATAAATTATTAAAATATAATTTATATTTTGAGGACTAAAGTCCTTACTTGTGTTTGGATAAATATTATTAAAGGAAAGGAAAACAAAATAGAGGAAGTTTAAAAAAGGAAATAATATATTTATTTTTTATTTGGATAGTTAAAATTTATAAATGAAAGTAAAGGAAAGGAATTGTATCATCTGTTGTTTAGTGTTAACCAATAATATATCAACATTTAAAACAAGTTTAATTGATCAAATTACAAATTAAGAATCAAATTACAAATTAAGGACACCTAGTAATCTAAATTATGGATTCCCACTAATATAACAAATAAAAAATAAAATAAGATTGTTAAAAGTTTTAAAAAAAATATAATTTAATGATACCTTAAAATATATTGAGATCTAATAATTTAAAAAAATATACAAAAAATTTTAAAATTAAATACTCTTAGTAATTTAAAAAACAGAAAATAAAAAGTTTTTCAATTTTTTTTTAAAATAAGGAGATAATATATAAATAACAAAAAAATATAATTTTTTTTCAACTTCAAAGTTTAAATATTTGACAACTTAAAAAAAATATAAAATAGTAGAAGGAGAAACACAGGGTTAAATATATCCAAACATTTCCATTAATGTATTTTCCTCCACTTTAGTGTTAATGTGTAATGTTATATATGAACTTTAATTTTGTACAGTTTTATACATAAAATTTTGATTTGATTCAATTTTCACAAACCATTAAAAATATTATTGAATTAGTGCCATTTTATATTAATATGAAAATGAATGTATGTATTTATTCTTTTAAATATATACAATTGAAATAAAATCAAAGTTTTATGTGTACATAAGAGTCACAATTCAGTGCAGATACCAAAAGAAAAAAACAATTTCAATAAAAGAACCCATCAATTTCCATGGCTCACTAGTACTCCCATCAAAGAAAATGGTTCCAATTGTTGGTTTTCGATTCTAGGATTACAACATGAAAATCAATGAGCTTTTTTATTGAAATGGATTTTTCCTTTTCCTCTTCTTTTCTATATGTTCATGTTATGAATCGAATCAATCAAAGATTTGGGGATGGATAACTTTTTTTGATTTGGGTATATTAATGGCTAATTATTCAGCTTAATTTTTTAAGGGTTGCTCACATAAATAATTAAATCTTTCAAAATGGTCATGTAATGACTTAATGTTTATAAAAGTATTGAAATGAAAGCTAAAACTTTCAAAATGGTCAAATAAAAGCCTAACCTTAAATAAGGAAAAAAAAACCTTTTATAAAATGCTCAAATAAGTTCAAATGTCATATATCAAGTTTTAAATTATGTTCTGATTGATCTCGTTTTCTTGCAAGCAATATCTGATTTAGGTGTTATGTGTTTCATTCTAAACAATCAACATTTACCTAACTTTTTCTACAAATTGGGGTGAAAAACTCTTATTTGAGCACTACTATAAATGTTAGGCCCTTATTTGACCAATTTAAAAAAAAATTAACCCTTATGTAAGAAACATCTGAAAGGTTGAACCCTAATTTGAGTATTTATCCTAGATTAATGGCAGGTTCTGATTGTCTATGGAGTTTTTTCAAATTAAAATAATGTTAATGAAAGTTTAGATACTTAAAATGAAAAAAAAAAAAACTTTTGGGAGATTTTTTCATTTAAGCCTTAAAAGAAAGGGTGAAATATATCAGTAGTAACCCAACTATTAGTAAATTTCTTTTTTGATCACTCAACTATAAAAAAAAAAATACAAAATGGTCACCCAATTATTCAATTTTTGTCTTTTTTGCTCACTGACTAACTAACAGTGGCAACTTTTAAAATTGATCAATTATATGCCATGTAATACAAGGATAGCCTGATTAAAACTTCATATTAATAAATTTTGACAAAAAATACTTACAATTTTAATGATTGGAGTGAAATTTTTAAATAAAAAAAGTTGGACTTAATATTTAACTTTTTAAATTTATGAATTAAATCTCAAATTTTATCAAACAAATTTCAACATTGATTAAATATTAACATCTTGATTTTTAGTTTTATTCCTTTAAAAGTTTTTCAAATTACCTTGTACCATAAGTTAGTAAATAGTTTTGCTTTCACACTAAAATTAATACATTATTTATATATATAAGAAAATCTATTGATTAAAAATATTATAATGTAAGATTAAATCATATTTTATAATTTTTAATAATTTTTTTATTTTTAACATACTTTTTATAATTTTTATGAGAAAAATATAAGATTAAATCAGAAGCTATCACGTATCACTATCTGATTGGTCTGTTAATAGATTTTAACAGTCAACATGGTCAAAGGCGTAAATCGTTGATGGAGGAGCTTAATTGATTTTTTTTTGTTAATGACAAGAGCTTGATTGAGTGCAAATTTAGTGCCAAGATTCAATTGATTCTTTTTTTCATTTTTTTCTTTTAAGGGTGTTTTATACCTATAAGCACTATACACTTTTTATTTAAGAGAAAGAAGATTTATTTCAAAGCACGAAGAAGGTGAAGTATTCTAAGATTCAATAGAAATCACATGGAAGAAAGATTGTATCATACAAAGATAAACTAGTGGGGTAGGAGTTTAAAAGCTGTAAATAGTTGGTCCTAGTTGGACAAGAGGGAGTAGATGATATAGAATACGGCTCAGATGATGTTTGTCAAGAACAAGTCATAAAAGACAATGGTAAGGTGGAGGGGGGAGACCCTTATAGTAAAGGTATTTGGGAGAACAATAAGATATCAATTCTTATTCAAGATAAATCAATTATACATTGAAGACTATGATACATCTATGAATGGAGATCCATGGTTTATCACTAGCAATTTTCTTATTACAAGGAAATGGAAACCAAATTACACAACATCGGAAGCATCCTTCATTTCCATCGGAGTTTTGGTAAGGTTGTTGGAGCTACCATTTGAATACTATGAAATTGAAATACTATCTAAGATTTCTAAAAGTATGGGGAAATTTCTCAAGAATGGACAATGCTACTAGCTCAGGAAGAAGGGGGATGCTTGTGACACCTCACACCCAACCCGGTCATTAAGTCCAAATACGAGATGCTATATTCGTTGTCGGAGCAACTCAGATTAATTTGTACTTTGAATTCGACATGGAAATCAAATCGTTTATCCATTCATATACAACCATTCACATTGATTTAAAATATTTTAAAATCATTTAAGAAAAATTTAAAAACATTTTAAATAGTTCTTAGGTGTTCAAAGGTGAGCAGGACCAAGTACAGGTCTCTAGGGGTCGAAACAACTCAAAACAGGGGAAAAACCCTGTACTAATCTAGATGTATCTCTACATCCTAAGACTTATATTGATACAAGCCACATGTATTGAACAGTTTTACTTATTGACATAATTGTACTGATACATCAGGCCACTTGTACCAAAACAAGTTTACCTGAACCATAAATCATCCTAAAAGTCACCTATTTTGGCCCTAAATAATACTAAATCATTTCCATAGGTTATGACATACAATAATCAATTTTTAAACACCATTTAATCATACAAATACACATTTAAACACATGAAACATAATCATGTTCACAATCTACCATACTTAAGAACACCATTTTAGTTTACTTGGCAAGCAAGCAACTCATAATTTATATATCTCAACCATGGCAAGAACATAATATAACATACTCAATTTGATCAACTTATGTAGAACTTGACTTAGATTGTAAATCCTCTATTTCACATATCCAAAATCAGCAAGATTTACTCCAACAACTATATTTAATTTTAGGTACACGCTTCTAAGGTTCAAAATGAACAAATCAAACAATAATAAAACTGAGCTGTAACCTTTAATTGCCTTCGAGCTAAACGATCAAAATCTATCTTCAATTGATATTTATGTATAGAGCAAATATGTTTGCATGTTGAGCATTAGATGTTCAGTAGTGCTATTATACTTTGAATTAATTACATAACATGTAAATTATATAAACATGTTATTCATTCATTACATTATATCATCAAATTAAGATCACAATATAACTCAATATATATCATAACATTATTCATTTGGTACTCACAAAAATATAAACTATTTTCGTAGTGCTTCCGTAAGATTTCATAATTCAATTTTAATAGGAACTTGTTATAGGAGGTAGCAAAAAAGCTATAGAAAATCCACCTTTTGAGTTGGGAGAAAATGACACAACCTAAATCTAGGGGTGGGTTAGGGCTCATAATGGCTAAACCTATAAACCAAGCCCACTTAATGAAGCGAGGGTGACGCCTCATCCAGGAGTGAGACAAGTTATGAGCAAAAACTCTTCTAGAAAAGTATACATATAAGTCAAATGCTTCTTATCATAGGAGAAACATTTTCCCTACTTGAAGCATAGTTAGAAATGTTTAGGGTTTGGGATAAGGGATTACATAGGGTGATACATAATGGTATAACTGTGAGGTTATGGGATGATAATTGGTTTGGAATGGATTTTTTATGACACCTTCTTGAGGGAACCCTTAAGGAGGAGGAAAGCTCCTTGACCAACAAGTCTGTAGGAAATGGGAAGTTGAAGGCCAAAACAACATCTTTATCGGTCTTCCACTTGAAGTTAAGAAGACCTTCCTTAGCACTCTTTTATGATGAGCATTGGCCTGCAATGCAACGAGTGACCAGCAGCACATTCAGCAAGTCAGCATCGAGACCGAACCATAAGCAGCCTAGTGATTTTGTTTCATTTTGTTCTTTTGTAACTTGATCAAGTTAGCTTGTAACTTGATATAAAAAGTTAGTAAATTTAGATTTGAATTTGATGGATGTAATAGCTGACATTATCAGCTTTGCTTTTGTGTATTACATAAGTTAACATTGGTTAAGCTTAGTGGGAGTAGTTAAGTCATTAGGTAATTGTCATCTTGACTTTGTAACTCATGTATATATTTTTACATTCTTCAATGAAATATGGTGATAAATTCAGCCATCATTTTATGTGCTCAAGTTTTTCTTGCTAAGTTTTTTCTGTTTTCCTTTCTCTTTTGTTTTTTTTCTCATATGATCACATGCAAAACTTCATGCAAAGTGTATGCTAAGTTGCTGCAATGTTTCAACAAATGGTAATCAGAGCCTGCCTTCTTTGAGGACCTCTGTTGTTGGTTTTTTTTCTATGGAAACAAAGCTTGAGAAGGAAGAAACTATTTTTAGTTGGTCTGTTTGTTTTGTTGCTGAAATATGAGCTTCACAGCACCACTACCACCTGTGTTTGCTAGAGAGAACTACCACATTTGGGTAGTTAAGATGAAAACTTACCTCTAAGCGCATGATTTGTGGAGTGTAATCGAGAATGATGCTGAACCACCTCTATTGAGAGCCAATCCAACTATTGCTCAGATTAGACAACATAGTGAGGAGCGAGCCAAGAAGCACAAAGCCATGGTTTGCCTGCAGAATAGAGTGTCTGATGTAATCTTCACTCGAATTATGGCTTGTGACTCACCTAAGCAAGCTTGGGAAAGGCTGAATGAGGAGTTCATGGGATTAGATAAGACAAGGCAGCAATAAATGATCAACCTTAGAAAAGAATTTGAGAATTTGAAAATGAAAGAGTCAGAGACTATCAAACAATACTCTGATAGGATAATGGCTACTGTTAACAACATTAGGCTCCTTGGAGAAGACTTCAATGAGAGCAGGTTTGTTGAGAAAGTTATCACCACTCTCACTGAGAGGTTTGAGTCAAATATCTCCTCATTGGAGGACTCGAGGGATCTCACTACCATTTCTTTGTCTGAGTTGGTGAACTCTCTTTATGCACTTGAGTAGAGAAGGGCCAATAGGCAGGAAGAGCACCCTGAGGGAGCCTTCCAAGCAAAAGCCAAAGAAGGCTCGAGCTCAAGTCAGAAAGCAAAGAAGTCTTAGGTCGATAGAAGGGAGAAATCAAGAAGAGATGCAAGGAGAAGAAGGTTTCCACCATGTATTCACTGCAAGAAGACCAATCATTTGGATAAGTATTGCTGGAACAGGCCAGATATTCAGTGAAAAAGTTGTAAACAATGGTCATCATGAGAAAGTGTGCAGAAACAAGGAGAAACCTCAAGCTCAGCAGCAAATTCAAGCTAAGACTGCTAAAGACTTCCAAGCTCAGGAGGAGAATGTCTTTTCTGCCTCTTGCTTTGCAACCACAAGTAACATCAAATGTAGTTGGCTTGTGGACAGTGGCTGCTCAAAGCACATGGCAGCTGATGTAAGCTTGTTCAAGAACCTTGACTAGAGCTTTACCTCAAAGTTCAGGATAGGAATGGTAACCTGATTGAAGCCTGATCGTGTGTCTGAGATTTTTAATATTTATATAATGAATGATCGAGCCTAGAAACTAACTATCACCACGATTGAGGCAAGTGCACCTATCGAACAGTAGTATAGCTTAGTGGCAAGACCGGAATGTCAAACCTAAGGGAACCAAAAGTACTAGTACCGACTTTCTTTCTATTATTTAGCCTAAAATAAAAGGGATTGATGTTATCTAACTAATTCCTAATCTAAAGACACCAAGACACAGAGAATTAAATGGAAAAATACTTTTGAGAAAACCAATAGATTAAGACAATACCCGAGTAAGAATCCACCTAGACTTCACTTGTTATTTAACTCTGAACCAGACGATTTATTCACTTGTCTTGATCCGTAGGATTCCCTAATTTATATTAATACCTCTTTCGAGGCTAGTAACGTCTAACCCTGGGTTGATTAATTGAAATCTCTTTCTAATTAAAACCCCTAGTGTTGCATTAACTCGATCTATGGACTCCCATATTAGGTTTGACCCCAATTCAGCAGATTTTCGTCGTCCTATCTCTAGGAGTGCAATAAACTCCGCTTAATTATGCTAGATCTACTCTTAAACAGGGACTTTTGCTTCACTGCCTAAGCACATCAATTCTTGAATCAATATCCTGAAATATTAAAACAAGAATTAAAAACACATAATTAAGAACAAATCAAGTATTTATCATATAGTTCAAAAAACAATAACAAGATCCGTCTTAGGTTTCATCCCCCTCAGGTATTTGAGGGGTTTAGTTCATGTATATAAAAGAGTACATCTCAGAAGAAATTAAATAACAAAACATAAAGAAAAACCCTAAAACGCCCTAAAGGAAATTGAAGGGAAGATCCTCAGTCTTGATCGTGAATCCGGCTTCTGAGATGGATCAACTGGCTTTCTTGGAGTAATTCCATTCCATAAACTAGATGGAAAGGAGTTGCTCCCGTAGATGTCCGAACAGATGTACGATATGCATACAAAGCGAATGGTAGCTTCTCGTGCCAGTCTTTATATATTTCGGCCATTTTCTTAATAATCCTCTTAATATTTTTGTTAGCCGTTTCTACTGCTCCGTTCATCTTTGGGCGATAAGGTGAGGAATTATGATGCTTTATTTGAAATTGCTCGCACACTTCTTTCATCATCTTATTGTTCAGATTTAAAGAATTATCTGAAATAATTCTCTCAGGCAAACCATATCGATATATGATTTCCTTTTTTAAGAACCTGCAAACTGCAGTCTTCGTCACATTAGCAAACGAAACGGCTTCTACCCATTTTGTGAAGTAATCTATAACAACAAAAATGAATCGGTGTCCATTAGAAGCTTTCGGGGAAATTGGCCCTATAACATCCATCCCCCACATAGAAAAAGGCCACGGAGAAGTCGTGATATGAAGGGGTGAAGGGACTGCATGAATTTTATCGCCATAAATTTGACATTTGTAGCACTTTCGTGCATAACTGATGTAGTCATTTTCCATCGTCAGCCAGTAATAACCGAGTCTCATAATCTGTCTAGCCATAGTGAAACCATTGGCATGCGTCCCACAAATTCCTTCATGGACATCTTCAAGTATTTTTTTGGCTTTAACAGCATCCACGCATCTCAGGAGCACTTGATCTTTTCCTCTTTTGTACAGGATATCCCCATCAAGGACAAATGCCACCGCCATTCTTCTGATTGTTCTTTTGTCGTTCTCATTTGCTTGCTCGGGATACCTTTGATTCTTAATATATTCTAAGATATCATGGAACCATGGCAGTCCATCTGTATCTTTTTCAATGCTAAAACAATGTGCAGGGATCTCATATATGCTCATTTGGAGAGGCTTCCGTTTCTCTGTTTGCTTTGAACATTGAAGCCAAAGTGGCCAGGGCATCAGCCAATTGGTTTTCTTCTCGTAGGAAGTAATTAAAAGTCACTTCTTTGAATTCTTTAATCAGTTCCGCAATGAGATCACGATATTTAACTAATTTTGAATCTCTCACTTCCCAATTTCCACGGATTTGGTAAATCACCAACGCTGAGTCCCCATACACCTCTAAGATTTCGATGTTTTGTTCAATGGCTGCACGAAGTCCCATGATGCAAGCTTCATATTCCGCTACATTATTGGTACAGAAGAAATCTAATCTGGCAGTGAGCGGATAATGGTTCCCTTCTGGTGACACTAAGACTGCTCCAATCCAATGCCCCAAGGCTTTTGATGCACCATCAAAGCTCATCTTCCATGATTTCTCTTTTGACGACTCACACTCTTTTTCTGTAATGCACATCAAGTCATCGTCTGGGAAATCAAATCTCAATGGCTCATATTTCTCTGTTGTTCGAGTTGCTAAGAAGTCAGCTATCGCGCTCCTCTTTATCGACTTTTGACTCACATACATGATGTCGTACTCCGATGGTAGGATCTGCCATCGTTTCATTCTTCCTGAGAGTGTAGGTGATTCTATCATGTACTTTATTGGGTCCAGCTTTGAAATTAGCCAGGTCGTATGATACAACATATATTGTCTGAGCCTTCGAACTACCCAGACCAAAGCACAATAGAATCTTCCAATTGACGAGTACTTTGCTTCATACTCTGTGAACTTATTGCTGAGGTAGTAAATCGCCCTTTCTCTTTTCCCCAACTCATCATGTTGCCCCAATACGCAACCCATTGAGTTTTCGAACACAGACAGTTACAATATTAACGATCTTCCAGGATTTAGCGGTACTAGCACCGGAGGGCTAGACAAATATTGTTTTATCTTGTCAAAAGCCACTTGGCACTCCTCGTTCCATTCTCCTGGATTATGTTTTCGAAGGAGTCGAAAAATTGTGTCACACTGATTGGTAAGTTGAGCAATGAATCAAGCAATGTAGTTCAACCTCCTTAAAAATCCTCTGACTTTTTTTTGTGTGTGCGGAGGTGGTAGTTCTTGTATGGCTTTTATCTTATCTAGATCAACCTCAATACCTCTCTCACTAACAATGAAGCCTAGTAATTTTCCCGAAGTAGCCCCAAACGTACACTTGGCTGGATTAAGCTTCAGCTGAAACTTTCTTAGTCTTTCAAACAACTTCCTGAGGTTCCCAACATGCTCTCTTTCCCCCCGAGATTTGGCAATCATATCATCGACATAAACTTCTATTTCTTTGTGCATCATGTCATGGAATAGCATCACCATTGCCCTCTGATATGTTGCCCCAGCATTCTCAATCCGAATGGCATCACCTTATAGCAGAACGTTCCCCACATTGTTACGAAGGTAGTTTTCTCCACATCCTCGGGAGCCATCTTTATTTGATTATAACCCGAGAAACCATCCATGAAAGAAAATAAAGAATGTTTTTCTGTATTATCCACCAACGTATCAATGTGTGGCAAAGGAAAATTATCCTTAGGGCTTGCTCGATTCAGATCGTGATAATTTACGTATATTCGTACCTTTCCATCTTTCTTCGGCACCGGGACTATATTAGCTACCCATTCTGGATATTTAGAGACTTGTAAGAAGCCAGCATCAAATTGTTTCTTGACTTCTTCTTTTATCTTTAACAGCATTTCAGGTCTCATTCGTCTTAGCTTCTGTTGAATGAGTTTGCATTCTGGTTTCAGTAGGAGTCTATAGACCACTACATCCTCGTTCAACCCTGGCATATCTTGGTACGACCATGCAAATACATCTTTGTACTCATGAAGCAAGGCGATCAAATCATGTTTGGTATTCTCTGAAATAGAGGTCCCAATCTTCACTTTTTTCCTCTTTTCTTTATTTCCCAGGTTTACTGTCTCAACAGATTCTTGATGAGGTAGAATCTATTTATCTTCTTGTTCTATCATTCTTAGTAAGTCAGGAGAAGAAACATAATCTTCAGCATTTTCCTCAGCTTCGAATTCTCCTAAACAAATAGCTTTCTCGAAATTGATTTCAGGACTTGTAACGAGATTGCTCATGTTGTTGATATCTGAGCACCTGAAAGTTGAATGGAAAAAAAAAACTATAGAGGAGCATCAAAGTATTGGAACCAACAAACAATGTTATGGCATGAAATGAGATACATGTAAAGATAGACTATGAGAAAGGGGAATAATTATGAAGTTAATGAGAATGAAAAGACCATGACAAAATGCATCTCCATTAATGTTCATTTAAATAATAAAGAGCAAACATAAGCTCTTACAAAAGAATCCCACTATTACTTAGGGGCACAAAAAAGAGAATTAACATTGAGCATTACTCTGGAGAGGACTTAAAAACTACAAGAAGATCCACAGGAGTCCAATTGTTTAAAACGAATCCAGGAGGACAAGGGCGTATCATTGAAACATCTTTAATTGTATCATCTCTTTTGTCAATAACATTTATACTAAATTTTAAAGACCCCTTTCAATCAATAACAGCGTGCTTCATGAATTATCTCGCCCTGGGTACATCATTCCTGTAGATGTAAATGTTTTTGAGAAAGGAGGATACGCTATGGGCTCCCATTCTAATTCTCGACCTGAGGCTCTTGCAATCCTCCTTTCTTGATCTTTCTGCAATTTTTTTCTTCTTTGTTGCATATCAGGCTTGAATCCTAAACCATATCGAGCCTTGTGATATACTGGTTTTAGTGCTCTAATTATCCCTTGCTGATATCTTCCCAAACCTTTCTTCGCTCGGGCTCTTTTTCCCACAGTCAGCTTAATTCCCATCTTGGTATTCCTTGATAGCTTGGGTATGAGAATCTTATTTCCTTCAGCAACAAATGTGGCATTGATGAATTCAAAGGAATGGAAGGAACATTCTACTACATCTTTGTTTATTTCGATGTACGGTGCATCAGTAGAGATAGATGCAACAATGTCTGCTTCACCCGTGACCGTTCAAACGGCTATCTATGATAAACTTTACTTTTTGATGGAGAGATGAAGGAACTGCCTCAGCAGAATGGATCCAAGGCCTCCCTAAAAGGCAATTATACGAATACATGATGTCCATGACCTGGAACTCGATATCATATGTACATGGGCCCACTTCTAGAGGAATTTCAGTCTTTCCCATGACCTCTCGTCGTGTCCCATCAAATGCCCTTACTGTGGAATGACAAGGTCTCAGATAAGACATATCAATTGGCATTCTAGAAAGTGTGGCCAAAGGCATGACATTGAGTGCAGACCCGTTGTCAATGAGCACATTCGGTATTATATAACCCTTGCAACTGGTTGTGATGTGCAATGCTTTTACGGAGCCCCTACTATTTGGCGGTATTTCGTCATCACTGAAAGAGATGAAATTATCTGCATTCAAGTTGTTCACCCACCTATCAAGCTTTTCAACAGATACATTGCTCGCCACATACTCTTGATTTAACACTTTCAGTAAAGCATTTCGATGTGGTTCTGAATTCAACAGTAGAGATAACACCGAGATTCTTGCCGGCTGCTTGTTCAACTACTCCACGACGTTATATTCACTATGCTTGATGAACTTCAAGAATTCATGTGCTTCATCCTCATTCACAGGTCTTTTAATTTCTTACTTAGGCTGTATTTCAACATCAACCTCAATATCATGCATTGGCACCTTTCCTTTTTGGTTCGAGTCACCAGTCTTCTTCATTAGTTCAACCACCTCTGGAGAATAACATCCCCCACTGCGGGTAAAGTGTCCCACTTCACCAGCACTTCCAGTCGTAGCTTTGTATTTTTCACCAACACTTCCAGCTGTAGTCTTTGGTTATTTGTGGCGTAGACGGGGTAAAGAGAATGTGCTTGATAGTAAGGGCTTTGGGGAGGAAAATAGAAGTTTGGAGGTGGGCCATATCGAAGTCGTGATTGGGTTGGGTACGGATTAGAAGTGTAGTGGTTCTCGGTTCCCACCATATGGGTTTCTATCTCTTTTTTCTTTATGGGTACTGCCCTTTTCGAACTCTCGGGGCCTTCCATCCTTCCACTCTTAATGGCATTCTCTATAAGTTTTCTGGATATTACAATATCTGCGAAGTCTTTCGTGGTGCTTCCTACCAACTTATCGTAAAATGGCACTTTTAAAGTGCTGATAAAGAGGATCGTTATCTCAGTTTTGGTTAATGGTGGTTCTACTTGGGCCGAGATATCCCTCCACCTTTACGCGTATTGCCTAAAAGTCTCCGTGGGCTTCTTTTCCATCATCTGCAGGGTTAGTCGATCAGGCACCATGTCGGATACATGCTTGTATTGTTCACAAAATGCTGATGCTAAGTCATTCCATGATCGGATCCTTTCTCTACTGAGTTGATTATACCATCGAAGAGCCGATCCGACCAAGCTGTCTTGAAAACAGTGTATTAGTAATTTATCCTCAGTCACGTAACCAATCATCTTTCGACAAAACATGATAAGATGTGCCTTTGGACATCTCGTTCCATCATATTTTTCAAAATCTAGCACTTTAAATTTCAGAGGCAGAACCAGGTCGGGCACCAAACTGAGCTCTTTGCACTCAGTGCAGAGAAGACTCTAGTACCTTCTATCACCTTGAGCCTTTCTTCCAGGTTCATATATTTATCCTGAGCAATATGATCATCCATTTTCAACCTGGCTATTTCTATCGGATCATCCAAACCTGGAACAATTGGATCAGTAGGATTAGCTCTGGGGTTCGATACGAATATACCTTGCCCCTCTTGAGTAGATGGTGCAGGTCGTTGCTCTAGGCTTGCAGGTTCCCCTTGAGGATATCCTCTTTGCATTGCATTGACGTGAGGTGGAGTGAATCCTAGAGGATAGAATGGACTCTGATTAGCTCTTGACTAGGGTTCTATGATATCAGAGCGCTGCATGGGTCATTTTCCTTTGACCAAAGCTATCATCATCTCCATCATTTTGGCCATTTGGTCCTTTTGCTCTAACGATTCCTCTCGAGATCTTACCATCAGATCTCTTGCTTCCTGCTGTGACTTGGCCAACTTCTCTTGTAACTCTCTTTGGATCCTTTTCATCCTTTCAATTCTTTCGTTGAGTTCAGCATCCATAGTTCTAGCTCTTAGACGCATCCTATAAGAATGATGTGATTCCAGATTTGCGGTGTCGCAACTGTGGATTATACGGTTTTAGCCTCAGTGAATGATTAGGGTTATATGCACATACAAATGGATGAATGAATAAATGATAAATAAATGTTAGCCATAAATAAATATGCAAGAATTTGGTGTTGATTTCAAGATAGCCCCATACTTAGGCATTTCATTAATCAAAAGAGTCTATTACAAAACATTTTGCCATCTCTGATTTAACAGTTACACAAATTTCCTAGCCACATCGCCTTGTTTCTTCACTTGTTCTAGGAACTCCGATATGCTTGATCTTTGGCTCGGAGGGAATTGGCAATCGAGAAATTCTGCTTTGTCTGATAATTGCACAATGTGCACGATTGCCTTGCGAATTTCATTGATCAAATGGCTGAGGTGCATATCCTTTTCTTGGAGAGCTCTTTCGTAGGTGCGAGTGTCTCTGTCATGCTGACCATTCTTTTCTTCTAAGGCTTTTAGGAGAGTATCCAAATGTTGCTGATAAGCTTGCAGTGTATTTTCTAAATCTTGTATTTTTCCTCTTAGCTCTTGACGCTCAGACTGACTAGTCATTAATTCTGCAGACACGGTTTCATATTTAACATTCTTCTTCCTTAACTCTATCATAGCACACGCAGCTTTTTCCTCTTCCTTCTTCACTTTCCCTCTCCAGAATTCCATCCTACCTTTAATGTTGCATAGTTCTTCTTTCTATTCTACCGATGATTTTCCCAACCTGCTATTCTTTATGGTGCCTTTTAATTTCTTATTTTCCAAATGAAGATCTCTTAAGTCATTTCTCATAATCTCAGCTTCTTTTTGGTCCTTCTCAGTTCTGGATTTTTCAATTTGAACATCGATCTTTAGCTGGTAGTTTTCCTTTTGAAGAGAACTAATATCTCGTAACAGCTTGGCCTTTTCACATTCAAATTCATGTCTTTCCATTTCCAGCTCAGACGGCATTTCTTCTGAGAAAGGATTCTGGAAAGTGTAATCCATCGATAAGATTTGTTGACTATTCACTCGTTGTTGTCTCCATATGTCATAATCCTGAGTAATATTATCAGCATACAGAGCTAACTCTATTAGGTAAATTTCCTTCCAAGACTTTGCAGTTTCTCGGACTTTTTTCATGTAACCTTTACCTATAAAAGCAAACTCCGACTGTGCCAATCCTCCGGTAGCTGGTATGAACTGTCGTGAAGCAAACTGCCTTTGAACTAGTAACGGAGCATATTTCAACTCCTCCCTATAATCTGAGTAAAGGCACCCAATCTTGGCTTCCGTATTTGTATAACAGAATCGAAGGACGGATCCATGGTGCTCTCCAAGTTATGTCTTCGGTGTGGAGGTTCTGAAAAATTGAAACCCAGTGTTGCTCGGTGACATCCTTCGGCCAATCTTTCCCAAGTAAGCTTTCAATGGAGAGAATGTTTTCGAAAACATGTGGAAAGGTGTGTGCTCCACTTTCCAGAAATGACTCAGAATCCAAACATTAAGTAACTGTGCACATCCGATAAAACGTCCTTCCTCTTTCCTCCTACAACTACTTAGAGATCTAAAAGTCTTGGCTAAGATAGTTGGGACAGGGTTGATTCCTTGCCTCAACTTTTCGAAGAAATCCACTACCGCCACTTCTATATGCCCAAGAACCTTTGGGAAGACGATTAATCCGTAAATGGCCAAAGCAAACAGATCTATTCTCTTCATAATATCTGGATGGTTTTGAACTAATTCTCTTCATAATATCTGGATGGTTTTGAACTAAGTCTCGTAGAGAAAACCACGGCACACAACTGACTTTGTTCTTTTTCTTTATCTATTTTTCAGCCCATATATCAGTCATTCCCGTCAACTTCATTAGCTTTTTCTTGAACGTCATTGGTTTGGGCTCTTTCACATATATCTTGTTGAATTGTGCATGGTCAACGCGACGCAATGCGGCATACTCTTCTATGGTCGGAGTCATATCTTCCTGATTGAAAGTAAAACATTGGTAAGTTGGGTCCCAAAATCGAACCATGGCTTGAATTAACTGTTCATCTACGTTGACAGCGATCAAGTGAGCTATATCCCTATACTTTTTAATGAAGATGCCCCTAGTGTCTGAGTCCCACTGTTTCCAGATCCGAGTGATCGCTGTAAAATCAGAGTTTTAAATATTTATAAAAGAATGATCAAACCTGGAGACTAACTCTGACAATGATATTAAGGCAAGTGTACCTATCGCACAGTAGTATAGCTTAGATAAGATCGGATATCGAACCCAAAGGAACTAAAAGTATTAATACTCACTTTCTTTTTATTATTTAACCTAAATAGGGTGAAGGTTGCTTTTAAACTAAGTTGACGACAACTAAACTAAGGAAACAAAGACAAAAAGATGAAATTGGGGATAATTTGAAAAAGACTCAGTTGATTTCGATGACACCCTCGGGAAGAATCCACCTAGACTTCAATTATTATTCAATCTTAAATTATATGATTTCTTTACTTAGCTTGATCCGTGAGACTCCCTAACCTATGTTAAACCCTCTCTCGGGGCGAATAACGTCTAACCCTAGGTTAATTAGTGGAACTCTTGTTCGCTTATAATAACCCTCTAGGATAGCAGTAAATCGATCAATGGACTCCCATATTAGGTTTCACCCTAATCCGACAAAATCTCGTAACCCTATCTCTAGGCGTTCGATCAACTCCGCTTAATTATGTTAGATCTACTCTTAGGCAGGATCTATTCCTCCTCCACCTAAGCACATTAGATTTGGATTAAGCAACATAATTAAGAATAAACTATGTAATTATCATATAACTTAAAATTCAAATAAAAAGATCCATCTAGGTTTCATCCCCTTCAGGTATCTGAAGGGTTTAGTTCATAATGAATAAACAAAACATTGCAAGAGAAAAGTCAAAACAAAACATAAGAAAATCCTAAAACTCCCTGAAGGAATTGAAGGAGAATTCCGCTGTCTTGAGTATAATTCCGGCTTCTTGGGATGAATCAACTGGCTATCTTCGCGTTTATTCCCTAACTCTGACCTTCTCGGCTTGGCTCATTGGCCTAGCTTTTACGTCTCCTCAAAGGTGGTACTTGGGGGATATTTATAGGCTCTTGGAATGCGATTGTTTCTCCCTAAGTATCCTTTTCCGACTAAAATTGCTCTTTCCAGTGACAGAGGCACGACCATGTCACACGCCCGTGCAAATCGAGACCTGACCGTGTTCGGACTTCTTTAATGAGGCACGGCCGTGTGAGTCGAGATCAGGCCGTGTTCTTGATGACTGGTGCGGCACGGTCGTGTGTTGTGGTGATGAAGCCGTGCTTAGGTGTTCGTCGGGACACGGCCGTGTGGACCTTGGCCCAGGCCGTGTCGATTTTGTGGAAAGGTCCATTTGCTTCGTTTTAGGCCCGTTTTGTATTCCTTTCATCCTCGGGTGCTTTCCTGGGTATAAGACATAAAAAGAAAGATTACAAGCACCTTTTTATATAAAACAAGGCTTAAATCTTCAAAAAGTATAATAAATGTGGGATTAAAATATGTTACTTTTACGGTTTATCAAATACCCCCACACTTAAGCTTTTGCTTGTCCTCAAGCAAAATTCTCAACTTACAATTAAAACGAACATTCCACGATTCATAATTCCTATCAACAATGTCTTATCCTAATTCATAGATAATTTATACATGGATAATTCAACTCAAAGATTCCTAAAGATTTGAATAAGATAAGTCATACATTTGTAGCACGAAAAACATAGGTTTTTCCTTTCATTTAAATAATTACCTTTAATTCAAAACCTACAAGGATTAACATCCTCACAAAAGATTCACTCAAATCACTTGAAAAGTGTTTAAGGGTCAAAATTAAGCACTCATAAGTCGAACCTGAAAAGTTAATCCCATAGGCTTGCCTAAAAATCAAATCTCCACCATTGAAAAATGATATGATAAACAGATCAAAAGGTCTTTGTTAGGGTTGTAACGGGGCTAGGGTTAAAGGTATGGATAAAGGCTGAAATTAGAAGGTTAGAATCAAGATTGAATTGATAAGTTACCTACCTAAAAATTTCTAAGATAAAATTTACATCAACTGAAAATAATAATAATCCTACTAATACGAGCTTTTGATAATTAGACTTTAACTTGTATAAGTTCACTCTTCATAATACTAATACTGAATATACTCTTTTTTTTAGAACAAACTAAATACAAGATAAATTTAACTACCAGAATAATAAACTTAGGTAACTAACTCAAATCAAATCTCGATTAAGGGGTAGTCAAAATAAAGGGTGATAACAAATACAAAGGGTTTTTGGGTTAAAATTAGCGGGTAAGTCAATAAAAAGGGTTGTTACGCTCAACGGGGTTTAATAAGGGTTAATTATGAGGGTAGGCTTTTTAGTGGTGTAAGTGGGTTAAACCTAAGTGCCTTTATCATCTTGGTATATCAAATCATAACTGTGGTCTTGACATGTATAATCGAGACAAGTTCTAGAATAACAGTTCATAGTTGACACACTCATAATCAAGAAGTGAGCATGAAAAAAAAATGTATTCTCTATAGGGCTCAAATTCTCACAAAAATTATGGGTGTTTTTGACATCAACCTTGTAAATCTCAAATTTCAAGATAATATTCAAATTCCGGTTAACAACCTAAAATTTTAATTTTTAGAAAATTAGACTTATCATGCTTGATTCCCTAGTATTCTTCAAATTTAATCATCAATGCACAATTAACTATGACTTATTCCAAAACATATCAATAAAAATCATAAATCATCAGAAATTTCATCTTCATTAGTATTATGAGAAAATTACTTTAAAACGAGATTAAATTCAGGGTTTTGAGAACAATGCAGAAAATTAGGCATTTTTTATCCTCAGGGTTTTAGAATAATGAAAAAAGTTAGGCATTTTCTCAGAATAACTATTCATCCCCCCACACTTAAGATGTACATTGCCTTCAATGTACAAAAATAGATAATGACATTTAAGGGATAAATCAAAAGAGAAGGGGAAAGAATTACTCCCTGAGTTGTAGATGTTTTCCCGAATGAGTGTCTTTGGTGGCGGTGGTGGTCAGTCAGGATAACGTTCTTGCGCTAGATGAAGAAATTGGGTAGCGCTTTGAGAAGTAGCCATGCTTTATTAAGACCTAATAACAATAAACTAAATATAAAGGTATAGAAAAACAAATTAAAGGGAAGGAGACTAAGAAAAAACTAAAATGAAAAGAAAATATTAATGGACTGTGAAGTCCTTATTGAAGGATGGTTCGCAAGGTGGGTGTGACTTCTAAGGCTACGGAGGTGCTGGTGGTGGCGGAAGTGGCGTGATTCCCAAGTAGCCTTTAGAACCTGACACTAAGAAACTAAACTAAGTTAAACTAATTTAAACATAAGATTATTAAAAAAAAGGAGAATGAAAGGAAAGAGAAATGAAAAATAAAAACTAATTGGTCTCATAGATTCTTGGCTTAGTGTTGAGACGAAGTTGCCGGCATGAACTCATGTTGATCGCTCTTTGTTAAGGCGCCTATGCTTAGCTTCCTTCGCTTCTTCGGCATGTTGTTGGCATGCACAAGGATCTAGAGTAAAGAATCTGAGATGGAAGAGAATGAGAAGCAAAAATAAAAGTGAAAATCAGAAGGAGGGAAGGGGAAGAGTTGAGGGATTTAAATAAATGCTCAAGTTTGGTAACCACAGTCGTGTCCCAGGGTGTGTCGATTTACACGGCCTCCTCACACGGTCGTGTTCTAGAGGGTATTGTCACCCTATGCCAGTGTTTGAGCCTTCCATGCCCGTGCTCGTGATGTTTTTTTGTTGGCACTATCGTCTAACACGGGCGTGTTTTACCCGTGCTCGATAGTCAGTAACCTCAGTAATTTCACACGGTTATGTGGCACGACCGTGTTCTGGTGGTGCAGCCCGTGTTATCGGAAAAAAATTTCTACCCTGTTTAGGCACGGTGCTTGGCACGCCCGTGGTCTATTTCCTGGCTATGCACGCGCCCGTGTCAAGGGCGTGTTTGGAACACCTGCATGCAATTGAACTAGTTTAGTGTGGTTAAGAAGTGGATTTAGAATGTTAGTTAGTTAGTGCTCGGGTTGTCTCCCGAGAAGCGCTTGTTTATAGTCTTAAGCTAGACTTTCCCTGTTTTGGATTCTGAAAGAAGGTTCGTGGAGCATAAGCTCCTCTCTCATATCGCCTAAATCTGCACCATTATAGATTTTAAGTTGGTGACCATTTACCTTGAAAGTACCTTTAGTGGGGTGGGTTACCTCGACGGTGCCATATGGAAATATTGTTTTGATCATGAATGGTCCTGACTATCTTGATTTCAGCTTTCCCGGGAATAGTTTAATCCTTAGTTGTACAGTAGGACTAAGTCTTCTACTTTGAATTGCCTTGACCTCTTGAGACGAACATCATGGCGTCACTTTGTTGCTTCCTTATACAGTTTTGAGTTCTCATAGGCTTCTGTTTTCCATTCATCCAACTCGTTCATCTGCATCATTCTTCTCTTTCCTGTAATTTTGAGATCAGTATTCAAAAATTTTATTGCCCAAAAAGCTTTGTGTTTTAATTCAAACGGTAAATGACAACTTTTCCCATATACAAGTTTGTATGGGGATGTCCCTAGAGGTGTTTTAAATGCAGTTCTATATGCCCACAAGGCGTCATCTACTTTAATTGCCCAACCTTTTCTATTTGATTCAACCGTTTTTTCTAGAATGCGTTTAAGTTCTCGGTTTGCTACTTCAACTTGTCCATTGGTTTGAGGATGATAAGGGGTTGCTGTCCTGTAATATACTCCATATTTCTTTAGAACCTTTTCAAACTGAGTATTGCAAAAATGAGTACCTCTATTACTAATGATGGTCCTTGGTGTGCCAAATCGGGAAAATAGTTTCTTGAGAAATTTAACTACTACCCTAGCGTCATTGGTAGGTAAAGCTTCTGCTTCTACCCATTTTGACAAGTAATCAACTGCTACTAAGATGTATTTGTTTCCAAACGAACTAGGGAATGGTCCCATAAAATCAATACCCCATACATCAAATATTTCACATGATAGCATATATGTTTGGGGCATTTCGTCACGTTTAGAGATATTACCTGTTCGTTGGCATTTATCACATGAGATAATGTACCTGTTGGCATCTTTAAATAGAGTGGGCCAGAAGAAACCTGATTCGAGTATTTTGTGTGCCGTCTTGATACCACTGTAGTGTCCTCCTGATGGTCCCGAATGACAATGTTCCAAAATCTTGTTTGCTTCTGTCTTTGTAACGCATCTTCGAATGACCTGATCTGTACAAATACGGAAAAGAAAGGGATCTTCCCAAAAATAATTTTTCACATCAGCAAAGAATTGCTTCTTTTGGTGATGTGTTAATTTTCTTGGCAAGACGTTAGCTGCTAAATAATTTGCAATATTAGCAAACCATGGTATTTCAGAATGTGCTATAGCAAAGAGTTGTTCCTCAGGGAATGAGTCATTTATTTCACCTTCGTTGAGCTCTTTGGTGTGTGGATTTTCAAGTCTAGAAAGGTGATCTGCTACAAGATTTTCAGCTCCCTTCTTATCTTGTATTTCCAAGTCAAATTCCTGTAAGAGTAAAATCCATCGTATGAGCTTGGGTTTAGCATTAGGTTTGTTTAAAAGATAACGAAGAGCTGAGTGATCAATGTAAACGACAACTTTGGACATTATTAGATACTGTCTAAATTTATCAAAAGCAAAAATTTCAGCTAACAGTTCTTTTTCTGTGGTGGTGTAGTTTTCTTGTGCAGGTGTTAATGTTCTGCTAGCGTAGTAAATTGGCTGAAAGTGCTTGTCTGTTCGTTGTCCTAAAATTGCACCTACTGCAAAATCACTTACATCACATATTAGTTCAAAGGGTAATTTCCAATCAGGTGCAATAATAATTGGCACATTTATTAGTTTATCTTTAAGGATATTAAATGCAACTAAACATTCATGATTGAAATCAAAAGGAACATCTTTTTCTAATAATTTTGTCAAAAGCTTAACTATTTTAGAAAAATTTTTAATAAATCTTCTATAGAACCCTATATGTCCTAAAAAGCTTTTGATAGCCTTGACAAAACTAGGGGAGGTAGTTTTTCTATAGCTTCAACCTTTGCTTTATCTACCTCGATCCCTTTACTAGAAATTTTGTGTCCTAACACAATCCTTCTCTCACCATAAAGTGACATTTTTCCCAGTTTAAAACGAGGTTTGTTTCCTCACATCTCATTAACACTCATTTTAAATTTTTAAGGCAAAGATGGAAAGAATTACCGAATACTGAGAAGTCATCCATAAATACCTCCATAATGTCTTCCACGACTTAATCAAAGATTGCTAACATGTAATGCTGAAAAGTAGCAGGAGCATTACATAATCCAAAAGGCATTCTATGATAAGCAAATGTACCGTATGGGCATGTGAATGTTGTCTTTTCTTGATCTTCAAGAGCTATGGGGATTTGAAAGTAGCCAGAGAGTCCGTCCAAAAAGCAGTAGTACATATGCCCGGATAATCTTTCTAACATTTGATCTATGAAAGGTAGAGGGAAGTGATCTTTTTTGGTGGCATCATTCAACTTTCTATAATCTATGCACACTCTCCAGCCTGTGACTGTCCTTGTAGGAATCAACTCATTCTTTTTATTGGGCACTACCGTCATTCCCCCTTTCTTTGGAACTATCTCATGCAGGACTTACCAGTCTTTGTCAGAGATAGGATAAATTATTCCTGCATCTAGGAGTTTTATGACCTCAGCTTTGACCACTTCCTTCATGTTGGGATTTAGCCGCCTCTGAGGTTGCACACAAGGCTTGTATTCTTCTTCTATTAAAATTTTGTGGGTGCAGAACGTGGGGCTTATTCCCTTGATGTCAGAAATTTTCCATGCTATGGCTTTTTTGTGCTCCTTTAGTACCTTTATCAGCTCCTCTTTTTCCTCAGGTTCTAGTTCTGCAGATATGATTACTGGTAATGTACAATTGTCTCCGAGGAATACGTATTCTAAATGTTTTGGTAACTGTTTTAATTCCAATTTGGGTGGCTTTTCGATGGAGGGCTTCTATTTTGTTTCGTCATCATTGTCAATGCTTTCTTCTTTCATTTTTGGATGACGAAGTTTTCCAATTCAGCTTATCATCTTCATCTTTTTCCCCCTCTTCTTGAGTTAGATACAGGTCCATCGTGTCGTCATGTATGATTTCCTATAATGAATTTTGAATGATATGATCAGTAGGATCAACAAAATAACAGGAATCATCTTGCTCTTTAGAATATCGCATGGCATCATAAATTTGAAAAATAATTTCTTCATCTCCTATCCTTAATGCGAGTTTACCATTTCCTACATCAATAACAGCCCTAGCAGTGGCTAAAAAGGGACGCCCTAATATTAAGAGAACATTAATGTCTTCATCCATGGCTAATACAACGAAGTCAACAAGGAAAATAAATTTATCAATTTTGACCAAAACATCTTCGATGACTCCTCTAGGATATTTAATGGATCTGTCTACTAACTGAATACTCATCCTAGTGGGTGTTGGTTCCCCAAGATCTAGTTGTTTAAACATTTTATAAGGCATTAAATTTATACTGGCGCCTAGGTCAGCTAATGCTTTCTTAACATTTAAACTACCAATTAGACAAGGGATATTAAAACTTCCTGGGTCTTTTAACCTAGTTGGTAGCTTGTTTTGGAGGATGGCTGAGCATTCTTTATTAAGTTCCACTGTTGACACCTCTTCAAATTTTTGTTTATTCATCAGAAGTTCCTTTAAGAATTTTGCGTACTTCGGCATCTGTGAAATAGCTTCAACAAAAGGTAAGTTGATATGTCTTTGCTTAAAAAGTTCAAGAAACTTACCGAATTATGCATCCATTTGTTCTTTTTTTAACTTTACCGGGTATGGGATGTTTTCATTACATAATGGAGTCACATCCTCAATTCCCTTATCGCTTGCTTTGTTACTGTCTGTTGGGGATTGTTTCTTCAGCTCGCTCAATTCTTTTCCACTTCTTAGTATGACTGCTTTTACCTGTTCTGTTCCCCTAGGAAAATTTTCTGTACGTGGTTCACCAATTATTTTGGTAAGCATTCCAACCATCTTAGTGAATTCCCAAAATGTCTCGGTGAATTTTTCAAATGATGCTTGTTGATCTTTAAGGGTTCTCTCAATATCTTGTAGGCGTTTGTATGTGGTTGCTGATTCTTTTTCGTGTATTGGTTTCTTTTCTTGTGGTTGAGGAGGTTGTCGCCTTTGATTTCCTTGTCCTCACCATGAAAAATTTGGGTGGTTCCTCCAACCTGGATTGTAAGTGTTACTATAAGGATTATTATTAGATCGGAAATTATTACCTATATAGTTCATCTGTTCATCTTCTGCTACTGGTTGGTAGGGTGGGTACTCAGGATTCGCCACAGTTCCACTAGCGTCGCACTGCATGACTGGATGTATTTGTGAAGAGCACAAACTATCAAGCTTTTTATTCATCATCTCTAGCTGCGTTGATAGCATGGCCATGGTGTCGACGTTGAAGACTCTTGCTGATTTCGTTGGTTTAGTCCTTGAAGCTTGCCACTGATAATTGTTTATCGACATCTCCTCAATGAACTCGTAGGCTGCTTCTGGAGTTTTGTTGTTCAGGGTTCCACCGACGGCTGAATCAATCAGTTGTCTTGTTGAAGGGTTTACACCGTTGTAGAATGTTTGGACTTGTAGCCACAAGGGTAAGCCATGGTGTGGGCACCTCCTCAAGAGATCTTTATATCTCTCCCATGCGTCATATAATGTCTCTACATCTATCTGCACAAAAGAAGAGATATCATTCCGTAATTTGGCCGTTTTGGCCGGTGGGAAATATTTCATTAAAAAATTTTCGGTCATCTGCTCCTATGTAGTGATTGACCCTCATTGTAACGAGTTTAACCACTGTTTAGATTTATTTCTTAATGAAAAAGGGAGTAACCGAAGACGTATGGCATCATCAGAAATGCCATTTATTTTGAAGGTATCACAGAACTCTAAAAAGTTAGCTATATGCATGTTTGGATCTTAAATCCGCAAACCATCAAATTGAACAAACTGTTGAATCATTTGTATTGTGTTAGGCTTTAATTCAAAATTATTAGTAGATATAGCAGGCCTAACAATACTAGATTCTGCTCCTGTTAAATGCAGTTTCGCATAATCAAACATTGTACGTGGAGCATTATGAACTCCCACATCGCGTAGTGGTGGGTTGTTTTCCCCCATCCCTTTAGTAGGATTGGATCTGTTTTCTTCCTCTCTTTCTGTGTAATCTAGGGCTCGCTTGGTTTCCCTGCGATTCTTACGAGCGGTTGCTTTAATATCACTATCGTATACCAAAGGTCCTCTCGGATTCCTTCTAGTCATAAACTAGAGGTACCTAGAAAAGAGAAAGAAAGAAAAATTAGAAAAAGAATTAAAATTTAACCTAAGAAAACAAAAGAAATAAATTGCAAATAAAATAATGGCTAAACTAATAAAAATAGAGCTTTCTTAATATTTTAGTTCCCCGGCAACGACGCCAAAAACTTGATCGCTGTAAAATCAGAGTTTTAAATATTTATAAAAGAATGATCAAACCTGGAGACTAACTCTGACAACGATATTAAGGCAAGTGTACCTATCGCACAGTAGTATAGCTTAGGCAAGACCGGATATCGAACCCAAAGGAACTAAAAGTATTAATACTCACTTTCTTTTTATTATTTAACCTAAATAGGGTGAAGGTTGCTTTTAAACTAAGTTGACGACAACTAAACTAAGGAAACAAAGACAAAAAGACGAAATTGGGGATAACTTGAAAAAGACTCAGTTGATTTCGATGATACCCTCGGGAAGAATCCACCTAGACTTCAATTATTATTCAATCCTAAATTTTATGATTTCTTTACTTAGCTTGATCCATGAGACTCCCTAACCTATGTTAAACCCTCTCTCGAGGCAAATAATGTCTAACCCTAGGTTAATTAGTGGAACTCTCGTTCGCTTATAATAACCCCCTAGGATAGCAGTAAATCAATCAATGGACTCCCATATTAGGTTTCACCCTAATCCGGCAAAATCTCGTAACCTTATCTCTAGGCATTCGATCAACTTCGCTTAATTATGTTAGATCTACTCTTAGGCAGGGTCTACTCCTCCTCCACCTAAGCACATTAGATTTGGATTAAGCAACATAATTAAGAACAAACTAAGTAATTATCATATAACTTAAAATTCAAATAAAAAGATCCATATAGGTTTCATCCCCTTCAGGTATCTGAAGGGTTTAGTTCATAATGAATAAACAGAACATCGCAAGAGAAAAGATAAAACAAAACATAAGAAAATCCTAAAACTCCCTGAAGGAATTGAAGGAGAATTCCGCTGTCTTGAGTATAATTCCGGCTTCTTGGGATGAATCAACTAGCTATCTTCGCGTTTATTCCCTAACTTTGACCTTCTCGGCTTGGCTCCTTGGCCTAGCTTTTACGCCTCCTCAAAGGTGGTACTTGGGGGACATTTATAGGCTCTAGGAATGCGATTGTTTCTCCCTAAGTATCCTTTTCTAACTGAAATTCCTCTTTCTAGCGACAGAGGCACGGCCATGTCACACGCCCGTGCAAATTGAGACTTGACCGTGTTCGGACTTCTTTAATGAGGCACGGCCGTGTGAGTCGAGATCAGGCCATGTTCTTGATGACTGGCGCGGCACGGCCGTGTATTGTGGTGATGAAGCCGTGCTCTAGGTGTTCGTCGGGACACGGCCATGTGGACCTTGGCCCAGGCCGTGTCAATTTCGTGGAAAGGCCCATTTGCTTCGTTTTAGGCCCGTTTTGTATTCTTTTCATCCTCGAGTGCTTTCTTGAGTATAAGACATAAAAAGAAAGGATTACAAGCACCTTTTTATATAAAACAAGGCTTAAATCTTCAAAAAGCATAATAAATGTGGGATTAAAATATGTTACTTTTACAGTTTATTACCGAGTCAAGTCTTTGAGGTTATTCTGACGAGCATTCGAAGTCACATGCTCGGGAAGATTAGAGATACATCCTTCCTTTAAACTGTCCCCTTTTGCTTTCTGGGTTTTCAAAGACCAGTCTCGAACCACTGCATTTTTCTCGATTATTTGTGTAATTGACTCCTCCATCAGAAACCCGTTTTTGGCAACCAATCTCTAATCAACACCTTCCTAACAAGATGCCTATGATGCATGATGAAAAATAAAAAAGAAGACAAATAACCTTGGTTAGTAATCACAACAAATATAAACAAAAAAAAAAAACCTATGGAAAATCTAACAAATTAAGCTATTTAATCGTGCCTTTTAGTGAAACCGACCTACTTTTTTTTACCCCCATCATACTTTACAAAATAAACTTACCCCACATGCTCATCAGATAATCTACCCGATCCAATTTTATTAAACGGACTCGATTCTATTGCATAAAAAGTGTAAATGTAAAAGAAATAAAAGGTAAGAGGCGTTTCTCCCGTGTACTTATTTTGGTGACTATTAAACTGAAGAAGGTTCGGCATGGCTCTAGTTAGTTGGCTCGTACGGTTCACTATATACGGTTTTGGTTCTAAAAAGGTACTCGAATTGTCCATACTGTCGCCTACTAAGGCTAGTACAGAGCCTCGGTTATCGCCCATCATAGGCTCGCGAGCTTAATTCAAGGGATTACATTTACTTATGCCTATGCGGAGGGACAAGTTAACTCACGAAAGCATAAGTCATATGTGACCCGAAAGTATTCACTAGCCTGTGCGGAGGGACGAGTTAACTCACGAAGGCATAGCGTTTACTTCCACTTAAGCGGACAGAGCCTAGGTAGAGAGCTCATGTTATGCAAAAATGCAAGTGCACAGTGTGTGGAGAGAAACTCACAAACCTTTTTGTTTTTATTAAAACTAAAAAAAATTAAAACCGTAAAAACTTAGAGCTGAAAAAAACAAAAAAGATAAAACAAGTTAGAAAAATATTTACAATGTGATGCAAATGCATGACTTTTCAAAAAAAAAAAAACAAAATTTAAGGATCACTACTAAATATTAATTTGAACAAGGAGTTTCGAAAATTTTGACAACACGCGTTTAATCCCAGACTCGACTCTAAAAAAAAAAGTCCCCAGTGGAGTCGCCAGCTGTAGCGACGTAAAATTTTGTACGGGCGCTAATTGAGAAAATAGGATTTTGATTTTATTTAAAAAGGGAGTCGCTACCGATCTTTTTTTTTCTAGGTGTGATCGGACACCTAATGAATCCTCTTTTTTAAAAGAAGATTATTTTTTGAAATTTCTTTTAAAAAAAAGGCCGAGTTTAGGTCTACGTCAAATTTCCAGAGAAAAATAGGGTTCGGGAGTCAGTTACGCGCGAGGAAGGTATTAGCACCCTCGCGATGCCCAAAATTGGTATCTCGTTAAACGCGTGTTGTCTTAATTTTCAAAAATACGAGTTCAATTTAATATTTAATCATGATCCAATTGAAACAAGAGAATTTTTTGAAAATGCGAAAATTTTAAAGCTCGAGAAATTTTTTTTGAAACCCGAGAATTTTTGAAAACACGAAATTTTTTTGAAACACGAAATTTTTTTTTGAAAACACGAAAATTTTGAAAAACGAGAATTTTTTAAAACACGAGAATTTTAAAACACGAAAATTTTTAAAAACACGAAAATTTTGAAATACGAGAATTTTTGAAAACACAAAAATTTTTGAGACACGAAAATTTTTGAAAACACAAAAATTTTGAAATACAAGAATTTTTGAAAACACAGAATTTTTTGAAACTCGAGATTTTTTTTTTAAAACCCAAAAATTTTTGAAAACACCAAAATTATGAAACACTAGAATTTTTGAAAACACGAAATTTTGAAACTTGAGAATTTTTTAAAACCCGAAATTTTTTTAAAAACACGAAAATTTTTGAAAACGCGAAAATTTTGAAACTCAACGACAATTTTTTTTTTAAAACCTGAAAATTTTGGTAAATTACATATTATCGTATTATATATATTTTTTAAAAACGAAATTTTCATAATTTTTTTCTTTTACAAAGATTTTATATTTTTTTGAAATTTCTAATTTTTAATTTTTATAAATGTATTTCATGTTTAACATAAATCAAAGAAGTTCACCCAACATAGCAGTGAAAACGATGATTTAATGTTAAATTAATTTGTTGCTTTTTTTTAAAAAAAAATTTGAATTTATTAAAAATTAAAATAAGTAAGTAAAATTACAACATAATGCAAAAAAAAAAAAAGAAAAGAAAGAAGAAAAACATTAAAAATGTTAGTGAAAGAATATTAAAACATGTGGGCCAATTAACCAAAGAAGAGGATTAAGAGGAAGTACCAAGGCCCAAAGTTTTGAAATTTTGCCAAAATAGATCATTTATGGTGGTGCGGCCAGCACTGCTTTTTGAGGCTTCTTTGTTTGTGTTGTCGCTTGTGTTGCGCTGCCGCCCTTGATGTGTCCGGGTGCTTGATGCTACACAGATTCGAGGCGAACCAGTGGTCGGGTCGGACAGAATATCCCATTTGTTATGTTTTTTTTTTTTACTTTTTTCTTCCTAATTTTCGTGCTTTTCTTCCCTTCTCATGTTCTTCTTCTTCACCAACACTCCACCAAAAAATAAAAGACCTTTTTATCGTCAAGATTTTTAACAAGATGAGAGCTTTAAGTCGGTTGCTCCGCTTGGTTCCTTGCCGAAGGTTTCTTTATGATTGCCTCGAAAATCTCTTGATTTTTTTTTTTTTGAATTTGCTTTGGTTTTCTTTCTTCCAAAAAAAATCTCCCTTGCCAAATAGGTGGTGGGTGGTTTTTATTGGTATTGATGCTAAGGTTTAGGATCGGTAGGATTTTTGGGAGCTAAAGGGGACGGTCATTTTGGGTTTCAGAATCCTTTTTGCTTGATTGCTGAATGCTTGTTTTTTCTTTGCTGAAAATTTTTTGGTTTCTTTTTTGGCCGAATTTTTGGGGGGTTTCTTTGGCTAAAATGTTGGCCCCCTTTTTGTGATGATTTCCCTCCTTTTATGCCATCATTTTCACCTTCTCTCTGCATTTTTTAGGTGGTGGTTGAAGAAGGAGCAGCCCCCCATGCTGGTGGCCGGAAAATCCGAGAATTAGGTGACCCAAATCACGTAATCTGCCAGAAGGACCAAATTGCAATCGTAGAAAAACTTGTGGGGTCGAAACATAATTTCAAGAAAGTATCAGGGACATAATATAATTTTAGAAAAGTTTTGGGGTCAAAATATAATTTTAGAAAAGTTTTAGGGTCAAAATGTAATTTTAAAAAAGTTTTGGGATTGAAATGTAATTTTGGAAAAGTTGAGGGGTCAAAATATAATTTTGGATTTTTGCATTTTTTGAAATATTTTTAATTTATTATTATTATTCAAAATTAATATAAATAATGGGTTAAAGCCCAATAGACCCAAAAATTTTAGAAAATTAAAACTCGAGACGGGGACAAAATTCAGTTATTACAAGTGGCACTTTCGTAAAAACGCCACTAAAGATCTGAGCATCAGCGGCGCTTCCTTAAAAACGCTACTAAAGATCTGAGCATCAGTGGCGCTTCCTTAAAAACGCCGCTATAGATCTGAGCATCAACGATGTTTTTATAAAAACACCACAAAAGGTAAGCTTTAGTGGCGTTTTTTATAAAAGCGCTGCAAAGAAACAATATTTTATTTTAGGGTTTAGGGTTTAGAATTTAAGGTTTAATGTCTATAGTATAGAGTTTTAGGGTTTATGATATAATGTTTATTATTTTGGGTTAAGGGTTTATGTTTTATAGTTTAGGGTTTTATAGTTTGGATTTGAGGTTTAAAGTTTGGGGTTTAAGATTTAAGAATACTGTTTGAAAACCGAAAAA
Organism: Gossypium bickii; assembly: GCA_025503065.1. Taxonomy (NCBI): domain Eukaryota; kingdom Viridiplantae; phylum Streptophyta; class Magnoliopsida; order Malvales; family Malvaceae; genus Gossypium; species Gossypium bickii. The sequence goes on along the minus strand of CP106710.1, from coordinate 19,095,323 downwards.
CAATTGGAATTTACTAAGGTTCATGCTATTTTGTACTACACCCATATTATTTAATATAAGAATATAAAATATATGTTTTGTACTACACTAACATTGGCCACATGAATTCCCAAAAATTTGGTCTCAGATTATGGTTTAAGGTTTGCGGTTTAGAGTTTAGGGTTCGAGTTTTATGGTCTAGGATTTATGGTTTGGGGTTTTGAGTTTTGGATTTAGGGTTTGGTGTTTGTGGTTTGGGGTATAATATTTAGGATCTAAGGTTTATGATTTAGGGATTAATGTTGGATTTTTTAGAATATAAATCAAAATAAGATAAATGTAAATTATTATTTTTAAAAAATATATATCAAAATGGGTTAAATCCCAAAAGCATACATGAACAATGGTTTAGTGTGCAATTGTATACATGAACTTTAATTTGATCCAGATCTTGTAAAATATTAACACAATTATTGATATAATTAACATCATTTTTTATTTATATATTGCATACATAAAAATTTATATTTATTCAATATAAAAATATATTGATGTATTTATATTTTAAAATAATGTGTATGATTAAGTCAAAATTAAAGTTTCAACTATACATTTAAACCACAATTAGAATTTCACATCTAGAATTACACATTAAACCAAAATTCATATATAATTCTGAGACGTATCTATATCAAAATTTAGGTGTATACAATTAAATACCATTTATATAAAAATCTAAACAACTAATGTTGATGTGAAAAGAAAGAAAAAAGAAATTCCTAAAAGAGTTGATATTGGTAATTAAATTTTTAAATTTTAATAATAAAACATTAAAAAATTTAAAACTTAAAAATTTAATATTTAATATTTTAGTTAAAAAGTTCAATACTCAAAATATAATAAAAATAAAAATTCAAAAAAATGATAATATCAGTACAAAAATTTTAAAAGAAAAAATATAGAAAAATATAGGTTAAAATTAAAATTAAAATTAAAATTGAAAAAAATATTAAAGTTAAAAGTTCAATACTCCAAAATGGAAAAAAAATTAAAACTGTGTAATAGTGGCGTTTTTAAAAAACGCCACAAAAAAGGAGTTATAGTGGCGTTTTTAGTAAAAACGCCGCAAAAATAAGCTATAACAGTGTCGTTTTTTTCTGCTAAAAAACTATCCCTATAACCCCGATTTTTATTTCCCCAAACCCTAGATTTCTTAAGTCCCCAAAAATTGCCTATATCAGTTTCCCCAAATCCCCAAACCCAAATCCCCCAAATCGATTTCCCCCACCGATCTTCGTCCATATGTTAGCACCGATTTTCGCCTTTCATTTCCTTATGTTGTTGTTCTGTGAATTGTTTCTTTCAGGGGCAGTTCAGGTATCAACCCGGTGAAGTTAGAGCATTCGGAATGATTGCTGGAGGCTCTGGCATTACACCAATGTTCCAAGCTATTGGTAGCCGTAATGAAGACAATAAATTGAGCTTAGGAGTTTCTGATGAAGAAGCTTGGGTTTCTTCAATAGAGCACGATTTGAAAGATTTTCTGGTTTTAGAGAATAATAGATCTGGTTTTATGGGTTTGAAGTGGGTGATATGGTTTGGGGAAAGGTGAAATCTCATCCTTGGTGACCTGGGCATATATTTAACGAAGCATTTGCATCTTCATCTGTACGCGGACAAGGAGAGAGGGACATCTATTAGTTGCGTTCTTTGGGGATAGTAGTTATGGATTGTAATATCCTGAAATTGGGTTTGTGCATTTTGCTTAATTTTATGAAAAAGCATGCCTTGGTGTGTTATAATGTGTTCTGTGAATTTTTGGCGAACCCTAGAGTGTAGTGAATGCCTTAGGAATTATTCGATTTAAAGTTAAAAGAGGGAACTGAAGCAGAGGGGCCTTAAGAGAAAATGTAGGGAAGATTTGACACACAAATAGGCTTGGTTAAGTGGCTTGGAGGCGCCATTTAGGGCCTCAGGAAATGACGCCATGGGCTATGAGGAAGGGCCAAGGATCGAGTCGCATGGGAAGCAGGATTTTGGGGTTTTATTTTAGCTTGTTAACGTCAAAGAGAGGGGAGTGATGGACGGCTATAGGACTTTGAAAAGATGAGTTTTAGATGTGGTTAAACTCTCTTTAAAGTTCGGCTAAGAAAGGGATAATTGATGATTTCTTTTTGAATTATTTTGAATGGTGAAGAGAGAAGAAAGAGGAGAAAAATAAGGCTTGTGATAGGGAAGGAGGTGGTGGCCGAATATGGGGCTCTTTCTAGGGGTGATTTTCGGTCAAATTAGAGAAGGGAGTAGCCGAATTTCATTTAGCAAATTAGTCTCCCTTTTCGTTTACCCTTTTTCTCTCCAAAGATTTTCTTTTCTTCTTCTTTTTCTTGTCTAGCCGAAACTCCTCCCTAAAATCCACAATAGCCGATTCATCCTAAAGCTTCTCTCTCTCTTTTTCCTTTCTCCCTATTATCATCTAGCCATAGCCAACTTCCTCTGTGGATCCAAGTGAAGGCGCAGTCGACTTCCATAGTAAGGGTAAGATTAATTGATTTTTGACTTTTGATCTTTCTTTTAGCCGAAATCTAAGAACTAATCTCAATATTACTCTTTGGCCGAAACTATGGAAAAGGTTTCGAGATTTGTTCTAGTCAATCACACGGAGGTTTCGGGATTTTCAAATTCAAGGTAAGTTATGTGACATTCGGCCATAGGCCATTCTACTATGTTTTAAGGTTAAAATTAGATCTAACATAAAGTCATAGGGGATCTCGACATCATTAAAGAAGCAAGGACCACTTGGTGGGAATTGAAATCGCAAGTCGACAGTGGTATACAAGGAATTCGGAAATTTAAAACGCAAGGTAAGTGTACATATACATTCAGTCAAGGTCATAATTAGTGACTAGATCTATTTCTTATTTTATTCAAAGCCGAAACTAACTAGTTGAAGGATTTGGTGGCTAGCCGATTACAAGAGGAGTCATCACGAAGTTTCCGGGATTTGTGTAATAACAAATCGGCAGCAAGGTAAGGTTTTGGTTGTAATAATCCTTTGGGATTTGGTGGTATAAGCCGATTGGGTTTTGCTAACATATTTAGGGTTGGCCGAATGTAGGATCTTAAGATCTAGGACAGTAGATCAAGATATTCGGGATTCAGTGAAGCGTTAAGTAAATCAGGTGTGTACCCCACACTATTTCTCGACAGATTTATGGCTATGTTTTATTAAATATGTTAATAAGAATGAGAAGGATATGGCTAAGGTACCATGTTATGGTACAAAATACTCAGGTACGTTTTCCTACTCCTACTATGAGTATAATATGATCTGTTATGGCATATATAAAATATATAAGAATGTGAATAAGGGATGTGACATGACTTATGCATATTGTATGACACGGGGCATATGGGTTATATGAAAGGGGAAGTGAATATGGTGGTTTTATACCACGATATCTAAATGTGGTGACTTCGGTCACATAATCCGAATGTGGTGACTCATGTCACGAATATTTTGTCTGGTGGCTATGCCACGAATTTTATAAGGGCGATGAGCACGTCGATCGCAAATGATCGCTTCGATGATGTGTAGCGGATGGAGGGTTGACTTAGTAGTCCCCACGGTGTGCAGGTTGGTACGGGTGATGTGTAGCGGATGGTATCTAGGTTTGGGTTCGGGTTTGCATCATTAATTATAAATTGCTACATGTATATGTATGATATGTTATATGCCTAAATCGTTTGGGACCTAGTGTTGGTTATACACACTGTGTCTATTTGACTCACCCCGTTGTGGGAACATTTTTCAGGTGACGATCAGTGATGGACCGGGTCGGCAGGAGCTTAGTGGTGGCCATGTGCAATTCAGACTTTATTTTAATTTTTGGACTTTTATTTTTAAATACTTGGAATTATTTCGGGTATTGTTTTCATTTGTAATAAGGCCACTGATATGAAACTGTTGATGCATGTCTTTTAAATTATTTTGTTTTGACACGATTCTTATTCAATTAAACTTAAATGAATTTTTCCTTAAAAATAAAAACGTTAAATGTTATGGACATTCTAAAACAAATGGTTTTCAATGTTTAATAAATTTGTTCTCAACTCAAGCCCATCTCAACAATAAAATTTCTTTCAAAACCATCCGAATTTTCCAAAGTAATCAAGAAGTTTTGAACCGTTTTACTTGAGGAACATAACCAGATCCGGTCAAGGCTCGTGGGCCTGGTGTGGGGTGTTTCATGGATGGTTTGACCCAGTTGAGCTTGTCCCTTTTGATCGTCATTTTATGGAGAAATCACAGCAGACAAACTCAAGGGCTTTTTTTCAAGGCTGTGGAAGAGGCAATGGATGAGACAAGTCGGAGGCGTGGTCTTGGTTTGGCTTGTAAATGTAGGAACCCATATAATTTTTGGCCCACAAATGTCCAAGGGTACTTTGTAGTTGATGTGCCTGATTATGAACCAAATGGGGTTTATTCAGTGAATCAGATTAGGAATGCAAGAAATAGTTTTAAGCCTAGTGAGACCCTTTCATTTGTGAAACAATTGGCATCAGACGGTGGAGCTTTTGACCAGCAGAGCATTGAGTTTCTTAAGAATAAGGCTACTGCTTGTTTTTTCTAGAAGGCTGTGTTTGAGGAGTATGATGAGATGTATGCGCAGGCTTTTGGGGTGTGGCCATCACGCCCTTCTAATTTGGCTGTTGATGCTCCAACACGACCTTTTAAAGAGGCATCGAAGGTACTTGTCTAATCTGCATTGTTGATTCTTGGAAACTGTTTCAGGTTTTGGTTTCATGGATTTCTTTGCAATCTGTTCTGCCTTCTCTGTTACATTAAAATTCAAATGTTGTGTTGTTTTTTAATGCAATATTACCTGCACTCACGAGACTTTAGGCTAAAATAGTTACAAGTCTCACATGGCTAAAGCTGATATTTTATTGCATTCATTTCATGGCTTCTAATTCTTTTTTTTTAATTTCTACAGTTTGGTATCACATTTTTTTTATTGAATCATGCATGGTTAAAGTCAGGTGTGCGTTTCTAATGACTTTGTTGCATTAGTAGCGATATTCAATGCATGCAGGTTTGTGCCAATATGATATCTGTCATACGTGTCTTAATACAATCATGAAATGAGTTTCTTTTATGATTTTGATCTCTCAAAAACTGTCTTTTAACTGTAGTTTTGGTTTTTATCAAAATATTGGACAAGTGGGCCAATTTGTTTCGGAATTGTAAAGACTCTAAGATCAAATTGTTTTAAGACATTGGATATTGCATTTTACCTTTTTAAGTTGTCTTGAGGGACTATTTTCCAAATTTTAAAAGTCTCTATTTATTCTATGAGGTAACCTTTTGTAAAATGTCAACCTGGGAGTCTTAACCTGATCCATGCGATATAAGAAAGTGCACTGACTATAACACCCCAAATTTGGGCCTAGAAGAATTGGGCCCAATGGGCCTTGGGAATGGGAGCGTTTAAAAATTTTTGAGATATAAGTAGCACTTAGAATATTATTAAGATAGTATCGAGATTAATTGAAGCCTTAGAGTTACGGGTGACCTTAGGGAAAAAAATTATTTTTCTCACTTAGTGGACCCTAGTCTCAAGCATGAGGCCTCATAAGCAAATTAAGAGGAGAGAGAACACAAATGGGCTTGTAGTCCAGTGGAAAGTGGCGTCATATAGGGACTATGAGGTGGCGTGTTAGGTAGTCAAGTGGTCCAAGGTTCGAGGCCTAAGAAGGGAAAATTAAGGAGTTTTAGTTTTGTGCCTGGACAGAAGGAGTTGGCGTTGGAAGGGACTCTGAAAAGAAGTGTTCAGGAGAGAAATTTAAGGTGCAGATAAGGGAGAAAATATAGGGATTAGGAGGTGGATATAGTGGTGCCGAATTGGACTCTGAGGGAAGGGAAGTTCGGCTAGGGGCTATATATATGAGTGCCGAATTAAGTTCCTAGGTTAATGCTGAATTATTGCTTCTCTGCTAGCCAAATTTCATCACTTGTGAGAGGCAGACGTTTTTCTAGGTGTGCCAAAGCCGAATCCTTCATATCCTTCCTTCTCAAATTCCCTTTTGGTTCACCACTCGGTTCTAGCCAAATCACATTTATTTCTTATTTGCCAAGTGTTGCCAAATTGCCTCTGTCACCTTTCTAGTCTCAAAAGCTAGACTTAAGTCGCAGGATCAAAGGAAGATTTCGGTAAGAGCTTAGTTGAATTTTTAGTGTGTTTTGTTAAAAGCGGAAGGGCTATCTAATCCCTCTTTGCCATTACCATGTATTAACAAGGGTGAGGCTCAGCAATCGCAAGCGCGGTAGGTAAGGATTGTTATCAAGGTAGTAAGTATTCTCGATCCAGCTAGAGGTTTAAGAAGTGGCCGAATCTATTGTGGCTCATAGGGGTGACTTATGATCAATGGGTCACTTGGTTATTGACGATATAGGTGTTTAGATGCAGATCTAGAGGATAATTGCCAATAGTGGCAAAGGAAGGGCTACGAGAAAGTAAGGCACACGGTAAGGTCGCGGTGAGGTTTCGGTTTCTGATAAAGTGCATCTTAAGTTATGATTAATCGTTAGGTGATGGCAATTGTAGGTTCATGACTAAGGGGTTCGTAGCACGCAAGGTTACCAGGTGTGTACAAACACTACACACACGATATTAGCAATGCCGAAAAGCCGAAAGTGGGTAAATGGGCCCGGTGGGCCCTGAGGCTAAGAATTGATGAAATGGGTTGGTTTGTTAAACGTATTGAGTTAGTCACGCATGATACATGATTTGGATTTGTTTGGGGCCTAAAAGGCCATATGATAAGATTTGGGCCTAATGGGCCGTAAGGGTGTGATTTGGGCTTGATGGGCTTATGGGGACATAGACATGTATGTTAGGGTTTATGAACCTTAGGCCTAGTTTGAACAACTCTTAAATTCCATAAGACTTAATCTAATTAAACATGTCTATGAACAAGTCGATGGGTTGGAGTGTGGCAACAGACGTACGCATGTCAGGAGTGGATCTGCAGGAGAGCTTGGTACTTAAAGCGGCCCTAGTGGCCCACCTCCTCTTTTCTAGAATCCTACCTGGTGCGTAGTGTCTGTTCACTTTAGCCGCGAGGACTTGTTGATGGGCCAAAGTTCATAGCTAAAACCCGAAAAGGACCAAATACCCTTATATTTGCAAAATTACTAAATTACCCTTATATTTGTAAAGTTACTAAAATACCCCTAGATTGTAAAGTACCAAAATACCCCTGTTTTGTGAAAGTACCAAAATACCCCTATTTTGTAAAATTACCAAGATTCTCCTATGTTGGAAAATTACAAAAAATACCCCTGTAGGATAGAATTACGAAAATACCCCCGGGTAGTGAAATGACAAAAATACCCCTATGTGACGAATATAAGTTTATGGATGTTACTTGTGTGTTTGATGCATTCATATGATATTCTGCTTAGGATGCATATGGGTGGGAATTATGGTACGGAGGAAGATTTGAGGATCGCATGACCGTATGGTATGGATCCAGGATCGCATGGCTGTATGGTATGGATCAACAGAAGGCTTTAAGCCCAACATGTGTTTAGCAGCTTTGCTGTAACGTTCGGTAGTACCGCAACCGGGCTACCCTTGGTGTGTAGCGGAGGGGTGGGTTGAGCTAGAACTCCTTACAGGAGTCATAAGGTTGGAAGGGAAATGGTGCGTGTAGCGGATTGATTTTTGGGGTGGGTTTGCATTATTTGTTTATAAATGATACGATATGCTATGATATGAGGTCATTGTGGGCTAAAGCCGAAGACCACCGATTTTGATAGGGCTTAGGCCCAATGTGAATATTTGTAAGTGATTTGTCTGCCAAGGGTTGTACACACTGAGTTTCGAAACTCACACCCGTTTAATTTAATGTTTGGGTAATCCGAATAGACGACTCGACGTGGGAGAGGACTCTGAGGTGGCCACACTACAAGAGGCTTAAATTTTCATTTATTTGTTTCAAAATACATGTTTTTAGTTACTTAATTTTCGGTGGATGTAATAAGGCCTTGTACTCCGTTTTGACTTCAGATTTATTTTGGGTTTTGAGACTAATTGTTTATTTAGTTATTAAACCTAAGTAAGCTCTTATGTTCAAACTTGGTTTCTGAAATACTTAAATTAATAAAATGGATTTTTATCTTTAATTAATAAGACTAAAAGATTTTGGGCTTTTGGGCCTTAAATTTTTTTTTAAAAATTAGCAAAACCGTTTTGAATTGTGCCTTTAATGTGACATTCCAGATTCGGGCCTAACTTCTAGGCCGGGTTTGGGGTGTTACACTGACAGAATGTCTTTATTGAAGGCAAAAGTAATTTTAGCTTTGTCGAGACTAGCATTAGAGCACGATTTATCAGAAGGAATTGTGGAAGCATTAAAACTTGGATAACTTGCAATAACCTTGTGCACTTTTTGTTAGAGAAAGATTGCAAGGATATCCTACAGCGAAATACTTACTTTGGCTTAAGCTATTTTCAGTTTTACTATTGTGAAGCATCTTGAAGACATGAAATCATTACTGCACATTGTTCTTAATTAATAATTTAAAAACCTTTATGCTCCCAAATTATGATTTAAAAGCCTTTCTGGAATTATTTTACTCTATGAGTTTATCAGGTTTTTAGATCTACTATTAATGCAGGGCCAAGAAATTTATTAGTCGAAACAAGTGAGAGACAAGCAAATATAATATCTTCTTAAGATATACTAATGTATGTGTATAGTAGTTTCTCGTTTGATTGCTGTTTTCCCCCATCGAAAATGGGCAATTTTTGAAATGTAATATCTTCTTAAGATAATTTCCAATTGGGAAAGTAAAATATTGAATTTTGTTTGAAAATGGTTACTTTTCTAAAGTTTAAGTCATCAAAGGCCCTAAAAGGTTCTACATTGTGTAAAGGCTAGTTTGAGATATGAGGGAAAAGATTGTATGGATCAAAATTCAATTATCACTTCATTGATTAGATGGCCCTAGTTAAAGTGTTTGTATATTATAGCATTGTAGTTTAGCTGTATTGTTTATAACTTTCTTCATCTTTGTTCTTTTGGATTTATTGAATAGGTCATTCTTCAATTTTTCCTTGATTTTGGAGAGGTGGTTCTCCATGATGCTGACCCTAGCTTGAGGACATTTTTTCGTTCATGTTTGAGCCGGTAATGATACAGAGTATTTGGGCAAACGTTAGATGATGAAGACTTTATATTGTTTTTCTTATTTGTTTCTAAAGATAAGTTTTTAGCCACTATGTTTATTTGATTTATTTTATTACTTTGAAAAGATATTTCTCTTCATAAATATAAAATAAAAATAAAAATAAAGAACTTGATTGGATAAAAATGAAGCATAATGACATATTTGCAGCGTGCATTTTTTGAATTTAAGCGCCATCTTGTAGATGTATCATTAGTTAATCTATTTGCTATGATGCTAATCTACATGATGTTTTTTTTTCCTTCGCATTCACTTTATCTTGCCTATTCTCTTATGTTAGCATGCATTTTATGAATTTAAACATTCTGTTTTCCTTAAAACTTTATGCTTAGCACTGTTCTTATGTTGATTACAGTGACTTCGTAGTTCCTGTTGTTGCCGTTGCAACTCTTGATTTTCTAAATGTAAACAAGAACAAACTTCTTTTTTCTTTCCCCAACTTACTACCTCAGGTATGATCAATGAATTAGGATTCTTAGCAGATTCTTTTGATAAACTAATGCATTTTAAGGTATTAAAGATGATGGATATCTTAAGAATTTGCATTGCTTTTTGGAGCATGTTGTTTAAATTTATGAAATTGATGCCATTACTGTCATATGGCTTTAGACGTGTATAACATATTTGTTGGTAAATAAAAAATTAGAAGTTAGAAAATTTAAATTTATGTACTATGTACTATGCATATATGTAATTTTGTCCCAAAAACAATTTTGACATCTGCTGCACTGAATGAAAATTGAAAACCCTCTATATACTTTGTTCCTTCTAAGCATGAGTTAATACATTTTCATTTGATCATTAACAAATCATTTAACGGTGAAGTTAAAACATCTAAATATGCTTGTTCTGTCAAACTACCATTTTTGAGTAATCCTATTGGAGTTAAACATACAGTACTCATAAATGGTTTGTTTTAAAGTGCTATTGAGGATTATCATGTGTGGTTTTCATATTAGAAAAGGCATTTCTCAAGGTTTTTCAAGGATTGGTATCACCTGGATCATTTCTCCCCCTATTTCCATCTTTAGTAGATTTGCCAAGTGAGTTTATTGTCCGGGCTTCTCAATTGATTGTATTGTCCTCTTGTCTGCACTTATTTCGTACACCTTTTCACCTCATTTTGCATTTTAAAACTTCATTTGCACTCATTCTAAGCGCTCTTTAAACATAAATAGATTGATGGATGGTTGATATGATAATTTTTATTCCCTTTTCTTTGTTATGTGCTCTATGTGCATTCATCTGGTTTGTTGAATGATGAAGTGAATTTTTCTTATTTCTTCATAAACTAATTATGCTTTCTGACTTTCATTTGTCTACATTAGTCTTGGTTTTCGCATTGGAAAAGGTAGAACGAAGCTCAGGGTCACTAATAGGAAGCAGTATAGCTTCTATCCAAAAGAGTGCGGCTCTTGAGGTTATATGTGGGACTTTATAAATTGTATATTTTAAGTAAAAACTCATTAGTAGTGCAAATGGTAAAACTGCCATCCTAATTGCTGCCTCTTACTCTATTTTAAATGTTTTATGTTTAGGTTTTCCTTTTCTTCAGAATGGTTCTATTTGTTGATAAACGGCTGCAGAAGAGTGTTCTCTTGATAAGGTAGTGAATCTTTCTGCTTTAAATCCTCTGTTCTATTTAATAAACCTTTGCCTGTGTGAACATTGATGCCTATTCTGAGTCTTGTGAAGGTTAATAAAGTTTTATTTAATTTATCTTATTAATTTGGTATTATTGGAATTTGCCAAATATAATCTGAGGATAACATAGAGGAATGCAATTTTAAAAATGTGCATATCTCTATCTTTACTTGATAATATAATTATAAAGAGTACTTCTTAGATCATAGATCAATGCTACACTGATTTCTCCAATATAGCTCATCTGATGTGGAATTTTAAATACAAATGGAAAAAATCTTATCTATGATTGCAGACTCTAGAGATTGAGGGAGACCTTCCCGACAAAGTGAACTTCTATGAAGGAGTATTCTATAATTATTTTAGCATAGGTATAGCATACCATAAGCTTTATTTTAATAAATTTAACTCTTCCCATTCAGGCTTATGGGGTTTTCATGTTATTATTATTTTACGTACAGGAATGGATGCAAAAGTTGCATATGGGTTCCATCATTTTTGTAATGAGAAACCTCACCTTGCATAGGGTCCTCTTGCAAATAAGGTATTTGAATTTCTTTAACGTATCTGACTTCACGTTCAAGAATGTTTTGTTGTGAATGTTAAACATTTATCTTTTAGTCTGAAGCTGCTTTATGTTAATACTGCCATTTAGAGCTTTATTAACAGAATCGTATAATTTAAGCTCATTATATATATATAGATAGATAGATAGATATTGATATAGTTATAGCTATATTACTCATTGACTTAGGCAGTATCAAGGTTCTAGCGCCTTGAATGCGTTTTGTTCCTTTGACAACACCGAAAGCATATCATGTTGATATGGTCCTAACTTTGTGCTTTTGCAGCAAATGGAAGAGGTATGAGGTTACTGTAGAACAAAAGATGTATGCAATATTAGGTACATATGCTTGGATTTTTAGCTTTTATTTTTGTCTTACGATTGGTCTTATAAAACAAAGCTTAAATATAATTTTGGTTTATCTTTGAACATTTTCTTAATTCTCCCATTATTTCTTTTAAGCACAAAATATTTCAATCACTGATTTGTTTTGCTAAAACTAATATTAAATTGCAATTGGTCTATCTTTATGGTAGAAAAGTTTGCTAAAACTATATTAAATTGCAACAGATCAATGAGAGTTCAAGTCTATAGAAAAGTTTAAAATTTTCAATACAAACAATTTGTAAGTCATATTGCCTTAACATGTTAGAACTGTCTATTTGGCTTAGTACTAACAGTCAATGTTACAGGTGGGTTAACTTGAATGCTATCAAGAGGCTTGTGGAAGCTAATGCACTCAAGATGGAGATCATCCTAAACCCGAAGGTTTGTATCTCTTTCTTACTATGTCGTCTCTGGTGGATTTCTGATTTCTAAACTATAAACTTGGCTGCAGGAGGTCAATGGAACCAAGATTCTTCAACTGGAAATTGCAGTTGGTGCAGCAATTAGGGTATAAAATTGTACCAATTATGGTTATGATGTATTAAAATGTAAAAAGATCTGTTTAACCATGTGTTTTCCTTATGTGATTAAGTTCTTTGATCATGCTATTGGTATCAATGTACCTCGATCGCGATTCCTTATATGTCTTGTTCATGAATTTCTATTTTAATACGTATTGTTCATGAATTTTCATTTTAATATGTCTTCAAATTAAATTATACATTTTTAAATTTGATTTGTGGCATTTCTATAATATTTTAATTTTTATTTTTATTTCTCATGAAATTTAGCGGCGTTTTTGAGAAAAGCGCCGCTAAAAGTATAATATTTTATTTTATTTTATTTTTCATGACCTTTAACGGTGTTTTTGGTAAAAGCGCCTCTAAAAGTATAATATTTTAATTTTTCTTATTCTCATGACTTTTAGCGGCGTTTTTAGGAAAAGCGCTGCTAAAGGTCATGTTCTATAGCGGCGATTTTGGAAAAGTGCCGCTAAAGGTCATGTTCTTTAGCGGCATTTTTATCTTATAAACGCCGCCAAAGTTTGCGGCGTTGTATTTAGCGGTGTTTTTTGCGACGCTTTTAAAAGCGTGGCAAATACTATTAGTGGCGCTTATAAACGCCGCTAAAAGCCTAATAACGCAGCTAAAAGTCTGTTTTGCTGTAGTGTGACTGACTTGGGAATCATGACATACTTCCTTGGTATGGAAGTGAATGTAACATCCTAGATTAGGGGTTATGCGTTTGGAGCATAACTCAAGTGTTAGTAGGCTTTAAGTGTGGTTGAGCATGTTTTAAGGGTTTTGAGAATCCAAGGATGTAGGAGGAAGTCTTGGAAAAGTATTGGAATTTTATTTTTAAAGGAGAAGTTAGGTGAAGGAGGCCTTAAGGAAAATTTTTAGGAGTTTATGGACATGAAAATGGGCTTGTGCATTCTTGCTTAATTTTATGAAATAGCATGCCTATTGTGATATGAATGTGTTATGTGAATTCTAGAAACCTTGGAAATGTAAGGAAAGTGCATTTTTAGAAATGTTGGAAATGAAAGGAAATGTCTTGGAAATGTAATGAAATGTCCTAGAAATGCATGGAAATGATTTAGAAATGAACATTTTTGGAAACCCGGAAATGATTTGGAAATGATTCAAAAGTGGAAAGTGAACATTTTTGGAAACACGAAATGTATGGAAATGTTAAGTTCAAAAGAGGAAAATGAACATTTTTGGAAACTAGGAAATGTAAGGAAATGATTTAGAAATGACTCGAAGAGGAAAATGAACATTTCTGGAAACTTGGAAATGTAAGGAAATGGCAAGTTTCTGAGCAGAACAAAAATTTTGGAAACTTAGAAATGACCTAGAAATGACGAGTTTTAAGGTTTAAAAGGGAAATTAAGGCAAGGTGGCCTTAAAAGAAAAAGTTTGTGAAATTTGACACACAAACAGCAGGCTTGGAAAAGTGGCCTGAAGATGTCACTTAGGGCCTATGGAAATGGCACCATATGCAAGAGGAATGGGCACGAGTTCGAGTCACTTGGGAAGCAAATAAAGGAGGTTTTATTTTTGCTTCCGTAAGATCGAGTGGACAGACACATGCTTCTAGAAGGGAGGTGTTTTATTTTCATAAATATTCGATTAAAAAGGTGATAAATAAAGGATTTTTAAATTGGATTATTTTGAAGAGATAAATGTTGGATTAAACTCTTTTATTTATGATAATTAAAGGGATAAAGCTATCAAATAGAAGAGTGGTGGCCAAGTAAGGGACTCTAGCTTAGTAATTTCGGCTATAAAAGGAAAAGAGAGGCCATTCTGCATTATTTTCTTCTCCTTTTTCTCTGCGAATTCTCTCTGTCATTGTTCTTCTTTCCCTTTTCAATTCTTCACAAAGCCGAAAGCAGAATCCCCCTAGTCTTGCCGAATTTTCCTAAGTTTTATATCTTCCTTTTCTTTCTTTGAAAAACCAAAAATCCTCTACTGTTCATCAAGAAGCCGAAATTTTAATCCACATCAAGGCCATAGCCGAGTATTGTTAAGGGCTCAAGCAAGGATTGTCGATTCCTAAAGTAAAGGTAAGATCTCATTCGGTTTCATCCTTTTCTTCTAAGATTTGCCGAAATCTAGGACTAACCCCATTAATATCTTGTTGTCGAAACCTTGAAGAGATCTTTCGGGATTTACTAAGTGTTGACTACAAGGAAGGAGAAGTTCTTTTCCCGAAGGTACACCATAGGCCGCGTGTTCCCTAGTTATTTGGTGAATTTCGGGATTTAAGAATCTAAGGTAAGTCATATTTAACATTCGGCTAAGGGTTATTTGTTGTGAATAAATGTTAGAAATTGATCTAATATGTAGTTATAGGGATTTTAATGAGGAGGATACAAGGATTTGGGATTTGAGAATTTCAAGGTAAGTTTTAAGTATACTAATCCTACTAGGATTTGGATTTATGGCCGAATGGTTTTTTATTAAGGTAATAAGTGATAAATCAATGTAGGGATTAAGGATCTAAGCATTAGATCAAGCTTTTCGGGATCTCAAGGAAATTTTAAGCGAATCAGGTGTGTACTCCACACTATCTTTGTAATATGAATTATGGTTGCATATAATAAAATATATGTTAATAGAAATATGAGCATGGCTAAAGTACCATGATATGGTACTAAGTATTCAGGTACGTTTCCTACTTCTACTAGGAATATGAAAAATGTTATTTGTAACATGAGAATATGATAAGAATTTGAACTATGGTATATTATGCACGTTTATGGGGCATTTGGTTGTATATTGAAAGGGAAGTGAAAAGTGGTGATTTAAGACCACGATGATCTCGAAAAGTGGTGACTTACGACCACGAAGAACGAAAAGTGGTGATCTAAGACCACGATGAATCTGAAAAGTGGTTTCCTAAAACCCAGGAGATGCAGAGCTTTAAGCCCGCAAATTGGTGTGTAGCGGAAGGAGGGTCGACTTAGTAGTCCCCACGGTGTGTTTAAGGTGCACGGGGTGTGTAGCGGATGGACAATTAGGTTTGGGTTTGGGAATGCATCATAACTTGTATTTTATGTTGGAATGTATAATTCTTGTATGCCCGATTCTATTACGATTTAGTGTCATGTACACATTGAGTCTGGTTGACTCACTTCCGTTGGGAAATATTTTTTCGGTGATGATTAGTAATGGACCAGGGTGTGGAGCTTAAAGGTGGCCATGCATAGCAAGAAATTTTACGATTTGGACTTTATTTTTACTTAAGTACTTTCAATTATTTGGATTTATTTGATGTAATAAGGCCATAGGGAACTATTTTATTTTTCATTTATTTTATTTATTATGTCTACAAATTTTTATCAATTAAAGTTTAAGTAAAATTTCTTTTAAAATAAACCCTAAATGTTTTGTCACCTTAAATAAATGGATTTCAATGTAAGATAAATTGGTTTTCAACACAAGCCCAACTCGAACAATATTTTTTTTTAAATCGCACAAGTTTTTCCTAAATAACAAAAGAATTTTGAACCGGTTTACTTGAGGAACATACCAAATCTGGTCAAGGCTCGTGGGCCGGGTTTGGGGTGTTTCAGTGAACCAGTCTGAAGAAGGCATTTTTATTAGTCAGCATGCCTTTGCTTTAAAAATACTCAATAAATTTTGCATGGCAAATTGCAAATCAGTGAGCACACCATTGGTTCAAGGGGAGAAGCTGGCAAGTTTTGAAAATCAAGAAAGGGTTGATGAAAGGGAGTACAGAAGCTTAGTTGGTTGCTTGCTCTACTTAACAGCAACCAGACCTGACCTCATGCATGCTGTTAGTCTATTATCAAGGTTCATGCATTGTTGTAATACAACTCATTTCAAGGCAGCTAAGAGGATACTCAGGTATGTTAAAGGAACTTTGAAGTTTGGGGTCATGTTCAAGAAAGGAAGTGAGCTTAAGTTGATTGGCTACTCAGACAGTGACTGGGCTGACTCTATCGATGACATGAAGAGCACCTCTGGCTATTTCTTCACCTTTGGCTCAGGAGTTTTCTGCTGGAGTTCTAAGAAGCAGCAAATAGTTGCTTAGTCCACAGTTGAAGCTGAATACATAGCAGCTGCAGCAGCAGTCAATCAAGCCTTTTGGCTTAGAAAGTTGCTATGTGATCTAAATGAAAAGCAACTTGAACCTACTGAGATCAAGGTGGACAATCAATTAGTAGTGGCAATAGCCAAGAATCCAGTTTTTCATGGCAAAACCAAACATTTTAAGATTAAGTTCCATTTTGTTCGAGAGGCTGAGCAGTTGAAAGAAGTTAATCTTGTTCATTGCAGCTCACAAGATTAATTGGCTGATATTTTGACAAAGTCTCTTGGTACAACAAGGTTCGAAGTCTTGAGAAGTTCAATTGGTGTTTGTTGCATACAGTCTAAGGAGGAGTGTTGAGCATTGGCCTGCAATGTAACAAGTGACCAACAGCTCATTTAGCAAGTCAGCATTGAGACCGAACCAGAAGCAGGCTAGTGATTTTGTTTCATTTTGTTTTTTTGTAACTTGATCAAGTTAGCTTGTAACTTGATATCAAAAGTTAGTAAATTTACATTTGAATTTGATGGATGTAATAGCTGACATTATCAGCTTTGCTTTTGTGTATTACATAAGTTAACATTGGTTAAGCTTAGTGGGAGTAATTAAGTCAATAGGTAATTGTCATCTTGACTTTGTAACTCATGTATATATTTTTACATTCTTCAATGAAATGTGGTGATAATTTCAGCCATCATTTTATGTGCTCAAGTTCTTCTTGCTAAGTTTTTTCTATTTTCCTTTCTCTTTTGTTTTGTTTTCTCATATGATCACATGCAAAACTTCATGCAAAGTGTATGCTAAGTTGCTGAAATGTTCCAACACTTTATCAATCGAAACAATTCAAATGACCTTTTTTTTTTGGGGGGTCTCTCCAACACGGGTTCTTTCTCCCTTATGAGTGCCTACAAGCTTGGGACTGGAATGCATTACCTTGCCCTCTGTACGAACAAAAGCCTTTGGGAGGAAATTTGGAAAGGCAAATTGCCATTGAAAATAAAAATTTTGCTACGGAAATGTAGCATGAAAGTCCTCCCAACTCATCAGCTCTTAAATGGTCAAGCACTTAATGATATGGGGTAGTTCCCCTTTTTCTCAAGTAGTTAAGAAGCTATTGAGCATTTATTCTATGCTGGCCAGTCCTCAAAGCAATGGTGGACTACCTTACCGAATAGTTCCAACTACTTGCCAACTCACTTTGATAATTGAGAGAATTGGTTGTACGTAAATCTTACTTCCAAGAAGTGGGTTCATGGTCCCAAACTTCCATGGTTTATGGTATTTTATTTGATGTGGGAAATCTAGATTCAACGTGATGTCATTGTATTTGGTAACCATCGTCAACAAGAGGAAGCAATTGGAAGAGTAATAGGAGCTAGAGAGTTTTTTTGCCTTAGCTGCAATCCACAAAATGAAGATCATTGCCAACCTTTTGTCAGTCTCGTGGAATGCCCTTGTTAGATGATGGTTTAAGTTAAATATGGATAGTTCCTCAATAGGTAATTCGTGGAAAGCAAGTGTCGAAGCTTTAATCCGAGACCATGATGGAAGGTGGATCCAAGGCTCCTATAGGCTGAGTTGTGTGCTTTCAGAGACGACCTTGTTCTTGCTTGTGACTTCAACTTTAGGCATCTTGAAATAGAAGTAGATGCAACTACAATTATTCATTTCATGTCTAATGATAATACTTTTAATCTTTGTCCCCTTGATGGATGAATGCAAGATGCTGTTGGATACTGTGATTTCTAGGAATCTTAATCATGTCTTTAGAAAAGAAAACAAATGTGCTGATGCACTTGCATGGTTGGCGAGCAATTTTTAACCTCAAACTCCCTCGAATGCTTTTTATTTCCATGCACTTTTTTTCATCTATAATTCTCCTCCGGACTATGTTCTCCTTTTGTTGATAGCTGATGCTCAAAGAGTTGCTATGTATTGACAATCTTTTAATTTTTGTTAATGGAAGGTTGCTCTTTTCTTTAGAAAAAGTAGTTTATTTCACAAAAAAATCTAGAAGACAATGATTTTGAGACACTCCTATCATTAAAACTTGAAAGAATTGTGTTATAATTTTAATTTAATCAATTCATTTATTTATTTTTATTTTTTTAAATATTTGTGTTTCACATTTATATTTAATTTATATTTAGATGAAAAGAAATATAAATATAATTTGAAAAATATATGTCAAAATTTAATATATGTAACATCTTGATCTAGGGGGTGGTTCACAATTTTATAATTTTTCACATGCTTAAAGAAAGAAAGCCTTAAATAAATTTTTGGTGCGAACCTTGACATAGAAAAATAATTTGGTAGAGTGGTTGAGGCGCTAGGGTGTTTAAATGATGCAGCAAGTCAGGGGTTCGAGCCACCGAGTTCATGCACAGGAGTTTTAACTTTTGCATTAAGTAGGGTGTTGGGTTAGAAGGGTTAAAGAATAATTGGTGAAGGATACGGGCATGTAAGTCAAGGCGGCTCGGTGGCATAATGGCGTGGGGAGTGTTTGGAGGAGGAGGTTCGAGCAAAGAGGAACCGCTTTTGGGGGTTTTATATTTTTTTG
Source organism: Gossypium bickii (assembly GCA_025503065.1). Taxonomy (NCBI): domain Eukaryota; kingdom Viridiplantae; phylum Streptophyta; class Magnoliopsida; order Malvales; family Malvaceae; genus Gossypium; species Gossypium bickii. The sequence continues at coordinate 19,076,369 of CP106710.1, read as the reverse complement.
CGTTTAATGGGGGCAAGGCAAAGAGGCTTTAAAGGGTTTTTGTGTGCGTGTTTGGACATGAAAGTCCGGTGGGAGCGATGGCTGGGACGCTTGCGGCTAGGGGCTTCAAGTGGTCACGCGTTCGAGTCACAATTGTAGCGTAAAGGCATTTTATTTTTTCGCCTTGGCACTTATACGTGAGGGAGCTAGGGAATGAAAGCTTAAATGAAAATTTTACTGCGCCTATGTCATGAAACGCCCAGTAGTCGAGTGGTTGAAGCGTGGGGGATTCTGCCTCAGATCTCGCGTTCGAGACCCGAGGGTGGCGCATGAATGTGCTTATTTTTAGTCTTTGGCATTAATGTGTGCAGGAGCCCAGGGACCGAGTGTTTAAAAGAAATTTCCGACGCATTATGTCATGAAATGCGCCTTGGCCGAGTGGCTAAGGGCGCTGATGGGGGGAAAGTCTCATGGCCTTTTAATTTTTGGCCGGCGTGGTTAGGCTTAGCAGGGGCGCGCGCATGCATGAAAGCATGCTGCCCTTGCTTTCTTTTTCGGCAGCAAGGTATGGGGGCTTGGGTAGCATTACTTTTTTTTTTTATTTTTATTATTATTAATAATTATATTTTTATATATATATATCTGCTGCATGGGAGTTTGGGTAGTACATTGTTAAGTTCATTTTATGTGAGGTATGGGGTAAATTCTTTTAATTAGTTAATATTGGAGCGTGAGAGGCTAATAAACAATGATTTTGGTGATGGGCAATTTCCTCAAAAACAAGAAAGGATGGCCGGCCTTAAGCATGGCCAAAGTTTAATTTTTTTTTTCTTCCCTCCACCTCAAGCATGGCCGAATGAAATAGGGTCAGAATTTGAGGAATTTGTTTCCTTCCCTTGCATGGTTATGGCCGAATCTCTCCTAGTTGTTTTGCTTTCCTTTTTAAAATTTTTCTTGGCCAAATGAAGCTTGCTTTAACGACCTCTACAATCGGTTAAGGAGCTAGCAAAGGAGGTACCGAAATGTTGGCCGAATACTTTGCTTATTAGCCCTCTTCTCGCGTTTTCTTGTAACCATAGTAAGTATCGAAATAAAGGGTGTTTTGAATGGTGGCCAAATCTTTTGGTAAGTGCTATCTCTTTCTTTTTCGGATTGATTTGTGTTGTAATCAAAACTCATTTCGTTTCCATTCCTTTTTCCCTCCTAGATGGGGTAAAATCTATTATTAAAGACTCTATTATTGTTCTTTGAAGGAGTAGAAACCTTTAAACATCCTTTGGGGGTGGGCGAATACGTTCTCAAGACACTAAGAGTTTTGCTCCTTGTGTGTGTAGTAATCGTAAAGAAGCATTGAAGGAGTGGCTTCCGAGACTTCGTTTCATTTTGGAGGACTAATCGACTAGAAATCAAGTTTCGGTTTTCAAATCACGTTGGTTCGTGCTAATCAAAGGGGCTATACGAGGACAAGTTCGGGACTTTATAATATCGCGTAGATCCAGGGAATTCTTTTTTGACCTCCAATTAAATAGGTGTGTAAGCTCTTACACACTTTATTAGTATAAACCGTTATTTGATGATATTAATAACCTCTCATGTGGAAATTTTGCCTAGTGGGCATAAGCTTGGTTTTGGGTAAGTCCCCTATTACTCGATTTCTGACGTATGTTGTATATGCCATCATATCTTTGTGAAATACTATGCTATATATGATTGCATGATATATGGGATCATGATACTTGTGATGTGAGCATGATGATGGTGGGATTGATGAGAGGAGTAATATTCGTGATCAGCGGACACCGGTGTTTTGGTAACACATTGTGACTACGGTCACCAGAGGTTTGGTACCTCCGGAGGTTTGGCACCTCATAGCGCGCCTCGCCCCCGTGGCTTAGTGCCACCGTGGGTTGGCCCCACATTTGAGATACTGGGATCGACGCCGGTGATTTGGTATCACACGATGGGTTGGCCCCATCATTTGATTGTGACTTCGGGTCACTAGTGGTTTGGCACCACAAGTATTGACGGATATCGTGACTTTAAGTCACCAGTGGTTTGGCACCACCAGTGGTTTGGTACCACACGGGGTAGAAAAAGGAGCATGGATGGTTAGGTCGGGTTGCATAATTGCATGTCATACTAATATCTTGTGTATGAGTGGTATTTTCGGGTTAGGGATTTACACACTGAGTCTTGGTGACTCACCCCTTCCCATATCATCTTGCAGGTGAGTAGAGCGCAGATGCGGAGCCGGGGAGAGCTCGAGGCGGCCATGTTTGTTTTGTGGACTTCAAATTTTATTTTGCTCCACTTTAAGTTTACTATTCACTAAAATTCGATTGGGTTGTAATATGGCCGCTTATTATTTTGGATGTTTAAGTAGTTACTTTACTTATTACATAACTGATGAACTTATGGACTGTCGAGCAAATCGGTTAAAGATAACGTTTTCAAAATAAGTACTCGTAGGTGTTTTCAAAAATGTTATTATCGGGTAACAAAATTTCCTAAGTTATCGATGACTCTAATGTTTTAAAACCTAAGTGATTAAATGGTTTCAAAGGAAAAAGGAAAAGTTTTCAACTCAATCGTATTTATCAAGCCAACCCATCTAAGTTTTAGCAAACACCATTTTATTACCCCCATAAATTGAAAATCTCCATTGAACTTTTCAAAACGTTTTTACTCCGTGACATACCAGATCCGGTCAAGGCTTGTGGGCCGGGTTTGGGGTGTTACAAATTTAGTATCAGAGCCAGGTTCAAAAACTCGGCTGTGAGGGCCTAAGACCTAAAAATGTTTTTGCTAGATAGGCTTTTGAAAACCTCTTTGAAAATGGTTTTGGTTGAACAACATGGCGTCGAGTCTCCGGCACCGATCCGCTCTTGTAAGTATCTTTAATCTATGTATGCATGATTATCTGTAAATGGGTAGAAAATGGGACGTAGATAGTATGAAAGGTATATGAACCCTAGGGCTAGTTTACCCCGAACAATCGCATAAGATTTATAATTGCCTAATTAAACAAACCCATGACTAAGTCGCCGAGTTAAGGTGTGGTAACCCTTGAACGCATGTCTAGGATTGGATCCGGAAGAGCTTGGTATTTAAGTGGTCTTAACGACTCACCTCCTCTTCGCGGGAATCCTACCTGGTGCGTAGCATTGGTTCACCCAAACCGTGAGGACTTGTTCGTGGGCTAAACCCTATTATTAAAACCCGAAAGGGAATTAGCCGCATTTTTATAAAAACTCTAGTTTTAAAGACTTCCCTCAAACTTATGAGATTTATATTACAAAATTCTCTTGATTTATGGACATTTTAAAATACCCTTAGTAGTAAATTACAAAAATACCCCTAGTTTTAAAAATCTACTAAGCTACCCCAAAATTTTAACAAAATTCTCTTCTACCCAAAATCCCTAATTTGCAAAATATCAAAAATGTCGTGATTTTGAAAAATTACGAAATTGCCCCTAATTTGCAAATTACCAAAATGACCCTGATTTTCAAAGTTTTTGCAACACTAATTTGGGAAGACAATTTCTCAAAAAGGACCCCAAGTTTTGCAAATTTTTAAATTTCCCTTGATTTGTCAAACTTACTTTGTTTTATTACCAAAATACCCCTGTAGGGTAAATGACGAAAATACCCCCGGGTTAAGAATTGATCAAAAAGAGTGATGGAATAAGTGAATGTGTATCTTCGAATTACAATAGAAGACTTGAAACTTGTTTGATCGAAAGAACAACTTCTTAACTTTGCCCATAAAATTTTTTTTCTAATAATCAGTGGAACATTGACTAACTCATAAAACTTTTTAAAATAGATTGCGCTATAAGAAATGAGCTCTAGAGGTCGCGGCCGTCGGGGACGCGGTAGAGGCCGGATGGCCATGTCAGAACCAGTTAGGTCGGGCCAAGGATTGGAGAATGAGATACCACCTCCACCACCACCCCTAACTTTTGGTGATGGACATCAGGATCAGACGGGGGGTGAGTCGGTATCGCAGGCTATGCTGCGTGTTTTAGAAATGATGGCTGAGACTAGTAGAGGTACAAGAGCTCGGAAAGTCTCAGATCGAGCGGCCGATCCAACGGAGTGAAGTATTTCGGGTGTGTCGTGTGTCGCACCCAAGATGCACCGAATATTGGTTAGAATCGACGGAGAGGATCATGGACGATCTCGATTTAACAAATGAGGAGAAGCTAAAAGGAGCGATATCGCGCTACTAAAAGATGAGTCATACCGGTGGTGGCTCACGGTTCGAGATGGTGCTACAAATGGATGACCTTACTTGGGAGTACTTCAAAGCTACTTATCGGAAGAAGTATGTGGGCACCAACTACACCGATACTCGAGAGAAAGCTTTTGCAGGATTAGTACAAGGAAATAAGTCGGTATTCGAGTATAAAGCGAAATTTTACGGTGAGCCGCTATGCTCGGGGAGTTGTGTCAACTGAGCATGATCGTTGCGTCCGTTTTGAAGACGGACTTAGGGATGATTTAAGGTTGTTGATTGCTCCACAGCAGGTACGTAAATTTGCTGTTTTGGTAGAGAAGGCTAAGGTAGCCGAAAGGGTCAGGGAGTCTGTGAGGCAGAACTATGATAGGAGCAAGCAGAAAAGAGGTGTTGGGTCGTCTGGATCGGGAAATAATGCACAAAAAAAGGCCAGGCAGAGTGGGCCAAATCAGGCTGGAAGGACCATGGCTACTAATCAGAGATCGGCTCAGTGTAATCGTTGTGGGAAGTCACATTGGGGAAGTTGTTGGACCGGCGAGAGGGGTTGCTTTGAATGTGGATCTTTAGATCATCGTGTAAGGGATTGTCCTCGAAAGATGGCAAGGAATCAGCCAGAGGGTCAGAACCGTACTCCAGCAAGGAATGTGGGACCACCGCAGAGGGGTCGTGGTAATGGCAGAGGAGGCAATGGTCCTAATCGAGGTCGCGGAATTCAGGGCAGAGGAGCAGGCAACACCAAAGCTAGGCAGCCTGGCTTAGTCTACGCAGCGAGGCGTCGTGAGGAGGGTGACGCACCGGACGTCATCACCGGTACGTTCCTAATTTTTGGTCTTCCTTATGTTGCATTAATTGATGTGGGTTCGACGCATTCATACGTTGCTAGTAGTGTGGTAGAGACTATGAACTTGGATTTTGAGACTGCTTCTAGGGAGATGACTGTAATTAGCCCTCTAGGACACTCTGTGGTAGTAAACAAGCTATATAAAGATGTACCCCTAGAACTCCAAGGGGTAGTGTTTGTGGCTGATCTGATGGAACTGCCGTTTGGGAAGTTCGATCTAATTCTTGGAATGGACTGGCTAGTTAAGTATCAGGCAAGGTTGGATTGCGCTGCTAAGCGCATGGTTCTAAAGACGGCTAAGGGTGATGAAGTAGTCATGATAGGTAATAGAAGAGATTATCTATCCAATGTGGTGTCTGCCTTGAAGGCCGAGAAAATGATCAGAAAAGGTTGTGAGGCGTTGTTGGTTCGAATTTGTACCTTGGAGGCTAAGGAGTCAGCAGTTGAGAAGGTCTGAACTGTAGGGGAATTCGCTGATGTGTTTCCAGAAGAACTCCCGGGTCTGCCTCCAGATCGGGAAGTGGAGTTCGGTATAGACTTGTTGCCCAGAACGGCACCTGTGTCCATAGCACCCTACCGAATGGCACCAAAGGAGTTGGTGGAGCTGAAGGCTCAAATTCAGGAACTCTTGGATAAAGGGTTCATTCGACCTAGTATATATCTCGTGGAGAGCACTGTCTTTGTTTGTCAAGAAGAAAGACGGGTCAATGCGGATGTGTATCGACTACCGTCAGCTTAACAAGTTAACGATCAAAAACAAGTATCCGTTGCCTCGGATTGATGACCTGTTTGATCAACTGAAGAGTGTATCGGTGTTCTCGAAGATAGATCTTAGGTCGGGCTATCATCAACTTAAGGTGAAGGAGGCTGATGTGCACAAAACGGCATTTCGTACCCGGTATGGGCATTACGAGTTCTTAGTGATGCCGTTTGGGTTGACCAACGCGCCGACAGCGTTCATGGACTTAATGAATAGGGTGTTTCAGCAATACTTAGATCAATTTGTCGTGGTGTTTATGGACGACATATTGGTTTACTCAAAGACGGAGGAGGAGCATGATAGGCATTTGCGTATAGTTCTACAAGTCTTTGAGGAGGAGCAGTTGTATGCCAAATTCAGTAAGTGCGAATTTTGGCTTAGAGAGGTGACTTTCTTGGGTCATGTGGTGTCAGCTGAAGGGATTAGAGTGGACCCACGCAAGGTTGAAGCGGTATTGGATTGGAAACCGCCTAGGTCGATGGCGGAGTCACGAAGTTTTACGGAGGGTGGCGGGTACTATCGAAGATTTGTGGAAGGATTCTCCTTAATCGCAAAGCACCGTTGACTAAGCTATTAAGAAAAGGAGTCCCATTTGTGCAGTCGAGAAACAAACAAGAAAGTTTTGATAAGCTAAGAAAGATTCGGACGGAAGCTCCGGTGTTGGTAGTACGACTCGAGGCGGGAAATTGTTCACGATTTATTGTGATCGTCCCATAATGGTTTGGGATGTGTGTTGATGCGAGGAAGGAAGGTAGTAGCCTATGCATCCCGTCGGCTAAGACCGCATGAGGTTAACTATCCGACTCATGACTTAGAGTTAGCAGCAGTGAGTCTTTGCTTTGAAAATATGGAGAGGCACTACTTATACGGGGAGAAATCGATAGTCTACACGGATCACAAAAGTTTGAGGTATCTCTTGACTCGAAGGACTTAAATTTGAGAGTGGCATTGTAGATGGATTGAACTGTTGAAGGACTACGATCGTTCAATTGAGTACCATCCGAGCAAGGCTAACGTGGTGGCTGATGCGTTGAGCCGAAAGGTCGTGGCAGCACTTACTTAAGGCGATGTTTGCTCGTCTTAGTCTATCTGACGACGGAAGTCTTTAGCGAGTGCAAGTTAAGCCAACTTGGATCGAGGAGATTAGGGAAAAGCAATTAGAGGATGACGAGTTTAAAGGTACGGAGGTTGCAAGTTCAAGATGGTGGTTTGGAAGGGTATAGCTTTGTTGGTGATGGTATGTTGTGTTTTCAAGGATGGCCTTGTATGCCAAATGATGCGGGATTGAGGCAAAGAATTCTTTCAGGATGCGCATAGCAAATTTCTTACGCTTATGCATCTGGAGGTAGCAAGATGTATAGAGATTTACGATAGCGATTCACGGTGGCACAGGTTGAAGCGCGAGGTGGCGCAATTCGTGGGAAGGTGTCTCACATGTCGGTGGGTAAAGTGAACATCGGTTGCCATCCGGGTTACTTCAACCGGTGAAGATTCCTCAGTGGAAATGGGAGAGGATCACTATGGACTTCGTCAGTGGGCTACCCCTCACGCCCAGCAAGAAGGACGCAGTTTGGGTGATTGTGGACCGTCTGACTAAGTCAGCTCATTTCATTCCAGTAAGAGTGGATTACTCGCTCCAGAAGTTAGCTAAGTTGTATGTGGCGGAGATAGTGAGGTTGCATGGGGTGCCAGTGTCGATCATCTCAGACAGAGATCCCAGATTTACGTTGAGGTTTTGGAGAGCGCTACATCAGGCTTTGGGTACACGGTTGGATTTTAGTACAGCATTCCATCCACAGTCTGACGGGCAGTTGGAAAGGGTTATTCAAATTTTAGAGGACATGTTAAGAGGTTGCGTTTTGGACTTCAGAGGTAGTTGGGAAGAGTTTTTGCCGCTAGCTGAGTTCGCATACAACAACAGTTATCAGGCAAGTATTAAGATGGCACCATATGAAGCATTGTATGGTAGGAGGTGTCGCACACCCACTTGTTGGACGAGTTGGGTGAGCAGCGGATGTTAGGACCGGAATTGGTTGCGTAAACCGAGGATAAGGTGAAGAAGATCCAAGCTCGGTTGAAAGAAGCCTCGGATAGGCAAAAGTCTTATGCTGATCTCAAGCGGAGGGATATAGAATTTGCCGTAGGAGACGAAGTTTTTCTGAAGGTCTCACCATGGAAGAAAGTGTTAAGATTTGGGAGAAAAGGCAAGTTAAGTCCAAGGTTCATTGGACCGTTTAAGGTGTTGAGAGACGAGTGGGACGGTGGCTTATCACTCGAGTTACTGCAGAACTGAGTCGATTCATGATGTGTTCCATGTCTCCATGCTTAGATGCTATCGTTCTGATCCATCACACGTCTTGGCAGTTGAGGAAGTTGAGGTGAGTCCAGATTTGACGATGGAAGAGGAACCTGTGCAGATCCTAGATCGGGATGTGAAAGTTTTGCGTAGGAAGTCAGTTCCTTTAGTGAAGGTCCTATGGCGGAATCATGGCGTGGAGGAAGCTACGTGGGAGCCCGAGGATGCGATGCGGCAGCAATACCCCAACTCTTCTGACCCAGGTAATTTCGGGGACGAAATTATTTTAAGGGGGGTAGAACTGTAACATCTTGATCTAGGGGGTGGTTCACAATTTTATAATTTTTCACATGCTTAAAGAAAGAAAGCCTTAAATAAATTTTTGGTGCGAACCTTGACATAGAAAAATAATTTGGTAGAGTGGTTGAGGCGCTAGGGTGTTTAAATGATGCAGCAAGTCAGGGGTTCGAGCCACTGAGTTCATGCCTGGGAGTTTTAACTTTTTGCATTAAGTAGGGTGTTGGGTTAGGAGGGTTAAAGAATAATTGGTGAAGGATACGGGCATGTAAGTCAAAGTGGCTCAAAGTGGCATAATGGCGTGGGGAGTGTTTGGAGGAGGAGGTTGAGCGGTAGGAGGAACCGCTTTTGGGGTTTTATATTTTTGCGTTTAATGGGGCAAGGCAAAGAGGCTTTAAAGGGTTTTTGTGTGCGTGTTTGGACATGAAAGTCCAGATGGGAGCGATGGCTAGGACGCTTGCAGCTAGGGGGCTTCAAGTGGTCACGCGTTCGAGTCACAATTGTAGCGTAAAGGCATTTTATTTTTTCGCCTTGGCGCTTATACGTGAGGGAGCTAGGGAATGAAAGCTTAAATGAAAATTTTACTACGCCTATGTCATGAAACGCCCAGTAGTCGAGTGGTTGAAGCGTGGGGGATTCTGCCTCAGGTCTCGCATTCGAGACCCGAGGGTGGCGCATGAATGTGCTTATTTTTAGTCTTTGGCATTAATGTGTGCAGGAGCCCAGGGACCGAGTGTTTAAAAGAAATTTCCGACGCATTATGTCATGCAATGCGCCTTGGCGAGAGTGGCTAAGCGGCGCTGGAGAGAAAGTCTTCTCAGTCTCGGGTTCGAGACACTGGGGCAAAGCAAGGCATGGCCTTTTAATTTTTGGCTGGCGTGGTTAGGCTTAGCTTAGCGCGCCGCGCATGCATGAAAGCATCTTTGCCCTTGCTTTCTTTTAAGCGACAAGGTATGGGGGCTTGGGTAGCATTACTTTTTATTATTATTATTATTATTAATAATTTTATTTTTATATATATCTCACTGCATGGGAGTTTGGGTAGTACATTGTTAAGTTCATTTTATGTGAGGTATGGGGTAAATTCTTTTAATTAGTTAATATTGGAGCATGAGAGGCTAATAAACAATGATTTTGGTGATGGGCAATTTCCTCAAAAACAAGAAAGGATGGCCGGCCTTAAGCATGGCCAAAGTTTAATTTTTTTTTCTTCCTCCACCTCAAGCATGGCCGAATGAAATAGGGTCAGAATTTGAGGAATTTGTTTCCTTCCCTTGCATGGTTATGGCGAATCTCTCCTAGTTGTTTTGCTTTCCCTTTTAAAATTTTTCTTGGCCAAATGAAGCTTGCTTTAACGACCTCTACAATCGGTTAAGGAGCTAGCAAGGAGAGTACCGAAATGTTGGCCGAATACTTTGCTTATTAGCCCTCTTCTCGCGTTTTCTTGTAACCATAGTAAGTATCAAAATAAAGGGTGTTTTGAATGGTGGCCAAATCTTTTGGTAAGTGCTATCTCTTTCTTTTTCGGATTGATTTGTGTTGTAATCAAAACTCATTTCGTTTCCATTCCTTTTCCCTCCTAGATGGGGTAAAATCTATTATTAAAGACTCTATTATTGTTCTTTGAAGGAGCGAAACCTTTAAACATCCTTTGGGGTGGGCGAATACGTTCTCAAGACACTAAGAGTTTTGCTCCCTTGTGTGTGTGTAATAATCGTAAAGAAGCATTGAAGGAGTGGCTTCCCGAGACTTCGTTTCATTTTGGAGGGGACTAATCGACTAGAAATCTGAAGTTTCGGGTTTTCAAATCACGTTTGTTCGTGCTAATCAAGGGGCTATACGAGGACAAGTTCGGGACTTTATAATATCGCGTAGATCCGGGAATTCCTTTTTTGACCTCCGATTAAATAGGTGTGTAAGCTCTTACACACTTTATTAGTATAAACTGTTATTTGATGATATTAATAACCTCTCATGTGGAAATTTTGCCTAGTGGGCATAAGCTTGGTTTTCGGGTAAGTCCCTATTACTCGATTTACGACGTATGTTGTATATGCCATCATATCGTTGTGAAATACTATGCTATATATGATTGCATGATATATGGGATCATGATACTTGTGATGTGAGCATGATGATGGTGGGATTGATGAGAGGGAGTAATATTCGTGTCGAGCGGACACCGAGTGTTTTGGTAACACATTGTGACTACGGTCACAGAGGTTTAGTACCTCAGAGGTTTGGCACCACATAGCGTCTCGTCCCCTCGTGGCTTAGTGCCACCGTGGGTTGGCCCCACATTTGAGATCTGGGATCGACGCCGGTGATTTGGTATCACACGATGGGTTGGCCCCATCATTTGATTGTGACTTCGGGTCACCAAAGTGGTTTGGCACCACAAGTATTGATGGATATCGTGACTTTAAGTCACCAATGGTTTGGCACCACCAGTGGTTTGGTACCACACGGGGTAGAAAAAGGAGCATGGATGGTTAGGTCGGGTTGCATAATTGCATGTCATACTAATATCTTGTGTATGAGTGGTATTTCGGGTTAGGGATTTACACATCGAGTCTTGGTGACTCACCCCCTTCCCATATCATCTTGCAGTGAGTGAGTAGAGCGCAGAGATGCGAGGCGGGGGGAGAGCTCGAGGCGGCCATGTTTGTTTTGTGGACTTCAAATTTTATTTTGCTCCGCTTTAAGTTTACTATTCACTAAAATTCGATTGGGTTGTAATATGGCCGCTTATTACTTTGGATGTTTAAGTAGTTGCTTTACTTATTACATAACTGATGAACTTATGGACTGTCGAGCAAATCGGTTAAAGATAACGTTTTCAAAATAAGTACTCGTAGGTGTTTTCAAAAATGTTATTATCGGGTAACAAAATTTCCTAAGTTATCGATGACTCTAATGTTTTAAAACCTAAGTGATTAAATGGTTTCAAAGGAAAAAGGAAAAGTTTTCAACTCAATCGTATTTATCAAGCCAACCCATCTAAGTTTTAGCAAACACCATTTTATTACCCCCATAAATTGAAAATCTCCATTGAACTTTTCAAAACGTTTTTACTCCGTGACATACCAGATCCGGTCAAGGCTTGTGGGCCGGGTTTGGGGTGTTACAATATATATGATATGTTCTAAAACATTAAAAATAATTTACTCTTCATTTCTAGTTTGGAATGACGATTATTTTAAAATAATTCTATATATCTTTAAAACTATTTTTTATACAAATAATCTGTAAATTGAAGGAAAATATATGTTTAAGTTTGTTCAAACTCATTCCCTCTTAATTATTGCAATAATAACAATATTAATTGAGTTAAAAGATATCATAAGTTGTTAGATTTCGTGAACAGTGCCTTACGAAGTATTCATATTATTACTTAATAGAAAATGATGCTTAATGCCTCATGCATTGCTGAAGAAATTATTATATATAAAATGAAAGGAATATGATAAATGAAGGAAAAAAAAAATCAGATCCGAAAGAGGTGTGTAGAGTAGACATGTTCTTAAACCATTTTGGTGTTATTTGATTCAACCAATGCACTTTGTAACTATATGTTTAATACCCCACACACAAATTTTGCTGCAACAGAAAGAAAGAGGGGTGAGTTAAGGTAACAAGTTTACATCATTCTAATTTAAAACATTATATGACAAGTTTAAATGTTTGAATTTTTTTTATATTGTTTTAGAGTAAAAATGGAAAAAAATTGTTTTATATCTCAAAATATTTGAATATTATATAACAATAATTATAAAAAAAAAGATGACCCTTTTAATACCACTCTCTTTTAATATTTGTTAATTTAAAAATTAAAAAAACTAAATTAAGAGAAAATCGAATAAAAATAATATAATAATTTAAGGAATTTTGAATAATTTTACATTATTCACATTATAAATAGTAACTTGCATAGGGTTTGCAAACACATTTATTTTATTTTTCACCATACAAAACTTTTATTTTAATTAAATTAAAATTGATACAAAATGATGCATCAAGATTCTTAAATTTAAAATTTATATTATATTATTCTTTTACTTTTTCAATCATAATATTTTTGAAAGGTTACAAATTTTACAACAAATTTTTAATAAATAAATTTAATAATATATAAAATCAAACTCATGCATTACACAAGATAAGAAACTAGTTTATTTATATAATATAACTAGTTTTCTTTCCCATAGGACGCACGAGTTTATCGCATATATTATTTAATTATTTTTTAAAAATTTAATATATATAAAATTTTATGCTAATGTTTTAATAAAGAAATAAAAATATATTTTCTGTGATCATATTTGTTTATAAAATCAGACTTCAAAACATAACAATAATAAGTTTATTTTTCTTTGATAATTATTTTCAACAAAATAAAATTTATAATTACTTAAATAATTTATTTGATTTTTTAAAACAACAAAAAGAATTGTTAGGACTAAGGCTTTCCAAGCACTAAAGACACCATGTTTGATCAGTCAAGATGTTGGGGCAATTTTGGTGTTTTATTGGCTTATTTGACTTGGGTTTTTTCATGTGATGTTTCCATAAGTAAATGAACTTTTAGGACGTGATTTATGGATGAGGTTTATTGTGCATCATTATAGTCATGATTGAATTTGGAGTTTTAAAGAAGTTGAGATCGACTTAACTTTTTGGATAATGCTTGTGCTTATCCTTTGCGACGGATTTATAGGTTGATTTTAAGGAGATTAATTCCACTTTATTTTAGGGTAATTATTGGGGATAATTCAAGAAGATATTCATAGAGTTTTACTTTATCAAGACTACTTAGAGAAAATGTCAATAGGCTATTGTGTCGCACATTTGAAGAGCCTTTTTGGAGTGTTTTTGGTTGGTTCTTGTGTATTTTTACTTGATTGTTTGCACTCTTATGTTAGGATTTTATTGAAGAGTTTATATTTGATGCAAGTGAGGTTTTTTGGGCAAGTGATTTGTAACAATTGGGGTTAGGATTGATATTGGGGCTGCAATTACTTCTTTGTGAAAGGATAAATTGGGCTAAAACAAATAGGTGATCCAAAAGATTATTGAATAAAAATCATTAAGTGAGGCTCCGCACAGTAGAATTGTTTTCGAACTGCTTTAACAAATGGCTACGTGCAAAATTTATCTTTACTTCTTTGTTTTTCATTTCTATATCATTGTCAGTCAAATTAATATCTTGTCTGGACATGCATATGGGCAATCAAATTGAATTTATAGGAAATTGGCATGTTTTCAAAAAATGATAGGGTCTAATTTTGTATTTCTATACAGGGTTTCCTAATTTTTACAAAGTTGGAAATAATGAGGGCGTAATTATGATTTAGGAATGTTGAGCACTTTTAAATAGTTAAAAAAAATGGATGGATTTAAAGAGAAATTTACGCATTCGCAGAAAGCTATAAATCTCTATTTTATTGTTTCAAGTTCATTTTACATACTTGAATATTGAACATATTTTTTTCTTGTTTATTTATTTTTAAAATTACTATTTCAATTTCACAAAAAAATTAGAAGCAAGTTTACTCAGCGAATATAAAGCCTATGATAAAATAAATAGTTTATATATAATCATTAATTTAAGAAAATATTGTATAATGATGACCAATTAAGAATTTATTTTAATTATTATTATTTAAAATTTGGTTTTAATTTTATACTTAAATAACAATTTTTAATTAATAATAAAAATTATTTTAAATTTATAAATAGTTTATATCTTTGAAATAATAATAATATTAGCCAAAAGAATCAAATATTTAATAATATGATATTACTTTTAATTGCTAAAATTTTAGAACACAACGTGAATTTTAAATATTTTAAATATTTAAATTTATCAAGTTTAATTAATTATTGATACTATACAAATAATGTATTATTGATATTCTATTTAAAAAATAAAAAAAGGAAATAAATAATACAGTTGTCATATGTTATGATAATAGATATATCATGTGTTGTGGCAATAAAATAAGACTGGATGATATAATTAAAAAATACTTAAAAATAATAAGAAAAGAAATGAAAGGATGAAATTGATCAACATCTGGCAATGCGGAGGAAGACAGGTGGGGCCGGGTGTGACGTATGAGAGAAATTGAGGATGAAGTCAGCTGTAGCTCAATACAACCCAAGCTTACTTATATCATATATCATTTACTTCAATTGATTTGTTAGTAAAATTAAGAGATGAAGGTTTTCCCAGAGGGAGTGAAAGCTGCCCAACAAATCATGAATTGGAAGCCAAAGAGTGGAGGCTTATTTCCAAAGAAGAAGAGATCTGTGAAGAAGATGATGCTCCATTCCCTCATAAATTCCCTAAAACCATCATCAACTTGTACTACCACCATCGACCTCTAGCATTTCAATTTCATACTCTGTTGTAAGTCTGTGGGCTTTTATGATGAGCTCTGCTTTGGGTTTTTAACCATAAACATTCGTTTTCATTTTATTATTCCCTGCAAATTCCATATCACTTTTAAGCATTGCTGCTCAGTCTTTTATTAATTCGGATGAATAGCTTATATTCCTTTTTAAAGGAAGAGCAGTTGCTGAATGACATGGTTCAACAGCACTACCCGGCTCTGCGCAAAGCTATAGGTAGAAGATTTTTGAATAATTAAAACATTCTGAACCCTACCACTTCAACTGTCTAATCTTAATCACCTCTCCTTCAAATCTTACCTATTATTTTCAAAAATTTTATTCTCTCAGCATCAAGTAATTAATTATTGGCCAGCCAAGCTTACTGTAATGGCCCTTTCACAATTTAGTCAAAACTCAATTTTATCTTTTTCTATTTTAATATTTAGAATTTATATTAAATAAATATATTTCGCTAAAAATAAATTAATTTTATTTAAAAAAGAAAAGGACACAATGATCTAATGAAAGTGCATAAATATATAGGTTAATATAAAATTATTGATACATTATATCAATGGATGTGGAGAAGAAGTAGAGAAGCATATCGTTCCCCTTTAGATATCTCCATTATTGACGCATATTGAGAAGGGTGGGCAGAGTAGGTTTTTCGCATGCCTCCACTTTGACTCAATATAGTGATATTATATTTTGAAATTTTCAAGATAGTTTTGTTTGTCCCCAAAGTAAATGATATATTTGACCTCCATTCAATAATGCAATACATCATAAAGTCTTGCGTAAAATTATATATGTTTATTTCTGTAATTATCTTGAGTGGAATACAACATGCTTAGCTCGAAATCCACCATCTTCCAAACAAAACCCCCCTTGAAATGGCAGGAATAAGAGTTTTACGAAATTAAATCATATTTGATCATTTAATTACTTGATGGATGTACCAAATTAAATGTTTATCATTGCAAATTGATCTTTCCTCTATTTAATAGGGTTACACACAAAAATACATATAAAAATTATAGCCTCCGTCACTTATGGTTTGTGTAATTAGGGAAAAAGCTCAAGAGGGGGGAATCAATTTATTGTGTTGTTCTTCTTCATCAAAACTCAAAGGCCAACTTCAATTTTGCATCAAATAATTCTTAAACTTGTGCCAATGGCCAACTTCAATTCCGATGTAACATCCACCAAAACCTCTTGGTCGTAACTAAATTATTTTGAGCAATTACGAGTCGAATTTTTCAAAATAAGTAAAATGAGATTTATAAGTGTTAGTGGAGAATGTAGTAGGATACTGAAGAAAATTTAAAAGACCGATCTATAAACTAAATTGTAAGGTTTTACTAAGTATTGGGGTGAAAGTGAGAAATTAAAATTAAAAAAGATTAAATTAAATTAATGGTGAAATATGTGAGGACATGAAGAGCAATTTTACCAAGATCTTGTGGACAAGGAAGATGGATAAAGTTTTATGAATAAGTTATAATATTTTATTTTATATATTATTATTGATATTTTATTATTATAATGATGGTGATGTTTTAAAAGAAAGATGAAGAAGATTCTTCATCATCATCTTCTTCTCTTGCACGTTACGAGCATTTGGTGGAGAAATAAATTTTAATTTCTTTTACAATCTAGTCCTTTATCATCATCCCCAAGCTTGAAATCATCAAATTTCCATAGAAATCTTGGCTAAATCAAATTACCCACAAACTAGCAAGCTTAACTTTGAAGATAGAAGTGGAGTTTTCATGTTTGAAGAGAGAGAAAATCTAGATAATGTGAGAAACTAAGGTTTTGAGGTAAGATTTTCATGATTTGGTAGCAGCATCATGTTTAATATAATTACTTGAGCATGAAAGTGTTGTGGATTAAGAACATTAATATTTCATATTTATGATATTGATATGAAATGAAGAAAAAGACAAGGAAGAAGCTATAAGGAGTGTAGATGATAAGTGCCAAAAGTAACATGTTTTAGCCTTATTATTAATGTGTTTTTGGATGATTATTCGATTTAAATAGTGAATTTTATGCTCCTAATCCTTTAAATTCATGTTTCTATACTTAGGAGAGCCTTTAGGGGGCAAAAGGAGTGAAAACCGAAAAATCGGAGCAAGTTTCAAGAGCCACATGGGCTGGGCACATAGCTGTGTGAGCCACACAGGATGCCACACGGCCATGTTGTAACATCCCTAGCCTATCTCTATTGCCGAATTAGGTTTACGAGGTATTACTGTATAAAACAGAACATTGAACATCAAAATATAAACAATTATGCAATTCAAGAACTATCATTGAATAACTCAATTTAATTTAAGCAATAATACACTTACAGGCCTTAAATTGAGCTTATGGGGCCCTAAATACAGTTTGAGAACATTCTGGGATCAATTTGAAATAAAATAGAAAATTTTGGAAAACTTGAAAATTTTGGAAACAAGGGTCACATGGGCGTGTCCTAGCCCGTGTGTTCACTCGTGTGGGTATTCGAAATAGGGCCATACGGCCATGTCGCAGGTCGTGTGCCAAACCGTGTGCATTCGATGTTGGGTCACACGGCCATGTCGTAGGTCATGTGCTAGACTGTGTTACATACTAACTTGAGACACACAACCGTGTCGCAAGTCAGACCGTGTGAAGCCTATTCCTAAAACAATAATGACACACGACCATGTGTGGCACATGGCCATTTGAGAGCCCATGTCCCAGGCCGTGTGCTTCAAAAATTACCCCAAAAACAAGCTATTTCAAACACAATTCTTACATACTAAGACATACCATTTCCACAACCATTCATATGACCAAAACACATTTTAAACACACTTAAAACATACCATTTCCATAAACCTATAAGACTAACCAATGTACCAACAAAAGGTACCACAATCACAAACCAAACATAATCCCATTCAACATCTCAAGATCATTAATTCTACATAAATCAAACATACCAAACCATTTCATAAGCATACCATTCAATTATGATTTACCTACTTAAGAAGGTCATGCACAAGTGCAACATTACTTATTTACATCTCCATTTGCACACAACATCAACTAGGCATCCAACCACAATTAAACCTATCACAACTTAAACTAACCAATAAACCAATATTACATTAAACCCTATACATGCCATTTATAACCATAAGCCAAATACCAAAAACTACCAAAATGATCGACAGATAGTGTGATAAAGCTCTGACAATATTCCAACCGATTAAGCTTTTTGATGATCTACAAAACAGAGAAAAGCAGCTACGTAAGCAAGTAGTGCATAGTACGCTCGTATAAAGGGAACTAAAACTTACCGAGCATAAAACGATTAAACCATTCAAACATTGCTCATTAGATCATATGGATATATTTCTTTCCTACCCATAACACTTCACAAAATTAGAAAATGTAACAATGCACATGTAATCCAATCAAGTCATGAAACATATCACAACAAGCTTTCAATATATATTTCATTCTTCATATATTCAAATGACACTCTTTTCATTTCAAATACATATATCGACATTTTTCCCTTTCATATTCTAAAAACGTAAATCGTTCCATATACATACGTAATCGATTTAAGCTTTAATCACTCGTTAAGCCAAATGAAACAAATAACTTATAATGACATAAAACATTACCCATACACATATTTAAAACTCAATTCAACCTTTTATTCACATAATAAACTTCAATCCATGAATTTAATACTCATAAGTTCTTATTCACGTACTCATAAGTCCTTTTCAATACCAAGCATATCAAAATAGATCGACACACTACTCCAATCAAATAACCCGTTATTGGCACCCAATACCTAACGGAAATTTCGTAATGAAGTTTTGGGCCTAGCGCTAGTCGGTGAAACCAACAAATATTATATATATGTGTGCCCAGCACTGGTCGGTGAAACTGACAAATATTTTATATATTTGTACCCAGCACTGGTAGGTAAAAATGATAATTATTATATATACGTACCCAATACTAGTCAGTGAAACCAACAAATATTATATATATGTATGTGCCCAGCACTAGTTGGTGAAACCGACAATTATTATATATACCCTATACCTCAAGATGCGTAATCATATAATCCTACTTCCATCATCTCGTAATTTAACTCATTACATTATCCACATTAATTAACTTCAGTCTATTCAAATCGACAATATCCATATATAACATTTCCATACAATTAGTTTAAGGCTACTTATTCATTCATCCATTTATCAACCGTTCATTGTATTAATATAAAAAAATTGAATCAAGAACGAATTCGAGACTTTAACTTTTCCACGATTCAAGTCCGGTTGTTGCATATCTTGATTTAAATAATAATTTAATTCAATTAAACAATTCAAATAGCTTAAAGTAACTAATTCAAGCTATAATCCATTTTAATGTGAATTTATGAAATTATCCCTAATATTTCAACTTTTATGCAATTTAGCCCCTAAACCCGGAACTTGCAATTTAACCACTTTTAATTAAAATTCATGCTATCTAATTTTTCCTTAGTCTTATAACAACCCATATTTTTCCTCAATTCACACAATTTACCTTAAATTTTACTATTTCAACAATTTAATCCCTAAACATTAAAATAATCAAAAATCACTTGACCAAATACTTATATTTAACTACCAATATTAATAATCTATCATTTAAAATAAATAAAAAACCACCTCAAACCCATCATGGCAAGTCTCTAGACTTTTAACAGTTTTATAAATTGACCTCCGGGCTAGCTAAATTAAGCTAAAACGATAACAAAAACATAAAAAAATATTAAAATCGAGACACAATACCATACCATGCGTGGAATTCAAACTTGGCCGAAAGCTTTCAACCTCTCTAATGGTGTTTTCGGATTGTTTTTTGAGAAAGGGAGAAGATAAAAGCAATTTTTGGCCTTTTGTTTATTTGAATTTCTATTTAATTAAGAATTTACAATTTTATCCTTTTAAAATTAATCAAATTTCATGCATTTAATCACCCAAAATCATCTACTATAAATTCATTTGGTACATTTACCATTTAAGTCCATTAGTTTAATATTCCATAACCAGTTGACCCCTTTATCTAATAGAAATCTACTTTTTCACTTTTTTGAAATTTGGTCCTTTTTACTTATTTAACTATTGAAACATTAAAATTTCTTAACCAAATTTTAATACACCTATATAATCACTCCATAAATATTTAATAAAAATATTCATGGGCTCGGTTTAAAGAAACAAAGTCCCGATACCTCTTTTTCTAAAACCACTTGACTTTAGAGATATACCACTTGAACCTAATTATTCATTCAAATAACATAAATTATCAAATCAAAATTTATTGTAACACTATATTTGAATCATAAATATTAAATAATAATATTTATGGACTCACTCATCGGATTTGTGGCCCTTAAATTCTATTTTTGATACCAATGAAAAACAGTGATACGTCGTTGATAGCACCAAAAATATCCTATTCCCTGTAAAATAGTAAAAATAGCAGTAAAGGGGAAGTAGGGTCGAATCCTCAGGGACCGGATTGTATGAATGCTCGTCTCTTGAAATCCTGGACAATTTCTTGGCCAAGAAAACCTACGTTCCTGAAAAATAAAAAAAAATAGAATTAAGAATTTCGATCTGGAAAAATAAAAACAGAATTTAAAGTGAATTGAAATTGTGAAATTAAATAAATTGCGAAAATTAAAATGAGAAAAGTAAAAACAAATAGAGTTGAGAAAATAAAAAGTTTCTTATGTGGCGAGATTTCAGCCTCCAGTTGCCTAGATCCTTCTTGGGCTCAATCTTCGGCTTTTAGATGACCCTTCTCAAACCAAGTAAGCCAGTTATAGTGGAAGAGGACGCCTACGACCACCAGCTCCAAGAATTTAGACTTACGGATTTAGGAAACCTAACTGTAGCCTGCAATTGCTTTTGTGGGATCGTCTATGCTAGATCAACACTTCTCAATGGTGAATCCCACGCCATTTTGTCTCTTGGGCTCGCCAACCTCTGACGCAGTAAGTTAATGAACCGACTGTGCAATCCTTCCAAAATATACAAAGCGACCGCCGTTGCATACGTTGAAAAGTTTACTTCTTAAGGGACATGGACGGAAGCGTCAGCCCCGTAGTGCGGAGAAACGATGAATACTTGGCGAGAAGGCTAAGTACGGATTCTAAGCCTCAAGAACCCTTTTGGGGAACATCGACAACCTTTGGCTAGATGGGTTTAGTGGCTCATGGTTGGGGTGTAAAAGAAAATAATTATAAAAATAGAAAAGAAAATTTTATTGAAAGAAAATATGGAAAGAACAAAAGCCTAGACTTTTGAGGGGAAAGTGTTTATAGAAAAGATGGATGCATTTTGAGTCACTTCACCCTCTATTTATAGTTAAAGGAGATAGTCTAATCCTACTTAAACTCCCAAAAGATAAATATATTTAATTGAAGATAAATAAAATAAAATCCTAAAATTAAATAATCCTTAACAATTATCTTAATATTAATTATCCTAACATAATTAAAATAGAATTTGATAGAACAAAATCTATTCTTTTTGCATTTGAACCCTTCTGTCCTCCATGCTTGCACTTTTGGCACCAACTTTTCCCTGTGTCGCACATTGGCCCATTTTATCTCTAAATTCATGCTTTTGGCCCTTAATTTCGCTTTTGCCTCCAATTTAGTCCCTATGAGATAAAAGATCATAAATAGCTCAAATTAGCAGGATCATGCTCAGAATAAACACATAATTAATACATAAAAATACGTTATTCTAGAGTATTATCAAATAGGTTGTTACACATGTGTCAAACCATGTGGAAATCACAAATCTCACTCCAAACTTGTGGGAAAAATGCATTTTTAGTTTTTTTTTTTGGGTATTTTAAGACCTATATAAGACAAAAATAAAAAGAGAGGAGTGAGCCGTTAGAGAGTATTGAAGCAAACAACTCGAAAAACACCATTGAAGCCGATTCTGAAGTAGATTTCCATCAAGATTGAAGATCTCCTTTTGATTTCTTTAAAGTTTATTACGAGTTTCCTTATTTATTGTGGTTATACTATCTTTGGAATGTTTTTATTTGCTAGCGTGAACTAATTTTCCAAATACCTAGAGAGATGAACCCTAGGATGGATTATGTTATTTGATTTCTATTTTTACGCAATAAATACTTGGGTCTTGTTCTTAATTATGTGTGCTTAGTTCTTGGTTTAATATTTTTATACTATTAATCCATGTTTGATGTTCTTAAATCAGAAGAGGAATAGACCCTGATTAAGAGTAGATCTAGCATAATTGAGTGGAGTTGCATGCAATACTAGAAATAGGGCGATAGAAATCTACCGAACTAGAGTCAAATCTAATAGGGGGATCCATAAATCGAGTTAATGTGACAATAGTAGTTTTAATTAGAAACAAATTTCAATTAATCAACATAGAGTTAGTTGCTTTTGGTCTTGAAGAAAGATATTAAAATAATTTAGGGATTTCTACAGATCAAGGTACTAAATGAAGGAATTGTGTAATTTAGATTGATAGTGACAAATGAAATCCAGGTGAATTCTTTCGTGGGTATTGTTTCGCTTCTTGGTTGTTTACTCAATTATTTTCCTGATTTGTTCTTTGACGTGTTCTTTAGTTAATTTAATTAGTTAATTTTAGTTTTTTAACCAACCACTCCAATTTGTTGGTTAAATAATAGAAAAATATTAATTACTAGTATTTTTAGTCTTTATTGGAATGATATCTTTGCTTATAATAGCTATACTATTAATTGATAGGTGCACTTGCCTTAGTTAGATTTTAGTTAGTTTATGATTGTATCAAGTTTTTGGCATCGTTGTCGGGGACTAAAATACTAGGAAAATTTTATTTCTATTAATTTAGTCATTTTTTATTTTTATTTTAATATTTTTTAATTTAATTTTTATATTCTAATTTTTCGTTTGTTTGATTCTGAAAGGTTCTTTTGATTTATGACTAGAGGGAACCCCTTCAGAACCGCTAATTTTTTATAGTGAAGTTGAAAAGACTACTCGCAGAAATCATAGAGAAGTTAAAAAATCAAGGCAAGATTGTAATGCCCCAAAACCCGACCTAAAAGTTTAGACCAGATCCCGGAGGTTACATTGATAATCGAAGTGATCGGAAAAACATTCACAAACGATTTGTCAAAATCTCTTTCAAACGCAGCTTCGTTTATTATTTCAGGATTTAAAACAGAAATCTTCAGAATATGTTAAAAAGTTCGAAAATATAAATCCGCAAAATCAAAAATTCATTCCGAGACAAAACTCAATTTATGGAATTCCAAAATTTAATTTATACCACAGTCTCTTTTTAGTAAGCACATTCCAAAACACTTCAAAATTAAATAGAAAAGACTAATTATTTTTTTTAAAAACGCGACTGTCCAAGACCTCCGGTATGCCGAGTCTAGCTTCTGAACACAAGGGTACCTGAAGTGGAAAACTAAAGGGGTGAGCTATACGAGCTCAGTGTGAGTTTGAAAACGATAGGAAAACGAAAGTCAAGTGTCACAATAAAAAATATCTCAATGGCAATCCGATATACGAATAGTCACCACAAACAATCAAACGTATCAATGCTGAAACACATCGATCTATAAACAGTTATCTCGCAATCAAACTGTAACACCTGGGAAATGGGCCTATGCATTTTTGATTTAATTATACGAAATGGCATGTCTTATGTGTTATGAATGTATGGTGAACATTTTTGGAAATGTCTTGGAAATGTAAGGAAATGTCTTGTCTTGGAAATGTAAGGAAATGTCTTGGAAATGTAAGGAAATGCCTTAGAAATGTTAAGTTTTAAAGTATTAAAAGAGGGACATGAAGCAAGGTGGTCTTAAGAGAAAATGTATGTGAAATATGACATACAAATAGCCTTGGTAAAATGGCTACAAGGCGCCACTTAAGGGCCTAGCAAGTGACGCCACATACATAGGCAAATGGGCCAAGGATCGAGTCGCATGGGAAGCAAATAAAAGAATTTTATTTTTGCTACAAGGAGCAGAGAGGTGGACAGCATTAAGGCTCTTAAAAGAGGAGTTTTATTCTCTTTAAAATTTGGCAAATAGATAGATAATGATGGATTATTATTAGTATTATTTTTATTAAGAGATGAGAGATAATTATTGGATTAAATTTTTATTAATTTGAATAAGGTGATAATTAAAGAGATAAAACTATCAAAATAGAAGAGTGATGGCCAAGTAAGGGACACTAGGCCTAGTAATTTTGGCAAAAGGAGGAAAACTAAGGCCATTCATCATTCTTCCCTCTCCTTTTTTCTCTCTGCCGAATTTCCTAAGCAATATTCTCTCTTCTCTTTTATTTTTGCCAAGCCGAAAACACCTGTTCTAGCCGAATCCTCCATCTTTATTCTTCTTTCTCTTTTCTTTCTAAATCCATTCAAAAGCCGGAAGTAAGCCTTTTTAAGGCCATAGCCGATTGTTCAAGAAAGCCGAAATCAAGTTCTTTCCAACCTATAGCCGAATATCTCAAGTGGCATTAAGAGGAAGTGCTGTCGACTTCCACAAATAGGGTAAGGGCCGATTATTGTCTTGATCATTCCTTTTCTTTATAGCCGAATGTTAGAAACTAACCTTAATAATCTTGGCCAAAACTTTGGAAAAAGGTTTCGGGATTTGCTAGTTGTCGATTTCAAGGGGAGTATCTTTCGGGATTCGTCCAAGTCAACTATTTCAGGATTTAAGGATCAAGGTAAGACAATAAAGTATTCGGCCTTAGGCCATTTTTATTGAGATTTAATGTTAGAAATTGATCTAACATGTGGCTATAGGGATTTCGACATACACCTAAGACAAGAGATCAATTACGGGATTTAAGATTTGGAAGGTAAGTACATATGTACATTCGGCTAAAGCCTAGTTTAGTATTTTGATTTGTTTCTTAAATGTTTAAATGTTTAAATGTTAATGGATTTAATGTTGGCCGATTGAAGGAAGGTATAGCACAAAGTTTTCGGGATTTGATTTATAGTGAAATCGGCACCAAGGTAAGAATTCGATTACAATAATCCTAATGGGATTTGGTTTTATGGAGGAATGGGTTTTTATTAAATTTCTAAGTGTTGGCCGAATGTAGGAGTAAGGATCTAAAGTGTTAGATTGGGTTTTCAGGTTTTCAGAAACGTTAATACCAGGTGTGTATCCCACACTAACTTTTAATAAGATTTATGGCAATATTTAATATGTGTATGTTTATAAGAATGTGAATATGGCTAAGGTACCATGTAATGGTACAAAAGTACTCAGGTATGTTTCCTACTCCTACTAGGAATATGAATATATGTTATGACTCATATGTGAACAGTGATAAGAATGTGAAATTAGGCATGTTAATGCATAATATGTATGATATGGGGCATATGGGTTATATGAAAAGGGGAAGTGAATGTGGTGACCTAAGACCACGATATCTGAATGTGGTGACTTCGGTCACATTATCTGAATGTGATGACTTAAGACCACGAATATTTATAAGGGCGATGAGCACGTCGACTGCAGCGACTGCCTTCGATGGTGTGTAGCGGATGGAAGGTTGACTTAGTAGTCCCCACGGTGTGTAGGTTGGTACGGGTGATGTGTAGCGGATGGCTAACTAGGTTTTGGGTTCGGGTTGCATCATTATTTTTATCTGTTATATGTGTTGATATGTGACATGATAATGTATGCCTGAATTTGTTAAGACTTAGTTTTGTGGTACACATTGAGTCTGTTGACTCACCCCGTTGTGGGAACATTTTTTAGGTGATGGACCGGGGTCGGCAGAAGCTTAGGGATAGCCATGCTCAGCAAGAAATTCATTTTTTTTGGACTATTTTATTTTAAGTACTTTGGTTTTTAATTTTGGGGATTTATTTGATGTAATAAGGCCATAGTTGAATTACTTTAGTTTTTCTTTTAATTTCTATGTACGAATTTTTATCAAGTGAAGTTTGAGTAAATTTTATCTCAAAACAAAGCCTAAACGTTTTGTCACCTAAAGTAAAGGATTTTAATAATGAAATAAACTTGTTTTCAACTCAAGCCCGACCCAACACAATCTTTCTTTCAGAACACACAAGTTTTTCCTAAGTAACAAAAGAATTTGAACCGGTTTTCATCGAGGAACATACCAGATATGGTCCAGGCTCGTGGGCCGGGTATGGGGTGTATCAGTTTGGTATCAGAGCCCGTTTCAAACTCTCGGCCTTGGGTTTAAGGCCCAAAATGTTTGCAAATTGAGCCCAAGTAAGTTTTAATGAAAATATTTTATGAAATAAGCAGGTTTTCTGGCATGGCACCTAAGTCTCCGACCCGCAGTCCACCAGGTAAGTACCCCTATCCATTGTGTGATTTATTGTATGATCTGTATGATCTGTAGAAGGGTAGGAATGGAACGTAGAAGTAGTATGATAGGTACTTGAACCCTAGGACTAGTTTTCCCCAACAATTACATAAGATTTAAATGCCTAATTAAACAAACCTATGGCTAAGTCGTCGAGTTAGGGTGTGGCAACCCTTGTGCGCATGTCTAGGAATGGATCCGGAAGAGCCTGGTACTTAAGCAGTCCTAGTGACTCACCTCCTCTTCGCAGGAATCCTACCTGGTGCGTAGCTACGGTTCACCCTAACCAAGAAGACTCAGTCATAGGCTAAACACAATAACTAAAACTCGAAAGGGAACTAGCCGTGTTTTTATAAAAACCCTAGTTTTAAAACTCTTAAAATTACCTTTTTAATTTGTGAGAACTATTTTTACAAAATTTTTCGAAAAATTTTCGATTTATGAAATTACAAAAAATACCTTAGTGGTAAAATTACAAAAAAATACCCTTGGTTTATGAAATTCCCAAAATAGCCACAGTTCTTATCAAGATTTCATTACTTTATAGAATGTTCAAAAACCCTAATTTGTAAATTATCAAAAATACCTTGGTTTTGGAAAATTACGAAACTACCCCTGACGTACAAAATTACCAAAATGACCCTAATTTCCAAAATTTTTGCAACATCACCATTTTGGAAAACAAATTCTCAAAAAAAGAACCCTCAAAGTTTTGCAAATTTTGAAATACCCCTGTAATATTAAGCTTTACAATTACCCTGGTTTATTACCAAAATACCCTTGAGTTACAAAATTACCGAAGTACCCCCAGATTTTAAAATTTCCAAAAATACCCCGGGAACGTAAAATTACCAAAATACCCTTATTGACAAAATTACCAATGAACCTTATTTTGAAAAATTACGAAAATACCCCTGTAGGAAAAATTACGGAAATACCCCTGGGATAGGAATAAGGCAAAGAGTGTTCGAATAGTGAATGTGGGTGGTAGATACCACTGAATAAATATGTCTATGTTGATGAATGAATGTGCCTCTATTGAGGAATGAAGGTGTCTCTGTTGATGAATGCGAATGTGATTCTCTGAATTAGAGTAGTGAACTTGAACTGAAACTTTGTGTGATCGAAAGAACTACTTCTAAATATCTTTATTTCATAAAATTGTTTGCGGTTAATAAGTGGAACAAAATTCTGATGCATAAAACTCTTTAATCAGATTAAATCGCAGCGTTAGAAATGAGTTCTAGGGGACGTGAACTTAGAGATTGTGCCTAGGAAGTATGATGGTTCTATTAAGATCAGAGTGCGCAGCATAAGCGTAGTGCGGTGAGTTAAGATGTACGATTATTCGTTAGCCAAGTAATTTCGAGGACGAAATTATTTTTAAGGGGGATAGAACTGTAATATCCTGGAAATGGGCCTATGCATTTTTGATTTAATTATATGAAATGGCATGTCTTATGTGTTATGAATGTATGGTGAACATTTTTGGAAATGTCTTGGAAATGTAAGGAAATGTCTTGTCTTGGAAATGTAAGGAAATGCCTTAGAAATGTTAAGTTTTAAAGTATTAAAAGAGGGACAAGAAGCAATGTGGTCTTAAGAGAAAATGTATGTGAAATATGACATACAAATAGCCTTGGTAAACTGGCTACAAGGCGCCACTTAAGGGCCTAGCAAGTGACGCCACATACATAGGCAAATGGGCCAAGGATCGAGTCGCATGGGAAGCAAATAAAAGAATTTTATTTTTGCTACAAGGAGCAGAGAGGTGGACGGCATTAAGGCTCTTAAAAGAGGAGTTTTATTCTCTTTAAAATTCGGCAAATAGATAGATAATGATGGATTATTATTAGTATTATTTTTATTAAGAGATGAGAGATAATTATTGGATTAAATTTTTATTAATTTGAATAAGGTGATAATTAAAGAGATAAAACTATCAAAATAGAAGAGTGATGGCCAAGTAAGGGACACTAGGCCTAGTAATTTCGGCAAAAGGAGGAAAACTAAGGCCATTCATCATTTCTTCCTCTCCTTTTCTCTCTGCCGAATTTCCTAAGCAATATTCTCTCTTCTCTTTTATTTTTGCCAAGCTGAAAACACCTTGTGTTCTAGCCGAATCCTCCATCTTTATTCTTCTTTCTCTTTTCTTTCTAAATCCACTCAAAAGCCAAAAGTAAGCCTTTTTAAGGCCATAGCCGATTATTCAAGAAAGCCGAAATCAAGTTCTTTCCAACCTATAACTGAATATCCCAAGTGGCATCAAGAGGAAGTGCTGTCGACTTTCACAAATAGGGTAAGGGCCGATTATTGTCTTGATCATTCCTTTTCTTTATAGCCGAATGTTAGAAACTAACCTTAATAATCTTGGCCAAAACTTTGGAAAAAGGTTTCGGGATTTGCTAGTTGTCGATTTCAAGGGGAGTATCTTTTGGGATTCGTCCAAGTCAACTATTTCGGGATTTAAGGATCAAGGTAAGACAATAAAGTATTCGACCTTAGGCCATTTTTATTGAGATTTAATGTTAGAAATTGATCTAACATGTGGCTATAGGGATTTCGACATACACCTAAGACAAGAGATCAATTACAGGATTTAAGATTTGGAAGGTAAGTACATATGTACATTCGGCTAAAGCCTAGTTTAGTATTTTGATTTGTTTCTTAAATGTTTAAAAGCTGGAAACTAACCAAGTTAATGGATTTAATGTTGGCCGATTGAAGGAAGGTATAGCACAAAGTTTTCGGGATTTGATTTATAGTGAAATCGGCACCAAGGTAAGAATTCGATTATAATAATCTTAATGGGATTTGGTTTTATGGCCGAATGGGTTTTCATTAAATTTCTAAGTGTTGGCCGAATGTAGGAGTAAGGATCTAAAGTGTTAGATCGGGTTTTCGGGTTTTCAGAAATGTTAATACCAGGTGTGTATCCTCACACTAACTTTTAATAAGATTTATGGCAATATTTAATATGTGTATGTTTATAAGAATGTGAATATGGCTAAGGTACCATGTAATGGTACAAAAGTACTCAGGTACGTTTCCTACTCCTACTAGGAATATGAATATATGTTATGACTCATATGTGAACAGTGATAAGAATGTGAAATTAGGCATGTTAATGCAGAATATGTATGATATGGGGCATATGGGTTATATGAAAAGGGGAAGTGAATGTGGTGACCTAAGACCACGATATCTGAATGTGGTGACCTAAGACCACGATATCTGAATGTGGCGACTTCGGTCACATTATCCGAATGTGGTGACTTAAGACCAACAATATTTATAAGGGCGATGAGCATGTCGATTGCAATGACGCGCGCCGATGGTGTGTAGCGGATGGAGGGTTGACTTAGTAGTCCCCACGGTGTGCAGGTTGGTACGGGTGATGTGTAGCGGATGGCTAACTAGGTTTTGAGTTCGGGTTGCATCATTATTTTTATCTGTTATATGTGTTGATATGTGACATGATAATGTATGCCTGAATTTGTTAAGACTTAGTGTTGTGGTACATATTGAGTCTGTTGACTCACCCCGTTGTGGGAACATTTTTCGTGTGATGAGCAGTGATGGACCTGGGTGCAGAAGCTTAGGGATGGCCATGCTCAGCAAGAAATTCATTTTATTTGGGCTATTTTTTTTAAGTACTTTGGTTTTTAATTTTGGGGATTTATTTGATGTAATAAGGCCATAGTTGAATTACTTTTATTTTTCTTTTAATTTCTATGTACGAATTTTTATCAAGTGAAGTTTGAGTAAATTTTATTTCAAAACAAAGCCTAAACGTTTTGTCACCTAAAGTAAAGGATTTTAATAATGAAATAAACTTGTTTTCAACTCAAGCCCAACCCAACACAATCTTTCTTTCAAAACACACAAATTTTTCCTAAGTAACAAAAGAATTTGAACCGGTTTTCATCGAGGAACTTACCAGATCCGTTCTAGGCTCGTGGGTTGGGTATGGGGTGTTTCACAAATAGACAGACAGAATGCGGAAAGAATGCATCAATATGAAACCCACTCATCCAGCCAAACACCTCTCCGACCCCCCATTCATACCACATATAAGCTAATTAATCTCAACCAACCATGCTCACCACATAGGACCTCGAAAGGCCCATCCAACCCTACACACTACAAATGTGGACTAAGCCACTTAAACGTTAATATACAGCAGAGTTGACATATGAGTAATACAGTGCAGTAAACTGCTGTACTAATGAGTCGTAGTTAAAACTACCCAGAATAAATCAAACTCTATTCTCTTTGCAATCAAACCCAAAATGATCGATGCAAATGCAAAATGCACACCATTTGTAAACAGACATACTAAAACATAATACAGAATAAAAAATGCACACATTCAATTGCCAGATTCGGAATCATTATAACGTAACATCAATTAACACTTAAACAAACAGTTTAAACAGAGCTATGATTACGAATAACGTACAAGTCCAAACCGAAACAGAGTCCTAACCACCCTTACTAATACCTAGCCAAGGATCGAAGCACATAGAAATACAATTAGATCAAAAACCAACACAGTACGAAAATTAGCGAAAAAGGGCCACATGGCCTGTGTCCCGGTCGTGTGGAAGTGCCTAGCATGTGGAGAGGCACACATCCATGAAAGCAGGCACATGGTCGTGTGAAGGCGTCACACGCCCGGGTGTCCAAGAACATGGCTCTGTGGACAGCCCATCTAACTCTCTGTCCATTTGTGCTAAAATAAGGTACAGGGCAGACATGGTCGCGTGGAAATCTCACACGCCCATGTGCCAAAAGAACACAGCCATGTGTCCAGAATTCACCCCCGTGTGAAAAACAAAAAAATCCCTAAATCCCCAAAATTAGCCATGTTGCGACCTAAAATTTAGTACGGGCGCTAATTGAGAAAATTATTGAACATTTGAAAATAGAGTTTCGATTTTATTAAAAAAGAGAGTCGCCACCAATCTTTTTTTTAGGTGTGATCGGACACCTAATAAATCCTCTTTTTTAAAAGAAAAATTAATTTTTTGAATTTTCTTAAAAAAAAGGCCGAGTTTAGGTCTACTTCAAAATTCCAGAGAAAAATAGGGCTCGAGAGTGGTTACGCGCGAGAAAGGTATTAGCACCCTCGCGATGCCCAAAATTTGTATCTCGTTAAATGCGTGTTGTCTTAATTTTCAAAAATAAAAATTCAATTTAATATTTAATCATGATCCGATTGAAACACGAGAATTTTTGAAAACACAAAATTTTTTGAAACACGAAATTTTTTTGAAAACACGAAAATTTTGAAATACGAGAATTTTTGGAAACACGAAAATCTTTGAAACACAAAACCTTTCGAAACACGAATATTTTTGACACTCGAGAAATTTCTGAAACCCGAGAATTTTTGAAAACACGAAAATTTTGAAAACACGAAAATTTTGAAACACAAGAATTTTTTTTAAAAATTACATATTGAGCTATTATAATCTAAAAATAAAATTTTGATAATTTTTGAATAAATCTCTTATTATTATTATTACTATTTTTTTATTTTAAAAAAGAAAAATAATTGGATTTCTTAATTTCCCGAGAGGCATTCTACATTTAACACAAAATCAAAGATATCCACCCAACATTGCAGTGAGATCGATGATTTAATGCCAAATCGATTTGTTGCTTAAAAATGGATTTATTAAAAATTAAAATTAATAAATAAAATCACACCATAATGCTAAGAAAATAAAAAAATAAAAAAAATAAAATTAACAAAACATTAATGAAGTAATATAGAGACATGGCCCAATAAACAAATAAAAGGTTAAAATTTTACCAATGCCCAAAAATATGGGCTGCTAAAATGGGGTTTTAAATGAAGTGGGCCTGATTGCTTTTGGGCCTCTGCTGGTAAGTATGTTGGCTGTCCCCTTTCTTCTTCTTTTTTCTCTTTTTTTCCTTTTTTCTTTTGTTTGTAAGTCTTCTTCTTTCTTCTTCCCCAACTCCCTTTTTCTTTTTTTACACTAGCCAGCCACCGTCAACATGCACCACCACCCTTGGAGCCCCGATCATGCGCCGTCTAACACCAAAACAAGGCACTCCTTCCCCTAGAACTAGGCAACCCAAAAATGGAGTTGTGTGGGTTCATTTTGATTTTTTTTTTTTTTTGATTTGGGTATGTTGATGATAATGAAGTTGGGAACAATTGGTGGAACGGTTGAATGGTAAGGCTTAGGGTCGTTTTTGAGTTCGGAAATGGGAGATTTCTTTGCTTTATTCGAATGTTTAAGGGGTCCTTTTTTGATTGCTGAATCTCTTTGGAGGGGGGTTCTCTATTTTCTTTTTTTCGTGGCTTCCTCCTGCTTGCCGAAATGTTGGAGCCTTTTTATTTCCATCATTTTGCTTGTTTCCCATGCTATTTGCAGGTAGTGGGTGAAGAAGGAACAGCCACCCATGCTGATGGTCAGATAATCCGGGGAGTGGGTGCCCTAAATCGCGTGATCTTCCAGAGGGACCCAGTTGCAAACGCAGTAAAACTAGTGGGGTCGAAACGTAATTTCGAGAAAGTATCATGGTCAAAGTGTAATTTTGGAAAGTTTAAGGGTCAAAATGCAATTTTGGAAAAGTTTAAGGTTTGAAATGAAATTTTGGAAAAGTTTAAGTGTCAAAATGAAATTTTGGAAAAGTTTAGGGGTTAAAGTGTAATTTTGGAATAGTTTAGTGGTCAAAGTGTATTTTTAATTTTTTTGTATTTTTCAATTTTTTAAATTATTAATTTCAAAATTAATATAAATAATGGGTTAAAGCCCGATAGACCCAAAAATTTTAGAAAATTAAAACTGGAGATGGAGACAAAATTCAGTTATTACAACTGCCCCTCTTTGCTCATCGCTGTGAAACAGAGATAGAGTAAAGACATCAAAGAACTGAATTTTGTTCGACTATCCCACAATTTTATTTAAAAAAGACAAGAATCAAAAATAGCTCGGCATATGGTCTGAAGCTCAACTCACCTCTAGGATTATGAGTTAATCTTTGTAAAAAGTAGAAATTGAAAATACCTCAGCGTGTTACCTGAGGCTCAACTCACTTCTTGCAATATGAGTTGATTTTTTTTTTGAAAAATAGAAATTGAAAAATACTTCAGCGTGTGACCCGAGGCTCAACTCACCTTTCACAATATGAGTTGATTTTTTTAGAACAAACAGAAATTGAAAATACCTCGGCATGTGACCTGAGGCTCAACTCACCTCTTGCATTATGAGTTGATTTTTTTTTTTGAAAAGGAAATTAAAAAAATACCTCGGAGTGTGACCTGAGACTCAACTCACCTCTCGCATTATGAGTTGACTTTTTGGAAAAATTGAAATTGAAAAACAGAAATTGAAAATACCTCGGCATGTGACTCGAGGCTCAACTCACCTCTCGCATTATGAGTTGATTTTTTTGGAAAAATTGCCATTGAATTTTTTTTTTCAAAATATCAGAATTTCAAAACATATCATTTGGTGGAACTCGGATGTCTTCTTTTTCCTTGATTCAGTACAGCTATCATCAACACCTCTTGCTCTACTAGAGTACTTGTATATGTCATGCATGATATTATCATGATATGCACGTGTTTGTCTTAAATGCTTTTATGCCTACATGATCATGCCATGCGCCTTGGACTTGTTTGTCACATATCCCTTTTCGTTACGATTTTCGTGATGGCCTGCATTCATTGCTTCGATTCTTGACTTTCCTTTCAGGTTTTGTACCCGTCCTCAAGCTTTACGAGTGATCTGCATTTCTCGTATATCACCCTTTTGCCCCCTGTTGAACTTTGTCCTTGCTTTGAGGCTCTTGTACTTATCAAATTCTCATCCGGGTAATGCTCAACATTCCTTTTGTTTAGAGTATGTCATTTCACTGTTTATCATTTAAATAAACTATACATGAGATGCATGAAAATGCAAAGTAGGATATGAAAGGGATATCTCACGTTCATATTTATTTCAAAAGCAACAATCAAAGAAAGTTGACAAGGAATATTTCCATAAAGAAAACATTATAAAGAAAGGAAAGCAGATTCAATTGTCACAAATGCTCCAGATATTCAATGCATGAACCTTTCCACGTTTCTTAGTCAAGGATCTTTTCGAGTGTGGCTTCTTGTGTAGAAGATTTTGAGCTTCCGAGAATGCTTCAAATATTGTAATCTCGCCATTTGACTCCATATTTAAAATGTCTTGCTCCTTAAGTCCGCACCCCCTTCATTAGGACACCCTTTCAGGTTTTCATCCTAATCCTTTTTGTTTATCAAGACGCCCTTTTCGGGTTTTCATCTTGATCCTTTTCTTTTTCAAGACGCCCATTTCGGGTTTTCATCTTGAACTTTTTTTTAGGAATAATATTTCTTCACAGCATCTGAGTTCACTTGATTAGGTAACTCCTTCCCATCCATCTCAGTGAGAATCAAAGCTCCACCCGAGAAGGCTTTCTTTACAACGAACGACCCTTCCCAATTTGGTGCCCATTTTCCTCGAAAGTCTTTTTGTA
Source organism: Gossypium bickii (assembly GCA_025503065.1). NCBI lineage: Eukaryota > Viridiplantae > Streptophyta > Magnoliopsida > Malvales > Malvaceae > Gossypium > Gossypium bickii. The sequence goes on along the minus strand of CP106710.1, from coordinate 19,041,619 downwards.
TCGGAAGAATCTTTCTTAGTACCAGTTCTCCCTCACGGAACTCTCTTGGCCGCACCTTCTTGTCATGGGCCGTGATCATTCTCTTCTGGTATATCTGTCCATGACAAATTGCCTTCAAACGTTTTTCTTCGATAAGATTTAGCTGGTCATATCGAGCTCGAACCCATTCTGATTCTTCTAGTTTTGACTCCATTAAGACTCGTGGAGAGGGGATCTCAACTTTGATGAGCAGCGCAGCTTCCATTCCATAGACTAGAGAGAAAGGAGTTGCTCCCGTAGATGTCCGCACAGATGTGCGATATGCATACAAAGCGAATGGTAGCTTCTCGTGCCAGTCTTTATATGTCTCGGTCATTTTCCCAATAATCCTCTTAATTTTTTTGTTAGCCGCTTCTATAGCTCCGTTCATTTTCGGGCGATAGGGTGAGGAGTTATGATGTTTTATTTGAAATTGCTCACACACTTCTTTCATTATCTTGCTGTTCAGATTTAAAGCGTTATCTGAAATGATACTCTCAGGCAAACAGTATCGACATATGATTTCCTTTTTTAAGAACCTGCAAACTGCAGTCTTTGTCACATTAGCAAACGAAGCGGCTTCTACCCATTTTGTGAAGTAATCTATAACCACAAAAATGAATCGATGTCCATTAGAAGCTTTTGGGGAAATTGGCCCTATAACATCCATGCCCTACATAGAAAAAGGCCACAAAGAAGTCATGACATGAAGGGGTGAAGGGGCTGCATGAATTTTATCGCCATAAATTTGACATTTGTGGCACTTTCGTGCATAACTAATGCAGTCATTTTCCATCGTCAGCCAGTAATAACCGACTCTCATAATCTGCCTAGCCATAGTGAAACCATTGGCATGCGTCCCATAAATTCCTTCATGGACATCTTCGAGTATTTTTCTGGCTTCAACAGCATCTACGCATCTCAAAAGCACTTGATTTTTTCCTCTTTTGTACAGTATGTCACCATCAAGGACAAATCCCACTGCCATTCTTCTGATTGTTCTTTTGTCGTTCTCATTTGCTTGCTTGGGATACCTTTGATTCTTGACATATTCTAAGATATTGTGGAACCATGGTCGTCCATCTGTCTCTTTTTCAATGCTAAAACAATGTGCAGGGACCTCATATATGCTCATTTGGAGAGGCATTATTTCCGTTTCTCTGTTTGCTTTGAACATTGAAGCCAAAGTGGCTAGGGCATCAGCCAGTTGGTTTTCTTCTCGTGGGAAGTAATTAAAAGTCACTTCTTTAAATTCTTTAATCAGTTCCACAACTAGATCACGATATTTAACTAATTTCAAATCTCTCACTTCCCAATCTCCACAGGTTTGGTAAATCACTAATTCTGAGTCCCTGTACACCTCTAAGATTTTGATGTTTCGTTCAATAGATGCACGAAGTCCCGTGATGCAAGCTTCATATTCTGCTATGTTATTGGTGCAGAAGAAATTTAATCTGACAGTGAGCGGATAATGGTTCCCTTCTGGTGACACTAAGACTGCTCCAATCTCATGCCCCAATGCATTCGATGCACCATCAAAACTCATCATCCATGATTTCTCTTTTGACAACTCACACTCTTTTTCAGTAATGTACATCAAATCTTCGTTTGGGAAATCAAATCTCAATGGCTCGTATTCCTCCATTGTTCGAGTTGCTAAGAAGTGTGCTATTGCGCTCCCCTTTATTGACTTTTGACTCACATAGACAATATCATACTCCGATAGTAGGATCTGCCATCGTGCCATTCTTCTTAAGAGTGCAGGTGATTCTATCATGTACTTTATTGGGTCCAGCTTTGAAATTAACCATGTTGTATGATACAACATATATTGTCTGAGCCTTCGAACTACCCAAACCAAACTGCAACATAATTTTTCAATTGACGGGTACTTTGCTTTATACTCTATGAACTTCTTGCTGAGGTTGTAAATCGCCCTTTCTCTTTTCCCCTACTCATCATGTTGCCCCAGTACGCAACCTACTATGTTTTCGAAAATAGTCAGATACAACATTAACGGTCTCCCAAGAGTTGGTGGTACTAGCACCGGGGGGCTAAACAAATACTGTTTTATCTTGTCAAGAGCCACTTGACACTCCTCGTTCCATTCTCCAAGATTATGTTTTCAAAGGAGTCGATAAATTGGGTCACACTGGTTGATAAGTTGAGCAATGAATCGAGTGATGTAGTTCAACCTCCCTAAAAATCCTCTGACTTTTTTTTTTGTGTGCGCGGAGGTGATAGTTCTTGTATGGCTTTTATCTTATCTGGATCAACCTCAATACCTCTCTCGCAGACAATGAAGCCTAGTAGTTTTCCTGAGGTAGCCCCAAACGTGCACCTGGCTGGATTAAGCTTCAGCTGGAACTTTCTTAGTCTTTCAAACAATTTCCTGAGGTTCCCAACATGCTCTCTTTCCCCCCGGGATTTGGCAATCATATCATCAACGTAGACTTCTATTTCTTTGTGCATCATGTCATGGAATAGCATCACCATTACCCTCTGATATGTTGCCCCAGCATTCTTCAATCCGAATGGCATCACCTTCTAGCAGAACGTTCCCCACATTATTACGAAGGTAGTTTTCTTTATATCCTCGAGAGCCATCTTTATCTGATTATAACCCGAGAAACCATCCATGAAAGAAAATAAAGAATGTTTTGCTGTATTATCCACCAACGTATCAATGTGTGGAAAAGGAAAATTATCCTTAGGGCTTGCTCGATTCAGATCACGATAATCTATGCACATTCACACCTTTCCGTCTTTCTTTGGTACCGGGACTATATTAACTACCCATTCTGGATATTTAGAGACTTGTAAGAAGCCAGCATCAAATTATTTCTTGACTTCTTCTTTTATCTTTAACAGCATTTCAGGTCTCATTCGTCTTAGCTTTTATTGAATGGGTTTGCATTCCGGTTTCAATGGGAGTCTATGGACCACTACATCCTTGTTCAGCCCTGGCATGTCCTGATACGACCATGCAAATACATCTTTGTACTCACGAAGCAAGGCAATCAAATCATGTTTTGTATTCTTTGAAATGGAGGTCCCAATCTTCACTTTTTGCCTCTTTTCTTCATTTCCCAAGTTCACTGTCTCAAAAGATTCTTGATGGGGTAAAATCTGTTTATCTTCTTGTTCTACCATTCTTAGTAATTTAGGAGACGAGACATAATCCTCAGCATTTTCCTCAGCTTCGAATTCTCCTAAACAAATAGCTTTCTCGAAATCAATTTCAGCACTTGTAACGGGATTGCTCATATCGTTGATATCTGAGCACCTGAAAGGCGAATGGAAAAGAAAACTATAGAGGAGCATCAAGGTATGGGAATCAAAAAAACATAATGTTACGGCATGATATGAGATACATGTAAGGACAAGCTATGAGAAGGGGGAATAATTATGAAGTTAATGAGACTGAAGAGACTATGACAAAATGCATCTCTATTAATGTTCATTTAAATGATAAAGAGCAAACATAAGCTCTTACAAAAGAATCCCACTATTACTTAGGGGAACACAAAAAAGAGAGTTAACATTGATCATTACTCTGGAGAGGACTTAGAAACTACAAAAAAGTCCACAGCAGTCCAATTGTTCAAAACGAATCCAGGAGGACAAGGGCGTATCATTGAAACATCTTTAATTGCATCATCTCCTTTGTCAATAACATTTATACTGACGTTCTGAAGACCCCTTTCAATCAATAACAACGTGCCTTGTAAATTGTTTTGCCCTGAGTACATCATTCCTGCAGATGTAAATGTTTTTGACAAAGGAGGATACGGTATGGGCTCCCATTCTAATTCTCGACCTGAGGCTCTTGCAATCCTCCTTTCTTGATCTTTGAGCAACTATTTTCTTCTTTGTCGTATATCCAGCTTGAACCCTAAATCGTATCGAGCTTGTGGTGTACTGGTTTTAGTGCTCTAACTATCCCTTGCTGATATCTTTCCAAACCTTTCTTCGCTCGGGCTCCTTTCCCCACAGCCAGCTTAATTCCCATTTTGGCATTCCTTGACAGCTTGGGTGTGGGAATCATATTTCCTTCAGCAATAAATGTAGCATTGATAAATTTGAAGGAACGGAAGGAACATTCTACTGCATCTTTGTTTATTTCGATGTAAGGTGCGTCAGCAGAGATAGATGCAACAATGCCTTCTTCACTAGTGACCGTGATCAAGCGGCTATCCATGATAAACTTTACTTTTTGATGGAGAGATAAAGGAACTGCCCCAGCAGAATGGATCCAAGGCCTCCTTAAAAGGCAATTATACGAAGGCGTGATGTCCATAACCTGAAACTCGATGTCATATGTACATGGGCCCACTTCTAGAGGAATTTCAATCTTTCCCATGACCTCTCGTCGTGTCCCATCAAATGCCCTTACTGTGGAATGACAAGGCCTTAGATAAGACATATCAACTGGTATCCTAGAAAGTGTGGCGAGAGGCATGACATTGAGTGCAGATCCGTTGTTAATGAGCACATTCGGTATTATATAACCCTTGCAACTAGTTGTGATGTGCAATGTTTTACGGTGCCCCTTCCATTTAGTGGTATTTCATCGTCACTGAAAGAGATGAAATTATCCTCATTCAAATTGTTCACCCACCTATCAAGCTTTTCAACAGATATGTTGCTCACCACATAAGTTTGATTTAACACTTTCAGCAAAGCATTCCGATGTGGTTCTGAATTCAATAATAAGGATAATACCGAGATTCGCGCTGGTTGCTTGTTTAATTATTCTACGATGTTATATTCACTGTGCTTAATGAACTTCAAGAATTCATGTGCTTCCTCTTCATTCACAGGCTTTTTAACTTCTTGTTCGAACGGAGTTGCAAACTCGACCTCAGTCTCATGCATCGGTGCCTTTCCTTTTTTGTTCGAGTCACCAGTCTTCTTCCTTGGTTTAACCACCTCAAGAGAATAACATCTCCCACTACGGGTAAAGTGTCCCACTTCGCCAACACTTTCAGTCGTAGCTTTGGATTTTTCACCTTCGGGTATGATAATGTTGACATCATATTTCCATGGTACCGCCTTGTTGTCCTTGTAAGGGAAAGGAGATGGTACTTCAATTATCATCTTTGGTTTCACTTTTTCCTTTTTTGCCTCATAATAGATCACCAAAGGTCGATGGGCGCTATAAGGGGAACCTAATGATTGATTATTAGAAGTACATATTTCTCTATCACTGGCCTCTTCCACTCTGTTAAAGATCTCGACCTCCTTGTTGTCCATCATGTCTTGAAGTAATTTTTTGAATCCCTCACAAGACTGGATGTAATGCCCTTCTATGCCATGGAAGACACAAAAACTTTGACCTTTTGTACTTTCTTCCTTGAAACTTCTGTTGAGTGGACAGAACAAACCCTTCTCAACCATTATTTTCCATACCTTCCACAAATGTGTCTTTATTTCAGAAACACAACTTTTGGCTCACCACATGTCTTCCTTTGTCACCGCGATCACGTTCCCTTCAGTATGGTTAGGGAGCAGATTTCCAGCCATATTACTAGCACCATCAAATCGTAAAATGCCTACATCAATAAAACCTTGAACCCTCCTTTTAAAGGCAAGACAATTTTCTATAGAATGCCCCTAGTTTCCAGCGTGGTACATGCAACTAGAATTAAGATCGTACCATTTTGGGTATGGAGGCTTCAGGGGTGCCATATAATGTGGGGATATTAATTGTTTTGCCAATAGTTTTGGGTAGAGCTCTTCGTATGACACGGGAATAGGGGTGAATTGAGGGTTTTCAAGATTAGGTCTTGTCGGTCTTTGTTCATTTTTGGGTTGGCTTTGAGTAGGCATGGTATTTGGTGGGAACATGGAGAATGGTCTTTGGTTATTTGTGGTGTAGACAGGGTAAGGAGGAGGTACTTGATAGTAAGGGCTTTAGGGAGGAAAATAGAAGTTTGAAGGTGGGCGATATTGAGGTCATGATTGAGATGGGTACGGATTAGAAGTGTAGTGGTTCTCGATTCCTACCATATGGGTTTTTGCCTCTTTTTTCTTTATGGGTACTGCCCTTTTCAAACTCTCGGGGCTTTCCATCCTTCCACTCTTGATGGCATTCTCTATAAGTTCCCTGGATATTACAATATCTGCAAAGTCTTTCGTGGCGCTTCCTACCAACTTATCATAAACAAAGCTTTCAAAGTGTTGATAAAGAGGACTGTTATCTCAGTTTTAGTTAATAGGGGTTCTACTTGGGCAAAGATATCCCTCCATCTTTGTGCGTATTGCCTAAAAGTCTCCGTCGACTTCTTTTCCATCATCTGCAGAGTTAGTCGATCAGGCACCATGTCGGATACATGCTTGTATTGTTCACAAAATGCTGATGCTAAGTCTTTCCATGATCGGATCCTTTCTCTACTGAGTTGATTATACCATCGAAGAGCCGATCCGACCAAGCTGTCTTGAAAACAATGTATTAGCAATTTATACTCATTCACGTAACCATTCATCTTCAGACAAAACATGATAAGATGCGCCTTTGGACATCTCGTTCCATCATATTTTTCAAAATTTGGCACTTTAAATTTCGGAGGCAGAACCAGATCGGGCACCAAACAGAGCTCTTTGGCACTCATTGCAGAGAAGACTTCGGTACCTTCTATCACGTTGAGCCTTTCTTCCAAGCTCCTATACTTATCTTGAGCATTATGATCATCCATTTCAACCTAGCTATTTCTACTAGATCATCCAAATCTGGAACAATTGGATCAACAGGATTAGCTCCGGGTTAGATACGAATATACCTTACCCCTCTTGAGCAGGTGGTACAGGTCGTTGCTCCAGGCCTGCATGTTCCCTTTAAGGATATCCTCTTTACATTGCATGGACGTGAGGTGGAGTGAATCCTGGGGGATAGAACGGACCCTGATTAGCTCTTGACTGGGGTTCAATGATATCAGGGCTCTGCATGGGTCCGTTTCCTTTGACCAAAGCTGTCATCATCTCCATCATTTTGGCCATTTGATCTTTTTGCTTGAGCGGTTCCTCTCAAAATCTTACCATCAGATCTCTTGCTTCCTGTTGTGACTTGGCCAACTGCTCTTGTAACTCTCTTTGGATCCTTTCCATCCTTTCAATTCTTTCGTTGAGTTTAGCATCCATAGCTCTAGCTCTTAAACGCGTCCTATAAGAATAATGTGATTCTAGATTCGTGGTGTCGCAACTGTGGATTATACAGTTTTAGCCTCAGTGAATGATTAGGGTGATATGCACATGCAATGAATGGATGAATGGATAAATGGTAAATGAATGTTAGTCATGAATAAATATGCAAGAATTTGGTGTTAATTTCAAGATAGCCCCATACTTAGGCATTTCATTAATCAAAAGAGTCCATTACAAAACATCTTGCCATCTCTGATTTAACAGTTACACAAATTTCCTAGCTACATCATCTTGTTTCTTCACTTGTTTTAGGAATTCTTACATGCTTGATCTTTGGCTCAGAGGGAATTGGCAACTGATAGCTTTGGCTTCATCTGATAATTGCACGATTTGCACAGCCGAGATGCAGATCTTTTTCTTGGAGAGCTTTTTCAGAGGTGAGAGTGTCTCTGTCATGCTGACCATTCTTTTCTTCTAGGGCTTTTAGGAGAGTAACTAAATGTTGCTGATGAGCTTGTAGCGTATTTTCTAAATCTCGTATTTTCCCTCTTAGCTCTTGACGCTCAGACTGGCTACCCATTAATTCTATAGACACGGTTTCGTATTCAACATTCTTCTTCCTTAACTCTATCATAGCACGCGCAGCTTTTTCCTCTTCCTTCTTCACTTTCCCTCTCCAAAATTCCATCCCACCTTTGATGTTGCTTAGTTATTCCTTCCATTTTGCCAATGATTTACCCAACCCACTATTCTTTATGGTGCCTCTTAATTTCTTATTTTCCAAATGAAGATCCCTTAAGTCATTTCTCATAATCTCAGCTTCTTTCTAGACTTTCTCGGTTTTGGATTTTTCAATTTGAACATTGATCTTCAGCTGGTAGTTTTCCTCTTGAAGAGAACTAATATCTCGTAACAGCTTGGCCTTTTCACGTTCAAATTCATGTCTTACCATTTCTAGTTCGGACGACATTTCTTCTAAGAAATGATTCTGGAAAGTGTAATCCGTCGGTGATATTTCCTGACTATTCACTCGTCGTTGTCTCCATATGTCATAATCTTGAGTGATAGTGTCAGCATACAGAGCTAACTCCATTAGGTAAATTTCTTTCCAAGACTTTGCAGTATCTCGGACTTTTTTCATGTAACTTTCACCTGTAAAAGCAAACTCAGACTGTGCCAATCCCCCGGTAGCTGGTATGAACTATTGTGAAGCAATCTGCCTTTGAACCATTAACGGGGCATATCCAACTCCTCCCCATAATCCGAGTAAAGGCACCCAATCTTGGCTTCCACATTTGTATAACAAAACTGAAGGACGGATCCATGGTGCTCTCCAAGTTATATCTTCGACGCGGAGGTTCTAAAAAATAGAAACCCAGTACTGTTCAGTGACATCCTTTGGCCAATCTTTCCCAAGGTAAGCTTCCAATGGAGAGAATGTTTTTGAAAACATGTGGAAAGGTGTGCGCTCCACTTTCCAGAAGTGGTTCAGAATCCAAACATTAATTAACTGCGCGCACCCGATAGAACGTCCTTCCCCTTTCCTTCTACAACTACTTAGAGATCTAAAAGTCTTGGCCAAGATAGTTGGGACGGGGTTGATTCCTTGCCTCAACTTTTCGAAGAAATCCACTGCCGCAACTTCTATATGTCCAAGAACACTTGGGAAGACAATTAATCCATAAATGGCCAAAGCAAACAGATCCACTCTCTTCACAATATCTGGATGGTTTTGAACTAAGTCTCGTAGAGAAAACCATGGAACACAACTGACTTCGTTTTTTTCTTTATCTGTTTTTCAGCCCATATATCAGTCATTCCCGTCAACTTCATTAGCTTTTTCTTGAAGGTCATTGGTTTGGGCTCTTTCACATATATCTTGTTGAATTGTACATTGTCAATGCGAAGTAAGACGGCATACTCTTCTATGGTCGGAGTCATATCTTCCTGATTGAAAGTGAAACATTGGTAAGCTGGGTCCCAGAATCGAACCATGGCTTGAATCAACTATTCGTCTATGTTGACGGTGATCAAGTGAGCTATATCCCTGTACTTTTCAGTGGAGATGCCCCTAGTGTCTGAGTCCCACTGTTTCCAGATCCAAGTCAAGTCTTCGAGATTATTCTGATAAGTATTTGTAGTCACATGCTCGGGAAGATTGGAGATACATCCTTCATTTAAACTATCCCCTTTTGCTTTCTGGGTTTTCAAAGACCAGTCTCGAACCACGTCATTTTTCTCGGTTACTTGTGTAATTGACTCCTCCATCAGAAACCCGTTTTTGGCAACCAATCTCTAATCAACACCTTCCTAACAAGATGCCTATGATGCATGATGAAAAATAAAAATGAAGACAAATAACCTTGGTTAGTAATCACAACAAATATAAACAGAGAAAAACTATGGAAAATCTAATAAATTAAGGTATTCAATCGTGTATTTTGGTGAAACTGACCTAAGGTTTTTTTTGCCCCATCATGCTTTACAAAATAAACTTACCCCACATGCTCATCAGATAATCTACCCGATCCAATTTTATTAAACAGACCTAATTCTCTTGCAAAAAAAAAATATAAAGAAATAAAAAGTAAGAGGTGTTTCTCCCATGTACTTATTTTGGTGACTATTAACGGACGAAGGTTCGGCATGGCTCTAGTCGGGTGGCTCATACGGTTCACTATATGCGGTTTCTGTTCTAAAAAGGTACTCGAATTGTCTATACTGTCGCCTACTAAGGCTAGTACGGAGCCTCAGTTATCTCCCATCATAGGCTCGCGAGCTCAATTCGAGGGATTACATTTACTTATGCCTATGCGGAGGGACAAGTTAACTCACGAAAGCATAAGTCATATGTAAACCAGAAGTATTCACTAGCCTGTGCGGAGGGACGAGTTAACTCACGAAGGTGTAGCGTTTACTTCCATTTAAATGGACGGAGCTCGGGTAGAGAGCTTATGTTATGCAAAAATGCAAGTGCACGATGTGTGGGGAGAAACAAACATTTTTATTTTTGAAAACAAACTAAAAATCGTAAAACTTAAAGCTAAAAAAAAAACAGAAAAATAAACAAGTTAGAAAAATATTAATTTGAAAACTGAATGCAAATGCATGAATTTTCAAAAATAAAATTCAAGGATCACGATTAAAATTAATTTGAATGAGGAATTTTGAAAATTTTGACAACGCGCGTTTAACATCAGACTTGACTCTCAAAAAATAAGGTCCCCAGTGGAGTCGCCAGCTGTTGCGACCTAAAATTTAGCACAGGCGCTACTTGAGAAAATTATTGAACATTTGAAATCAGAGTTTTGATTTTATTAAAAAAGGGAGTCGCCACCGATCTTTTTTTTAGGTGTGATCGGACACCTAATAAATCCTCTTTTTTAAATGAATTTTTTTTGAATATTCTTAAAAAAAAGGTCGAGTTTAGGTCTACGTCAAATTCCAGAGAAAAATAGGGTTCGGGAGTCGGTTACGAGCGAGGAAGGTATTAGCACCCTCGCGACGCCCAAAATTTGTATCTCGTTAAACGCGTGTTGTCTTAATTTTCAAAAATACAAATTCAATTTAATATTTAATCATGATCCGATTGAAACACTAGAATTTTTGAAAACAAAAAGTTTTTTGAAACATGGAATTTTTTTGAAAACACAAAAATTTTGAAAACACGAAAATTTTGAAACACGAGAATTTTTTAAAAATTACATATTGACCTATTATAATCTAAAAAAAAATTTGATAATTTTTGAATAAATCTCTTATTATTATTATTACTATTTTTTATTTTTAAAAAAGCAAAATAATTGGATTTCTTAATTTCCCGAGAGGCATTCTACATTTAACACAAAATCAAAGATATCCACCCAACATAGCAGTGAGATCGATGATTTAATGCCAAATCGATTTGTTGCTTAAAAATAGATTTATTAAAAATTAAAATTAATAAATAAAATCACACCATAATGCTAAAAAAATAAAAAAATAAAAAAATAAAATTAACATAACATTAATGAAGTAATATAGAGACATGGCCCAATAAACAAATAAAAGGTTAAAATTTTACCAATGCCCAAAAATATGGGCTGCTGAAATGGGGTTTTAAATGAAGTGGGCTTGATTGCTTTTGGGCCTCTGCTGGTAAGTATGTTGGCTTCCCCTTTCTTCTTTTTTTTTCCTCTTTTTTTCCTTTTTTCTTTTGTTCGTGAGTCTCCTTCATTCTTCTTCCCCAACCCCCTTTTTCTTTTCTTACACTAGCCAGCCACCGTCAATATGCAGCACCACCCTTAGAGCCCGATCATGCGCAGTCTAACACCAAAACGAGGCACTCCTTTCCCTAGAACTAGGTAACCCGAAAATGGAGTTGTGTGGGTTCATTTTGATTTTTTTTTATTTGGGTATGTTGATGATAATGAAGTTGGGAGCAATTGGTGGAACGGTTGAATGGTAAGGCTTAGGGTCGTTTTTGAGTTCAGAAATGGGAGATTTCTTTGCTTGATTCGAATGTTTGAGGGGTCCTTTTTTCATTGCCAAATTTCTTTAGAGGGGGTTCTCTATTTTCTTTTTTTTCGTGGCTTCCTCCTGCTTGCCGAAATACACACCAGGAGAGTGGAAAACACACTTTGAAGAGGAACCGGAACAACACGAAATAAAACCGAAAGAGCATCCAGGAGAGCTCGTAGGAACATCAAACCACTTCAAAATAGGAGACCAAGTATTGTTAGATAAAGCAGATCCTCGCATCACCACACCACACCAGACCTGAACAAGAATGAAGAAATCCCTCTTGAGGTAAGAAATATCTTCCCAAATTAAACAGTCGAGGTAAGCAATCCAACATTTGACGCTCTTAAGGTACACGCTTTTCGACTCAAAATTTATCAAGAAAATAGAACTGTAAGCATGAGAGAAGATATTCAAACCTTTAAACCTCCCTAATTTTTTTATAAATACGAGGAAAGTCTAGCTTAAGACTATAAACGAGCGCTTCTTGGGAGGCAACCCGAGCACTAACATAATTTATTTTTACATTTTGCTTTCAATTTATTTTCTTTTCTTCTTACCTAGTTGTAAACTAACCAAAAGTGCGAGAATTCGGATCATTACGGTCTTGCACACGACCATGGTGTGTGGACAGTGTTGAAATCTGAGAATCTTTGTCTTCGACATAAGAGAGGCGGTACAAATCAAATCCCAACTAATTTTTGAAGTCACGGACCCAACCACCCTACCACGGGCACCGACAAAGTGGCACGACCGTACCTCACGACTGTGTGAAGATACGGACTTGCCAACCACGGGTAGAACACTCTCGTGCCTTCCAACCGTGCCAATATACTGACTTGTCACCAACGGGCGTGGCTGGCTGAGAAACAGGCATGGAGAATCAACACGCCCAGACACACGGCCGTGCGAAGCGGCCGTGTGAATCGACACGCCCTCGGTCCACGGGCGTGGGGGAATGTCAGAATCTAAAATTCTATTTAAAACCACCCCACCCCCCTTTCTTCTCACCAACTATCCATCTTTCTTCTTCCTTTTCCCTTTACGAGATTCCTCCTTTCTCCATAACAAAGTCTCCGACCTCTTGAGCTACACATATCGATGTCGAAAAAGCGGAAGAAGGCAAGCATAGTCTCCTCAAGGGAGACCTCTATACATAAGTTCATGCCGGCCACTTCATCCAAACAACAAGCCAAGGATCTTTGAGACCATTTAGTTTTTATTTTTCTTTTCTCTTTTGCTTCAATTTCCTTCCCTTTGACTATCTTATGCTTAATTTGGTTTATTTTTATTTAGTTTCTTAGTGTCAGGTTCGTCAGGCTACTTGGGAATCACACCTTGGGGACCACAACCACCACCACCACTGTTTGAGAATCACACCACTTCTGGCACCGCCAGCACCTCCATCACCTTAGAAGTCACACCCACCTCGCGAACCATCCACCAATAAGGATTTGCAAGCCCCTTTATCTTCTAGTCTTAGTTTATTTTCCTTCTTAGTCTCATTCTCTTTATTTTTCTTTTCTTTATTTATATATTTAGTTTATTTTAATTATGTCTTAATAACCACTGGCTAATTCTTCATGAGCTTCCCAATTTCTTTATCTAGCACAGGATCGTCATCCAGACCGACCCCTCCAATATATTTTCCACAAACTCCGACTCGAGGATTACATCCAAAATTCAGGAAGTGTTACTCCCACCTTCTCTTTTGATTTTATATAAATTGTTATTATCTATCTTTGTACATTGAGGGCAATGTACATCTTAAGTGTGGGGGGATAAAAGTGCCTAACTTTTTTCATTATTCTCAAAACCCTGAATTATACCTAGTTCTTGAGTAATTTCCTTATATTACTAATTAGGATGAAATTTCTGATGATTTATGATTTTATTAACATGTTTTAGAATAAGTCATTGTTAATTGTGCATTGATGATTAAATTTGAAGAATACTAGAGAATCAAGCGTGATAAGTCTATCTTTCAAAATTAAAATTTTTGCTAGGTTGTTAACCTGAATTTGAATATTACTTTGAAATTTGAAATATACGAGGTTGACATCAAAAACACCCATAATTTTTTGTGAGATTTTAAGCCTTATAGAGCATATATCCTTTTTCATGCTCACTTTTTTTATTATGAGTGTGTCAACTTTGAACTGTTATTCTAGAACTTGCCTTGATTATACAGGTCAAGACCACACCTATGATTTGATATACCGAGATGATAAAGGCACCTAGGTTTTTAACCCACTTACTCTACTAAACAACCTACCTCCATAATTTAACCCCTAGTGAACCCCGTTGATCTTAACAACCTTTTTTGTTGACTCACCCACTAATATTAACCCAAAACCCCTTTGTATTTGTTATCACCATTCCTTTTTTACTACCCTTATATTGAGATTTGATTTGATTAGTTACCTAATTATATCAGTAGTTGAATTTATCCTTTATTACTTGATTTGTTCTTGTAATAGCCCAAACCTGGTCAACACACCACGACCGAATCTGGCATGTCACAAAGGAAAACATTTTGAAGAAAACAGGTTACCGATTAAATTTCAGTGAAAAACTCTGTGTTGTTTTATGTTTGTAGAAATCAGGTGCATGATTAGTTAAAAACCGATAGTTTACTTTGAAATCCCGGGAATAAGTCTTTAAAATAGTTGTCGATCCATAGGTTTAGAAAACGTTTATGACATTTAAAAAAAACCGAATGATTCTTTCTTAGTTATTTAGAAATCAGTTGAGTTGAATGTGGAAAACTTAAGTTTGAAATCCATTTGAGTTGTTGTTGTTATCAAATGATTTGTGTTACCCGATGGTAAAGTTTTGGAAACCATTGCGTTTTGTAGTTTAGAAAACCTTGGGCTCAAATTATTAAATCAATCATGTAATTTATTTAGCCATGTTTAAAACAAATCCAAAGCATATAAATAATCCAAAAACATAATTTAAAAGGCCTTATTACAAACCCAAAATAAAAATGATACCAAATTTAAATAAAATAAAGTACCCAAACCAAAGTTGTAACATCCTGAATTAGGGGTGTTTGAAAATTTAATTATTTGTTCCCATGTGTGTGAGTGTGTTTGAAGAAATAAATATTATGATTTATTTGGCATGATCTAAGGTCTAGAATTAAACCTGAGCTAGGCTTGACTTAGTATTAAAAATTTTTTTAAGTACCTGAAAGGAGGGAGCTAGGTGAGATAGGGCTTTAAAGAAATTTGGGCGAATTATGGCACAAAGAATAGGCTTGGCACAAGTGGCTTGGTGTGCCTAAGGGGGATGCAAGGAGGTCTTGGTTTGATTTGCTGGAGTGGCGCTTGGGAATTTATTTTTTCGTGATGTAGGGAGTTGGCTTAGGAAGGCCTTAAAAATAATTGGTGAAGGATTCGGACAAGAAAGTCAGCCTGGTAGAGTGGCTTGGGGCGCCACTTAAGGGCCTCAGTTTAAGGTCTCGGGTTCGAGACATAAAGGACGTAAGGGGAGTTTTATTTTTAGGCTTTGGCGTTAAAAGGAGAAGGGCCGAGGTATGAAGGCTTTATAATTAAATGGTGGGGTTATTTGACATGAAAGTCAAATGGGAAAGATGGCAAGGGGCGTTGTAGGGGTGTGTTAGTGTGGTGCAGTGTTCGAATCACTTGGAGCTGCAATTTGGTTTTATTTTTTTCAAGGTGGCGTGCATGGGAAGGGAGGTGATGGCCCGATTATGGACTCTTATTTTAATAAGGGAGAGCTAGTCTTTTTGCATATTTTCAGCTGGAAGGGTGTTTGTAGTGGTTTATTTTATTTTGAATTGTTGAAGAGGTGGATAGGGGATAAGGATAATGCATGGGATTATTTTATTTGCTAATTGTTAAAGGATAAGAGAATATATAGGAAATTGATAAAAGATTAAACTAGTTTTTGGTTTTAGAATTATTTGGGTATGCTAACCTTTAGTTTATTATTTATTCATGTTAAGATAGAAAGCAAGGGTGGCTTTATTGTTTAATTGTTTTTGAAAAGGTGATAAAGGTGGGGATAGGAGATAAAATGTTTTTTTTAATGATAATTAAAAGCTGGAAATTATCACAAAATGAGGATGAAAGTTGGCCGAATGAAGGATTCATTAAGGCCATTCACATTCGGTTTTATCACACGAGAGGAAGTGAAATCCATAAAAAAATTCATTCTTTTCTCTTCTCTTCTTCTGCTGTGGCCGAATTCTTCCCAACCACAATTGCTAAAGTTCTTCAAAAATTCTTTTCTTCTTTTCTTCTATTTTAGCCGAACCTACCCTCTCTCTTTTACTAAAAATTGCACCTTCCATCCGTGTTGCTAGCCGAATATCTCTTACATAAAGGGCTTAGGACGAATCCTCCCTTAAGTAAGGTGCTGCCGATTCCAATAAGTGTGGTAAGGACACTCTCAGTGTTTAATCTTTATTCTTGTTATAGCCGAAACCATGAGGGTATTTAAACATGAATTTTTGTATGACTAAATCCATTCAGGATCTTGGATTTGTAATCCTTTTAGAAAGCCAGCATTAAAAAGAATTGAGAGGTCTTCCGAGATTTAAGGTAAGCTCGGTATGTAGGCTATGATTTTCGGCCAAAGGCCATGATAGGTAATATATGTCGTGACTGATCTTTTTGTGGGTTGTTAAAGGAATTTCGGCAGAGTCTTAATCAAGTGATGATTTCATGATTTGTTTGGGAATCAAATCCGTTCAAGGTAAGTCTGCAAAAGAGCCTTTGGTATTAATTTGGGTTGGCCGAATAGGCCTAAGTCCCTAATCATGTTGTTGGCCGATTATAGGTCAAGGGATTTAGCATCGTAGATCGGAGTTTTGAGATCTAGGAATTACGATAGTAACAGGTGTGTAAGAACTCACTACGCACTTTATTAATTTACATGATTATTGTTGTTGTTGTTATTCACCTTTTGGTAGTGTTTTGCTTATGGCTAAGCATGGATTCCGGGTAAGTCCCCTAACTTGTGATTGTTGATATATGATTTGCATGCCATCACATGATGTTAAATATTACGCCATGACATATGATAATTGATATATAAGCATGTGATGGTGGGATTGATGAGAGGAGAGGATAATTTTATGGGTATCGCCGATGGTTTTGACCACAAGATGGGTTGGCCCCATCAGATTATTTGTGACCTATGGTCATCAGTGGTTTTGACCACACCGATTGATAATTTGCGACTAAGTCCCAGTGGTTTGGTACCACCTGTGGTTTTGACCACACTTGATAAATTGTGACCTATGGTCATCAGTGGTTTTGACCACACGATGGGTTGGCCCCATCATTTAAATTGTGACTTTAAGTCATCAGTGGTTTTGACCACACAGGGTAGAAAAGAAGTATGGATGGCTAGTTGGGTTGCATGAGCATGTTTATTAATGAATTGTGTATGAGATGTATTTTCCGGGTGGGGGATTTACACACTGAGTCTTGGTGACTCACCCCTTCCCTTAACATTTTGCAGATGAGTAGATCGCGGAGATGGAGCCGGATGGACTCGAGGTGGCCATGCAGTGGAAATTTTAATTAGATGAACTTGGATTTTGTTTTATTTTATTTGAATGCTGGTTTTATTTTAATTAAGTTGTAATAAGGCCTCCTAGATATATTTTTATTATTCTATGTTTTGGATTATTTATTTAAACTATTTCTTAACATTAAATTAAGTACACATGTTTTCTAAAATTTAATCGCAAATGTTTTATCGTGCCATCGGGCACATTTGAAATCTACAACAATTTGACTTAACAAATAATTTGAAATAAGCTAAGTAGGGTTTTAGCACGAAAATTGAAAATGAAGAGTTTTCAACAAAACTTAAACCGGTTTAAAGGAATTTTACAAAATGTTTTCCTCCATAACAAACCAAATTCGGCCATAATGGTTGGGCCGGGTTTGGGATGTTACAAAAGTCCATGTAAAACCGAATGTTTTGAACGCATGGCCACCTCGAGTCCACCCGGCTCCTCATCCGCGATCTACGAATCACCTGAAAAGATAAGGGAGAAGGTGAGTCACCAAGACTCAGTGTATAATCCCCCTCCCGGTTAATGCAACATACTTACACAAATCATAACCAAGCAATATACCATGCACCCAAACCTAGCCATCCATAACTCCGTATCTACCCCGTGTGGTACCAAACCACTTGTGGTGCCAAACCACTGGTGACCCAAAGTCACAATATCTAATAATAATGTGGTGCCAAACCACTGGTGACCCAAAGTCACAAATAATCCATCTGTGGGGCCAACCCACGTTGTGATACCAAATCACTGGGGACAATCCCGTAATATCAAATGTGGGGCCAACCCACTGTGGTGCTAAGCCACTAGAATGAGTCGCTATGAGGTGCCAAACCTCTGGTGACCCAAAGTCACGAAATATCAATAATCCAAGTGTGGGGCCAACCCACGTGTGATACCAAATCACTGGCGACAATCCCGATATATCAACTGTAGGGCCAACCCACTGTTGTGCTAAGCCACTGGGACGAGTCGCTATGAGGTGCCAAACCTCTGGTGACCCAAAGTCACAAAATAATCCGTGGTACCAAACCACTGGAGGTGCCAAACCTCTGGTGACCCAAAGTCACGGATATCATCTTCCCCCTCCTCTCATATCACCCATACCAATGTATTACAAGTGCAAATCATGCCATCATTGTTGAATATGCAACATAAAGCAAATATATCATAAATCATATTATTAATCACCATATAGCGAAAATCATATCGAAACGGACTTACCCAAATCCTTGCTCATACCCATAAGGTATCATATCAAGATCTACACAGTTTCGGCTTTTAACAAATTTAGGTTATTAACATATTTACTTAGTCATAAAGTGTGTAAGTTACACACCTGTTACTAGCGAAATCACTAAATCCCGAAGGCCCGATCTACTGCGCTAGATCTCCTTGTCTTACATTCGGCTAACACATAGGTTGATAACAAAGGCCATTCGGCCATACCAACAAATCCCGAAGGGTGAGATAATGCATAACTAACACAATCTTTACCCTTTTGCCTTACGAATGCTAACCCCAACACA